>JAJQQW010000009.1:45244366-46578116 GCA_025583905.1 Ia io | reverse complement strand
CCTGGGCCCCTAGGGCGAGGCGGGGCAGGGGCGGGGGCGTGGTCCTCCCGTGGCCGGAGCCCAGGCCGGGGTCTTGCCTTCGCCTCCCGCCCAGGATGGCCGGGGCCACCACCGCCTCCTCTGCCTTCCGGCTCCCTCATGAGCCTTCCCTCGGCCAGCCCAGGCTGTGCGGGAACCTGCATCCTCTGCAGACACTGCTGCGCGCTCCTGCGGCCCAACTGCCGCCAGACTCCTCCCCCGGGAGCTGTGCTGCCCACCTGCCCTCACCGCCTCGTCAGCCGGGGCCTCCAAACGCCTGGCTCGCTGCCCCAGAGGCCCCTTCTGTGCCGCAGCACAGCCATGGCGCAAACGCTGAGCTCGCGCCGTCGCTGGCGACGCGAGCTCAGCGTCCTGCCAGCCCAATCACCACCCCGGCCACCCCGAGTCCCGCCTCCTGTGCCTCCTGCTGGCCCAGTCGTGGGCGTAGCGGAGTGATGGTAATTTACATATTACCTTTTTATTATGTAGGATATATATATATATATATATATCCTCTCTAATGAAAGAGTAATATGCAAATGAACCATCACTCTGCTACATAAGCCATGCCCACCAGCCAATCAGGGTGAGTATGCAAATTAACCCCAACCAAGATGGCTACCAGAAGGGAGGCTTGGGTTTCCCCGGCAACAGAGGAAGCCAAGCTTTCCACACACTCTGGCGGGCCCAGGCCTCCACTCAAGGATACAAAGTTTCAATTATAGAAGGTAAACAAATCCAAACAGAAATGGCGGCAGCCATGGAGCGAACAGGAGGCTTGGCTCTGCTCCAGGCTACAAAGTTTCAATTGTAGAAGGTAAATAAATTCCAGATACCAGGGTCTCTGCTTGGGTCACCAGGAGCATGGCTGGCCTGAAAACCACCACAGGCCCCTCACCCAGGCCTCTCCATGCCCCAAGGGAACCCCACCCTGATCCAGGACACCCTTCAGGGCAAACCAGCTGGTCCCCACCCATGCACCAGGCCTCTATCATATCTAATAAAAGAGTAATATGCAAATTTACCATCACTACAACACACAAGATCAAGATAGCTGTCCCTATGTGGTCAAAGATCCTTCCCCATGTAGACACAAGAAGGCCACCACAAGATGGCCAGCAAGGGAGGGCAGTTGGAGGGACCAGGCCTGCAAGGGAAGGCAGTTGAGAGGGACCAGGCCTGCAAGGGAGGGCAGTTGGAGGCAATCAACCCTGCAGAGGAGGGCAGTTAGGGGTGACCAGGCCGGCAGAGGAGGGAAGTTGGGGGCAAACAGGCTGGCAGGGGAACAGTTAGACATCAATCAGGCTGGCATGGGAGTGGATAGGGGGTGATCAGTCTGGCAGGCAGAAGCGGTTAGGGGAAATCAGGAAGGTAGGCAGGTGAGCAGTTGGGAGCCAGCAGTCCTGGATTGTCAGAGGGATGTACGGTGGGATCGGGCCTAAACGGGTAGTCAGACATCCCTTGAGGGGTCCTAGATTGGAGAGGGTTCAAGCTGGGCTGAGGGACACCCTCCGCCCCCATGCACGAATTTTGTGCACCGGGCCTCTTGTATACTAATAAAAGGGTAATATGCTAATTAGACCAGGAGACATTCTGGACAAAGCCATGGTGGCAGGGCCAAGGCAGAGGTGGTTAGGGGTGATCAGGACAGGAGGGGAGGGCAGTTGGGGGCGAGAAGGCCAGCAGGGGGGCAGTTGGGGGCCATGAGGCTGGTGGGAGGGGACAGTTGGAGGTGAGCAGGCCAGCAGGAGGGCACAGTTGGGGGCCAGCAGGCCAGCAGGTGGGGCAGTAGGGGGCGAGAAAGCCAGTGGGGCCAGTTGGGGGTGAGCAGGCTGGCAAGCAGAGTGGTTAGGGGCAATCAGGCAGGCAGGCAGGTGAGCGGTTAGGAACCAGCAGTCCCAGATTGTGAGAGGGATGTCTGTCTGCCGGTTTAGGCTGAATCCCACAGGTATCAGGCCTAAACCGGCAGTCGGACATCCCTGGAGGGGTCCCACATTGGAGAGGGTACAGGTCAAGCTGAGGGACATCCCCCACCCATGCATGAATTTTGTGCTCCGGGCCACTAGTGTTTAATAAAAACCTTTCACTGAGACCCTGTTGGGACATCTCTTTCTCCAAGGTCATCTGCTCTCACTTCTCAATTGCATACTATCTACACTAATTGACCATATCTCCGCTACGCCCACAAGCCATGCCCACCAGCCAATCAGGAGCGAGTATGCAAATTAACCCAACCAAGATGGTGGCAGCCACGGAGTTGAAGGCTTGGGTTGTCCCAGCAATGGAGGAAGCCAAGTTTTCCACCTGCCCTGGCCGGCCCTGGCCTCCACTCAAGGCTACAAAGTTTCAATTATAGAAGATAAATAAATCCCAGATACTTGCTTCCAGCTGGCTCTGGCCTCCACTCAAGGAGGTGCTGAAAAAAAGGAAAAAAAAAGAAAAAAAGGAGGGGCTGGGAGCTTGGGTCTCCAGGGGGTGATCAGGTCAGGATAAGACGGCAGTTGTGGGTGATCAGACTGTTGGGGGGCAGGGCTGTTGCAGGTAAGCCAACCAGCAGGGGGCCCAGTTGGGGGTGATCAGGACAGCGGGGGGGGAGGGCAGTTTGGAATGAGCAAGCCAACAGGGGGGCAGTTGGGGGTGAGCTGGTCAGTGGGGAGGGAAGGTGGGGGCAAGCAGGCCAGCAGGAGGGACAGTTGGGGGTGATCAGGCTGGCACAGGGGGCAGTTGGGGGTGATTGGGCTGGTGGGGGGGCATTTGGGGGTGAGCAGGCCGGTGACGGGGGACAGTTGGGGGCGAGCAGGCCGGCAGGCAGAGTGGTTAGGGACAATCAGGCAGGCAGGCAGGCAGGTGAGCGGCTGGAGCCAGCAGTCCTGGATTGTGAGAGGGATGTCTGACTGCTGATTTAGGCCCGATCTCTGTAAACTGGCAGTAGGACATCCTTCGAGGGGTCCCAGATTGGAGAGGGTGCAGGCTGGGCTGAGGAACACGCCGGCCCCCGTGCATGAATTTCGTGCACCGGGCCACTAGTCCCTTTAATAAATTTGATGTGCTTTTTGTCATGCTCTCGAATTCTTTCTTGGACTGTGACAAGAACTTGAACCTTGGTTTTGGGTTGAGGCTCCCTTTGCCTGTCTGGGTGCTGCCCACCATCATACTCATAATTGAGTTTTTTATGTTGAGTTCTTCATTTTTCATATCTAAATTTTTCTTTTGATTCTTTTTTATATCTTCTATTATTTTGATAATACTTTCTATTTTTTCATTTGTTTTAAGCACTTTTGAAATGGCTTCATAAACCATCTCTGTGATGACTTCTTTTAGTGTTTGTCAGATATTTTACATCAGTGTTGTGTTTGTGTTGGTATTCGCTGATAGACTTTCCTCATGTAAGTTGAAAATTTCTTGGTGTGATGAGAAGTTTTTGATTCTGATTCTGGGCATTTGGAGTTTTGTTTTATGAGACCTTAAATCTCATTTAATCTGCTTCTTCTTCTTCTTCTTCTTCTTCTTCTTCTTCTTCTTCTTCTTCTTCTCCTTCTTCTCCTTCTTCTTCTTCTCCTTCTTCTTTGCTGGTAGTCACTCTACTCGTATGTACTATAGTGAAAGTCTAATGAGGGCAAAAATTCATACTATGCTCCTATATTAGTATCATGGTGAGGGAAACAGAATGCCAACTAGTATCACCCTGCACCCTCTCATTTTACCACTTTGCTGCTATTTGGGAGTAGAAGTTATCTTTTGCATTTGATATCACTGATACCAATCAGGTGTGGGGAAGTGGGAGGCAAACTGTTCTATCTTGCTGTTGTTGGATGGGACCAGACCTTCAGCTTCACAATAGCCCCACTAATTCTGCAGGGTGGAGGACATTTTTCCTTTGGTGGATTAGGATGTGGATTATTAGGATGTTTTAGCTGGATTCAACAGCTAAATGTTTGGCTGGATTAGGATGTGCATTATTAAAAAGGTGTTCTGTACTTCTAGGTCACAACTTTCTGGTCCTTTGGTTAGAAGGTATAGGCTTTTCTTGGTGCTTTTTTATTATCTGTGCCAGTTGGTAGTGTTGGGTTTTAAGTCTCTCCAGTGCCTCATCCCAGATATATAAAAGGCAAAAAGAATATTCAAGGAATTCATCACCCTTATCATCATGCTTGAGGCCTGGTGCATGAAATTCATGCACTGGGTGGGGGTGTCCCTCAGCCAGGCCTGCGCCCTCTTGCAGTCCAGGACCCCTCGGGGGATGTTGATTGGGCCTAAGCTGGCAGTTGGACATCCCTCTTGCTGTACAGGACCCCTCGCTCCTTACTACCTGCCTGCTCACTGCTCCTTACCTCTCTACTAACTGCTCTTTAGCACTGCCATAGAGGTGGGAGAGGCTCCCGCCACTGCTGCTGCACTTGCCAGCTGTGACCGCTGGCTGAGTGGCACTCTCCCTGAGGGAGCGGATTGACCACTGGGGGACAGCTCTTGCATTGATCATCTGCCCCCTGGTGGTCATTGCACGTTATAGCCACTAGTCGTTCGGCCTGTTGATCCACAGTTTGGTCAATTTGCATATTAGGCTTTTATTATATAGGATTTGTGTGAGCGTTTTATATGTTAAAGATACTAACCATTTATTGAATATTTGCTGCAAATACATTTTTCCCAGTTTGACTTTTAAAATCTAGGCTCATTAGTGATTTCCCTTGTAGCCATATGGATTCCTTTAGATGCCCATTTTCTTCCTCATTGGAATTCTATGTTATTTTTATTGCTATCATTTCTTTTTTTAAGAGTCTTTTATTCTTGTTGAGTTATGTTTTCTTCTAGAGTTTGCAGCCAGGGGGCCATAATGGCTTCACTTCTAACTTTATTTTTTAAAATATGTTTTCATTTATTTGAGAAAGAGAGAGGAAGAAAGAAACATTGAGCACATAATGGGGCGGGGGGGAGCGGGAGATTGGCCTGATAGGGAACCTAACCAGCAACCTGTTGGTATACAGGACAGACATCCAGGCCAGGGCCTCAGGCTTTTTACTCTTTGTGGTTAATGCTTATAGGAGTCAAAAGGTCCTTCACAGGTGGTTTATTATGCTAATGAGCTCATAGTTTCTGAAAGAGGCTTAAGATTCTCATTCAGGGTTTTCACAGGACAGTGGCACCTCGCAGAACCCCTACTCCTAGGAGACTCGCCTTTCAACAGTAATAACAGAACAGCTGACACTGAATGGCCACTTAAAACAGCCCCAGCACTCTACTAAGTGCTCCACCTGGTGACCTGGTTTGATCCACAACCCCAGGAGGCCGGCACTATTATTCCCAGCTTTCAGATGAGAAAACAAAGGCGCGGAGTGGTTACGTGATTTGCCCAAGTGCAGGGCAGAGCTGGGAGGCACACGGAGTGGGGGCTGCTGGGGAACAGATGTGCACACAGATGACGCAGGGATTCCCGGCGTGAGTGACAACTGAGGCAGGACAGGACAGTATCAGGAAGAGGGGGAAGGCAGCGGGTATTGCCCGGGAGACCCAGAGAGCACATGCTGGGACCCGGCTGGGCTCCTGATCCTCAGGGGTTTCATATTGCAGAGGCGTCTTGCCCCGGGAATCCGGATCCAGAATCCGAGTTCTCCCAGGGCCCCCAGGACACGGAGCAGGCAATTTCCACACCTGCCTACGTTGCCAGTTAAGCACTGGGGTTGTAAGCCCAGTGAGGGCAGGGGGCAGATAATCACAGTGGCAACAGTGAGGCTTAGTACCTGTCAAGCACGGGGCTGAGAGCCTTACGCGCATAATCTTATGCACACCCTGTAACATTCCAATGAGGCTGGTACTATTATCATACCCATTTTATAGATGAAGAAACCGAGGCTCAGAGAGGTTACACAGCTCTAACTGGCAGAGTCTGTGTGACTCCAAAGTCTGTATATCATCACCACGTCCCTCGGCTACCCCCTACCCTCGGGTGGGTGGCATTGCTAAGTCCAGCTTTTCTCTCCCTCCTGCTCTGGGACGCCTGATGATCAGCAGGGCCGAGCAGAGGAGGAGAGACGGGGCTCCGAGGGAGCCATCAGGGGACCTGGCCATTATTTCTCTAGAACCCTGCAATAAAGAATCAATACGGAAAAAGATTTGTCATTTCCAGGCTATTCTATTGTATTTTCTTCCCACTAATGAAAACTGGTAAGCCATGGGCGATGGGAGGCTGCAGGCTGGGGGGGAGGGGGGGTACCAAGAGGTGGTCAGTGCTCCTCATAGTGACTGGTCGAGTGGTCCTTCTGGTGGTTCTGCCATTAGGTTCAATTTGCATATTACCCTTTTATTATATAGGATTATTATATAGGATTGGTCTTCAAGTCCTATAGTCTCTACCCACTCTAACTTCTTCATTTACCTTTCTGAGGATTTTTCTTTTTCTTATTGTAATATGCCCAGAATAATTTTGTTGTTGTTGTTGTATGAGGGAAGACTAACAAGTAATGTGTATTCTATTTTGACCAACACCCAAATTTCTCACACTCATCTTTATGTTTATTTCATAATATTATTCCATTTAGTTGACATGTTACTTTGAATAGTGACTTTCATCTATCCATTCATCCATCCATCCATCCATTTACTCTTCCTTCATACCATCCTTTTTCCCATAATACATTTGGTGTGTGTTGAGTAGATGTGAGGTACTATTCCGGAGCATGGGATGGGAAACATGACTACAAAGACTAATCAGCTCTTGGAGAAGTCTACACTTTATTGTAGGAGACAACATCAAAAAAATAAGTTTTGTTCCACAAATGTGAGCATAAAACCCCAAATCATTATTGGGTTTGTTTATATGTATGATATGTGTTTATAATGAGCAGTAACGATTTTGTATGTGGCACAAGGATTGATGTGAAAGATTCAAAGCCCTCTCCACCGACTGGTTTTGGTGATGGTGGTTAGGTAGATGCACTTAAGTTATCTCCTGGTGTGAGACTGCCACCTGAGTTATTCCCATGCCACTCCTTGCCTCCAGCCTCGAGAGTGTATTTTGCAGTTCTCTAAACGCTCTGAAATACCTGAGCACTCTTAAAATGAGGATTACAATACATAAAGAGTATTCACAAAATAACCTAATTACAGTTGATCTTGGCTAATAATGTTTCATTTTCTTCACTAACAGATTTTCTATTGGAGCTTTTGTGTCTCCCAAAGCATGGAGCACAGAGGGGTCACCTTGCTTACTATACTCCAGTGACAGCTGCCACCATTCAGACAATTACAAACTCTCAGGTCAGATATGCTAAGCCAAGCAGTGTATCATAAATTGCATGTGTGAATTGCCTAGGGGCCCCTGGCTAAGTCTGCTACAGAGCTGAAAATAAAACTCCTGACTCTTCCCATACCACTGCCTTGCCTCTCTGAATGTCTCAATAACCATGGTTTTCTCCTGTCTTGGGTATATCCCTTTGCTATTCTATTCAGCTGTCTCCTTTAATCTCTGCAGGCTCAGTAACAATTTCCATTTTTCCCCTGATCTTGTTAACAGGTGGTACCACAAATATATGTGTCATTATGTCATGGAAACCAATGTCTTCTTCACTTGGGCTCTCTCCTATTATTATGCCCTAACACACATGACACTTATCTTTGTGTTTTTTATGTATTATGATAAAATATTACTCTTGTGTTCTAAGAAAGCTTAGTCTTTAAAGACGGTCCTTAAAATGTTCTAGGGCAAAAAGTTTACTTACTACAGCTCTTGGAGATTAACAGTGTACATTAGTACTATTAAAGAACTTTTACTTTGTTTAATCCTATATTTTTCAAACTTACTGGTGAAAACCAATTTATATATTGTTTTATAATTTTTATTAAAGTATTATTTTATACAATATAGTACACCAATTTCAAGTTTACAGTTTGTCTAGCTTTGACACATGCAAACATCTATGTATCCATACCTGTCTTATCAAGACATAAATATTTCATCACTGCAAAAAGTTCCCTCTCCTTGCCAGTCAATTTTTGCAAGTCCTAGTGAATCCACAATTTTGTGTTATTCTTGCTTTTTTAAAAATATATAAGTGGAATCATATATATACTGTTCTGTATATAGCTTCTTTGAGTCAGCATACAGCTTTTGAGATTCAATCATTTTGTTTATTTCACTAGTTCAATTATTCCTATTTCTTAATAGTATTTCATTGTATATTTTAGTTTGTTTATTAATTCTCCTATTGATTAACACAAAGATTGCTTCCACTCTTTGGCTATTATGACCAAATCTGTTATGAGAGTTCATGTACAAGCTTTCTGTGGACATATGATTTCTATTATTTTAGATAAATCTATTAGAGTAGGTTTGATGGGCCATAGGGTAAATGTATGTTTAACTTTTTACAAAACTGCAAATTTGTTATCCAAATTGGTAGTACCATTTTATACTCCACAAAAGTATATGAGAATTTCTGACCATAAAGATTTTTTGTAATTTGTTTGTCAGACACCTAGTAATAGACCAGTATATAGTGAAATGATAATGTAAATCTATAATAATAAAAGCATAATATGGTAATTAGACCGGATGTTCTTCCCAACGACCTTCTGGACGAAGCTGGGGCTTCGAGAGAAGCCCGAGTACCAGGGGCTGAAGGGAAGCCTGGGTCTAAGGTGCCAGAGGGAAGCCAGGGCCGGCAGCTGGGTGAAGGAAGGCCTACTCTTGCATGAATTTCATGCATCGGGCCTGTAGTATTATATAAGTGGGTATGGTCAGAAGAGATAAGAAAGATAGGAGTATACTTTTTTTAAGGTCTGTTTCAGAGAAATTCAGTTATAGCTATTGTTCCGACCCGCGGGACAACAACAGGGGAACGAAGAGACACCCTAAAAGAATGAGACAAACAAGGGACACGAAAGAATGGAGGCAAAACAGTGTTCTGATCAAGCCTCTCTATTTTATTCAAGATGGCCGCTTATAAGCAGTCAGCGAGGGAAGGAGGGGCAGGGCATACTACATAACGGGGTATGTCAGTAACTGATTGGCTAGCGCTGAGGCTGGGAAATGGTAGTCCATGGGCGGGGAAACTCTGGGCGGCGCCTTTACTTTGGTGCGCATTTTAACGCTTGACCGATCTTATTGAGGATTATCCGGCTGTATGGTTAAAGTTTTTCCATGGCCCCTGACATCTCCTCCTTTTCTGTTTCTTAAAAGAGGTGGGCTTTAACCGAGTGAGGGAGTAGTGACCCGGCTCCTCCCGTGGGTTTCCCAAGCCCACAAGCAATGGCTCTCGGTATTTTTTGGGGAGGAGAGGCAGAGCCTGGAAGAAAACCTTTGATAGATACCAACCTTTATGCAAGCCAGTTATACTCTCAGGGAAAACCAGAGGGGGTCGAATCTTTCTTAGACCGAGCCTTGGGAAGAGGGGGTCGAAAGATTATGAGACCTCCCCTTGCAATACTTTGTTCTGCACTCAGCTCGGTGCCCATACCTGTCTCCTTGTCTTTTAAGGAGTAGGTAAGTATACCTCTGGTCTATATACTGTCCCTCGTTGGGAGGGGGCCATGATGTAAGGTATAGTCTGCATCTCGGTCAGCTAGCGCCAGGCGGTGGTAACTTGGATGGGTTTGGCTATGAGGGAATCTATTTGTTGTTTGATAAAATTTGTGAGCCTTCTAAAGGCCCATGGTCCAAAAGCAAGGAGTAGGAATAGACCAACTAGAGGGCCTATGATAGAGGGCAATAGGGTTGTAAGCCAGGGGGGGTGTTGAACCATCGTTCGATCCAATCTTGATTTTGCTCTCTTAGCTTTCGCCTTTTTTCTAGTCTATCTCTGACTTTTGTCAGTGAGTCTTTAATAACCCCAGAATGGTTAACATAAAAGCAACATTGTTCCTCTAAGGCGGCGCAGAGGCCTCCCTGTTGTAGAAAAAGTAGATCTAGGCCTCATCGGTTTTGGAGTACCACCTCGGCTAGAGACGTCATGGATTCTTGTAGATGAGAAATGGCGCCTTCTAGGCTTTTGATGTCTTCATCGATAGCTTCCTGCAATTGGTTGTAATAACGATTGGAAAGAACAAGAGAGGTTATTCCGACCCCCGTACCTGTGGCGCCGAGGCCTAAGAGGGTGGCCACCGTAAAGGTTGTAATAAGTTCCCTTCTTTGTCTGAGGAAAGGATCAGGGGAGGCATTGTCAGGGAGTAACGAGTGGGAAAACTGTTCATCACTAAGATAGGATATGAATGTGATTTGTTGTTGTTGAATGGCTGTTTCTATGATGTGGAGTGTTTTTTCTGCCTCTGGAGAGAGTTGGCGAGGGGATAAAGGATTAGAGTCTCCTTGTAATATATCGAAGAGGGAGTTTTAGTTCTTCTGTTGTTAGTTTAAGATAAGGCCTGAGCCAGTTAACGTCACCTAGGAACTTTTGAAAGTCATTGAGGGTTTGTAAATGGGATGTTTTAAGTTGAATTTTTTGTGTGGTGATTTTGTTTGAGTTTAGTTCGAAGCCAAGATAATAGTAAGGGTCTTTTAGTTGAATTTTGTTTGGGGCAATTTGTAATCCGAGAGAGGAAAGTCGATGATTTAATTCCTGCATCCATGTAATGAATGATATAGATAGAGGGCCATCGAGGCCTGAGAGGGTCTACGACCTGTGCGACAAATTTCTGACACAAGGTGGGGCTATTTGCCATGCCCTGAGGGAGAACCTTCCACTGATAACGTTGCATAGGGCCTTTAAAATTAGTGACTGGGAGACTGAATGCAAAACGTTCTCAGTCTTGGGGGTGAAGAGGGATAGTGAAAAAACAATCTTTTAAATCTATAATTATTTTAAAGTGATTAATGGGAATGGCAATAGGAAAAGGGAGGCCAGGTTGAAGGGCTCCCATTGTGAACATGGTTTTATTAATTTCTCTAAGGTCTTGTAAGAGACGCCAAGATCCAGATTTCTTTTTAATTATGAATATTGGAGTATTCCATGGAGAGGTTGTAGGTTCTAGATGTCCAGCGGCCAATTGCTCCTGTACTAACTTTGAGGCGGCTGTAAGTTTCTCGTTAGTTAATGGCCATTGATCTACCCACACAGGGGAATCAGATTTCCATTTGATCTTATCTGTGTGGGGTACAGGAAAGTCAATGACCGTCATGGAAAATTTTGATTTCCTAGTCCTAATCGGTCATTTTTGGGTGTTATAGAAAGTGGTTGTTTGATGCCTTGATTATTTTTTCCTAGTCCTTGTCCTGGTAAAAAGCCTTGGTTTAAGCATTTGTTGGGTAATAATTTCATTGGGGCTACACATAATGAGCTTTAATTGAGATAGAATGTCTCGTCCCCATAGGTTAACAGGTAGTCCTGGGACAATATAAGGTTGGACTTGCCCTGAGTTACCCTCAGTATCTTTCCAGGTTAGGATTTTTGCGCTCTGTTTTGGGTTGGTAGATTGGCCAATGCCTTTAAGATGTGTTACAGAGGCTTCGCAGGGCCAACTGGGGGGCCAGTATCGGGTCGATATTACCGTGGCGCCTGCCCCTGTATCTACTAAACCTTTAAAAAATTTTGTGTCTAATTCAAGAGTGAGTAGTGGCCTCTCAGTGGTAATCTGTTGAACCCAATAGATATCAGAGGAACCGAAGGCAGAATCCAACCTAGGTTGTTGAATATTACTTTTGTTGGTGGAGTTTAGGGGAAGTAAGATAAGCTGAGCTATTCTTTGTCCTTTGGAAATGGATATGGGCCCTGAGGGGGCTGAAGCTAGAATGGTAATCTGTCCTGTGTAATCATTGTCAATGACCCCTGGGGTAACCTGAAGGCCGGCCAAGGAGGAACTGCCACGCCCTAAGATCAAACCAAATGTTTCTGGAGGTAAGGGTCCAAAAGCCTCAGTGGAAATAAGTTGAATGCCTTGATCTGGTACTAATATTGTATCAGAGGCGGAACAGAGGTCCAGTCCTGCGCTTCCTGGGGTGGCGCGGCAGAGGGAGCTGATGCCTGGGCGGGAAGAATCTGTTTCTGTGTCTGAGCTTGGGGAACGAACCTGATTGCCCCTAGGTTCTGTCCTGATGGTGGGGCCAGGGGCTGGCCCCTCTGGGAGTTTCCCTGTTTTGGTAAAAGTGGTGTACCTTCAATGTCTGTTTTGGAATGACACTCATTGGCCCAATGTAAGCCGCATGGGCATAGAGGGCAAATTGTTTTAGGGGGTGCACGGGACCATGTCCCTGCTGGGCATTCACGAGCAAAATGCCCTGGTTGTTTACAATTAAAACAAGTCTTTTGTTGCTTATCTTTAGTAAAATCCTTAAGCGCAGCCACTATGGCTAGTCCAATGGCATGGGAGGTTCCTATACCTGAGCAGAGTTTGATATAATCAGAGAGACTGCCACAGCGATGGGGTCGTATAGTCTCTTGACAAGATGGGTTAGCATTTTCCTAGGCCAGGTGTTTAACAAAAGCGCTTTCTGTTTCTCCTTCCCCGGCCAATCGTTCAGCCGCATCAGTTAAGCGGCTGACGAAATCACTATCCGGTTCATCAGGGCCCTGGCGGATTTTGCTAAGGAGGTGGTAGCTGAGCCTTTAGGCCGAAGGCGCCGCCAAGCCCTAAGGGCTGTGTTTTGGATTTGGGCTAAAAGGCCAGGGGCGGGGGGGGGGGGGGGGGGGGGAGGCTGCTTGAGCTTCATTGGCGTCATAGGGGCTGCGCCCAAGTAGCTTATCCCTTGTCCATGAGCGAGAGGTTTTACTTTCACTATTGCGTTGTGCGGTCTCGCGGCAGTTCTCTACAAAGTCGGTACGCCTTAGGACATGCTCCCCTCCTGATAACGTGGCTCGAGCCAGGGAAAGCCAGTCATTAGGGGTTAGCCATCCATCGCTCAGGCTTTCAAGTAGGGCTAGGGTGAAAGGGGCAGTGGGGCCATAATTGGTTACAGCCGCTTTTAGGTCTTTTAGGTGTTTAAGGTTTAAGCGGCGGTATTTTTGGCTTCTAGTTTGGTCTTTAGGTTGGTTTTTAGTTTGATCTTGATCGGGATTGGGGTCCTCTGTATCAGAGGTTTCATCTGCGGAATTTTGGTCCCGGTTTTGAGAGTCCGGGGAGTCTTCCTCCTCCTCTTCCTCTATGTCCTCTGGAGGAGGTCCTGGGTTGTGACTACGGGTAACGGAAATGCGAGGACAGGGGTTTTAGACTTTAGATTTTTTGTGGATTTTTTAGGAGGTTGGGTGGGTTGATCGGGGCTTAGGGATGTGAGTTCGTGTTTTTGCTGTAGAATTTCCTTTAGTGTGAAAACTTCTCGAGTTAGAGAGATTTTAGCTTGCCGGATGGGATCGGAGGAGGGAGGGGGGCCGCGGAATGGTTCCAGGGCTGGAATTCGGAAGATAGGGACATTTCGTGAGGGGTCGGGGTTATACGGAGGGGGCCTAAAGGATTCACTAGAGGTGCCACGAAGGGCCGGCGCTGTAAAACGCCAGGGGTCTTTATCATCGTGATAATGGGCGGCCTGATCCTCTAAGGTTTCCTCCTCCTCCGGAGATAGGTGGTTCTCTTGATGTCTTCGGGAGGTGAGGGAAGGATAGATACTCGGGATATTAGGGGGAGGGGGGTTAGGTTTATTATAGATGTCTGGAGATTTTATGTCAGGTTGGGATTTAGTGATTTCTTTGGAAGGTGCCGTGGGCTCCTCAGGCATATCAACAGATACTGAAGGGCAGGCGGAGGGTGGCCGGGAGCTATCCCTAAGGGCTGTTTCCGCTGTTTTTATTATGTCTTGGATGTCAGGGTCCTTAGGGTGGATTTTAAGAATATCCTGGATAAGATTCCAATATGAGAAGGCGGAGACAGGGATTTTTTCAGGGCCAAAGGTTAGATAGAAATCCTGAAGGGCATCGCCCACTCTTTTCCATCGTCTATGGTCAATAGTGCCTTCTAGGGGGAACCATGGGCAGGTCTCATGAATAAAGGAGAAGAATTGTCTAAGATCCTTTCTCTTAACCCTTACTCCCCGTGTCCTGAGGGACTCCTTGAGCCCACCTAGAACTATCTCATGAGAGTTCAATGAATTGCCCATTATTTTGGCTGGGTAGTTTTCAAGATTTCCTCCTCCACGTAAGCCTCTGGGACGTATAAACCCCGTGCCAGGTCCGCTCGGAATTTCTTAAATCACTGGCGATCCTTATGTAACTGCTCTCCTTTTACCTTACGGCCTCTGCTCGCGTGTCATAGGTCGGGATGTATAAGCCCC
This sequence comes from Ia io, assembly GCA_025583905.1. Taxonomy (NCBI): domain Eukaryota; kingdom Metazoa; phylum Chordata; class Mammalia; order Chiroptera; family Vespertilionidae; genus Ia; species Ia io. Next base: position 46,563,910 of record JAJQQW010000009.1, on the reverse strand, counting down.
ATACCAGGATGGCGACCACTAAGACGTAGCGAGCTCAGAGTTTGCCAGAGAGGGTGACACAGGTCGGGCCAGAGAAGAATTACTCTTCCGAGTGATTCAGAGTTTTCACTGGCGGTTTCGGGTACCCTTCACCCTTCCCTGAACGGCGAGGTGAAAGCTTATTAGTGGACGGGAGGGAGATCAGGAAAACTAAAAGGGCCAGCCAAAGAGGGTCAAAAGGGTGAAAACTCTCAAGAGATATTTTAAAAATCTTGTTTGAAAAGTTTCGTCTGCTTACCTTTACAACGATCTGTCTCATGGGCGGGCGAAACCGTGGCGATCCGGATGCCGAGTCTTCACTCGCGAGTCAATACTGCGCGGCGACTCAAAGGGGTGCCTGGCCAGGCGCTTCGAGCAGACGTTCTCGCAGGGGGTCCCCAAGTCGCCCCACGTTGGGCGCCAGGCTGTCCTGACCCGTGGGACAACAACGGGGGAACGAAGAGACACCCTAAAAGAATGAGACAAACAAGGGGCATGAAAGAATGGAGGCAAGACAGTGTTCTGATCAAGCCTCTCTATTTTATTCAAGACGGCTGCTTATAAGCAGTCAGCGAGGGAAGGAGGGGCAGGGCATACTACGTAATGGGGTATGTCAGTAACTGATTGGCTAGCGCTGAGGCTGGGAAATGGTAGTCCGTGGGCGGGGAAACTCTGGGCGGCGCCTTTACTTTGGCGTGCATTTTAACGCTTGACCGATCTTATTGAGGATTATCCGGCTGTATGGTTAAAGTTTTTCCATGGCCCCTGACAAGCTATATGTCTTGAGGTTGTTTAATTCATGATTCAAAGAGTTCTTAAGATGTAATTGACCTCTGGTGGCTGAAAGATTTTAGATATATCTTCATGCTTTTTTTTTTTTTTTTTGGTTAGTCCTCCCATGAGGATATTTTTCCATTGAGTTTTAGAGAGAGTGGAAGGGAGAAAGAGAGACAGAGAGAAACAATGATGTGAGAGAGACACTTTGATTGGTTGTCTCCTGCATGCACCCTGACCAGGGCCCTAGGGAACTTGCATCCGAGGTATGTACCCTTGACTGGAATCAAACCAGGGACACTTCAATTTATGGGCTGATACTCTATCCACTGAACCACACTGGCTAGGGCTTCATGTTTTTATAGTGTCCAGATAATTTCACTGCAAGTTTTTTTTAATTAAATTACAAAAGCTGGTACAAAGTTTTTAGTCAGTTTATTCCTGTATAGTAGAATTGGCAGTTATTATGAAAATTCATATTTTACTTTTATATTAAAATGGCAGGTGTTGGATGACAATAAATGTATATTGAATGTAGCAAAATTTTTTTTAGTCTATAGACTGACACCTCACAGTATTCTTATAATAAAGCTTGAGTTTAGCAAACCTTATTTAAATCTGGACTATTTGCAGTGCTGCTTGGCTAATAACATTTCAGGCAGTTCTACTGAAGCATTTTAAAAGAATGCAGAAGGTAATTTGTTCATAACAGATAATCACATATTTAAGTTTTATATGTAAAAATATCTCTTTGCCCAGGGAATAAGACTTGCGTAGGTTGGGGCAGGGTTCACTGATATTTTTTTTTAGCCTAAAGAATGAGAATAAGATGATTCACAACTACTGAGTCACTCATATCCACTTTACTTAACCCCCAAAATTTTCTAAACATTTTATGAGGTATTTTCTATTTATAGGTGTATATAATGGTAGAGTAGGAAAGGGCCTTAACAACTTCCATTAGATGCTTAAATTTCCTCTACACTATCTTCTCCAGTAGTTGTTTACCTTCAACAGTGGATGTATTTGCTCCATTAGGCATAAAGGTCTATGAAGCATATATTTATGAGACATAAACAAATTTTCTCACTCTTTTTGTCATTCATATCTGTCATACTTCTTTTTTCTTTCAAGACAAAAAGGGACATGGAGAGAGTGCATGATGGTGAAAGGTACATATCTTACCTCGTACTAACTATCATAAAGAAGGGGCAAGGCAGCTTGATGCCTTTCCAAGTGGGAAGCAGAGATTAATCAAGCTGAAATGCACCAAGGTGTCTGCCCTTAAAGACCACAATTCCACAGTCACCAAAAACAAACAAACAAAAAAACCCACCTTCTTTTCTGAGATTCCTTCATGTGTGGTCATCAGCAGTGTCCTTGACTTCACACTATATTTGTTGCTCATTGGTCACAGCCCCTTCTCCAGTTCTCAGATACTGCAGCAGAATAGTATTGCTATTGTTCTAATCTGTTAGTATTTTATATTTTTTATGGTGAAGTATTTTCTCTTTGGAGAGAATAAATGATTATTTCAGGAATCACTATTTTAATCCATACTCATCAACACAAACTAATTACACTCCAAATAAATACATTTTCTTTTTTAACTGAATCTTATTTTAAAGAAAAGTGATATGAATGTCAGAGAGTAAGAGGTTGTCTGACTTAGAATACATCCCAAAGTGTTTTTGTTAATACAATCAGAATGTCTATTTCTCTAGACACAGCAACCACTCATTGCTAATATTATCATGAGTCTCTTATTATCCTGTAAACCTTTAGATTGCTCTGGTAGGGACAGAAGGCTGAAGAAGGGATGAAAGCAAAAGCTAGAGGCTACAGGTAGCCATTTGATTCCAACTAAGCTTTGCTTATGTGATGTGGACTAGGGTGCACTGGAGTTCCTTGTGAGCATTCATTAGCCTTTCATGTAATTGTGAAAGACAGAAGTCTAAGATGCCCCATGGTTAAGGTGACCAGATTTTAACATTGGTAAAGCAGGACACCATTGACGGAGGGGGGAGGAGGGGTTCTTTTTAAAAAATATATTTTATTGATTTTTTACAGAGAGGAAGAGAGAGGGATAGAGAGTTAGAAACATCGATGAGAGAGAAACATCGATCAGCTGCCTCTTGTACACCCCCTACTGGGGATGTGCCCGCAACCAAGGTACATGCCCTTGACCGGAATCGAACCTGGGACCCTTGAGTCCCCAGGCCGACGCTCTATCCACTGAGCCAAACCAGTTTCGGCCCGGGGGAGGGGTGGGGGGGGTTCTTGATTAAAAATTTGGTCTATATTGTAATCGCTTTTGTTTTTTTTAATAAAAGGAAATTCACTTCTTAGATCATCGTTGAATTTGCATCCTCTTTTCTTACTCATTATGTTAAAAATCTAAAAAAAATAATTTAAAATTATATTATAAATTATTATATACATATTGCTTAAAAACACAGTAAGTAGGTACATAATTACATGAACATATTTTATTGTTAGTTTATAAATTAAATTAATTTGATTGTTATAAAGTAACTATATTTTAAAAATTATTTTAATCCTATATTTCTTTCCAAATACTAACAATACTAACTTGTATTATTTTTCCTCTGAATTTGCCGTAACGTAAGTCGTAAGTGTCACTTTCAAGGCCAGTGCTAGACTTTTTGCCGCCACTATAAAATATAAATAATATGAGTACTGTCTGCTAAATTCAAGAAAATTTATGTATTTATGAAAGAAATAAATAAATTACTTACCTAAATTATCTGAATAGCTGATTTTTAATGACATCACTTGTTTAATTAGCTTACTAGCATGCAGTACGATGTGTATCGTCTGAGAGACAGTTACAAAATGTTTTCGTAGTTGCCAATCCCAAAAAATGCCATTGTTCATTAAGTCCAAACAATGGTGGTCGAATTCTAACAACTGATCAACAATGTGAACTTTGATAAGCAGTTCTCGATAATCAGTTCTCAACAATTATTTGTTATTATTAAAGTTTAACATTATAAAATTAACAAAAATAATATAAAACTCATATCCTGGCTAAATCGCCACATGGCCGCCGAAAACCGTATATTCCCTTCCCGTTCTCCCGCCGTTCCCTAGCTGGTCGTGCATTCTTTCCAAAAATTGGGACTTTTTTAAAACGCTGCGGGACGCGGGACAAATTGTTAAAAATCGGGACTGTCCCGCCAAAAGCGGGACGTCTGGTCGCCTTACCCATGGTTAACATGCCCTGTGTAATTCTAGGGACTGTGACTAGAATCCATTTCACTTGTAATTAGATTCTACAATAAGGAGAGTTTACTTTAAGAAAGAGAGACAATACAAGTACTGTAGAGCTAACCTAATCACCTGAGCCCTTTAAAAACAGAAGAGTATTTTCAGCTGGTTACAGAAGAGACAGTTGGAGAAACATTCTGGTTGACCAGGAAATAAAAAAACCTCATTGTTATGAATGGCCTATGGGGACCACATTGTAAGGAACTGAAATAGGAATTTTTAGGGGTGAAATAGGCAGGTTTAGGGAATTTTTAAAATTAAGGAGATCCATGGAAAAAAACACAGGGCTACAGAGTTGCAAAGGTTACATTTCCATAAGAAAGGGAAGTTGAGAGAGGCAGAAGTTACATTTCCATAAGACAAGGGAGTTGGGAGAGGCAGCAGTTACATTTCCAAGATAAGGGAACTGGAAGTAGCAAAAGGTCTATATTTACAAAATAAAGAAAGAGGAAGAAAGCCCAGTAGGAATAGGAGAGCAATGAAGAAGGAGGGGCTCACATGGCCAGTGTGAGGTTTGACCTTTGAGCTTAGGAGTTGCTATAGTGACCAAATCAAAGGGAATATTGACCAATCAGAGGGGATATCAGGACACAGGGACTTGCAGACTTTATAAACCATAGAAGGAGGGACTCAGTGGGACTCTTTCCCCCTCCCCATGTGGGAGTCTGTGCTTGTTCTTCCATAAATTTCTACCTTTGCTGTACCATCTTCTGTCAGTGGTTTCATTCTTTGACTCCTATGGACAAGTAGCCAGAGGAAGCATCCTGCCCAGGGGAACACTGCGTGTTCCAGTCCCAAATTTCTGTATCAGAATTGTAGACCGCCTCTAGGATCTGAGAATGGTTTCCAGCAGGAAATACTCAACAGCAAAACAGGGATCATTGTCTTAGAACTGCAAGGAAATATATTCAACCAACATCCACTGAACTTGGAAGGGACTTTGAGAGCCAGATAGTAGCCCCATATGTCTGATACCTTGATTTCAGCTCCGTGAGACCCTGAGCAGAGAATCCAGCCACACCATGGCCTGATTTACAGAAACTGGAATAATAGATTTGTGTTGTTTAAAGCTGCTAGTAGAAAACTAATACAATAAGGCAATCAAGATTAATTAGTTTATTAATCAAATCTTTATTTAAAGCAGAAAATCATGTGTTTATTAATTTCCTTATTTTTGTGGTAAGACAAATGCATTCCACGATTAAAATTTCAATTGTCTTTTTGCATAAATCATACTTGCAATGGTTCCTCTATATTTTCTAGTTTTGTGTTCCTTAAAAATTTCAAAGGCAGTTGTGTAATATCTGATTACTGAATCATTCTAAATACTGTGATTCTTCCCACCTCTGCTCCCAATCTTTTCAATTGTCTGGATCACACCCATTTCCACAGCAATCATTTAAAGAGTTATTTTTATTAAATCTTTTGAAAGCATTTAACTTAATTTTCATCTATTCAACAACATTTTTCTCTACTTTATTTCAGCATTTTATACCATATCTAACTAAATTATTTGACATAAAGTTGGCATAAACAGATTTAGGAACAACACAGATATCTAGTATGCATTTATCCTGATAGAAGTATGTATGTGCAAACACCGTGGTCTGTTGGCCACAGAGTTCAATGTGTTTGGGTCTCAGTAAGAAGACATTATAGAGGGAATGGAAAATGTCACTTAGTAAGCAAATATATACTTATATTTAGCAAGTAAATAAAGTGGAGGTGGGTTAGTTTCAGGAATCGCTAGGTAAGCTAATGCCTCTTTCCTCACCAAATGGCAGAAGGAGAAACAATAGTGGGCATATTATAGCACTAGGAAAATTGGCACTTTTCAGGAAGATAAAAAAGATTATGTGTGAAGTATAAAAGAACTGGGAAGTCGAGGAAAAAAAAGGGGAAATGGATTAAAATATATAACTGAAAGGTAGCAGAATCACAGAACCAGTTTGGAATCCTTACTTTTCATTGATGTGATAATGTAGTTGTCTACTGAAGCTCCAAATGGAGGCTAGGATACCAGGTCACACCTGTTGCATTGAGTGAGGTCCATGATTTATGTCTGTGACCTCTTGGGGCAAGTTGCAGAGACAACAGTTCTACAGAAATAAAACATAAATATGCACTCCTTCATTGACACACACCCCACCCCAAAATCTTTTATCTGTAAGCTTCAAACATTTGTGTTTCCACCTGTTAGGCCAGCTGCAGTGTCTTTACACTAATGTCCTTACTAATAAAAGATGAACAAAATCGAGCCCAAACTCAGCTGTTTCACATGTAAGTTTCACTATATTATTGTCTATTCCTATTTCTTCATTTATTAAAAGAGCATGTTTTAAGCATCAACCACATGCTTTCCTCTATTCTTGGAAAAACAGTAAGGAACAAAGCAGATGAAACCTTATGGAGTTCAACTTCTACTCTGGAGAAATAGGTGATAAAAAATTTAAATGTGAATATCTAATATGTCTTGGGACAAGGGAGGTACGGAGGTGGAAAGAAGTTGCTATTTTATAAAGCATGGCTAGAAAGGGTCCTGGCTGATGAAAGTGACATTTAAATGGGTAACTGAAAGAAGTGAGGGAACAAGCCATGGGAATAGCTTTGGAAAGAGCATTTTAGACCAAAGACTCATTAAATGCAAAGGTCTTGAACTGGGTGTGTGATTTATGTGTTTTAAATACCATAGCAAACAAGAAATTTTGCCTTTAATATGTCAGTATGTGCATAGGTTCATAAATATATTGAATATGCTGAATCACAATTTATTTTTCTAACCTATATAATAGAATTTAATCACTAAGGTCAAATAGCAAAATTGAACAACAAAAATCTATCCAAACTAAACCAGACTAGAGTACTTCAAAATAAACCAAACCAAGAGAGTCCGTTCACAGAAAAAAAAAAATGGTATAAAATTGAACACAAAGACCCAAAAAATGTTTATCAAATTTAAAAATTAGCTATGTTATATTATAATTTTGACTTCAACATTATATCTATCTTGTAAAGCTCGGAGAATTAAACCTACTGGTGTTTCTAAAGGAGATTGAAAACAAATTTTTAAATTCTTATATATTTTATTGGTTTATTTCTGCATTTAATATTTTAGTATCAACTGCTTACTTCTGGAAGATGACTTGAATCATTAAAACAGATAATTTACATTTTAGTTATTATCACACGGTGATGCGTTTAAATTGTCTCACAAATGACTTTAAGATAGAGATTGAAAAACCAATAACTCTTCCTCCCATCTCACTTGTCCCCTCCTGTCCCCCCATTCCTGATGATTCATATTATCAGTCAACAAGTTTAACAAAGCTTTTTTCATATGCCTACAACTTACAAAGCCTATTTCAATGAGCTAGACACCATGATATTTATAAACTGCTTAAAGAAGACAATTAGTGGTGGCATGATTTTCATTAAGTTAATGGGTTATGGAAGAGTTTCTTTCACCAAGCTCCTCAGTCTCTATAGGATCTCTAATCACCAGGATTAACCTGTGGTTCGGTGTATGCAACCTTCTTTTCTCCAACCACAATCTTCCCAAAGTCACGTGTTTGCTCAAACGTTCTTAACAGAAAATGAATAAAATACTTATTACATTGCCTGATACCATATTGCATTACTTTTACAGATGAGGTGACAGACATGGAGAGGTTAAATTAACTTCCAAAAGTCAGAGGATAAGTAGCAGAGCTAGAATACAAAGCCAGACAACTCTTAATCATTGCATTTAGCAAGCCTTGGTTTCTCCTCTAATGATCTGTATGATTACTTCTAAATCAAGAGAATTTGATCAAGTGAGCCCTAATTTTTACATTAAGGGCAGGGACTGGAACACATAGTCATTTAGCTCAGGGCACATTCAGACATTCAGCAGCCCTTTGGCAGACATCGATCTTGGTTTCCCGCTGATTAATTCTCCAAGTAAACAACATAAAGGGAGATGCTCCTACAGCCATGTGCTACTTGGTATAATCCATTTGCTGAAAATGAAGAGAAATGGGGACACTTGTATTTAGCAAGATTTAGTGAGAAGAGGAAAGTGGGAATCCAAGAGTATCAGTGACTAAGATGGCAGAAAATCCTAACACTCTTGTAGCGTGCCCACTCTTCCAGCACCGGCGCTGCCTCCACATGTGCTATTGTTTTAGAGCTTTATCACTATTGGAAATTAAAAATGTAATTTAATAATTAAACTTTTATTTTAAAGACTATGTTCACAAGCATTTAGTTAAGGCTTACTATGTAACAAGTATATGCCAATTTTCTTATTTCATAATGACACTGGAAAACTCACTGAATTGTTGTAGTGCAGGCGAGAAAGAAATGTGCACATTTCTACCTGCAGGCGATACAGGAAGTTGGCTTTAATCACCAGCAAGCAGCACGGTATTTGCCAGCAGCAGCTCTGTGGAAACTCTCCCCGAGGCTGGCTTCTGTTGTCTGTTCTTTCTCACTTGGTTTCTCCTTCATACCATGCTGTAGTATAAAAGCCAAAAACAAACAAGCATACAAATAAAAACAAACAACCAAAAAGCCCCAAAGAAGCTGTAGTCATCTCTTTCGTTCTTCCCTCTCAATTTGTAGGTGTGGAAATTGACACACACAAGCACAAAATATTAAGTTGCTGGGCTAAGGTCAGACATTTGGACTGACAAATATAAACAAAAGAAAATTAAGTGTAGGTTATTAACTATGTTAGGACAAGTAGCACAGTTTAATCACTAGAATCTAAAGCACAGCCAATAAATCATAGAACTGTAGAGTTTTAAAACTTAAAAGGATCTCATATCTGGCATTCACAGTAAGCCACCTGCTCCCGATCTCATGCCTACCTCAGCGGGAAAGCCAGAAGTGAAGTCTCCATTGGTGTGCTTCCTTCAGCTTCTCAAACTCCAGATCATCTCAAATGTCTCCTGTTACTCACCCTGACACCCCCATGTTGTTGTTTTTACATCTGATAATGTGGAGCATTTCAAAATCCACTCCTCTTCTTATAAGGGCAGCCTATGTGACAGGAATGGGGGGAATTTAGGAATCAGAAGGCTGAGCAAGATAGGCAAAATACCCTCCAAGAAATAATATTTACATGAGCAATCCAACAACATACATGTAAACAAATAAATAAGCAAGACAACTGAACATTGCTATTACCACAAAGAAAATCCTTGGACAGTGAGATAGAGGTGAAAGAGAGGAAGCCACGTTGTACAAGGTGGTCAGGGAAAGATATCTTTGTGACATTTGAGCAGAGGAAAGAATGGAAGTCAGCACTTATGCCAAGAGTTAAGGGAAAGGCTTTGGGCAGAGGGCCTGAAGGGACTGCTCTATCTCTATGAAGAGGGTAAGAAAGGGCCCCCCGCAAATGCACGAGCCAGGGCGTGAATGTGTGGGCACCTTCCAGGAATTATAAGACTGACCATAACGTGCATTCAGGGGAAGGAGAAGCCCTAGGCCTGAAGGGTAGGCAAAGATGAGACGAGGACCAGCCCAAGGCGTTCTGCAAAGGCATGAAAGGCCTGTGGGATTTGGGACATTTAAATATTGTGTTTATTTGTTCATTCTGGAGTAGATTCTGTTTAGCTGATTCAGATTTTACAGGTACCAGGAAACTCATTTTTTTTTTAAAGACTATTCAGGGAAATCTTTTTCAAAAGGCAAATAATCAAACTTCCCATGTGATTATTAAGTTTGAAATAAACTAGTTCACATTTTTAAGAAAACTATGAAATGTGGTGTTTTGACTGCTTATCTGCAATAACATCCCTGTTCCCTACCCTCTACTTGGAAATACAAACTCAGTCTACACAAAGAATAGTACCATTATGTGGGATCCTTTAAGTTCTGTGTCAATTTAGCCCTGTTGATGTAACATGTAAAGTATTATTATCAAGCACATATCATGCATGAACATTCATCTGCAAACTCTGGAGGGTAAGAACAAAGACACTTTTACTGGTAAATTCTCTTTAAACCAACTTAAAATGGCTTCAGTCCCCTTCCTTGTTTAGTCTTCTACTCTCTAGAAGGACATTCTATTTCAACTAGAGGCCCAGTGAAATTCGTGCACTGGATGGGGGGGGGGGAGGGGAGGTTGGTGTCCCTCAGCCCAGCCTACACCCTCTCCAATCTGGGACCCCTTGGAGGATGTCTGATGCCCTGGGGAAGCCACAGGGAGCAGCAGCCGGGACCAGCCCCCTGGCAGGGCTGAGGGAACCCTGGTGGCAGGTGTGCGGAGCTGCCGCTGGTCCTCTTGCCCCTGTGCAGGGCCACAGGAACCGGGTGACCACTTCATGCGCCTGCTGCCCCCCCGGTGGGGCTGAGGGAACTCCAGCGGGGCTGAGGGAACTGAGGCAGCAGGCACAGCGGCCGGACCTCCTGCCCCCCTGGACCTGCCCCTCCCCCGCGGGGCCGTGGGAACTGCGGTGGCAGACACGTGGACCAGCCGCCCCGCCCCTGCTGTGTGCGCCGCCATCTTGTTACAGCATTATGGCGTGAGGGTTAATTTTCATATTACCTCTTTATTATATAGGATAATGTCTGAGCCTTCCTTTCTACAAGATGGCCCTGGAAACTGCGAAGATTATGTAACATCTGAAATATGGGCAGGGCCTTCTGTCTCCACCTGCATTGAGATGGCTGCTGCTATCCCCAGTTTCTTAACTGGCCTCCACTTCTGAGCTACTCATAGGTCATGGAGACCTTTGCATAGGCCAGTGGCTCTGTCCAGGGTCCAGCCTCCCCACCTGCAGCATCCTTCCACTGCTCTGGGGTCCTGCCTTTCCCTCAGGGAGTTACCACAGAGCAGTTCTCCAGGGCCCACAGATGGCAAAGTCCACTGACCTTTGTTTCTTCCTGATTTCTAGGAACCCCCTCCCTTTCATTTTCTGTCCACAGTCTCTTCAATATGTTGGGCATTTACTGAACACATGTAGGACTGTTATCAGATTTGTCCCCTGTGAAATTATCTGAGGTAATAAATAAGTAGGCTTGGATACCTGCTTGAATGGGAGGAGAGGAAATTAAAAATATATATATTCACACGTTAATATCCCAATAGATTGTCTTGCTTATACTGGCTGGATTTAGGGGTTGAGGTAAGTAATTCATTTTAACTAGCATAAAATGAGGATGAAAATTAATATTGGCTTTGGGTAAATCAAATTTGGTTAATGGGTGCTTTTTTTTTGTTGGTTTTAATTTGAAAACAAAATAAAACCCCCAAGTCTAAAGAAAGACAACTACACCAAGTTCTTAATTCAAAATCACAGGTGTAAATTTCTAAATAATCATAATAAACTGCCTAGATTGGTACTTTCCTAACCAAGGACATGTTTCTCTGCAATCAACTAATGCTCCCTGCCTGTTTCCATAGTTAAGTTTTGGATCATTTTGCTGAGACACAGTGGCCTGCTTGCCTTGGTGGGAGATGCATGAAGAAGGCTATTGCTAAAGGTTACCCCTATTGTTTCTTTGGTGCCAATGCCTGGTAACTACTCTCTTGCCTTCCTTTCCAACTTCCAGGGCCCTCTGAGTTCCCTCATTCTCGACTACCCAGAGTACCTTTAATATTTATGAGATTTGGTTTGGGGCCTGTCTGAAAGGTTCTGCCTTTGACTCCTCTATGTTTTTGAGCTCTGCTCCCAAGATCTGCTGCTAATGGCCCTTCCCTCATTCCCTAACACAGATTTCTACCTACATACATGACACAAAATGAACTTGAGCACTCACTTTGACAAAGCTACATTATCTCAGAAGCTCCGAATTCCTGTGGTTTCATAGAAAGAATTAAAAAAAAAAATTTTATTGATTCCAGGGAGAAAGAGAGAGATAGAAACATCAATGATGAGAAGGAATCATTGATCTGCTGCCTTTTGCACGTCCCCTACTGGGGATCAAGCCCACAAACCGGGCATGTGACCTTGACTGGAATCGAACCTGGGACCTTTCAGTCCACAGGCCAATGCTCTAGCCCTGAGCAAAACCATGTAGGGCCATAGAAAGGATTTTTATGCAGAATGTCAGTACACACACTAAACATTAATAATAACGCAAGAAGTGCAGCTCACAAAATGAATGATTATTTAGACAACTTAATGACTCAGATTTTTCTCTAAGAAATATTTTCCATTTGCCTGGGCACTTGTCAACACATATTTAAAAAATGGGGGCGGAGGGATTAGTCTTGTTCCTCACAGAAAAATAATTTGTTGAACTTTTTGATGATTACACATTTGATGGCTATGAAACATTGTAAGAAATATAGAAAAGGAAACACCTTTAATTTGGTTAACAGTGTGTCACTTTAGTATAGATGTGGCTCTGGATATACTATTGCCACCTGACCCAGAAATCTCCTGGGAAGGCAAAGAATTTCCTGAAGGCCGGAATTTATATTAAGCAACATCCTCTCCAGGCCACTTATCTTCTATGCCATATAATTGGTTACCTGAGGAGGGAAGACAACAACAAAGAAATAGCAATCAAAATACCTCATCTGCTTCCATACCCTTATTCACAAATCCCTCCAAAAAACTGATTAATAATAAATAAATGCCTCGTAATAGTGTAATGGAGATTGTAGAAATGAATCAGACACCTAGCTAGCCCCTCCAAGCCTTGGTTTTTTGAGAGCTATAAATGATAAATATCTGTATGGTAACTTACCTTGTAGGGTTGATATGAAAACTCAGTGGCATGATGGATATAAGATGCATAATATTGTATTTGACAAAAAGCGGATATGTAATCAACATTTTAATTAGTTTATCTTATCCCAAATTTTTTGTTTGGAAATCTATCTATAATATATCAACTATCATTAGTCTCCTCTTTAAGAACAGAAATAAAAGAATTTTAACTCAACACATATACAAAGGCTGGCACAGGAAAGCTGAATAAAAATATTGCAGACATATTTTTTATACTTTAGTTTTTTTCAGTGGCATGCAGTAGATTCAGTCTTTCTGTGTACCATTTTATGAATTTCAATAGCATGTATCTACCATTATCATGATGCAGGGCAGTGCCTTCATACTAAAATTTCTCTTGTGCTGCCCTTTGTAGTCAATCCTCATCCCAATTTCAGCCTCCACAACTGCTGATCTGTTCTCTGTCCCAGTGGATTTGGTCATTCTGAATGTCTTATAAATAAAATCATACAAAATCCATTTTTTTTGTTCTGACAACTTTTACTTAGCAAAAAGCAACTGAGATATATTTATGTTGTTGTATGCATCAATAGTTGATTCCTTTTTATTGCATTATATGGCTTTACACAATGTATTTTTCCATTCACTGGCTGAAGAATATTTGACTTGTTTCAATTTTTGGTTATTTTTAATAAAGCTGCTATAAACATTTACATACAGGTTTTATGTGAACTTAAGCTTTTGTGCCTTCGGGATAAATACCTAGGAGTCAAATTGCTGAGTGATCAAATAAGTGTACAATTAACTATAAAATAAACTGCCATATTGTTTTCCAAAGTGGTTTCAGTGCTTTGAATTTGCACCAGCAATGTACAAGATGTCAGGTTGTTCTATATCTTTGACAGCACTTAGAATTGTCATGTTTTTCCCCACACTATTCTAACAGGTATATGTGGTATGTAAGTTCTATGGATTTTCTTTGTTCTCTGGAGAACTCTAATACAGAAGTGTGTGTAATAAAATTATAAAGAGATTCATATGAATAATAAGAAACAATATCCTCTGGTGGGAAGGGAGGAACATATATTCAGGAAGAAATTCACTATGGGTTTCAAATCTATTGATAATTTATTATTCAGCCATGTGGTAGATACATAGATATTTATTATATTATTCTATTTCCCTACTTTTGTGTCTAAATTTAACATAATTTAAAATATAAAGCCAAACAAAAGACAGAGAAAAATTGTGGAAAAATATTTTGGATATCTAAAGGGAAAATTTCCCAAGTGGAATTTTAAGATGAATTTAGATTCACAATATAGATTTAACAAAAACATTTAGTACCAATAATAATGACCTAGCATATCAAATATTTTATCTTACCACAATGAGGCAAGGTGACTCAGTAAGAGAATGTTCTTTGATGCTCGCCCTACTACTATATTCGCTCAGGTAATGACACCATTATCAATACACATCACATCTGCCTAAACTGCTTATGGCCAACAGCCATAATTCTGCTGACCATCTAGTTATCAGCTTTCTATTACTTTGTCCAGTGGTGCTTAGAGTTGCAGAATTGTGCTTTGCTCATGTTCATAAAACCGAGACTACCTCTAGCCAAAAAGTGAGCCAGAACTTCTGCTTTAAATTCCAAATCAATTACACTTTCTAACTATTGATTCTGTGATTGATGTGAATGTCTTCCTCTATACTGGCCTGAAAGGTATGGAGTTTTAAAATCCATATCAGTTTGTTTGGAATATATTCTCACTACATGGAAAGAATTTATAATGAAAAATGAAGTTGCTAGTTCACAAGTTTTTAAAAAAATATTTTTCATGTCCTTCCACTATCTTCTTTACTCTCTAAGGAAAAGTTTGACTAGAACCTAATACAGGGGGTTGGGAGACTGGCGTCCACTTATATTTAGGACATCTACATCAACATTGGCTTGAAGATATTTCCATTATTCCTTTAGATTCGCAGTTACCATGTGTATCGGTTAATAATGCAGATTTTGTAATCAAAGAAAACACGATAATTTCAAGAGAAACATCAAATTGCTTTATTCAAAGTAATGTCCATCACTAGCTACACATTTCCCCGTCTTTAAGGTAATTTGTGGATACAGTCCCAATAGAACTTTTCTTGTTTTGAGGCAAACCATTCAGAGACCCAATTTCCCACTTTTTCGGACGTTTTGAAGTGCTGCTCAGAAAGTGCGTGTGCCATTGATCAGAACAAGTGATAATCTGAAGGAGCAAGGTCTGGTGAATACAGCGGGTGGGTTAATACTTCCCAGGCAAGATCTTTTAAGGTGTCTTTAACTGGTTTTGAAGTGTGTGATGGTGCGTTATCATGAAGCAAAATTACTTTGCCGTGTCTTCTGGCATATTCTGGTCATTTTACGATCAAAGCCTGGTTCATATTGATTATTTGTTGTCAGTAGTGATCAGTATTAACAGTTTCACCTGGTTTTAGAAGCTCGTAATACACCACACCTTCCTGATCCCACCAAACGCAGAGCATTGTCTTCTTTCCGAAGTGATTTGGCCTTGCGGTCAATGTTGATGGTTGACCTGGATCAGTCCATGATTTTGTGCATTTCAGATTCTCAAAATAAATCCACTTTTCATCACCAGTCACAATTCGATGCAAAAAAGACTTTCTTTCGTGCCGTTGAAGCAACATTTTACTGATGACTTTTCAGTTTCCATTTGTCTTTCGTTTAGTTGATGTGGCACCCATTTTCCTTCCTTTAAAATATTTCCCATTGCTTATAAATCATCGGAAATTGTTTGCTGAGTAACGTTTAATCTTTCTGCAATTTGTTTTTGAGTTTGACACGCATCTTCATCCAATAATGCTGTAATTGTTGGTCTTCAAACTTTTTTGGTTGACCTGGACGTTCTTTGTCCTTCACATCGAAATCATCACTTTTAAAGCATTTAAAACAGCGTTCACAGGTATCTTGAGATGGAGCATGTTCACTATAAGCTTCCTGAAGTATACAATAACTTTCAGCAGCACTCTTCTTCAAAATAATTAATTAAAACTTCCCACAAATTCTCTTTTTTTGGCATGAAATTTGACATTTTTAAGGGTAAAAATATCTATGATGTTAACACCTTCCACAAATTTGACATATGAAGTTTTGAAGCTTGCTGTCAATACAACAAAATAGTATACATATATCAAATCGCATATATATCAACATATGTGTAACTCCACCTATTGAAAAAATCCGCATCATTAACCGGTATAACTGGTATTTGTTCTGAAATGGAAGTATATGCTTTTCTGGTGAACATCTCAAAACTTGAGGTGTTATCTAGACTAGTAATAAATTTAATATTTGAGTTCTTGCTTTGATGTTCAAAATAAAATATTAATATCAGCATGTATTTATTGAGCACTGTACATCTAAGAACTGCCACATGATTTCCATGCCTATATTTTGGCTTTTGCTTGTTTTATTTTTTTTTGTTTGTTTGTTTTAATTATCTTATTTGCACCATGTAAGGGTACATGAGCTTACAGCACACTGTAAAAATGAAATATTTCAAGGTAGTTTTAAGAGAAAAAATATGCTAAAAAGGTTTGTTATCATATAGCAAGGATGGAACCAAGATGGCAAACTAGAAAGTTAAGCCTATAGTAGAGGAAACCATACTCTGTGTTTATTTGCAGTTAATGCAATTGTTAATATGGAACAAATAAATTTTATGTTCCAAATTGTATCAGTAATTGACAGAAATATATTTTTGCTGAACATTTTAATAATGCAGCAATGCAAATCTTAACTTTATATGAACAAGTTAAAAAAGTATCAATTGACACCACATACACATTGGCATTGATAGATTTCTGACTAAAGGTGCATTCTGATTGAAGTCATTCACACCCTAGTGTAAGAACACTTTTATGACTAGCCATTCTCAAATATACCAGTGATTTTTTCTGTTTCTAATTTTTTTCTATCCCCTTAACATGGCTATTGCTGGTTTATCAATTAGTCATTAGGTAGTGTTTTAGCAATAACATTCAAGGAAAAAGAAAAATGAGTCTTAGCACATTTAAGTAATCATTTCAGATGACTTAACTGTCCTTCTTTAGAGGTGGATCTCTTCAGTAAAAATGTATATTGATAATACTAAACTAGCCTGACCAGCATGGCTCAGTGGTGGAGCGTCAACCTATGAACAAGGAGGTCATGGTTCAATTCCCAGTCAGGGCACCTGCCCAGGTTGTGGGTTGGATCCCCAGTGAAAGGTGTGCAGAAGGCAGCTAATCAATGATTCTCTCTCATCATTGATGTTTCTATCTATCTCTTCCTCTCCCTTTCTCTCTGAAATCAATAAAATTTTTTTTAAATAAAAATAATACTAAACTACATGTGCATAATAGTACTTATAGTTTGCAAAGCCTGTATGCCTACTTTCACTTGTCTACACCACTCTACTCCAAGGACTTCCCCAGGCTTGATTCACACCAGTTCTAAGTAGTCCATAGCATTGCATTAATCACTAATTTGTAGCACCCACACATTGCTCAATGATCTTTGATGAATGTTGTGTCTTGCCCCAAAGGTTGTAAGCTTCTTAAGGTTAGGTATTATGTCAAATTATTTTTGAATACCTGAAATTGTTCATGTTTAATTAATATTTAATGAAGGGTGGCGGGAGGGGTGGGGAGAGATTAACCAAATAACTTATATGCATACTACAGGCCTGGCTCAGGTATGGTCCCTAGGCCTGGCCTGCAATCAGGGCCATCTTCCCCAGCTGCCACAGCCAGCCCCGTCTCCCCCACCCCCCTCCCCCTGCCGGTTGCAGTCATCAGGGCGAGCCTCAGGTGGTTACTGAAAATTCTTTGCTCTTGTGCACTATGATCCAACCTGGCGCTCGCACGTGCTGCCTGTGCCGGCTCTGTTTGCACACCCTGCCAGCAACGGAGCTGCTGCTTGCACCCGCTGCTGTTGCCAGGTGCCAGCCCCGATCACTTGGCACCATTAGCAGGTGTGAGAGGCGGCTTCTGGCCCTGATCGCCCCTCAGGGCTTCTCCATCTCCCTCTGTTCCTGAGGGGATATTGGGGCCGGCAGCCGCCTCTCACACCTGCTGCCAACACTGGCCCTGCTTGCACCTGCAGCTAGCGTCAGAGCTGCTTCTCGCACCCGCTGCCAGCGCCCAGCACCAGTCCTGATCATTCAGCATCATCAGCGGGTGCAAGCAGTGGCTGCTGGCCCCAATTGCCCCTGAGGGCTTCTCCACCTCCCTCTTCTCCTGAGGGGCAATTGGTGCAGCAGCCACCGGTTGCACCCACTGACAGGCACTGGCCCTGCTTGCATCCGCTGCTGGCACCAGC
Source organism: Ia io (assembly GCA_025583905.1). NCBI lineage: Eukaryota > Metazoa > Chordata > Mammalia > Chiroptera > Vespertilionidae > Ia > Ia io. Next base: position 46,545,790 of record JAJQQW010000009.1, on the reverse strand, counting down.
CCCAATCACTCCACGCCATCAGCAGGTACAAGCGGGGCCGGCTCTGTCAGCTCGTGTGAGCAGTGGTGGCAGGAGCAGGGCTGCTGGCAGACGGGGGACCAGGAGGCCATGGTGGGAGGAGCTGGACAGGAGTGCGGAGGATGGACCAAGAACCACCCCTGTGCCCACCGCAGCCTCGCAGCTCACAGTTCCTTTCAAGGTGCATGAATTCGTGCACTGGGCCTGTACTATAATAATATGAATATAAGCTATGTCTTGACATAAAGCATTATTCATTTTGTTCTTTCCAATGCATTTCTGCACTTTGCAATGCACTTCTGTATTGCATTTATTGCACATTAGCATTTATTGTCCAAATAGAAAAGCAAATACGGAAGCTGGGAATTATTTTAAAAATGAGAATGGATTGAACAATTTCTATTAAAATAACAGAGAAAAGATTTAGATCTTGGATAGCGGTGTCCTAGGCTACTGATCTACTTATAGAAAGGTATTTTGACGGGAAGTTTTGATTAGTTTGCCAGTCCTCTAGGTATCTTACAATACTCAATTCTTTTTTTCTAATGTGTAAAAATAGATTTTACTCTTGTTTTTATTTGTAAGTCAATCAATACTGCAATTTATAGACATATTTTCCTTAAGTAATCAAAAGGTATTTTTTCTCAAGAATTATCTATAATAATAAAAGCATAATATGCTAATTAGACAAGACATCCATCCAGATGACCTTCTGGATGAAGCTGAGGCTGTGAGGGAAGCCCAGGTCCTGGGTGCCAGAGGGAAGCTGGTGCTGGCAACCAGGGATAGGAAGGGCTACTCTTGCACGAATTTTGTGCATCGGGCCTCTAGTATACCTATAATCATTGTATAAGACTCAGATTACACAAAAAGGAAATCAAAACTACCCAGGATTTCACTGCATTGAGATGATAACCATTAGCATTTTGTTGACTAGATGTCCCGTCATTTTTTTCTGTAGACATGTGTAGCCACATAGATTTACCCACATTGAGACATGTCCAATATACAAGTGGAATATTATTAATATACACACTGCCCTGCTAAATAACTTTTTCATCTAAAATATACTATGGACATCTTTTGGGATCAAATTGCTCATTAGAGGTTTTCACTATTTTTTATTTTAGCTATTATTTCTTTGGTAATTTATGGCTTTCTAGAGATTTTTAGAAAACATTTCCTTCCACATTACTGTAGAAATAATCAACTAAATTTTCCTCCGGTAGTTATATGGATTTATTTTTATATTTCATTAGTTAATATCATCTGGAGATTTATTAGTATAACAGTCCAACTTTTGGACTTTTTTGCTCCAATATTTGTCACAGAAATTATATATCACTAATTCAAAATACTAAAGTCTTCTATTTGCTGTTTTATATTCTATCATGTTGAAATGTTTGTTTCTTCAACAGGATCACAAAATTTTATGCACTGTAAATTTATAATATAGCTCAGTATCTGAAAAAATAAATCTTTCTTCAGCAAAGAATGCAGACTGGTGCAGCCACTATGAAAAACAGTATGGAGTTACCTCAAAAAATTAAAACTGGATCCGCCTTATGACCCAGTGATCCCACTTCTGGAGATTTCTCTGATGAAACCCCAAACACTAATACAAACGAATATATGCACTCCTATGTTCACTGCAGCATTATTTACAACTAGAGGCCTGATGCACAGAATTCATGCACTCAGGGGTGTCCCTCAGCCCAGCCTGCACCCTCTTGCAGTCCGGGAGCCCTCGGGGGATGTCCGACTGCTACAGAGGTGGGAGAGGCTTCCACCACCACTGCTGCACTTGCCAGCCGTGAGCCCGGCTTCTGGCTGAGCGAGGCTCCTCCTGTGGGAGCACACTGACCACCAGGGGCCAGCTCCTGTGTTGAACATCTGCCCTCTGGTGGTCAGTGAGCATCATAGTGGCTGGTTGTTCTACCATTCAGTCAATTTGCATATTAGCTTTTTATTATATAGGACTAGAGGCCCGGTGCATGAAATTCAGTAAGATCGGGCCTAAATGGACAGATAGACATCCCTCACACAATCCAGGACTGCTGGCTCCGAACTGCTCACCTGCCTGCCTTTCTGATTGCCCTAACCACTTCTGCCTGCCAGCCTGATCACCCCTAACCACTCCACTGCCAGCCTGATTGATGCCTAACTGCTCCCATGCCAGCCTGATTGCCCCTAACTGCCCTCCCCTGCAGGCTTTGTCCCCCCCAACTGCCCTCCCCTGCAGGCATTGTCTCCCCCAACTGCCCTCCCCTGCAGGTCTGGGTCCCCCCCAACTGCCCTTCCCTGCAGGCCTGGTCGCCCCCAACTTCCCTCCTCTGCAGGCCTGGTCCCTCCCAATTGCCCTCCTCTGCTAGCCATCTTGTGGCAGCCATCTTGTGTCCACATGGGGGCAGCTATCTTTGACCACATGGGGGTAGCCATCTTGTGTGTTGAAGTGATGGTCAATTTGCATATTACTCTTTCATTAGATAGGATAGAGGCCTGGTGCACAGGTGGGGGCCGGCTGGTTTGCCCTGAAGGGTGTCCCTGATCAGCGTGAGGGTTCCCTTGGGGCATGGGGCGGACTTGGAGAGGGGCCTATGGTGGTTTGCAGGCTGGCCACGCCCCCCTGGAGACCCAAGCGGAGGCCCTGGTATCTGGGATTTATTCACCTTCTATAATTGAAACTTTGTAGCCTTGAGTGGAGGCCAGGGCCAGCCAGGGTGGGTGGGAAGCTTGGCTTCTTCCATCGCCAGGGGCAACCCAAACCTCCTGCTCTCTCCAGCTCCGTGGCTGCTGCCATTTTTGTTGGGATTTATTTATCTTCTATAACTGAAACTTCATAGCCTTGAGTGGAGGCCAGGGCTGGCCAGTGTGTGCAGGAAGCTTGGCTTCCTCCATTGCCAGGGAAACCGTAACTCTCCTGCTTGCTCCGTGGCCACAGCCATCTTGGGTGGGTTAATTTGCATACTTGCTCCTGATTGGCTGGTGGGCGTGACTGGTGGGCGTAGCGGAGGTACGGTCAATTTGCATGTTTCTCTTTTATTAGTGTAGATAGCCAAGCTATGGATGCAACCCAAGTGCCCATCAAAAGATGAGTGGGTAAAAAATGGTAGTACATATATACAATGAAATATTACTTGCTCATAAAAAGAATGAAATCTTACCATTTGCAATAGCACAGATGGACCTAGAGGGTATTATGCTCAGTTAAATAAGTCTGTCAGAGAAAAACAAATACTATATGATTTCATTTATATGTGGAATCTAAAGAATAAAATTATAAATGAACAAACTATATTGAAATAGACTCATTGACCCAGAGAGTAAAATGGAGATTGCCAGATGGGTGAGGGCTCCGGGTCTTGGTGAAAGAGGTGAAAAGACTAAGAAACACAAATCAGTATTTACAAAATACTCATGGGGATGTAAAGTTAGGCACAGACAGTATAGTAAATAATATTGTGAGAACTATGACTGGTGTCAGTTGGGGTACTGGAAATATTGAGGGGAACACTATGTAAAGTATATGATTTTCTAACCACTAAGCTATACACCCAAAACCAATACAAAATAAGATTGAAAAGGAACAAAAAAGAGGGTTGGGGAGGAGTGGCAGGGTTGTTGGGATATTAACAGTAGGTGGAAAAAAACTAAGAGTCAAAGAAGAGAATTTGAGAAAAAGAAAGATGAATTTTACCTACTTCATAAGTTTTTCTAGTTTCATGAAAACTCACTTATTTTAAGAAATGAATTCTTCATTTGAACATTATACAGTGAGTAGAGAATAAAATAGATTAGAAAAATTAATTTTTTCATATCCCCCAAGTGAAAGAAAGTGCTGAGTACTTAGGAGATTCTCAATGAAACTCACCAAGTAATTATTGTTATTCAAATAGCTCTGAGCCAATTGAATGTAAATGTGTGCTTTAAATTTTTTTTTTCTCATAATTCCTTATAATACTTTTTTACAGTAGGCCAATATTCTTCCGGTCAGTTTTATTTTAAAAATGAGGAATATAGAAACTAATTTACTTGCCCAGTGTGAGGAAGAAAGTTGATAATGAAAGGAGAATAAAAATATAGGTCTTTATATTTCACTTCACCTTGTGGCATTTAAAAATAAACTTTAAAATTGAGCTCAAAGAGTGAAAATTTTCAAGTGTTTTTACTAAAAGACACTATGACTTAAAATAATCTTTGTATCAATTTAAAACATATCTTGAGTCTCCCAATCCAACTCCTTAAATTATAACTATGAATCTTTAAAACCACATTAAGTATAATAATCAACTTTGATGGCTCTTAATGTGGGGAGTAAAATCTTCCTACTGCTGAGTTATCATCTAGTGGTTTCAACATAAAATCATAAAATGTTAAACCAAAATGGTTATTAGGGATTATTAATACCAGCATCTTTATTTTATAAATGAGGAAAATGAGACCCACAAATAGTAGTTGATAGTATCAAGGACATACAACTAGCATGTTCACAACCAACATCCACCCATTTGTCTTCTGACTCTCAAACTCCTGTTCTTTCTAAAACAATACCTCAGCTTTCCCAACCTCCTTTAAACTTTTTGTGGGTTGAAGAATATAAATCATATATATATATATATATATATATATATATATATATATATATATAGCTTTACATACATAATATAAACAGACATATTGTTTCATAGTGAAATAAGGAATTATCTCTGTTGATGGCTAGGTGCATTGAACAGGGTATTAATCTTCTTCAATCAGTTTTTTTATTGATTAAAAGGAACTTCAATTCTCAGTCTGGTTTTCTAATGAAGATACCATGCATGGATAATTTTTGTAAGTTCTAAATTGTTAAGCAAATGTAAAGGATTATTAAGTCCTCAAATAGTGAGTGCCAGAGAAGTGAAAGGAGTAAAATGCAGCTTGCAGTTCTAACTGAGGCGAAGGAGACCTTCTTTAGGCTCATTTCCCCATGCTCACTGAAGGAATAGGTTGCCTCTTTTATTAGTCAAAGTAATTAATACTAAGCAACTGTAATTTTTAAAAAAGCCTTTAGAAATCTCAATAGCCCAGCACAAAGTTTATTTCTTCATCTTACCAAATGTGATGCAGGTTTCTGGGGGTATTTTGATTTAGAAAATAGAATTTACCCAGCTGTAAAACACATATGTCAACACATAACCTCCTATCCAGTGAGGGACAGAGGACTGTCTTAGTCTAGAAGTGATACTCAGAATTCTTGTGCACAATTCATTGGCCAGAACCAGTTGTATGGCCTCAACTTTACTGCAAAAGAAGCTAGAAAATGTAGAATTTGGTGAGCACTACCTGTCTCTAAGCACATCTATGGATCATATTAGAACGTCAGTCTCTTCACTAACTTTTGATGTTTAAACCTCATGAGATAGAGTCCTACCTATATCCAGGGCCCTCCATAAGGGATAATTGAATAGAATCACAAAATAACCATAATAGGGGAAACCCACAGGAGAAAACTATTAATAATTCTGGGCTCTGTCTCTGCAGCCACAAACAAGGAATAATTATTTAATTTTAAGTAATTATTAATAGTTATTTTATTTTATTTTTGCTGATTTTAGAGAGAGATAGGGAAAGGAGAAGTGGGAGAGAGGAAGAGATAACCGTTAATTTGCTGTTCTACTCATCTGTGATGCAATCATTGGTTGATTCTTGTATGTGTCCTGACCAGAAATTGAATATGCAACCTTGGCATATCTGGAGGATGTTCTAACCAGGTCAGCATAGGTAAATAATTTTAAATAACTATTAATAGTTAAATAATTAATAAGTTAATTATTTAATTTTATAATTAATTGCTTATATACAATCTATAATATGTAATACTATGTAGATACACACACATACTATAGTGTCATATAATATAATTACAGAATGTAAAATGCACAAATCATAGAATGTAACTTCCTTGCTTAAAAACCTCTCTAGGCTTTCCAGTGACTAGATATTTCATGGTTTGCCTCTGCATACCTTCTGGTCTTAACTCACATTACAATCCCCTAAACTCATTATACTTTAGCAACTTTGTAAAAATTCTATTCTTCAAACATAGCAAGCGTATTTCTGTCCCAGGGACTTTATATTTCCTGATCATTCTGCTTCGAATGCTGTTCTTCAAAATATTTTCTTGGCAATTTTTCTCATTTATTAAATCTCAGTTCAAATATTCTAACCTCCTTCCTAAAGTTTCTATTGAACTTCTATCACCTTACTTTGCGTTATGGCCAGTACAATTTATTCAAATTAATAATGTTTTGCTTTATTTTGTAATTATTTGTCTTAAAATTACCAATTTACTTTTTAGGATGGGGACTGTATATTATGGATCTTTTCATTTTCCCATAATAAGAAACCCCAAAATACTTACTGCACTGAACTTGTGAACTAGAAAACCATTTAATAGATTAGGCACTTGATTTTGACCTCATAATAAAAAGGCTATGAGAACATAAAACAAGTTATATGAAATGGAAAAGGGGGCTTGATAATTTTAAATGAAGCTGCATCACTGTACCTGTTGGTCAACTTTGCTGGCTGTTCTCCTTTTCAAATCTCTGGATAAATATTAGAGCTCCCATAGTATAGTGTAAGCTTATAGAATCAAACTTACTTTGAACTGGGAGAATTTAAAGTGTTTCTAAGTCTAGCAATGTAAAATTGACAAACTATTAAAGGTTCCCCACTTAGAAAAAAAAATGCTCAAGGAGTTCAATTGAATAAAGAGGATCAGGTTGGTACTGTATAGATAGCTAATGTGAATCAATATTAATGACAGCTAATGCAAGTCATCATTAATTATCAGTCTATTTAGACCATTTAGGCTAATAATTTCCAGTTATAATTGGCATATGATGACAAGGGAGAAAGAAGGAGCTGGTATTGATACCGTTGTAATCAGCTAGTTAATAAAAACAGAAAAGGAACAGAGGGAAGGTCAGATGTTATAGGCATGTCATTTGGGCAGCTTCACCAGGAAGCTGCAATTTCACATTCTCCAGGGAGCTACCAGCCCATTCCCTGTAGATCACTTGGGAAAGGGGTCCAAGAAAGGGGACAGGGAAATATGTGCAGTAAAGTCGGGATGACAGAGGGAAGATGCCCTTCATTCAAGCCTGGGGAACTAAGGATTGGTTAGAGCAGTGATGGGCAACCTTTTGAGCTTGGTGTGTCAAACTTCACCAAAAAACTGAGCATAACTCAGGTAGTGTGTCACTTTGAGGAAAAAACACTATTTCGCGATATTTATAGTTTAAATAACATAAATGTATAATTGTTATATATAATTGTATTTAATAAACCAAAAACTAAATATTTAACTTACCTGCTTAGTGACTTCTTTGTTTATCTGTCAGTCGGTTTCTTTTGTTGGTCTTGATATTATTTAGCTTGTGTGGGGTGCCGTGAACTAAGATAAGTGAGGAGGAGGGGGAATTCTTTAATTAACCTGCCTATTAGTGACTTTTTTGTTGCTGAATTTCATTGGCTAAATCTTCAATTGAAGGTTGGTATTTTGTACACTTCAGGCCCAAGCAAGCGCTACTAACTTCATCCGTCAATCTATTTCTTTTGTTGGTTTTGATATTATTTAACGCTGAGAATAAGGCCTCACAAAAGTATGTAGAGGGAAAAATTGTGAGTAAAGCCATTGCTAGATTTTTCAAGGTGCTAAAAGTGTCTGGTAGTTGGTTCCAGGCACTCCAAATTTCCTGTTTGTAGTGGCACTCCTCTTGATTCTCCAAGCGGCACCTTTCCAGATTCTCAAGCTTTAACCTCAAGTCGACAAACACCTGAGCCCAGATACTGTCTTGAAATTCTGCAAGTTGCACCTCCAAATCATCAATTTGCATCCATTGGAAACCATCTAATTCCAAACTACTGTAGACTACTACATCAGGATACTTAATTATTTTCATGGTCTGTTCTAGACTTCTAAATTGACTAAATCTATCACTAAACTGGTCAAGTAATGAGTCTAAAACATGCTGGTACTTCATATGCAAGAGTTCCATTTCATTTTGTACAGCTGCACTGGCCTTCTCAAAATACTTTGTTACTCAAGGAAAATACTTATAAGTTTTAGTTTCTACATCTCGCTTGAAAATTTTAACTTTACTTTCAAAAGCTTTTATGTATCCAAACGTAACGTCAATACTTTTGCCAAAACCTTGTAACTTTAAGTTCAGTTCATTAATATGAACAGAGAGATCTGTAAAAAACATCAGGGTGTTGACCCACTTATCATCATTCTTTTTTTTTTTTTTTTTTTTTTTTTTAATTGATTTTTTACAGAGAGGAAGAGAGAGGGATAGAGAGTCAGAAACATCGATGAGAGAGAAACATCGATCAGCTGCCTCTTGCACACCCCCTACTGGGGATGTGCCCGCAACCAAGGTACATGCCCTTGACCGGAATCGAACCCGGGACCCTTGAGTCCGCAGGCCGACGCTCTATCCACTGAGCCAAACTGGTTTCGGCCACTTATCATCATTAAGCTGAGGAAAGTTTCCCAGATCCTTATTGTCAAGAAATACCTTAATTTCTTCAAAGCACTCCACAAAGCGCTCAAGAACTTTGCCTCGGCTCAGCCATCTTACATTATTGTACATCAGCAGTCCACTGTAGGTGGAATCAACCTCCAGTAAAAGTGCCGAAAATTCTCTCTTGTGAAGGGGGCGAGCAGCTATTAAATTAACTATTTTTGTAACAACTGACATTAAGTTGTTTAAGTCAGTGAATCCTGCCTTGGCACATAAAGCCTCCTGATGGATAATACAATGAAAAGGCAAAATCGGATGTCTAATAGCTTCTGTAAACAATTTGACAAATCCGACTTTTTGTCCCACCATATTTGGTGCCCCATCGGTTGTCACTGACACAACTTTAGAGATATCAATGCTTAGGTCACGAAATGTTTGTATAACAACCTTACATATTTCGCTTCCTGATTTACTTGTTGACACTGATACCAACTTTATCAACTCTCCTTTCATTGTGAGACCATCAGAATATCGACCAATAATGGCCAACTGAGCATGTGATGTGACATCAGTAGTTTCATCAAGATAGATCGAAAAATATTTACACTTCCTTATGTCTCTCTTTAATTGATGTTGTACATTTGTGTTCAGTCTCATTATTCGGTCTTTTATGATATTTCTACTGAGTGGTACTCAGATATTCTCTTAATAATTGCATCTTTATTCTGCATATTGTGAAATAGAACTGGTGCACATCTTAGGAGAGTTTCTTTAATAAATTCTCCCTCACTGAGCACTTTTCCATGCTGAACTATAGAGTGAGCAATGCTCAAACTTGCAGATGTTAAATTTGTAGAGCCTTTCATAAATTTAAGGATGGAATTAGATTGGCTCTTATAAAGGTGTAGCTGCCTGGAAATGTATTCCTTCCTTTCATCCTCACTTTTTTCCAAGAGCTGGGAATGATTAGTTTCAAAATGTCTATTTATATTCCATGTTCTGCTTACTACCGTTTCAGTACATAGAACGCAAAATGATCTGCCATTTTTGTCTATAAAGCCATACATCTCGGTCCATGTCTCTTGAAAGGGTCGGCCACTGCTACTACCACTTCCTTTACTTAACCTTAGTTTTTTAGTTTTTGGGTTCTCCATCAGGGGGGCAGTGACAGAAGATAGAATTATAGATAGCTTGTTAGGCCTGCAGGCAATTAGGGGTTAACTAACCTAACTAACCACAAAATGGTGCATATAACTGTCTTTTAGGAAAGGGCAAGGTTAATAAGCAGAAATAGGGGTTAATAAGGATGCACAACAGTAATAGTGGTGAGATGGAGTCTGCACTATGGAGCAAGATGGTGTTCCTTATGTGAATTAAAATGGCTGCCGCTATTTCTAATGGCGGGAAACGGCACCCGTAGCACGCCACAAACCCTCGCCTCTCCCAGCCTCCCCCTCACTTATCTCAATAATGATGGATTAGAAATCCATGACACCCCAGAACAGTAGATAATGGTTGCTGTGGTTAACTGTTATTTGGTTACTGGTAATGGCAGGGCCCCCAGAGATGCGTCCCCCGCTGCGTTCCACTGCTCCCTGCTCTGCCGGCGGAAGTGAGGGCAAAGATCCTGGCTTAACCGGAAGTCCCAGAACTAGACGCTCTGTGCCAGACTTCTGTTGTTTTGGCCTACAGACCTCAGGCACAGAGTGTCTAATAGGGGAGGATAAAACATTTGTGACTAGAGTCTTGGAGTTAGAGTCTAACTAACATTTGCTGCTCCTGAGGATGAAACATTTGCGACTAGAGTCTTGGAGTTAGAGTCTAACTCCAAGACTCTAGTCGCAAATGTTTCATCCTCAGGAGCAGCAAATGTTTTATCCTCAGCATGCGGCCGCCTCAGCAGCCGCGTGTCATCAGAAATGGCTATGCGTGTCAGTACTGACACGCGTGTCATAGGTTCGCCATCACTGGGTTAGAGTAAGCAAGGCCATTGCAAGTCCATGAACATTTGGAAATGCATAATCCTGAAAACAAAGGAATCCTCTCTCTTGGCTCCTGGCTCTCTGGTTTCTTTAGCTTTGCTCCTGCCTGTGGTTGCTCCATGGCCATATGGCCATGCGGACCCCACACACAATGGACTGATGAATTGTAGTGGGAAACACAAACTAAGGTAGTCTAGTGCTGGATTGGACTATGCCCTAACATGGAACGTAAGCTCTGGACACTGGCTTTCATTTTGGCCTTGATGAAGGCAAAAATGAGAATTTTTCTTTTGCAGGACAAAAGGAAATGAGACCTTGGAAACTCCGGGATTTGATTCCACAGAAATAAAGCTTTCCACAATATCCCATCCTTTTGTGTGAGACTCAGAAAATTCGTTTTCTCAGGATATTGCAAGAAGCCCATTACCATTAGCAACCAATAGAGATGAGGAGATCACCAATAGTATTTATTACAAAGCCAAAAAAGTCACTGAAGATACTATGGAAGAGAAGCAAGGAGTATCTTTCTTTTAAAAAAAGATTTTTATTGATTTCAGGGAGGAAGGAAGAGTGAGAGGGAGATAGAAACAGCAACGATGAGAGAGAATCATTGATTGGCTGCCTCCTGCACAATCCCTGTCATGTGCCCTGACAGGGAATCGAACCATGACTCCTGGTTCATTGGCAGATGCTCAACCACTGAGCCACACCAGCCAGGCATGAGTGTCTTTCTAAAAAGGAGAAGCACTGCCTATGGCTCCCCAGAGAATATCTAGTGCACATGAGAATTTGGGTAAGAAAATTGTTCTAGTATGAAGTTTTATAGAAACAATGTCTTGACAGAGAGAAGATAAAAGGCAATCAAAATGTAGAAAAAGATGTACAAGCACAAAACTTTAGCAACCAGATAATTGGCCACTATGGATTATTAGTTTATTAATTAGTTCAACATAGATAAATGCAATTAAAATCTCCAAAAGTCCATTGAGATTTTTTAAAGTTTTCTTAATCCATCTTCATGTAACCTATTGTATATAACCCCAGCTCTATTCCATGTCTATGAGCATTATAAATTCTAGCATATTGTAGGCTAATTTGTATAGTGCTGATGTACTTATATTTAATGACTTGAGGTCATTAAATATAAAGAAATTGTCCTAAACCTGTTTAATTAAGAATTACATATGCAAATAAAATATAGCTGCAAAAACAAAACAAACACACACACACACACACACACACACACACACAAAAAAAAAAAAAAACAGTGCTAATTTCCATGAAAATTCCTTGAATTCCATGATACAGTTTAAGTAAAGCTCAGTTGCTAAGGCATTGCTGTCAAATCAGGTATAAGAAAACAACTGTAAAAGATTGGTATCTACTTCTAGGAGGACCTGAACAGATACAGGTGGCACGTGTAGTAGTCTAAAAAAAATAGGTGGTAAGATAGGGTGTAGGAATTTCTCATCTATTGTCTAGATGGCAAGGAGGACCACACCTTGCCACCTATTCAATAGATGAGAAATTGGAAAATGGAGCATAGTTAGTCTCTAACCCCAGGGGATGACCCAGTTGCTGAAGATTTCACCATGGTGATTAGAAAACATGTCCCAGTGAGTAGAGGGAACACTCTTGCCAGTGAATGGGATGAGTCAGGCCTTTAAAAGATATGGGATGTCTTTTTTCTACCCATATTAGAGTCTCTGGCTGGGTGGGTGGAGGTCCATAAATTAGATTGACAAAAGACAGCTTAACAAGAGGAAAGCAAGCATATTAGATTGACAAGGGCATTTGCATATACTTGGGACCATTCAGTGATGAGTAACACAAAGAGGTGGTTAGAACTTGGGTTTATATACCACCTTAGGCTAAAGAAAGGATAAGACATTTTGGGCTTCTGAGCAGGTGAGGCACCTTTGGGGAAGATGACCAGGAAAAGTGTGGTAAACAGAGTTGTTTAGTCAGATTTATTCATTTAAGTGGGTGCCTTTTCCATTGATAAGACCCTTTAAGAATCCTCCTCTTCCATATACCTTTATATTTGGAAATTTCATATATAAATGTAAGTTTCCTTGACCAAAGGAAAACTGGTACTGTGTTTTTAAAATGTTTCCTGTATCTGCTAGTTCGTGGTGGCCTTTATTTCAAAATACTCTGCACATTAAAAAATTATATTTCACTATTTAATATGGTAAAATCTGGTACCCTTCAGAAAGGATCAATGTCTACAAGGACAGTGAAATTGGCTGTTTATTATTAAATTGTACTGTTGCCAGGTAGTGGGATAATAAACTGAGGGCTGTGAACAAAAATCCAAGGTTAGGGGCTTCTTTGGGGGACAAGAGTCCCTTATTTCCTCTAGTGGAAGAACAGGACACAGCTGAGAAACTCAGGATCGAATAGTTGGTGTTGTAGAGCTTAGTTAATGCTTACTAAGCAGGATTGTAATGCCAAGGTATGTATGGGTACATCTGGGTATATGTGCTGAGGTTTTTTTTTTTTTTTTTTTACTCTGCAGGTCCCCCATGAGCCCTCAAAACTTGCAGAGGTAGCTCACCACTCCTAATAGGAGCTGGAATGTGAGAAAGTATAGTAGTGACTTTCTCTCTCTCAAGACAGCAGGTTTCTGCTATTGGAACTGCTTTATTTATTTTTCTCAAAGCCAGGCTAGTATGTAGGTTTAAATCCCAGTGTAATTGGGAACATACAGAGATGAATAATGGAGACAAGAGGTTACTCCTTGAAAAAGTTGCAAGAGTACCTAGCATGTTCCTACAGGAGCTATGAGTTCGAGGGCACTTGATCAGGGGTCCTCAACATAAAACTGGACAAGTAAGAATTCATTGATTTGTGGAACAGATGTTTGGGATGTAGAATTCAATAACTTGGCAGGAACCCCAGGAGATTGTGTGACATGCTACTAGGGTGGCTCTTAAAAGCCAGGAGAAGCCGTGGCTCACGCGGAGAGAAATATAAGCCTGCGTTTTCCTGGCATATAGAAGAGGAAGGAATAAAAGGATTAAAGAAGGTGGTCATTCTGGTTTGAATATATTAAAGACCAAAAAGAACCACCACAGATTATTTCATGGGGAGGCCCATCAAAACACACCATTCTCCAAAGCCCTGAAGAATGTGCTCATGAGAGGGTGCCAGCATCACTAAGTTGTTCTTTTGTGGCTTTCCTCTTCAGACTGGGCTGGCATTAGGTGATTACAGAGCTAGCGTGTTAATTACCATGAGAATTTGGCCCCAAAGCAATCAAGGTCAAATGACTGAGCTTAACTGACTAAAGCTCGGGACCACATTACCACAGGAAATAGAAAAGTCAGAGGGAGAGCCAAGGGACATTGACCTGCCAGGAGATGCGGAGATGGTTAATAGAACATGTTGTCCCCAGGTACATACCATTAGGCAGTCACTGAGCGTGCTATTTAATATCAAAAGCCAGAAGAAGGCAAGAAGGGAGAAGGAGGAGACTGAGGGCAATTACTCTAATAAAAGTTGTGATCCCTTGTTCAGATTCAGGTCCTGAGCCAATATTAATATCTGGAAATGACTGACTAAAGAGGTGGCTGGGCCCCTAAGTGAAGGACTCTGCAACACCATGGAAAATATATTTTCTACTGATTCCATCAGTGTTCAACCAAAGGAGCCTGTAGAATTTTACTCAGGTGACTGTGCACTGGGGGAAGTGGGATATCCAGACATTTCAAGGACTGTTGGACAAAGAATCGATGGAGTATACAGAGACAAGGTAATAAATGGAGTTCTAGTGAGAGTAAGTCTCGTAGTGGTCCACTGGGTCTGCAAACCCACCCCATGGCCATTGGCAGGTCCCAACTGTAGAACTGCATTGTCATGCTTACTAAATGAGTAACTCCCACATAGGGTCATTGGCCTCTAAATATGTGGAAACGGCCAAGTGGAAGCCTCTGAAATTGCTCCCCACTAAGGTAAGGAAATTAAAAGCAGTACCACATCCCGATGGGCTTGTTACAGATTAGTGACACCAGTAAGGACCTGAAGGATAAAAGAGTGATGATCTTCATCATTCCATACCTCAGTTTAGTTTGCACTCAGACTCCTGCAGAAAATGAACAGATTCTAGAGAATGACTGGAGTTTCACAAGTTCATTCAGTCCTGTTGGGCTGGATGCAGTACCATTGATGGAACAGTTTAATGGGGTCTTCTAAACAAGTTTTGCTGCAATTAATTTGGCATATGTATTATTTTTTATTCTGATCAGAAAAGTGGATGAGAAACAGTTTCTATATGCATGGGATAGACAATAATATTCATTAACAGTTTATTCTCTGAGCTATGTTCATGCATCTGGCTTCTGTTATAATATTTTCCAAAGAGATCTGGACTATCTGGATATCCCACAGAAAATCAGATTCATACAGTACATGAAAGACAGTATGCAGATGGGGAAGGATGGGGAAGATGTGCCTAGTGGACTAGAGAGGTTGATTTGATACGTGAACTCCTAAGGGTGGTAGATAAGCCCACAGCCAAGTTTTAAGAGTCCAGTGATCAGGGATGTGCTAGGAAGTCTCCTGCAAAGCACCACTTCGAATTTCTGAATCTTGCATCCATGTCTTCAAAGAATGAAGCCCAGTTGGCCTCTTTGGCTTCTGATGGAAACACAATGTACACCTAAAAGTTGTGATCAGACCTATAAACCAGGTGACACAAAAACAAGGTGACCAGATTTTAACATTGGTAAAGAGGGACACCATTGACCGGGGGGCTGGGGGAGGGGTGTTCTTTTTCTTTTTTTTAAAATATATTTTATTGATTTTTTACAGAGAGGGATAGAGAGTTAGAAACATCAATGAGCGAGAAACATTGATCAGCTGCCTCTTGCACATCCCCTACTGGGGATGTGCCTGCAACCAAGGTACGTGCCCTTGACCGGAATCGAACCTGGGACCCTTGAGTCCGCAGGCCGATGCTCTATCCACTGAGCCAAACTGGTTTCGGCCCGGGGAGCGGTTCTTGATTAAAAATTTGGTCTATATTGTAATCGCTTTTGTTTTTTTTAATAAAAGGACATTCACTTCTTAGATCATTGTTGAATTTGCATCCTCTTTTCTTATTCATTATGTTAAAAATCTAAAAAAATAATTTAAAATTATATTATAAATTATTATATACATATTGCTTAAAAACACAGTAAGTAGGTACATAATTACATGAACATATTTTATTGTTAGTTTATAAATTAAATTAATTTGATTGTTATAAAGTAACTATATTTTAAAAAATTATTTTAATCCTATATTTCTTTCTAAATAATAACAATACTAACTTGTATTATTTTTCCTCTGAATTTGCCATAACGTAAGTCGTAAGTGTCACTTTCAAGGCCGGCGCTAAACTTTTTGCCGCCACTATAAAATATAAATAATACGAGTACTGTCTGCTAAATTCAAGAAAATTTATGTATGTATGAAATAAATAAATAAATTACTTACCTAAATTATCTGAATAGCTGATTTGTAATGACATCACTTGTTTAATTAGCTTACTAGCATGCAGTACGATGTGTATCGTCTGAGAGACAGTTACAAAATGTTTTCGTCGTTGCCAATCCCAAAAAATGCCATTGTTCATTAAGTCCAAACAATGGTGGTCGAATTCTAACAACTGATCAACAATGTGAACTTTGATAAGCAGTTCTCGATAATCAGTTCTCAACAATTATTTGTTATTATTAAAGTTTAACATTATAAAATTAACAAAAATAATATAAAACTCATATCCTGGCTAAATAGCCACATGGCCACCGAAAACCATATATTCCCTTCCCGTTCTCCCGCTGTTCCCTAGCTTGCCGTGCATTCTTTCCAAAAATTTGGGACTTTTTTTAAAACGCCGCGGGACGCGGGACAAATTGTTAAAAATCGGGACTGTCCCGCCAAAAGCGGGATGTCGGGTCACCTTACACAAAAGGCTCCTGCTCGGAGTGAGAAGCAGACTGAAGAGGACTCTGAAGCAGTACATGGTGTAGTGTAAGCAGCCCTGTTACTGAGGCCTTGTGATTTGGTCAGTCATTTCTGTTGGAGGTGCCAGTGGTGAGAAAACATGTAGTGTGGAGTTTAATGCAGTCTCCAACGAAAGAATTTCAATCTAGGCCCCTGAAGCTTAGAACCAAGGACATGCCATTTGTTACAGAATAATATGACTTTTGAGAAACAGTACTGGGCCCTGGTAGAAATGGAACACTTGATCATGGGGTACTAAGTGATTGTGCATCAGAATGCCCATAGAAAGCCCATTTTGAGCTGAACTTACTTTGACATAAAGACAGTCCATCATAAGTTGGAAATGTTGCATCTGCTATTGTACTCACACAGGCCTAGAAGGCACAGGTAAATTGTACAAACAGCACAGACCCTTAGATGACCTATCACCATAGCATGTCTACCGCTCCCATAGCTATATGGAGAGAGTATCCCATATAGTCAGCTGAAGGAAGAGGGGAAGTCCCACCTTGGTTTAAAAATGAATTGGCTCATGCTATGAGTATAAGCTAAAAATGGGAGATGGCTGCATTAGGATAATAATATTATTATCCATTAGGATGGTCTTGAAAAAGAGTAAAATCAGTTAAATTTTCTCAATAAATAAAGCTGCAATGGTTCACCTGGCCCTCCCATTTTGGAAGGAAGGTGTCTGGATGTGGGATATGTATGGACTTCTGCACAGGGATCAATGGCCTAGTTAGCAATTCAGGAATCTGAAAGAAAAAGGACTGGAAGATGAACAATAAGGAGGTATAGGGTAGAGTAATGTGGATGGGTATATTGGAATAGACACAAACTGTAAAGATTTTTGTGTTACAAATAATGATCACAAGAAAGCATTCACAATGGAAGAAGCACTGAAGAACTAAATAGACAACACGACTTGACCAGCTGAGATCTACCAGTGTTCTCCCCCATAAAGAAGGACTGGTATTTATAACACGTGAGTTTGAGAAAAGATCAGTCTAAAGAAACATGTAGCGTTTCTGCTCAAGACCAAGGAGTATGCTTTGCAGGATCAAACGGTTATGTGGGGTGAGGCAGTGGTGTAAGGGGATGTTCCTAGCTGCCAATGACTGATTGAAAATAAACATCTAATTTAGGAATAAAAGCTGGGCAGGCCCATTTGGCTAATGAGCCTGAAGATACACATTTCAACAACTTTATCAGTAATAAACTGATAGTTCATTTCCATCTGTTTGACTCCTATGAGCATCTCACCTTTGCTTCCTAAAGGGGGGTGTTATTTATTAGTTTTTCAAATCCAAATAACTCACAAAATAGAAAGTAAAGATCATTTAAGAGTACTGTATATGTTTTTCATAAAGATTATTATATGAGAAAAATTAGCCAATAGTTCATTTGGTTTCTCTCATTATCTTGTAGGTGATTGAGTGAGTCTTTCCTTTCCCTTCTCTATTTAATATTTTATTTTTAATAAGAAGGAGATTAAAATTATGCAAAAATCATACTTGATGTCTACATTTATTAAGTTTTAAATGCCAGAACATTTGGGCTCTTTTAGAGCAAGGAAAGTCCAGGGTATGCACTTTGCTAGCAGTAAAGCTAGAGAAGCTCCCAAATTCTCCAGAACAGAGTCACCTCTTCTATGCCAGATAGGACTCTGGGGCAGTGGGGGAGCTCCTTTCCCAGCCATGGTGCCTGTTTGTTGATACTCAATTATCTACTCCCTTTACGGTCAGCAACCATATGCTATACACACACATTTATTCATATTACAAGTGGAGTGTCTTTTAGAAATCACTGAGTTTCAAACCTTTTTTTCTTAAAATTAGTTAAATATTTTTCCCCCAGGAAACCCATAAGTAAACCAAATCAAAGAGGATATAGTCCGGGGATACCTCAATGCACACTTTTTTCCCTGAAATAATCCCATAAAATTCAGAATTCGGGAGATAGGGAACACTGCTAGACCATTCCCTCATGTTTCTATCACGATGTTGAGTGGCAAACAAAATTGTTAAATAGATTAAATTTAACTAATCTTTAATACAGTTCTCCTGAGCTTATGATGACATAATCACCTTTCAAAATGGCATTAAGAACATAAACTTTAGAATTCAACAGATAAGGGTCCAAGTTTGTTGACTCCTCCTTAGTTTCTCCATTTATGAATGAGAGTATTGACCCTTTCATAATGCTTGTTCTGAGAATTAAGTTACAGAAATGAAATACCATATATTGCAGGGCCTGGTCATATTAAAAATCTGAAAACTGTTAGTTTCTTTCTCTTGGTTAGTTTTAATTTTGCCTCACATAATGTCATTGTAAACCTGGATTAGAGCATAAAAAATTCTCAGTGTTCAATGTTGATAAAGGGCGTTGGGCCACCCGGATACTCATTCCCCTGTTTGTCATTTTTTTTTTTATTAGTAGAATGACAATAGCATGACATTAAATGCATTATGACATGTTCTAGTAATAAAAGTTGGTGACTTGTTAATCATTTATATAAACACAAAAATGTTGATTTTGTGTATTTCATTATTAGTCTTAAAATGGAGCAGTGGCCTTGAAGAAAAGAGTGAATCATGTTGATACACAATCCTTGAATAGTGTTCATGGATATTAATTTAATTTTAAAAGTATATATTGAGACTCTCTTCTTTGCAAAAGAAAAAAAAAAAAAAACACAAGAAAAAAAATCAAACAAACAACACTCTGAAGTATCTGATTAACCCTGAAGTTTTAGGAAAGGCTTTTGAAGACCATTAACACTTCTTGTGCATCCCGTAGATGTTTCATGAACATTGAGATTATTTTATTTACATTGAAAACTTTTTTAATTTATAAAATGAGTCAATTTATCTATGTCAAAAGGACAACATGAGCTAATACAAGGAATTTATTTAGCTTTGTTATTCCTAAGTGCTTTCCAATACTTACTTAAGAAATATCTAGGCATCTAAATACAATTAACACATAGTACATTACCTCTTTACCTTGTAAGTACAGTGTGTAGATACCTCCTACTAAGAAAAAAAAGGTCGTTATACACAAAATTGTTATTTTGTGTATAAACATTTAAAAAATTAGAAGCAAATATTTTCTTTTCAGGATGTGAACATATTTCAGTTCTCAAATTATGATGTTTGCTATTAGTTCTGGAGGCTGGAAATCCAAGATCAAAGTGGTTTTGTTAGTTCTCCTGAGGTCTTTTGCCTTCACTCACAGATAGTCATCTTATTGTACTCTTACAGGGTCTTTCGTCATTGCATATGTATCTGTGGTATCTCCTTCTCTTCTTATGAGAACCCTAGTCGTTAGGGCCCCACCCTATTGACTTCATCATAGCTTAATCGCTTCTCTGAAGGGAATATAAACAAATACATTTACATAGAGTAGGGCCTACCCTTTTAGTTTTAGTGAAGTGGTAATTTATTGATGACTGAGAGCTAATGAGATATTGGAAAAGAACATTGTAATAAAGACTTAACCTTTTGCACCCGGATGTCGAGTGTGACTCGACACAGTTAGCATTAGAATAAAGGAATCGAAAAAAAAGCAAGTGAGTGCAAAGGGTTAAAGAACCTACTTATTCTTTTGAGGACTTTGTATTCTTTAAAAAAAAAATGGATGTTAAAATGAATATAGCCTATGATGACACTCAGAAAGCTAAACTCCACTGGCTATGTGAAACTCTGTCTCTCTCTAGTTAGGGGACATTGTGTAAATTACTGTATTTCTTTTACTAAAGTGTCCTTACCTATAGAATGACCATTTCATCTCTAGGTGCTTTCCAATGCCAATATTTTATATTTTAAATGTTTATGAAATTCTACCTCTGAGCACTTCTTACAGGCATATCAGAACATTTGATCTCTTAATAACCTTGTATATTATTACATTTTTAAGAGGCTAGAAAATGTACAGCAAGGCAAATTGACTCTTTCAAGACTATATAATCTATAAAAAGGCTAAGACAAGAATCTATTCTGTGTATTCACTGTGCTATTTTTTCAATAGATAATGGTGCATCCTACATTGAGTGTATAAACTAGAATACATTGTTCTCAAAAATTACCATGTTCCAGAAATATCTTAAAAAACAGAAGAGTCTTTTCAAATCTACCAGTGCATATTAAAAACATCAGCCTTGTCAAGGTAACAGAAAGAAGAACAATGCAGTATATAGAGGAAAAAAGCAGTGATGTGAATACCTCTTTGACATCATATAAGCCAAGGCCAATCTATACGCAATTCAACTTTTTGAGTTACATCGAGGGTCTGGGCCTGGCTGGGGGCTTCCCTAATTCATTGCAGCACTTGGCATAAGCTACTGGGGGTGCCTGATAAATTTGGGCAACATTCTTTAAGAGTTATAATGTAGATTTTCAGAAAGATTAAGGACGCATGAAAAAACTTTGGATTCTAACTTTCATTTAAGTCTGCAGAGCTCAGAATCCTTCCTGATCTTTGGGACCAGCAAAAATCCTAGCACTGGGACTCCCCAGGGCAACTGAATCCAGTATGCTGACATACTGTATTAGTTTCCTATTGCTGTGTAACAAATTATCACTAACTTAATAGCTGAAAATTAAATTTTTCTCTTGCAGTTATGGAAGTCAGAAGTTCTAAACTCAAGTTTCTTCTGGAGACGCTTAGGGATAATTCATTTCCTTGTCTTTTCCAACTTCTAGAGGCTGTCTGCATTCTTTGGTTCTTGCCTTCTTTTATCTTCAGAGCCAGCAAGGTGCATTTAAAAATCTTTGTCTTTTTTCTGATCCTGACCCTTCTATAACCCTCTTATAAGGACCCTTGTGGTTATTGTATTGGCCTACCTTGATAATTCAGGATAATCTTCCCATCTCAAGATCCTTAGCTTGGTCACATTTGCAAAGTCCCATTTACCATATAAGGTAACATATTCAGAGGGCCTGGAGATTAGAATGTGAGTTTGTTTGGGGGCTATTATTCTGTCTATCACATACTAAATTGAATGCGGTTCTACTCTGCTCTCAGAAATGGTGTTTGGTGAAGTTTTGCTCGGCTTTCAATTGGATGAAAGCAGATTCCAAGTTGTCTACTGGGAATAATTGCATCTGAGCTATACGAAAAGACAGGTACTGCAAAAGTTCCAGGGAGCCAAGAGATACAACACAGATAATTAAAGTTAAGCACTTTGGGCAGCCACTCAGAAATTAGATGAATCAGAAAGCTTTGGTAATGCTCATATAGCCTTTAACCTAGAAGCCAATTCAACACAAAGCACATCAAGCCTCCTGTGGTAAGGCATGCTTCTGCCACAGGTCATACATACACGGGCTGCTTCTTCTGCCTGGGAAATTATTTCCTCAGCTAGCCACATGCTAATCTGCTTACCTTCTTCAAATCTTTGTTTAAATGTCATTTTCTCAATGAAGTTTGCTCTGATTAACTAAAAACTGCAACTGTTCCCCTCCTTATATATCTAATCCACATTACCCTGTTTCAGTTTAGATTTTTTTCACAGCATTATCACTTTTGTATAATTATATAATTTATTTCTTTATTATATCCACTGGGCATTATCTTTTCCTAGCACTCAACCTAGAAGTTAGGTTCTAAGAAAGCAAAGATTGTTATCTGTTTTGTTTTGTTTTTTTTAACTGAAGTATTCCAAGTACCTGACATATAGTAGGTGCTCAATAAAGATTTTGAATGAATTGAATGACTAAATATAAACCTCAGGTACTATAGCTAAGTGCACCCTAACTGACTTGTTTTCAAATGTACTCTGATTTTAATCATTGAAATTTTAATTGGTTAACTGTTCTAATTTTAATCGCTTCCTAACTTTAACATGTTAACTATGTTGCTTTTCTTTTTTTTTAAAAAAATATATATTTTGTTGATTTTTTACAGAAAGGAAGGGAGAGGAATAGAGTTAGAAACATCGATGAGAGAGAAACATCGATCAGCTGCCTCCTGCACATCTCCTACTGGGGATGTGCCCGCAACCAAGGTACATGCCCTTGATTGGAATCGAACCTGGGACCCTTCAGTCCACAGGCCAACGCTCTATCCACTGAGCCAAACAAGCTAGGGCTATGATGCTTTTCTTATATTTTTTACTTATATTTGCCACTCATGAGGAATCAGGCTCAGACTCAGCTCTCCAGTTATTCAAACCTTGGCTACATTCAGAAGGAAAATTTACTCAAGCTCTGACCTTGGGACATAAGACTGGCACCAGTTTACTTGGCAGATGCCTCAACTGGGTTCATACAGCCTGAGATCAGAATTAATCAGATATTTGTATAGCAAATGCTTCTCTGAAGTACTCTCATACTGGTTCCATGAAACTGTAGGAATACAAAAGGAAAGGATTTGTTGTCCAAAAGTAATAAAATGAGGCTTTGTAAACATTATAAAACACATGACTCTCTTTCTCTTCCCTGTTTCCTAAGCATCCTAGCTTTGTTTCCTTCCTTGGATAAGAAGTAAAAATGTTTTTCATACCTCCAAAATGACTCATTTCCTCTGAGGCAATTCTGAAGAACAGTAGAGTCTCCTGGTTTTGCCAGCATCACTTTGAGGACAGTACTAAATTTATATGAAACAAAGCATGAGAAGGAAATTTCAGAGGTAGCATTGTAATACTAATTTTTGAAACATGCTAGTAACAAATGTTGATGTTTGCCCCATTTGATTACCTGCTAACACTAAGTGGTTGCATTTTTTAGACCAAACAATGTGTGCTACATGTCATGTGTTTTCAAGATGTGACCAATATAAATGCATAGTTCTTTTGACACTTACCATGCCATAAGATAGTTGGAGTGTTACAAAGAGTCACTAGAAATGTTAATAACCAAGGTCATGAAAATATTTAATTTGCATGTGAATCCTCAGGAAGTAAAACTCCTTGTGCTGCCCAAGCACAGTGACAAACCCTTTTATTAAGTCTTCCTTTGCTGGCTTCACCACTCTACATGCTGAGCTCACTACTTGCATGTCAGATTCTGCTGAAGAGAACTGGATAACAAGGCTTGATCTGTGTCTGCGGCAGCACAGCAGGTGAGTTTTACTTGGATGAGCTAGAAACCATTCTCAGCCAAAGAGATGTCTTATTAGCAAGCACGAAAGGAGGAAACACATTAAACTAAAACATAGTTTACAGGAAATATTTTGCAAGAGCATCAAAGTTCTCTATTTCATTCATCAATTCATTTTGAAGCTTAAAAATGATTTTGGAAGAAGATTTAGCTAGAGCTCTCTAGACAGTTCATCTCATCAAAGAACCTAAAGTTTTTATTTAGATGAAAATGTATGTGAAGATGTTATATTTATATTCTAAGTCTTATATTGTCTATGTAGTGGATACATTAACAATGTCCAATACCAAATTTGAGACCAAGATTTTGTCCTAAGACTTTCCATGTTTCACTCATGTCATCAAATTTGTGATAACACCAATTTTTCCAACACCAATTGTAAAAATGGATTAAGCTTATAGAAAAATAGAAATTTTCATGACTGCAGAGAGTGATGCAGGTGTTGAGAGTAGAATGGAACTCATATTATCTCAAATGTAATTCTCTTCCTAACATCCTCTTTTCTTTCACTCTTTAAGTTTTCCAGGATGCCAGATACAAGCCTCAATTGTTTCTCTAATGCCTTACTATGTATATGTATACCTATCTGCATAGATAGATATTATATGTTTTATACTATATATTATATGTTTTCCCTATATATGATATATAATACAGATTATAATATAACATAATGTAACATAACATAACATAACGTAACGTAACGTAACATAACATACCAATCTCTTACTTAGCCATACCCTTCTACTTTTCAAACATTTTTCCACTTCTTAATTTTCATTTATAGATTTTCAGACCTATTGAAGGTAATACACAAGGACCTAATTTAGGCCTCCCAACCAGTTTCCTGAATTGCAGTTATAGCCACTTACTTGCCCTTCCTATCAGGGCTTTCCTTCCCCGGGCTGCAGGCAGTTGGCCCCACCCCTGCCGCTGCCACTCCTTGCCATCTGTGCAGCACTGTCCCCCATCCCCTGCCACCGGTGGCCTCCCTCTGCAGGTGACAGGCTGGGGTGCAATGGCTTGGCTGGCCTGAACCTCCCTCTTTCTTTGCTGGAGGGTTGGGCCAGCCCAGCGAGGGGCCATCTGCCTACCTGATATCCCCTAACCACTTGCCTGCCTACCTGATCTCCCCTAACCACTTGCCTGCCTACCTGATTAACCCTAACCGCTGGTCTGCCTACCTGATTACCCCTAACCACTGGTCTGCCTACCTAATTACCCCTAACCCTCTGCCTGCCTGCCTGATTGCCCCTGATGGCTTGCTTGGGGGCGGGGCCCACACTGACTTCCAGTTGGTCAGCCTCTGGTCATTACTAAGAAGAAATACAGATGGACATTAACCATATAAAAAGATGCTTACCCTTTTGCACTCGGATGTCAAGTGTGACTCGACACGGTTAGCATTAGAATAAAGGAATCGAGAAAAAAGCAAGCGAGTGCAAAGGGTTAAGTCCCTAATGCAAATTTAAAGCACAATGTGATAACACCTCACACCTTTCAGAATGGCTATCATCAATAAATCAATCAATAACAAGTGTTAGTGAGGATGTGGAGAAAAGGGTACATCCATGCACTATTGGTGGGAATCCAGACTTGTGGAAATCAGTATGGAGTTTCCTCAAAAAATTAAAAATGGAAATGCCTTTTGACCCAGCAATTTTACTTCTGGGAATATAATCAAAGAAACTTGAAGCACTGATTTGAAAGAACATACACACCTCTATGTTCATTGCAGCATTATTTACAACTAGAGGCTGGTGCACAAAATTCGTGTAAGGGTAGGGTCCCTAGGCCTGGCTGGTGATCAGGGCCGATCAGGGCCTTCTGGCTGCCGGCCGGGGCCTTCCTTCGTTCCGCGCCACCCCCTGGTGGTCAGCACATGACATAGTGAGCAATTGAACTCCCAGTCTCTTGGTTGAACTCTCGAGGAGACACTTTACATATTAGCCTTATATAAGATAGCCAAGATTTGGAAGCAGCTCAAGTGCCCTTCAGTAGAAGAGTGGATAAAAACGTGTGGTACATTTACACAATGGAATACTTCTCAGAAGTAAAAAAGAATGAAATCTTACCCTTTGAGACAGCATGGATGGGCCTGAAGATCGTTATGCTAAATGAAATAAGCCAGTCAGAGAACCACAAGTACCATATAATTTCACTTATATGTGGGATCTAATGAACAAAATAAGCAAACAAACAAAATAGAAACAGACTCATAGACATGGAGAGAACAGACTGACCACTCTCAGAGGGGAGGGGGCTGAGGGGCAGAGAAAAAAAGATGAAGGGATTAAGCAAAACAAAAAACACTTATAGATAAGACAACATTACAGTGATTACCAGAGGAAAAGGGAGATGGCAAACAAGGGGTAAGCAAGGGGTAAATAGTGATGGAAGAAGACTTTAACTTGGGGTGGTGAACACACAATACAATATACAGATAATGTATTATAGAATTGTACACCTGAAACCTATATCACTTTTTAACCAAAGCACCCCAATAAATTGAATACATATTTTTTAAATAAAATGTTTATGAGAATATGCAAATATTCTCCTGGCATTTGCCTGATATTGCCTGCTTTTATTTGTAAAGCTTTTTCATTTGTAAGTAATACTGATAACATAATATCTGCCAATAAAACTTTGATATTGTAGAAATGTATTGAAATGACAGATACTTAAATCAATGTTTGCAGAGAAATACCTTAAGTGCTATCCTATCTAATAAAGAGCTAATATGCAAATGGTCATCACGCCGTCGCACCATAATGGCTCAGACACTCAACACTGGGGAGAGAAGAATGGAGACTAGCCAGGTCCAAATGAGCTTGTGAGAAAGGAATTGGGACCAGCCAGGCTACAGCCCAGGAAAGGGACAAGCTGCCCACCCTGTGGTCCTGGGCGCCAGCAGCTGCACCTGTGCCTGCAGCCCAGGAGAAGGACAAGCTGCCCACCCCACAGTCCTGGGTGCCAGAGCCTGCAGCTGCAGCCCGGGAGAGGGACAAGCCACCCGCCCCATGGTCCCAGGTGCCTGCAGCTGTGGCCCAGGCAAAGCCACCTGCCCACAGTTCCCTGCAGCTGCGGCTGGCCCAGGCAAAGCTGGTTCAGGTCCTGGGTGCCTGCGACCAGCCAGAGGGAGGGAAGCCCAGGTCCCGGGTGCCTGCAACTGATCAGAGGAGGGAATCCTGGGTCCTGGGTGCAGGGAGAGGCATTGGCATTTAGGGGTGATCAGGCCAACAGGGAAGCAGTTAGGGGCAATCAGGCCAGTAGGGGAGCAGTTAGGGGTGATCAGGCAGGCAGGCAGAGGTGGTTAGGGTGAGCAGGCAGGCAGAGAGGTTAGGGTGAGCAGGCAGGCAGGTTAGGGGGCAGGCAGGCAGGCGAGTGGTTAGGAGCCAGCAGTCCCGGATTGTGAGAGGCAGTTGGACATCCCCCAAGGGGTCCCGGATTGGACAGGGTGCAGGCCCTGATTAGGGACCCAACCCCGTGCATGAATTTAGTGCACTGGGCCTCTAGTTAAAAATATTTCTCTTTGATTTGTCATAAAAATCAATTTTTTATTTAATACTAGAGGCCTGATGCATGAAATTTGCAGCCCCATGCGGCCTTGGAAGGTCGTCCAGATGGTCGTTCTGCTGTTTGGTCTAATTAGGATATTAACTCTTTATTATATAGGATTCCTGATTCTGTGTATAACATAATGAATTGTCTTAGTTGTGAATTTGAGTCAGTAACATTATCATTTTTTTAGTCAGCTTATTGTCCAAATAAATAGTCTGCCTTTTATTTAGGCCCCTCCTTTGACTCCCAACCACAGTCAATTATAATTGAAAGAATTCAGCATGAAGGGATTTGATACTTCTATGACATATTTAGTTGTTACAATAAATGGAGAAGCTTAAAAACAAATGTATACATTTCTGCTTTTCTTTAGACATAACAAATCTTTTAGTAAATTAGATTTTAGATCAGTCAATGAATCAAGCAAATCAACTATTTTTAATAATTTTTGACAAGGTAAATGGTATACTTTAAAAGTAAACTTGGCAATTCTAATGGTATAAAGGCAATTACTAAATATGTCATTGGCTAATACTTACATAAAATGCTAATTGTTTTTACATGTATTATCTAAATTTTACAACAAAACTATGAGGACTAATTATTACCATTCTCTTTTTCCAGTGATGAACCTGAAACTTATACAGAATAAGTAACTAAACTCAAAGAGCTGGTATATAGAGGAGCTAAGATAGTAACCCCAAAATGCATGATTTCAGAATTCAAGTATGTAATCACAAAATCACATTCCCTTTCAATGTTTTATTATATATTTAATTTCAGGAGTTTTAAAGCTTGGTAGTCAGATATATGTAAAATATTGTTTTCATGAATGTTATAGGGTTGCTAATTTTATTATTCTTAGTTGAACAATTGAACTAGTAAGACCAAGTAGGAGTGGCCTCATTAAAGGCACTCAGAAGAACCTTTGCAATATTTGGGATTAATTTGACATGGCATCTAAGAAAGTTATACATCTTTTTACAGTGACACAAAGAATAGTGTAAAATCCTTTGTGAAATTCTCAACTTCTCTGGATTTCCAAAGTATCTGCAATTATTCTATATTATGTATTTGTAGTTGAATTTCTTCAAAAGTGGTTTCACACAAGTAAAAATGCAAAAGCTATTTATTAAGCAACACATGAGCCTGTAATTTTGCTCTATGCTGTTTTAAGATTGCTTTTCTAATTGATATGTAGTATAATTTACCACTGTGGTGAGTGCTACTAGTCTGAATGTTTGTGTCCCCCCAAAATTCATATATTGAAACCCTAATGTCCAAGGTGATGGTATTAGGAAGTGGGCCTTTGGAAGGTGGTGTTAATGCTCTTATGAAAGAGGTTTGAGAGAGCTTCCTTACCCCCTCCACCATGTGAGGACAAAGTAAGAAGTTGGAAGTCTGCAACCCAGAAGAGTGCCCTCACCTGACCATGCTAGCACCCTGATCTTGGACTTAAAATCTCCAGAACTATAAAACATAAATTTCTGTTATTTATAAGCTATACCACATCTGTGTCATTTTGCTATAGCACCCTGAACAGACTACAACAGTGACTTTTAAACATGTTTTCATATTCATTCACTCCCCTTCCATGGAGATATAGGGTCTATGAAATCCTCTTCATGAATTTGGACTGCCATTACTAACTCAGTTGTAACCAATCAATGTGGTATGATTTACTAGTACACAGGGTGTCTTCTGAGGCTATATAAGCAAAGACCACGCACTTTCCCCTGGATCTCTTAAGATGCTTGCTCTGTGGGAAACCAGACATCATGTAAGAAATCTGACTACCCTGAGTCCACCATGCTAGCTGGCGAGGCATGTGTAAGTGTGTCAGTTGATGACCACAGGTGAACCCCATCAACAGCTGGCCAGGTAAGTGAGCTTCCTTGGATGTCCAGCCCAGCCTAACCTTCAGATAACTGCAGGACCAGCCAACAACTGACAGCACCTACATAAACAATCCCACGTCAAACAAACCATGCAAACCCTTTCCACATTCTTGACCCCCCAAAACCATAATGGATTTAAGCTATTAATTTTTAGAGTAATTTGTTCTATATCCTTCATTACTGGAAATCTGTGATTGGTTCAAAGAAGACATTCTTATTAGGGTCTCCTAATAGATACAGGCTGGGGATGACTGGTGTGCTTGGATGGTTGAAAACCCCAGTGTTTCAAGGAGAAGAGCTTGATATTCTGTGTGTCCAAAGTAAGGTCCTGCTGATGTTTGGACCAAACCAACTAATAGTTTTAGGCACAATTTTTCACTGTACCACCAGAGCCAACATGCTATGTAATCTATAAGATATATAAAATGATATGAAACATCAACATGTGTATCCCACTCTGCCACTTGAGTATATGACTAGCTGTTATCCATGAAGCCCATGAAGGTAAGGTCTGTGAGCAGCTGGGCTGACCATTACCTACAACAGAGATCAAGTTCAGAAAGATGTAATTTCACATGTATTCTACATTTTCGTATAATGTTTTGGCATATACTTAAAAAATGACTTGAGATTTCTTCTTTCTGGTTTGCAAATGAATCCATCATTTATATCCTTATTTATTCAGTCATTCAACAAATGTTTACTGAACATCTATGCTAAGATCAAAAACCTACTCCCATGACTTTCTGGATGCTCAGGAGTATGCTTTTCATTCAATCTGAAGGATATAATAAAATACTAGTAGCTACCATTGGCTGTTTTTGGGAAAAGTAAATGTAATTCCTATATTACACTACAGATACATTGTCTTCAAAAGGAAAATGACCTTTAACTCTTCTTCACAATCATTTTCTGTTTTCACATTTAACTTTTTTCCCTTTTTATCCTCCTTAGCAGCTTGTGACACAAACTGAGATGACCTAAAGTTTTATTTTACAGAGATATCAGATACTATTAAATGTGAAGTCCTGCCTTCAAATTTACAAATCTACCTGCGTCTTAACCCACCCATCACCCTGCCCCCTTCTTTGTTACAATAGGTTGTGTGTCCTTTCCCATTTTGTGGATAATCCCTCCACTGGTGCTCTGGTCTTAACATCTTTTGATTCATCATGATCCATGCACACACTATTAACCATGCCCCACCTGTCTTGTATGCCCAATGTCTTATCCATTGGGTCAATACTATTGGTATTAACTTTTGTCATGTTGGCCCCTTGTTAATAAAACAAATAGAAATTAAAACATATTTATCTCATTTTCCACCATATTGCTTTCCCTTCTCCCTTTGTCTGTCTCTCTTTATCTCCCTATACACACACACTCTCTGAATATGTTATTTCCTCACTCATTGTTTTCATTTCTTTGACCTCTTTTAAACTTCTTATATTGCTCTACCCTAAGTTACATACTGTTAAATTCATCTTTTTTTTTTCAGTAAAGCTACTACAAATTTACATTTTTCCTGGATAATAGCAATAGTGCCCTATTGACCTACACATCCCTTCTGTTCCCCTCTATAAATCTTTCTCCACATTGAAGCTATAATGATATTTTTTAAAAATGTAAATTGCATCATGTTAATGCTGCTTAAAACATTAGGGTCAATCTGCTGCTTTTAGTACAGGGTTCAAAATCTTTTTGGTTTACAAGGTCCTCTATTATCTGCTGCCTGCTAATATTTTCAATCTCATCTTTCTCTATTCCCCATCCCTTTTTCCACCCCCTAAGCTCTAGTGATATTGAATGTAACATGTTATTCTTTACTTTGAGCCTTCCTACATACTTTTTTTTTCCTGCTGAAAGTCTTCTATTCTCTTTACTCTTTAAGTTTCATCTTAAACATCAATTCTTATGAAAATACACTCTAGCTTTCAAAGCTAGTGTTTGATGTATTTCCAGTGGTTTCCCATCTCACCCTGCATTTCTCTGTCATAGCACTTATTGCACTGTGTTTAATTACTCCTTTACTTGTTTGTGTTTTCCAGTAAACCCCTTTACTGCTGATGAATCCAGGACTAATGTTTAAATAAGTAAATGAATAAATTATGCTATTCACAAATAATACATTCCAAATGAACTAAATATTTAAATTTACAAAACAAATTTGTTAAACAGCTAATGAAGAATAAGTATCCATTTGGTTTTGGCAAGGGAAAGCCTATCAAAGCTTACAGCAAAGGTATATATTATTAATAAAGTGATTGATAGATCAATCAGCATTAAATACAAATATGTCACAGTAATATACTACCACCATAACAACATTGGAAGCCAGATGACAAGCTGGGGGAAAATATTTGCAAGATGTATAAAACAAGTGATAAATAGCCATAAAATTTAAAAACTCTTAAATATCAATATGGGAAAAACAAATCATTCAATCTAGAAAAGCACATCACAACATGAAGATGCATATTATAGAAGAAACACATATGGCACATAAATGTATGCAGCCAATGCCGGCGATGCCTGTTGAGTGCATATAATTGTCAGGCATGTTGTAAGCACTTTAAAGTATTAACTCATTAATCCTCAAAACAAACTAATAAGTTAAATGCTATTAGAATACTCTTACTTATCTCATAGATGAGGACTTTCTAATAGTTCTATGATGAAAGTAATTTCTTCAGTCAAAAAATTAATATGATAAAATTTAAGAAATAATGTGATGAAATTAATAGTATAAAATTAATGAGATTGCATTTAAGATTTGATTTCTGGTTTTAATCTATCCTCACTTGGCTTTGATTTCCTCTTCTGTAAAACTAGGCTGCTAAAATATACCTCAAAGCTATTGTGAGAATTAAAATATTGAATAAAGGACCAAGTGCATAAATAAGAACAAAAAAATGTAAGCTTCCACTTCCTTGGTGCTTAAGAGGTCTTGACATAATACCTAAATATGTACAACCAATTTCTAAAATGATCATAGTCAATAGAATTAGCATATAATCCACGGACTATTGTGATGTTGAGGGTACAATACACTGAAACTGCTGGGGATCTGGGTCAGGGCTGCTCCCAATACAGGCAATCAGTAATTCAATTATGCTGCCTAACATACGGTTCACACATGGGTCTTGATCCACATGAATGCTGATTTCAAAGCTGTCTAACCTGGAGGGTGCTGAAAGGTAGCATGAATTTTCAGTGAGCAGAGCTAGTCAGAGAAGAATAGGTGATGTTTTTGTTCCAGGTGATGAGTTTAACTTGGAGCATGTTTTCAATGAATGCCTTAGGCTCTCTGTGAAGATGGTCATTCTTCTCAGAAGGAGATGCTTGCAAAAGGTCTACCAGAACATCTGGAGTTTAAGACATTGACCCAGTCCTAACAGATTACAGAGTTAATTAGAAATCCTACACAGTTTTAGGGTAACCAAACATGGCAGGGTTATAAGTAGGTCCCAGTGAGTCTCATGTACATTGGGCACCAGCTTTAGATCTCACTGATAGAAAAAGAATCCTTGGCTTGGATTCTAACATGGATAAATCTCGCAACTCACATGCTGGTGGCCTGTGGTCTACATTCCATCTAACAGGTACAGATGTTACATCTGACAGATATATTGTGCTTGGCTTACACAGTTTAACAAAATTAAAAACTTACTTTCCACTGTTTGAACATTGGGAGATTTCATGGTGAAATCTGGGTTTTGGCTCTTTATGAAACATGGAAAAAACTGATAACTTTGGGGCTATCTTTCTATACAGCAAAAACTGGCTTAAGCTGAGTAACTGCTGCCCCCTTTAGAGGGCATGAGGTCTTCAGTTGTCCATACTCTTCTCTTTCCCTAACTAGCCTGCTTCACTCACAATCAATACCTGTCTGGCCCTTTAGTGATTCATTACAATTTCTGCTAGTTCATATTGCTTCTTGCTACCTAGGGGAAGTCAAAGGCTGTTATTAAGACAGATGAATGTGTATTTCAGGCTGATAATGTACCCTTTGGTTAATTCACACAGTTTCAAAACAAAGGGTTAAATGGAGATACAGTTTTCAGGACTACAAACTCCTCTGGCTTACTGCTTTCCCATGTGTGTAAGAAGTGGTAGACAAGCAATTAGAAGTTAGAAGCAATTGAAATTAGAAGTTCATTAAAAGTCAATTAAAAAAAAGCACTCTGCTCTCCCACAATCAGGAATGGTTTAGTGGAAATAATAATTAACAGAGAAAGTAACTTATGTGTTAGATATAAGTGTAAAAGTAACTTATGTGCAAGATGTGTGAATTTCTAAATAGCATTTGAACTCAATAGGCTTCAGTTTTCCTAGATGTAAATAAAGGCATTTGAAATAGGGACACTAAGATCTGTTTCACATCTCCCGTTCTATTATTCCATGCAAAGGCTTGCTGTCCTTAATTATGAGCTATCATATTCTCAACACTGTTTAGCCTCCTAGCTATTAAAGGAAGATATATGGAGATCATTCTATATCAAACCAATACAGCGACTGTTCTGATCTGTTTTCCTGTGAAAAAGCTAACAACGTTACCAAAGCAAGCTCTTCATCTGGGAATCTAAGTCTATAGCTTTCAATAAAGAAATCCATGAAATTTAGTAGATATTTTTCAGCATTAGTTTCCGATGTCAAATACCAAGACCTATTTCAATGCTTATTTTATATTTGCCATAAATCAGGTTTTCTAACCAGGTAGTTTCCATCCAGAACATGTTTGTTAGCATTTTTTCTTTGCACAGCACTCACAATTTTCTTCTACTATGGCAAGGGAAACAAAACATAGCATCGGTTGTGTTTATTGTTTACCATAAATGTGCTGAGAGCTGTAATTTCTGTTTGGTCTTTTACAAGACATCATTTTTGTTACAGCAAGAAAATATACATCTTAATGCTCTCTAGATAAAACTTTTGCTCCAAATCTACACCAGAAGTAATCTGAGATTTATTGCCAAAGGTCTAACGTTATGTATGACTTCGCCAGTAGGCAATATAGTAGGACTTAGGCAATCAGGCAACTTCCAACATTTAAATTCAGCTCTACACCTTTCTAGAGATAGAAAATTGTGCACATTATTCAATAAATCTGCGACATTTTTCCTATTGTGAATTAGAGTGATGTATAATATATTTGCTGATTTATAAGTTTCTATGAATATTACATGAGATAATATATTAAAGTGTTTAGTTCAGAACTAATACTGGTAGTTAATAATAACAATACTGTTAATATTGCTACTAAATACAAAATTATACACACTTATTGATTAAAATGCATTTTACTTCTGGTAATTGTCATCAATAGATGTGTCCAACATATTACTCCACCTCTTTTACCATCTGCCTCAGCTTTCCTTAGACAACTCCATGACATCTGGCACCTTGCTATTCAAAACTCTCTAGTGCTCAGTCCAAATTACAAATTATGCTAATCAGATTATCTTGCACAGTCAATGAACCAATGACAAGCATGAAGAAAGCTGATTATTATTATTGACAAAACACTACTGACTTTGAATGAAATTGGGAAAAAAAATAGACAAAGAGTTTAGTATAAAAAATGTTTAGTATAGTATAGCTTCAGTAAATTTACCTTGAACAGAGAATCTGAGGCAACAATCGTTTGTAATTTATCTGATGATTTCCAAAAATCTGATGAAAGAAATCAAAGAAGAATTAAATAAACAGAGATGTTCTATGTTCTTGGATAAAATACTCAATATTATCAAAATGTCAGATATTCCTAGATTGGTCTATATATTCAACGCAATGAAATCAATGAAATAGAATAAAGAGCCCATAAACTTACCCATATGGCTACAATCAATTTTTTTTTTATAAAAGGGCAAAAGCAATATAATGGAGCAAAGACTGTCTTTTCAACAAATGGTGTTGAAAAAGCTGAACATCCATGTGCAAAAAAAAAAAAAAAAAATCTAAACACAATCCTTCACCCTTCATAAAATTAACTGAAAATGGTTCATAGACCTAAATATAAAACACAAAAGTATAAAATTCCTAGAAGATAAAATAGTAGAAAACCTAGATGACCCTGAGGATGGCAATAACATTTTAGAAACAAACAATAAAGGCATAACCCATTAAAAAATATTTGATAAGCTGATTTTCATTACAATAAAACAACTCCTGCTATAGAAAAGAAGATATGAAAAGGCAAGCCATAGACTGGAGGAAAATATTTGCTAAAGACACATTTGAAAAAGGATTTATCCAAAATATACAAAGAACTCAAGACTTAAGAATAAAAATATGAACAACCTGGTTTTAAAATAGACAAAAGACCTGAATAGACATTTCATCAAAGAAGATATACAAATAACATATTAAGATATAAAAATGTTATTAGAGAATTGAAAATTAAAATCATGATATACCACTTCACATTTATTATAATCAACAAAATCTAGAACACAGACAACACTAAATGCTTTCGAGGATGTAGAGCAGAAGGAACTCTCATTTATTGTTGGTGGGAATGCAAAATGTAATAGCCACTTTGGCAGACAGTTTTCCAGTTTCTTCCAAAACTAAACATAATATATGATCCAGCAATAATACTCCTTGGCATTTACCCATATGAATTTAAAAATTATGTGCACATAAAACCTGCATATGAATATTTATAGCAGCTTTATTAATTGTCAAAATTTGGACCAATATATCCTTCAGTGAGCGATTAGGTAAATATACTGTCATATATTCAAAGAACGGAATATTATTCAGCACTAAAGAAAAATGGGCTATGAAGCCATGAAAAAAACATAAAATAATATTGAATGTATATTACTAAGTAAAGGAAGCCAATCTGAAAAGGTTACATACCATATAATTCTATTTGACATTCTGGATAAGGCAAAACAATGGAAACAGTAGAAAGGATTAGGAATACTGAGTAATTAGGTGAAATGGAGAGATAAATAGGCAGAGAAAAGAGGATTTTTAGGGCAGTGAAACTATTCTAGTTGATACTTGTCATTATGCATAGTTGAACCCATATAGTTGATACTTGTTGAACCCAATAGTTGATACTTGTCATTATGCATATGTTGAACCCATATAATGTACAATACCAAGAGTGAACCCAAATATAAACAATGAACTTTGGCTGATTAATGTAAATATATCAATTGTAAGAAATGTATCACTGTGTTGTCAGATATTGGTGAAGTTGTGCATGTGTGTGAACAGCAGATGCAATCTAGAAGATTTCTTACAGTTTGGTTGAAGACTGCCAAACTACGTTGCAGAATGTAGTTACAGTTTTGCCTGGGAAGTCAAGGGCACATCTCCCTTGGGCCTACTCTTTGAGGAATATGATGTGGTAGACTCATCAGAAATCAGATTCAGCCCTGGCCAGTGTGGCTTAGTTGGTTGGGCATCATCTTGTGCACCAAAGTATTGCTGGTTTGATTCCTAGTCTGGGCACGTGCCCTGATTGCGGGCTTAATCCCTATAGAGAGCATGCAGGAAGCAGTCAATCAATGTTTCTCTCTTTCTCTCTAAAAATTAATAAAATCTCCTTAAATAAATAAAAAAAAAGGAATCAGACTCAACCTCTGCCTCAACTGAAAAACAATGGAAATGGAGGCTTCCCTAGGTATTGTAATTGCTTTCTCAATCACCAGAATTACTGT
This sequence comes from Ia io, assembly GCA_025583905.1. NCBI lineage: Eukaryota > Metazoa > Chordata > Mammalia > Chiroptera > Vespertilionidae > Ia > Ia io. The sequence continues at coordinate 46,509,048 of JAJQQW010000009.1, read as the reverse complement.
AGAAGTCCATGTAAGATAACTTCTGTAATATAAAACTGGTGACCATAATTTTAAAGAGAACTGGAATATTAAAGACAGAGTGGAGCTAGAGAAATAATGTTTTGTATTTATTGTTTATTCTTTTGAAAAACTCTTACCAGAGGAAACATGAATTATATGTACCTAGGCCACTAACGAACAGTAAAACTTGAGGGAAATTTTATATTCAGTTTTCTGAATATTAGGAAAAAACACATCAGTCAACTTAAAACAGTGGTGTAATTCAGGTATTTAACTTAGAGTAAGTTGACAAACAATATGAAGCAATTAATTTTTAAAGAACATCTCTTGGAAAGTATAATTATAGCAGCAAAAATTGTAGAGTAAATACCTTAGAAAATTATTTTCTCTATAAAAGCAAGAGAACATTGGCAGAAACTGTAGGAATCAACTTTTTCAAAACTCTAGAAATTGAAGACTTGTAATAATCTGGAAAGTATTTGTTTAAGAAAACTAAACTTTATGGGCATTTTAACTGGCCCTATTACCCCACCCCCACCCCAGCTCCACAAATAGCCTTGAAAACAAACATCCTGCAATCATTGTGAAACCAACTGCTGCTAGCCAGTGCAGAATAAATATAGGTTTGAAATGTATTTCAAGACCCATTCCCAAAAATCTGTCATTATTTGACCTGTCCAGTGGTTCCTTGGAGATCCCACTAGCAAGGCTCTTTAGTTAATCAGACCTACAGCTCACTCAGTGTAAACAGGTTTTCTTGTGTGTGTGTCTTTTTCTAGGGGTGTTTATTAAAAAAAGTCTGAGATGATGAAAAAAGTTGGGGCAAAGAGTAGACCAACCCAAAAGGAAAATCTTGGGAATGAGTTGTTCATAAGGGACTTTGAAAAGGTCTGACATCTTTTTGGTAATCTAGAAATCTACATGTATGTGTAGGGCTGTATGCATGCTCAGGGCTCTAAATATGATTAGGAAAAAAACTAAGAAGGCCTTAATCACTCATCTTGCTGACCTAGAGGCACTGTTCAAGCAGGAAGTGGTCTGACTGAGTATCAAGGGTATGCTTCAACACATGTACAGAGCTCCTTAGCAAAGATTTACAGACTAATTGTCCCAGGAATCTAAGGAAATCTCTTACCAATCATCAGCTGACCACTAAACAAACTGAGCAGAAATTTCAGTGGGCTATACATAAAAAAGAATACAGATTTCACAGAATTAGTTCAGAAAATCTGCTAAATAAATAATAAACTATGGGAAGGGGGTAGAATTTGATTTCCACAGTTACAACATTATATTACTTGAAATATCCATTTTTCAACAAAAAAAATTATGAGACATACAAAGAAATAAGCAAGTATGACTTATAAAAAGAAAAAAGCAACTAATAGAAACTGTCCCTGGTAAAGCTTGGATGTTGGACTTACTTAACAAAGACTTTAAATCATCTATTTAAAATACATTCAAAGAACTAAAGGGAAGTACATCTCAAGAACTAAATAAAAGCAGAATGATTTCACATTAAAGAATATCAATACATATATATAAATTATAAAAAACAACATTCTAGAAATTCTAAAATTGAAAACTTCAGGGACTAAAATAGTTTACTAGAGGGCTCTTTATAATAAGAAGCTCAACAGCAGATTTCAGCAAACAACAGAATTAGTGAACTTTAAAATGGGTCAATTGAGATTATCCATTTAGACAATGGAAAGGAAAAATAATGAAAAATTAGAGTCTTAGGGACAGCATCAAACATGCCATCATACTTATAAAAATCTCAAAAAAAGAGGAGATAAAAGGACAGAAAAAAAGTGGTAAAAACCTAAAAAAATTCATTTATACATCTAAGAAGCTCATGAACTCACAGTAGGATAAATTTAGAGATCCACATCTTGACACAACATAAGAATATATCTCAATGAAAAACTATAAATATTTATTTTTCACCTCTAAAATATTAATATATAGTTAGTTTTTTAATGATGAAGGGTCTAAACACACTTAATTAGTAAGGCAAATGGTTCTGATGGTTATAGTAGAGTATCAGAGCCAGAAATTAATTTTAAAAGTAATAATGTATCAGATATGGTTTATTTGATGGTGTTTAATCTCTCCATTTTTTCCCTTCTTGTTCTTATTTGTTAAAGTATAGATTAAAGTGACATAATGGATCTGAAAGAAAATAGGAGAAATTCACCAGAATATCAGTCTCTTGCTTATAAAATTTCAGGTGAGATTTGGTCACCAAGAAATTGTAATTCAAAGACTGCTATTGGCATTCTTCTCTCATGACACACTGTGATATTTACAATGACTTAATAAGTTTGGAAATGTAAGGTCAGCCTTCAAGAGAATGTTTATGTCCTCCTTGATACTCCTCTTAAATATGAGCAATGTTAGATGAATATTAATTATTTGGGTTGTACTGCTTATTCTCATAAGAATAAGATATGGCCTTATTCAGATATGAAAAGTGAGGCTAGATATAAAATTTTAAAAAACATTTTGAGCACATGTTGATTACTTTGGTATATATGACAGACAATATATTCTAATAAAGATTACATTCCAGTGGGGAAGACAAAGCATAAACATGTAGTAAGGTTTATGAGTAAATAAGATAATCTTAGGTGGAGGCAAGTAGAACCAGATACATGATTTATGGTATCAACGAAAGTAAAAATGCAGAATCCTTGATTAAACAATATTAATAATTTCAAGATAGTAACAGTTCAAGCATGAACTAAGTGAGAGGCCATTTTATTCATAAGAGCCTGTGTGACTGTATAGATGGCAGGCCCATAGAGCCAAACCTACAGATAAATGCTGGGAATTTATTTTGACAGGTTGGGTAAAATTAGATGAGCTGGTTAAAGAAAAACTTAAAGTTTAAATGGTTTAAATTAAAAATACACCTCTATCCAAATAACTGTAAGTGTTGTGTGTTTTCCCAGTAATTTGTGGTATATGCAGCTAGCAAGACATAATTTAAATGCATGTCTCATAAAATTAATAAGATGTATTTTTTTAGGGAAATAAACTCAGCCTCTGAATTTAGTAAGTTCTGAGTGCCTTTTAAAAGCTTGGCATTTGAAACTGTTTTTGAGGATAAAATAAGATGATTTTAATACATAGTTCTAAGAACAGTGCCAAGAATAGAATAAAAATTCAAAAATGCTAATTATTAATAAAGCAAGTGTCATCAATGCTGTTTAATTTCTTATAGATTTTCTATTCTCAGGAAAATTTTTACTTTCTTCTACCAGTATTTCTCTAAAGATACGCAAGTATTTTAAGTATTCATGGTAAGTCATCAAATCCTCCCTGACATTTAAAAAAATGACAAAACAAAGAAATTCATTAGTACATTCTTTTTGTTTTGTTTTTAAGTAATTGAACATCACTGATATTATAGAATTCTTAGTCAACTATCAATAAATAGCTAGATCTTCTCTGAAAGAATTTACTTGTCCACCAGTTGTGGGAGATATATCATACATGTCTTCTAACATGAACGATTACTTGTTACAGTCTAATCCCTTGTACAGCCAAAAAGCAATTCTCAATGCTAAGTGGACCTTTGGATCTTGGAGGCAATATATTCCTCATTTGGGTGTGCTATTCTGGCCTGCTTACTAGGTGACCCTAAAAACTGCTAGACTTGAGTGGAATCAAAAGAAAAGGATGCCATATGACAAGCTGATTTAAAAACAAAATATTTTATTTAGGGGAAGGAGTAAATATTTTAAAAATTATAAAATGTTAGAAAAAAATTATAATTTTTTTCACTACTTTTTTTCCTTTCAACTACTGTTTCCAATGTGTATGTGTGTTTGCATCTATCAGCTTGAGGATTTTGGAAAACTTCACAGACACTTGAGCTTTTTTGAGGACAAATAACTTCTGTTTTTTTTTAAATCATGGTTAAGGGATAGACAAAAGACACATTTCCCTCCTGGGGATCTCAGATTTTCACAATTTAGAGGAGTTATTTGAACTTCACAAATATTGACAGGAGAAGTTTTAACATCACATCAGAACGTCTGCCTATTTTAAGCTAAATCTCTGGGGTCTGGGGCCTGAAACCATAGCCAGGGGACTGGAGGTGAGGACATGGAACTAGGGAAGAGATAAATGTTGCTGTCTCTTTGAATTCCCTGCACATAGAGTGTTGTCAACACTAGTGGAATGGCCCCTTCCATGGCAAGTGGTGCTGAAGGCCAAGAAGCAAAGCTGCAGCACACTGTTTAAAAGGTCCAGACAGTCACTATTGGCATGCTTCCCTCTTGTGACTTCTAAAAATGTAATTAAGGTACTACTGCATCATGGGTAATCCCTTAACAAGAACCGCTCTGGGAATGTACCCCTGACCTGTGGGGCTGCTCCTGATATGCTAGTCTCTTTTTCATCTCCACCACCCCCCACCCCTCCGCTTGATTTAGTAGAAACACCAAGCACTGTGAGCATCAGGGTTTGTAGGGCTAAAATAATTGTTTTCTTAATTCTCAAAAACAAACAAACAAATACCTGGTCTCATTCTGTGAACAGGAGCTCACAATTGCACCTTGGTGTTCACAGCTTTCTTCAAACATGGGTGAGTCAGGGCATACGAAAATGTGCTTTGGTTATTCAGTAGGAAATCTCTGGGGTCTCTAATGATTGAAACAGACATGATATGCTACAAGTAAAAATACTTAAGACTAAGCATGTAAAATATTAAGAGCCACCCAGGCTGGTTTGGCTCAATGGATAGAGTGTCAGCCTGCGGACAGAAGGGTCCCAGGTTCAATTCTGGTCAAGGGCACGTGCCCAGGTTGTAGGCTCAATCCCCAGCAAGGGGCTTGCAGAAGGCAGCTGATCAATTATTCTCTCTCATCATCATTGATGTTTCTACCTCTCTCTCCCTGTCCCTTCCTCTCTGAAATCATTAAAATATGTTTATACTAAGAGCCTACCTCTGTGACTCACTTTCCAATTGTAGTCCTTTATTAGCACTCTGAAATATAACATATTCTACTAGTCCAACAGTGCTTGACATTTGTCATTAGATTTTGAAAGAATTGCCACTGGCAAGTCTTTTTCTTTCCCTTAATATATTTTTCTCACATGTTTTTTCCTAATAATAATATGAACTATTGTCTCTAGAAGCTTGCATTGCTTCCAAATGAGTGTGACCTTTTTATAAGCCTTCAGGAAAACCTGAATAAAAACATTTTATGTTTGTACCTTACTGTTCTCTATTTCTGTCTGAAAACCACAAAAGCTGATAACTTTTATTCAACACCTACCCTGTAATTTCTGTCCCAGACTCAGTCCAAGCAGAGAAGCAAACAGTGTGAGTGGGTCCTGGTGTCATTAACATTTGAATTTCCACGAAAAAAAATTACTAATATATATATATATATATATGTGTGTATATATATATATGTATATATATGTATATATGTATATATAGTCTGTTTTGATGCAAGTGTAAGTCTATAAACATTCCTCCAGAATCTAATGATCAGCTTTCATTTATTTTTTCATTTGCAAATATCCACTGAATAATGCATGGCATATACCAGGCAGGCACTAATGATAGATGACAGTTGTCTCTGCACTCAGTCACAAGATTTAGAAAATAAATCTCGAAAAGTTGCCCAGCTTATGTTCTCTTTGACCAGGGGGAACTATTCTGTCTTTCCTCATTTTTCATCTCCCATGTCTTTAACTATAACATTGAGATATGTGTTTCACCTCGCCCATGGTGATTAAGGAATTTTTAGTGTCATTCTTATATCTTTTTTATATAAATATGAGGTACATAATAAAAGGTCATATATACACAATGAGCACTTAGAATGGTGCCTGGCACATGATAAGGTTATAATTCATGTTCTCTATTTTATTGTCACAGTCCTTCAGTCACTTAATTACCATCAGAGCCTGTGGTGGTAACTAAAAGGACTAGCTATAGAAAACACAGATGATGATGGTCCCGTTCATTGAGTGTAAGAGTGATGTGAGAAGAGTATGAGAAAAGGAATAGTGTGAGATAGAAAGTGTTCTCAGAAGGATAAGCTTATTGGGTCCTTCATATGAAATTCCAGTGAGAAGCATGGTACGATCTGTGAATGATTTGCCTATATTTATAATTACTCAAATTAATGATATATAAGTATTGATTTTTATTTACTTTAGAATTAGTTTCATTAGTAATATCTGATAGATGATATTGCATACCATTTTGATATATTTTTGTTTTACAATAACCTTTCCAGATAAGTTTAGTATTTTCATGTAAGGAAACCAAAGACTCAAATTCTTGCGTGAGATGGCACAACCTTTATTTAGTGCAGCTGGCTCAGACCCTCTTGCTACTATGCTGTGCTAACAGATCAAAGTTAAAAATTAATTTTGACTTGTAGTATTATTGTTTAGTAAATATTAGCAGAAATTTGAGGATTATTTTTTTAAGTTTCTATATTCCTTTTAAAGTTTCATTTAAGTTTCAATCGTTGCCAACAATGGCTAACAGAGTAAAAGGCTAAATGAGTGACTTTTTTGTTATTATTATTACAATTCACAGTGATAGTTGGAGATTCTTTCTGTCCGATGTGTTGATCTAATTTTGCCTTGTATTTATGCCCTGTATTAGGTATGCTATCTTTGCTTTTAAAATAAACATAACTGACAGGTATTTTTTGTTTGCTTTTAATGTTGGCAGGAAGACTTTGGAGGAAGTGGGGGGACGGAAATAAATGAAGATGATGCTGACAAGAAATTATGATAAATTTATTACTGGCTCAGAAGATATATGTGGTATGTCTTTGATATTTTCTTCACGGGGCTCAATAATCAAGTCATCAGCAATGAGAAGACCCTAAATTGGACAATTTGCAAACAAAGACATAAAATCCATTTTATAAAATGGCACAAAAAGTCTTAGTAGAGCAGGTCAGGTACTTTCCCACCTTTTTTTTTTATTACCCCTGAGAAAATTGGGGGTGGTATTCCTATTGAAAATACTCAACAGAAATGAAATTAAAGTTTGTTGTATCATTTTCTTGCAATTAAATTTTCTTCATTCTCTTGTGATAAGAATGGTGGCAGATTTTTAGCTCTATATATGGTCTATTTTCCAAATGCACTTGGTGAAGGTTTGTGAAATAGAGACCATAGAGTAACTCAGGCTATTTGTGGCTTCTCCAACCGCAGGCATTCTACAATATCTCAACTCCTCATGTGCCTGTAAGGTCTCTAAGTGGGTAGCCATTTCCTGCCTCTTCTTTATATGTTCATCTATGTTAGTGAGACATGCTTGATACAGAAAATTCAACTCAATCCATAAAATGTAATTAAATATTATTTGGGTTATTGTGTTTGTATATCAAGCCTTCAGTGAAGAAAAAATCAAATTTTCAGAAATAATCCAAATTAAGGTGGGAAAGTAAAATTTACAACAAAATTATAGATTTTGATCTCTAAGATGATACAGGCTGGTTACAAAACTGTTGACTTATACTTAATGGATTTTTTTCCATTGGTTGTTATTAGCTTCCAAACTACAGCAGCAGTTTTAAAAGGCTTTATTCTATGAGCCTCAGCAAGCAACATAGTTATGCCTTCAAAGCAGAGTCCATTTGTATTTAATGAGATAATAGGAATCATAAGCAACACTGTCACTAAATTGGGAAACTGAAAAATCTGTAGTGGTGAATCTCACATGAAGCTATCCAGGCAGAGATAATTTAAAATAAGTTGGCTCCAATTTAGAATCAGTCACCAAAAACACATTGAATGCTTATTACGTGATTAGAGTAAATTGTCTAAAATGGATATTTCCAAGTGTGCTAGGCCACTAACTTTAACTTAGACTGTGGGAGGTCCAGGTGTCACATGTAGAACAAGCAGACAGAAAAGACAATGTTTATATTTTGGCGTGCTAGGGTCTACTCAGAGAGTGATAATTACAATAATCAAACAACTTCAATGGGCTAGATTTCAGAATTTATTTCTATAGCTTTATAATTCAACCTAAGACTTGTAAATAAGATAACTTATTGAACGTAATTTAAAAGAGAACTATCTATATACTGTAATTCTAATTCAATCATATAACTCAGTCATGTGTACATATAAACTCAGATATATTTATCCCTGATTATTTATTCCTTCATTCAATAAATATTTATTTATCATGTACCAGCTATTATTCTGAGTACTCAAGATTCAATAAACAAGATATAAAAATATATTTGCCTTGTTAAACTTATATTTTGTGTAACATACAGATACTAACCTGTGAGCATAGTAAATAAATTCATGGGATAGTTTGTGATGATATATATGATGATGGTGACACACCTAGAGGTAAAGGAAAGTAGGCATTTTTAAGCTGGGATGTGTGTATCACTATCACTGAACACGATGTTGCAGCCACATTGTTATGGTTATTACATTTTGGGGACATGGTACAGGCCTAGAGGAGACACTTTAGACTTACTGTATAATTGGGGGAATACATTTACTAAAGCAGCAAAATTAAGGTTGAATGTTTGTAGAATAACACAGTGAATAAAAGTATAAATTTTGAATAAGAGTTCAAACCAAGATTTCCATGGTTTGAGCTCTGCCTTTGTAATTTTACAACTGTATGATTTTGTTCCCCCGTCTGTAAAGTAGGGCATATAATTTCTTCCTAAGAGAAGTGATATACTAATTGAATAAAATATTGAAGGCAAAACATTTAGAGTCACGAAAAATACAGGCAAAATATTTGGTGAATAGCAGATATCATCACTGTGTGTCCAGACACTCAAGGAATTTCAGAAATGAAAATCTTTTGAGATATCACCCAACTCAGTCTAATCATTTTATAGAGGAAGGAAACTGAGTGTCACATAAGTGAAGTGAGTTGTCCAAACCACAAAGCTAATCACAGAGGTAGATTCTACTCATTACCAAATTCCAGAATAATGTGGCCATATTTGGACATTTATTAGTTCCTTCTTTACTTAAGAAAAAGAAGAAGGGTAGGCACAGTTTGAGCATACACATCCTTTAAGAGCTCAACATCCAGTTTCCAAGTATTGCTCAAAACTCAATTCCTACTCCCTATGTTGTGGACTTAGACTTGTTTTGTGGTCATTTCTTCTGCTGAAGAAATGTGCTGTGCTATAATGCAATTAAAATTGAGATGTAAATATGCCTTTAATATCTGAAATCACAAATATATCACATTAGAAATAAGTTATTGCCCAAAGCTGTGGTGTTGATGTAATGTACTTATATTCACTACAGTGACAATTAATTAAAGCATTGATTCCTGTGTCCATCACATATAGTGATTTAACAGAAGAATTCCATTTCCCATGATCATAGAACTTTGCAATTCACTCTAATCGGAGGAACCAGAGTCAGACTCCAGTGAATGATGGGGGAAACATTCAATGAAACAGAGAAGGGAAGCAAAAATAAGCGGAAAAGCAAGAGAAAGGCTGTTCCATCCCTCAGGATTCTTGGATATTGTAGTGCTACATTCAAATTTGAAAAATGGTAGCATAGATCCCCAACTCAGTAGATAGAATGATGAATTGTGATTTTTGGGACATTTTTTCCCCCAAAGATTCCAAAAAGAGGACAGTTTGGGATTTTTTCCCTTATGATCTTTCTTGCTTTCTTGGGTTAGTTAGAATTCCCAGTAACAAAATTGAATAGAAATAGTGACAGCAGGCATTCTTGTTTTTTCTTCACCTTAACAATCATGTCTCTAAATTTCACCAATAAATTTTATTTTTCCAACAGACTTTTCTTAAAACAACAAAAATTATTCTCTCAGTCTGGAAGCCAGAAGTACAAAATTAAGGTGTGGCAGGGCCACACTTTCTCTAAAGGCTTGAGAGTAGATTATGTTCTTCATTTCTTCTAAAATTTGTTTCAATTTATTTCATTCAATTATTTCATGTTTTCTTAGTTTATATTTAAGCTGGTGAGATTTAATGAATGTAATGATAAGAAACAGTGTTGTGAATATCAATTTCAGACTATTTCAGAGTCAGTTGGACCTGGGCTTACTTAAATGGCAGCATCCATCGCCTTCTAGCTATATGACATTAGGCAAATAATTTCAATACCCTTATTCTCAGGGACCTCAATTATAAAATACAAATTATAATTTCTATCTCATTAAATTGTTGTAAAAAATTAAATGATATAAAGTTCTTGGAACCATGTCTAGAAAATAAAAGTGGTCATTAAACACATTTATAACATTATTATAGTGCTTAAACACAGTAGTAGTAATAACTGAATTTTTGTTGATCTACTCAAAATAATTTAGTAAATAATTTTATATATGCTACTCATATAACATCATTATATGTGTCCTTTCAAAACTTATTCTTTAATAAAATTATGTATATTTCTATTGTGTTAAAATATTGTGTTACCATTTTAATCATTTTTAAGTGTACAATTTTGTGGCATTAAATGTATTCACGTTGTTATGAATTCCTACAGATTTTAAATGGTATTCTCTATTTTTTTTCTATTCTGACTTTGCTATATATTTTAAAAACAATGAATTTATGTTATTATCAAAAAACATTATCTATCAGAGTAGTCGTATAATTTATCTTTTATATTCTGGTAAATTACATATGTTAATATATTTTTATTGATTTCAGAGAGGAAGGGAGAGGGAGAGAGAGAAACATATTATTCCTCAATGTATCTATTCCACCCACAAGCCCATAGTATTTCTTTAAGAGCTGAGATAGTTTCTAGTCATTGATTTGGCTGGCGATATCAAATGTGTTCTAAATGAAGGCATGCCAATTTATCATAGACCATATGAAAAGCATCATTTAATCATTGAATTTAAGGTAATCTTTCCTGGGAATGGCTTACTCTCTCCTAATGAACTCTCTTTGCTGGAAAAGGTCCTACCTGAAAGGAAGGAAGTAGAAGAGACTGAAGAACTGGTGGAATACTACTCAGCTGTAAAATGAAAGAATTCTTACTATTTGCAACAGCATGGATGGAACTGGAGAGCATTATGCTAAGAGAAATAAGCCAGTCAGAGAAAGATAAGTATCACATGATCTCACTCACATGTGGAATCTAATGAACAACATAAACTGATGAACAAAAATAGACCCAGAGACATAGAGACATCGAACAGACTGTTAAAACTCAGAGGAAAGGCAGGGGAGGGTGGAGGGATGGAAGAGATCAACTAATGAACTCATATGCATATATGCATAACCCATAGTCACAGGCAATATATGCATAACTCAAAGAAACAGACAATGAGTGGTGAAGGCTTGGGGAAGAGGAGGATGGGAGAGGGGAATAGGAGGAAAAAAGGGACATAAGTAATACTCCCAACAGTAAAGATTTATTAAAAATAAAAAAGCAAGAATGTAGAAACAACTTTGCTACTAAGCAAGAATGTAGAGACAACTTTCTTACCCTTCTAATGTTCAAATATTAGAAATATTTTTTAACCATTATAATGTAAAATTTCATAGACTGCTTCAAATTTAGGCTTACATTACTTCATCCATGATTTAAAGTGGCAGGTCTTGAACTGTTGGCTTCTTAAAATAAAATAAAAAACTTTCTAATAAAAAATTAAAGATGGTGCCATTACAAGAGGAGAAGCATATGAGGATGATGAACATCATCCTAGGGGTGGTGTTCAGTGTCAGACTTCTTAATGGGGCCAATGAATTAACTAACTGCTGGCATTTCATATATAGTAGTGAATGAGTGAAGAAATATAATCATAATATGCTCACTACTTGCTATTGTTTTTGTTTTAACATTCAACTATAGTAGTGTTTTAAAAGTTAAATGAAGAATGAACTCAAATATAAAAGCTTGAAATTTTAGGTCTTTTTCATATTGTTGATCTGAAAGTATGCATAGGCTACTGAGTTATTTTAGCAAGGGAAAGTCAGATCAATTATTTAATAGTACATGAAAGCAAAGTAAGCTTTCTTATAGTTCCATTTTGCCTAAAAAATGCAGAACCATAATTTATTTCAAGGGACTGAGCCATTCAAGTATGAGCTTGACTCTTCTATTACACTCTCAGCAGGAACAGAGAAAATTCACTCTGAAGGTCTTGGTTGGCCACTGGGTGACAGGCAAAATAGACTCTCCATCATTACAAATTTATGGAAATTTTAAATTACTAATTTGAGCTTTAAGAGGAAGAAGAAAAATAAAACACCTGCCGATGGGTACACACAATGGCCTACTTAGTCCCTCTTTCCATAAGAAAGGTTAAACTGGTACAGAACTGTTCTACTTAAACAAGATAAAAATAATTTTGGACTGAGCCAGTGGATGCCTGCAACTGATTTTCAGTCAAATAAAATCCCCTTGAAACATTAGGGTGGGAATGGAAATGTTGACAGGCTATTTACCAGTTAGGCCTTAGTAAGTACAGGGACAACAAATGTAATCCATTTTGTTAACATGAAGTTATCATAATTAAGCAGTTGGTGAAGAAAAATCTATTAAGAGATTTCATTTCCAGCCCTTTAATGAAATCTGATGTTCAAATAAATGGGTATCATGGGGTTCTGTCACTGTGTGCATTAAAAGAATCTAGCCAGAAAAATCGCTACAGTAGCTCTAGCCAAATCTTTTTAACAAGCAGATTTTTCATCCATTACTGGCTACTCTCTCTATAATCTGTTTTATACAGTCCTTGTTCAGTAATATTTTTTCTTTGAAATTATATTTAGGCAGCGAGTTGATGTGCCGTTGCCTTATTTCAAGCTAATATATATGTTAACTCTTTATTGCCTTTTCAAAAATGCAGCCAATGTTAATGGTAGTCTATGTCAGAGGAGATAAGATACTCCAAGAAAGGAGTAAGCAGCCCTGTACCAATGTACTTGGATTCTGGACTTCCAAGTTGATAAATTACATTTGGAAATCTAAAGTTAAGGAGATTGCAGTAGCTAAAACATATTCTTTCCCTGAGCTGGTATAATTCAACCTAAAAATATTCCCAGGAAAATAAAAATAGTGTGGTCATTCCTTAGCCATTAATGCTGTGCTGAACTCAAAGTATAGTCAAGATGAAGGATTGCTTTATAAAAAGTGAGACTGATAGAATATTAGAATTCTGTATTTTGTGTTAATATCTTCTTGATATTTTTACTTTCTATCACTAAAAGAATTTTAGAATTCAAAAGACTGTAAGATTATATATGATATCCTATATAATAAAGAGGTAATATGCAAATTGACCATCACTCCAACACACAAGATGGCTACCCCATGTGGTCACAAGATGGCCAGCAAGGGAGGGCAGTTGGGGGCGATCAGGCCTGCAAAGGAGGGCAGTTGGGGGCGATCAGGTTGGCAGGGGAGGGCAGTTAGGGGTGACCAGGCCTACAGGAGAGGGCAGTTGGGGGGGGCAAGGCCTGAAGGGGATGGCAGTTTGGAGGGACCAAGCCTGCAGGGGAGGGCAGTTAGGGGCAGTTTGGAGGGACCAAGCCTGCAGGGGAGGGCAGTTAGGGGCAATCAGGCCTGCAGGAGAGGGCAGTTAGGGGCGATCAGGCCTATAGGGGAGGGCAGTTGGGGGAGACTGAGCCAGCAGGGGAGGACAGTTAGGGGTGACCAGGCCTACAGGGAAGAGCAGTTGGGGGGGACCAGGCCTGTAGGGGAGGACAGTTAGGGGTGACCAGGCCTGCAGGGGAGGGCATTTAGGGACAATTGGGCTGACAGGGAAGCAGTTAGGCGTCGATCAGGCTGGCAGGGGAGTGGTTAGGGGGTGATCAAGCTGGCAGGCAGAAGCGGTTAGGGGCAATCAGGCAGGCAGGCAAACGAGTGGTAGGGAGCCAGCAGTCCTGGATTGTGAGAGAGATTTCCGACTGCCTTTGAGGGGTCCCAGATTGGAGAGGGTGCAGGCTGGGCTGAGGGACACACCACCCCCCCGTGCACTAATTTCGTGCACTGGGCCTCTAGTATACACATAAGATTATATAAAATGAAATAGTATTTATATTATAATTGACTTTTTCCACTCAATTTTTTCTGTGTCTTTCATGTTATTTGAGTTTCTGTGAAAACAGATGATCAAATATTCTAAATATTATAACTACTCCAGTGGGCGAATCTAGGCTTTAATATTTCTCTTTAATAATATATATTAATACATCATCTATTGTTGGATTTACAGAGTTTTTCTTTCACATTATTAGTACTACAATGATTATAATTGTAGCAAAATTTTTATATAGAGCCATAGTTATTTTCTTGGGCTAGTCTGAGTAATACAATTGTTGTGTTGAGTACTTATTTAAGGCAAATGACATATCCGCTGAGTGATGTATGTAACTTCTGGGCCATGTCCCTAAAAGAAAGCTACTTTCCCTCTGTTCCCTCTTTTCCTCTCTTCCCTCCCCAGGGAAGAACTTGGTTATGGGAAGCCAATTTGGATTAAGCAGAATTGGGCATGGTGGAGTGATAAAACAAAAGCATGCATCTTACATCTCAGGACCACATCATGGAACAGGACTGCCCTTCACCTCAGGCATTTACTATATCAGAGTGAAATAAACCACTGTTAAATCAACCTAACTAATACCCTAAATACTATTACTCCTCCAATGGATAGATAAACCTGACTTTTTTGGAAGTTTGAAGTAGGATGGAAATGAGAAGGAGGAAAGTAATGACCTATCTCTGAAAGCTGCTTATGCTCCTGAAACCACCTATTTGTGCCATCAGCTTTGCGACTGTTCTCCCACAGGTTGTGCTTTGTGCCTTGGGTATAAGTGACACAGTGGTTGCTGATCCCTCCCTGATCTTCAAAAATAAGGACTTAAAAGAAAATCTACCCTGTACCTGAGATCGGGGAAGGTTGCTATGCCATCTCCAGAGTTTCTCTCCTATTATCTCAGTTATGAAGTCCTTGTTTGATAACTTTTTTTAGATATAAAGTTTAATTACTCTTGCTACATGTTATTTTGATTGTTCCATATTCTCACTTCTGGCACATAACAATAATATCACCCATAAAATAAATGAAAAAGAGAAAAGTCACTCACTACTCCCAAGTATTCTCAAGAAACCCTCCCCTCTGAATTCAGCATGCCTGTGTATGTATGAGGCCCCAAAAGCAGTTTTTATATTGTGACTGATTTATAAAACACGATGGGCTATACTTCTAATATCTAGATAAAATATGTGAAATTAGAAAGAGTAATTTGAAAATTTAGTAAAAGAAGGACTAAACTCTAGGATTTTTCAAGTGATATAAGAGTGCAAATATGGTGCATGAACAAATCCATACACAACAACATGTACTCCTTGTGGGAAGGTGAGCATTGGATTACTTGGACATAGATGGGAGTCACTATATTCTTTTAAAAAGGCATATAGAACAAATAGCCTAGATTCAAGACAATTATTTCAATGCATTTGAAGGAGAGGGAATAGTTTGTTGAAAATTTGCAAAGTCACTATTAGAGCCTTTTTTTTTAATTAAGGAAGAAATTTAGTACTTATATGTTGATACAACAAATTGTTGGAAAAGATGGCTGTGACAAGTTCTCTCATCTCTATTATTGCTTTTTTTTATTTTCCAATAAGACTTTCCTCTCATGAAGGTGTGGAGTCTACTCCTTTCCCTTTAATAAGGGCTGACTTTGTGACTTGTTTTGACCAACAATGTGGGAGAGTAACAGAGTAGCATCTCCAAGTCCAGCTTCAAGAGGATGTCCAGGCTCTGTTCTTGTCTTCTTAGAAATCAGATGCCATATAGGAAAGCCCAAAATAGCTGTTGGAGATATCATAAAGAGAGAACTGACATGCACTGGCTCATGGCCCCAGCCAGTTGCCAATAATGTAGGTGAAGCCACCCAGGGCCAATGAGCTGAACTGCCAACTGACCATAGCAGCATGAATGAGTCCAGCTGACACCATAAGGAGCAGAGATGAGCCATGCCAACTGAACCCTGCCTGTGTTGTTAACGCCCAGTACAGTGAGTGATTTTTAACCATTTTTGGGATGGTAGTAAAACACTCGGAAATAAATAATACAGTTGCTAAATTGTATAATTAACTTATAAGTCCTCTTCTTTAGCCTCTTATCTAACAAATCAGTTGAAATACAAGTATGAATTTACTTGAATAAAAATGTTTCACTGTTGGTTTGGAAAAAAAAGATCCTAGCTTGCTATTTTCACCATCAATAAAATGTACTGTTTCTACTGTTACTGCTGAGGTAACGTACTTCCTTGTAGCATCCAATGGGAAGATTTGACTTCAGTTTATGAAAGGTCTTTGCATAAGTGACACTATATAAAAGGTAGATTTATTGGTTACAAAATACTGTACTTCTTAAGAAATGGGAGCATATGTACATTAGTGAAGGAAAACTTACTCTATTGATTGATGAAGACTGGTGCATACATTTTTTAAAAGTAGTTGAGTTTATCTGATGATAGCTGAAGCTTGCTTTGATCTTCTGACCAAACTTTTTGTTCAATATGGTATTTTGATTCTTTGGACCTAAAATTGTTTTGCTATGGCATTTGGATGTATTGATATTTTCACTGGATGATTTATGATATTTACCAAGAGATTCATTTGTAACATCAAAGCTTAAATTAGAGTCAGTTTGGCAGCTTTCCAATTCAAAACTTGCTATATACAATATAAAACTCCTTAAGGGTAGAAAATCATTAAATAAAAATAGGTTATGTAGTTCACACTGTATCTATACAAAGGGGGGAATTTTTCCCTATAACAGATTCATAAATATAATCTATCAGGCAACTGTATTTATAGAAACAAAAATGACTTACATTGATGTCCTTCACTGTTACAGCTCTTTAAAATGGTGTAATGGTATTTACCTGCATAGATTCCTGTTTTCACCTTCCACAAAACTGTGAGAGTTAACAAGTCCGATGATTGTGTAAGGGTGAAATTAAAAAAATTCAGAAACAAATTTTAAGAACCTATTATTTTATTTGTATTTATCCATGTTCTATTGATTGGAACAAAGAGAAAAAATATGAAGACATGCTTATCACTTTCTGAGTTAATTGTGTTTGAGTACAATTATCTACAAAGTGAATATCTGAAGTCCTATTTTTCATTTAGACTCAAATTATGCTGGCTAGCTTCTATTTAAATCATGCTTTAAACCATACATCAAAAATAACTTCATGATCTAAGTAACTAATCAGGACATCTCTATATTAAATTTATATTTCTTCTTTCTTAACATAGTTTTTTTTTCTAACTTATTTTGGCATAATTTTAGACTTACAGAATAATTGTAGAAATAGTCAAATATTTCTTGATTAATTTTCCCTAGATTTCCTATATTAATGTCTACCCACATTTTTATTCATCTCTACTTAAATATAGGTAGGTAGGTAGATATAAAATATTTTACTGAGCTAGTATTTAGTGTGGTCCCTTTCCCTATAAATACTTCAATGTTCATTTTCTAAAAACAGAGCAATTCTTTTCACAAAGAAAATAGACATTTAAATTAGAAAATTGACCTCTGTTGATATATTCATAATTATTTTTTCCCAATAGTATATTTATTTTTCCATAAGTACTTTCTTTTTCCATAAGTCTGTTGCCCATTTTAAATTCAGAATTCACACAAATCTCAGAGTTCATCACAGCACAAACTACTCCATTTGAAGCTATTTATTTTAGCATTTAAAAATTAATTTACAGTCTCATCAAAAAATGAAATAATAACTCATAGGATAAGTTAATTACTTTATTTACAAAACTACTTAATTATAGTGGCCCAAATTATTGAAGGCTTGCTATGTTTGAGGCATCTTATAAGTATTTTACAGGTCTTTATTGTTTAACCAGACTAATATGTAATACTTCATAAGTGCTTACCATGTTTTAAGCACTAGGTTAAGCATGTAGCTAATCTATCTATCTATATATATATATAAAACCCTAATAAGCAAATAGACCGAACAGTGGAACAACCAGTCACTATGACATTCACTGACCACCAGGGAGCACGCATGTGGAACATGGCGGGCGTCGGCCACAGTGGGATGGTGAAGCAGGTGAGAGGGGGCGCCAGACCAAGGCGGAGTACCAGTCGCTGTCATTGGGGTGAGCCTCTGGTGGTTACTGAAAATTCTTTGCTTCCACATGCCGCTGTCCTGCCCGGCACTCGCACCTGCTTACAGCACCCAGCGCCAGCCCTGATCACTTGTCACCATCGGCAGGTGCGAGTGGCAGCTGCTGGCCCAGATCGCCCCTCAGGGCTTCTCCACCTCCCCCTGCTCCTGAGGGGCAATTAGGGCTGGCAGCCGCCTCTCACACCTGCTGCCGGTGCCAGATCCGCAGCTCGCACCCATTGCTGGTGCTGGCCCTGCTTGCACCTGCAGCCAGTGCCAGAAGCACTGCCAGTACCCGGTGCCAGTCCCGATCACTCAGTGCCGTCAGTGGGTACGAGTGGTGGCTGCTAGTGCCGATCGCCCCTGAGGGCTTCTCCCCCTCCCCCTGTTCTTGAGGGGTGATCAGGGCAGCAGCCGCTGCTTGCACCTGTTGATGGTGCCGGCCCCACTCACACCTGCTGCTGGCACCGGCCCCAATTGCTCCGCACAGTCAGCAGGTGCAAGCAGGGCTGGCCCCGTCAGCATGTGGGAGTGGCAGCAATGGGAGCGGGGCTGACGGCAGAGAGGTGACCTGGGGCTGTGGCAGGAGGGGCTGGGCAGGGGCACAAAGGATGGGCTGAGACCTGCCCCTGTGCCCACCACAGCCTTGTGGCCCACAGTTTCTTCCAAGGTGCACGAATTCATGCACTGGGTCCCTAGTCTAATAATAAAATAGTAAATGCTTACAAACTTTTTCCTTTGTTTCAAGAACAGGAGTCAGTGCTTTATATATAACTCTCATTTGATCCTGGCACCATTATGACAAGGATACTATTATTATTCCTATTTTATAAATGAGAAATTCAAGCAACAACAAAAAATAAGTCCTCAAAGGGAATTATTATTTCTATTTGAAGTAGGAGAAAATCTGAGACTTGAATAAATGTTATTTACCTGTATTAATTCCCTGGGGCTGTGATGTGACTTAAAACAGCAAATGTATTTTCTCATAGTTCTGGAGGCTAGAAGCCTGAAATCAAGGTGTCTGCAGGCCCATGCTGTTTCTGAAAGCTTTAGGAAAGAATCTATTTCATGCCGTTCACTTAGTTTCTGATGTTGCTAGCAATCCTTTGTATTCCTTGGCTTGTAGGTACGTCATTCTAATCCCTGTGTCTGTCATTCCACAACATTTTTCTCTCTGTATGTTTGTCTCTGTGTCTCTTTATAAGGACACCAGTCATATTGAATTAGGGACCACCCTGAGAACCTCATTTTACATCTACAAAAATCCTATTTACAAATAAGGTGACATGCAGAGGTACCAGAAGTTATTAGTTGAACATACCTTTTTTGAGGACACATTTGCACCTACAGCATTACACAAAGCCATTCAGCTCGTTAAGGGGACTTCAAGGGTTTGAATATGGGTATGTATCTGACTCCAAAGCCCATATTTTAGCCATTCCGTTCCATCCAGCATACAAGACTTGAGTCACTTTCCATTCTTTCACTTAACTAAATTATTAATGACCATGACAATCTTCAAAACAATAGAATCAAAGTTTTTAAAATAATAAATACATGATTGAAGTATCAATTGAAAAACACTCAGAAATACCTGTTTTAATAGAGATAAATTTGAGTTTGACTCTTTTGAACTATAAATATGAGATTTATTTTTTAAATCAAGTAGACTTTTATACATAGTTAATTTTTATGATGCTACCAACACAAACATCATTTATTATTATTATTATTATTATTATTATTATTATTATTGTATTTTGCATCACCATTTATCCCCTCTCTGACCTCCCTCTTTCACCTACACCCACTTCCATGCGATCACCACACTGTTGTCCATGTCCATGAGTTCTCTCTTACTTTTTCTATTTTGCTCAATTCCTCCACCTCCCACCTTTCCACCAAAAATTTTTTGTTGTCTCTGCTTGTTAAAATCATTTTTATGTCCTTTAATAAAATGCTATGCTTTTATTTATATAGCATCTGTACCTTCTTTTATATTGTATTAAAAACATTATTTTTATTAATTTTAAATTGAATACTTTCTTATGTCTTGTTTATATCATGTTAATGTAAAACTTTGTTTTTAGTCTATCTTTCCACTTACTACCTTACAACTAATTATTAGTAACATATAGAAAAAAACTTCAAATTTTATTTTGTATTTGTATATCTGACTGCATTCACCTAGTAATTATAATTTTGAAGCACAATTTTATAGCTCTATAATGAAAAAAAATGTTAACACTGATTAATCAATTTCTCTAATTTGAGGCATTAACTTTATTTTTATAGGGCCATTAGAAATATCTGTAGTGTGGAGGAAAGCTTTAATCTGAAGTAAATAGTTAAATCTATGGCACTTATCTGATTTAATATTCATTGTTTATCCTACAGACATTCATATAGTTATCTTTTGCCTTGCAAGAGCATCCTAACTGGTTTCCAGTGTGTTTTCTTCCAGTGTAAAGCTCAGATCCTGGTACAGCTCAGATGTGGTCAAGAATCCTCCTTGTCAACATCTCTCTGTGACTTGCCATTGCCTATAATAATACTGCTTGTGAATTACCTTGAACTAAGGAATAGCTAACCCAGCACAACCATAGCAAAATATTTAGAAGCAAAGAGCAGGCAAGAAGAATGTTTTGAGTAATATAAAAATGGTGAAAATGACTCAAGCACCATGAATAAGAAACACTAATTCAAATGTGAATATATAATCAATTATTTTACTATCTTCATTTTATTATAATTTTCGTATCTATTTTAACAAGTGAGATTGTCTGTAATTTCCTTTTCCTTCCCTGTGTCCATGTCCCTTTGAAGTTTATATTAACTTAGATAGATAGATAGATGATGATGATGATAGATGATAGATAGATAGATAGATAGATAGATAGATAGATAGATAAAAAGAAAGAAATATAAGATAGAAATATATATTTATCTATTTTATTACATTATTTAGTTTTGCTAGACATTTATCAATTTTATTAGTTTTTCCAAAGAACCAACTTTTAATTTATATTTGTTTGGTTCTGTTTCCTATTTCTTATGCTTAAACTATCTTCTAGATTTCTCATTTCAGCTTTCATGATACTATTAGTGATAATCTTAGTTTTTCCTTTAAAGCTAAGATTTAAGTAGCACCATTATTATTATTAGGTTTTATAGTGATACATTTCATACCCATTACTTTTATCTGTGTGACCTTAGTCAACTTTCTTAAAGTCTCTGAGCTTAGAGCTCCTTATTTTAAGATAAATAATTATAGTTTCTATTTTTGAACATGCTTATAATAATTAAAGTAATAATTTAAAGTATTTAGTACAGTGCTTATACTGATTAAGGCTTCTCAAAGATAATGATGATGGTGATTGATGATGATGATGCTAATGATAATGATGTAAATAATATGATCTTGTGCCTGTTTAAATCAGACACACTATTTAGGGTATTTTCTTGTTGAGTTACCTGGATTGATATTTCAATGATTCATTCTATGTGGTTTCCATGAATATTTATGTATAAGAGTTTATAAATAATAAGACTTTATTTACAGATAAATTTATTTCATTTAGTTTAAACATTCCACTTGACCTATTTTAGACAATTAATTCTTCACATGTGCTTCCAAATAAATGTTAATGTTTATAGTTTATAGTTTATGTACTTACAGCTTATTTTAGGATTAATGAAGTAATGTCTAAAAAGAACTGTGAATTCTTTGGAGAACATACAAGGTCAGAGTCCAAATTGTGTCAGAACTTATGTTTGTGTTTATAAACTAGAAAGATGCCTTTTTCTAGCTCATAGGACATGAGTTGCCCAGCACTCACTACTATATTCAAAGAGCTATTGTTATGAGGACAAAGATACAGGGACTGATGGAATGAGGGGGAATGGACCTAATAAAGAAAGAGTGAAAGCAGGAAATGCCAATGTAAAGCATATTTGAAGAAACAGAACAATAAGATCAAGTCATCTTAATTAGTAGCTGCATATGTCATAGTGTTTATCACTCTCTCCTTGAAACTTCCTTACTTTACTCCAAGATAAAAATTTTACCTGATTGTCTTCTTCCCATTCCTGACTATTACTTGGCTCTGTTGCTGACTCCCCCTCGTCTCTGTAATCTCTAAATATGAGTGTTCCAGCATTCAGCTATTTACCCTTTTTTTCCTACACATCCTCCTTTAACAATCTCATACAGACTCATGGCTTTAAAGATAATCTATGTGATGGTAGTTCCCTAATGTACTTCTCCAGCTTGCACCTCTCCCCTGGAACCTAGACCTGTATATCAACTGCCTATTTTACTTCTCTACTTGGATGTGTAAAACGTCTCTCGAATTTAACATGTCCAAAACTGAGCTTTGGATAGTTTTACCCCCACCCTGCCCCTGGTCCTTTAAAAATCTCCTCTTACAGGCTTTGGAATCTCAGCACATGAACAAACCATTTTTTCCCCATTTGCTCAGGCCCAAAATCTTCTCCTCATTCCTGGTTCCTCTGTTTTCCATACTACTCCCTATCCAATCCACTGAAACATAGTGTCAGCTCTATCTTCAAGATATATCCAGAACCTGAGCACTTCCTAACACCACCAATTTCACCTCCCTCAACTGGTGTAACAGCTTCCTGATTGGGCTCCTGCTTCCACCCTTGCCTTGGCTAGAAGCCCTCAAATATGGTATGGTTGACAGCTATGGTTGGGCATTTCTGGCTACAAGTCATTAGTATCTTATAAGGCATCTCTAGCAGAGCCAGCATCACAAGATGTTTAATTCTTCCTTGCAGATGGTATAGTCTTGCTTTAGAACTCCAGGGGGCTGAATTGTAATTTTCCTATTACGCTTTATGTAAACCCTATGTAGCATGTATTTTTTTATCACAGATATACCTAAGATGACAGAGTCTGTCAAATTAAATGGCCCAAGCATTAGGGTCACTTATACCAAAATCTGGAAATTTTGATTTCCTACAAGCCTTTTCCTGATCTGTTTGTTATTGAGACTTTCCAGCTTTTCATGTCACTTTGTATGATGGCCAGAGCAGTCTTCTTGGGTGGCCCACTAGGAGGACACTTCCTTTTTATGGTAGGAGGTATTAGGTGTATTACTTGCTCTTTATTTTAGAAGGTATTTCCTAGAATGTCACAGATTACTTGATCCCTAACATTTTTATTATTGTGGTAGTATCTTAACACTTTTTTTGAGTTTATATCCCACCCTCTAAAATAAAGTTCATGGATCTTTCCAAGACCTCCAGTTGCCATTTGTTGCTCATCTGGTCTAAAGGCAAGAAAGGAAGAATTAGCAATTTGAGACTATGGGTTATAGCATTGCCAAAATATGACTTCATCCCACTCCACAAGAACTCTTAAGTTAGAATGCTATTTTATAGCTGATCTAGATAAAGCAAATGGGTTGATTTCTTTGTACTCCCAATTCAATCAGTCATCTATACTAATAAAATGGTAATATGCTAATTAGACTGGGTTGACTGGCTATCTTCCAAATGTCCGACTTCCTTCCAGACAAAGCCATGGTGTTTGGGGCCAAGGCAGAGGCAGTTAGGGGCAATCAGGCCAGCAGGGGAGGGCAGTTGGGAGTGAGATCAGACCGGCAGGGGGTCAGGGGTAATTAGGTCAGCAGGGGAGGGCCATTGGGGGCAACCAGGCAGGCAGGGGAGGGCTGTTGGGGGTGACCAGGATGGCAGGGGAGGGCCATTGGGGGCGACCAAGACGGCAGGGGAGTGTCATTGGGGGTGACCATGCTGTCAGGGGAGGGCAGTTGGGGGCAACCAGGCTGGCAGGGGAGGGAAGTTGGGGGCAATCAGGCTGGCAGGGAGGGCAATAAGGGGCAACCAAGCCAGTGGGGGGAGGCAGTTGGGGGTGACCAGGCTGGTGGGGGGTGGGTATTAGAGGCAATAAGTCCAGCAGGGAAGCAGTTAGGGGTGATCAGGAAGGTAGGCAGAAAGTTTAGGGGTGATCAGGCAGGCAGGCAGAGGGGTTAGGGGTGATCAGGCAGGCAGGCAGGTGAGCAGTTAGGAGCCAGAGGTCCCAGATTGCAAGAGGGATGTCAGACTGCCAGTTGAGGCCTGATCCCTGTATGATGGGGCCTAAACCAGCAGTTGGACATCCCAAAGGGGTCCCTGATTACAGAGGGTGCAGGCTGAGCTGAGGGACCCCCCCTACCCCCATGCATGAATTTCATGCACCAGGCCTCTAGTTAGCTATAGGTTGCCTGGGTGAGTGGGTGGCATGATTTTGGACAAGGCATAACTCTTTATTAAAGGCAATTCTCAAAGAGATTGATAGCTGGGACACAACCACAACCACCCCCAAATTTGAGATCAATATTGTAGAGATTTATCCCTTACCAAATTAACTTATGGTTAAACTGGAGTTTCACTGGGTCAAATGAGTCTCTATCTGGGTAAGTATTAACTATCTTTAAAACATATAAAAGTCATAGGCTTGCAGCATCGATAAGGGCTGAGAAATCATCAAGTAAAATTCTTGAGTAGAACCTTGAACCCTATTGATAGCATTCTCAGCACAGCTCTAGATCACATTATTAGAATACTGATTTCCATTTTCAGTAGTTCAGATCATTATGAAAACATTCCCCTGTCTTCCCATCACTTTTACCTTTCTTCTACTTGTGACGTGAAGAATCACATTCATAGACCAAATTCTTTAATAAAAGTGCTTCAGACATATAAAGTGCTACTAAATTGTACTCACACACACCCAACCACTAACTCCAACACACTCTTTATGTGGTGGTGTTAATACCATTATGGCTAGTCACTATTTTGTTACTCCACTCCAACTTTCAAGTGTTACTTTGAGAACTGAATGCAGTGCTCCAAAGCATGCCTGGACCTCCTTTTTTTAAGACACAGTACTTCTCTTAAGACTCTTTTATATCTAACTAGCTCTTTTGACAGCTTCAAGAGACATTTTACTTGGTGATTAAAAACTACTGTATTATAATTAAAATTATAAAGCAATGTGCTATTCAATTAATTGATATGGACTTTCTTATAATGTTTCTTTATCTTGTCTTCAAAAAATTATCAAAGTGAAATATTATTTTATACCATTTGTAAGAGAGGAATAAGCAGAAAATAAAATGAGAAGCAAAATGTGAAGAGAAGTAAAGGAGAGGTTAAGAACATGCCCCCAAGTGAAGAGTGAAATAATCTTATGAAGTACCCAGTTATTACACAGGGTAAAAATTTTGCATTTTATGAAATTTATTTTCTGAGAAAAATATTATCAGAGATCACAAGAGAGAAAAACGAATAAAGAAAGTCAAGAACCTAAATTTTAGTTATTTAACACAAATGGTGTTTATGGCTAATAAAGTTATACAATTATAATTGAAAATTTCATATTTTAAACCTCCGTATTACAAGGTTAATTTTAAGTGTCCTATCATGAACAAGATACATTTCTTCTTTTAAAAGATCCACTAATATTTCCCTACCTCCCCACCCTTTATTTCTGCAAATAACCCCATTTTAGATCTGCTTGAAATCCCGAGGTTTTAAGACAACTCCATATAACATTTTGGTCAGTGGCCATAAATGTTTAATGATCTTGAACCTGCTGTATTTAAAACAAAAGAATGGTTTAATGACTTACAATTTATCACATGGTTTAATAGACAATTATTCATCTTTACCATATTTTCACACTATCTCAACAAATATTCCCAATGTTGAAAAGAACTGGAAAGACACCCAAGTTTGATGTTGTAAAAAGTTATGATCTACAAATGAATGGCAAAGCTTATGGGGTTTAGAAAGTCAGAACAATTTAACAGATGCCGGCAGAAGTTAATAATGTTAGATTTTCCAAGTACCAGTAGTGGTAGAATCTGTGTGAGAGTAATTTAGGATTATGGACCATGGGGCTTAAATTATTTATTAAGAAGATTTTACTAGCAAATGCTGAGAA
This sequence comes from Ia io, assembly GCA_025583905.1. Lineage (NCBI taxonomy): Eukaryota > Metazoa > Chordata > Mammalia > Chiroptera > Vespertilionidae > Ia > Ia io. The sequence goes on along the minus strand of JAJQQW010000009.1, from coordinate 46,482,942 downwards.
GGGGAAGGAAAGCATGCTTAGGGAGAAAATCCTGATTTAAGACCTTCTTGGCAGCAGCATCACCATGAAACTGCTATTTTGTTTTTATTGTTATTTAATGCTCAATTATTTAAAATATTTAAATGAGTGTTCAAATGCTGCCATAATATACCAGTGAGACAATAATTGTATTTTTTAAATGGCAAAAATTAGAATGTATGTTTTAAGCGGATGGCCATATTTATGGAGTTCCCCTGTAATCACTGCAACACTAACTTTCTCAAACGATCTTCAGCTGTAAGTGACAAATTACTCCACAGATACAATTAAATCTCACAATAGTACTGACTGGTAGGTAATAACATTCAAACTTTTAATTATTAATGATGATTTGCAGGTTGTCTTTTGTATTCTGCAAATATATGTTAGTCATTTCATTGAAGTTCAAGCAGCTGACAGAATGGCAGCTATACATAGATCTGTAGAAACCAAGGATGGGAGACTTGCCTTGAGCATGAGTAGAACTGGGGTTTCAGGCCAATCACTTCTAAAATGTTTCTTAGAGGATTTAAGTGATTAAATACAGCATACCTGTAGTAGCAAGAACTAGAGTCTAGTTTCATACTACCACCAATTAGTTAGCCAAAAACGAACTTTTTAAAATTAAATTATTCCAGTCTCAGTATATGTCAAAGAAGAGACCTACATAATAAAAACCTAAGCATGAGGGTTCCTTTTTCTCTGCATCCTTGCAAGCACTTGTCGTTTGTTAATTTGTTGATGATAGCCATTCTGACAGGTGTGAGATGGTACCTCATTGTCATTTTGATTTGCATCTCTTGGATGATTAGTGACTTTGAGCATGTTTTCATATGTTTCTTGGCCTTCCTTATGTCTTCTTTTAAAAAGTATCTATTTAGGTCCATTGCCCATTTTTTGATTGGGTTGTTTATCTTCCTTTTGTTAAGTTATATGAGTTCCCTGTAAATGCTGGAGATTAAACGCTTATCGATGATAACATTGGCAAATATGTTCTCCCATGCAGTGGGCTTTCTTATTGTTTTGTTGATGGTTTCTTTGCACTGCCAGTGGGAATGCAGACTGGTGCAGCTACTGTGGAGAACAGTATGGAGTTTCCTCAAAAAAATAAAAATGGAACTCCCATTTGACCCAGTGATTCCACTTCTAGGAATATATCCCAAGAAACTAGAAACACCAATCAGAAAGGATATATGCACCCCTATGTTTGTAACGGCAAAATTTACCATAGCTAAGATTTGGAAACAGCTTAAGTGCCCATCAGCAGATCAGTGGATTAAAAAACTGTGGTGCATCTACACAATGGAATACTATGCTATTATAAAAAAGAAGGAACTCACCATTTGCAACAGCATGGATAGAACTGGAGACCATTATGCTAAGCAAAATAGGCCAGTCAGAGAAAGATAAATATCACATGATCTCACTCATTTATGGAATATAGTGAAAAACATAAACTGATAAACAAAAACAGATCCAGAGACAGAGAAGCATCAATCAGACTATCAAACCTCAGAGGGAAGGTAGGGGAGGGTGGGGGTAAGGGAGAAAGATCAACCAAAGGACTTGTATGCATGCATATAAGCCTAACCAATGGACACAGACAACAGGGGGTTGAGGGCATGAATGGGGGTGTGTGGAGGCAATGGGGTGATAAGGACACATATGTAATACCTTAATCAATAAAGAAAAATAATAATAAAATAAAAGCCTAAGCAACCATTAGGGCAGAACAACCAGAGCAACTGGTCGCTATGATATGCACTGACCACCAGGGGGCAGATGCTCAATGCAGGAGGAGCGCCACTCAGTCAGAAGCCAGGCTCACAGCTGGCGAGCGCAGTGGTGGTGGCGGGAGTCTCTCGTGCCTCCACGTCAGCACTAAGGAGCAGTGAGCCCAGTGGTAAGGAGCAGTGAGCAGGCAGGTGGTAAGGAGCAAGGGGTCCCAGACTGTGAGAGGGATGTCTGATTTCCGGCTTAGGCCCGATCCCCCCCGGAGGCGGACAACCTCCGAGGGTTCCTGGACTGTGAGTGGGTGCAGGCCGGGCTGAGGGACCCCCCCATGCAGTGCACAAATTTCATGCACTGGGCCTCTAGTGTTATCATAATAATAGTTTAGTAGAAGCCACATATATAAGTGGACTCTAAAAATTTTTGTCTCAAGTCTTCCAATCAACATTATGGCATAGGTAAATGTGGGACTTGTGTTCTCCCATAACCACATCAAAATTATAACTAAATTTCAGAACAACTATCATTCATAATTGCCTGAAATCTAGCTGAACACAAGTCCTACAAATAAGGCTATAAAGAAGCCACATCAAGATTGGTAGGAGGTGTGGATATAAAACAGGTTGGTCCCACACCCACATGTGGTGGACAAAAATCAGGAGGAATATCTCAGCTGTGGAAGTCCCTCATGAGGAGCAAGGCGTCCAAAACCCATACCAGGAATCTGAGTCCAGGTTCCAGTGCCATGAATAGAAATCTCCATAACTCTGGCTATAAAAAACCAGCAGGAGCCCAGTCAGTGTGGCTCAGTGATTGAATGTCAAAGCATGAACTAGGAAGTCTGGGTTTGATTCCCCATCAGGGCATATGCCTGGGTTGTGGGCTTGATCCCCAGTAGGGGACATGCAGGAGGGAGTTGATCAATGATTCTCTCTCATTATTGATGTTTCTTTCTCTCCCTCTCCCTTCCTCTCTTTGAAATCAATTAAAATATATTTTAAAGAAAAGAAAACCAGCAGGAATTGTGGCTGAGTACGATGGTGGGCTGCTAGAGTTCCAGGCATTCCTATGAAAGGGCCTGAACACAGACTTACTCATACTTGCTTGCTCTGGGCTCCAGCTCCAGGGCAGCAACTCCCCAAGGACAGCAGGGACATACAGGGAGAAACTGCAGTATCTGGCATTGAGTGAGAGCTGAAGGGGTGGCTTTCTCCCAGGCAGATGTGCTGGCAGAGGCCATAGTTCCTTTTCTGGGCCTACCCCAACAGAGCCAGAAAGCAAATACCATATCTGAGTCCCATCAACCTGGCTAATACAGTTAGTCCTGTCCTGCTGGTTCCTTGAAACCCTCCCCACCCAACTTTCAGGTCTACCTGGGCTGTTTCCAGTGGCTTTTCCATACAAATGGCCTATCTTGGCTCACTCTTCAGACTTTTCTAAAATTTAATAAACAAGCAGCATTTGACCTCAGCATGCCCTGTACCTCTCTTAAGTAGCCCCAGGCCTGCATTAGGAGCAGCCAGCCACCCTGGGTTCACAGCTTGGCCTCTCCTGGGTACCTCCAAGCCTAGCACAAGTAGCAGCCATCTGCAGATTGATTTGTAATTCATACCAGGCAGAACACAGATGGTAGCTAACCTTGGCCTGCACCTACCGGAGGCCCCAGAGCCTGGTGGACAGCTTCTGGCAACATTGAAACACCACCCAACACCTCTACAAGGAACACACTCAAGGGATGTACTCAGAAGACATTAGAGACCCACTGAAATAAGTCCTGCTCCATGGGGTGAGCTCCTGCACAGAAGATCCTTCACTGTGATAGCAGCCAGTCATTGAAGACAATGAGCCTGGGTTAAATCACTCCCATTGACATGCCAGCAGTAACCAAGGCTCAACTACAACAGGAGGGTGTACACAGCCCACACAGGGGCAGGGGTGGCATACTGAAGTGTCCAGCTAAGGTGAATGGGGAGGCTGTGCCACTAGACCCAGCAGAACACCTACTATATAAGTTCACTCTACCAAGCCCAGGACACATAGCAGATTTATTTAACACATAGAAACAAAAATAGGGAGGCTGCAAAAATGAGGAGACAAAGAAACATGTCCCAAATGAAAAAAGAGAACAAAACTACAAAAAAAAGAACTAAACAAAATGGCGATAAGCAATCTACTAGATGCAGAGTTCAAAACACTGGTTATAAGGATGCCCAATGAGCTTAGGGAAAGAGTAGATTAACTCACAAAAAAATAAGCCTTCAGAAATAAAGAATATATTAACTTAAATGAAAAATACATTACAGGGAATCAATAGTGGAGTAGATGAAGCAATGGATCAAAAAAAAAAAAAAGGAATCCAATAAAATGAAGATAGTGTAAGGATTCTCTGGGACAAATTCAAGATACCAACATTTGCATGATGGGTGTGCTAAAAGGAAAAGAGAGAGGTCAAAGAATTGAAAACCTATGTGAAAAAAATAACAGAAAACTTCCTTAAACACTATTCTCTTATTTTATCTCCCATTAAACTCCCAACATTTACACCTAAATACACACACACACACATACGCACAGAGAGAACAAATGGTTATATCTATTACTTTCTTATCACTCACCATTTAGACTGGAACATCTCATCAGGCCTCCAAATTTCCTAACTTACTTACATCTATATCTATATTCTACGTCTGCCCTTGCTAATTAGAAACCTAGGTTATATTGAAGGGCAACTCTCTCCACTTTTCTCCTGCTTCTCATTTACTGTCCATTTTCTTTTTTTTTTTTTAATTTCTTTATTAAGGTGTCACATATTTGTCCTCATCCCCCCATTCCCATCCCACACCCCTCCCCACGGATGCCCCAACCCCCTGTTGAACTTAACCATTGGTTAGGCTCATATGCATGCACACAAGTCCTTTGGTTGATCTCTCCCTCCTCCCCCCACCCTCCCCTACCCTCTCTCTGAGGCCCAATAGTCCGATCGATGCCTCCTTGTTTCTGGTTCTGTTCTTGTTCATCAGTCTATGTTGTTCATCATTTCCCCTAGATGAGCAAGATCATGTGTCACTAGAGATATACTTATAAGAACTGAATGTGAGACGAGCAATAATAGTTATGCTGACAGGCAAATGAATCAGTCTGTAGTGAGTTTCTTTCTGGACCAACAGTTCTTTTGAGACCCAATATCAATGTCCACCAGTTCCTTATGTGTACATGTTGGTACTGACCCCTCAGCTCTGGATGGTGGACAAATGGTGGTCTGACACCTTCTGGTTTGGTCTCGGCCGGACCCAGGGGCACGGCTTCACCCGGACTCAGGGGCATGTGGCCTCACCCGGACCCAGGGGACGTGTGGCCTCACCTGGACCCAGGTGCGTGCGGCCTCACCTGGACCCGGGACCCAGCCTCACCCAGATCCAGGGGCACACGGCCTCACCCAGACCCTGGATGATCCAGCTTCACCCAGACCCAGGGGCGTGTGGCCTCACCCAGACCCAGGGGCGTGTGGCCTCACCTGGGCCCGGGACCCAGCCTCACCCGGATCCAGGGGCACACGACCTCACCCGGACCCGGGATCCAGCTTCACCCGGACCCAGGGGCGCATGGCCTCACCCGGACCCAGGGGCGCGTGGCCTCACCCGGACCCAGGGGCAGTGTCCATTTTCTTAAGAGCCTAACTTTTATAGTTCCTGCCTCTGTTTGCTACATCTTAATTCCCTAACTCCTTTTTGTGGATCATCCCTATCAATGTTCAAAATATGATTCAACATATTAAGCAAACAAACATCCATTTGGTCCCACCATTACCTCACTTCTGCAAAGGTTTCTAATCATTAAATTTTTTTTAAATAGTTGTCACTATTATTTATATACATCCCTCATTTCTCTCACTACTTCTTTACCTTCCAGTCACTCCTATCTTCTCTCTCATCCATCTTTCTTCTCCACCGTACCTCTGCAACTGCTCTTGTCTTGGTTACCAATAGTCTCCATGTTACTAATTTCATTGGCCATTTCTCTGTCTTCATTTTACTCATTCTCTGGGTAACATTTCTCAGAGTGTACAAACTACATTCCCTCCCTTTGAAATACTTGATTAGGCTTCCATAGCATGAATGTGTTCCTCCTATTCCATATATAAGTCTTTCTCAGGCTCATTTCCTGACATTTTTATTTTCCCAGATTTTACCTTTTAGAGCATCCACACATTCTCTCCCAAGTAATATCTTTAAGCTCTGGCATTAAATTTCATCTTTATTCTGATGATACTCAAATATTATGTTCAACATAACTTGTTTGTTAGGTCACAAAATCTATATACAATCTCCTAGTTAGCATTTTACTGAAATTTTGTATAGGCATTTCAAATTTAACATGTTTGCAAAAAAGTTTTTTATTGCCATTCTTAACTGATTATCTCCCTCAACTCCCCTTCCGTATTTCTTCCCTAGAACTCCTCATCAAAGCCAATTAGACCAGATTATAGTGGTTTATACCCCCAGATTAGGATTTATGAGCAATTCCTTTATTCCTTCCACCCAATATGCATGCACTACATTAGTATTTCTGACCAATCTATGTTCTAGTATTTCTCCTAATATATCCTGACTATGACCACTTCTCTCCATCCCTGGTATCTACACTTTACACCACCTTCACATTCCACCTTCACTAACGAAACATTTCTTAATTTCACATCTTTAACTATTGTCTTTTATTGATCAGTTTCATACACAGTAGACAGTGTTCCTTTTAAGAATGTAAATCAGGTTATGCTATTCTGAATAACTCTCAAGGACTTTCCTAAGGTTTTCTACATTTGTAGTCTCTGCATTAAAAACTCTTTCTATTCACATGAATATTTCTCTCTCATTTAGGTTGTCAAATTTTATGTTACTACCACAGAGAAATTTTCAATAAAAACCTAAATCACTTTCTACTATATTATCCTGATTTATTTTTCCATAACACTTTCAAATATTTAAATATTTTTACGTTTACTTCTATATTATTCTTCCATATTTCTTCTATATGAGTTGTATTACTGAAAAATTTCCATGTAAATTGGTCTCAGACAATAAAAACATTAGAATTTTAGAAGCTAGTTAGTAAGTAAAAATCCTTAATAAACCTGATAATATAATCCAAAGTTATATCATTCAACTCTGTGCTGCACTATCTTCTTCTGAATATATTGTCAGAATAGGTATTTGATTTTTGGTAGCATAGACTTGAACTGACATAAAGCAGAAAGAAAAACCACTAAGATTCTTCTTATCTTTTCTCAAAGATTTACTTTTCTTTTTTTCTATCTTTTTTCTTGTTCAATTTGTTGTTCATTCTTGTCCTAAAGTGTAAAATTTCTCTTCATTTTAGGTTGAAAAATCATAAGGATATTTGGGGGTATAATAATGTATGCATACCACAATTTTACCAAAAAAAGATCATTACCCAAGAAATACTGGTTTACATTTTTTGCCTTATAAAATAATTTATAACAGCAAATGAACCTGAACTGAAATGCAATTCACAGATGACAAAGCAAAACGTTAATGTACAACTTTTGCTATATCTTGTTGAAATGTCCAAATAACTGTCTCTTTTGTAAGAGATGAGCGTTTACAGAATGTGTGCATTTTTTCTGATTCCACTCACCTCTTTTTCAAACTGCACTCTCCTTCTAACCTTCTTATTAGGGTAATTGAAGGGACATTTGGTGGGTCAAAGTAGAGGAGAAAAAAATTGTTTTTTCTAGATATTGGTTGATGATCTCAGAAATCAATGAACAGGCTTTCAAATCCTTAAATGTCTTCCTTCTGTTGTATATATCTTCTGAGGTTACTAGTCAGGAAGGAGGAAATTTACACCTGCTTCCATTCTTTTACATGACTGATTGTTGCATTATAGTTATTTCTTGACATACCTGATACGCCCACTCAACAGTGAACTCCTCAAGGTCAAGGAAACTATAACCTTGAGCATCTGAGGTACTCTGTAAATATCTATTACATATATGATAAATGAATTTAATCTTAAATGTAATATAGTATTTTTGCTTCTTATATTTTTACCCTCTGGTGAAAGATTGGCATTGTGGAGTGTTTGGTTTCCTGATCAGCAGTATTATCAATTCTGAAGACTGGATAATTGGTTTGATTTGTTAGAAAAACCAATAGAATCATATTCATCTCATCAGTTCATGACATTATTATAATCTGATATCAAAATTAATTCTTGAATTTCAACAAAGAGAGAGATCTTATCAAATATTTCTTTATAAAAATATATGTTGTGACATTTTCAGGATCAAAAAGGAAGGTACATTTTTAAAGAAATGGACTATTTCTGAGCTTAACTTTGTAATGTCACTATGACATCTGTGAAATATTCATCCACTATTGTCATATGAAAAAGAAGCATTTTAGGGCAAATTTCTGGGGATGGGGGGGAAGAAAAGGAGGCTATAATTATGAGCTCTTTCCATGCAGGAAGTTCAGAAGGTTCAAAGAGAAAAAGGGAATCATTGACGTAGATAATTTTAATCATGGCTCTACCAGAAGAGATATATTAATGAAAGTTTTATAGACATTTTATTAAGGATTTGAAGTCTAAGGACTGTTAGACACTCTTATGCTGGAAAAGAAATGGGTAGATATAATAATGAAATAGAATGTGTTACTCTCTCTCTCTCTCTTTCTCTATATAATATAAATTCAGTGTGTACATATGAATAATGATGATTTTTATAAAGACACCTTTGCCTTCTAAATAGAATTATAATGTTACATTAAAATTAGGACAAAAATTATACCAAGGATGCATTCATGCACTCATATTTATTCAAATAGATGAAATCTGCATATAAAGAAAAGTATTTTAAAAGTTAGTGATAGATTTTTGGGAGGGAAGGGGCTGATGACATTATGGGAAAGTTTTGGTCTCATATATTTTTCTATATTTTCCATGTATATTTTTAAATAGAAAAAGTGTTTGTTATAAGCAGAGAGTGGTATGCCTCCAAATTAGATATATTATAAATTATTTACTATGACAAACTATTCATAAGATATGAACATGACTAAATTCATTGAAATAAACTTTATTAAATGGTTGTTGTGTGCTGGCATGGAAGTTGTAATCATAGGTACATGGCTATATTTATTCATATCCAGTGAGTGATATGGCTCATAGAGCTCATAGTTCAGCGAGGAATTATACTCTCTAATCAATACTAATACTTTTAAATCCCCCAAAGTGAGATGATATATATTAAGAGGTCTCAGTTAGCAGTCATTAAAGGGCTACAACTAAGTGACCATCAGAAATTCTGTATCTTTAGTTGCCAGAGTCACATTCAGACCATCCACAACTGCCATTTTTCCTTGCATAGGGGTAACTCAAGAAGAATGTTTTCATGAGAACTGGAGAGAGTTGCCAATATTTAATCAAAGGCATTTCAGTTATTCTTTGTTCTCATAAGCAAATGAGGACAAGTAGAAACAGAGGGTTTTGGCTACCCTTTATCTCAATGTCTACTGGTAGTCTTGTCTAAACAGCCTGTCTTCCCTATAGAAGTGAATTGGAGGGAGTTTTCTAGCTTAGTATGCTTAGTAGCATGTTTAACCTTTTTCCTTGGTCATCTGAGGTCTTAAATCAAGTGTACAAAAAGGAATATATTTGCTCTAATCTATGTTTTATCTTTGGGTCAAAAGGTCCAAACTTCACTGACCTTTGTCTCTTAACTCACTTCACTCTTTTTCCTTCTATTCCACTGAGAAAATACAATATGATGTATTGATGATATCAGATTTTGGGAGTGGAAATATTAGACTTGGGATATAGATATGGCTAACTATAGCTAATAATAGTAAAAATATTGGCTATTAACTTTTTTGTTTTTTGTCTAAAACAATGATTAATGATTGTGGATTTTAAATTAATTACACATCATATTTACATTTTACTTTCCCAAAGAATATGAGTACATAAAATGCAAAAAGCAAATATGACACTTATTATACTGCCACTCAGAAAAAGCCCTTAAGAGCATTTTGATTATTTTCTTTCCTAGGATCCAAGATGGCTGCTGATGGGATGGCAGGCTGCAAGATAGTGTGAGAGTGAGGAAATGAAAGGAGAGTGCGTGGACGTGCGGCGAGTGTCAGTATTTGTGAGTGAGGGACAGCTATATTCCAAGGGACTTTTGGGGACTTGTGGACCGCCCCCCCCCCCCCACTGAGCAGCCTCTACTGCAGCTGAAATCTCTCCCCGAGTGGCCAGCTCTGCTGCAGAGGCCGCACCATCTTGAAGAGAAGATGGCTGTGATCAGCAGACTGTGATCAGAATCTCAGCCTTACCTTCAACCAGGGAGATCTCGGATACCTCCCGGGACCTTACAACCACAATGCCCAGGGACCAGTTACCTCAGCTGTGAATCCACAAATGCTGGAACTCCAACCTCCCTGACTATGGGTGCCTGGGAGGTCTGCTCAGGGGGAGACAAAGCAGCACGAATTTGCAGAGGGGCCCTGCGGCTTCTCATAGAGCAGAAGGAAGAGCTGAATCAAAGAGCACCCACCAGGAACTGGAGAATTAAACACAGCTGGCAATCTGCAGACAGAAAGGCCAAATATTGCCTAGAGAAAAGTGAGATTTGGGATCCAGGCTGGAGGGAGAAACGCATGCAGTGTGAACTAGAGCTTTAGAGGAAGACTGCCCCCCACAAAACCCATGGCCGTTGGGGTCAGTGTAGCCCTCGAATATGGAAGGGGGTACACAGGGCTGCTAGCAGAAAGGGATTCTAGATATTAACCCACAGCTGGACTGGGCCCAGAAAGGCAGCCTGAGGTTCTGTACCAGCTGCCCAGAGCCAGGGGGGAAAGACTTGCACAGAGTCACGCGCAGAGTCTCATGCAGAGCCAGGGTAGAGAGGCCTTTTAGCCCTGGATATTAAGACAGAAGCACTGCTACCCAGAGGCTGTATCAGAAATAGACTCTTGCTTCCTGGGGGAAGGTCAATTGGAAAAAAAAAAGGAGACATATGTACTACTATTTGTAATACTTTAAACAATAAAAAAAAAAGAAAGATTAGGAAGAACCTTAAAAAAAAAAAAGACATAGACTCTTGTGTGTAAATACAACTAAAGGCACGCTGAGAACCAAAGAGAGCAAAGAGATCCTGCCTGCTTGAAAACAAGGTTGTGGTTTATGACACAGAGGAGCAGTGAATCTCAGGGAACTTCAATACTGTGGTGACTACCTGCAAGAAAACAGACATGCCAAGCAGAAAAGTGGAGGAAGTGAACGACCTTCACTGCTTCACATTTTTATTTTTTATCTTTTACTTAAGAAACTATTTTTTTTCTCTCACTTGATTTTACCTTGTTTTTTATTATATTTTTACTAGTGGCCTGGTGCATGAAATTCGTGCACAGGGGAGGAGGGTGTTCCTCAGCCCGGCCTGCACCCTCTCCAATTTAGGACTCCTTGGGGGATGTCCAAGTGCTGGTTTAGGCCCGCAATCTTGGACAGCTGGCTCCTAACTGCTCACCTGCCTGCCTGCCTGATTGCCCCTAACCACTCTGTCTGCTGGCCTGCTCGCCCCCAATTGCCTCCCACTGCTGGCCTACTCGACCCCAAATGCCCCCCCCACCAGCCTGCTCGCGCCCAACTGCCCCCCCTGCCGGCCTGATTGCACCCATCTGCCCCCCTGCCAGCCTGATTGCCCCCAAGTGCCCCCCTGATGGTCTGCTCACCCCCAACTGCCCCCCCTTGCTGGCTTGCTTGCCCCCAACTGCCCCCCCCCAACTGGCCTAATCTCCCCCAACTGTCCCCCCTGCTGGCCTGATCGCCACCAACTGCCCTCCCCTCCTGGCCTGATAGCCCCTAACCACCTCTGCCGTGGCCCCGCCACCATGCCTTTGTCCAGAAGGACGTCCGGAAGGTCTCCTGGGAGGTCACCCAGTCTAATTAGCATATTACTCTTTTATTAGTATAGATTTTTTTAAATGTATTTTTATTGATTTTAGAGAGGAAGGAAGAGGGAGAGAGAGATAGAAACATTAATGATGAGAGAATCATTGATTGGCGGCATCCTGCACCACCCCCAGTGGGGATTGAGCCCGCAACACGGGCATGTGACCTTGACTGGAATCAAACCTGGGACCCTTCATTCCACAGGCCAACACTCTAGCCACAAAGCCAAACCAGTTAGGGCTAGATTTTTGAACTATTTTAATACTATTATTTTACCCTTTTTAAAAAGTTTTATTTTATGTTATTTTTTCTTTATTTCATTTTATATTGGGATTAGTGTTCTACATTATATTTTTATCTTCCCTGTAGCATTATTTTACTCTATATCAATTTTTTCTTTATGCCAACACTCTCTTCCTCACTTTTCCCCATTTTGTCCTGTTTCTATTACCCTGTTCCTGCTTTAGTTTTTCTCTACCCTTTCTTTTTACTCCCTAATAAAAATTGATCTTACTCATATATCTAATTTCCTCTCCCCTGCTCCAAGCCCATACATACTTCTCTCTTCTCTTTCTTCCCTATCCAAATTCTTTTTTTTTGTCTTTTTCTTTCTTTCTGTCTTGTTGTTTGTTTGATTGTAGGTTAGTTTTTGTTGTTGTTGTTGTTTCTTTGTTTTTGTTTTTTGCTTCTGTTTTTCCTCTCCTCACTTGTTCTCTTCTTTCACTAATAGCTTAACTAATTCCAATCAGCAACTCAGGCCTATCTACTCTCTATTCTCCTTTTCCAATAGTAAACAAATACATAGATAGATAGATTAAAGAAAGAAGAAAATTTTATATATATATATATATATATATATATATATATATATTTTTTTTTTTTGGTATTTTGTTTTTTACTTTTATTCTTATGCACTCATTCTCTTTCTACCTCCCCTATACTGAATTGTGGCTATTTCCACATTCATTCAGTTCCTTGACCTTACATTCTGGAAATAAGCTCTGCCTCCTCAGATTCATCTGGGTTTTTATTGTTTGGAGGTTTGTTGTTTGCATTTTTTGATTAGTTGTTGTTTGTAGTTTGCATTCATCTCTGGGTGTTGTTGTTTGCATTTTTTAGATTAGTTGTTGTTTTATTGGAGTTTTCTCCCCATATACATATATTTTCCCCCTTCTTTTTTCTTCTCTTTCTTTTCTCTCTTACCTTTATTTTCCTTTTCTCAATATCATTTTTGCACTCTTTTCTCTCCCCTAATTCTCTTTGCTCTGGTGGTTACCTTTATTTGGGGGTATTAGTATTGTGAATACATTTGTGTTTGGTGCCCTGTGCATTGAGTCTTGTTGTGTTCTATTATGTGCCATTAAGTCAATGCATAATAGAGAGAGCTACATAACAAGACACCCTGAGAGGAGAGATCATGGGGCAACAAAGTAACAGACCACATATGAAAAAAAAGGAAGAATCACCAGAAAAGGAAGTAAATGAAATGGAGGCAAGCAACCTGTCAGAGAAAGAATTCAGAGAAATGGTCATAAGACTGCTGAAAAGGATGGAAGACACATTCAACAATACATGTAAGAACCAAGAGGAAGTGAAAAAGAACCAAGAAGAAATGAATAATGACATCGCTGCAATAAAGAACTCAATAGAAAGCATTAAGAGTAGACTAGAAGAAGCAGAGGGCCACATCATTGAGCTAGAAGACAAGGGAGGAAAAAATACCCAAGCAGAGCAGCACCTAGAAAAAAATAATTAAAAAGCAGGAGGAGAGCCTAAGGGAAATTTGGGACAACACGAAACAAAACAACATCCACATAATAGAGGTGCCAGAAGGAGAGGAAACTGAGCAAGGAATAGAAAACCTATTTGAAGAAATAATAATAGAAAACTTCCCTGATGTAGGGAAGAAAAAACTCACACAAGTCCAAGAAGCTCACAGAGTCCCCAAAAAAAATGAATCCCAAAAGACCAATGCCAAGACATATTATAATTAAATAGGCAAACACCAATGACAAAGAATCTTAAAAGTGGCCAGAGAGAGACAGAAAGTTACCTACAAAGGATCCCCCATCAGACTAGCAACTGATTTCTCAACAGAAACACATCAGGCTAGAAGGGAATGGAATTAAATATACAAAGTCATGCAAAGGAAGGGTCTGAATCCAAGAATACTGTCCCCAGCAAGGCTATCCATCAAAATTGAGGGTGAAATCAGGACCTTCACAGACAAAAAAAGACTACGGGAGTTTATTACTACCAAACCAGCAATGCAAGAAATGCTAAAGGGTCTGCTGTAAAAAGAAGAAATAGGAAGTGAAGAAGGAGCACAAGCATAAAGAATAAAAATGGTGACAAACAAGTACCTGTCAATAATAATTTTAAATGTAAATGGATTAAATGCCCCAATCAAAAGACATAGGGTAGCTGAGTGAATAAGAAAACATGACCCATATATCTGCTATCTACAGGAAACCCACCTCAGAAAAAGGACTCACACAGATTGATGGTGAAGGGATGGAAAAAAGGTTTTTCAGGTGAATGGAAATGAAAAAAAAAAAGCTGGGGTAGCAATACTTATATCAAACAAATTAGAACTCAAAGTGAAGGCCATAATAAGAGATAAGGAAGGCCATTTCATAAGACTAAAGGGAGCAATTCAACAAGAAAATATAACTCTGGTAAACATAAATGCACCCACTGCAGGAGCACCCAAATACATAAAAAAAACTTCTGAGCACCCAAATACATAAAAAAAAAATCGATCCAGGGAGAGATTGACAGCAATACAGTCATAGTAGGGGACTTCAATACCCCACTAACACCACTGGACAAATCATCTAAACAAAAAAAAGAGCAAAGAAACGTCAATCCTAAATGATTCACTAGATCAGATGGATTTAATTGACATCTTCAGAACATTCCACCCCAAAGCCACAGAATATACTTTCTTCTCAAGTGCATGTGGGTCATTTTCAAAGACAGACCACATATTGGGGCACAGGCAAAGTCTCTTCATATTCAAGAAGATAGAAATGTTATCAAGCATCTTCTCAGAACACAATGGCATAAATCTAGAAATCAACTACAATAAAAACAATAAAAATAATCAAACACCTGGAGGCTAAATAGCATGTGATTAAACAATAATTGGGTTATCAAAGAGTTCAAAGAAGAAACAAAAAGCATCATGGCAACAAATGACAATGAAAACACAACAATCCAAAAATCTATAGGACACAGCAAAAGCAGTCTTGAGAGAGAAGTTCATAGCTCTGCAGGCTTATCTCAAAAAACAAGAAAAGATGGTAATAAATTACCTAACCCTACAACTCAAAGAGTAGAATGAGAGCAACAATAAAAGCCCAACGTAAGCAGAAGGAAGAAAATAATAAAGATCAGAGCAGAAATAAATTACATAGAGACCAAAAAAAAAAAAAATGATACAAAAGATCAACAAAACCAACAGCTGGTTCTTTGAAAGGATAAATAAGATTGATGAACCTCTAGCCAGGGTCATCAAGAAGCAAAGGGAGAGGACCCAAGTAAACAAAATCAGAAATGAAAGAGGTGAAGTAACAACCAATCGCAGAGAAATACAAAGGATTATGAAAAAATACTATGAACAACTATATTCCAACAAAATGGACAACCTAGAGGAAATGGACATATTCTTAGAAAAATATAAGCTCCCAAAACTCAATCAAGAAGAATAAAAAAACCTGAATAGGCTGATAACTACCAAAGAAATTGAAGCTGCGATAAAAAATCTTCCAGCAAACAAAAACCCGGGGCCAGATGGCTTTACAGGAGAGTTCTATCAAGCAATTAAAGAAGAATTAAAACCTATCCTATTCAGACTATTCCAAAAAATTCAAGAGGAAGGCTCACTTCCAAGCTCTTTCTATGAAGCCAGCATTACTCTAATCACCAAAACAGATAAAGACACCACAAATAAAGATAACTACAGGCTAATATCCCTGGTGAACATAGATGCTATAATCCTCAACAAAATTCTAGCAAATTGGATTCAGCATTACATTTGAAAGATCATGAACCATGACCAAGTGGGATTTATTCTGGAATGCAAGGATGGTACAATATCTGCAAATCAATAAATGTGATGCATCACATACACAACTGACAGACAAAAATCACATAATCATATCAATCGATGCAAAAAAAGCATTAGACAAAATCCAACACTCTTTCTTGATAAAAACTCTCAGCAAAGTGGGACTAGAGGGATCATACCTCAATATAATAAAAGCCTTATATGACAAACCTACAGCCAACATCATACTCAATGGGCAAATCTAAACACATTTCCCCTAAGAACGGGAATGAGACAGGGATGCCCACTTTCACCACTCCTGTTTGATATAGTACTGGAATTGCTAGCCATAGCAATTGGACATGAAGAAGAAATAAAAGGTGTCCAAATTGGAAAAGAAGGCATAAAACTGTCATTATTCACAAATGACATGATACTATACATAGAAATCCCCAAAGACTCCATCAAAAAACTACTGGACCTAATAAATGAATTTGGCAATGTAGCAGAATACAAAATTAACACCCAGATATCTATGACCTTTTTATACACTAAATAATGAACTCACAGAAAGAGAAGCGAAAAAAAAAACACAAACCAACAATCACATTAACCATTGCACCAAAAAGATTAAGATACATAGGAATAAACTTAACTAAGGATATAAAAGACCTGTATTTGGAAAACTACAGGACATTGAAAAAAGAGATAGAGGAAGACATACACAAATGGAAGAACATACCATGTTCATGGATTCGCAGAATCAACATCATTAAAATGTCCATACTACCCAAAGCAATCTACAGGTTCAATGCAATCCCCATTAAAATAACAACGGCATATTTCAAAGGTTTAGAACAAACTCTCCAAAAATTCATCTGGAATAAAAAAAGATCCCGAATAGCTGCAGCAATCCTGAGAAAGAAGAACAAAGTTGGAGGGATAACAATACCAGATATCACACAGTATTAAGAAGACACGGTTCTCAAAACTGCCTGGTACTGAGACAAGAACAGACATATAGATCAATGGAACCCAGAAATAGACCCAAACCATTAATACAAAAATGGTAAAAGTTCCTTCTTTTACCAGAAATAGACCCAAACCATTATGCTCAATTAATATTTGACAAAGGAGGCAAGAGCATACAATGGAGTCAAGACAGTCTCTTCAATAATTGGTGCTGTGAAATTTGGTCAGATACATGCAAAAAAAGGAAACTAGATCACCAATTTACACCATACACAAAAACTCAAAATGGATAAAGGACTTAAATATAAGATGGGAAACCATAAAAATATTAGAGGAATCCACAGGCAGCAAATTCTCAGACATAAGCTGAAGCAATATCTTGACTGATACAGCTCCTAGGGCAATGGAAACTAAAGAGGAAATAAACAAATGGGACTATATCAAAATAAAAAGCTTTTTCACAGCAAAAGAAACCATCAACAAAACAACAAGAAAGCCCACTTCATGGGAGAACATATTTGCCAATGATATTTCCAATAAGGATTTAATCTCCAACATTTATAGGGAACTTATACAACTTAATAAAATGAAGATAAATGATCCAATAAAAAATGGGGAAAGGATCTAAATAGACACTTTTCGAAAGAGGACATACAGAAATCCCAGAGATTTATGAAAACATGCTCAAAGTCACTAATCATCTAATAGATGCAAATCAAAACAACAATGAGATATCATCTCACACCTGTCAGAATGGCTATCATTAACAAATCAACAAATGACAAGTGCTGGCAAGGTTGTAGAGAAAAAGGAACTCTCGTGCACTGTCGGTGGGAATGCAGACTGGTGCAGCCACTGTGGAAGACAGTATGGAGTTTCCTCAAAAAGTTAAAAATGGAACTCCCATTTGACCCAGTGATCCCACTTTTAGGATTATATCCCAAGAAACCAGAAACACCAGTCAGAAAGGATATATGCACCCCTATGTTCATAGCAGCACAATTTACAATAGCTAATATTGGGAAACAGCCTAAATTACCATCATCAGACGAGTGGATTAAAAAACTGTGGTACATCCACACAATGGAATACTATGCTGTAGTAAAAAAGAAGGAACTTTTACCATTTGCAACAGCATGGATGGAACTGGAGAGCATTATGCTAAGCGAAATAAGCCAGTCAGAGAAAGATAAATATCACATGATCTCACTCATATGTGGGATACAATGATCAACATAAACGGATGAACAAGAATAGATCCAGAGACAGAGGAGTATCGATCAGACCATCAAACCTATTTAACCTCTAGGTGTTTGATTTTTTTGGATTGTTTTCATTGTAGTTGATTTCTAGATTTATGCCATTGTGATTTGAGAAGATGCTTGATATAATTTCAATCTTCTTGAATTTGGAGAGACTTTGTCTGTGTCCCAATATGTGGTCTATCTTTAAAAATTTCCGATGTTTACTTGATAAGAACATATATTCCGTGGCTTTGGGGTGAAATGTTCTGAAGATGTCAATTAAGTCCATCTGATATAGTGAGTTATTTAGGAGTGCTGTTTCTTTGCTTATTTTTTGTCTAGAGGATTTATCCAGTGATGTCAGTGGGGTATTAAATTCCCCTACTATGATTGTATTGTTGTCAATCTCTCCTTTGTTATCTTCCAGGAGCTTTTTTATGTATTTGGGTGCTCCTGCATTGGGAGCATATATGTTTACCAGGGTTATAGTTATATCCTCTTGTTGTATCAATTTCTTTAGTATTATGAAGTGTCCTTCCTTATCTTTTGTTATGGCCTTCACTTGGAGGTCTATTTTGTCAAGTATAAGTATTGCTACCCCAGCCTTTTTTTCTTTTCCATTTGCCTGAAAGATATTTTTCCATCCCTTCACTCTCAGTCTGTATGAGTCACTTGTTCTGAGGTGGGTCTCTTGTAGACAGCATAAATATGGGTTATGTTTTCTTATCCATTCAGCCACTGGATGTCTTTTGATTAGAGCATTTAATGTATTTATGTTTAATGTTATTATTGATAGGTACATGTTTGTAGCCATTTCTGTTCTTTATATCTGTGTTCCTTTTTCCCTTTCTATTTCTTCTTCTACAGCATTCCCTTTCACATTTCTTGCATTGCTGGCTTGGTAGTGATAAACTCCCTTAGCCTTCTTTTTGGTCTGTGAAGCTCCTGATTTCCCTTTCAATTTTGAATGATAGCCTTGCTGGATAAAGTATTCTTGGATTCAGTCCCTTGCTTTGCAGCACTTTGTAAATTTCTTTCCATTCCTTTCCGGCCTGATGTGTTTCTGTTGAGACATCATTTGATAATCTAATGGGAGATCCCTTATACGTAACTTTCTGTCTCTCTATTGCAGCCTTTAAGATTCTCTCTTTGTCCTGAACATTTGCCATCGTAATTACAATGTGTCTTGGTGTGGGTCTTTTGGGGTTTATCTTGTTTGGGACTCTCTGTGCTTGTGTGATTTTTTTTTTTTTCTTCCCCACATCAGGGAAGTTTTCTGACATTATTTCTTCAAATAGGTTTTCTAACCCTTGTTCCTCTTTCTGTCGTTCTGGCTCCCCTATTATTTGTATGTTGCTTCATTTCATGTTATCCCAAACTTCCCTTAGGCTCTCCTCTTGTCTTTTAATTTTTTTTCTTCAATTGCAGTTCAGTTTGGGTGTGTTTTGCTTCCCTATCTTTTAATTTACTAATTCATTCTTCCATTTCTCCTATTCTACTGTTGAAACTTTCCATGTTTTTTTTTTTTTTTTTTTTTTTATTGCAGCTATATCATTCTTATTTCTTCTTGGTTCTTACATAAGTTGTTGATTTTTTCATCCTTCTGGGTCATGAACTGTATGACCCTTATTCTGAATTCTTTTTCTGACATATTGCATGCCTCTGTTTCATTTATCTCCTTTTCTCGTGCTTCCTTCTTTTCTTTCTTTTAGGGGTTTCTTTGTTTCCCCATATTTGCTCTCACCAAACAATCTAGGTGTCAAATCGTGCAGGGGCTGCTCCTCAGGCAGCAGTGGCTCCTCAGACGGTGGCTGCTCCTTGGGCAGTTGCAGCAGTGACTGCTCCTCAGTTGGTGGCGACTACTCTGGTGGGCACTTCTTCCAGCAGTGGTGGCTCCTCTCGCTGGTGGGTGCAGGCTGCTCCTCAGGTGAGCACAGGCTGCCACTCCTCAGATGTGGGTAGGCCACTCTTGGGGATGCAGCTCCTCAGACTTGGTTGGGTTTCTCACAGGGCTACTTTTCCTCAGACAGAGGCAGGCCGCGTGAGGCTGCCACTCCTTCGACGGGGCAGGCTGCTCGTGGGGCTGCTGCTCTTTGGATGGGGGCATGCTGCTCATGTGGCTGCTGCTTCTGGGATGGATGTGGGTTGCTTCTGGAGCTGCTGCTTGCATGGTTGCAGTGCCCTGGGCTAAAGTGCTTAGCCAGCCAGAGGGGAGCATGCTTCAGAACTCACATGAGCCCTCGCCTGGGGTGGCTGGAGTCTCAGTGACTATGGGACCACAGCCGAGGCAGCAGGTCCCTGGTGGAGGTGGCTGTAGAGTCCTGGGTGTTATCTGAGGGTACCCTGGGTGGAGGTGAGACTGAGCTCCCAGTCACAGCAGCTCTCCCCTTCAAAATGTTGTGTCCTCTGTGGAATTACTGGCCATTCTGGGACTGTTTGCAATGGTAGCAGAGGCTGTCTGGTTAGGCAATCCCAGTGAGCCTGCCCCAGAAAGTCCTGCAGGATCTAACTGTGCATCTCACACACACACACACACACACACACACACACACACACACACACACCATGTCCACACACTCCTCTTTTGCTCCCTCACTTACTCATGCTCTCTCTCTCACTGCCACCTTCTTCCTGCCTCTGTAGTTGGGTATGGAGTGTTATTGACTCATTCGTGGATGGAGTCTTCTCTCCAGGGGTCTGGTTATGTGGCTTGCTCTCTACCACATTGGCCAAACAGGATAAAATTCACCTTGACAAGATACGACACAAAGGTAACAAAACACAAATGTACTCACAGCACTGATAACCCCAGTATAAGTGACCACCAGAGAAAAGAGAATTAGGGGAGAGAAAAGAGAGCACAAATGATACCAAAGAGATAAAAATGGTGAGAAAAGGCAAAGAAGAAAAAGGATAAAAAAGGAGGGAAAAAAAATATATATATATGGAGAAAACACCAGAGAAGAAACAGATAAAGCAAAACATACAAACACAAAATACCCAGTTAAGATGGTGGGGGCAGAATCTCATATACAGAAAGAAGGTTAAGGAATTGGATGAATATGGGGAGGACCTCTGTTCAGTATAGAGGAAGTAGAAAGAGGATGAGTGGATAAGAAGAAAGAGAAAGGGAAGAAGAAAAAATAATAATTATAAATTATAAAAATATTAATTAAAATAAATAGGATAAAATAAAAAAATTAGAATGATAAAAAATAATGTGAAAAGAAATATAAAATAAAGAAACAAATAAAAAAAAGGAAAATAAAGAAATATAAGAGATAACAAAATAATAATAAAATAAAATTAAAATGAGGGCTGGTTTAAGATCCCACTCTTCTATACTGTCTGCTGCTTCTCATTTTCCTATTGCTGGGACTGAAGGCCTCTCTTTAGGCCAGTCCCTGAGGGCTCTCAGGGACTATTCAGATTTTTTTTTTGCATGCTTTGTGCCACTCAGGGTGCAGTCTGGGTGTGGCTGTATTGGTTGCCTGGAAACTGTAGGGAGGGGCTATCTCTTCAGGAGAAAATGGCTGCCTAGGTCCCCATGTCAGGTATGACTCAGCACCAGACTCCCGGCCACCTCTCCCCAACCCTTTCTTCTCCCCAGACTCCACAAGTCTGCACCTTCACCTGCATCTCAGCCAAAAGTGAATGTCTGTATTTGAAAGGTCCTATGATCTAGGTTCAGTGAACAAAAGCCAAGACCAAAAAGCGGGGAAAGTGCTGCGCTACTGACAGCCCCTCTCCCCCTGGCATGGCACAGCTTGGGCAGCTGTCCAGAGTGCCCCCTCTGGGCTCAGTCTGTCATGACTTTGGACCCAGATCTAAAATCCCCTGCCACCAGCAGTCCCGCAGACCTCCTTTCCACACTCAGACACTGTGCCTGTCCCAAGGGACGTGGCCTCAGTGCTGTGGTTTCCCTCTGACCCTCTGGGCTCAGTGGTCTCGCAGTTCTCTGCAGACCAGATCCCTGATTTTATGGTTCTCCAGGTGTCCTCTACCTTCCCGGCTGTGAATTGTTTCACCAGCTGTGTCTACTTTGCCAATTTGGAGTGGATGTTATTTGATTTACTTGCTCATTCTATCTGCTCTGGGACAAGGCTCAGGACATGTCCATCTATTCTGCCGCCATTTTGTCTTTCTCAAATCTAAAATTTTTAATGAAATTTTGATCTCCAGTGTATTTTATTCAATAAGTCACTTTTTAAATTTAACAACATATTATCTCACTAAATGTTAATTTACAAAAGGCTTTTTGCTGATGTACATGTATCATCATTTATTTAACTAAATGTTTTTATCTTCTTTTATTCCTAAAAGTGCTGCTATTAATATACTAGTAAATTTTTTCTTTAATTATTTTTTTCCGTTAACCTATTAAAAGTTATGTTATAAATGAACTTACGTTCATAGCTCTACTTGCCTATATGAGAATAACCAGGCCTCCTCTTCTTCATTACCATATTTTGATTACACAGAATCTTTAAAAGTTTTAAGTACCTTTACCAAATTGCTAAATTAAAATGGCATACCAGTCTAATTTGCATTTTTATTATAAAGAACCACTAAGCATTCTTTCTTATATTAAATGGCTATTTGTTTTTATTCCTCTGGGAATTACTTATGTGCATTAATTCACTTTGCATACTTAAAGGCTTAATCAGCCAAAGACCCCAGGCACAAATTTGAAATCTGACAGAATCAGATTTATTGACATGATGCAGCAAGAGAGAGTGTGCAAGAGTAGCAATTTTCAACCATTTTCATCTCGTGGTACACATAAACTAATTACTAAAATTCCGCAGCACACCAAAATACAGTTTTTGATGATCTGACAAAAAATTAGGTGCAATTTTGGTTGATTTACGAAAAAATAGTAATTTCCAACCCTTTTTTGCTCCAAAGTGCCTTTTCAAAAAATCAGGTAGGTATACTTACACATAAGAATTTCTGGTACCAAGCATTAACCAATAGCCAGGGCTTAATTACTTTAGTCTCAATTTATATAGCTTTCAAATGGTACTGATAATAATAATATTAATAATAGCTACTACTTTCAATAATATCTATCTTGTAGGACTACTGAGAAAATAGAACAGAATTCAATCTCATAAAATAGGTGACATAAAGCACAGATGCACATTAGCTGCTCTACAAATGCCAGTAGGTCAGTCTGCTGTCTAGGCTGTGATGTACACTGGTCTGAGATGATGAAGAAATCATGTGCTTTGTAACAGGAAACAAAATTCTGAATCCACTCAATAAAACAACTGAAATGCCTTTGTAGAAGATATCCTTTGTAGTAGTTAATACAGACCAGCTATGTGGCTGCCATCCCAAAAAATGATCATGGGAAAACAGTATCCTTGGTGACTTAAACACCACAAATCACCGAGGAAACCAAGCTGGTGAACCAACTGTTACCATCACGTGGCCAGGACACTCAATCTTGCTGCCAACTAAGCAACGCTGGAAAATATTAGAGAAGTTATGAATAAAAAAGGGTGGATAGGTATAATTTCTATGTATTTGCTGCTTTTTTTCAATAACTGGGTAAGTCATAGAGAAAAATACTTAAATAAAAACTCTTTCATTAATGTGTGCCATCTAGTCAACTTTACCCTGGACCAGCTTATTCAAAAAGTACCAATTTAAAAATTGAATAGGTCAACCTTTCTCAACAGTGAGTCATTGGCAAAACCAAACTGAGCTAAATCCAGACCACTGAACACATGCTGTCATAATGTCTCTCTCACAGGGCTGTGTTCTTGTTTTTAACCCCAATTTTATCTTTTCTGTTTTGACTTTTTTATTTTTGGTAAAGGTAAAAGCACTTTGAACAGAAGAAAAACTACTCTAGCTTAAGCATGTCATTAGAGATGATAACATTACAAATCTATCTTGTAAAAATCTGAAACTGCCCTTTTGTTGAAATTATAACAATCTCTTACTATTAAAGCATTCCTCCTTCGCCCTGTCTGACCTTTCAGATACTAACAGAAGCATTATTTACCTTGAGCAACCAGGGAACAGCTGTTCAAACCTTAGTTACAGATTTCTGTACATTGTTACCATGCTATTTTCAACTTATATATATATTTGGAAATATATATTTTTCTCTAGGAAATATATATATAAGTGTATCTATAAAATATATACAAACATGTGTATTTGGTATACAGATACACAAAAAAGTTTAGAATAAATTTGGAAGATATAAATTTTCTTAATTTACTATAAGAAAATGGGCAGAATTCAATGCCAAACTAACTAAAGTCATATTAGAAAATTTACTATTCTGGGAAAATACAATTTTACTTTAATAATGTTATAATACATTTAGTCTTCCAAAAACCATTTAGTAGATTGTTGGATCTTGCTGTGTGGCCTACAGAGTTACAATTTAAGAAATTGTTGTATTTATGAAATAAAATCAGAATATTCATTTAGGTGTGAGACATTTTATTTATTTTTTAAAGCTTTGTAATTTAACAACAATAAAAATAAGATATTCAAATAATACTGATCTTTTCAGATCACAAAAGCTGACAAGAATTTTTTTTTTAGATTTGTGATAAATATATGCATTTATTTATCTGTCCTGTGAACACATAGATGAGGCTAAACAAAAATAAAGTAAAATAAATGAAAAGTAAAATTATATATTTATTTAGCTAATGGTGCTATAATAAGCCTATATCCATTGGCTTATATTCAGGTTATATATGAAAAATTTTTCCACTTCCATTATAAGGTAGACAGTAAGAAGAGATTGCTTTATGGATAGTTAGCACTTTCATTCTTCTAGTAATTATCATTTTATTTTGCTGTATTCAATTAAGAAATTAAGAACAATATAATGGAACAGAGAAGATTATGAGGAGGCAACTAATAACTCAGAATTGCAAATAAACTTTTATATAAAAATTTATACAAAATTATCTATATATACAAAAGCCTAAGCAACCATTTGACCTTTTGACTGGTAGCTATGGTGTGCACTGACCACCAGGGGACAGACACTCAACACACAAGCATGGAAACATGGAACAGACTGATGAATATCAGACGGAAGAGGGGAGAGGGGAGGGCAGGAAGAGATTAACCAAAGGTCTTATATGCATACTACAGGCCCAGTGCATGGATTCATGCACCCGTGGGGTCCCTCGGCCTGGCCTGTGGGGATTGGGCCGAATCTGTGCACCTGGCTTCTGACATCCCCCTGAGGAGTCCTGGATTGTGAAAGGGCACAGGCTAGGCCAAGGGACCCCACCGGTGCATGAATCAGTGCACCAGGCCGTTAGTTTAAATATAAAATATAACTGCAAGCAGGAGAAAAGTATAAAAATCTAGTCCTTAGCCTGGTTTGCCTTATTCCTTGTCAAATATAAATTCAGCTATATTTGCTCTGAAACAAATTATTTTTGCAGCTTCAACATTTGTATCTATATGCTTTACTGAGACTAAAGGTGATCATTCACATTTCCTAGAGTGCCTTGAGATTAAATATTGATAACCAGGAGTTCATCAATACATGAAGAGACTGATAAGCCAATAATTAATTAATCTGCTCAATATATTCTCCTAGCAAGTGACAGAAGTAAAACTCAAGCTCAGGTTTCTCCAACTCTATAAAGTTTTTCCTCTCAGTCAGTAGTTCTCACCATTTTAAAGATATGCATTTCTGTTTAATCTTTAGAAATTGTACATGCCAATATATTTTAGAGATTAAGAGGTTGGTTGGCATTGGCATAAGGTTCTCTGGACTTGAACCTCAACAATTACAATCAAACCTTCAAAGCTTTAAGTAAATGATTTATACTATCTATGACTCAGTTTTTTAATCTCAATAAAGAGCACAATAACACTCTCAAAATATTGTTATAAATAGGGACTGAGTATGATAATTCAAAGGATTGGTGGTCCAGGCTTATAGTTGGCAACTACTACACTACACTTGCTAGATCCTAATAGACTTATGTAACTGTACAATTTAATATTTTTATTGATTTCACAGAGGAAGGGAGAGGGAGAGAGAGATAGAAACATCAATGATGAGAAGGAATCATTGATCAGCTGCCTCCTGCACGTCCCCTACTGGGGATCAAACCTGACACTCAGGCATGTGCTCTTAACCGGAATCGGACCCGGGACCCTTCAGTCCGCAGAGAGACGCTCTATACACTGAGCCAAACAAGCTAGAGTGTAACTGTACAATTTTTACAGAAGGTGAAAATTATCTGGTTTGTTTTTTTGTTGCCGTAATAAGAAATTATTTTCTAGCTAAAATTTATTATTTATTGGTACTTTATCCTGAGTAGTCTCCTGATGAAGTATTTCTATTGTTTGTCATTACCCAATATGGTTCTTTCTCCCAACACATTAGCAAACTTTTCTCTGTGATGGACGATCTTACTTTCTTCAGTTTATATCAGGCATGGAAAGAGGAAACTTCCATCTTGAGTAGAAATCAAAAACTACTATGGTGGGTATACTGATTACTAGAAAATGCTCACTTAACTTAGGTTACATTATATTGCAGAAGTTGAGTATCTCCTCAAGTTCACAGTGATCATAACAATGACATTTGTTTTAGAGACTGAGCTCCATTTAGGTTAATCCATGATCGGGCCTATTTTCTGTTCAATCTTTCTGCATAACTTCCATAACTTGCCTTAATCCTTGTCAATTTAAAATTTTATTTTAAATTGTTTGTATGCATCATTAAAGAAACACATTTATATTTATTCCTTAAAAATAAAAGTTTCAAAAGGAAAAGAACTATCTAGGGTCTTTTTTTTTTTTTCCCAATTTTTTTATTAAGGTATTATATGTGTACACATCTTAACATTGCCCCCCCCACCCCACTCCCATATATGCCCTCACCCCCCAGAGTTATGCGTCCATTGGTTATGCTTATATGCATGCATACAAGTCCTTTGATTGATCTCTTATCTTCCCCACCTCTCCCTAACTTTCCTGCTGTAATTTGACAGACTGTTTGATGCTTTACTGCCTCTGTATCTATCTTTTTGTTCAAGTTTTTAATGTTCTTTATTATCCATAAATGAGTGAGATGATGTGGTATTTTTCTTTCATTGACTTGCTTATTTCACTTAACATAATGTTCTCCAATTCCATCCAGGTTGCTGCAAATGGTAAGAATTCCTTCTTTTTTATGGCAGCATAATATTCCATTGTGTAGATGTACCATAGTTTTCTGATCCAGTCATCTGCTGATGGGCACCTAGGCTGTTTCCAGATCTTAGCTATTGTAAATTGTGCTGCTATGAACATAGGGGTGCATATTTCCTTTCTTATTGGTGTTCCCAGTTTCTTAGGATATATTCCTAGGAGTGGGATTACTGGGTCAAATGGGAGTTCCATTTTCAGTTTTTTGAGGAAACTCCATACTGTTCTCCACAGTGGCTGCACCAGTCTGCATTCCCACCAGCAGTGCACGAGGGTTCCTTTTTCTCTGCATCCTTGCCAACACTTGTTGTTTGTTGATTTGTTGATGATAGCCATTCTGACAGGAGTGAGATGATAGCGCATTGTTGTTTTGATTTGCATCTCTCGGATAATTAGTGACCTTGAGCATGTTTTCATGTGTCTCTTGGCCTTCCTTCTGTCTTCTTTGGAAAAGATTCTATTTCGGTCCGTTGCCCATTTTTTTATTGGATCATTTATCTTCCTTTTATTAAGTTGTATAAGCTGCCTGTAGATGTTGGAGATTAAACCTTTATCAGTGATGCCATTTGCAAATATGTTCTCCCATGCAGTGGGCTTTCTTGTTGTTTTGTTGATAGTTTCTTTTGCTGTAAAAAAGCTTTTTATTTTGATGTAGTCCCATTTGTTTATTTTCTCTTTAGCTTCCATTGCCCTAGGGGCAGTATCGGTGAAGAAGTTCTTTTGACATATGTCTGAGATTTTGCTGCCTGTGGATTCCTCTAGTATTTTTATGGTTTCCCGTCTTATGTTTAAGTCCTGTATCCATTTTGAGTTTATTTTTGTGTATGGTGTAAGTTGGTGATCTAGCTTCATTTTTTTGCATGTGTCTGTCCAATTTTCCCAACACCATTTATTGAAGAGACTGTCTTGATTCCATTGTATGTTCATGCCTCCTTTGTCAAATATTAATTGAGCATAGTGGTTTGGATCAATATCTGGATTCTCTATTCTGTTCCATTGATCTATATGTCTGTTCTTGTGCCAGTACCAGGCTGTTTTGAGAATAGTGGCTTTGTAATACAGCTTGAAATCTGGTATTGAGATCCCTCCTACTTTATTCTTCTTTCTCAGGATTGCTGTGGCTATTCGGGGTCTTTTTTTTATTCCAGATGAATTTTTGGAGAGTTCTTTCAAGGTCTGTGAAATATGCCGTTGGTATTTTAATGGGGAGTGCATTGAATCTATAGATTGCTTTGGGTAGTATGGACATTTTAATGATGTTGATTCTACCAATCCATGAACATGGTATGTTCTTCCATCTGTTTATGTCTTCCTCTATCTCTTTTTTCAGTGTCCTGTAGTTTTCTGTGTATAGGTGTTTTACCTCCTTAGTTAAGTTTATTCCTAGGTATCTTAATTTTTTTGGTGCGATGGTAAATGGGATTGCCTTTTTAGTCTCTCTGTCTGTAAGTTCACTATTGGTGTATAGAAAGGCCATAGATTTCTTGGCGTTAATTTTGTATCCTGCTACATTGCCGAATTCATTTATTAAGTCTATTAGTTTTTTGATGGAGTCTTTCGGATTTTTTACGTACAATATCATGTCGTCTGCAAATAAAGACAACTTTACTTGTTCTTTTCCAATTTGGATGCCTTTTATTTCTTCTTCTTGTCTAATTGCATTAGCTAATACTTCCAGTGTTATGTCAAACAGGAGTGGTGAGAGTGGGCATCCCTGTCTTGTTCCTGTTCTTAGGGGAAATGTTTTTAGCTTTTGTCCATTGAGTATGATGTTTGCTGTGGGTTTATCATATATAGCTTTTATTATGTTGAGGTATGAGCCTTCTATTCCCACCTTGTTGAGAGTTTTTATCAAGAAAGGGTGTTGAATTTTGTCAAATGCTTTTTCTGCATCGATTGATATGACTATGTGATTTTTATCTCTCAATTTGTTTATGTGATGTATCACGTTTATTGATTTGCGGATATTGTACCATCCTTGCATTCCCGGGATATAAATCTACTTGGTCATGGTGTATGATCTTTCTGATGTACTGCTGGAGCCGATTTGCTAGAATTTTGTTGAGGATTTTGGCATCTATGTTCATGAGGGATATTGGTCTGTAATTCTCTTTCATTGTGTTGTCTTTATCTGGTTTTGGTATTAGGGTGATGCTGGCTTCATAGAAGGAGCTTGGAAGTGTTCCTTCCTCTTGAATTTTTTGGAATAGTCTGAGGAGGATAGGTTTTAGTTCTTCCTTGAATGTTTGGTAGAACTCTCCTGTGAAGCCGTCAGGCCCCGGGCTTTTGTTTGCCGGAAGCTTTTTGATGACTTCTTCAATTTTGTCCATAGTTATTGGCCTATTGAGCTGTTGAGATTCTTCTTGATTGATTTTTGGAAGGTTGTATTTTTCTAGGAATATGTCCATTTCCTCCAGGTTGTCCAGTTTGTTGGAATAGAGCTGTTCGTAGTATTTTGTAACAATCCTTTGTATCTCAGCAGGGTCTGTTGTTATTTCACCTCTTTCATTTCTGATTTTGTTTATTTGGGTCCTCTCTCTTTGCTTCTTGGTGAGCCTGGCTAGAGGTCCATCAATCTTGTTTATCTTTTCAAAGAACCAGCTCTTGGTTTTGTTGATCTTTTGTATTGTTTCTTTGGTCTCTATGTCATTTATCTCCGCTCTGATCTTTGTTATTTCCTTCCTTCTGGTTACACTGGGATTTTCTTGCTGCTCTTTTTCTAGCTCTTTGAGTTGTAGGGTTAGGTATTTTATTACCATTGTTTCTTGTTTTTTGCAATAGGCTTGTAGAGCTATGAACTTCCCTCTCAAGACTGCTTTCGCTGTGTCCCATAGATTTTGGATTGTTGTGTTTTCATTGTCATTTGTTGCCATGATGTTTTTTATTTCTTCCTTGATCTCTCTGGTGACCCAGTCCTTGTTTAATAGCATGCTGTTTAGTCTCCATGTGTTTGATTTCTTTGGATTGTATTTATTGTAGTTGATTTCCAGTTTTATGCCACTGTGATCTGAGAAGATGCTTGATATAATTTCTATCTTCTTGAATTTGAAGAGACTTTTCCTGTGACCCAGCATATGGTCTATCTTTGAAAATGACCCATGTGCACTTGAGAAGAATGTATATTCTGTGGCTTTGGGGTGAAATGTTCTGAAGATGTCAATTAATTCCATCTGGTCTAGTGAGTCATTTAGGATTGCTGTTTCTTTGCTGATTTTTTGTTTAGAGGATTTGTCCAATGGTGATAGTGGGGTATTAAAGTCTCCTACTATGATTGTATTACTATTAATCTCTCCCTTGATATCTTCCAGGAGTTTTTTTATGTATTTGGGTGCTCCTATATTGGGAGCGTATATGTTTACCAGAATTATTTCTTCTTATTGGATTTCTCCCTTTAGTATTATGAAGTGGCCTTCCTTATCTCTTGTTATGGCATTTACTTTGAGGTCTAATTTGTCAGATATAAGTATTGCTACCCCAGCTTTTTTTTTCATTTCCATTTGCCTGGAAGATATTTTTCCATCCCTTCACTTTCAATCTGTGTGAGTCTCTTGTTCTGAGGTGGGTCTCTTGTAGACAGCATATATATGGGTCATGCTTTTTTATCCATTCAGCCACTCGATGTCTTTTGATTGGAGCATTTAGTCCGTTTACATTTAAAGTTATTACTGAAAGGTATTTGTTTGTAGTCATATCTATTTTTGTGTCTGTATTCCTTCTTACCTGTTTATTTCTTCTTTTTACAGTATTCCCTTTAGCAATTCTTGCATTGCTGGTTTGGTGGTGATAAACTCCCTGAGTCTTTTTTTGTCTGCGAAGCTCCTGATTTCCCCTTCAATTTTGATTGATAGTCTTGCTGGATATAGTATTCTTGGATTCAGTCCTTTGCTTTGCAACACTTTGTATACCTCCTTCCATTCACTTCTAGCTTGTTGTGTTTCCATTGAGTAATCATTTGACAATCTGATGGGTGTTCCTTTGTAGGTAACTCTCTGTCTCTCTCTTGCTGCCTTTAAGATTCTCTCTTTATCATTTATATTTGCCATTAAGATTATGACATGTCTTGGTGTGGGTCTTTTGGGGTTGATCCTGCTTGGGACTCTCTGTACTTGCGTGACTTTTATCTTTCCCATACCCGGGAAGTTTTCTGTCATTATTTCTTCAAATAGATTTTCTAATCCCTGCTGCTCTTCTTGTCCTTCTGGCAGCCCTATTATATGCATGTTACTTCACTTCATGTTGTCCCGAAGCTCCCTTAGGCTTTCCTCCTGCTTTTTAATTTTTTTCTCCAATTGCTGTTCAGATTGAGCTTGTTTCTATATCTGATCTTCTAACTCACTAATTCGGTCCTCTGCTTCTTGTAGTCTACTGTTGAAACTTTCCGTGGTGTTTTTGATTGTAGCTATATCACTTTTCATTTCTTCCTGATTCTTGCATAAGTTGTTGATTTTCTCATCCATCCGATGTATAAATTCCACGACCATTGCTCTGAACTCCTTTTCGGTCATGTTGCAAGCTTCAGTTTCACTAATTTCCTTTCTTGGCGACTCCACATTTTCTTTCCTCTGTGAGTTATTTCGTTTCCCCATTCTGGCTATCACCAGAAAGCTCAAGCTTCCGTTTGTGTGAACCTCGGCCGTGTGCTGTGGGGACTTCGCTCCACCCGAGTTTCACTGAAGTGCTCTGACACTAGTACGTATGGCTGTTTGGTTGGTGGGAACCAGACTTGCCCAGGGTCAGTGTCCCCAGTGTTCCGTGTGGTCTCGTGTGCACACTTAGAATCAGGGGCCCTGTCAGCACCACACTGTTGGTATGTGCCAAAAATGAGATCCTTAGCATGTGCCAGGAGTCAGAGTTTCCCTGTATCTGCACCAAGAATCGAGTGTCAGAGTCTCTGTTGCCTTGTGCAGTTTCTCGTTGAGAATCAGGGTCCCTGTGTGTGCATGCACCAACAATTGGGGTCGTTGGCTCTTAGTGTGAATGCGCTGTGAGTCAGGGATCCCAGGCAGCTGTGTCCGGCGTGCCAAATTCCCTGAAGTGGAGCTGTGTCCTGTGTGTGCTCTCTCTACTGAGCCAAACCGGCTAGGGCGCACACTCTCAAATCCCTGAAGGTGAGCTGCCTTTGTGCACTCTCCCAGAATCCCCGAAGAGGGGGGGAGTCCATCGGGAATCTGCCGGGAAGTCTGGATTCTTGTTGTTTCTTCTACTGCAGCTGTGATAGCAGTTCTCTGTCCCCAGTGGCTGCAGGGTCCTGGTTTGTGTCAGAAGCCAGGATCCGAGTCTCAGGCAGCTCTGTTTCTCAAGATGGCGTGGTCTCTGCGTCCACACCAGCCGCCGAGAAGTGTCCGCTTTGTGCGCGGGGCTCCGCCGTCTAGGACTGCCCGGTTAGGCAGCCCCTTGGAAGCCCTGCAGAATCTATCTGACCCTAGCTCATACCCACACACACACCACACACGTCTACACGTCTACACTCTCCTCTATGGGTTCCTCACTCACACTCTCTCTCTCCCTACCTTCTTGCCGGTAGCCATCTTTCTCTTATCTAGGGTCTTTGATACTTGCCAATTAGGAAAAGAAATGACTCTTTTGCAATGATTGCTATAAACTATTCACACTGCTGAAGCTTACAAAACATGTTAACGCAGATAAATGTTTATAAATAAAATGGAAAATCATAATTTCAACTAAATTTACCCTGTCTTTAGCCATATAAGACTTGTTTGGTTAATGCATCTGTGCCATAAGAATCTCTTCATTATACCAAATTTTGCTTGCATATC
This sequence comes from Ia io, assembly GCA_025583905.1. Classification (NCBI taxonomy): domain Eukaryota; kingdom Metazoa; phylum Chordata; class Mammalia; order Chiroptera; family Vespertilionidae; genus Ia; species Ia io. The sequence continues at coordinate 46,449,979 of JAJQQW010000009.1, read as the reverse complement.
TTGAACATACATGAAACAATGATCTTAAGATACACCTCTGAAATATAACATACAAAAATTTATATTAGTACAATTATGAAATTGGAAAGAAATACATGGTTCAGAAACTTATTTATAAGGACAATTAAATCTTTACCATCAACATTTAGAGACCAGCCTTTTCTATTAATGTTATAATAGAAAATTGTATACATATTTTAATAACTGTCAGTTTAAACATACTCTCACCTTAAATTATTTTTTGAAACAGTAATATCAAAATCATGAAACACTAAAGATTATCATGAAAGCAAAAAGCATTCTATTTCACTGTTCACTTAATATGCCTCCATTTGTTTTTTCAGTATAGCTGAAAATAGTACATGTAAGAAATGAAAATATTCTGTTCACAGTTTTCTTCTTTAAATGATCATATTTTTGTCATTTAATTTGATAACTTATTTTAAACTTTGTTGCTAGAAAGTATGGTGTGACCAAAATTTTTTTTAAAAAATCAGTTTTGTAGTTTCTACTTATCCCTGGGGATATGTTCCAAGACACTCAGTGGATGCCTAAAACTTTGGATAGTACCAAACACTATATACATTATACTTTAATTTATATATTAGGCACAGTAAGAGACTAACTACAATAACTAATAATAAAAGAAACAATTATAACAATACTAGAAGCATGGTGCATGAAATTCGTGCATGGGGGGGTATCTCTCAGCCCAGCCTGCACCCTCTCCAATCTGGAATCCTTCGAGGGATGTCCGACTGCCCATTTAGGCCCAATCCCAGTAGGATCAGACCTAAATGGGCAGTTGGACATCCCTCTCACAATCCAGGACTGCTGGCTCCAAAAGGCTCGCCTGCCTGCCTGCCTGATTGCCCCTATCTGCTTTTGCCTGCCAGCCTGGTCACCCCCTAACCATTCCCCTGCCAGCCTAATTGATGACTAACTGCTCCCCTGCCAGCATGACTGCCCCTAACTGCCTCCCCCCCCGCTGGCCTGGTAACCCCCAACTGCCCTCCCCTGCAGGCCTGGTCTCCCCCAACTTCCCTCCCCTGCAGGCCTTGTCCCTCCCAACTGCTTTCCCCTGCAGACCTGGTCACCCCTAACTGCCCTCCCCTGCCAGCCCAGTCACACCTAACTGACATCCCCTGCAGGCCTGGTCACCCTCAACTGCCCTCCCCTGCAGGCCTGGTCCCCTGCAACTGTCCTCCCCTGCAGGCCTGGTCACCCACAACTGACCTCCCCAACTGGACATCTTGTGGCAGCCAATCTGTGTCCACATGGGGGTGGCCATCTTTGACCACATGAGGGTGGCCATCTTGTATGTTGGAGTGATGGTCAATTTGCATATTCTTTATTATATAGGATACTGGAATAAAAATAATAAACAAATGTGATATCTATCTGTCAAAATATCTTGTACTGTACTCACACTTAAAGGAATAATTTTATAGTTTCTCTTTGGCATATCCAAATTGCTAGTATCACAAACCTTATGCATTGGAGCCATTATTACATAAAATAATGGCTCCTTGAATACATGCACCAAAATACCTTGGTAGTTGATCTAATAGCTGTGATGGCTATTAAATGTGACCAGTAGATAGGTAGCATGTACAACATGGATACTCTGGACAAAGGGATAATTCACCTTCCGGGGAGGGTGGAGTAGAGTGGTCTGAGATTTCATCACACTACTCAAAACAACATGCAATTTAAAATGTATGAATTAGTTATTTCTGGGATTTTCTATTTAATATTTTTGGCCTAACATTGAACACCAGTAACTGAAACCATGGAAAGCAAAAGGCAGGTAAGGGAGACTACTCTACTTGCAGAACTGAAAGAGTTTGGGAGACCTACCATCTATTCTTAGTTCTACCACATGCCTATAAATGTACTGAGTGAGTTCAACTTCTCCAAGCCTCTGTTCTTTTGTTTGAAAATGAGAGCTTTGAACCAGATATTCTCTAAAATCAGCTGTTGCATTAACAGTTTAAATTTAAACCACTATCAGATATTTACTCAGCAATGATTGGAATGAAGGCATTCCTCATATTAAACATTGCTAAGTGACATTGATTTGGTTACAATCCAAGATTATTAACAAGTAAATATCCCTGATTGAACTTTTGGATGTATAAAACATAATTAGATTAGAGTCAAATGAGGTTATTGTTGCCTGGTGAAGACTGAGTACAGTCAGTAAGAGTGTTACAGTAGAATGATGGTTGGCAATAACTTATGGCCAAAGTGCTTAACTATAGAGTCCTAGATGGAAAATAACTTAAAAATACTAGTAGTCATGATTTCCAGTAGGCTAGTCTTCAGAAGTTGCCTTTGGAAAATCAATGAGGTAAAACTGGTTTAGGTAAGGCTTTGCACAAATTTTTTGGTTTCTTTGTTCTACTAACTTCCAAGTTTAAATTAGGAAATGAAAAATATCCCTAAGGTACTGACAAAAGAAATATTCTTAGTGCAAAATAGTCTTTTGATATTATTGTAATTAATCAAATTTTCTAAGTTCATTAAGTCCTGGGTAATTACATAGTCACTTTGTGTCAACTTCTTTGCCTTTTATATTTTTCATCAATAACCATATATGGATAGAATTGGACATTGAATGGGAGAGAAGATGAAGTTCTCACCTTGACACGTTCCAGTCTAGTTGAGGAGAAAATTGATTAGCTTATTTGTAATCAGGAATCAAGAATAAGACATTTTAAGCAAATCACCAATACATAGAAAATGCTCAGTAACTAATTTATTAATCACAACATTCTAAATACATGCACTATCAGTCTACACTTTCTACAATTTGGTATACACATAGTGATAAATTTGCCAGAAGGAGCTATTACTTTTGAAAAAGAAGCAGCCCTCTTAAATTTAATTTTGAGCCCTGACTGGGTGGCAAAGTTGATTGGAGCATCATCTGGTACACCCGAAGGTTATGGGTTCAATTCCTGGTCAGGGCACATACCTAGATTGTGGGTTCAATCCCCAGTCAAGGAATCTCTCTCTCTCTCTCTCTCTCGCTCTCTTTCTTTCTCTCTCTCTTCTCTCATCAATGAAGATACATATCCTTGGGAGAGGGTTAAAAAAATGTAGTTTTGATAGAATGTCCTCAATAAATTTGCATCTTGCTTTATGCAAGCAAATGGGGTTAATTATTTTGTTATTTATTGAGTAGAGAGCATACATATTATATTAGACATTATGCTAAGAACTGCATATCCAACATAGTTCTTCCTCACATGCATGGATATTTTATGTCCTTTTTACTTTGCAGCCTGGGTTCATCAGGGACCTTGATAAAAGCTCTTCATAATATAAAGATTGTTGGAGCTCATAGTGGAAAACAAGGACAGTAAATAGAATTTTATATGAGCTGTAAAGGAGAGACTTCAGTGATTGAAGAAATGGAGAAGAGGTATTCTAGAGAGGCAATATTGCTTAAACCTGTAAGGCAGTGCAAATGTGCTGGGAATATGAGGTACCTAGGATAATGTGTAGAAAAAGGTCCAAATAGCGAGGGAGGCATCAGAGTTTCAGGGTTGTGGGATGTTTTATTGTCCTCCACTTCTCTCTTAAACATTGTATTAAGCAAATGTTCACCAAAGAGAGAGGATTTATAATGCAGGGTTCACTCAGATAAATTATGGCTCAGGTAAAGCATAACTTTTCTTAAGGAGCTGCACCAATATAATTCATCATTCAATGGCTATTTTTCAAACTACTGTACTTAGTGAATTGGTCAAATTATAGAGAAATTACAAAGCTCTAACACATGGCTTTTGGATTCTTGGAAAGTTCTCAAAATTATACTTGCAAAATTGAAATAATGATTTTGTTGTACACTAACATGCTGACATTTCTGATGTGTCTTATTTGTTAAACTCTATAAATCATCAGAATTAGGTACTTAAAATCTGACAGAAATTTTTGGCAAATACTTAATTTTTTGAATGTTACTGAACTTTAAATCACTATGTTTAAAATGTATTACATTTAAATGTACCAACATCCAACTTTACTTGTTTCATTACCCAATATTGTAATTTATAAGATAGCTGGTCTTCATTCACAGTTCCTGGCTCACAGCTCCCTCAAACCTTAGAATTTCCTAAATGTAGAGAGTAGTCAATGTGCCTTTTGCTATGTTAATGAAGGCAGAGTGGTGGTAGTCAAGAGAACCAATTAGGTGATTAGAGGTTTGGAACTTTCAGTCACCTACACCATCCCACCACCACCCTATACCAGACCCTACCTCCTGGGTGGGGAGAGGGGCTGGAGATAGAATTCAATTGCCAATGGCCAATGGCTTAGTCAGTCATGATTATTTGATGATGCTCCAATGAAAACCCAGGAGGACTGCTCCTTGGCCCCTTTTTCAAAAGCTTCCACATTAAATGGACACATTCCTAGAAAAACACAACCTTCCAAAACTTACTCAGGAAGAGACTAAAAATCTCAATAGGCTGATAACTATGGAAGAAATTGAAGCAGTCATCAAAAAGTTTCCAGCAAACAAAACCCCGGGGCCAGACGGCTTCACAGGGGAGTTTTATAAAACATTCAAGGAAGATCTAAAACCTATCTTCCTCAGACTATTCCAGAAAATTCAAGAAGAAGGAACACTTCCAAGCTCCTTATATGAAGTCAGCATCACCCTAATACCAAAACCAGATAAAGATAACACAATGAAAGAGAATTACAGACCAATATCCCTCATGAACATAGATGCCAAAATCCTCAACAAAATTCTAGCAAATCGAATCCAGCAATACATCAGAAAGATCATACACCACGACCAAGTAGGATTTATCCCTGGGATGCAAGGATGGTACAATATTTGCAAATCAATAAACGTGATACATCACATAAACAAATTGAGAGATAAAAGCCATATAGTCATATCAATTGATGCAGAAAAAGCATTTGACAAAATCCAACACCCTTTCTTGATAAAAACTCTCAGCAAGCTTGGAATAGAAGGATCATACCTCATCATAATAAAAGCCATATATGACAAACCCACAGCCAACATCATACTCAATGGGCAAAAACTAAAACCATTTCCCCTAAGAACAGAAACAAGACAGGGATGCCCACTCTCACCACTCCTGTTCAACATAGTGTTGGAAATACTAGCCATTGCAATCAGACAAGAAGAAGAAATAAAAGGCATCCAAATTGGAAAAGAAGAAGTAAAACTGTCCTTATTTGCAGATGACATGATACTGTACATAGAAAACCCTAATGACTCCATCAAAAAATTATTAGACTTAATAAATGAATTCGGCAGAGTAGCAGGATACAAAATAAATGCTAAGAAATCTATGGCATTTCTATACACCAATAGTGAACTTACAGAAAGAGAGACTAAAAAAGCAATCCCATTTACCATCACACCACATAAAATTAAGATACCTAGGAATAAACTTAACTAAAGAGGTAAAAGACCTATACATGGGAAACTACACAACACTGAAAAAAGAGATAGAGGAAGACATAAACAGATGGAAGAACATACCACGTTCATGGATTGGTAGAATCAACATCATCAAAATGTCCATACTACCCAAAGCAATCTATAATTTCAATGCATTTCCCATTAAAATACCAATGGCATACTTCACAGACCTAGAACGCACTTTCCAAAAATTCAACTGGAATAAAAAATGACCCCGAATAGCCACAGCAATCCTGAGAAAAAAGAACAAAGTAGATGGGATCTCCATACCAGATTTCAAGCTGTATTACAAAGCCACTAGTTCTCAAAACTGCCTGGTATTGGCACAAGAACAGACATATAGATCAATGGAATAGAATAGAGAACCCAGAAATCGATCCAAATCACTATGCTCAATTAATATTTGACAAAGGAGGCATGAACATACAATGGAGTCAAGACAGTCTCTTCAACAAATGGTGTTGGGAAAATTGGACAGATACATGCAAAAAAATGAAACTAGACCACCAACTTACACCATACACAAAAATAAACTCAAAATGGATCAAGGACTTAAACATAAGACAGAAAACCATAAAAATACTAGAGGAATCTACAGGCAGAAAAATCTCTGACATATGCCAAAAGCACTTCTTCGCTGATATTGCTCCTAGGGCAATGGAAGCTAAAGAGAAAATAAACAAATGGGACTACATCAGAATAAAAAGCTTTTGCACAGCAAAGGAAACCATCAATAAAACAACAAGAAAGCCCACTGCATGGGAGAACATATTTGCCAATGATGTCAACGATAAGGGTTTAATCTCCAACATCTACAGGGAACTCATGCAGCTTAACAAAAAGAAGATAAACAACCCAATCAAAAAATGGGCAACTGATCTAAATAGACACTTTTCGAAAGAAGACAGAAGGAAGGCCAAGAGACATATGAAAACCTGCTCTAAATCACTAATCATTAGAGAGATGCAAATCAAAACAACAATGTGGTACCATCTCACACCTGTCAGAATGGCCATTATCAACAAGTCAACAAGTGACAAGTGCTGGCAAGGATGTGGAGAAAAAGGAACCCTCGTGCACTGCTGGTGGGACTGCAGACTGGTGCAGCCACTGTGGAGAACAGTATGGAGTTTCCTTAAAAAACTAAAAATAGAACTCCCATTTGACCCAGTGATCCCACTTCTAGGAATATATCCCAAGAAACTGGAAACATCAATCAGAAAGGATATATGCACCCCTATGTTCATAGCGGCACAATTCACCATAGCTAAGATTTGGAAACAGCCTAAGTGCCCATCAGCAGATGAGTGGATTAAAAAACTGTGGTACATCTCCACAATGGAATACTACGCTGTGGTAAAAAAGAAGGAGCTCTTACCATTTGCAACAATATGGATGGAGATGGAGAACATTATGCTTAGTGAAATAAGCCAGGCAGAGAAAGATAAATATCACATGATCTCACTCATTTGTGGAATATAATGAACAACATAAACTGATGGGGGGAAAAATAGATCCAGAAACAGAGAAACATCAATCCGAACGTCAAACCTCAGGGAAGAAATTGTGAGGTAACCAGAAACCCAAGAATGCCTGAGAATGCCTTTCTAGCCACGCTAGCAATCATCAGATGTACGGTAATTTTACCTGGGACAAGAGGGTAAGTATTTTGGTCTGATGCTGCTGACCCTTCATGGGTAAGACCCCTTACGTGGGCTAATCCCCTGACTAATGTAGTTACCAATAATACCAAACACCTTGGTCATCCAGGAAGTCCATGGTTGGGGCAAGAAAGTATAAATACACAGGGGTCTCCACCCAGCTTCCCTTTTGTATGACACAAAATCAAAATAATGCCCCTTTGTGTGTACAATTAAAGAAAGGTTTCTGGCTTGTGTGGACACCAAAGGTAGGGTGTCACTACTATCACTACGTGCCCCTGGTAGAGGTGCAGAAAATGTAACTAAGACCTTGTCTATATAAAAAGAAATGAACAGCCAGTTTGAAAGGGAATTGCCATGGACTAGAACAAACAATATCCTTACATGATATTATTCTACAATGTCATTAAAATTTTTCCCAGATTTGGATCACCCCCAGTACTTATAATAGTTCCTCGCACCCTTGGGGATAAAAAAAAAAAAATCATCTGTTTGGTGCTTGGAGACAAACTTAACACATCTCTTGATACTTTAGAATTATAACAGCATAATATACAATTATCCCAAGCAAACGTACAAACCAATTCTTCGAATGTCTGGCAGCAATTTAAAAAGGACATGTAAGGATTTAATCCTTCTCATTGTGAAGAGGGCCTCTTGTGAAGTCACCTGAGCATTCTATATTGGTCCCTCTTACCCTTTAGGCCAAGAGAGACCCTCTTCTCACAATTCAATTGCTCACAACTGCTGCATGAGCTCCCTGTTCATGTCGAGGTTGAAGTCTCGTGATGACGGGTGCTATGGATCTGTCTTTCACCCAGTGGGGCAAACTGAGCCCTCCCTGGAGAAGAAACCCGGGCTCCACTGTGATCAGTGCTGGGGCCCCACCAGCAGGCAAGGGGATCCCAAGGCAGGTGCTGGGCATGGAGGCCCCGGGGGCATAGGCTACCAAGGAGACAAAACTGAACCTCACATCACCCTGTTTGGCCCCGGAGGATGACTGGTTAGCCAGAGACAGGTAAGATTCCTCAAGGAAGGGACAACCTAAGACAGGCACAGTCATAGAGGGGCCATGAGGAGAGAATTTGGGGATCAACAGAGGTGGGGCACAGACCCTCACCCCCCCCAACATTGCAGGGGCCTGAACCCTAGCCCCTTCTGAGGGAGGTCTCCTACCCCCATGGCTGCTTCGTCTTCCCATGCCCAGCTCAGATCAGGACCCAAGTGACCAACAGAGACTTGGCCGACAGCAGCTGCCCTTTCACTCCAACAAGAATTGTTTGAGTTGTCTTGTACCCATGGTGTGGGGAAGTGGGTTTACGATATCTAAATCCAGCCTACCACCAGGAATGCTCAGGACCTACTCAAGAAGGCAAATAATCCCTTCCACCAATATTTACAGGGTAAAATAAGATTGTTGTTAGAGTAATAAATTGGACAGTAAAATAGTAGTCAAGTTTTCAGGCAAATTTAAATTGGCTAGTTGAAACAAGTGAATATTCTAGAAAAATTAATTGTACTGGACAAGAAGTGTTCCTAAAGTGTTAAGTAAAATTTTTATTGGTACTTCATCTCATGATAAAATTGTGCACCATGTAATGAACCTAAAACAGTAATATTATAGTGCAAAAAATTAAAATTTAAAAGCCATCAAGATTACATTATAAAATTTTCAAAAGCCTCCAAACATTTAAATCAAAAAAGGAAGGGATAGTAGAGGAATATCATGTAAGGAAAAATATCCTGTAAGTAAATTACATCTAGAAAATTAATACTTTAGAAAATTAATTGTAGGGCTAAAAGCAAGACACCCATGAAAAACACACAAGGTGTCAAAACAAGCCAGAGGAAAATCATTTGGGCAAAAAATGAAATAGGATCCCAAGTCAAATTTATGGAAAATATTCCTTTATTAACTTTTGGTCGAGAATATGTTTGTATGTTTTCAGAAAACAACTCCAAGACCATGTGGATTCCCGCATCAGAGAGGAATCGACAGGACTACTCCAGCCATGAAGACAGAAGAGAAGCAGTCCAGAGATGGAAGACGCTGATGTGGCCTTCCCATACTAGCAGTTAGCAGCTGTGCATCACTGCATGTTGCCCAGGACCAAACCAGAGAGAGTTGGACCTGCATTACCACCATTTGTCCACCATCCAGAACTGTAAAGTCAGTGCTGACATGTACACATAAGGAACTGTTGGACATTGAAATTGGGTCTCAAAAGAACTGTTGGCCCAGAAAGAAACTCACTACAGACTGATTCATTTGCCTGTCACCATAACCATTATTGCTTGTCTCATTTTCGGTTCTTATAAGTGTATTTCTGATAGCACATGATCTCACTCATCTAGGGGAAATAATGAACAACATAGACTGATAAACAAGAATAGACCCAGAAACAAGGAGGCATGGATCAGACTGTCGGGCCTCAGAGGGAGGGTAGGGAAGGTTGGGGGGTAAAGGGGAGAGATCAACCAAAGGACTTGTGTGCAAACATATGAGCCTAACCAGTGGTTAAGGACAACAGGGGGGTGGGGGCATCTGTGGGGAGGGGTGTGGGATGGGAATGGGGGGATGAGGACAAATATGGGATACCTTAATCAATAAAGAAATTAAAAATAAAAAATAAATAAATAAATAAAAAGCTTCCACATTGAAGAATCAGAACTTTGGTGTGCCACCATGCCAGCCTTCAACCTCTCTGAGGACAGATCTTGGTTCAGGACCTTGCCCTATGTATCTTTTCATCTGGCTGTTGGATTCATATTCTTTATCTTTTATAATAAATTAATAATCTAGCGAGTAAACTGGTTTTCCTGAGTTCTTGGAGCTGTTCTAACAAATTAGTTGAATCCAATGACAGGGTGGTAGGAAATTCAAAGTTATAGATAGCCAGCTCATAAGCACAGTAACAACCTGGGTTTGTAACTGGTGTTGGGGGGGACGGGTGGGGACAGTTGAACCCTTAGCCTGTGGAATCTGACTGCTATCTCCAGGAAGATAGAGTCAGAATGGAGTTGAATCCTTGGACACCCTCCTGGTGCCTGAGAATTCTTTGTTGGTGTGAGGAAACTCTCTTTCCCACCAACCTTGTTGGAATTGGGTCAGGGAACGAACATCATTCACATTACTTGGTCTTCACTACAATTTTAGTTTAATTTTAATAAAGGAGTAATTTTTTAACTTTCATTACTTTATAAATTTTTTACTACGTAAGATATTTATGAGACTAAAATTCTATATATGTATATATATCAATATTTGTGTGTGTGCATATATGTGTGTGTATATATATGTATATGTGTTTCCAAAAAATATTTTTTCTTCCAATTTCTTTTGTTATCATCAAGTTATTTTTCAAATTTAATTTTATTCATCATCTATTTTTCAAGTTTATGTAAACCAGAAGCTGAAGCTTTCTCATGATGTTCATGAAGTCCATCAAGCTATTGAAGACTGGTTCAACTCAGAAACCAAAAAGTCACGTGGCTGGAATGTAATGAAGCCCCCAAATAGAAGTCTTTTAAAGCAAACTCTCAGATGTACTATAGACATGCTGTGCAAGTTTTGGCCGCTAAAGATTTCCCTGTCAGGATGTTCTAATGTGACTTTAAAATTTGTGATTAATTAATACTAATGAATTAATAAGTAAGTGGAAACAGAAACTCTTGAATTCTAAACCATCTCTCAAGGAAAAATCACTTTACATACAATAATATCCTGAGTTCATATGTCTCTTCACATTTCACTGATGTGAAAGGAAAGCTCATCTGTATTCCAGAGATCACTCCCATTCTATTCCTTCAACCAGTGTTGCCTTGTAAGCCTATTATATCAATACTTCAGATTTGACATCAAATATGTTAACTTGTCTTATTAACAGAGTGAAATGAATATAATTTAGCATTTTCTTAATGGTATGATCGTCCCGTCAACTTCAGTTTTTTAGAACACTAGTTAGCAATGTATAAACAATTGCTAACTTTGAAGACTATTGAGGCATAGAGGAACTGGCCTGTTGCTTCCTTCAGATTGCTGTACTTTCACTTCTTCAAGTGGCTGCTGTTAATCTTTGGTGTCACTGCTTTTCTGTCAGTAAAGATGCTTCACGTCTCCATAACTCTTATTTCCTGTCTCTCGCACCACTTCAGCAGCCACTGCTATATTTCATTTTCTGATTACTCAACATTTATTTTCTTCTTTGTCTCTTTATCCTGTGATTCCTGGCTTTTGCACAGGCAGGGCTTGGTGCTAATAACTCATAGCTTGGCCACTGATTTATTAGTGCTGAATTATTAGTGCTATTGACAAAAATTTGCAGTCCTCCCCATTCAAATCATTTGGTAATCTGCATTTTGGGGACCTCTTTGGGGTTATGTGGGCTCAAGTAACTAATTCTGGTCAATGAGTTGTGGGCAAATGTATGTATGTCACATCTTAGTTACATAATGACCTGTGTGAGGCATGAAAAGATATTATCTTTCCCCTGTCACAGAGGTTAATGGCTTCTCTAGGAAACTCAGGTCCAGAATGACTACAGTAAGCAGATTCTTCCTTACCAACTCCCCAAAATATCTTTCTTTTTCTGATTGTTTTAAAGCACTGAGACTTGGAGGTGTTTATTGCCATGGCATAACCGAATATTTCTTTCTTCTTATTGGTGTGTGAATGACACGTTACAGTTTCTGGTTTCTGCACATTTCATGAAGTCATGGTGGCAGGGTAGGAAGATGCTACAATTCTAACACTGATGTACTAGTGTATTTTTCTATTACTTCCAAGTTCAAGACTCTTTTGGAAGCTAGGTCCACCATAGATCTGACACCTGAATAAGTGACAAAGCAGGGACAGAGAAGATGGTGTGATATGGAGAGTGGCTAGTGTTAGAACATGAGCCAGGTGAAGGTGATGGGACAAAAGCGTCTACAGAAGACCCACTAATATAAAAGGTATAACACAGAGTAAGAGTTTACTAAAGCTACCAGCCAGTATCAGAAAGACCACCAACTGAAGTGGCAGATGCTCTCTGACTGACAGCAGAGCACAGCCAAGAGATCCAGGATGCCTTGGATATCAGTAGAAGCCAGAGCTAATCATTTATCTGGCTTTTAGGTCTAGGACCATCATCCCTGGCAAGAACAAAGTAGTTTTTCAGACTTGGAAATGCTGTACTATACTAGGTAGTCTAAAGAACAAGCCCATGGTAAACATGGGTATAAGGTCAAGAGTTAAATAGAGGAACCAAGAAGGGACCCAGTTATTGGGTCTGTGGCTCATGGTCTGGATCAAACCAACCACATCAGTGAAAACAGTGAGTAATAGTGTGAAGTTTCTTAGATTTCTTCTGTTTGTGTTTAGGACTGGCTTTTGATATTGAGCTGAACTTGATCTTAATAATAAAGATCAGTGGTCCCAATCTTAGAAAGGAGGCCATGTTAGGAAGAAAGACCTGGAACAACCTTATCAGTTGAGTAACTACTGTTTTCTTCTATTTCTGTTTTTGTCTTTGCTTTGCCCCTATTTTTATTATATAAATAATTAGGGTTGCTATAAGTGGTTAGCAGAGTAACGGAAGAATACATAGAATCCTGACATGTATGGTTCCCTTAAAGCCTGTATAGTTCTTTTAAACACCTATTTATGAGTGACCCATAAGTACTACATTGTTCCCACATATGCCTCTAAAAGTAAACCACCCCAGCTCCACATGCAAATGCATGGCTTTAGGCTACTTCAGAGTTTGCCTGGGTACATAAACCTTTACTTTAATTATTCTCTAATGTGGTCAAGTGGTGTGACCCAGCTTTTTAAACCATATTCTAACAGGTTCTGTGGCAATAAATGCATATATGCCAGGTTTAAGAAAGGAGCTAGTATTTCCTAGAATCAAAAGGGGGTCTCATGGGTATGATCTTTCTACTCAAAGACAGAACTATTCTATACATTATACAATTAATTTGAATTAAGGTATATGCTTTTACACAAATATAGGAAAATGCAAATTAATTTTGTTGAAAGAGGAAAAAGAGAAAAAACCTTTTATTTTGCAAAATGCCAATTTTATAAGATAAAATAAGCATAGCTCTACAATAAAACAAATATACCGGCTTTTAAAATAATTCTTGAATGAAAGTCTGGAGGTTTATACAATAGGAATGGTTTAACCTGACTTGCTTTTTATCTAGACAAAAATTATGTAATCTCTCTGTTCTCAGTAAAATAAAGGGAGAAGAACTAGACTACATTAATTCCAAGGTCACTTTTAATAGTAATCATAATTATTATTTCAAGAGAGATTTTTAAAGTCACAGTCTCTTATTTGCTTTAAGTATTGATGTAAATTCAGGGGAAGAAGGAAGAGACCCACAAACTTTGCTTAGGGTTCCTCAGTAAAGAAAAGCAACATGGTACCAAACAAACAGTTTGAAGAGTATCAACATTAATTATTAAATAAAAGAATTAATCAGTCACAACTAGGAAAATAAAAGATGATCAAGAGTACAAAACTGGCAGGCTGGGTGTGGCTCAGTGATTGAGCTTCGATTTATAAACCTGGAGTTCACAGTTCAATTCCAGGTCAGGGCACATGCCAGGATTGTGGGCTCGATCCCCAGTGTGGGGCATGCAGGAGGCAACTGATCGATGATTCTCTCTCATCATTGATGTTTCTATCTCTCACTCCCTCTCCCTTCCTCTCTGAAATCAATAAAAATATATATTAAAAAATTAAAAGAGAGTACAAAACCAAAAATCTTTAGAAAATGCAGAATCTGATAATTGTATGATTTATATGCAATAAAATGTTTGTGCTTAATTCTGTATATTAAAAAACTAACCATTTTATTGCAATAATAAATTTGTGAAAAATGTGGGGGGAAAGAATTGATTAAAAAATTGCCATTGCATTTTTTGAAGATTAATCATATAGAAAAGAATCTGTCATTAATCATGATATCTTCTATATTTTAAAAACAATGACAAATACCATTTACTAAGTTTATTTTATACCAGGTGCATACTAAAATTTTACTCATTTGATCTCATTGAAAGCTCCCTATAATCTTGCATTATTAGTTTGGTAGTGTTGCCATAACAAAGTACCACAAACTGGGTGGTGTAAACAACAGAATTTCTTTTCTCAGAGTTCTGGAGGCTATAAGTTTGAGATTAAGCTGTCAGCAAGATTGGCTCCTTCTGAGAGTTGTGAGGGCAGTCTTTCTCAGGATGCCTTCTCTGTGACTTGTCTTCTCCCTGAGTCTCTTCACATTGCATAAGCTATATTCATGTCTGTGTTCAAATTTCCTCTTCTTATAAGTTACACTATAGGCCTGGTGCATGAAATTTGTGCACGGAGGGGGCGGGGGGAGCGGAGAGGGAGTCCCCTCAGCCCAGCCTGAACGCTCGCCAATCTGGGATTCCTTGGGGGACCCCAGGGATCAGGCTGAAACTGGCAGTCAGATGTCCCTATCACAAGCCAGGACCGCTGGCTCCTATCTGCTCACCTGCCTGCCTGCCTGATCACCCCAACTGCCCTCAATGCCAGCCTGATCACCCCTAACTGCCTCCCCCCGCTGGTCTGGTCACCCCCAACTGCCCCCCACCCCCCACCCCCGCCAGCCTGGTTTCCCCTCACTGCCTCCCTCTGCAGCCTGGTTGCCCTAGCAGCCTGCTGTTCGGTTGTTACTATGAGGGCGTGGTGACCAATTTGCACATTACCCTTTTATCAGTATAGATTGGATTGGGGCCCACCCTAATTATCTCATTTTAGCATAATTACCTCTGTAAAGACCCTATTTCCAAATATGGTCACATTTTGAGGTACCAAGAATTAGAATTAAAACATATGAATCAGGGGGGAGATAACTTAGCCCATTACAAACCCTATGAAACATTAGTTTTTTCTTGTTTTAAAAATAAAGAAACCGAAAAATGAGATAATATGTCTTGGATCACACATCTAGTAAGGAGTTTTGACCCTTGGATCACACAGCTAGTAAATAGGTTTGAACCCAAGTCCATATCACCCATCATCCCCTATACTTAATTATTAGCCATTCTTGCATTCAGAAAATTACAATTACTATAAGGAATTGAAGACTATACCACTGATTATGACTATAGTCCTAAAAGCTAGTTATTTTAAGAGTTAAAGCAGTTTTCAATGGTGCTAAAGTACATGTTAATTATCAGAGGAAAGAGAAAAAAAGAATGCAATACATGTTAACTTTCAAGAGATAGCTACTTGGTTTTAACCTATGTACTAGTAATGACTTATAAAATATATTTAACATTTTTTTCTTATGATAATAGTAATGCATATCTATTGTAGTATTTGAATAATATGGAAATGTATAAAGAAGAAAAGTTATAATCACACACAATCCCAATTTTTAAAGCTAAATATTAATATTTTTTTCTTTCTAGTATTTTCATTACATATGTACTGATGCATTACATATAGTTTTAAACCTTGCTTTTTCACTAAAAATAGTGAAATTCACTATTATTTGGCATAATAACATTTTTTTCTATAACTTCATATACTGAAATAATTTCAGACCTATAGGAAAATTATAAAATAAATACTGCAAAGCACTCTGGTTATTCACCCAGATTTCCCAATTGTATATATTTAACCATATTTGTCTTACTGTTTCTTTTCTGTGTGTGTGTGTGCATATGTGTTCTCTAAGAATGTTGAATTACATAACCACAGTACAGTTATAAAAATTTAAAAACTAATATTGCTATAAGACTATTATTTAATATACAGTTAATATTCAAATTTTGCCCATTGTCCCAATAATGTCATTTATAGCCAAGGAAGAAATTCAGCTCCAAGATTTCATCCAAGTTCACACATCTCCCTAGTACTTAACCCTTTAACCTTGGTCAGATCTTTAGTCTGCCTTTGTCTTTGATGGATCTGACATTAGTAAAATGTACAAGAGAGTCATTTTATAGATTGCAAACCCCCATTTTGGTTTTATTATATTTCCTCATGATTATATTCAGTTTCTGCATTTTAGGCAGGGATACTACCATTTGTGACAACATGTAAGGCATTAAGGACTCAGAAGGCATAAGTTAAGCAAAACAAGTCAGTCACAGTAGGGCAAATACTGCATGATTACTCTTGTATAAGGCACCTACAATAGCCAAATGTATAGAAGTAGACGACAAAATGGTGCTTTACCAGGAGGATATGGAGAGCAGTGGTTGCTCAATGGATATGAAGGTATAGTTATGCAGTCAAATAAGTTCTAGAGCTCTGCTGTACAACATTTCACCTGTATAGTTAACAATAAGGGATTACTCACTTTAAATTTTGTTAAGAATATAGATCTCATGTTGTCTTCTTACCACACACAAAAAGCACCAAAAAATAGTAAAATGACACAAAGAAAATTTTGAAGTCAGATATGTTTATTACCTTGATAGTGGTGATGGCAATACAAGTGTATATATGTCCAAAACCCACCAATTTGTGTACATTAATTTTGTGCAGTTTTTTTATACCAATTATCCTATCTAATAAAAGGGTAATATGCAAATTACCTGTCACTCCATCACAAAGATGGTGTCACCCATAGCCACAAGATGGTGATGCCCAGTCCTCTCAGCCCCATCAGAGTCTCAAGGTCCCATGGAGGCAGCCGCTGAAAGCGGGCAGCATGAGCGGCCTGGCGGAATGCTTGCTTCATCTCCATGGCGACGAGGCAAGTGTTCCACGCCCAGACGCGGATGGTCCTCTGGGCTGCAGAGAGCCTCTGAGCAGTGGGCACGAAGCAGCCAGGCCCCAAAGAGAACTACTGGTGCATGGATTCATGCACAGGGCTACTAGTACCTCAATAATGTTGGAGGGGGAAAACCTGTAGACAATAATAGCAACTCTATTTTTAATAGTCCCAAACTGGAAATAGTCATATTTCTATCAGCATGTAAATGGATGAACAAATTTTGGTGTATCCATACAATGAGCTGTCACTCAGCAACAAAATTAATGAACTGTTGTTATATATAACAACAGTAGTGTAATAGTTATGCTGAGGGAAAGAAGCCAGACATCTCTCTACAAATGTACGCACTGTAAAATTTCATGCATATAAAATTCTAAACAATGCATACTAATCTGTATTAGAGAGAGCAGACATTGATTGAGGATGAGGATCATAAGGCAAGAAGAGAGAGAGAGGGATTATAGAAGGGTACAGGGAGATTTTTGGAAGTAATGGATGTGTGCATTATATTGAGGTGGTGACGGTTTCATGAGTGAACACAAGTGTCAAAACTCTTCCTGATGTTACTAGGAAATTTAAATATGTGATGTTCATTGTGTCTTAATTATCCTTCAATGTAGCCTATAAATAGTGAATCCTATCTAATAAAAGAGTAATATGCAAATTAACCATCACTTTGCTACACCCACCAGCCACGCCCACTGGCTGATCAGAAGCGAGTTTGCAAATTAACCCAATCAAGATGGCTGCAGCCACAGAGAGAGTAGGAGGGAGGCTTGGGTTTCCCCGGCAATGGAGGAAGCCAAGCTTTCTGCATGTCCTGGCCGGCCCAGGCCTCCGCTTAATGTGGGGGCCTGATGTGGTTTGGATTTCCCTTTTCCATGGCCAGCATGGAAAAAGAGATGAAATTGGTTCTTGGTAGAGGCGGCCGGGGATTGAGAAATAATGAAATAAAGAGAGTTGACACAGAAATAGATTCAAGCTGGGTCCCGGGTGGGTCGCTGACCTCTTTTGCTGGAGAGACAGACAACTGCCCTGAGCCATGCAGCACATTGATTTATTTTCCAATATACAAGGGGGTTTCACTGGAAAACTTAAGATCAAAGGAGCTTGGGAGGGCCCAGGTCCCACTCATTCCCTCCTTTCCTGCGCCAGACTGGTTCCACATCTCAAAGCCCTCTTCCGGATCCTGGACAAAGGTAAGTTAGGAACTGAAAACACCCCCGCATTCTTGGGGGGGTGTAACCAACATGACTCTGCCAATGTCTCGGGCTCAGTTAACAACAATTTAAAGAATGTCCATGTGTCTTCCCAGGGGGCCCGCTACAGCTTAAGGCTACAAATTTTCAATTATAGAAGATTCATAAATCCTAACAGAAATGGTGGCAGCCATGGAGCTGGAGAGAGCAGGAGGCTAGGGTTGCCCCTGGCGATGGAGGAAGCCAAAGTTCTACAGCCCTGGCCTGCTTTGACCTCCACTTAAGGCTACAAAATTTCAATTATAAAAAATAAATAAATTCCAACAGAAATGGCTGCTGCCGTGGAGCAAGCAGAAGGTTTGGCTCCGCTCCAGGCTACAAAGTTTCAATTGTAGAAGATAAATAAACCCCAGATATCAGGGCCTCCACTTGGGTCACCGGGGGGGGCGTGGCCGGCCTGCAAACCACCACAGGCCCCTCGCCCAGACCGCCCCACGCCCCAAGGGAACCCCCACCCTGATCCGGGACACCCTTCAGGGCAAACCAGCTGGCCCCCACCCCTGTACCAGGCCTCTATCCTATCTAATAAAAGAGTAATATGCAGATTGACCATCACTCCAACACACAATATGTCTGCCCCCATGTGGTCAAAGATCCTGCCCCCATGTGGACACAAGATGGCCACCACAAGATGGCCAGCAGGGGAGGGCAGATGGGAGGGACCAGGCCTTCAAGGGAGGGCAGTTGGTTATGGAGAGTGGCTAGTGTTAGAACATTTTCAATAATATAACCTGAAGGGGAGGGCAGTTAGGGGTGACCAGGCCGGCAGAGGAGGGAAGTTGGGGGCAAACAGGCTGGCAGGGGAGCAGTTAGATATCAATCAGGCTGGTTAGGGACAATCAGGAAGGCAGGCAAGCGAGCAGTTGGGAGCCAGCAGTCTTGGATTGTGAGAGGGATGTCCGACTGCCCGTTTAGCCCCGATCCCCTAAATGGGCAGTTGGACATTCCTCAAGGGGTCCCAGATTGGAGAGGGTGCAGGCTGGGCTGAGGGATACCCCCCCCCTGTGCATGAATTTCGTGCACCAGGCCTCTAGTCTGTAATAAAAATATATCACTTTAAAATATCTTTAATTTTTTATATACAATTTAAACTTTAATAATTTAACAGGTAAGTGTATATAAATGAAAGTATTTTAAAAGAAAAAAAATAATAGCAGAAGAAAGAAGGGAAGGGATCCTAAAGAAGATAAAACAGAAAATACAAAGGCCTTGAGGAAGGAAATATCTTCTCAGTAATCAAAAGAGGAGTAATGTGACTGGAATGCTCTGAGAGGTGGTAGTGGGGACTGAAGTCAAATATGATTGGAAGGCCAGCAGATATCAAGTTGTGCAGAACTTTATGAGTCCACATCCATCACACACATACTTTTTTAAAAAGGATTTTGCATATTCTATTAAATGCAAAAAAGGATACCATGGAGATACTTAACCAGGGGGGTGCTCTCTAAACTGTGAAAGATTACTCTGGTTTGTAAATTGAAAATAACTTTGAAAAGGACAATAATAGAGGACAGGTGACTAGTAGGAAAGCTCTCAGTAAAACAGGTGAAAAATGAGGGTGGTATACACTAGGGTAGTGGCAGTGGAGATGGAAAGAAATAGCGCCAATCTATATTTTGGGGACAGAAGTGATGATATTTGGGTCAGATGTGGGGAATGAGGATGTAAGAAGTGAAAGGAGTGTTTACAATCTTGAGAAAGTGAAAACATGAGTCTTGAGAAAGTGAAAACATGAAGGACCAAATGGTAACATAAAAATGTTAAAGAAGAAATTTGTAGGGGAAATATCAAAAGTCAAGTTTTGAACATAATGTATTTGAGAAACCTGTTAAGATATCTAAGTGAAATTGATTCAGAGGTAAGTGCATTTCTGAAATGAAGTGTCATAAAGCATGATCATACTGATGATATAAATGTGTACTTAAATGGTTTGCCTAATCTCTGATTATCTCCTTAGTCCAGACATTTTAAAAATAGAAATGCTCTGTGAATAATTTTAGGAATATTAATATTTTAAAAATACTTTACACATGGGATGTACTCTTGAGAGAGGTTACACTCTTGTGATTTTCCTAGCAGTATAAAAAGAATCCCTTGCTGTGAAGGTGCTTGCCAAATAAGACTCTTGTCAGGATAGCCTTACATATTTTAATTATTTTTATTTTTTACTTAAGCTAATTGAGTCATTTCACTTATTTTGAATGTAAAGAGACCAGATTAACTTGGGATAAATATGGGATTATTGTTGCCTAGCATGTTTTTAATTGCTTTACTTCTGGTCAACCACTTTAACAATGTTATCTATACTAATAAAAGGGTAACATAGTAATTAGACTGGATAGACCGGATGTCTTCTGGACTTCCTACCAGATGTCCTTCTGGACAAAGCCAAGGTGGCAGGGCCAATGCAGAGGCAGTTAGGGGTGATCAGGCTGGCAGGGGAGAGCCATTAGGGATGATCAGCCGGGCAGGCAGGCAGGTGAGCGGTTAGGAGCCAGCGGTCCCAGATTGCATAAGGATGTCTGACTGCTGGTTTAGGCCTGATCCTGGATCAGGACTAAACTGGCAGTCGGACATCCCCCGAGGGGTCCTGGATTGGAGAGGGTACAGGCTGGGCTGAGGGACCCCACCCCCATGCACAAATTTCATGCACCAGGCCTCTAGTTTATAATATTTGAATATACATAGGCAGGAAATGTTGTGGTCTAGAGAAATTCTGGTATAAAGTAGTCTGTCAGGTTCTGAGCTTGTAAATTTTATTTAATTTATGTATTTATTTTTATTGATTGATTTTAAAGAGAGGAGGAAAAAGAAACATTGATTTGTTGTTTCACTTACTCATACATTTATTGTTTGACTCGTGGTCCAGTGCACAAATTTGTGCACATTGAAAGGAATTTAATTAGAATAAATATTTTAATATCACTATTCGCCCTTTCTCTATAATAGAAGTGCCTACCAAATTCATGATCGACAATGTCAGATGGAAACACACGCATGTGATTGGTGCCAGCGAGAGCTTTATATTTATCACTCATGAGCGAGTCAACTTAGCCTTATATATATAGAATATACATGCTTAATTAGACCTGATATCTGATTTAGCTAAACTTTTTCCAGCCCAGTGAAGCACCCCAACTTCTCTTTCAGGTAATTGTCAGCAACACAGCAGTAAATATCAACATGAAGCAGATTATTATTGTAGATCACTCAGGGAGAACAAAGAGTAAAATATTTAACTGCAGCAGTGTTTGACTGTGTTCTGTGCAGTCAGAAAACCTGAAGTCATTTTCAAGGACCACCATTTATTACTTCTTTTCAGTCAGTTTAAGTTTCTAAACTTTCTAAATCTCCATTTTCCAGCTAATGAAAAGAAAATAGGATTCCACCGAGTCTCCTGTCTACCTACTCCAGGACTTCCGTGAGGATCAAATGAGATGAGGCACAGGAAACGCTTCACAGACATTTGGTTAAAGTTTGAAATGTTTCCACCTGGCTATAAAGCAAGTCGTGTTCCTGAGCTGAAGAAACTGCAAGGAGGCTAGTCGTCGTCATCGCTAGGGAGAGGAAGCTGGGCATTGCTACATGACGCCATTACCCAGACAGACACTTAGCATATTAATCTTTTATATATATATAGATTCTTTTATGTGCCCTGACCGGGGACCAAACTTACAAATTTGGTGTCTGAGGATGATATTCTAACAATTGAGCTACTCAGCCAGGGCCTGAGCTTGGCAATTTAAGAAAATATACTTAAGCATATTCAATTATAGATTAGCCCTCCCTCCCCTCAGGCCATCTCCATACTGTTGTATATGTCTATGTGTCATGCATATATGTTCTTTGGCTAATCCCTTCACCATCTTTCACTGAGTTCCCTTTCCTTGCCTTCCCTCTGACAGCTGAAACTCTTCTTAATGAGGATATAAGTAAGCCTTAGAATTGATAGACTGATCTATCTCAGACACAAATTTGTGGTGGGAGCTTAGAAAATCAACTCTTTTCAAACTTCTTCACAAATTAGTCATGGTCAATAGAGAAACAATGTGACAGTGTTGGATATGAGGAGGAAAATTCAGGGTAAGGAGGACAAATGCAGTCAAATTAAGATAAATATATATGAACTAAAGTCTTTATGAAATAATCCCAGAAAGATTTATAATTTACTGTTCACTAGTCTACTAAAGCTTTAATTATTGAATACTCTTTGTAAAGAAGTTTTACTTCTGAAGGAATGGAGATGGCTTTGGTTGTCTTTCTTTACAGGAAGAATATGTCCTATTTTAAAGCTAAGTTCCCTCTTAAAAGTATAATCATACTGCCAATATCTTTTTTTTATTCTCATTGGCTGATGGTGATGCAACTAAGGAGATATACTTTTGGTAAGCAGAGATTGGAATAAATTTATGTGACACTTAAAAACGATCTCCTTTCTTGGTCGCTACAGTAATGCAAATGGTGAAACATGAAAAGGAGTAAACACTGTTTATTTTTCTTATCTAATTGCACTTTCTTGTCAAGCTCAGGTTCAAGAAATAGGACTACATGTGAATAGGATTTTAATGCAATGTAGTAAACTATCCCCATTGTGATGGTTTTCTGAGTTACAGCTAGGGAAAAGGTTCATATGGAGAATGGTTAGGAAGTTTATTCAGAGTAGATGAGTTTCATTCAGTATTAGGAGGCATGTGTAAGTCATTATCATGGATAAATACTGAATTAAACTCATAGAGGCCCACAGAATTAGTTATTGGCTACTAGTTCCATAAACAAATACAAAATCCTAATGTGGTTTCTTCTTAATGAAACACCCTGCTAAATTTGTTTTTACAAATGAATAAATTAAAACCTAGAGAGGCAAACAGAGTCTCCCATATAATAAAACAAATTGGTACTGGTACTAGGATTAGCACCCAGCATTAGGTCTCTGCCAATTGTCATTTCTAACAACTGCCTCATTATAAAATTTTAAAAAAAACCAACAACACAGCACCCTTCTCTCTGGATAATAATGAAATATTCTATTATGAACACATGGGTTACATCATATGATGAGTGATATATAAATATATATTTTCAAAATTGATTATACCCAAAGCTTTTACAGTGAATTTATAGGTTGCAATAATAATACCTTTTATGTGGATACACCCCCCCCCCCCCAAAAAAAAAAGAGTACAGGAAAAAATAAATGAATATTTATTTTCTTCCATACAAACAATGCTGTGGGACAAATCCTTTATTTAAGTGCCATTAATATAATCAGCTTTAGGCTAACACTGCAGAAAACAAACAGATCTTAATTTCTAACTTAAAACAAAACAAAACAAAATAAATAAACAAAACACTGCTTCTGCTCTGTCCTTGCATCCATAATACATGCAATACTTCCTAACCAAATACACTGTTTATCTATAAGGAAAACCAGCCAACTTTAAGAAGTTTGCCGAATATATTTTCCAACTTTTTGCAGTTGTCACTGTTGATAGAGCTGACTGAAATTACAAAGTCATTCACTTCCAGTTTTGCATAGAAACAAGGTCATTGTCTCCATTATTTGCTAAAATAACATTTTTGCTGTGAGAGATGGGCAAACCATCATGCTTAATTTTCCTTTTAAAATTCAGAAAGATCCTCTCTTCTTGGTCAATCAGTTTTCTTATTTTGTGGTCTGTGTAATGCCTTAAAAAAGAGACATTTTATTTTAAAACAGTTGCTTCAAAAATGCCTTTCTTGGTTTTTTTTAATGTGGTTTAGTTGTCTACTGGCCGACTGTGTTCTGAGATCCCAATGACCTATCTTCAAATGAAGAAGATAGTTCTTTTTTTCTCTCACATATATGTTTGTCCTTCAGATCCATTTGAAAGCATTGACTGCTGATACTAGTTGAGTTGTTTCAAAGTATCAAAGGCAGTTTTGCCTTGTAAGAACATGAAGACATCACTAAGCTGTTGTAAAGTTCAATATTTAGGATTCCAAATGATTTTTGCAAATCAAAGTGGGTGGTGGGAACAAACTCAGAATTATTTCTGTACTTGTAAAGGGCATGGAGTTTCTGTACTTTTTGCTCTCTTTTTGTTTAATACTTCAAATTCTGGTTAAATTTTTCAAATGTGTTCAATGGTTTTTTCTTTGCAGATAGAAATTTTAAATGATCAGTATAAACAGGGGACTCTTGACACTTTTAAATCCTGACGAGTCACTGGAGTATCAGTATGGTAATTTAGGATTACGTTACAATTCTGAAATGAAAGTGAAGTGTCTTTTTTCAAATTCCCTCTTATACAGGGTTTCCGTAGGGCAGAAGCAGCCACAGAGCTGGAGTGTGCTTGGATTGGGTTTGGATAGCTCTGGCTCTTAGAGATGAAAAAGATTCTATCTGCATTGACGTTCAGTGCTTGTCTGATCATAGAGAGTCAGAGATAACCAACTCCTTTGAGAATTGTTAATGTATTTATTTATGAGCATTTACATAACAGTAAAATATATCAATAGTTTATAGAAATTGTTCTAGTATAAAATATTTTAGTAATGAGGGAAAATACATATATAAGATTGAGAATTTAAATTTTTGTATCATATTTGTTTTATTAGTGGAAAATTAAATTTTAAATTATACATATATATAAACCATACAAATGTTATTAAAATTATTTTTCTTCTTCCTTGTTCTTCATATGTAGATGTTAATAATAACTTGCAATTTTTAGTGCTTTTAACATTTCAGAATATTGATGTTCCTAGATATCTTTCTATATATTCTAAAATATTTTTGGCTTCCCTTCTTATGATTATGTACAGAACCAGACCTAAATACCAGCTGCCAGAGAATATAATTCTGGAAGCTTTTGAAGACTGTAATTCTCTTTTTTTAATTGTATTGAATTTATTGGAATGACATTGGTTGATAAAATTAAATAGATTTCAGGTGTATAATTCTGTAATACATCATCTCTTGTCTGTATATATGTTTTATTTGTTGTTGTTTGCTTAATCCTACACCCTTTTTACACAGCCCTGCAATGCTCCTCCCCTCTAACTGCTGTCAATCTGTTCTCTGTATCTATGAATCTGTTTCTACTTTGTTTGTCAGTTTATTTTGTTCATTATATTCCACATATAAGTGAAATCATATGGTACTTGTCTTTCTCTGATTGGCTTATTTTACTTAGCATAATACTCTCCAGGTCTATCTTTGTGTTGCAAAGGTAAGATATCCTTCTTTTTAATGGTCAAGTAGTATTCCACTGTGTAAATGTACCACAGCTTTTTTATCCATTCATCTACTGATGGGCACTTGAGGTATTTCCAAATCTTGGCTATTGTAAATAATGCTGAAATGAATATAATATTTTGAATCAGTGTTCCAGGCTTCTTCAGATATATTCACAGAAGTGGAATTTCTGGGCCAAAAGGTAGTTCCATTTTTAATTTTGTGAGGCCACTTCATACTGATTTCCAGAGTAGCTACATCAATCAGCATTCCCAACAACAGTGTATGAAGATTCTTTTTTCTCCATATCCTCACCAGTACTTGTCTTTTGATTTATTGATGATAGCCATCTGAGAGGTGTGAGGTGAGATGATATCTCATTGTGGTTTTAATTTGCATTTCTTTGATGATTAGTGACTGAACATTTTTTCATGTCCTTTGGCTATCTGTATGTCCTATTTCAAGAAGTGTCTATTCAAGCCCTTTTCCCATTTCTTAATTGGAGTGTTCATTTTTTTGGTGTTGAGTTGTATAAGTTTTTTATAATTTTGGTAATTAACTCCTTATCATATGTATCATTGGGAAATATGTTCTACCATTCATGGGTTGCCTTTTCATTTTTTGGTGGTTTCCTTTGCTGTGTAAAAACTTTTTAGTTTGATGTAGTACCATTTATTTTTTTTTTCTTTTGTTTCCCTTGCCCAATGAGATATAGCAGAAAAAAATATTGTTACGAGGAATGTCTTAGATTTTCCTGCCTATGTTTTCCTCTAAGATTCTTATGGGTTCGAGTCTTACATTTAAGTATTTAATCCATTTTGAGTTTATTCTTGTGTTTTGTGTAAGGAGGAGGTCTAGTTTTCTTTTTTATAAGTACCTGTGCAAATTTTTTCAACACCATTTATTGAACACCATTCTTTACTCCATTGTATGTTCTTCTCTGTTTTGTCCAATTTTAATTGATCATAAAGGTGTGAGATGATTTCTGAGCTCTCTATTCTTCTCCATTGATCAATATGTCTGTTATTATACCAGTACCACACTGTTTAGATTACTATGGCCACTTAGTATAGTTTGAAGTCAGGTAGCTTGATTCCTCTGACTTTTTCCTTTTTTCTCAAGATTGTTGTGGCTAGTATCAGTTATATGTGGTTCCATATAATTTTTTTTAATATTTGTTCTAGTTCTGTAAAATGCGTCATTGGTATCTTGATAGGAATTGCATTGACTCAATAGATTGCTTTTGGAAGTATGGATATTCTAATGATATTAATCATTCTTACACAATGAACACAACATAAGCTTCCACTTTCAATTTCTTTCCTAAGTGTATTGCAATTTCCTAGCAGGTCTTTTACATTCTTGGTTAAATTTATTTCAAGGTGTGTTTTTTAATGCAATTATAAATAGGATTATTTTCTTAGTTTTACTTTCTGACAGTTCATTATTGGTGTATAAAAATGCAAGTGAATTCTGGATATTTATTTTATATTCTGTGCTTTATTGATAAATTTGGCCATTTTAGTAGATTTTTGTGGAATCTTTAGGGTTCTCTATATACAGTACCATGTCATCTGCAAATAATAACAGTTTTACTTCTTCCTCTCTAATTTGGATGTCTTTTATTTCTATTTCTTGTCTGAATGCTGTGGCTAGGAATTTCTGTACAGTGTTGAATAATGTGGTGAAAATAGACAACTCTGTCTTGTTCCCAATCTTAAAAGAAACACTTTTAGTTTTTACCCATTGAGAAAGAAGTTGGCTGTTAGTTTGTGATATATGGCCTTTATTACATTGAGGTTTGTTCCCTCTATTCCCACTTTGCTAAGAATTTTTATCATAAACGGGTGCTGGATTTTATCAAGTGTTTTTTCAGCATGTATTGGCATACTTGTCTGGCTTTTATCCTTCATTTTGTTTATGTGGTGTATCATGTTTATTCTATATAATAAAGAGGTAATATGCAAATTGACCATGACTCCAACACACAAGATGGCCAACCCCAGGTGGTCAAAGATGGCTGCCCCCATGTGGACACAAGATGGCTGCCACAAGATGGCCAGCAGGGGAGGGCAGTTGTGGGCGATCAGGCCAGCAGGGAAGGACAGTTAGGAGGGACCAGGCCTTAAAGGGAGGGCAGTAAGGGGTGACCAGGCCTGCAGGGAAGGACAACTTGGGGGGACCCAGGTCTTCAGGGGAAAGCAGTTGAGGGGAACCAGGCCTGCAGAGAAGAGCAGTTAATGGTGACCAGGTCAGCAGGGGAGGACAGTTGGGGGTACCAGGCCTGCAGTGGAAGGCAGTTGTGGGGGACCAGGCCTGCAGAGGAGGGCAGTTGTGGGGGACCAGGCCTGCAGGGGAGGACAGTTAGGGGTGACCAGGCCTTCAGGGGAGGGCAGTTAGGGGCAACCAGGCTGGCAGGGGAGGGCAGTTAGGGGCAACTAGGCTGGCAGGAGAGGGCAGTTAGGGGCAATCAAGCTGGCAGGGGAGCAGTTAGGTGTTGATCAGGCTGGCAGGAGAGTGGTTAGGGGTGATCAGGTTGGCAGGCAGAAGTGGTTAGGGTCAATCAGGCAGGCAGGTAGGCGAGTGGTTGGGAGCCAGCAGTCCTGGATTGTGAGAGGGATGTCCAACTGCCCATTTAGGCCCGATCCTGGTGGGCCTAAACTGGCAGGCATAAACCAGGATAGGGTCTAAATGGGCAGTTGGACACCCCTCAAGGGGTCCCAGATTGGAGAGGGTGCAGGCTGGGCTGAGGGACACCCCCCCATGCATGAATTTCGTGCACTGGGCCTTTAGTTGATTTATAAATAACTAACTTTAACTTACTGCTTTTAAGATTCTCTTTTTTTAAGTTTTATCATTTTATTATGATGTGTCTTGGTGTTTATCTCTTTTGGTCCATCTTGTTTGGCATTCTGTCCTTCCTGGACCTTTGTGTCTTTTTCCTTTACCAGGTCAGAGAATTTTTTATTCATTACTTCAAATAGGATTCTAATCTCTACTTTCTCTCTTCTCCTTCTGGTACCCCTATGATGTGGATGTTGTTATACTTCATGTTGTCACAAACATCCCTTAAATTATCCTTATTTTTATAATTCTTTTTCTTTTTGTTGCTCTTATTGGGTATTTTATGATACCTTGTCTTCCAAATTGGTGATTTCATTTTCAGCTTAATTCAACATACTCTTTATTCCTTCAAGGTAATTCTTCATTTTAGGTATTGTATTTTCATTTCTGACTTTTTTTTTTAATGGTTTCTATGTATTTTTTCATGCTTTCATAGTTCCCAAATTCCTTGAGCATTCTAATAACCATAGTTTTTTAACTCTATAGCTGATAAATTGCTTGCCTCCATTTCATTTAGCTGTTTTCTCCTGTTCTTTCATCTGGGGCATTTTCTTTGTCTCTCTATTTTGGCTGCCTCTTTGTGTTTATTTCTATGTATTAGATAGATCTGCTCTGATTCACAGTCTTGGTAGGGAAGCCTTATGTAGTAGGTGTCCTGTGGGACCCAATGGTGCAGTCTCTTTGATCACTAGAGCTGGGACTCCAGGAATGTCCCTTGTGTGGGCCCTACTGTTATAATTGAGTCTTAATTGCTATTGACCTGTTTGTGTGTGGGGTCAACCCTCAGGCTGGATGACTGTGAGGATCAACCCTGTCTGTGGTATGTGAGCTGTTGTGCAGGTGCTGACTACATGAAGTGAAATTTACCTCAACAGGGTCTGGTACCTGCTGAGATCTCCCTATAGATACGTAACTTGTGAAGCTAATTGGATCCTATTCTAATGTTTTCTGAAGTTGTCCACTGGGTGTGTTGGTTCTGGGGGCATTTTGAGATTCTGTTATAGGCCAATACCAGACACTGCCTGTGACTGCTCTTGGGCAACACAGTGATCAATAGTTTGTGGCTCCCTCTTCTGGGCCTGGCTGTGCGTGGTAAGGCCCAGGCTGTGCATCTAAGCCAGGTTTTACCAGCACTGGCTCATGGCCTGGTCCACTAAAGTCTCATGGAACCTCAAAACCTGCCCCTTACTGCCTCAGCCTGCAGGCTTGGCCACTGAAAGAGCATCTGATGGTATTTTATTTGCTTAGATAGTTTCTTAGTAAGTCACCAGGTAGAAGCGGGAGATGTTCACCAGAATGATACAGGTTCAAATTGGGTGCCAGTGCTGGGTCTGAGGCCACTCAACCAATATTCTAGGCTATACCAAATCTAGTTGCAACCTGCTGGATACTTGCTCACCTTTGTGGTGGAGTGGGGTCTCAGGGAGCCATAAGAGAGGCCAGCAGAGTTTATCAGGCTGAAGCAGTTCAAGATTTGGCCATGTGAAGGGAAGGCAATGCAGGGGTCATATGTGTGAGAGAGAAATGGCACTCACCCTAGAGCCACAGAACTCAGTCTGTCTCAAATTCTGCCAATTCAACATCAGTATGGTGGGTCCCCTGGGGGTCAGGAAATGGGGCTAGTGGATCGCCCATCAGGGGGAGGTACAGGTCACATTTGGAGGAAGGTGGGGTGAGTGGCCCCCACCCCAGAGTAACACAACTCAGTCTGTCCCAGATTCTTCCCAGAACTTTGCAGGGTGGGGCCACAGAAATCAGGGTGGTGGGCCTCCAGGGAGCCTTCAGAGTGGGGCTAGAGATTTCCTGTGAGCGGAAGGCTCAGTTCTGGTTCATGGAAAAGTGGAGTTGTGGGGATGGCCTCACCTCAAAACCACACAACTCAGGCACTGATGTCCTGAGTCTGCTTACACCTCTACCTGCCAAGCCAGGCAACTGACTCCTAAACAGGGCTGTGTGACAGGGAGTCCAGAGGGTGGTGCTATTGCTTTCCCCCAGGCTGATGCCATCTGGAGGGGAGTGTTACACCCAAGAAAGATAGTGTCCTCAGTGTGAAAGAGGGCCTGGGCACAAGGACCCTCGCAGCTGTTACTTCAGCTCTCTCCCTCGAGCCACAAATTCCAGTCTGTCCTCATACTCTAGTCTGATCTACTCTCCCTCTGCCGGAGACCAGGGTGAGTGGCTACGAACAAGATTTGGTGTGTGACCATTTAAGAGGGACCTGTGTCTCTAGCAGACTCCTGTCTCTTCCTGGCAGACAATCCCACCAATTTTCACAGCTAAACGTTATATGGGCACCTCTTCCAGGCTCTGGTGCTCTGAGCTGAGTCCGGCTTGGGTTGAGACCCCACTCTTCTCAGGGGAAACTGTTGCGGCTGAGATATCCCTCCGTTCTCAGCTGCCGCCTGTGAAAGTGGGGCCAGCCTTTTCATGTCTCAGCCTTCCTAGCACTCTTGATATAGCTTCTTCTGTAAATATTTTGTAATAACACTTCTCTTCAGCTAGTCTTCAGTTGGTTATTCGGGTTGATTGCTCTATACTTTAATTGTAATTCCAGTTTGGTCCTGAGAGAATGTCGGTGTAGTTTCCACCTAATTCCCCTGCCATGTTGGATTTCTGAAGACTGTACTTCTTTTAAGAAAGATACTGACATCATTCTTTGTGAAGCAAGAATAAAATCATGCCCTTTATTCATTGTCAATGGGCCTGTTCTTCCGGAATACATTACTATCTCTTATCTAATAGCCTATTACAGACTGCAGAGCATGTAGAAGCACTGATATTGCTCAGGGTCTACAGATTTCATTTTTTATTTCAATGCCATTATTAAATAACTCCTCAAATGGAAATTCAATACTGGCATGCTACATGATAAGCTATGTTAATAGTCCATGTTATGCAAGAATTGAGCAATTACTTGAAATTTGATAGTAGTCCTGTAAAAATGTGTAATTGGCCAGACTCTCATTCACAGTAATGTTATGTTGTTACCTTAGTGTTAGCAGATTAGAATGTGGTCCTTTGAAAAGAGTTCAGAAAGCATGACCAGATTATTAAAAAGGGAATTTCTTTTATATAGATTTTTTTGAAATGAGAGAGATAAAGACACTTGAAGGCGTGGTTGGTTTGAATAGAATTTGAAGTGCTAGAATGAGATTTGAGTAGCGAGTGTTCTCTAGTCATATACATATATATGTCCTCTCAAAGTCAGGGCTTTTATAAGAAGGCTATTATAAGTTTTAAACATATTGCCGATGAGGATGTTAATTAAAACAGAAAAAATTAGCCCTGGCAGGTGGGTCAGTTGGTTGGGCATCGTCCTATTCATTGAAAGGTTGCCAGTTCAATTCCCAGTCAGAGCACATGCCCAGGGTTTTGGGCTTGATCCCTGGTGCTGGGGGTGGGAGGGCATGCAGGAGGCAGATGACAGATGTTTCACTTTCATATGGATATCTCTCTCTCTCCATCTCCCTCGCTGAAAATAAATAATAAATATTTATAAAAACAGAAAAATATATAAAAGATAAAATATCAAGAATAAATAAGGAAAAATAATCACCAGCTTTCAGATTAGGTGTAATTACAATGAGTAACAATGATGTTATTATGTTCAGAAAGCAGTGATACAGGGAACTACAAGAGAGCAATCATGATGAGTTTGAAATGTTGGCTCATCTGTGGGAGACATATAGTTGTGTACCCATTGAGTCTATGCAGATGATTCTCATGGTATTTCATAATTCGGAAATAATATCTTTTGTCCTATACCAGTGAAAACAAATGTACCCTTAGAAAATCTGAGTTAATAATAAAATCAGATATAGTACTTAAAAGGGGATGGGGGTTAATTAGAAATCCTCCTCAAAATTTTGTACAACCAGTACCAAGAAATAGGCTAATGGCTTAATTTATGCTGGAGGAGACCATTTGGTACAAACACTGATATTTCCAATGAAGAGAGTCATAGCCAGAGAGGTTACACATCAACATCTCAATAGCTGCTAGTGAAAGAGTTAGGGCCAAATCCCCAAATGCTTGTTGCACAGATCAGAGATCCTTAAAGCGCACTTTTAAGATAGAGACTTTTTACTAGTATATGCAACATGGGTAGATCCCAAAATAATTATTCTGAGTGAAAGGAGCCAGACTCTCCCCTTAAAAAAAGAAGTATATACTGTATGACTCTACTTATATGAAACTCTAAAAAATGTAGACTAATCTATAGTGACAGAAAGCAGATCAGTGGTCCCTGGGGATTGGGAAGGGGAAAGGTATTAACAGAAAAATCCTGAGAGTGATGTATATGTCCACTGTCTTGGCGGTGATGATTTGTGGTTATATACATATGTCAAAACGAATGCAATTGTAAGCTTTAAGTATGTTTGGTTTATCATGTTGATTATACCTCAATGATGCAGATGATTCCTGTCCAGAATCATGCAAATGGATTTTGTCTAGCATAAATGCAGTTGATTTCTCTTTACCTCTCATGGAATAAGCCAGTTTTGCAACTATTTGTAAATTAATTCCAGCATACTTAATCTTTATATATGTGTGATTCTCCAACTTGAATCAATTATAACACCTATGACTCCCTCGATAGTGGCAAGCATAATTCAGATTTCACTAGCCCTTGCCTCCCTTTTGCAAAGGCTCTACTGCCAAACTGTTTCTCAGAGTCTCCAGAGGTTGCTTTATATTCGCTCACAAAATGGTCCCCTTCTGCTGGGGGCCACACTGCATTCTGGACACCATGGCACTCCAAAGGGTATCTCCAGCAGACACATCAGTGGTGTTAAGCACCTGCTGTGCTCGGACCGGGTGTCACTGGACCCTTGCTGGATACAGTGGTAAAACACTGACTCTGTTCTGAACTAAATGAGTCCCAAGTCAGTGTTCCCAATATCTGAAAGAGTTTTTAGTGAGACAGTCATTTTATGTTTTATTTAAGTCCTCTCAGTTATCCATGGGATCCAATAATGAATCCAAGCTGGGGATGCCAGGAAGACAATACGAATGAAGACTCAGAGTTGTAATCACAGTAGCCCCTTCTCTTGAGAACCATGGCACTGGTACTGCATCTAATTCCTTTGGCTCTGATTCTTCTTTCTCTAGGAAGTTTTCTCTACAAGAAGTTAGCTCACTCTTTTTCCAAATGCATTTGTATTCAGTCCCTTTTCTCCATCTAGGAGGTCATGGCAAGCTTTGAATATGGCTTGAAGTTTCTCAGACCTCATACAAATCTACTCTTGTGAGTTTTTTTTTTTTTATCACCTGTTTACCAATTTGACATAATGCCACTTGGACTCAGCATAAATTTATCTTTACTTTCATTTTTATGCTTGTCTAAGCCTTGTATATTTTTAATGACCTGAGAGCAACCTGTTAGTGTATTTCTTCACAGTGTAAAGCCAGAATTAAAATACTGATCTACTTGGAAAGATTGCTATGTAAATAGTTCTGGGTCTGTAAAACATAATCTATTTTATGTCCTCAGATCTTGGTTTTGTTGTCAGAATATAAAGAATCCAATCCACTTGTGTATACTGTGTTTGCAAGAGCTGTCATGCGTAAGAAATGTTTATCTACCCAGAAGAGGAGAGGTGCATTTGAGGTCAGCCCTGATTAGGTTGAGCCTGAGGAAGTAGTCAAGAATGCTAACTATGGCCAGGGATTGTTGCTAAAAAAGTATCATCAGTGCTATCTACTCCTTATATAGCTGAATAATGAGCCAATTTCAACTTTGAACTTATTTGAACTAATAATTGAATTATTTAAACTAATAATTTCAACTTAATATTATTGCTCAGGCCTGTTGTGAAAATTTAGGAACAAATAATAGTTACTCCACTCTTTTCTTAGAGAAATTGCTAGCTGCTCAGCAAAAGCATTATGCTCTGTTACCAACTCTGTCTCTGTGTTATTTGTGTAATTTAATGTATAACAAATTTACCCAAATAATAGCAACTTAAAAGAACAAAAAAGTGTTATTTCATAGTTTCTGGGGCCAGGAATCTAGAAGCAACTTTGGATGGTTCTGACACAGAGTCTGTCATGAAGCTGTGGTCAAGCTGATGACCGGGGCACCATTCATCCAAAGACCTGACTGAGTTGGAAATTCTACCTTCAGATTTACTTACATGGTTGTTGGCAGAAGGTTTTACTTCCTTGCTAACTAAGCTTCTCCACTTGGCTGCTCATAACTTGGAAGCTGGCTTCCAATAGTGTGAATGAGGAGGTGGATAGTGAGAGAGGGAGGGCTGGAGGGAGGAAATGAGGGAGAGATTCATTAGAAGCAAATTACCAAGCTGAGCCCACACAATAGGAGGGTCTTAGGTAAGGGCATGGATACCAGGAGGTGGGAATCTTTGGGGGCCATAGGGATGATGGTTACCACAGACACCAACTTGCTGACTAAATGTGAACAAGGCACTATGCCTCTTGGAGCCTTTGTTTTCTCTTCTTACAAGTTCAGGGATTTTTACTAGATATTCTCTTCTACACCTGTTTGGCTGCTCAAAGGTGATAATATTTTGGAGAATAATTACATATTGGAGGACCTGAACAAAAACAGACTCAGTGAATGGTAGAATTTAGCTTTAGTACCTTTTCCCAATTTTCTAAAGTGATTGATGAATTGTTTTATTTTATTTTTTTTGTTTTTTTTTTGTTTGTTTTTTACCATCTAAAACACCTTCCAAAAATGTCTATTTATTACTATTTAACATTTGTTTCTCAAATTCCCTCATCTTACCATGAAGTAAATGAGATTCAAAATTGTTTCATATGCTACTACCAGTAACTAGGCCGATAATTGGCATTTATCTTTGCATAATATTATATGCGATAGGAATATTTTTGCTGAGGAAATAAAATAAATAAGATGTATTGAGAGTTACTATGTGTTTGGCATTCTTCTAAGTGTTCTTTTAATCCTCCCAATATTCTAGCAAGGTAAAACCAAGATGATTTACATTGATCATACATACATGTAGTGATACAATAGTGGCATCGTAGTACCCAGGCTCCTAGCACCTATGTATATAGACTGTTTATAGAGAGGGTACAGAACTAGCGCATGATCTTATACTAATGGAAAGGTGGACCAAGTTGGGAATGTAGCTGACTTATGCAGTCACCCACCCAGAAAATTCAAGTTCATGGCTACTGTTGTGGTGATTCTGGAATGTTTCAACTCTTCTTTCAGTGTATTCCGGCCCCAACACTCCAGGGAGATAGAAATAAAAAGGCTGACTGCATCAGATCTAAATCAGGATTTTGAGTACATCAGACATTCTTACCTTTTAGGAAATCAGTGTGAACCTCACTTTCCTAATTACATGTCAGACATAGTAATTTTAGATTCCAAAAGCATCAAGTTCCCCTATTGTTATAGTGTCTGTTAGATCCATGATTTCATCTTTCCTCCAGAATGTTAAGAAGGATCTGGGTTCAGTGTGGGATAATGCCATGGTGGTTGCTAGGTATGAGTTGACAAACATTGGTCTCAGTAAACACCAAGTATTTCCCTTGTTTCTGTTTTCAGAGTGAACCACATGCTAGAGGTTCCTCAGAATAGCTTAGAGTGAGTACACAGGATAACTAAAGCTTCTCTGAAGGCTTTTTCAGTATATGTTCTGTTTTGTAGACATACTCAACAACTCAGAGAAAATTCTGAACCTATTTGCGGGCTGCTTCAGTGAAAACAGTCTAGAGCACATAGCTATTAGCTAATGCTTTGAGAAAATAGTCATATGCATTAGAATACAGACTTCTGACTTATCTTCATTTTTAATATGTTTGATATAAATTAATCCCTGGAACACCACAATTTAGTGTATTGAGTATGGTTGGCCAGATAAAAATAAAGGACACCCAGTTAAATTTACATTTCAGATAAATAATAAATAAATAATATAAAATATTTGGTACATATTTATCCTGAAAATATTCATTCCTATCTGAGATACAAATTTAACTGGATACAAATTTAACTGAGATACAAATTTAAATTTGGGGGCCTTGAAAGGAATTAAGAGTATTCTTTTTGCTACTGTTTTGGGGACTGATGGTATCATGTCCTTGGACTCCACTTTAAAGTATAAACTCAGTAACAGCTGAGCCTCCATATCTTATTTTTAAATAGAAAAGGCTTTGAGGTAAGATAAACCAGGTTCCAATTTAGCTCTGCTATTTCCTGTCTGCATCATGAGGAACAAAGTTCTTCTTTGTGTCTCATTCTTCTCACTGGAATCATAGGCAGGGTAATAGTCACTTCAAGTGGATCAAATGTAACTAATATCCTTGTGGTTTTCCCAAATAATAGCCATGGAATATATTTCAATTATTTCCATATCTCTTATTGCTCTAAAATATGTGTCCTGAATTTTCTAAAGTCTTGCTTGCTTATGGGTATAT
This sequence comes from Ia io, assembly GCA_025583905.1. NCBI lineage: Eukaryota > Metazoa > Chordata > Mammalia > Chiroptera > Vespertilionidae > Ia > Ia io. The sequence goes on along the minus strand of JAJQQW010000009.1, from coordinate 46,413,367 downwards.
TTTATTATACTAGAGGCCTGGTGCATGAAATTCATGCACAGGGGAGGGGGGGTCCCTCAGCCCAGCCTGCACCGTCTACAATCTGGGACTCCTCAGGGGATGTCCGATTGCAATCCAGGACCAGTAGGATCAGACCTAAACTGGCAATCGGACATCCCTCTCGCAATCCAGGACCGCTGGCTCCTAACCACTCACCTGCTTGCCTGCCTGATCGCCCCTAACCTCCTCTGCCTGCCTGCCTGATCTCCCCTAAACACCTCAGTCTGCCTGCATGATGCCCATAACTGCTCGCCCCTGCTGGCCTGATTGCCCCTAAGTGCTCTCCCCTGCCAACCTGATCACCCCTAACCACTCTCCCTTGCTGGCCTGATCACCCCTAACTGCTCTGCCTGCCTGCCTGATCATCCCTAACCACCTCTGCCTCAGCCCCCACCACTGTGGCTTTGTCTGAAAGGACGTCCGGAAGGATGTCTGGAAGAGGTCCGGTAATCTGGTCTAATTAGCATATTACTCTTTTATTAGTATAAATTATACTAAAGGCTCAGTGCATGGATTCGTGCACTGGTGGGGTCCCTCAGCCTGGCCTGAAAGGATCAGGCCAAAACTGGCTCTCTGATATCCCCTGAGGGGTCCCAGATTGTGAGAGGGCTAGGCCATGCTGAGAGACCCCACCCATGCATGATCGGGGCCAGGGAGGCACTGTAGGAGGGCTCCAGGGTGTGTCCAGCCTGTCTCGTCCAGTCCTCATGGGCTGGACCCCAGCAGCAAGCTAACCTACTAGTTGGAGCATCTTCCCACTGGTGGTCAGTGAACATCATAATGAATGGTCGAATGGTAGAACAAATGGTCAGACACTTAGCATATTAGGCTTTTATTACATAGGATTATGAATATAATATCATTTACATAATTTAATATCATATGCATAATTTGAATTTTATCAATTACTTCTCTATATCTGTAATACAGCCAACCCACTCTCTGGACTTTTCCCACTTTTTTTTTTTTAATCTCAGGGGGTATCTCACATGTTTTTGTAAACTGTTCTGTTTTTTTCCACCTCCAACCTGTTTTTTTCAATTTTACATTTTTAGAGCAGTTTTAGGTTTACCGCAAAATTGAGAAGGAAGTATAGAGATTTTCCATATGCCCTCTGCCCTACACATGCATAAGCTCCCTAATACCAACATCATTCACAAGTGTGGCACATTTCTTACCAAGGATGAACCTACAGTGAAGCATTATAACCACCCAAAGTCCATAGCTTACCTTAGCATTCATTCTTTTAAAAGAAACATTTTTTTTATTTATTTCAGAGAGGAAGAGAGAGGGAAAGAGAGATAGAAACATCAATGATGAGGGACAATCGTTGATTGGCTGCCTCCTGTACTCCCACATTGCATGTCAAGCCCTCAACCCAGACATGTTTCCTGACCAGGAATCGATCCGTGACCTCTTGATTCATAGGGTGATGCTCAACCACTGAGGCACGCTGGCAGGGCAGCATTCAGTCTTGATGTTGTATGTTCTATGGGTTTGGACAAATGTACATGACATACTTACATCATTGTAATATACAGAATATTTCCACTCTCCTAAAGTTCCTGTGTTCTGACTATTCATCTCTTTCCCACCCCCAAAACCAGTGATCTTTTTACTCTCCCTATAGTTTTGCCTTTTTCAGAATGTTATATGGTTGTAATCATACAGAATGAAGCCTTTTTAGATTGTTTCTTCTACTTAGTAATATGCACTTAAGGTTCCTCCATGTATTTGCATGGCTTGATGTCTCATTTATTTTTAGCACTGAATAATATACCACTATCAGAATGCACCACAATTTATTTAGTCACTCATCTACTGGAAGACAGCTTGGTTGCTACCAACCAATTTTTAATCTGTTACACATGAGTCATTTTAAAAATGTGTAGCATTTCTGTCTCTACAGTTTCTGACATCTTTGAGACTGTGATATTTTTTCTTAATATGTTAACTCCTTGTGCTTCCAAAGTTGGGAAAAATGGGGCTTACAAAAATATATGAATTTGTACCTTAAATAGTTGCAGTAATCCTGAGAAAGAAGAAAAAAGTAGGTGGGATCTCAATATCATATTTCAAGCTGTATTACAAAGCCACTGTTCTCAAAACAACCTGTTACTGGCACAAGAACAGACATATGGATCAATGGAATAGAATAGAAAACCCAGAAATCAACCAAACCACTATGCTCAATTAATATTTGACAAAGGAGGCATGAACATACAATGGAGTCAAGACAGTCTCTTCAATAAATGGTGTTGGGAAAAATGGACAGATACATGCAAAAAAAATGAAACTAGACCACCAACTTACACCATACATAAAAATAAACTCAAAATGGATAAAGGACTTAAACATAAGACAGGGAAACATAAAAATACTAGAGGAATCCACAGGCAGCAAAATCTCACACATATGCCGAAGAAATATCTTCATTGATACAGCTCCTAGGGCAATGGAAACTAAAGAGAAAAAAAAAAACATAGGACTACATCAAAATAAAAAGCTTTTGCACAGCAAAAGAAACCATCAACAAAACAACAAGAAAGCCCAATGTATGGGAGAATATATTTGCCAATGTTATCATCAATAAGGATTTAATCTTCAACATTTACAGGGAACTCATACAACTTAACAAAAGGAAGATAAACAACCCAATCAAAAAAATGGGCAACGGACCTAAATAGATACTTTTCGAAAGAAGACAGAAAGAAGGCCAACAGACATATGAAAACATGCTCAAAGTCACTCATCATTTGAGAGGTGCAAATCAAAATGACAATGAGGTACCATCTCACACCAGTCAGAATGGCTATCATCAACAAATCAAGAAAAGGCAAGTGCTGGCAAGGATGCAGAGAAAAAGGAACCCTTGTGCACTGCTGGTGGGAATGCAGACTGGTGCAGCTACTGTGGAGAACAGTATGGAGTTTCCTCAAAAAACTAAAAATGGAACTCCCATTTGACCCAGTGATGCCACTTTTAGGACTATATCCCAAGAAACTAGAAACACCAATCAGAAAGTATATATGTACCCCTATGTTCATAGCGGCACAATTTACCATAGCTAAGATTTGGAAACAGCCTAAGTGCCCATCAGCAGATGAGTGGATTAAAAACTGTGGTACATCTACACAATGGAATACTATGCTGCGGTAAAAAAAAAAAAATAAGGAATTCTTACCATTTGCAATAGCATGGATGGAACTGGAGAACATTATGCTAAGTGAAATAAGCCAATCAGAGAAAGATAAATATCACATGATCTCACTCATTTATGGAATATAATGAACAACATAAACTGATGAACAAAAACAGATCCAGAGACAGAGAAGCATCGATCAGACCATCAAACCTCAGAGGAAAGGTAGGGGAGGGTGGGGGAAAGGGGGAGGGATCAACCAAAGGACTTGTATGCATGCATATAAACCTAACCAATGGACACAGACAACAGGGGCATGAGGGCATGAGGGCATGAGTGGAGGGGCATGAGGGCATGAGGGCATGAGGGCAAAGGGGGGGAAATGAAGGGATAAGGACACATATGTAATACCTTAATCAATAATAAAAAAAGAAAGTATATGAATTTGCTCTAGTACTCAGTCCCACCATGGCCAAAACATGCTCTGAGGACTAGTGGGGACATTTCTTTCCCCTTGTCATTTAGGGCATCTGAAGTGCTAATGCTTTGTTTCCCACATTTGGTTTTCTCTTTGTGGGACCCAAACTTCCTCATCTAAGCCTATCCTACTCTCCTTCCTCCTTCTATCCCTACCTTCCTTCTTTCTTTCTCCTCTTTCTAAAAAAGTGAATTTTAGGTCCTACTAAAGTTACCTTGAAGATAAGAAGATGGACATATAGAGAAAAGAACATCATGCAAACTACTTTCCCCATCCAGAATATCCTACTCCTTTGCCCACAACCACTTGATTTATTCAGCATTTGGTGGGAAAAATTCAATGTAGATGTGGACTGGGAGAAAGGGAAAATAAGCTCGTTTTAAAAACAAAATATATTTTATTTTATTTTTAATTTAATTTTTCCATCACCATTTATCCCCTTTAATGCCCTTTTCCACCTCCATACCCCACCTCTGCAATCTTATAGTACTTCTCAGAGAGAAACAGAACAAATGTCTATTCAAATTTTTAAAGCTGCAGAAAATGATTTAGGGCAGTGGTCAGCAAACTCATTAGTCAACAGAGCCAGATATCAACAGTACAACAATTAAAATTTATTTTGAGAGCCAAATTTTTTAAACTTAAACTTCTTCTAACGCCACTTCTTCAAAATAGACTCGCCCAGGCCATGGTATTTTGTGGAAGAGCCACACTCAAGGGGCCAAAGAGCCGCATGTGGCTCGTGAGCCACAGTTTGCTGACCACGGATTTAGGGGAATATCTTGCAATAGTAATGTTTGTTTTGGGGTGAACATTAGAATTAGTTTATACTCTGTTTTACGTAGACTCTTTGGGTGTAAAGTGACAGGACTTAATGAAGTGATATTCTGGGAACATTCCAGAGCTAAGAATCAAAAGAATTACTTGAGTTAGGTCAAAATTCAAAAGTATGATGACGGCAAAAACACCAAGCTATGTCACAGCCAAACAGAGCATTCAAGACCCCCAAATATACTGTTTCCTATTACCTTTAATTTGTGCATGCTACTCTCATTTCTTATCTCTTGAAAATCATCTCATTCTTCTCATGAACCATCTTTTTTTCTGCCCAAATGCCCTTGTCCTTCTCACACAGAGACAACCATTTTACAGCCTATGCACTCTGTAAATATTTCTTCGACTGCAGATGCCACTGGCAATTTAAATCATTTCTTTGCATGTTTCTTTCATCTCCTTGAAGGCAGGGACCGCCTCTTACTCATGTCTGTGTTCCCAGAGTCCCTTTATCACAGAACTTAGTGCATAGTATTCTTTTGTAAAAGTTTGGTGGATTGAGCCTAGCAAAATCATGGGCTACAGAGTGAGAAATGCACATGTGGGTTATTTCATTCTATCATATATGTTATTCTCAGTTACTAAGCATGCCTTAGCTTTAAGGGAATACCTAAAAAGGCAATAGAGGTGTGAATAATTTGATATGTCAGGAGTTGAAAGATATTAATCTTCTTATATGTAGGTGCTCATTCCAACATTGATATGTGTATTTTTTTCAAATCATACCTAGGTTTCAGATTGATTTTTATTATTTCATCAACAATGTAGCAGTCTTAACTTGTATTTAAGTGAGTATAATTAGTAAAATCTTAAAATAAAATAGATGAAATTGCTAAATGGGCCTGGCTATTTAGTTATGACATTTTTAGTGCCTAATAAATATAAATGAGATAAAAAAGGGTAATTTACTTTCCTATGATAAGATGCATAATTTTCTAATAGCACCAGCTAATATGACTACAGAAATTGCCTAACCTTTTGGGTTCTAGCACCTTTATTTGATCCAGATAAGGTTTCATTTACAAAAAGATTTAATGGATTTCACCCCAAAAGCAACTACATTTTTTGTTTCTAGATCTGAAACCAGTTTGCCATGAATTTCAGTTGATCTGAAAATTTCTGTTCCTTTTATGAGGAGGCTCCAGTCTAGAGGGTTTTCTGAGAAAGCACTTTTTTTGCAAACTGGAAGTAAGAGTGAGATAATATTAATAGCAAACATTTGTTAAGCATTTAAACATCCACCACTGTGCTAGGTGCTTCACATTTAATCCTCACAGTATTCTACGAATAGGTGTGACTGCTATCCTCATGGTGGAGTCCGCATCTAGATCCTGTTCTCATAAAAGCTATTCTAATTAGCTGTGGATGGACCACATTATTGTTAAAAATTGTTATTGTTATTAAAATTTGCTGATTGAGTAAATTAAGTTTTCCCTTCACTGTGGTTACACTGCATGGCAAAATCCATGATTAATTAGGTGCAAGTATTGCTATTGAATCTTGAGCAAGTTCATACCAGTACTCGAGGTCCACATGGTCATTCATGCTATAGCCACAAGGGGGCGTTTGCTAAAGGCTAAGGAGCCTGCACCTGACTTTTTCCAGGGAGAAAGTGGGGCAAGTGACTTACCTTTGGAATGTGTTCCTTGACTTAGAGTGATCCTGGGCTTGGAGTTTAACCTTGCTGCACCTTTCCCAGTGTGTTACAAAGGTCTTCCGGCAGTCTTCTGCTCGTTATGCCTAATTGAATCACTGTTAGGCACATTCTATGAAAATAATATGGTTTTAAAAAGGCCAGTTTCCAGAGTGGGTATTAAAAAACACCATAATCACCGAACACAACACAATTCAGCTAATTTTAAATGATATTCTTTCTTTCTCAGTAGCTCTTTCCTAGAGTCTGCTGGAAAGTTCCGTGGAGCTAGAAGGTGGTTAGATCACAGCAAAGGGGAATTTGATCATCAACATAAAACTGAATAAAGAATGCAGTCTGGAACCAACTGGCTGAAAATATAGTTTTCATATACTTCAGATAATTATTTTAAATGCACTCATTTAATTTAATAACTCTGTTATTATAACTATGGATTAAAAACATATGCCACAATAAAAGTTTGGGAGAAAGCATTTTAGAAAAATAGGAAATTGACTCATCATTTAATAAGCTCCTTAAGGGAGAATAATTCATTTTAGGCAGCTGTAGAAATTCAAGGGTTTAATGAAATATCTTTCTTCAATTATTTTATTTGAAGCACTTATGTAGATCACTCCATATGAGTCTAAGGTTTGATTTCTTCAAGCATAGTTTTATATCCTGGATAGGGAGAACCAACTAAAAATAATTATCACTAAAATCTAGACATCCGTCTTTATGTTTGTATGTGTACTCAACATTCTATTTTTAATATACAGAATCGCCCTATTAAATGCCTAATATCTGATGGCACTCTTTCTAGGCACTTAAGATTCATTAGCAAACACAATAGCCCCAAGTTCCCACCACTGTGAAGCATACATTCTAGCAAAAGAGGGAAGGCAACAAACAAACAAACAAAAAACCATAGTGAATAAGTAAATTACATGGTGTAATATTAATATTACATTAATATTAATAATATTAATATATTAAAACTATTAAAAACTAGATCAAGTTAAAGAAGATTAGGGTGCTTTTAAGTGAGATTGCAATGGGGTCAGAGTGGACCTTACTGAGGTGAAATTTGAACAAGGACTTGAAAGTACAGAGTGTGTTCGCCTTGCAGACACATGAAACAGAGGGACAGACTCTCCAGATGAGGGAATGGCCAGTGCAAAGGCTACCATAGGCAAAAGAACAAGGAATAAGACATAAACTGACTTACATTTTTTTAAAGATTCACAGTGATTTTTATGTTGCATGTAGACTGTGTATGTATGTTGAGATGAAGAGAGTTTCTAGGTTTCCTAGAAGAGATGACAGTAGCTACTATCAGAGTGGTATCAGTGGGTTTTGGATTTATTTGGAAAGTTGTGTCAACTGAATGTCCTGAGAGATTTGATGCCAGGGGTGGAAGGAAGACACGCCTCCGAGGTCTCTGGCCTGAGCAGCTGAAAGATGAGGCTGTCTTCAACTGGTATAGGGGAGACTGCAAAAGTCAGAGTCTGGAGAGAGGATGAGAAGTTCAGTTATGACAGGATGAGTTGAGACGTTCATTCGACATCTGAGTGCCAGTTAGATAGAATCTTCTCTTCCCATTAGGAATACTAGTCCCTGGCACAAGACCTCCTCTGCCATCTGTGACAGATATTCCTGATTAAAAAGTCCTTCATTCGTGCTAGCTTGATGGAGCTCAGACTCTCTTAACACGGGGACCTAGATAAGCAATACTAACCAGTACTTCTTGACTGAAGTTAGAGAGTAAGGTTAACCCTTGGTTTTCTTGCTAGGCCATATCTAAAGACAAAAGATTTTCAAGGTCATTTCATTGTTGTAGCCAATGATTTATTTTAAATACAGTCATGTGCTGCATAATGACATTTTGGTCAGTGATGGGCAGCATATATGACTATGATCCCAAAAGATGAAATGGAGCTGAAAAATTCCTATGGTTTAATGACATCATAGCCACGGTAACATTGTAATGGAAATGCATTACTCACATGTTTGTGGTGAAACTGGTGTAAATAAACCTACTTTGCTGCCAGTGGTGTAAAAATATAGCATATGCAATTATGTCGAGTACATAATACTTGATGATAATAATAATAAATGCCTGGTTAATGCACTTACTACACTGCTTATCATTATTTTAGAATACATGCTTCCTAATTATTTTTTTTTCAAAGTTTGCTGTAAATGGTATGCTGCATTATGCCAACAGCAGCCTCATACATCTCGTGTTTACAGTGTCTCTAAATTGTATTATTTTCTCTGGTGCTTGATTTAACCTCGTGTTGTTTTACTCAGGAACATGCTATGTGGGTTTGCAACCTAGGAGCAATAGACTAAGCCATGTAGCCTAGGTGTGTACAGTAGGCCATACCATCTAGATTTGTGTACGTGCACTCTCTGATATTTGCCCAATGACAAAATCACTTAATGAAACATTTCTCAGAACCTATTCTCATCATTAAGTGGTGTTTGACTATATATCATTTACCAATGCCTTGGCACAAAACCAGGTTATTCCAGTTGGTAACATTTCCCTGTGGAATAACTGGATTTCTGTATTTTCCTAGGTAAGAAGGAGCAATGTAGCATCTGAGAAATCTGTTTTAGGCTTTCCTGACAGCAGACTTTTCCTGAACGGCTTTGTAACTGTCATCCTATTCTCTTTAGCAACTCTCTCTCTCTCTCTTTCTCTCTCTCTCTCTCTCTCTTTTTAGAGTAAAAGTAGAATAGGTATCCTGGATTTTGTCAGTGATGAAGGCATGCCTGATGTGAGAGAAGGCTACCTCCTGATTTCCTAATGAGAAAACACTTGGTTGGAATGAGGAAGACAAAGGTCTGATCCTTTTACCAGTTAAATCTCTGCATCTTGCATATTCTTCCCATTCCTCCCACAGAGCAAACATATTCTCTCGCCCTGCCACCTACTAGAATTTAACAAAGGGTCAGTGAGAGTTCACAGTAAATTTCTTCCCCAGCACCTGGACACCAGAGAGTCGGGTATTTAAAAAATAAATAATTGAATAAAGTCTAAAAGACTTGCCATAAAAATATATCACTTTTTTATTTCAAAAGTTCATTCAGTGTGGCTAGACTTCTGTTCAGTTAAAGAAAAATGCTTTGCATTTCTTTGAGGTGGCAATAATCTATTTGGTAATGACAAGAAATGTATGTACAGTTCCTGCTGGTTAGTAGATTGCCTTTGTCTTGCTTGCATCACATAAACACAGATGTCAGGAGAGAGCCCCTTTGTCGGTTAATCTGAGTTTGGAGAACTGCTGACGCAGGAGCTAAGAGATCTGTACTGGGTTTACACAGGGCTTTTTTTTTTTGTCTTAATATAAATCGATAGAGAAGAACTTCAGAGCAATTTAGAATTCTAACCACTGTATTAACACAAAAATCCTTTTGCTTATGTAATGTTGCTATGTGAATTCTCTCATTTACCAAAACCCCAGCTGTCTTCCTTTCCATTATCCTAAATTTGTGTGTGTCTGAAAGGAGTAATAGATGTAAAAATGGATTTCCAAATAAGTCAGTCATTCCTTTAACAATAAAGCAGCCATTTTATAATTAAGAAATGCAGATGAGATTCTTTATTAGTAAAATAACTTTTTAATAGAAATGACCAATTAGGGCCTAAAAAGCCAGCGCTGCTCCTCTTCAAGCCACAACCTAGTCCCCCTGGAGTGCTGCCCACTGGGGTTCCATGGGGGAGGGAAAATGCCACCCTGCCAACTGGAGGAGTTTGTGCTTATTAGTTTCTGTGGTTAGCAGCATTATTAAGGAGGCAGAATGATAAAGTAATGGGGATGAAAACTGTTCTTAGGATCAACGATGACGTATGAAAGGAGATATTTTTTGCTGCTGACATGCTTCCAGTTTTATGGCTTGTTTTCTGCTCATTTATGGAGAAAAGACAGAAAGTAATTCAGAAAGAGAAATATGAATTAATTTCTATTAAATTTGAATTATAATGCTACAGATTTCACCCTAAGAATTCTATAAGACTGGGTATATATTTATTCAAATATGCACTATCTCCTTCTAAATTACCTCCTTGAGCCCTGGTCAGTGTGACTCAGTGGTAGAGCATCAGCCAATGTACTGAAAGGTTGTGTGTTTGATTCCCAGTCAAGGGCACGTGCCTAGGTTGCAGGTTCATTTCCTGGCCCTGGTTAGGGCGCATGCAGAAGGCAACCAATCCATAAATTTAGACACATGGATGTTTCTCTCTCTCTTTCTCTCCCCCTCCCCCCATCAAGTCTCTCTAAAACTCACTGGAAAAAAAAAAAAAATCCTTGGGTGAGGATTAAGAGCAAATAAATAAATTAACTCCTTGTGCTGATCCTGTGGTCCTGGTCTTTTTTTTATTTTTAATTACCTTTATTCTGCAGCATATTTTCTCTGAAAACCTTAATGTTCAGAACATTTCACCTTCAGGAGACTCTTCAGTCTGACCAGCACCATCAAAATCACCTGGAGGCTTGAGTGACTCTCACCTCAGAGGCTCAGGTAAGTAGATCTGGGGTGAGACCTGAAAATTTGCATTTCAAACTGGCTGGCCTAGGGACAACCTTTTGAGAACCAATGAATTAATAGGTGACCTTCAAATCATTATCTCCGTATTGTTGGTTATTTGTAAACAGGTTTTAAACGTTGTTCCAAAGAGTTCCCCAAAATTAGTATTATTAGGAAAAGCCTTTGTTTATAAACAAAGAGCCCCAGGACATCACGGCTACCCCTGGGATGCTGACCCAAGCTAGCCTGCAAGGAACCCGGGGGCTCCTGTCTCTTAATCCCTCCTCACCATGCTTTGGATCATCTAGCAAAGGGGTGGGGAACATCCAGCTCTCAGCCGAATAAAGCACTTGAAATCATTTGGTCTGGCCCTGCCAAGGCATTAGGGGTGAGTTAATTAAATGTTTGACCAAATATAGCAGGCTAATTTTTAAGTTGATAATTTTGTATGGCCTGGGAATCCTATCTAATAATAGACAAATATGCAAATTGACCATACCTCCGACACACCCACAAGCCACGGCCACAAGCCACGCCCACCATCCAATCAGAGCGAGCATGCAAATTAACCCAAACCAAGATGGCTACAGCCACAGAGAGTAAGGTTTCCTAGGTAACAGAGGAAGCCAAGCTTTCCGCCTGCCCTTGCCAGGCCTAAGCCTCCACTCAAGCTACAAAGTTTCAATTATAGAAGGTAAACAAATTCAAACAAATGGCGACAGAATGGAGCTTGAGAGAGCAGGCCAGGGTTGCCGCCGGCAACAGGGGAAGCAAAGCTTTCCGCATACCCTGGCCGGGCCCACCCACTTAAGGCAACAAAGTTTCAATTATAACCCCAACAGAAATGGCTGCCGCCTTGGAGGGAGCCCCAGGCTTGGCTCCGCTCCAGGCTACAAAGTTTCAATTGTAGAAGGAAAATAAATTCCAGATACCAGGGCCTCCGCTTGAGTTGCTAGGGGGAGTGGCCCACCTGCAAACCACCACAGGCCCCTTGCTCAGGCCGCCCCACACCCCAAGGGAACCCCCACCTGATCCGGGACGCCCTTCAGGGCAAACCAGCTGGCCCCCACCCCTATACCAGGCCTCTATCCTATCTAATAAAAGAGTAATATGCAGATTGATCATCACTGCAACACACAATATAGCTGCCCCCATGTGGTCAAAGATCCTACCCCCATGTGGACACAAGATGGCCACCACAAGATGGCCAGCAGGAGAGAGCAGTTGGGAGGCACCCGGCCTACAAGGGAGGGCAGTTGAGAAGGACCAGGCCTGCAAGGGAGGGCAGTTGGAGGTGATCAACCCTGCAGGAGAGGGCAGTTAGGGGTAACCAGGCTAGCAGAGGAGGGAAGTTGGGGGCAAACAGGCTGGCAGGCAGAAGCGGTTAGGGGCAATCAGGAAGGCAGGCAGGCAAGCAGTTGGGAGCCAGCAGTCCTGGATTGTCAGAGGGATGTCCGACTGCCCTAAACGGGCAGTCGGACATCCATCGAGGGGTCCCAGACTGGAGAGGGTACAGGCTGGGCTGAGGGACAACCCCCCTCTGTGCATGAATTTTGTGCACTGGGCCTCTAGTTGATGTTATAATATCCAAATGGACCTTGGCAGAAAAAAGGTTCTCCACCCCCAATCTAGCAAAAAAGTGTCCTAAAGTACCATGCTCTTTATCATGCTGCCATAGAGCCAGATGTCAGTTGTATTTTTACTATTTTTTGACAAATGTTGTGGTTTTGGGGAAAATAAATTCAAATTGGTTGGGCCCCATCTAGTAATTTGCTCTTGAGTCCTGAAGACAGTTGTTTAGTATTTTTCCTCCTCTGTACTTAAAATAAATTATTGGTTGGAAGAAAATGTATATATGAGAGAGAGAGAGAGAGGCCATTTTAAGAATACAAATATCTCAAGTGTCTGCAGGGGAAATTATAACAGGAAGGCCAATTGCCTCTGTTTCTATCAAATCAAACTTTGGGGTGAAGGGGAAAGGACAGCATGAAAGCAGAGTTCCTGGTGACAAACACTGTATGGGCAGATGAAATACTTCAAAAGCCAAGGGCAAAAAGCAAAGACTACTGACTCAGCTCTGGATACTCTAGGCTCACTCAGCTCTGCTCACACGGCAGATACCCAGGATTAGCAGGGCCACCCCTTCCCTTGCGCCCTATGGCACAAGTTCCTGGCCAGGATTTTAGATGCTGAGCATTTGGCTTCTTAGGAAAAATATAAAATATTGAAATTAGAAAGAACTGGAGGTTTTTTGTGGTTGGTAATGGGAGGCTCCAGGAGAAGCATGAGGGCTGCAGATATAACTCAGCAAGACTTGAATTCACTCTGTTTCTATACATTGCTAAATCTTTTCTCTTCCTTTTCTGTATCTAATTCATAAATCTTTTTTTTTTTTCTAACAACTTTAAGATCTCCCTTCTCTGCAGAAAGTTCGAGATTTCCCATTTCTATTTCTCTGCTTCTTCCATCACAGTTACATTTGTGTGTTGCCTGGGAATTCCCCCTTCCATACCCCCTGCTTGACTCAATTGATCAGGTCTTTTCTGTACCGTATGCTGTACTGTGTGCTGAAACAACCTCAGAGTAGAGGGAATAATGTTTCTTGTGTTACAAATATACCTTTTAAACATTTGATGTTGTGAATAGATGGACTTGCTGTACAAGCAGCACAACGTGAAGACAAAACATAGAAGTATGGGATTTCCTACTAAAATACTACAAGACTTGCAGAAAAATAAACTCATACTCCATAATATGCACAAATATTGTATTGAGTGGTAATCTGTTAAAAGTGAAATGAGTTTGCACATATAATTACCAATGTTTTTGCACAGCAAATGCAAATTTTATTCTCCATGTATTGATTTGTTAATTTTTAGTGTGTGCCCAATGACAGCCATAAGCTATTTAATTATCACTCCTCAGGAAAGGCTCTGAATCTATGTCTAGAGCAGTTGGGCACACTTGTCCGTGGCTTTATCTCATACCTCAATAAAAGTTTCTTTGGGCTCCACCCATGTGTGCCATCTCTCAGACTACTTCTGTGTAACATCATGTACCTGAACGAACTTTGAGGAAAATATTCTAGCTGATCATGCCTTCAGGGTTCTAGATGAAGCAATAGAAACGCTAAATCTTTCTTAGAGGAGAAAGTATAGTCAGCGTATGGGTAACAGAGATATAATACACTGAGAATGAACTCTTCTTTGGGATCTTAAAAGAGGTGGCTATGAGGAGAATTTATATGTAAAGGATGAAGAAGAGGAAGTATGGCTGTTAGTTGCCTTCATAAAGTCATTTTCCCTTCCATCTTTTGATTGAAGAACTTTTGGTTGTTGTTGTTAAACACCAGATGCCTTGCTAAGGAGGTGAATCATAATCCAGCTAAGCCATCCATGATACTCACCTTCTTCTTCATCAAATACTGGATGAGCATGAAATCCTTTTTTTTTTTTTTGTCCAGTGACATGTGAGAAGACTGTTGGGTGAGTATGGAAAGCATTTTCCTCTCTGATTAAATAGAATGGCTGCTGGGATAAAACCATTCTTCCCCTGGCTTTAGCTTTAAAGGTACTTGCATATGCTTGATTTCTTGTTTGAGAGCTATCTCACACACTCTCAAAATGATGAAGGAACCTGGCCGGCATGGCTCAGTGGTTGAGTGTCGACCTATGAGCCAGGAGGTCATGGTTTGATTCCTGGTCAGGGCACATGCCCGTGTTGCAAGGGCACTTGCCCAGGTGCAGGCTCCATTCCCATTAGGGGGCACACAAGAGGTAGCCCATCAATGATTATCTCTCATTAGTGATGTTTCTATCTCTCCCTCCCTCTTCTTTCCCCTCTGAAATAAATAAAAATATATATTTTTTAAAATGATGAAGGAATATGGAAAGAATCTCAGTCACTGATGACATTACTGAACTGCCACACCAATTTCGAATCACTTACCAAGTGATATATTAAAACTTACATCACCTGTATAGACAATAAAGAGAGAAGGTCCCCATTAATATTAACCCCTTCTTTTAATCTCCTCCTATACAAAATATACTCTTATTTCATGACTTAGACTAAATTCTATCTCCTTTGGGATCCTTTTTCAACCACGCCAGACTAAACTGATATTTTTTCTTATATGAATTGCATAGGCATTTAATCCCATATTTATATGACCTATTACATCTTTTTTTTAAATATATTTTTATTTATTTCAGAAAGGAAGGGAGTGGGAGAGATAGAAACATCAATGATGAGAGAGAATCATTGATCGATTGTCTCCTGCATGCCCCCTACTGGGGGTTGAGCCTGCAACCTGGACATATGCCCTTGGCCGGAATCAAACCTGGGACTCTTCAGTTCCCAGGCTGACACTCTATCCACTGAGCCAAACTGGCTAGGGCTGACCTGTTACAGAAAACCGGAATAAATAAAAAAATGCTCGGAGAGTTTGGAGTTACATTTATTACGCGCGGGTCCAGAGGAAAATGTCTCTCAAATTCTGGGCCCCAACATGGAGGAATTTTCTTTATTCATATGTTTTTATCTTCTTTGTCTCCTAAATATTGGGTGTTTCTGGCCTCTTTTGCAAGTTCTTAAAGAACCCCTGTGTGCTGGGGCCTTGAGATATCAACCAAAGGCCTGGCCTGGTGCCAGCACTGATAATTTTGTCTGGGGAAGGTTTAATGGCCTCTCTGAAGTGGGAGTAGTCACATTTTCCTTATTATTTAAGCAAGCAAGCATTTACAGAAGCCAAATAGCAGGGTTACAATTTCAAACAGCAGTTTTCATGTAAGATGGATGCTTCATTCCCCACTGGTTTTATGTACATGAGTCAAATCATGACTCTTAGTCATTGTCAGGGAGGGAGTTATATTTACCCCTGAGGACTATAATTTTAATTTTCTGCCTAATAAAGTCAGTGGGCCTGCTTATAAGATAAGGGCCCGGAATGAGGGCCAGGAGTAATCTTTAGAGAGTCTGAAAAGTCCTGGACTCTCTATTTTTTGGGGGGCTGTCTCAAGCCAGGTGTGATGAAGCCACGTTGGGATTCTGTCGACCTTGACTGACATGCAGGTGGTCCTTTCCAGGTAGGAGTCAGTCCTTAGGTGGCAAATTTCTTTATCCAAACAGAGTCACCAGGGTGGAAGGGATGAACCGGATCAGAAGTTGGTATAGGAGGAGCTGGGAGAAAGATGGCGACCGGCAAGAAGGTAGGGAGAGTGAGAGTGTGAGTGAGGAACCCATAGAGGAGAGTGTAGACGTGTAGACCTGTGTGGTGTGTGTGTGTGTATGAGCTAGGGTCAGATAGATTCTGCAGGGCTTCCAAGGGACTGCCTAACCGGGCAGTCCTAGACGGCGGAGCCCCGCGCACAAAGCGGACACTTCTCGGCGGCTGGTGCGGACGCGGAGACCACGCCATCTTGAGAAACAGAGCTGCCTGAGACTCAGATCCTGGCTTCTGACACAAACCAGGACCCTGCAGCCACTGGGGACAGAGAACTGCTATCACAGCTTCAGAGGAAGAAACAACAAGAATCCAGACTTCCCGGCAGATTCCCATGAGTCAAAGAGCCTATCCCCGTCCCCGCAGGCGCACGCTGATCGCGCCAGAGTAACTGATAGACACGCCCCTCGCGCAAGCTGCAGAGCTTTGCTCAGGGACGCGCTCCGCCTTAGGGAACTTGGCACGCAGGACAGAAGCAGCTCACCTTCGGGGAAATCTGTCAGTGCGCACAGAGGGCTCCCCTTCGGGGAATTGGGGGGAATTTGGCTTGCGGGTCACAGCTCCCCTTCGGGGAATCTTAGAGCGTGCACAAAGGGGCTTCCCTTTGGGGAATTTGGCGCGCAGGACGGACTCCGCCCCTTTCCGGGGATTCTGGGAGAGTGCACAAAGACAGCTCACCTTCAGGGATTTGAGAGTGTGCACCCTAGCCGGTTTGGCTCAGTAGTGAGAGCACACACAGGACGCAGCTCCACTTCAGGGAATTTGGCACGCCGGACACAGCTGCCTGGGATCCCTGACTCACAGCGCATTCACACTAAGAGCCAACGACTCCAATTGTTGATGCATGCACACACAGGGACCCTGATTCTCAACGAGAAACTGCACAAGGCAACAGAGACTCTGACACTCGATTCTTGGTGCAGATACAGGGAAACTCTGACTCCTGGCACATGCTAAGGATCTCATTTTTGGCACATACCAACAGTGTGGTGCTGACAGGGCCCCTGATTCTAAGTGTGCACACGAGACCACACGGAACACTGGGTCACTGACCCTGGGCAAGTCTGGTTCCCACCAACCAAAGGCAGCCACACGTCCTAGTGTCAGAGCACTTCAGTGAAACTCGGGTGGAGCGAAGTCCCCCCACAGCGCACGGCCGAGGTGCACACAAACAGAAGCTTGAGCTTTCTGGTGATAGCCAGAATGGGGAAACGAAATAACTCACAGAGGAAAGAAAATGTGGAGTCGCCAAGAAAGGAAATTAGTGAAACTGAAGCTTGCAACATGACCGAAAAGGAGTTCAGAGTAATGGTCGTGGAATTTATACATCGGATGGATGAGAAAATCAACAACTTATGCAAGAATCAGGAAGAAATGAAAAGTGATATAGCTACAATTAAAAACACCATGGAAAGTTTCAACAGTAGACTACAAGAAGCAGAGGACCGAATTAGTGAGTTAGAAGATCAGGTACAGAAACAAGCTCAATCTGAACAGCAATTGGAGAAAAAAATTAAAAAGCAGGAGGAAAGCCTAAGGGAGCTTCGGGACAACATGAAGCGAAGTAACATGCGTATAATGGGGCTGCCAGAAGGACAAGAAGAGCAGCAGGGATTAGAAAATCTATTTGAAGAAATAATGACAGAAAACTTCCCGGATATGGGAAAGATAAAAGTTACGCAAGTACACAGAGAGTCCCAAGCAGGATCAACCCCAAAAGACCCACACCAAGACATGTCATAATCTCAATGGCAAATATAAATGATAAAGAGAGAATCTTAAAGGCAGCAAGAGAGAGACAGAGAGTTACCTACAAAGGAACACCCATCAGATTGTCAAATGATTACTCAACAGAAACACAACAAGCTAGAAGTGAATGGAAGGAGGTATACAAAGTGTTGCAAAGCAAAGGACTGAATCCAAGAATACTATATCCAGCAAGACTATCAATCAAAATTGAAGGGGAAATCAGGAGCTTCGCAGACAAAAAAAGACTCAGGGAGTTTATCACCACCAAACCAGCAATGCAAGAATTGCTAAAGGGAATACTGTAAAAAGAAGAAATAAACAGGTAAGAAGGAATACAGACACAAAAATAGATATGACTACAAACAAATACCTTTCAGTAATAACTTTAAATGTAAAAACGGACTAAATGCTCCAATCAAAAGACATCGAGTGTCTGAATGGATAAAAAAGCATGACCCATATATATGCTGTCTACAAGAGACCCACCTCAGAACAAGAGACTCACACAGATTGAAAGTGAAGGGATGGAAAAATATCTTCCAGGCAAATGGAAATGAAAAAAAAAGCTGGGGTAGCAATACTTATATCTGACAAATTAGACCTCAAAGTAAATGCCATAACAAGAGATAAGGAAGGCCACTTCATAATACTAAAGGGAGAAATCCAACAAGAAGAAATAATTCTGGTAAACATATACGCTCCCAATATAGGAGCACCCAAATACATAAAAAAACTCCTGGAGGATATCAAGGGAGAGATTAATAGCAATACAATCATAGTAGGAGACTTTAATACCCCACTATCACCACTGGACAAATCCTCTAAACAAAAAATCAGCAAAGAAACAGCAATCCTAAATGACTCACTAGACCAGATGGAATTAATTGACATCTTCAGAACATTTCACCCCAAAGCCACAGAATATACATTCTTCTCAAGTGCACATGGGTCATTTTCAAAGATAGACCATATGCTGGGTCACAGGCAAAGTCTCTTCAAATTCAAGAAGATAGAAATTATATCAAGCATCTTCTCAGATCACAGTGGCATAAAACTGGAAATCAACTACAATAAATACAATCCAAAGAAATCAAACACATGGAGACTAAACAGCATGCTATTAAACAAGGACTGGGTCACCAGAGAGATCAAGGAAGAAATAAAAAACATCATGGCAACAAATGACAATGAAAAACACAACAATCCAAAATCTATGGGACACAGCGAAAGCCGTCTTGAGAGGGAAGTTCATAGCTCTACAAGCCTATTGCAAAAAACAAGAAACAATGGTAATAAATTACCTAACTCTACAACTCAAAGAGCTAGAAAAAGAGCAGCAAGAAAAGCCCAGTGTAACCAGAAGGAAGGAAATAACAAAGATCAGAGCGGAGATAAATGACATAGAGACCAAAGAAACAATACAAAAGATCAACAAAACCAAGAGCTGGTTCTTTGAAAAGATAAACAAGATTGATGGACCTCTAGCCAGGCTCACCAAGAAGCAAAGAGAGAGGACCCAAATAAACAAAATCAGAAATGAAAGAGGTGAAATAACAACAGACCCTGCTGAGATACAAAGGATTGTTACAAAATACTACGAACAGCTCTATTCCAACAAACTGGACAACCTGGAGGAAATGGACAAATTCCTAGAAAAATACAACCTTCCAAAAATCAATCAAGAAGAATCTCAACAGCTTAATAGGCCAATAACTATGGACGAAATTGAAGCAGTCATCAAAAAGCTTCCGGCAAACAAAAGCCCGGGGCCTGACGGCTTCACAGGAGAGTTTTACCAAACATTCAAGGAAGAACTAAAACCTATCCTCCTCAGACTATTCCAAAAAATTCAAGAGGAAGGAACACTTCCAAGCTCCTTCTATGAAGCCAGCATCACCCTAATACCAAAACCAGATAAAGACAACACAATGAAAGAGAATTACAGACCAATATCCCTCATGAACATAGATGCCAAAATCCTCAACAAAATTCTAGCAAATCGGCTCCAGCAGTACATCAGAAAGATCATACACCATGACCAAGTACGATTTATCCCAGGAATGCAAGGATGGTACAATATCCGCAAATCAATAAACGTGATACATCACATAAACAAATTGAGAGATAAAAATCACATAGTCATATCAATCGATGCAGAAAAAGCATTTGACAAAATCCAACACCCTTTCTTGATAAAAACTCTCAACAAGGTGGGAATAGAAGGCTCATACCTCAACATAATAAAAGCTATATATGATAAACCCACAGCAAACATCATACTCAATGGACAAAAGCTAAAAACATTTCCCCTAAGAACAGGAACAAGACAGGGATGCCCACTCTCACCACTCCTGTTTGACATAGTACTGGAAGTATTAGCTATTGCAATTAGACAAGAAGAAGAAATAAAAGGCATCCAAATTGGAAAAGAACAAGTAAAGTTGTCTTTATTTGCAGACGACATGATATTGTACATAAAAAATCCGAAAGATTCTGTCAAAAAACTAATAGACTTAATAAATGAATTCGGCAATGTAGCAGGATACAAAATTAACGCCAAGAAATCTATGGCCTTTCTATACACCAATAGTGAACTTACAGACAGAGAGACTAAAAAGGCAATCCCATTTACCATCGCACCAAAAAAATTAAGATACCTAGGAATAAACTTAACTAAGGAGGTAAAAGACCTATACACGGAAAACTACAGGACACTGAAAAAAGAGATAGAGGAAGACGTAAACAGATGGAAGAACATACCATGTTCATGGATTGGTAGAATCAACATCATTAAAATGTCCATACTACCCAAAGCAATCTATAGATTCAATGCACTCCCCATTAAAATACCAACAGCATATTTCACAGACCTTGAAAGAACTCTCCAAAAATTCATCTGGAATAAAAAAAAAGACCCCGAATAGCCACAGCAATCCTGAGAGAAGAATAAAGTAGGAGGGATCTCAATACCAGATTTCAAGCTGTATTACAAAGCCACTATTCTCAAAACAGCCTGGTACTGGCACAAGAACAGACATATAGATCAATGGAACAGAATAGAGAATCCAGATATTGATCCAAACCACTATGCTCAATTAATATTTGACAAAGGAGGCATGAACATACAATGGAATAAAGACAGTCTCTTCAATAAATGGTGTTGGGAAAATTGGACAGACACATGCAAAAAAATGAAGCTAGATCACCAACTTACACCATACACAAAAATAAACTCAAAATGGATACAGGACTTAAACATAAGACGGGAAACCATAAAAATACTAGAGGAATCCACAGGCAGCAAAATCTCAGACATATGTCAAAAGAACTTCTTCACCGATACTGCCCCTAGGGCAATGGAAGCTAAAGAGAATATAAACAAATGGGACTATATCAAAATTAAAAGCTTTTTTACAGCAAAAGAAACTATCAACAAAACAACAAGAAAGCCCACTGTATGGGAGAACATATTTGCAAATGGCATCACTGATAAAGGTTTAATCTCCAACATCTACAGGCAGCTTATACAACTTAATAAAAGGAAGATAAATGATCCAATAAAAAAATGGGCAATGGACCTAAATAGAATCTTTTCCAAAGAAGACAGAAGGAAGGCCAAGAGACACATGAAAATATGCTCAAGGTCACTAATTATCCGAGAGATGCAAATCAAAACAACAATGCGCTATCATCTCACACCTATCAGAATGGCTATCATCAACAAATCAACAAACGACAAGTGTTGGCGAGGATGCGGAGAAAAAGGAACCCTCGTGCACTGCTGGTGGGAATGCAGACTGGTGCAGCCACTGTGGAGGACAGTATGGAATTTCCTCAAAAAACTGAAAATGGAACTCCCATTTGACCCAGTAATCCCACTCCTAGGAATATATCCTAAGAAACTGGGAACACCAATAAGAAAGGAAATATGCACCCCTATGTTCATAGCAGCACAATTTACAATAGCTAAGATCTGGAAACAGCCTAGGTGCCCATCAGCAGATGACTGGATCAGAAAACTATGGTACATCTACACAATGGAATATTATGCTGCCATAAAAAAGAAGGAATTCTTACCATTTGCAGCAACCTGGATGGAATTGGAGAACATTATGTTAAGTGAAATAAGCCAGTCAATGAAAGAAAAATACCACATGATCTCACTCATTTATGGATAATAAAGAACATTAAAAACTTGAACAAAAAGATAGATACAGAGTAAAGCATCAAACAGTCTGTCAAATTACAGCAGGAAGGTTAGGGAGAGGTGGGGAAGATAAGAGATCAATCAAAGGACTTGTATGCATGCATATAAGCATAACCAATGGACGCAAAACTCTGGGGGGTGAGGGCATATATGGGAGTGGGGTGGGGGGGGCAATGGTAAGATATGTACACATATAATACCTTAATAAAAAAATTGGGGAAAAAAAAAAAAAGAAGTTGGTATAGGTAGAACATCTCAGATGTGCTTCTGGATTGCTTCCTGGGTAGACTGTAAAGCCTGTAAGTAAAGACTGGTTATGGATTTCAGTTTTTCTAGATTGGGTAGTTCAGGGTTTGGAAGAGTCACTAGAATCTGTAGAGGCCCCACAGGTTTTAGGGAAGCCTCCTGGGCAGCTTCATCTGTGGCCTGGTTCCCTCTTGCTTCTATAAATACCCCTTACCTTGTAAATAGCACTATGAACGTTAGCCATTGTAAATGCGTACCTGCTATCAGTATAAATTGTTACTGATTTTTCTTTTGTCCACTGGAGAGCCTGAAACTGGTGACTTAAGTGTTTGACATCCAGCACTCCAGTGTGTTTTAGACTAAATCTTCGACCTCATGTGGGGCAGTTAGGATTAGTTCCTCCTCTAGGGTTAACTTATTTGATTTTTCAATAAGCATAGCTGTGGCTGCTACTGACTGGAGGCAAGTATGTTACCTAAATGCAAAGGGGTCAAGTCTTTTGGACAAATAGGCTACTGGCCTTTTCTAAGGGCTGAGACTTTGGGTGAATACTTCTTTGGCTATGCCCCTTGTCTCACATACATAGAGGTGGAAAGACTTAGTTACATCTGGTAGCGCTAGTTGGCCCATTGTTCTTGCTGTGCTCATGTATGTCTAACTGTCTAATATATTACCTCAAGGATCCGGGCTCTGAATTCTTTTAGGGAAAATGGACATTGAATTTCTGCTGTAGCTGCTTTGTGCTGAGGAGGAACAAAGTTTTTTTCTCAGAGCCAAGAGATCCTTGCTCTCTGTCACAGGGATGATGAGGCCTGGGCAAAGGAGGAGGTGGGCTTGTGACCTGGCAGAAACACAAATGGTTTGATGGAAGGGAAAGAAAACATTTCAGTTTTAATAATGTCTATAAAAATAGAATTTTTCTCTTCAAAATTACTTCTATGTTTATCAAAAGAGCCAGATTAAGACCAATTTATCTATTGTATTTAATTTGGCCTGATTGTTTGCATAAACACAACAAGAATGGTAATTAACTACCTTTGTCAGAATTTTATGATTGAATTTTAGTGTGCCCTGTAGGGCTAGGAAGCCAAGCCACCCAGCTGCCATCCAGCCTGCCTGCAGTATCTGCTGAGTTAGGTGAATCTCTCACCTGCAGCGACTTCACCTGGGCCCACACCCTAGGTTTTAAGGCCATCTCAGTAGCCCTTTTACTTGTCACAGTCTAGAGTGCGTGGGGGTTCCGCAGGGACGCAGAGGCATCCTTATTGCTCCTCTTCTACTCTGACCAACTGCCAGTGATGGTAGGGCATGGGACTGATGCTCCAGTGCCAGCCATTTTTAGGGCTCCTAAGCAGGATACCAGGCTTTTCCTTGGCTTTCTTATTGGCTTCAAGTCTTTAGAGTTTAAACAGGGCTCTTTAAAACATGATACTCCAGTCAAAGTTTCCGATCAATAAAACCACTATTAGAAACCGGTCTTAATGAATTTATGCAAAGAAATGTATTACCACGATTTATTAAACATTACCAAATTTCAGAGGAATTATATACGGAGAAAAATATACTGACCTGCTTTAAGATCTTCTGATTTTCCTTGTCAGTTTTTGCTATGGATTTTTCAGAGTAATATACCTGTTTTCAAATGGCAAGCAGAAATTCAAAATGTGTCTATATTCAAGTAGACAATTACAGCTGTCCCTGTAGTAGGGTTCCCCCTACTTGACTTGTCCTTAAAATTTCATATGGTCTCTGGGAGGGGTGACATGCCCTCTGAGAAAGGACTAAGGGAGCTTTATTGCTTTACAGGGTTTCACATGTCACAGGACCTCACGGGGTCTGTAATTCCTGTAACAAAGGGCTGGTACTCACCACTTCCCTCTGTTTCAAACAGGCCTTCCCCAGTTTCCTAAAGTTGAGGTTTGTGCCACATTTGACATGGGCATGGTCACACAGGCCTGCAAGACAATATATAGGCTGTCAGCTATCTTTTAATAGAGACCAAAACCAGATGGGTATTTTCCTTGCCTATTTGGGCCCCTGCCCTTTTGGCAACTGCATTCAAATCTGTAAGGTTAATGTAATATTATTAATACAGTGAAGTACAATATTGGCACTGTGGTTACCTTAAGTAGCCAAATCTTCTGCTACCATATATGACACATGGTAGAGCTATACAAATATCTTAGGGAGGTGACTAAAGTCTATTTTTGACCTTCTCACACAAAGCAAAACTGTCCTTGTCTCTCTGGAGTCATGTCCATGAAGACACAGGCATCATCTAAGTCTATTATACAGTTTTCTGTAGGCCACTGTCAGAGCTGTGCATGGTGGCCAGTTCTTCTTTTTAGCCACAAACACAGCCTGTCTAATTTCCTTAAAATTTATTCTGGCACGGGAGAAAGTTGTTTTGCTGTAAACAGGCAGCTTAACCCCTACATAACTGGGCTTGGACATCTGCCTAGAAAGCCGTAATTTATAAGTTTAACATGTGGCCTTATGTCATTCCAACTCAACAGGGTCTCTGCCATCCCTCAGTCAGACTCCTTCTCTCTTGGAAAATCTCAAAGTCCTGAAGGCTCCCCGGTCCAGGGAGAGTGCCTTTTCTTTGCCCTTTGACTTTAAGCTGCCAGTCCAAAACAGCCAGAGTTGCAGTTAGAAAGAGCTTTGCATATTGCAAAGCGCTTCTGTGGCAGTGGCTTGGGTATTAAGCCCCTTGTCTTCCCGCCAGTCCCCTTTGTGGCAGAGCATCGACCAGGCCTCTCCCAAGGGAGTGCACTGGAAGGGGATCTCAGCCCCTCCTCTTCCAGCAGCAGCAGGTACTGAACCTTTTCAGCACATTTGCAAACAGGGATCTTTACTAGCTCTATCTGCTGCTTTTACAGGTCCCGGACCTGTTGCTCTATTCCTGGGGCTGCAGGAAGGCTAGTAGCAGTTACTGGCTTCTGGTTTAACTGCTGCAGCCAACAAGCCAAAGGCCTATGTCTTGTATTGCTTGTTGTAAAACACTCATTACTCACTGGGCAACAGCGGGGCAGTTCTAGTGTCAGGTAAATGTCTGCTGTCCCCGCTTTTCTAATTGCTGCGGCTTCTTCCAGGGCCACTGCAGGCAGCTCGGGCATCCAGCCCCCCTTACCCACTTTTTTCACCTGGCTCTCAGGGGCTGAGTCTGCCTAGCAACCAGTTTTAAATCACCAGGGCAGCTGCAGACTTCAGCTCCGTTTATCTTCCGCTTGGCTCCTGGGAGTTTAGTTGTTTGTTTGTTTTTTTGTGTGTTTTTTTAAAAATATATATTTTATTGATTTTTTTACAGAGAGGAAGATAGAGAGATAGAGAGTCAGAAACATCGATGAGAGAGAAACATTGATCAGCTGCCTCCTGCACACCCCCTACTGGGGATGTGCCCACAACCAAGGTACACGCCCCTGACCAGAACCGAACCTGGGACCCTTCAGTCCGCAGGCCAATGCTCTATCCACTGAGCCAAACCAGTTAGGGCAGGAGTTTAGTTTTTTTAATGTATTAATTATGCTTGTAGAAAACTTGTGACCTTGAATTTAGTGAGTTCTGATAAGACACCTGGACCAGACCCCTATGCCAGCAGAGTGGTCTGCAGCCAGTAAAAATCAACAAAATAACAAAAACTTATCTCTCCCTCCTTCATAATTAACTGCCAAACTCCCTCCCCCTTTTTCTGCATTAACCATTTACTCTGCCCTGAAACAAGGCAAATGGTCTGAGATCCTGTAAATTTAGGCTTTTTACATTTAAGGATATTTTTTTCTTTCTATAACTGTTGTTTTCCCTCATATATTTTTACTTTAAGCCCCTAGACTCCTAGAGGATCTTAAATCCTTATCCTTTATCACTCTTGATTTCTCCGACCATTCCTGTTCCCCAGTCCAGTTGCTTGTCTCCCTTTCCTATTGTGAGTCAGAGGAAGACAATTCCCACAGAGGGGAGAAATAGAAACAGTGGGAGTTTTGGAGAAAACTATAGGCTACCGCTGTAGTAGTCCTCCCTTTCGAAGGCTGAGGTCTGACCTGTGGGGAAAAATGACTCTTAGTCAGCCTGGAAAGATAGCGGAGGAGGATAAGGGTGTGTAGGGAGATTTCTTGAGAACTGAAAGCCTGGATGGCCTCCTGAAAGAAAAGATCTTTAATTCAGTTACAGATGCTATTAGAATCAGGATGAGAGAGGAAGGGAAAGACCAGGTTATGTCCTCTATGAGGATCCTAATAACTGAAAACAGAAGTCAAACAAAACACACAACCACGTTAACGGGGTCTATAGACAGTTAATAATAACTTCAGCCTTAGTTCCCCTCAGGTGGCTCACGTTGGACTATGATGTCACAGGCAGGGACAGGGCCTGTAAATCTCTCTGCCCTGCGGAGCTGTAAGCTCTGCCCCTGGAAGTCTCTGACCACCAAAAGAGATAAGCCATAAATAAAAGTTCTTTGTTCTTTGAAATGTCACAAATTTATATCTTTAAATTAACCCTAGGACTTTAAAATTTTGATTTAATATAGCAAATTTACAAATCAGAGCAAACTGAAACCCTTACTTATACAAACATAGACAGAAATTTTTATTAGCTAAGTAGGCTGATTTCCTCTCTGACACAGAGCAAAAGACTCTGAGAAAAAAATCTCAGCAGCTGTTAAAGACTTTTGCATTCCATCACAGCAGGTCCACCCTATCTTTAAACAAATTAAACAATAGAAAGAGATAATAAATATTCTCATGTGTATAGCCAGAAGGCACAAAGTAGCTTTTGCTTCACACAGACCAGTTAATGAGCAGATAATTATGCCAAGACAGACAAACATCCATACTCACACTCTCTCAGTAGACTAGCCCAAACTGGAGCTGAGCAGATAAACGAAACAATGCCCAACTCCCCAGACGGGCTTGGGGGCACTCCTGGCACCCATGCCCCAGAACAGAATTCTCGACCAACGTCTTGGTGGGAACCTACAGGAGGAGTTAAGACTGCGTCCAGTCCCCCTTCTCGGTAGCAAATTGGCTAGTCCCACACAAACAAACAGCAGAATGAATTCATAATTCCTTAATTCACCACCAGAGCCCCACATTTATATACTAGCTAGTCTGAGTTTTTTACTTCTACCAGATATTTACTCAGAGTTTAAACAGTCCACCTGATTCCTGATTAATTTGCCTGAGGAAGCTCTATGTCCTCCGGGGAGGTGATCAAGCTCCCCCTTCCACTCACTTGGAGTGGGCTGAAATGATGGGGCCCCTACCTTACCGATTCTGTTGACAGGCCCAGAAGTGTCCATTCACTCTCTCCAGATGCCGGCCGGGTCCTGTGCTGAGGTCCGGGAGCGCCCAGAGTCCCCCAGTTCAATTCTACTAAATCAGCAGAGCAGCACCTCCCGAGGCCTATCCAGCTCCCCCGGGCCCCAAACCCGGTCCACTCACCAGAGGCTAAAAAGCCAAGCATGGATTGGTTTTCCTGGAATCTCAGGGAACCAATAATGTTACAGAAAACTGGAATAAATCAAGCAATGCTCGGAGAGTTTGGAGTTACATTTATTACGCGCGGGTCCAGAGGAAAATGTCTCTCAAATTCTGGGCCCCAACATGGAGGAATTTTCTCTATTTATGTTTTTATCTTCTTTGTCTCCCAAATACGGGGTGTTTCCGGCCCCTTTTGCAAGTTCTGAAAAAGCCTTTATGTGCTGGGGCCTTGAGACCTCAACCAAAGGCCTGGCGTGGTGCCAGCACTGATAATTTTGTCCAGGGAAGGTTTAATGGCCTCTCTGAAGTGGGAGTAGTCACATTTTCCTTATTATTTAAGCAAGCAAGCATTTACAGAAGCCAAATATCAGGGTTAAAATTTCAAACAGCAGTTTTTATATAAGATGAATGCTTCAGACCTATTGCATCTTCAGTGGGATTGTATAATCCCAAGGGGATAGGGTTTGCAACATAACTCACCTTTTTTTTTTTAGAGTTTTCATTCTGTGAAATCTATCCATTAGGACATCAATAAATATAACATTAATAATAAACAATCACTAAGGTCTTATTTTGTGACAGGTCATCTTGCTAAGTGCTTTGTATCGCCGAAACCGGTTTGGCTCAGTGGATAGAGCATCGGCCTGCGGACTCAAGGGTCCTGGGTTCGATTCCGGTCAAGGGCATGTACCTTGGTTGCGGGCACATCCCCAGTAGGGGGTGTGCAGGAGGCAGCTGATCGATGTTTCTCTCTCATCGATGTTTCTGACTCTCTATCCCTCTCTCTTCCTCTCTGTAAAAAATCAATAAAATATATTTAAAAAAAAACAACAAAAAAAAAAAACAGCTAATCCTCATTAACCCTCACACATTGAAACAGTTAACTCTCAAAACTATATTGCAGAAAGTACTGTTATTTTACATAGTACTTTCCTAGGCTAGATTGGGTGATCATTAAGTGTTGTCATGGCATTCTGTAATTTTCCTTCATAGTTTCAATGATAAAACAAAGAAGCTAAGCATGTATTTTGTTTCTTATTGTCCCTTTCTCTCCATGTTAAGTCCATGAGGATAATTTCTACCCTGTGTTTCCAGGCCATGAAACAGACCTTGTGTGTAGTAGTCACAAATATTTGTTGCATTAATAAAGAAATATTCTGTTTTGTTTAAGAATAAAAGACAGAGACTTTAAGGATGACACATATGGCTCAGAATCATACCACTGGGGCTAGAGATCACACTGATGCCAGGATGTCTCTCTCCAGGGGTTTGGCCCATAATAATTGTACTATGGTTTTTGTGTTGTTGAGTTTGTTTTTTTGTTTGCTTGTTTTGTTTTTCCTCCACCACTGATTTTAGTTGTTTCACACTCCAACTGAAGCTCTGAGTTTAACATTCCATGTGTTGTGTGGAAAGCTAAGAAAACACATTCTTAACAGTCAATGCAAAGATTTCAGGTTTCTGAAGTGAGCAGGTAAGAATGATGATGAGAATGATGATATCACCATGATTTACAGAGCACTCTATTTTGGCTGGGGATATTACCGCCAATCCTTAAGTTATCATGGCAAGTTAGTTTTTATTTCCTACACATAGAGGAAATCGATGCTTAAACAGGCTAGAAAATATAGCTACGATCACATAGCTAACAAGCCATGGAGATACTTTGTCAGCCAGGTCTACCTGAAAGTAAAATTCAGGGTCTTTCCACTTTGCCATGCGATACCTCTCATTCATCAAATACCTACTCTGTGCCAGGAACTCTTTTACATGCTGCTTCATCATCAAAAAAATCTAAGGGAATTATTGTTAGAATAAAAAAGGTAAGAGTGGTAACATGCGAATGGGTTTAAAAGCAAAATAAGTCAAAAAGTTGGTTAAATATATGGCAAGGTTTTCTAAAGACGTAAATCATTTTCAAGGGCATTTTTAACCTATCTATTCCAGAGAAATGTTTAGTTTTATGTTTAATCCATACACTGAGACTAACAGGAGGTCAATGGACTTAAACATGAAGTAAAACGAGGTAACTGCATGGTCAAATCATATGTTTCAGGCTGGGTAAACTAGTTGCAGGCATCCTCAAAGGGTCAGAGGATGACAGGATATATGGACATTCCAAGTTTAAAGAAGTTGAGCCATTTAAAGGAAAACATATAATTCAGTAAGAGCTGATGTAAGATAAGTTGAATCTTCATATCTGATGTCATAGGAACAAAAGATTTGAAGTAGAAAATTAGATAAACACGAGCTGCTTCCTTTAAGCTACAACGCCCAACCCAGCATCATTGGCCATAGCCATGTTATCATTTTCCAGGCCTTTCCCACCAGACATCTGCTTTTGGAGATTTAATTGTATCTGTCACTTCAGTAAACATGTGCATGTGTATTTTCCAGAAGGATAAGTTGTAGACTTCCAGTTTACTGTTGGATGGAATGATGTGCAGCTGCTGTAATGCTAACGAGAACATTTCCTGTCTTGTCTCTAACCATTCTGCTAGTGATGGCCTAACGGCCACTGCCAGATAAGCTTCTCTCCCTAAATGCTCCATAATGAAACCAAGAAAGGCAACACTCAGAAAATTAGCAGATGTTGAAAGAAGCTGAAAAATCCACTCCTCCAAGAGGAAATCTTGATGGCTGTAGCCTTAGGAAGTAGGGAGAAGAAGAAAAAGAAAAAGTCATTATTTCCAACAGAATGTTTGCTTTTCTTACTTTTATTTTATGTTTTACCATTTTATTCTTGTTAAAAAATGTTTTAAATTAGTAATATGATTGAAAAATGTAATAAAAAATGTTTAAAAGGACTGAGCTTCTTTGGCCTAAAAACGAAAAAAAAAGTATTTTTTGCCCTTGTAAACAACATAATTTGGAGGTAAGCCAATCCTTTAATCTATCTAATTCTCAGGGTTTTTCCCCTGCCCCTGAATAAAAGGCAGTATTTATTAGATAACTAGGGGCCCAGTGCATAAATTCGTGCACCTTGAAAGGAACTGTGGGCCTCAAGGCTGTGGTGAGCACAGGGGCGGGTCTCGGCTCATCTTCCATGCCCCTGCCCGGCACCTCCTGCATGGCCCTGGTCCCCTGTCTGCCGGCAGCTCTGCACCCGCCACCACTGCTCCCACGTGTTGACAGTGCTGGCCCCACTTGCACCCACTGATGGTGCTGAGCAATTGGGATCAGCACCGGGTGCCAGCAGTGAGTGCGAGCAGTGGCTCCGGCGCTGGCTGCAGGTGCAAGCAGGGCTGGTGCTGGCAGCGGGTGGGAGCACCAGGCAGGACCATTATGAGCAGGAGCAAAGAATTTTCAATAACCACCAGAGACTCGCCCCGATGACAGCAACCAGTGCCCCACCTTTGTCTGGAGGCCCTGCTCACCTGCTCCACCATCCCGCTGTGGCTGATGCCTGCCATGTTTGCGCTCTGCCACCTGCTGTCAATGCCCGCCACTTTCCACACACGCCCCCTGGTGGTCAGCGCACGTCATAGCGACCGGTTGTTCGGTTGTTCTGCTGTTTGTTCTATTTGCATATTACCTTTTATTATACTAGTATAGGATATTTCAAATCCCTCCTAAAAAATAACCACAGCAACCCATATAAATATGTACATTCCAAAATACCAGACCCCAATTACATTTAACATAGAAAATTATTTTGCCCATAACTCTAAATGCCATGGCTCTGAAAACAGTGTAATAAGTCACTCTGTGAGACGATGGCCAGGGGGGCCATTCTACCTAGTCATTCTAATGAAGGGAGAATGGAGTGTGTTTGCAGAGCTTCAAGGTTATTGTCTAGAAACAAGATACAGATTAGTTGTTTCACAGCTGCTATTTATTTTTAATAATGTCATCCCAACTTAGATCATTGACTAACTGCCAGGTGACATACTAAATTAGGGAATCCTGATAGAGATTCCAGACATGAAGGTAGTTCTTAATTTTTCAATGGCAAACAGCTCAAGAAATATTACAGAATGATCCTAGGAGAGAAGGAAAAAGAGACATGCTGATTTTTTTTTCAACCCTTTCCTCCAACATACCTGATGTCATACCCCTGGCGTGGTAAACAAGATGCTTCTTATTGATTGGAGCCCAGGATTACACACACACGCACACACATACACACACACAAACACACACACACACATACACACACATGAGTTATTAAGAGAAAATGAAAAATGTGTCCTATAACAAGTCCCCTTGTTATAGGAATTTACAGCATCCTCTTTTTCTCTTCCATATCACTATTATAAAATTGCTAATGCATAATTCATTTTGGAACTATTTGCTTAGTGTCTGACCTCCTGTCATGTTCACACCGATATGGACAACATCTACTACCATGCTTTGTATTTCACAGATGTTCAAAATATCGATTGAATAATTAAATAAAGAAGTGAATGAATGAACACCTTTTCTTTATTCATGGACCTCATTGATCACATGTATATAGTATCTTTTTGTCAACTATCCTCAAAGCATGATTAAGCACACTGAAGAAAGATATTGTTGTTTGGATAGCTTAGTAAAATAACCAGTCTCACTCTAGAAAGCAAAAAAAAAAAAATATTAATTTAGGGTACAAGCCTTTTAATTCTTAACCCTAGTTGCATTGAATCCAATCAATTCAATTCTCTCTCTCTCTCTCTCTCTCTCTCTCTCTCTCTCTCTCTCTCTCATACACACATTCACCCTACACATTTGGGTCTTTGTAGTGGAATCATGATAAGTATCTCTAGTGAGTCTCTAGTTAGTCCCCAAAGCCCACATTTTGGGAGAAACAGGAACCCCATTCTGAAGGAGCAGTTGGTATCCTGGTGAAAGTGGTTTAAATCATGAAAATTTCAAAGTCTGACTGGTGCTATCCTACACAGCACAATGAGGCAAACTATATCTCTTTTTTCTTTTCAAAAAAACCCCCTGTATTTAAATCTGAATGACTAGATAAGTAGCCATTAAGTAAGCTAATTTTATAGTAAAGACCAATGTTCCTGAAAAATGATAAAATATTAAAAGATGGAGAACACAGCTTTAAGTATGCCTTTGGCAGAAACAGGGAACTCTGAATTACTACTCTCTTTCCCCAGGATTGAACTTGCTGTGTCACTGTTTGTTTTGTAGATGAAGGCTTAAGATATTCGAGTCACGTTTTGTTTGATTGAGCTTCCCTTGCAGTTGTACAAATATTCCATGGACTGTAGTTTTCTCTCTAGCTGAAATAATGCAGTTGAGAGAAAATGCCACTACTTTTTGTAAGGGAAAATATAAAGAACGTGTTGTTCAGTTTACAAATGGCACACAAAAGCCAACAAAAGAAACTCATCTATAAAAAGCAAAAGTCACATACTTTGAAATATCTTTGCAAGTTATTTTGTGTATGTTCTTAAGTACTACCTAGAAAGTGTAGGGAGAGGTTTCTCAGAATTTAAAACATTGTCTTTCTTTAAGGATTTAAAATACATTCTCACTAAAAAAAAAAAAAAAAAGAGGTACATAATGTGTACCTCATGGTGTTGTTGTGAAAAGTAATCAAGTCTGTGTATAAGAGCTTATCACAGAATCTAGGCTATGGCTGCTGCTCAATACATGGCATTTGGATTTGCATTTAAATATATTGCATTTATGTCATGTATAGGATGTGGAAAAATGATAAAAATGAAGGCCTCAGACAAGTTCCATAGTGGAATTTTGAAGCCACTTCATGCGTGAACTAATAAATCTAAGGCAGCATCTACAATTCAGTCAATAGTAATGTAGGTTCCAATATCTTTATGTGATGATGAAATAGGAATTTTAGGGGTGAAATGGGCAGGTTTGGGGAATTTTTAAAAATTAAATGGTTCCAAGGAAAAAGCACAGGGCTACAGAGTTGCAAAAGGTACATTTCCATAAGACAAGGAAGTTGGGAGAGGTAGCAGTTACATTTCCATAAGACAAGAGAACTGGGAGTAGCAAAAGGTCTATATTTACAAAATAAAGAGGGAGGAAGAAAGCCCAGAAGGAATAGGAGAATAATGAGGGAGGAGGGCTTCACTTGGCCTGTGTGAGGTTTGACCTTTGAGCTCAGGAGTTATCATGATGACCAAATCAAAGGGGAATAGCCACCAGAGGGGATATCAAGGCACAAAAAACTACAGCCTTTATAAACTGTGGAAAAAGGAACTTGGTGGGACTCTTTCCCCCTCCCCACGTGGGACTCTGTGCTTGTTCTTCAATAAATTTCCACCTTTGCTATACTATCGTCTATCCGTGGTTTCATTCTTTGACTCCGAGGGACAAAGAATCCAGGGAAACCATCCTGCCCAGCAGAATATCACGTGTTCCAGTCCAAAAATCCTGTATCACTGGCTCCTAGTTGTAGAATTTATGGTAAAATTAAACCAATTTGTTATTGGTTTAATAATGAAACTAGTTTTCTAAAGATCTTTAACATAGTAATACTTCTTTAAGAGCATAGAAATTATAATACACATTTTTTTTCAATGACAACAATAATAATAGAAACCTAATATAATAGGAAACAGGAAATATCAGTAACTAGAACTGTGAGAGATACACCAAAGAGAAATCAAAGACTGTTTTAAGTGAAAACACCAAATAATAAAAACAAACCATTCTTCCCAAATGAATGATAAATTAGATATATTTCAAGAAAAATCTCAATGAGCTATTTTTCTGGAACTTAATAAATATTTGAAATAGTAATCTAAAAAATAATTGCAAAAATAGATATGTGGACATAGGAAAGAAAAGTGTGAAATGTAAGAGTACTCGAAATTAAATATATATTATAGATTCATAATCTAAATTAGCGAAAATGTG
Organism: Ia io; assembly: GCA_025583905.1. Taxonomy (NCBI): domain Eukaryota; kingdom Metazoa; phylum Chordata; class Mammalia; order Chiroptera; family Vespertilionidae; genus Ia; species Ia io. The sequence continues at coordinate 46,378,971 of JAJQQW010000009.1, read as the reverse complement.
ATTTTTAAATTAGAGTGGATCTTATTTGCCATTTTAAAATTGGAAGGTTTAATGTTAGTACATTTATAGTGGATACTTTCTATCATTAAATTTATTTTTAAGTTTAATATCAATTATGTGATGAAAGTTGTTCAAATATTACCAATTTCAGTGTTAAAGCATCCAATTATTTGCACCATCTTTCTTGAAGTATTTTTTCTTCAATTCTTACTTGCTTAGAACTTAGGTCCATATATTTTCTAACTCGTCTAATTACTACTTTTATGATTTTAATTACATGTGATCTTTCTAAACTTCAGTTTTCTTACCTATTAAGTAAAGAATAAAAATATCAACATCAGAGAATTATTAAGAGTAAGTGATCTCTTCCCACCCACACAAAGAACTTGAATTCATATATGCATAACCCATAGACACAGACAATAAAGTGGTGAAGGCCTGGGGAGGGGGCCAGGGGAGGGCTAGAAGAGGTCAAAGGGGGGAAAGAGGGACATATGTAACACTTTCAACAATAAATATTTTTTTAAAAAAGAGTACGTGAAAACACTCATATAAATGGTTTATCATAGTGCAAATTAATAATAAATGTTAATCAATTAATGCTGACAGTGGTACTAAAAGTAACAGTTTAGAGACTATCCTTTCTCCATTGAATTTATTGTGAGCCTTTGTTGAAAGTTAATTAACCCTATCAGTGTGGGTTTATTTCTGGACTTTTTATTCTATTCTAATCTATGTGCCAACATCAGGCTGTCTTCAGACTGTAGCTTTATGGTGCACTTCGATATCAAGTAGATTGAAAGCTCCATTTTTCCTTTCAGAGTTGTTCTGGTTATTCTATTCCCATCCTAATATATAAAAACCCAGGGTCCATAACATCCAAAACGACCAAAGGCTCGACTGACCGGAAGTCAGTGCTGGGTTGCCATGGTGACACAGCACTGACTGCTGTTGTGCAGGCGCCCCGACCCAGCACTGATTGCTGAGGGGGCTGCGGATCAGGCCCAAAGAGAGGCCTGGAGAGAGAAGAAGGGTCTGATCTGTAGCCTCCGTGACAGAGGTTGATCAGCACTTGCCTCTCTCTTTTGCTCTGGGCCTGGCCAGCAGTGCCTCTCTTTCTCTCGGGCCTCTACTGAGGCTGCTGATCAGCCCTGCCTCTCTGATCAGGCCCGTTAATAGGCCCAGAAATGCTGACTGGCACAGAAACCAACCAATCAGAACCAAATCTGGGTGAAGTGTGAGGAGCCAATGGCTGCCTAGAAGGCAGAGCTTTTGATGCTGACTGGCATAGAAACCGACCAATCAAAACCAAATCTGGGTGAATTGCAAAGGCAGAATCTAAGGTGGGGGCTAAGGAGGGGTTTTAAGGGAAACAGCTGTTTGGTGTAAGGTGTAAGACAGTGGTTCAATTTTTTAATGACCGGTTTGGCAGTATAGTGCATATGGCTGGCTATCAGTCCAGATATAGGGGTTATGTATTTTTGTCTGCCAAGAGCATCTCCTCATGCTGAAAAAGGCTTCCCCCACCCCCCATTTAAGCAATCCTATCCTATATAATCTGACTATACTACTAAAAGGGTAGTATACTAAATAGACCTGGTCAACCGGCCATCTTCCGGACATCCGACTTCCTTCCAGAAAAAGCCATGGTGGTGGTGGCCAAGGAAGAGCTGTTATGGGAAATCAGGCTGGAAGGGGAGGGTAGTTGGGGGCAAGATCAGGCTGGCAGGGGAGGGCAGTTAGGGGCAAGATCAGGACAGCAGGGGAGGGAAGTTGGGGGCAACCAGGCTGGTAAGGGAAGAGAGTTGGGAGTGAGATCAGGCTGGCAGGTGGAGGCAGTTAGGAGTGATCAGGCCAGCAGGGTAGAGCAGTTAGGGGCAAGATCAGGCCTGCAGGGGAGGGCTATTGGGAGTGAGATCAGGACACCTGGGGAGGGTAGTTGGGGGCAACCAGGCTGGCAGAGGAGGGCAGTTAGGGGTGATCAGGTAGGCAGAGGCAGTTGGGGGCGAGATCTGGCTGGCAGGGGAGAGCAGTTGGGGACGAGATCAGGCCAGCAGGGGAAGGCATTTAGGGGCGATCAGGCAGGCAGACAGAGGCAGTTAGGGGTAATCAGGCAGGCAGGCAGAGAGGTTAGGGGCGATCAGGCAGGCAGGCAGGTGAGTAGTTAGGAGCCAGCGGTTACCAGATTGCAAGAGGGTGCAGGCTGGGCTGAGGGAATCCCCCGCCCCTGTGCACAAATATCGTGCACAGGGCCACCCGTCTGGAATAATAAAAGCGTAATATGCTAATTAGACCGGACAGCCGAACGACTTTCTAGACATCATTCCAGACATCCTTCCAGATGAAGTTGCCATGGAGGGGGCTGAGGCTGAGGCAGTTAGGGGCAATCAGGCAGGCAGGCAAGCAGTTGGGGGTGATCAGGTAGGCAGGCGAGTGGTTAGGGGTGATGAGGCAGGCAGGCAGGCAGAGTGGTTAGGGGCAATCAGGCAGGCAGGCAGGCGAGCGGTTAGGAGCCAGAGGTCCCGGATTGCGAGAAGGTGCAGGCCGTGCTAAGGGGCCCCCCCTCCCATGCATGAGTTTCATGCATTGGGCCTCTAGTTTCTATATAAATTTCATAATTCTGCCATCCGCCTAGGGATAAAAGGTATTTTTCTTTTCTTTCCCCCAGCTGCAGTGGCTTTTCTCCTGTACCACAGGGATGACAGGGCTTGCTCTTGGTTAGAGAATATGGACCCAGGTAGTGTGTTTTGCCTTACCCATAGCAGCAGCCACTCCCCTCCACCAGGCCTGTACCCCTGAGGGAAGCTTTCACCACTCTTCACTACAGCCCCAATCTTTCTGTCACTACCTAGTGAAGGCCTGCACAGTAGAGTCTATGAACAAGTGTGCAAATTCTTCTGTGTTTGCAGGTTTCAGATGCTGGAGCCAGCACTCATGTTCTGCCTCTCCTTGCAAAAACACCTGTCCTTTACACAGATATCTGTGTATTTGGCTACCCTGTGACGTAAATTCTCAAATAAATTCTTGATTTTGTATATCATCCACCTTTTTGTGCTGTTAGGGTAAGAATGATGCTTTTTCCAGATCACTACATCTTAAGGAAAAGCTGGCAGCTCCCAGTGATATATTTTTTTGTTTGTTTAGGCTATCACCATTTTTAACACATCTATTTTTCTTCAATTTAGTTGTCTTTTCAGCTTAGCCTTTTCTGTCCACATGGATTCCTACGTTAATGTTCAGTGGCCCCACATCACTGAATTCTACTAAATTGGTCAAATTATGTTATGAATCTTGCATTAGAGGCCATTTTCAGCAGTATGTTCTTTATTCATTTCTTCGGATGTCCTCATCTCTCTTTTTTTGTTCTGCTCAATTTTATAACCCCGGTTTGACCTTGGATTAAAGTGGAATTTCATTAGCTGGGCATTTGTACCTTGCAGGATGTACAGCCTGACCCAAGACCAGCTTTCTGTTGGGTGTGTCATGGCCAAATCTCCTTTTAAAATCTATCTGTGGAAGTAGGTGTTGCACACAGCAGCCCATTCAATTCCAAGTTTCTAACATGCTTCTGCTGTAATGAGATAGCATCTCCTCCTATTCCCAAAGCCTGGCTCTCTGATATGCTGGACCACAAAAACAAACACTCTTAGCACATAATTGTACATTATATAATATAATGTCCATCATACACAATTACCAGAGCTCTTATTCACACAGCACTCTCTTCCATCCTCAGGGAGCATCATTTCCACCCTAAATTGTCTTATACTACTGAGTTATTTTCTACAGTCCATTTTTTTCTCTTTCTGGAAAAACAAGGTAAAAGAAAATAGCTTTATATAGGTCAGAAGGATGAAAATATTACTTTTTTGTCCTCCCCAAGAGAAATTTCTTGAGATGCAATTTCTAACAAAGTGTTTTTAATCTTCTGATTGCCTTCTCTTTCAGGAGGAAGAGTCTGTATATCACATGAATTCAAATATGCATTTTCTCACAATTCAACTTGAATTACTTATTGGTAAGTAAAAATTCTCCCCATTTGTGTGTGTGTGTGTGTGTAAGAGATTGGGAGACTGGGAATCAGAAACTATTTCAAGTCATAAGTCTGGTAAGTCATTGAAAAAACAGTTAAAATTATCAGCTGGATTGAAATAAAATTATTATATTTGGAAAGACCTATGATCTTAGACTCTTCAACATCTGAACCCTTGAAGTGTTACATAGTGGAAGCTTTATAATGAGAGTAGGTAGAGAGGAATGCTCTAGAAAAATTTGTAAGCTTCATTAATGTAATTGTAAATGAAATTATGATCTTGATTTCTCTTTCTGATTGTTGTTAGTGTAAAGAAATGCAACTAATTTTTGTATATTAATTTTATATCCTGCAACATTACTGAATTTGTTTTTAGTTCAAACAGTTTTTCTATGTGTGTGTGGCGTCTTTAGGGTTTACTGTATATAATGTCCTGTCCTCTACAAATAGAGACACTTTTATTTCTTCCTTTCCAATTTGGATGCCTTTTCTTTTTTTTCCTTGCCTAATTGCTGTCTAAGTCTAATACTATGTTGAGTGAAAGTGGTAAGAATGGGCATTCTTGTCTTGGTCCTGGTCTTAGAGGGAAAGATTTCATCTTCTCACCATTAAAAAGTATAATGTTAGCTGTAGGTTTGTCATAGATGGCTTATTATGTTGAAGTAGGTTCACTCTGCACTCACTTTATCGATAGTTTTTATCATGAATGCATGTTGAATTTTATCAAATGCTTTTTTTACATCTACTGAAATGGTCATATGATTTTATCTTTCATTTTATTAATGTGATGTATCACATTGATTTGCAGATGTTGAATAAATACCACTTGATCAATCTGTATAATGTTTTTAATTATAAATGAATATTCTCTGTGTACTTACTTGGATTATAGAAAGGTATCAGCATTTCTCTTACTTGTAAGAGATAGACCCAATATTTTGAACCCAATAGACTGAAAGCCTCCTTGTCTTGTCTCCCTTTGTGTCTAAGCCAGTGGTTCTCAGATGAGAATGATTTTAATCCTCCAGTGGGTATTTAGCAACATCTGGAGATATTTTTATTTATCAAAACTGGAGAGTGCTTTGGCATGTAGTGGTTAGAGGTAATAGATGCTGCCAAACATTCTATAATGCATAGGACAGCTCCCTATTGCAAAGAATTATCTGGTCAAAAATATCAATAATAGTGAGTTTGAGAAACTCTTTTCTAAGCCCACATTGAAATACCAGCTCCTCTAAAGAGTATGAGAACAAATGGGACACACACAAAAATAGGAGGCCTTTCCCCCCACCACTCCCCCCCCCCTCACCGCCTTAAGCTCCAGAGCATGAGGTCTAAGCTTCCTCTAGTAGGTCACCTTCACCTGTCTTATAGCATCAGCTTCATGGGACAAAGACTGTAAAAAGAATATAATAATTGAGAATATTAAACAAGAAAATAAAGAAAGAAAGCTTAATTTCTTCTTCAGAAATTCTTCTTCCTTTTCCCTAAAAATATAGAAATATCTATTCCTCTAACTAAGACCTAAGGATGTAGTAGAGGGAAACATACCTCTCCCAACAGATCAATGTATGCCTTTACATGCTTATTTTATTTTATTACCTGCCAGGAAAAACTTTGAGGACTTAAATACATTTTATTGCTGTGTGAAAACTAAACTCCTTTTTGATTAATGTTTTTCTATAGTATATGGTCAAGAACCCTTAACACAAAATGGGAAATACTCCACACATAAGCCCTTTTTTTTATTTTTTAAACTCCTTGAGTGTTACCTATTTATGCCTATTTCATGGCTCATTCATACTAAACTTATGGCCTTTTCCTGGATATATTATCTTACAATATAGCTTTCTTAAGATTTCAATCACCTGGGATTGTTCTGAAGACAGGAAATGCCAAATCATAACTCAAGGCTCAAATTAAAGGGCATCACATCTGCACAGCATTTTAGCTCTTGTCTATCAGACTGACCTCTTTTCCTTCTTTGTCCTACAGCACAATGTAACTACCTTAATTTGGTACTGATTCCTTTTGGCTTTGTATTATACTTAGTTGTTTAATGTTAACGCCTTATAAGAACAACGTTCCAACTGTTCATTTCTGTATGCCCACAGCATCTGGCAAAGTATGTGCTCTATAACGCTGGCTAAACATTAAATGAAAGTGGCAGAAATGAAAAGGGAGGATACAAATAACTGATGACTTCAATTAAGTTTTCCGTGAACTTAAAACTTTTAAAAAATACATTGTCCTAATGAGAAGGAGAAGGAATAGCTCATTGCCAATGTTGAACTAACATGCATCTCACAAGATGTTTGTTTTCGTTAAATAAGTTATCTGTGCTTACTGGGAGTTAATGACTACAACAACCACATGGGATGAAGACTGGAAGATTCCCTCATGACAAATTATTTATAAATTTATTTTCCCCTTTAAAGAACAGGTAGTTGTGTGGGGAAAATTAGCTTTGATATCAACTTAATGGCATATTTGTCAGCTTTTGAGATAATATGAAAATATACGACCTGCTCATCCAAATGTAGGAGTTCATGAATCAAGGATTTGATAAGATGTTCCTATAGCTAAGTTTTCATTTTATCATTATAAAAAAATCAGGTACATAAAACATTGTTTTAGGTAAAAATCCCATAATTAAGTTTCTTTTGTAATGCTAACAGCAAGACACCCATGAAAAATACACATGGTGTCAAAACAAGCCAGAGAAAAATCATTTGGGCAAAAAATGAAAAAGGATCCCAAGTCAAATTTATAGAAAATATTCCTTTATTAACTTTGGTCGAGAATATGTTTGTATATTTTCAGAAAACTCCAAGACCATGTGGATTCCTGCAACAGAGAGGAATTGACAGGACTGCTCCAGCCATGAAGACAGAAGAGAAACGGTCCAGAGATGGAAGATGCTGACAATGTCTTGCCATACTAGCAGACAGCAGCTGTGCATCACTGAAGGATGCCCAGGACCAAATCAGACAGCAGCTGTGCATCACTGAAGGATGCCCAGGACCAAATCGACCTGCATCACCACCATTTGTCTACCATCCAGAACTGAAATATCATTGCTGACAAGTACACATAAGGAACTGTTTGACATTGAAATTGGGACTTAAAAGAACTGTTGTCCCAGAAAGAAACTCACTACAAACTAATTCATTTGCCTCTCAGCATAACCATTATGGCTTGTCTCATTTTCGGTTCTTATAAGTGTATTTCTTGTATCATATGATCTCACGCATCTAGAGGAAATAATGAACAACATAAATTGAAGGACAAAAACAGAACCGGTGACAGGGAAGCATCGATCAGACTGTCAAACCTCAGAGGGAATGTAGGGGAGGGTGGGGGTAAGGGGGAGAGATCAACCAAAGGACTTGTATGCATGCATATAAGCCTAACCAGTGGTAACGAACAACAAGGGGGTGGGGGCATACTTGGAGAGGGGTTTGGGATGAGAATGGGGGGATGAGGACAATTATGTGATACCATAATCAATAAAGAAATTAATAAAATAAAATAAAATAAAAAAGTAAAAAAAATCTCATAATTTGGAATATATTGAAATAATACAGTTTTTAAAATATGCTTTACATGATGAGGATTATTATTTACCAAACAAACATTTTGTTCTGTGTTTATCTTAAAATTTATTTCAAAAACTCAGAACAATGTATTTTGGCTAATTATGCCAATTGTGAAAAACTTATTTTCTCTTATTTGCAATATTTTTAGATTAAAAATATTAATAGATACATTTCCTTTTTGGCTTTGTTTATTTACAATAATTTTAGCTAATATATGAGAAATACATATGTTAGCCTCACTGCTGTTATTAGTACTATATGTATTAAATAATATAATTCTCCCAACAACTCAATAAGGGACGAGTTAGCAAACTGTTTATATAAAGAGCCAGACAATAAATATTTCAGGCTTTGTAAGCCATGTATAATCTCTGTCTCAACTTCAATTTGCCATTGTAGTTCAAGTACAGTACTAGCATTTTGTATAAATTAATGAGTATGGCTAAATTCCAATAAAACTTTATTTATAAAAATATACAGTGGTTTAGGGTTGGCCATAGTTTGACAAAAATACTATAAAATAAAAGTCATTTTAAGTTTATATTTTACAAATTGAGAAAATTTAAATGAAACACGCACAAATGAACAGAAAAGGTAATTTAGCTTGCAAATGGTAGAATACTGATTAACCCAACTATTCTTTTCCCTGAACAGTGCACTCCAAGATGATAGTCATTAACTATATGTGGCTATAAAGTACGTGAAATATGGCTAGTCTGAATTGGATTATGATATAAGTTAAAATACACACAACCTTTCAAAATTTTAGTGTGAAAAAGTATCTGCAATATATCTCAATAACCTTTTAAATAATGATTGTACATTGAACTAATAATACTTTGGATACATAGGGTTAAATACATTATTAAAATTAAGCTCACCTGTTTCTTTTTACTTAATTTAATATAACTACTAAATATTTAAATGAACATGTGTGCTTACATTTGTGACTCACATTGCATTTTTATTAAACACTAGATTGTTGGTAATAACAGCAACTGTCTTTACACATGTACAAGAATAAATTATATTAAAACTAGAAGCCTGATGCATGAAATTCGTGCACTGATGGGGGTGTTCCTCAGCCCAGGCTGCACCCTCTCCAATCTGGGACCCCTCGGGGAATCCCTGTGGGATCAGGCCTAAACCAGCAGTCAGACATCCCTCTCACAATCCGGGACTGCTGGCTCCCAACTGCTCGCCTGCCTGCCTGATTGCCCCTAACCACTTCTGCCTGCCAGCCTGATCACCCCCTAACCACTCCCCTGCCAGCCTGATTGATGCCTGCTCCTCTGCTGGCACAGTCGCCCCAACTGCCCTCCCCTGCCACCCTGGTCACCCCTAACTGTCCTCCCTTGCAGGCCTGGTCCCCTCCAACTGCCCTCCCCTGCTGGCCTGATTGCCCACAACTGCCCTCCCCTGCTGGCCATCTTGTTGCTGTGGGAGCCTCCATCATTGATGGTGGGGCCGTCAATTAGCATATTCCCTTTTTATTGGCTGTGGCGCTACCATCTTTGTGACAACATGAGGGTCAATTAGCATATTCCATCTTCATTAGATAGGATATTTCCCTTCCAAATGTTTCTAGCAGTGGGATTTCTAGAAAGGCAGAGTGAGACCATCTATAAATGTGCTCATTTAACAAACAGCAAAAACAATAATAATAATAATATACTAAAATCAACTTTTTCAGAACTCTGTAAATTAATCAACTGCTTGCAAAAACTGAGCAGCATTCATTCAAGAAATACTGAAGAACAGTTATTCAATGAAGACTGTAGAGGGCCTGTGGCTCTCTGGGTAGCTTCATTTTCCCTGCTGACATCTGAGGCTTTGACCTTTCCTTTTTTAGTCTACTTTTGCTAAGACCACTTAATTTTTTTAAAGGGGACACACTGCAAATCTACATCTTTCACCTCTTGGGCTTTTCAGAGTTATTACCTCTTACTTATATATATACAGGGTGGGGCAAAAGTAGGTTTATAGTTGTGAGTACATGAAACAGTTATTCTTGTATTATGTTTATTTATTATTGTCTTATTTTCAATATGAACAGCTGTAATTTTACTTTTACCCAACATGGTATGTATAAATGATGTATGAATCAATAAAATGACAAAAGAGGGTGAAGAAAATAGATGTATTTTGGAATAAAGTTTCTATATACTATTGAAATTAAATTAGTACTAGTTGAATCCAAATTAGATTGTTTTAATTAAGATGCTTATTTTAAATTCCAGGGTAATCACTTAAAAAAAAAAAAAAAACTAAAAAAAAATATAGCATCCCAGCCAGCATGGCTCAGTGGTAGAATGTCGACCTATGACCCAGAAGATCAAATTTCGATTCCCAATTTAGGGCACATGCCCAGGTTGCAGGCTCCATTCCTGTGTGGGGTGTGCAGGAGGCAGCTAATCAATAATTCTTTCTTATCATTGATCTCTCTCTCTCTCTCTCTCTCTCTCTCTCTCTCTCTCTCTCTCTCTCTCTTCTCTCTCTCTTTCTCTCTCTCTCTCTATCTCCCCCCACCAACTCTCTAAAATCATTAAAAATATATTTAAAAGTAAAAAAAATATATATAGCAAAAGAAATAAAATGATGGAAATGATACACTGGAAAATATTTATTTTAAAAATAAAATAAATCAGTGATGAAGGAAAAGAGAAACAGACATACAAGATAACAAAATAGTAGAATCTGGCCTGAGTGGCTCAGTGGTTGAGTGTGGACCTGTGAACTAGGGGGTCAAGGTTCTATTCCTGGTCAGGGCACATGCCTTGGTTGTTGGTTTGATCCCCAGTGGGGGCAGTGCAGGAGATGGATAATCAATGATTCTCTCTTATCATTGATGTTCCTATCTCTCTCTCCCACTCCCTTCCTCTTTGAAATTAGATATATACTAGAGGCCTGGTACATTAAATTCCTTCATGGGGGGGTCTCCTCAGCCCAGCCTGCACCCTTTCCAATCTGGGACCCCTCGGGGGATGTCCAACTGCCGGTTTAGGCCTGACTTGGGGATTGGGCCTAAACAAGTAGTCGGACATCCCTCTCACAATCCAGGACCACTGGCTCCTAACTGCTCACCTGCCTGCCTGCCTGATCGCCCCTAACTGCCCCCCCCTGTTGGCTTGGTCACCCCCAACTGCCCTCGCTGCCGGCCTAGTCACCCCCAACTACCCTCCTCCACTGGCCTGATTGCCTCTAAATGCCCCCCCCACTGCCCTGATCGCCCACTACTGCCCCTCTGCCAGACTGGTTGCCCCCAACTGCCCCCCCTTCTGGTCTGGTCACCCCTAATTGCCCCCCTGCTGGCCTGGTCACCCCTTGCTGCCACCCATGCTGGCCTGGTTGCCCTCAACTGACCCCCCCTGCTGGCCTGGTCACCCCTCACTGCCCCCCTTCCAGCCTGGTTGCCCCCAACTGCACCCGTTGCAGGCCTGGTCGCCCAACGCAGCCTGCTGCTCAGGCGTTTGGTCACCCTTCACTAACCCCCCTGCCGACCTGGTCGCCCCATGCAGCCTGTTTGGTCATTCGTTCTGGTGCAATGGTAGCTTAGGTTTTCATATCTACACTAATTAAAGAGAATCATGCAAATTGACTGTACCTCCGCTACACCCAGAAGCCACACCCACAAGCCAATCAGGAGCGAGTATGCAAATTAATCCAACCAAGATGGTTGTGGCCACGGAACGAGCAGGAGGCTTGGGTTTCCCCGGCAATGGAGGAAGCCAAGCTTCCCGCCCACTCTGGTCGGCCCTGGACTCCGCTCAAGGCTACAAAGTTTCAATTATAGAAGATAAATAAATCTCAACAAAAATGGCTGAGACCACAGAGTGAGCAGGAGGCTTGGGTTTCCCTGGCAATGGAGGAAGCCAAGCTTTCTGGCCTGCCCTGGCCTCCGCTTAAGGCAAGAAAGTTTCAATCATAGAAGATAAATAAATCCCAGATACCAGGGCCTCTGCTTGGGTCACCGGGGGGCATGGTTGGCCTGCAAACCACCACAGGCCTCACACAGGCCACCTCACGCCCCAAGGGAACCCCCACCCTGATCTGGGACACCCTTCAGGGCAAACCAGCTGACCCCCACCTGTGCACCAGGCCTCTATCCTATCTAATAAAAGAGTAATATGCAAATTGACCATCACTCCAACACACAAGATGGCTGCATCTATGTGGTCAAAGATGGCTGCCCCCATGTGGACACAAGATAGCTGCCACAAGATGGCCAGCAGGGGAGGGCAGTTATGGGCGATCAGGCCAGCAGGGGAGGGCAGTTAGGGGTGACCAGGCTGGCAGAGGAGGGAAGTTAGGGGCAACTGGGCCTGCAGGGAAGGGAAGTTGCAGGGGACCCAGGCCTGCTGGGGAGAGCAGTTGGGGGGACCAGGACTGCAGGGGAGGGCAGTTTGGGGGGACCAGGCCTGCAGGGGAGGGCAGTTAGGGTTGACCAGGCCTGCAGGGGAGGGCAGTTAGAAGTGACCGGGCCTGCAGGGAGGGCAGTTACTTGCAATCAGGCTGGCAGGGGAACAGTTAGGCATCAATCAGGCTGGCAGAGGAGTGGTTAGGGGGTGATCAGGCTGGTAGGCAGAAGCAGTTAGGGGCAATCAGGAAGGCAGGCAGGTGAGCAGTTGGGAGCCAGCAGTCCTGGATTGTGAGAGGGATGTCCGACTGACCATTTAGGCCTGATCCTACAGGATCAGGCCTAAACGGGCAGTTGGACATCCCTCGAGGGGTCCCAGATTGGAGAGGGTGTAGGCTGGGCTGAGGGACACCCTTCCCCCCCCGTGCACAAATTTCATGCACCAGGCCTCTAATATATATATTCTGCAAAGTCTCTTATTCTGAGAAACACTTTTCTCAGTCTATTGAGATCTTGCTTCCAAGTATGCCCTCTATTTGGGTAAATAAACTATAAGAAACTCTTTACAATTTTTTTCTATAGGTTTGGACATTCTTATGTCAACAGTTCTTTGAAAAGATCAACAAAATTGACAAACCTTTAGCTAAAATGGCCAAGAAAAAACAAAAAGGAAGAAGACACAATAACTAAAATCAGTAATGAAACAGTGAATATTACTACTGACTATATAACGATCTTGGAAAAGAGTTACAAGTTTGGAAAATGAAAATGTCCCCATTTCAAAACTCATCACAAAGCTATAGTAATCAAGTGTATCAAGTCAGCTAAATAGGGGTAAGAATAATCTTTTCAACAAATAATTCTGGGACAATTGAATATTCGCATGAAAGAAAGAAAGTTTGATTTCTAGCTCACACCATAAACAATGTTTATACAAAAATATCCATAGATATAAAAGTAAGAACTGAAACTATAAAAATCTTATGAAAAAAATAATAGTATATTTTGTAGACCTTGAATTAGTAAATGGTTATTTATATATGACAGGCAAAGCATAAGGGATAAAGGAAAAATAAATTGGCCTTTATTAAAATTAACTTTTGTGCTAGAAATTATATCATCAAGAAAGTGAAAAGGCAAGCCAGCTATTATCACCATCTAAGTGAAAGAACAAAGGGAGGAGATAGTGAGTTGGGTTCCCCTTTAGAGCTGGGACCAGAAAGGAGGGACCACTGAAGCCAGGAAGGAAAACAAAGGGATTGCTAATGGCCTGAGGTAGAAAGAGAGGAGGAAACATACTCTGGCTTTTCTCTTTCTCCTGTCCTTCAGTATCATTCCAGTTCTCTCCCATTAGCAGAGCTCAGATAGAAGCAAGTGAATCTGGGAAATATAATTTGAAAGAACTGTGCCCACTTCAATGGAGTGTAACACAGGAAATGTAAGTAGATGGATCCAAGAACAAATAGGGAAATAAATACCTGGTACAATGCATCATCCTCTGGATGTAGGCATATATCCCATATATCCTACAATTAAATTGCCATAGTTTTACAGAAGAGGCAGTATGGTAATATAAAATATGTGAACAGCATAAATTTTATGGGTATATGAGTGTGTGTGTGTGTGTGTGTGTGTGTGTGTGTGTGTGTGTGTGTGTATTTTGTATTTTTAACTGCAAAGAAGCTTGGGGAGGTAGAGATCAATGTGTTAGTTGCTTGGTTTCCTGAACAAAAATAATATCCCTCCACCTCACCTGCTAAATTACATTAATAGTGCCCATTCCTTATTGAGAGGGTTTAGTGAAATAATATATGTAAAATTCCTAGTGGTCTGGCACAGAGTAGGAAAAGTGATAGGTACTTTCTCATTTCTGCCTTTTGATCTCATTATGGCAGTCCTCCTAGAGGCGTTCTCTTTTTGGTAATTTGTGGTCTGAAGCCACAACGTCAAAGTTGGAGTCATATTAAGAAAAAGGTGTGTCCGGCATGGCTCAATGATTGAGCATCAACCTATAAACCAGGAGGTCATGCTTGGATTCCCAGTCAGAGCACATGTCCAGGTTGCAGGCTCGATCCCCAATGTGGAGCATGCAGGAGGCAGCCGATGAATGATTTTCTCTCATCATTGATGTTTCTATTTGTTTCTCACTCTCCCTTCCTCTCTGAAATCAATAAAAAAATATTTTAAAAGAGAAAAAAATCTACTATCTCATAATGATGATTGGTAGTCAATGTGAGAGCTGTCATTTTATCTGGCAACTTCCAAAACTGCTGCCTTCGTAAACAGAAGTGGATGCTGGGCTGTGTGATTTACATTACATGGATCTCTGCTCAATTATGATTCACAATTTGGCTAATCTGTCATCTATTCACCACAAATCAAATACATGTATGCAACATTAGTCTAAGACAGAGAGGCTGTGACTAATAAACAAAAGTAAAACTGGTGTTTGCGGGGGGCCGGGGGTAGGAGAGCTGTTCCAAGTGACAACAGAAGCAGTAATAAGCCTCTATAGATGATCTCCACTTGTCATTAAAATACTAAGTTTCTCTATAGAAATTCATTAAGCAGTTTTGCAGTTTGCTGCTAGCACCCAAACAGCACTGTTACTATGCAGTAAAATTAGTCATTTAATTGAACCAAATAAATAATTTTTGCAGGGGTCCTCATTATCCTCACCATGTCCAGAGACCTCTTAATCCTTGGTTCTGAGTCAGTGCCTCACAGTATGGGTCCAGGAAGGCAACACCCAGCATTGTTGCTAAGAAGTTCTTTTTGTGGATGGAACATAAAACTCAAGGTCATGACCATTTGTGTTCATTAAAAATCCCACAGAATTTTGAGATGGGGTAGGGATATTCACTCTCTCTGGTGTTCTGGATAACTTCCAGCTGGATAATTACTTTCTGCCTGTAAAAATGGTCCCCCTGCAGTTGCAGTTGGCTAGGGTCTTTATTTATTTATTTTTCCCACTTGCACTTGCATCTGTTGTGAGACTGGTGATGATTTCAAGAGGTCAAAGGCTACCTGCTCTTTTTGGGATGAGTTTTTGCAGTCTCTGCTACCCTGAAAATCTTTATTGGACTCCAGAAATTTACGGTTTTTATGTTGTATAATCACAACCTCTGCCTCTTTATTAGTAAATTTTCTAGAGTTTTGGGGACAACATATCTACCATTTTCTTATTAGTAAATCTTCTAGATTAATTGGGGGGGGCATATCCACTATTTTCTTGAACTTATCCTGTTTTGTGATTTTATTACATTACATGCATATGTACCTGTTCCCTATCCTACAACTTCCTTTATAACTTTGCTGATACATATGTAGGGATGCCAGGATAGATGGGTATGCAAATATTACATCACAATAGATTGTTCATTTCTCTTCCACTGTTTTATATTTCTTTAACATATATTTGACTATCTTTACTCATATAATCCTTCACCATGGCATATATATATTCTATCAATGTCTGGTTTCCCTCTGAACATCTTATAAACTTTATACCATACAATGATCTCTGAAGATCAGAAATTTAAAAAAGATAATGTTGTTGCCATATCTTCTCTCATAGACAACTTTTTAATTAAGCTGATTTTTCTCCCCTGGCTTGTTTTACAGACGGGTGGGAATCAAAGGGAAAACCTACTGGAAATCAACCTGGAGGTTGACTGTTATTTATTGAAAAAGTAGACTGAAGGTTGATTTCAAAAGAAAGGCTTAATTTTCCTTTTTTCTTTAAATACATTTTTATTGATTTCAGAGAGAGAAAGGGAGATGGAGAGAGACAGAAACATTAATGATGAGAGAAAATCATTAATAGGCTGGCTCCTGTACATACCATATTCAGGATTGAGCCGGCAACCTGGGCATGTGCCCTGACCTAGAATCAAACAGCGACCTCTTGGCTCATAGGTCTATGCTATACCACTGAGCAACACTGGCCAGTTTCCTTTTTGAAAAGTACTTTCTTCCTTCATTGTGTCCATTTCTTTCACTCTAAGAGAACATAGGTTGGTAAGTTGTAAGAAATAATTTCTACTGATGACTAGAGAGCTTTCATGATCAAAAAAAGGTGCCACAAGTGCTTTGCCATATCCAGAGCAGAGAGTAGGTAGATGCTTTTTGAATGGAAGTCTTTCCATATATCTCAAATCAAAGTTATGTTTAGTCACTTGAAAATTCAGTCCTATCTATGCCTGGTATCAACGTTGAGATCAACCAGTCAGACATAAAAAGGCTATTAAGGGTTACTTGCACCAATCTTTAATTGACATAGGCAGAGAAATTAAATTGAAATTGGTGGGCCAATGTCACATAATAAAAAGCTGAGACTAGAATCTAAGTATCATTGTGGCTCTACTACCCCAAAAATCTTTTTTAGGACCTCAAAAGTTCAAAATTTTTATCTGGTATTATCAGATCCTTTACCTTTTTCTCAATACCTTTTCTAGAGTTAATGAAAGACTATTTCTGCGATTCTTTCTAAAGTAATGTCTCTTTTGGACTTCATTACATTTTTTTGTTCCTGACCAAGACTCTTCACATGATCATGTAATACATGCAACTTACCATTTCCTGTGGCATAAAACATCATTTTTATATGGAGTCTTTTCTACTCAGAAAGCCTGGAATCTGTGATATAGAAGGAAGACATTGAGGTAACAAAAATTGTCTGACATGGCATTTACAGATTGGTTCTTGGCATCCAATTTATCGGTATAGATAAGTGAAATTAGATACTACATTAAAGGGAGAAGTGTGGCTTGTGAAGATTATTTTGAAGAGTGGGCTGAGGTGGTGAATACAGCTTGTGACCCAGTGTTCCACATGAGAAGGTGAACACAGTAAAAGGGAAATTAAGTTAATTCCATGGGAGTTGCCAGTCTGGATTAGGTTACTGATCCATAAATGTTGGATATCTTCCCATAGCAACAGAAGCTTGTTCTAGGAGTTTATCAAGAAGTCAAAATCCCTTCCTCAGATTCTAAACCAAATGAATAATGCAAATGAAAGTGGATTGCAAAAGACTTGAGGTAACTGAGAAATGGAAAGCTGAAAAACAATGAGTGTTTTTTTTTAATAATTAATTATGCCACCTCTTTGGAATATGTACATTACATATAATATACATATAATCACATAATTACATTAAATTGTATTCCACTGGCTATAAGAGAATCTCAAAGCTTTTGTGCCTTTTAAGAAAAGTGACTTTTAAAATATTTTTGTACATATTTTGGAGTGGCAAGTAAATTGATAATTGAATGTCAATATAAGGACATACCTTAAATATAAATATAAGACTACTATGGGCCCAGTGCATGAATTTGTGCACCTTGAAGGAAACTGTGGGCTGCAAGGCTGCAGTGGGCACAGGGTTGGTCTCAGCCCATCCTCTGCGCTCCTGCCCGACCCCTCCCGCCGTGGCCCCCAGCCCCCTTTCTGCCGGCAGTCCCGCTCCTGCCACCACCATTCCCACGCACTGATGGTGCCCGCCCAGCTAGCACCTGCTGACGGCACGGAGCAATTGGGGCTGGTTCCAGCAGTGGGTGTGAGCGGGGCAGCACCGTCAGTGGGTGTGAATGACGGCTGCTACCCTGATCACCCCTCTGGAGCAGAGGGAGGTGGAGAAGCCCTGAGGGGTGATCGGGGCCAATAACTGCCCCTCACACCCACTGATGGCACTGAGCGATCTCAGGACTGGTGCTGGGCACCGGGCAGGACCACTGCATGCAGGAGCAAAGAATTTTCAGTAACACCAGAGGCTCAACCTGATGACAGCGACTAGTGCCCCACCTTGCTCTGGCACCCCTGCTCACCTGCTCCACCATTCTGCGGCTGCTGATGCCCACCATGTTCCGCATGTGGCCCCTGGTGGTTAACGCATGTCATAGCTACCAGTTGTTCGGTTGTTCCTCTGTTGGGTCTATTTGCATATTAGCCTTTTATTATATAGGACTACTAGCCCGGTGCACGAAATTCGTGCACATTGAAAGGGAATTAATTAGATGAAATATTTTAATATTGCTACTTGCCCTTTCTCTATAATAAAAGTGTGAGAGATAAAAGGAAATGAGTACAATGTATATGAAAATAATACATAAATTTATTAATAAGTAAACAATAACAAAATGATATAATAATAACAAACTGATATAACAATAACAAACTCGAAATATAAAAACAACATTGATGCAAATAATGATTGATAAAGTGATTAAACTTATTCTAATATTTCCCTGTATACCACATTAAGAGTAAAAGCACTTTCAGAGTGCTTGACTAATTTCCCTTGAGATAAAGTATTTACAACTTTAACTTTAACGTAACATGCTCTTTGAACTCAAGAGAAAGCAACAGCCGTAACTGGTTTGGCTCAGTGGATAGAGCGTCGCCCTGTGGACTGAAAGATTCCAGATTCAATTCCAGTCAAGGGCATGTACCTTGGTTGCGGGCACATCCCCCGTAGGAGGTGTACAGGAGGCAGCTGATCGATATTTCTCTCTCATCGATGTTCCTAACTATCTATCCCTCTCCCTTCTTCTCTGTAAAAAAAAAAAATCAATAAAATATTTTTTTAAAATACTTTAAAAAAAAGAGAGAGAAAGCAACATATAACTGACCATGTCCAAAAATGGGTTCAGGTAGGAATATTCCTCCTCTGTCTAGAGTTTGTCCTTGTGATTTATTAGTAGTCATCACAAATGCTGGCATAACAGGAAAATATCTTCGAATTAATTTAAATGGGTGGCCAGTGTCAGATGGGGACAAATCAATTCTTGGAATCAGAACAATCTCTCCCTCTGCAGATCCTGTTAATATTTCAGCTTTGATAATGTTAGGTCGCAATCTTTTGATAATAAATCTGGAACCATTACAAAGACCCCATTTACTATTAAGATTTCTCAATAGCATGATGATTGCACCCACTTTCAATTTAAATTTATGACATGGCATTACAGAAGGAGTAATACTATTAAGAAATTCAATAGGAAAATTTTCCTTTTCAGCATCATCTGTTGAGTCAATGGAATCATCACTCAAATAGGCGTGAAAATCTCCATCAATTATATCCAAAATTTCTTCATTTAATTTTTGAACGTGCTCATTTTTTGAACAAAGAATTGCATGTTTAGATATATTTTTAATATTATCTATAGATATACTATTTCCAAAGGTGGCTTTAATAATAGATCCATTAAAAATCATTTCATGGGGAATTTCAATAATATCCATTCCTAAATGAAAACTGCTATCAAGTTTGCCATCTCCAAGTTTTACTAACCATTCACTATAAGCAGAATCCTCTGATCTCATATTTGTTTTAAGAGAAAACTGTCTGAAACATCCCCAAACACTACAGTACTTTAAAACTTATTTGTACTATGGCCAATCGTATAGCATGGCAACACAAAAATCCCCTCTGAAAAGAACTTTCCCACCAAATGCAACATTCAAATTAGCGCCAGCTAGAGCTTTATATGTATGGCACGTGTGCGAGTCAAAGTTTATTTTTATATTTCCAGTGCGTCATATGTACCGGTTGGTCAGACGGATGGACAAATGTCGGTCACTTAGCCTTTTATCTATACAGATTATAAGTCATGATTTTAACTTTTGAAAAAATTATCCTTTAATACCTCCAAAGCACAATGAGTAAGAATCTGAAGGTTTATGTGGCTTCTATTTGGTTTCTAGGACAAAGTTCTTTCCTTTACCCACCACTCACTTCTCTCCTTTTACTCTTGAATGTTAATTCCAACGTAATTTTTGTAACACCTCTTGAAAAGGATCCCACCAAGTTTTTGATAGTCCACATGATAAAACTTACAGAAAAATACAGCATGAGACTTTCATTCTCTCACTAAGTTCTTCATATAACTGTAATTCCTCAGCCTCTAAAGAATGAAAAAGGAAAATAAAAGTGCCTTCTCTCATTCCAAGGCCTTTCTCAGTCAAGCAACCACAAAAAGAAAGAATGAGCCTACAATTCATGCCATGTAATCTCTATCTGGCATAATTCAAATCAAATCCCATCATGCAAAGTCTGGGATAATTAAAATGTATAAGAGAACAGTGGTGACCTGGGGGCGAACTTATGAAACCTTGTCTCCTGCTTTTGCTGACTATTCTTTTCATTATGCTAGACTCCAAGTCCCTATCGGGACCTGGTCAGGCAGCTGTGGGTGCTAACCTACACCACCTGGATCCGTGATCGTGGACCTGGGCAGCCTGCTGCAGGCATTAACCCACGATGCCTGCCCTGGTCCATGATCCCTGATAGGGGCTTTGAGTCAGCTGCTGCTGGCGGGAGCTGACTCAAAGCCTTTATTCCGGACCTGGTCAGGTGGCTGCCGGCGCTAACCCATGCCGCCTGCCCTGCTCTGAGATCGGTGATCACGGACCTGGAAGATGGCTGTGGGCTTTAACCCACGCTGCCTGCCCTGGTCCATGATCCCTGATAGGGGCTTTGAGTCAGCTGCCACTGGCGATGGCTGACTCGAAGCCTTTATCTGGGACCTAGTCAGGCGGCTGTGGGTGCTAACCCATGCCGCCTGCCCTAGTCTGAGATCGGTGATGGACCTGGGCAGGCAGCTATGGTCGCTAACCCATGCCGCCTGCCCTGGTCCGTGATCCCTGATCGTGGACCTGGGCAGGCAGCTGCAGGCCTTAACCCACACCGCCTGCCCTGGTCCATGATCAGTGATGGCGGACGTGGGCAGGCAGCTATGGGCGCTAACCCATGCTGCCTGCCCTGCTCTGAGATCGGTGATCACAGACCTGGAAGATGGCTGTGGGCTTTAACCCACGCTGCCTGCCCTGGTCCATGATCCCTAATAGGGGCTTTGAGTCATCTGCCACTGGCGATGGCTAACTCGAAGCCCTTATCCGGGACCTGGTCAGCCAGCTGCCAGCGCTAACCGCCTGCCCCAGTCCACCATCATGGCTTGGATCTCACTGGCATGGGTGCTGCCCTTTCCCCCGCCATCTTTGCTGGTTTATTGTGTATATTTGCTCCTGATTGGCTGGTGGGCGTGGCTTATGGGTGTAGCAAAGGTGCAGTCAATTTGCATATTACTGTTTTATTAGGTAGGATTCTTTAATATAAATATATAAAATGTTAAATTAGTAGTACATGAAAAGCTATAATGCAAACACTAAGTAAAATAAAACTGGTGAAACTGTAAAAATACCAGAGGAAGTAGACTTTAAGTCCAGAAGATTTACAAGAAACAAAGAAATACATTACATGATAATAAAAGGGTCAGCCCATAAGAAAGACATCACAATGTACAATCATATTCCCAATATCAGAACTTCAAAGTACATGAAGAAAAAATTGACAGAACTAAAGAAGAAAGAAAAGATCCATGACACATAAGAGAGATTTAAAAATAAATTAACCTTTCTTCATAGCTGATGGTATATGCAAACAAGAAATTAGAAAACATATAGAAGTTTTAATCAAGATTAAGGAGACTAACCTAATTGTTATGTAAAGAGCACTAAATCACAAATGTCCGATAAACATTTTCTTCAAGTGTACATGCAATATTTACCAAAATGATAGTATGTTTAGTCCTAAAGTAAGGTCCAAAGTTTTTCAAAGTTTTAAAATCATTTCAAAGCATTTTACTTGACCAGATAGGAATTATGTCAGAAATACATTTTAAAAAAAAAAAACAAATATACACAATTGTTGGAAGTAAAGCAATGTATTCTAAAATATATGAGTAAAAGAAGATATCACAAATAAAGTTATTAATTAATTTGAACTAAAAGCTAATAAAAATATGTGAAACCAATGTGATGTGGCGGGGGCCAGATATGGCGGGGATCTCCCTTTTCCATGTCCAGCACGGAAAGAGAGATGAAACCAGTTCTGAGTGGAGGCGGCCAGGGATTGAGAAATAAAAGAAAGAAAGAAAGAAAGAAGAAGCAGAAATAAATTTATAAAGCTGGGAGCCGGGTGGAACCGCTACCACCTCTGATGGAGGGACAGGGACCCAGAGCTGATGCAGCGTGTTTATTTATACCCCCAAATACCAGGGGGTTTCACCAAAAGTTAGGATCAAAGGAGATTATTTGCATTTTTGAGTAGGCCCGAGCATTCCTGGTGTTTGACTGGATTTACATATCAAAGCCCGCTCCCTGACACCTGGGCAAAGGTAAAAAGTCAGTACTAATAACATGTCCAGCCTTTTTGGGGAAGCATGTTCCCAGGGCGTGGCTCTGCCTGTCACCCTGAGTTCAGCTGACAATAATTAAAGAAATGCCCATGTGCCTTCCCAGGGGGCCCTCTACAGGATACAGCAAAATATATGCTTAAAGAATAATCTACAGAATCAACTGCATAAATTAAGAAAGAAATAAAAGCACCTCTGAAACTTAGTGATATAAAATTCCATCTTAAGGTATTAGAAATAACAACGACAGAAAATATATCCAAAGAAAGTAAAATATAGATAATAAAAGCAATAGGTATGAATCAAATAGAAAACAAACATACATTTAAAATATCAACACACAAAATTTGGGTCCTTGGACAAAAATAATAAAAATGATATACTTCTTTAAGACTTACCAAGGAAAAATAAGAAAGGAGGAATATATTTCTCATATGAGCAATGAAAATTATTGACTATGTAAAGGACAAAAATTATTAAGGTAGACTACAACAAAAATGAAAAATATTATTCATTAAAATATACCATAAGGAACTCAAAAGACATATTTAGAGTGGGAGAAGATATTGGTTAAATAAACACATAAAAGTCAAGGACTCATGTATACAGTATATAATGCACTCCTATAAATCAATAATAAAAGATAACCCGATAGAAAAAAAATGGGCCTAATATTTATTTAACCAAACACTCTTGTAAAAGCACATCCAATTTTCCAACCTAAAAATGGGATTCACCTATAATTGTGAATAGATGTAATGACATGATGTCTGGGACTTGTTTCAAAATAATCCAGTGAGGTCCTGGCCCAAAAAAGTTGTGGGTTCAATTCCCAGTCAGGGCATGAACAAAAGGCAACCAATGGATGTTTCCCTCAGATGGATGTTTCTCTCTCTCTCTCTCTCTCTCATCAATAAGAAATATCCTTGGATGAGGATTAAAATAATAAAAGTAATAATAATAATACAGTGAGGTAAGGGCAGAAGGGTTAAAATAGAAATGAAAAAGAGTGGCAATAAGCTGATGATTTACATCTGTGTGATGAGGATATGGGGGTCATTAAACTAGTTTTGTGTATAAAAAGTTTCCCTGATAAAAATTAGAGAAGTAAAGAAAACCTTTAGTTAAGGAAAATCAGGACACAGCTCAAGTGGTTCTACAATGATGCTGTAATGCTCCATGGAAACTTTGTTATATTCAGTGTTAGCGGCACTAGAAACCAGAGTGGCCATATGGTGAAAAGATTAAATTATTTTTTATTCCTAAACTCTGAGTACCTTTTCATTATAATCCAGTATTGAATGTTATCTGAGTCTGTCCCTTTTTTGCTAAATTAAAAAACTTCATATGTTGAATAACTTCATTTAGGAGAACTGTTTGCTCATTCATTTTATCAAGTATTTATTCAGTATTTGTATGCCAGGACAAACTATGAAATACTATCAGCACAACATGGCTTTATTCTCTCCAGTTTTTAAAATCATAATCCATCAAATTAACAAGTGTTACACGTGGGTATGTGTGTGTCTTATAGCAAACATGTACTGACTCTTGTGGTGCTTTAATTTTTTACTCTGATATTTAAAATTTTTTTTATTGATTTCAGAGAGCAAAGGAGAGTGAGAAACAAATAGAAACATCAATGATGAGAGAGAATCATTCATCGGCTGCCTCCTGCATGCTCCACACTGGGGATCCAGTCCACAACCTGGACATGTGCTCTGACTGGGAATCCAACCATGACCTCCTGGTTTATAGGTTGGTGCCCAATCACTGAGCCACACTGAGCTGACTTTACTGTGACTTTGATCATTGTGAGAATGTGTGTACAGAAGCTGAAAGGACACATCAGCTATATTCATTCAACTAAAATAATTGAATCCAAACAGTTTTTTCCGTACCAGTCACATTCTTGCAAAAAAGACCCTCATGCAATTAACTAAATTACGTTGGTTCACAATTACAGTTTTAATTATTTTTAGAAAAACATTATATTTTATACTAATTGCATTAAAATAAAACATAAGGCAATGTAAAGGTAATGTTTTATATAATTTCTTTTTAATTTTATCCTTTACCAGATACATAAATTCTAGGGATCTATATCTCAGAAAATTTTCTCTCTCCAAATGTTGCATATAATAAACACTTAATAAATACCTTACTTAAATTGATGACATATGTTAGTACATTATTTGAAAAAGTGTATTACTATTTCCAGTAACTTATGTTTAAGCATTTTTCAAGATCATCAAAGTACCATTATAGCATTTCATGTTCTCTGCATAAAACATACTTGAAATATTATTTGTAAAATTATACTGCACATTTATAGTTATAAAAACAATTTTATATTTCTAAATTGATTACTAAATGTGGGTATTTCTTTGCTAATATTCCCTAAAATTTTTCACCGTTTGAAATATACTGAATCTGAATTTCAAATTCATTGTATTCCCTATCCAAAATTTTTTGTTTATCTTTGTTAAACTATTTGAAATCTTGCAAATATCAGCTGACTGAGTGCTAAAGAGAATTAGAAGACAATTAAGTTGTGTGCCGTTGATGAAATTTAATTTATATCCATAATTGGATTTGAGTATTATTCAATTTTAAAAGGCCCGTTTTTTAGGAAGCTAGAAATTAAAATGCCTGAGAGAATAGTAGTATTTAGGTCAAATCCAGGTTCCAAACTTAATGATTTCATTTACTTGTCCTTTACCTTGTTAGATTACAGGTACAAGAAATTGTGTTAAAATTATGCTACTATAGTGGTGGGTGCGGGTAAAAGAATGGTCCCCTAAGAATGTCTACATTCTAATCCCAGGAACCCAGAAAGGTATGGTATTGCATGGCAAGAGGAATTAAGGTTGCAGATAAAATTATGCTTTCTAATCAGGTGACTTGAAATTGGGAGATTTTCCTCAATTATCCGGTTGGGTCCAATATAATGACAAGAACCATAAAAGACGGAAAAGGGAGGATAAAAGAGTCTTTCAGAGTGATAAAATGTGAAAAAGACTTGATTGGATGTTGCTAGCTATGTTTAGAAAAAGAAGGTCGATTTGGATTTTGTTCTGCTTACCTTACTCTTGATAGCCCAGTATTAAAATGTTCACCATGTTCACATATACACGCATTGTCAGAGAGTGAGGGAAAATTTTAGACAGGAAACTGCTGTGGACTTAATTGTGGCTCCCACCCCCTGCCCTCTCCACAATTCATATGTTGAAACTCTAACCCGCAATGTGATTGTATTTGTAGTAAGGGAGTAAATAAGATTAATTAAGGTCACAAGGTCTTGATAGGATTAGTGCCCTGTTAAAAGAGCCAGCAGAGAGCTCTCTCTGTATGTAAGGACACAAGGAGAAAGGATGCAAGTCAGGAGGGCAGCACTCTTTAGAACCCAACTATGCCCAGACCCTGATGTTAGACTCTGGCCTCCGGAATGGTGAGAAAATAAATTTTCTGTTGTTTAAGACACCCAATCTATGGTATTTTGTATGGCAACCCAAGCAGACTACTACAGGAACATAATGAGTTGGATGAGCACGACACAAATTTTTTAATGCAAAAATCTCAGATTTGCATTCTTGAATTTTAGAGTAATAGTGACTGTGGTTCTCATATTCCTGAAGGCTTGATCAGCCTCAGGTCCTAGTTCCTTCCAGCTCCATTCAGTTCATGTAATTGTGGGTCAATCTTTTCCTGCCACAGAGATTGTTTTGATGGCCTTCATATGCCCTGTCCTACCTTCTCACTCTCCTTTACCCTAGGTTTCCTTGACCTTCTCCTTGAAGTTGCTTCAAGACTCCAGTTGGGTGGTACTTTCCCTTTGTTTCTTTTGGGCATTACGTGAATATGTATATGGGGAAGGAGGGAGAGAGGGAGGGAGGGAGAGAGGGAGAGAAATTTATCTTTTTTTTTTTTTAACATACAATAATAAATTACTCCATATGGAAGTTTATTAAATGGAGTGTGGATGTAGCACCTGAAAGTGAGTTTGATTTTTTCCTGTGTTTTTCAATTCCATCAGTATTTCTTTTTATGATAAACTAGATCCACTAAGAATTGTTTTTAGTTGAGATCCCATGAAAAATAAATACTGCATTTTTTTACTGGAATTTTATTTTTTCTTATTCCATTAGTTACCTCTTTTTATAGCTTTGATTGGTTCATTAACATTCATAAGCAGAGGAGCCCAGTGTGTGGTGTGGGGGTTAAGGAGTACTTGCTCTTCTCTAGTGACTCACAGCAAATGTAGAGAACTTCAGTTTTTGTCCATAGACTACAAACACCACTAAGGCACAATGGGTTAATGATTTGTTTGGTACACTATATGCCCTATTTTGTCTCCTGTTCTAATTTTAACTTCATGGACTAACAACTCTATATTACTTCTTTATAACAGTATAGTATTAAAAGGATGGGGACTTGTTGCATAGAGACTGGGGAAGAAAATCTTTGAAATGGCCTGAGAGGAAAAAATATTGTGCTCTCCCAGAAATATATTGAAGATTGTGGATATTTTTTTACAATCATTATGTTGTTAATGATCCCTTTTAAAATTTTTATTAAATGGTGAAAGACAGGCTCCATCTGCCCTTTGTTGAAAATTATTCAAATTGGGAATTTGGTTTCCTTAGATCTGTAGCCCATCCCTGTGTGTGATGAGTGTTTAGAATTCAATTACCAGCTAAGAAGTCACTGCTATGGGATGAATGGATGTGTTTTGGATTTCTTTTTTCAGGGGGAGTGATGGGAGAAATAATGATATAGAGATGGCAAGCTGTTCCATCCCTTTTCCATCCTAAAATGTGTAATACCTTCATACTCAGAGATACTGATTTACATTAAAAAAAAATCTGAAGAAATACCTGGCTTAATCTTATCCACTCAGGGCCACTGCATTTTATTTGTAGTTACCTCAGCAAGTTACAGAAAACAGCAGTTAAGACAATGAATACTTTTATTACCCAACTGTCATATAACTGTTCAGGATCAATTCTTAGGATCCCTACATCCAGAGATGTCTGAAAAGATGCTGGTGAGGTAACAACCATAAATGCAGCATTAGACTCTCTCTCTCTCCATCTCTTTCTCGCTCTCTCCATTGCACTTCAATGTAAGCGTCTTCGAAAACTGCCTTGCTTCCCTAGTAGTGTCAGCATCACTGTCTTGTTTCCCAATTACAATAAAACAAACCAGGAAGAAATAATGAATTAATGTTGGCCAGAATACAGCATAGGGGATTTAAAAAAATCATAGAAGGAGAGACATCTTCTTACTCCTGCAGCATCAAGAGGTAACTTCAAAGAGGTATCTCTTATTGCATGGACATCTAATTTCTGACAATCTGTAGACTAGAGGTTGACTTATCATACATATTCTTATCAATAAACTCTGAGATTTCTGTTTGCTTTGCCTTTTTTCCCCAGAGAGTAAAATACATTTCATTCAACACGTGGTGATACTTAATTGTTTTAAAATTCTCTTTATACTCTAAGCTTCAAGTTTTTATTGAAACTTTTCTAATTATCTATATGTTTATGAGTATACCAAGTTCCATAATTCACTTCTCTAGAGATACTTATTTGCTAACACTACCAATAAACACAAGAAATAAACAAAATGATCCTTGAATAATAAAAATAGTTTCTTAAGGACAATGCACTAAAGGTATGCTTACTTTATGTCATAAAAATGTCCCATAGGATTGCTTCCCAGAAACTATTTAATTATATTTCACGCACAGCCTTAATAAGCTCAATTATCTGGTAGAAAAACTCACAGATACTACAACCAGTAAATTAGAAACAGAAGGCTTCTGGAGGAAAAACATTGCTATTAGGAAGAAGTAATAATTGAAAATCTAAAAAAGAGATATAGAAATTTATGAAATTAACACAGGATATGAAAAATATGAATTTCCTGTTGCTTAATACAAAGTACACTTATCAACTAGTTAGATTGCTCATTTACACAATAAGTATTTATTCGCAAGAAGAAAAATAATTCCACCTTTAGGAATAGATATAATAATTACCAACACTAATTGTGCTCACTGTGCCAGACACATCTTACATTTTTCTCCTGTATTAATTTATTTCATTTTCAATGTAGGAGGTGGGTAGTATTGTTATACTCATTATACAGATAGGAAACAGAAACATCCAAACGTTAGGCCAGTTGTCAGGCCACACACCAGTGATGACTAGAACTCAGTGTGAATTGGCTCTGGGGCCCAAACTCAGAAATACTGTACTATATTTGCTCCTGAAAATCCAATTGACTTTCAAAATAAATGTGCTTTTGGCTGTAAAAGTATTTTCAATATAGGGACTTGAGTCAGACAGCTATTTATCTTCTAAAATCAGTTTCTTTCTTCTGATATAACTTTACTAGCTGAACACATGCTGAGACTACATTTTCTAGTTTCCTTTGTAGCTAAATGTCTTCCCAATAGAATTCGAGCTGAAATGATATATGTAACTCCCATTTCACAAGGTTAAAAGATATCTTGTATCCCACATACTCTCTTGGCCTTTCCTATGGGTAATATTGGTAGTGGCAACCCAGCTTTTTCTCTGTAGCCAAGAGCAACAGGACAGACAAGAGAGAAGATATTTGGGTACCTGAATGACTTCATGGAACATAATTATTTTGCAGCTGTGGTATAATAAAAAAATGTATTTGATCTTTGTCCTTGGTTCCTGGCACAAAGATCCTTACACACTTGGAATTTTCTCAGCAATAAGAGTGTGAGGGGTGTCTTTTATTCTAATAAGGTGACTCTTGGCGGGCCCCTGTATATCTTCAGGATGGGGACTTACCATCAGAAAGACCAAACTCTGATTAAAAGCGTAAAGCTTTGGTCCCATTCCTTTCCCTGAAGGAAGGGGAGAGGGCCTAGATACTGAGTTAATAATCAGTGATCAGTGATTTCATTAACCACACCTAGGTAATAAAACATCCATAAAACCAGGGTTTGAAAAGCTCCCAGACTTGTGGACACATCTAAGTCCACAGGACAGAGGCTCCTGCACTTAGTACACTTTTGAGCCTTACCTCATGTACCTCTTCATCTGGCTGTTTATTTGTATCCTTTACAATAAACTGCAATAGTAAATATAGCATTTTCTGTGAGTTCTGTGAGTCATTCTAGCAAATACTTGAACCTGGGGAAGGGTTGTGAAAATGCCTGACTTTGTAGGCAAGTCAGACAGAAGTGTGAGTAACCTGGGGACCTGCTACTTGTGACTGGCGTCTGAAAAGATGGCTGTCTTATGAGACTGAGCTCTTAACCTGTGAAGTTTGACACTCTGTTTAGTGTCGGTATTGTATTGAATTGTAAGATTCCTGGTTGGTGTCAGATAATTGGAAAAAAAACTAACAGCAGCCTAGGCCAATCATCTCTAAAGTGTTATGTAGGAGAGCAATAAACTTTAATTTTACTTAATATTCTATATTTTAGATGTCTTTCTTATAGAATATTAATCTGTTTCCCATCTAATATAGAGAAGTAAGAAGATATTGTGCAATAATGGCTCCATTGAAATAACTATGTGCTCTTGGATGGACTATGGCGTGGCACAAAGTAAAGTATGTGGAAAAGCAGGACAGAGGTTAGTTCTAGACTAATCTAGGACTTAGTTCTAGACTTATTATCTTCCCCCATTTGTAATATTTATTGAGCATCCACCATGTATCTTTTTGTATTGAGGATGTAAAAAATGGTGTTTCCTTTCTCTAAAGAGAATGGCAATAAAGTAACAGGTATAATATAAAAGTAAAATAATAAAAGTATCATAACGGAGAAAAAGGTTCTAAGAGATGCTAAAGGAGAGGGAACCTAGACTTGTAAGAAAGGAAAAGAAGGGAGAAAACAGTGACTTCCCAAGAGAGCCAATGCTTGAGTTAAATATTTAAGAATGAATAAAAGTTCATTTTGCAGAAAAGTAAGGAGGAGGAAAGTCTGAGCAAAGGCAACATCATTTACAAAGCATGAGACATAAATTATCAGGAGATAATGACTAACCAGAAGACTTTCCTCATTGTTGGGATGTAAAATAGAAAAGTCCTGGAAAGAGGATATAGGAGAGGCACTGAAGCATCTGCACTTTATACAGAAAACAATGTGAGGTTCTTGGCATTTTCAAATGGGCACATGGTAATGTCCATTTATTATATTTAATATATACCTCATACTATATTCTCTTTGAAATGTAGGGAATACGTAAAACTGAAACATGGTGTCAGCCTTTGAGAAGTTCACAATTTATTGGGAAATCACATAAACAACAGCAGTGCCTTGTGATCAAGGCTACTAGTAAGGCAAATACAGTATGCTTGTATTATGGGTAAAAACAGAATGTGAGAAATTATGAAGGTGAGAAAGAGGACAGTTCATCTGATGAACTGCAAGCAATTTAATAGTCATCGGGTGGGGGTAATAGAATGGACAACAGAGAATGAGACTAGAGAATAGTTAGGGGCCAGCTCAGATAGGTCTGATGCCATACTGAAGAGATTGGATTGGATTCGGAAATCAATCACAGACTGTGAAAAGAAAAATCTAGGAGGTAGAGACAATAGGAGTGATGAGGAGGGACAAGAAGGAGTATGAACATTCTTAAGTGTCTCACTGAATAACTGGAATGATGGGCTCTTTACCTGAGACAGGGAATAAAAGGGACAGAGTCAATTCAGTAGCAGGAAAAGAGTAAGCTGCTGAATAGATGCCTATTAAAGGGCTTTCCCTGTCCACTGCCCTTGATGAGAAAAGCAGCCTATTTTATTATCCAGTATTCTGCTCATAGCTGAGGTAACTGGATTAAGCATCTAACCACCCAGCAGTGATGCATCTAACAGGAAAGAACTGTCCAGATAATGAAGTATTTAGTGGTGTGACCTGACTTTATAAGGTTCCAATGCAGAAATGGAAGATTGTGATAGACTATGCTGAGCTATGCACAAAGCAAGGTTATGAGTAAGCTATTGGTTGGAAAGCAGCAGAGATGCATGCCCTGGAGCCACCATGCCAGCTCCTAATAGAAATAAGGAGAAAAGTGGTCACCCAAAGTGGTCTGCTGTCATGGTTTCCATATCCATACCTTACAACACACTCACATGTCCTTGAGGTAGTGTCAGTAATTTTCTGTTGCTTGCAAACAACAACAACAAAAAACTCATTGTGTGCTAATTAGCTGTGCGCCCCCTATCTCATTTCTGGAAGAGCCTTTAAAGATGAGGGTCATAGTTGAAATTCCTTTAGAAGCATTTTTTTCCTGTCAGAAAATTTTCCTTTAATCTATAATAATAAGAGAGTAATATGCTAATTAGACCAGACATCTTCCGGATGTCATTCCAGACATCCTTTCTGACGAAGCCCAGGCCTGGGGGAAGCCAGCCTGGGTCCTGGGTGCCTGTGGACAGCCAGAGGAGGGAAGCCCAGGTCCCGGGTGCCGGCGGGAAACTAGTGCAGGTAGTCAGGGGAAGGAAGGCCTACTCTTGCATGAATTTTCATGTATCAGGCCTCTAGTTAATGAATAAGACCTTTAGATCTACTGTTATACAAGTAATGAGGGACCCAGTGTTTAGAATGATGGTGGTTGAAAGAAAGCTGGCTAGTGCAAAATGAAAATTGGTAGACCTTGCTGGACCTACTTTTCTCTTCCACTTCTTGCCATCCCAACCCTTAGTGAACACGTGACCCAAAACAGTTTGCAACCTTAGTGCAGGGATACTCTTAGTTCTAGGATGAGTTGCTCAAGGGATGTGCCCAGGCATGGCTATCTTGGGACAGCAATGGCTGTTGCCTAGTTCTCCACAGAGAAACCATGAGGTGAGAAGGTGGTCTGGTTGGATTAGGGCACCAAGGAGCTGGAGTGGGTGGTAGAAAACCTGTTCAGGGAGATGGAGAGGTGATCCAAGGCACGTGCTTCTTTGCCCAATTGGACTTCATTTACAAAACAGACATTCAAAGACAACCAGTATTTCAAGACAGAAACATTAAAGCATTAGACCCGAAACAGGAGCCCTACTTAGATTGGGACCCTATGTAATTACACCAGTCACATCCCATAAAGCCAGGTCTGAGTTGATGGAATCTAAATAGAAAAGGGAGGACATTAGTGAGTAAAATGAATATTCATTAAAAAGTTCTGATTTATTTTACAACACAAGGAAGTCATATTTATCACTTATATTTTGAAATAATTGTATTTAATGCAATCATTTTCCCCAAAGATTATTTACTAAACAGAATCCAAGGAAATTACCACTATTGCTAAAGACCAAACTAACCAAAATAAAAATAGTAACAGAAGTATTATAAAAGTCACATTGTAAAACAGCAGTATATATTAATTCCCACAATGTAGAAGGTAATTTTGAGAATTAACCATCTTGATATTAATGACTCAATTTCTTAATCTCTCTGCCTTCATGAATTTATTCTTTACCAGTGTCAGAACAAAGGGCTGTATTTATCAGCATATGTAATTATGTCCTATAGGCCAATTCCCATTCCAACAGAGGAAAACTTGAAACACATGAATAAAGATATAGCCTAGAAACTTTGGCCTTTGATTCCCAAACATCCCCAGGCCTTGAGAAGTGGTCTTACAGCTTGTGGTTGCTTATTTCTTATCAAGCAGGTATTTTTTCAGGAAGCAGCAATACACATGTTTTGTTTGGTTTTGTTCTGTTTTCTAAAGGACATAGGGGAGTTCCCAGGTTCTAAGAAGTATGCTAATATTCCTAATCATGTGGAAAACTCTTGGAAAGGGTGGTTATTAGACCAACCAATTGTTTTGTTTTTAGAAGTGTTCAGGAAAATGCACTTTTATTCATAACACTTTTCACTGAAGCACAACTTGCTCACACAAAGCTCCTGTTTAACAGAAGGAAGGGAGGCAGGGGGAGGAGAAAGCTCAAGTGTGAGAAGGTGAGGGTAACTTCAAACCACAGGAGTCCATGGGAGCGACACAGTGGCCAAAGAGGACAAAAGACCACATAGTGAGCTTTTGACACCCTTAGAGTAGCTCAGGAGTTCTTTATTACTCAAGCAAAAACTAAAAATTAATTTCCCCAGCAATGATTAGTACCGGCCATTGAGCAAGAAGGAGCTTTTGGGAAGGAGCTTGGTTCTCACAGAAGTTTTTTTTCCCCTCTAATAACTAAGCAGTATAAGGATTCGCCTGCTATCCTATGAAGTCATGCTGTAATCCCATGAGTGACACTCAAGAGAGCACCATCTGTTAAGCTCATTATTCAGCTGAGATGTTGCCCTTATGTCCTGGTGTGATAATAGTGTTCTTTTTTTCCGACATGTGTCTTCAAAAGGGAAAACTAAGTGTGGGGTACACGAACGCTCTCTGGATGTTTAATTTTAGGGGAAGTGCCCGCAGAAAGGAGCCAGGGCATTTTGTGAAACCCACAGGCTTCATTAGGTGCTGCCTCTGCCTCACTGGCACTGAGGTCCTGTGATCATGCTCACTGCCCCAGACCTAAAGCTGTGTGTAATTTCCCTCTCTGCCCGGCAAGGATGATTTAGTCTTTGTTACATGGAGCTCCTGGTTAATTTCATTGCTCCTTGTGTTAATGCATTGGAATACATATGTTAACACTCATGACACCCTGCTTAGGGGACTTTTGGGTTATTTAGTGTCAGCCCATTTCACTGGTACAGACCACGCTCAGGAAGCTTTGCCCCTCACAGATGTACTCCGCAGTCATAATTCTTACAGCGCTCTTAAGTGGGAGGAGGACTGTGTTCATAGCTGCAGCAGTGGTACTAGAAGAAATGGTATCTCCCAGCACCTTTCGACACGCGTAGCCTTCCTTGACATTTGTTGCCAAACAAAAAAATCCAGTTACCTGCTAGGCATCAAACTTCTATTATTTCAAGCCCAGCATTGGTTGAGGTCCTTGTGTTAGTCTCCTGTTGCACTAGACACTTCAATGATGAGAAAACATGTCCTTTCTTGAAACACTTGCAAGCATAACCATTTTATCATCATCTTATATGGAAGGGTCACAATCACCCAGACATTAGCTCTGACCACAGCATTATCTATATTAGTAATAATCTCTAGAAAAAAGCTTTGGTTTATTTGAAAAGTTACTTTAGAGATAATCTCACTCAATTATATATATATATATATATATATATATATATATATATATATATATATATATTCAAAAGAGGTTAGGTGATTTGCCCAAGATCATCCAGCTACTAAGTATCAGAGAGGGTGGTAAGCTGGGTGCCCACAATTCCCTGTCCCTTCACTCCCCAAGCTCTCCAAAGACCAGAACTGAACTCTGTGGAAACCTTACATTAGGACTAATGTCCTTGTTTACTTAATCAGTGCTAAGATTTGTTTGGCCACCAATCATTCAACCAGGAAATACTGAGCACCTATAACATACTAGACAGTAGAATTCAGACCAGGAATACAGATAGCAAAATCCATATGTTCAGAGACATTTCTGTTACACCATAACCCTGGCACTCAAGGTGCCATCTGATATTTTCAGATGGATCTGCAAGCAGTCACACTCCTGTAAAACACCCTCTCCTTTTTTGCTGAGCAGAATTAGAAGGTAGAAAGTAAAGACCATTTTCAATCAGGCTGAAACATGAAAGGATGACTTGATCACTTTAGAATATAATGTGCAAAATAGATAAGTATGCAGGTGCGATGACAAAATAAACAATTAGTTCTAAAAATAATGAACTTAATCTCGAAGTGTCTTTTTATAATCTATAAACCGGGGAGTATGTGCATTTAGTTGGTACATAGAATAAAAGAAGAGCACAGTAGATGTGACATATTGGGATTAATCATTTCTTCTCTAATTTATTAGAACTGCTTCCTGCAGGAGATGAGATTTCAAGAACTGAGTGATGAAGAAAAGGGAATCTGTCAGGGAGGATCAGAAGTTTTGTGAGAGAAAGCAATTTGCCCAAGGTCACTTAACTAGCCAATGTCAGAGTAAGAAATTAAACACGCTGAAAAGAAATGAGTGTTCCTATAAGTGAATCTCTTATAAGAGCATCTTCAAGCTGATGTCAGGAATTTTCTCTTGAAGGTAGAAGAGAATTACAGTGACCTTTATGAAATTGCACATTGTGACTGAGAGAAAAGGGACACTGAGATTTTCGACTAAGAAACCCAGGTTCCCAGGGCAGATCTAAACCTCCTTGCTCTATTATCCCTGAAAATTCTTTCCATATCTCTATTGAACCTACAGCAAGACAAAAATACCCCTCTGAAAAAGATGAAATCTTACTTTACTCAACCTTTTATCTGAAGCGTGCAACCTTCACTGTCCTCTTGAAAATAAGAGGAATAAGTGAATGCAAACATTCACAGCTAAATGTTTGTCAAGAACCTCTCGCAACTAATTAACCTGAGTAATAATGGAGCAAAGCGAGGAGCTTGCCTGATCACATAAAGGCCAAGTCAGAGACAAATGTCTTTCAATTAGTCCTGTCACCTGGACCTGCAAATTTACTTTTCTTATCAACAAATCTCTGCTTTTCCCAGTCCCTGGCCATTCTCTTACCTGCTTGTTTTTCTTCATAGCACACATCCCTGTTTGAAGTTATATTACTTTTTTTTCCTCCATTCTCTCTTTTCTCACTGGAGTGAAAGCTCTATGAGGCATAAACTCTATCTAGCTCACTGCTGCAATCATAACACTTAGAATAGGAACTAGCATTCAACAAATGTTTCCACATGAATTAAATGTCTAAAAATTGCCATGTAATGTATTTTTTCCACGTTTTTTATTTCCCTCCCATCAAGGACAACAAAACACTCAAAGAGTGTGAAATTACT
This sequence comes from Ia io, assembly GCA_025583905.1. Lineage (NCBI taxonomy): Eukaryota > Metazoa > Chordata > Mammalia > Chiroptera > Vespertilionidae > Ia > Ia io. Next base: position 46,342,939 of record JAJQQW010000009.1, on the reverse strand, counting down.
GTACAGAAACTGAGGGTAAACAAGTGTCATTTTCCATGAACAATGTTTCGCCACTAAATATGACACATTACATGTAGTGAAGAGTGTCTTCTCATACGTGTGATATGTAGGACTCAGCCTGAAGAATATACTTGGCTGCTTCCCTGACACCCCAAAGACCCGGAGATCACGCATTAGAATCACTGATAGAAGTTACTTAATCCATTTAAAAAATGTACATCTTATTTTAGAATCAAAGATGTCTAGATAAAAAATAATACAGTTCCTTAAAAGACAGTGTGATTACTTTGTAAAAAATAATGTAAACAGAGACCCTTTATCATGGAGCTGCCATCCCAGAACTTCCTTGTTTGTCTTACTGCTCAAACCTTTGGAACATGCCTATATTCAAGGTATGATGTTAAATCCTGATCTCCAAAGTTTAATATATGGTAGTCAAAACCTCATAAATACTGCAGTACATATGAAGGGTAAAGGTCATAGAAGCAAGGACAGACTTCCGTCACCTGAGTAGTTTCACAAAGTATGATTCTATAGCTTTTTGAGGGGAAAGAGATGAGTTCTAAAATAAGTGAACAATGAAAATCTGAAAAAGAAGTCTTTCTTGTAGGTCTTGGGGTTAAGAAATATTTTTAGCCCTAGCCGGTATGGCTCAGTAGGTTGGGTATTGCTCCGTGTATCAGAAGGTTGCCAGTTTGGTTCCTGATCAGTGTATATGCCTAGCTGTGGGCAGCCGATTGATGTTCTGCTCTCAGATTGATGTTTCTCTCTCTCTTTCCCTCTTCTTTCCTGTTTCTCTGAAATTCAATTAAAAATGGAAACATTTTAAAATTGGGGAGATGGAAAAAAGTAATGAGGGAAAGGGAACATGACTATAGGTAACAAGGCAGGAGAGGGGCATGATAAAAACATCAAGATGACCGCTTGTCTAGGGCGTAGGTGAATGAACCACTTTTGGACCTATGAAGATGAGGCTATCTAACTTCAAAAACAATATGTGTGGCTAAAACTGGGTTTGAATCCTTACACAACACTTTTTAGCTCTTTGATCTTAGGAAAGTTATGCAAACATTTTATTCATTAAAAATTAGGAATTATGTTATTCAATAATTTATTCTAAGGATAAATATGATCACATAAGAAACAAAATAATCACAAAAGGGTAGTTATTAGCTTATATTGTGTCATCATCTGGCTATATATATATATGTGTGTATATATATCCTCGTCATGTAAGGGAAATAAAGCAAAAATTGCTTACCTTGATATTTCACAAAATATTAAATGTAGAAGACCTGAAAACAGTATGGTAGCTAAAGAAAAAACAAAGCCAGGGGTAGTTAGGAAATAAATAGCAACAGAAGCAAGGTCAAATAGAGGAATGAAAAGCAGTTTTACTAGGTAGGTATATAAATAGCTTCAGATTATGTGGGCTAATTAGAATGTTTATGGATACGTGAGATGTACAAGTTGTAATTTCCAAATATTCTTTCTTTGTTTAAGTAATGAAAAAATAATCTATTTGACTGGCTACTTTAAAAGGGAGGGAGAATCCTGAGAAGCAAAATGTCCATTTGCATTCTGAATTAATGGTGCACTATCCAACTGTGAAATTAGATAAATAAACACTCCTTCATGAAGAGCTAAAATTTGAAATGCCTCGGGATTTTTGACAGTGTCACACAGTGTCTCTGTTTTCCCTTTCTGCTCATTTTCCTTAACTTGCAGAAAAGTGTCAAAATGTTTGTCATTATGACAGAGAAAAAAAGAAAAAAGAGATTTTATCATTCGCCAAAAGCATACTGCAAATCACTTCCAAAACTTTTTGCTTCCCCAATAAAGCAAATAAAAAACAAAAATATGCTTTTGTCTAAAGCAAGATGACCTTCTGTTTTAGGGATTCTTGAAAAGACCTCACATAAGCCTCTATTGAGAGAAAAGGAATCCTTACTGGCTCATCTTCTCCACTTTTCTAACATTATTCAGTGGAAATTGCAGCAACTGATTTAAAACAGTATCTTAGAAACATGATAACCATTTGGTCTTAAGAAACTTTTAAATAAAAACTATATTTGCTTCCAACAAAATATTTGTCATAGGGAAAAAACTATAATTAAGTGTCTGATTTAATGCACACTTACTATCATTTGTTTTGTCAAAGAACTTTGTTATTAAGTTGCAAGGATTTAATGATGCCACTGGACATTCTCCCATCCCTTGAGAAGGAGAAAAATGTAGCAATTCCAGAATATGTAATACATTTCATCAGAAAAAAAATTGTGTATATCAAAGGGCCACAAGTTGATGTGATATTCAGAGCAGTCTTTGTCAGTGACACAAAAATCCTCCATGCTCAATTCAAGAGATGAGGGTAAGGAATCTCTCCCCTGGATACAGAATCAAATCCTGTGAGATCTGTTGGAATTCACTAATAAACATTTACAGACCTTGTTGATTCAGTATTCAATTTGACCAACATTGCCCAGCTGTTTTCCAATAAGGCTGGGAAGCAACGTAGCATGGGAGAAGCCCCAACAAAGAGCTGACATTTCAGTAAATTTGAAGGGGCACATTAGATGACCCAGAAAATGCCATTCCAGCAAATGCAAGAGCGGATGTCTCCAGGACAGAAGGAGACTTCTGGTATCTGGACAGCACAAAGCTACAACTGGCCACCCCTGCTCTTCCAATAGAGGGAATACACTGGGAAGCAGTCCAAGTTGGTTGAAAAGGTTGGTAGAAAAATCAAGGGTTTATAGCTGACCAATTTAAAAAGTCAAAATGCATCGCTTACTGAATTTTCAACTTTCAAGAAGGAATTTTTTTTTTCTCAAGAGAAAGCTGTTAGCTCATGTATTGTATTTCAAAAGTTCCAGAAAAATACATGTTTATCTTGACCACAGTTCTCAACAGGACTGGTGTGAATGCCAAAATTTTCATTTTTCTTAAGGGAAATAAAGAAGGTGAGGAATAACGGGTAAAGTGACATTGAGTATTTTCTGAGTTGCTGTCAGATTATATTCTTGTTCCCACCCATTATTACTAGCCCAATACATCCCTAAACACAAATGAACACACCTATACATAATAATCACCTTAAGAACAACATTATTTAAATTTCACATTTCAAAAAGCCCCTTCTCTCTCTCTGGATCATTTCTGACTAATATATGTAGATAAAGAAGTTAGTGGCTCATTAAAAATCAACCAGTAAGAAATAGATTTATTTAACAACTCTAGAACAAACGTCCAGATAAAGAAAATATCAGATGGCATTTCTAGTCACTTTTTCTCTTTCTTTTCTTCCTTTTCTGGTGGCTGAGTGACACTATCGGTCCCCTGCTCAGAGGGCAGCATAATAGGATGGTTCACAGCACTTAGTGTTCATGTCCTGGAGCAGAAAGACTGGTGAGGAGAGGCTGACAAAGATATCTCACCCTCAGTTATGAACCCTAGACATAACACTGTGCCAAACAGAAATCTGTATAGCCTCTGGGTTCCTCTGATAACTATTATTTCCATTCTGTGGAAAGAGCTAGCAGCAGAGTTCAGTGACACAATCTAATAATTGCATGTATTTCAAATACTGGCTAGAATCAGTTTAGCAATCAATATCTTAGCTTTGTATTTTGGGTGAGTCAAAATTTTATTGAAGATGGTCCTGCTCTCCTCTATTAGATTTGCTTTTAGTACCAACAAGTAAACATCATATGCTGAAATTATATACTTTACTATTTGTTACCATACAACGTTTACAGTGTCAACTCAGTCCAGAGAGGAACATTAGTTTGCATTGCAGAACTGTTCAACTTGGAAAACATGTATCTGAAAAAATTTAGCAGCTTTTCAAAAAGATCACTTTTAAAAGGTAGTTTTAATGACACATTCAATTAAAGTGCTGCATTCATTTGGATATACAGAAGTCAAATCATGTTGCAAGTACTTATAGTTTATTAGGCATCATTTTAAATCAATGGATTAAATGACTCTCCAACTGGCCATTCTTCCAATGCTAATATGGACAGCTGTTAAAACTCCACTGACTGGTGCTCTATACTGTGCAAATAAATGCATAAATGATAATTTTTGGATTCTTCCACTTGAGTCAGCCTTCTTCATATCATTTGGCTTTTTGGTCCCTGGCCAACTGTCTGCTATTGGCAGAACTCTGGATATTAAAATATATCATATTTATCTATCAATCATTTCCATATTAAAAAAATAATAATTATTGGATATGTAGCCTACTAAAATAAATAGCCTCAATCTTCTAGAAATTATCTCATTTACTTGATTGATGTATTTGTTCCCCAACTGAAACTTCTGTTAACACTATTGTAGTTCCTTTTGTTCCTCTTTTCTCCAGAAAGAAGAAATTTCAGTTGACTCCTCTCTAGCCCCACAAAAGGGAATGTTTTGGTGTGCGTGTGTGTGTGTGTGTGTGTGTGTGTGTGTGTGTGTGTGTGTGTGTCTATGGGGGTGAGTTCTACTGAAGATGAAAGACAAGGATGTAAGGAAAGAATATCTCTCTTTCCTCAGTGAGGCATCTTATGTAAACTGTTTTGGCTGATGTAAACTAAGGAAACACTTTTACTTCTCCCAGATTAAAGTTTCACTGTTAAATAATAGGCTGGAATTATAGAAAAGTGCCTCAAGTTTTTTTTGTTTTTTTTTTAATATATTTTATTGATTTTTTTACAGAGAGGAAGAGAGAGGGATAGAGAGTTAGAAACATCGATGACAGAGAAACATCGATCAGCTGCCTCTTGCACAACCCCTACTGGGGATGTGCCCGCAACCAAGGTACATGCCCCTGACCGGAATCGAACCTGGGACCTTTCAGTCCGCAGGCCGACGCTCTATCCACTGAGCCAAACCGGTTTCGGCAGTGCCTCAAGTTTAACATGCATAGGAATCACCTTGGGACTTGTTCAGTTTAGGTCCTCATACCAGACATTGAGTAGCAATGTAACAGACTATATGTGATACTTTTTAAAATACTTTTTAAAAATATATATTTTATTGATTTTTTACAGAGAGGAAGGGAGAGGGATAGAGAGTTAGAAACATCGATCAGCTGCCTCCTGCACACCCCCTACTGGGGATGTGCCCTTAACCAAGGTACATGCCCTTGACTGGAATCAAACCTGGGACCCTTCAGTCCGCAGGCTGATGCTCTATCCACTCAGCCAAACCGGTTAGGGCTATATATGTGATACTTTTAAAATATGCAATTATTCTTATACTTAAAAATTATGCAATCATCCGTTTTAGAGAGTCCCATAGAGGATTCTGTGGAACACTAGTCCATTAAATACGGATTAATAAAAAAAGGATTTGGTGGTCACAAAATTTCAGGAAATGGTCACTCTTTTCTCTTCTTGGAAATTTCAAATGCACCATTACTATACCAAAGAATATAATAAATTCTGTCATTAAAAAGTGTCTTTATATTTGTCACTCAAATGTTTTATTTATTTGGTAAATAAAACATTTTAAAATATAACATCTATAAAGGTGAAAAGGTTGTTTTCAACATCCTCCAGAAATGCTGTTCAGACACTGTTGTTCATTTTTATACTGTTTTGTTTTCAAATTCCTTAGATTACAAGGGGGGGGTCAGCAGCAGGTCCATAACATTCTATAAGGGAAACAATACAGGATTTAGAGAGGCAGACCTGCATATGAACTACACTTTGGGAACCAAGGCAATGGTCCCTGTTGCTGAGTTTGGCATGAAATGTGCAAAAACAGTCTTAGAAGCCACTATGCTCAGGTGTTGAACATTTTAATCTAGACCTGGAAAATAAGCATTTTATTTTCACCCCAATACACACACATACACACACACAAACACACACACACATCCCAAAACATTCCCTTTTGGGGGGCTAGAGAGGAGTCAACTGAAATTTCTTCTTTCTGGAGACAAGAGGAAAAGAACATGATAGACTGCTGACCACAGGCTTTGTCTCCAGATTCTTGCACTGAGTTGAAAAGTCCTCTACTGAAAAATATGTGTCCATACTTCTTGATGACATTGGCATGTCCAATCTTAGAGTTTGATTTTGTATGATTTAAAGAAAATAAAAATTAAATAAAAACAAAAGAATGAAATGCAATAGTTTTGCTGCATTAAACATGTTAGAAGATTTTATAGTTGTTATATGGAAAACATCTGTAAAGCAAAGTCTTTATTAAGTTTAATAACAAAACATCAATAATTAAAGTAAGGGCAGGAAGAACCTAAAGAGAGAGTAAGCAATGTAGTATGTACATAGAGCTGAAACATAAAAGGACAATTATAAATTGTCTGAGGTTCACAAAAGTGAGAAGAGAATAAAAGGTTCTGATGCCAATTAGAAATATGACACAAATTCATGCCCTCCTCCTCCTTTCATCCTCCTCACCATCTTCTTATGAAATTTAATCTTCAGGCAATTTCTGAGAATTTGGGTTACATCAGAGGCACCAAATCTCAAAATACAAGTTCTGCTGCTGTGTCATTATAGATGGTTTCTTCTGTATTATGGAAGTTTTACTAGAAATACATCATTAAACTTTAATAAAAACATCATTAATGAAACTACGCTGGAATGCTCAAAGTTGCACCCAGTATTGACATTTAATCTAGGAAGGTATTTATTATTAATTCTTACCCCACAGAAACTATTTTTGCAAAACATAGCATTTCCAATATGTTAAGGAAAAATAAAATTGAGTTTTATGCCTAGCTAACTCATTTAGAGTTTTAATTATTTTTTCCACATTTAGTATTTCTCTCTAATAATAAAAACAGGTGTAAAACAAAAGAAAAAGAAACTTCAATTCTTATGTTAATACTAGAGGCCCGGTGCACGAAATTCGTGCATGGGGGGGAGGGGTGTCCCTCTGCCCAGCCTGCACCCTCTCCAATCTAGGACCCCTCGAGGGATGTCCGACTGCTTGTTTAGGCCCGATCCAGGTAGGGATCTTCGGACATCCCTCTCACAATTCAGGACTGCTGGCTCCCAACTGCTCACCTGCCTGCCTTCCTGATTGCCCCTAACCGCTTCTGCCTGCCAGCCTGATCACCCCCTAACCACTCCCATGCCAGCCTGATTGATGTCTAACTGCTCCCTTGCCAGCCTGTTTGCCCCCAACTTCCCTCCTCTGCCAGCCTGGTCACCCCTAACTCCCCTCCCCTGCAGGGTTGATCGCCCCCAACTGCCCTCCCTTGAAAGCCTGGTCCCTCTCAACTGCACTCCCTTGCAGGCCTGGTGCCTCCCAACTGCCCTCCCCTGCTTGCCTGATCACCCACAACTGCCCTCCCTTGCAGGCCTGGTCCCTCCTAACTGCCCTCCCCTGCTGGCCATCTTGTGTCCACATGGGGGCAGGATCTTTGACCACATGGGGGCAGCCATCTTGTGTGTTGGAGTGATGGTCACTCTGCATATTACTCTTTTATTAGATAGGATAGAGGCCTGGTGCATGGGTGGGGGCCAGCTGGTTTGCCCTGAAGGATGTCCCACATCAGGATGAGGGTTCCCTTGGGGCATGGGGCGGCCTGGGCAAGGGGCCTGTGGTGGTTTGCAGGCCAGCCACGCACCCCAGCTACCCAAGCAGAGGCCCTGGTATCTAGAATTTATTTATCTTCTACAATTGAAACTTTGTAGCCTGGAGCAGAGCCAAGCCTCCTGCTCAATCCGTGGTGGCAGCCATTTCTGTTGGAATTTATGTATCTTCTATAATTGAAACTTTGTAGCCTGGAGTGAAGGCCTGAGCCAGCCAGGGCTGCAGAAGCTTGGCTTCCTCCATTGCCCGGGGCAACCCTAGCCTCCTGCTCTTCCAGCTCAGTGGATACCGCCATTTCTGTTGGAATTTATTTACCTTGTATAATTGAAACTTTGTACCCTTGAGTGGAGGCCTGGGCCTGCCAGGGTGTGTGGAAAGCTTGGCTTCCTCCATTGCCAGGGAAACCCAAGCCTCCCTCCTGCTCTCTGTGGCCACAGCCATCTTGGTTGGGGTTAATTTGCATACTCGCTCTGATTGGCTGATGGGCGTGGCTGGTGGCCATGGCTGTAGTGGGTATGGTGGAGTGATGGTTAATTTGCATATTACTCTTTTATTAGATAGGATGAACACAAACACTGTGAAGACTATGAAACTTGTTATACTAGTTACATCTGCATTTTATCGAAATTGAAAAGGAATAGTCAGGGTGAAGCTAATCACTTAAACTCTTTGGAAAAGAGAAATTTCATTATCAATTTTGGCAAATAATAGCTTTACTTAGAATTATTAACTTTGATGGATAACAATGCAGTTATTCCAATATTCTTTAAATCCTATGACTTTGCAGGCTCTGAGATCAAAATGTATGCATTCATTTTTTGCTACTTAATAGTGTAATTTACTGTCTTATTTATTTTTCCCATATTACATGAGACCAGCAATGGGAACCATTCATTAGTGGATGATCCATAATTAAATGTAGTTACTTCAAGAGAGACTCATCCAGGCCTTATGGTGAATTGTCCCAAAGTTATTTCCTTTCATCCAGGCTCTGTCCTATTCCTAACAAGATACAGAGTTGTTTTTCAAAGACAATAGGCCCAAACCACAAGTCATGCATCTGAAACATGTACAGAGGAGAGAATTTCGACCTCCAGAATTTCATACCCAGAACCAAAATCTTATCTGCCCTCACCCAAACCCCAGCCAACGGATAGGAACACGACCGGGACTTGAACTCCGGAATCCTTTCAGAAGGGAAATGTTCATTGACCAGGAAGATCCAGTGCTGAAGCCTCTTGCCACAACTTAACATAAATGGTCAACTTTCAAGAACCTCCAACTGAAACCTTCCCTGCCAGCGTTTCCACATACCAGCTTATCCTTCCCTAATCCCTTAAGTTCCATCCCAAACCCTCCATAAACTTCTCAATAAAGCCTTTTCTTTTCTCAAAATCCAATGTCATAGTACCGGCTTCTACGTATGTCCGACAGCAAGCCTTTGCTCAGTAACACCAGCTTCTGGTAATGCCTTTGTTTGAGGTAGCATAACTCCAATATTCACAAGGTATTCTCCCCATGTGTCTGTGTCCAAAATTTTCCTTTTCACTAGGATACCAGTCATATAATCTTAGGAGCCCACCCTACTCTAGTATGACCCTATGTTAACTAATTAAATCTACAATGATTCCATTTCTTTCTCTCGATTTTTTTTTTTACTTGAGAGAGAAAGAAAGAGACAGCAATTTGTTTTACTTATTTCTGCACTTATTGATTGTTTCTTGTATGTGCCCTGACCCTGACCAGGAATTGAAACTGCAACCTTGGCATAGGGGGATGGTGCTCTAACCAACCTACCCAGTCAGAGCTTGACACCATTTCAAATAAGGTCATATTCTGAGATTTTTGGAGTTAGGACATTAAAATATAAATTTGGCGAGCAATACATTTCAGTTCAAAGTACCTTCCTCATCAGTGGATGATCCAGAACCAAGTATTGTATGTCAGTTCTGAACAAGCCACACAATTGTGATTCAGCAAATGAGAGACACTTGCATTCACTGATATGACTTAAAATATGCCTTATAAACCAAATCAAAATTATTTTTTCCTTAACGCAAAGCAAAGGGCAAAATGAATGGTTAACTAGAGGTGGGTGGGGTAGAAAGAGAGGAATAAATAGAGCACAGAGGGCTTTTAGAGCAGAGAAATTATTCTGTATGATACAATAATGGTGGATAATTGTCATTATACATTTGTCAAAACTGATAGAATGTGCAAAATCAATGAACACTAATGGATGCTATGGACTTTGGGTGATAATGATATGTCAATATAGGTTTAGAGATGGTAACAAATGAACCACTCTGTAGGGAATGTTGATAATGAGGGAGGCTAAATAGAGCAGGGAGTAATGAGAACTTAGTATTTTCCATTGATTTTTTTTCCGTGAACCTAAAACTTTTCGAGAAAAAATTTAATTAATTGTATTAAAAATTAACAACAAATACATGCAAAGAACCAAATCAGACATGTGTTGAAGCATAAAAATACATAATCATTTAGAGTGTTACTTGAAGAACTATTAGACTAATGCATCATTGTATTAATTCATCTAAAGCACCATAAACAAACTTATTTTTGATTGGGATGCAAATAGGAAGGTCCAAAATAGTAGTATTTCTCCCATTTGACCCAGTAATCCCACTTCTAGGAATATATCCCAAGAAAACAGAAAAACCAATCAGAAAGGATATATGCACCCCTATGTTCATAGCAGCACAATTTACAATAGCTAAGATTTGGAACAGACTAAGTGCCCATCAGCAGATGAGTGGATTGAAAAACAGTGGTACATCTACACAATGGAATACTACACTGTGGTAAAAAAGAAGGAATTCTTACCATTTGCAACAGCATGGGTGACCTAGAGAGCATTATGGTAAGTGAAATAAGCCAGTTTGAGAGAGATAAATATCACATGATCTCACTCATTTGTGGAATATAATGAATAACATAAACTGATGAACAAAAATAGAGCCAGAGTCAAAGAAGCATTGAACAGAGGGAAGGCGGGTGGTGGGGGGGTAAGAGATCAATCAAAGGACCACCACGGGGTCCCAGATTGTGAGGGCACAGGACCCCACCAACATATGATTGGGGCCTGGGAGGAATGTGGGAGTTTGGCCAGCTGGGGCGAGACCATGGGAGGGCTCTAGGGCATGTCCAGCCCATCTCACTCAGTCCAGATCAGCGGGACCCCAGCAGCAAGCTAACCTACTGGTCGAAGCATCTGCCTCCTGGTGGTCAGTGCACATCATAGTGACTGGTCGGCTGTCTACTTGCTGGTGGTCAGTGCATATCACAGCATGTGGTTGAGCGGCCTTACCATATCATTAGCATATTATGCTTTGATTGGTTGAATGGCCAACTGGATGACTGGACACTTAAAATATTAGGCTTTTATTATATAGGATTGAACTGATGAGGAAACTGAAGCACAGATAGGTTATATAACTTGCTTAGGGCCACAAAGCTGATTAAGTAGAAGAATCAGGGTTGGGACTGAGCTCTTATAATCCCAATTAGGTTTTTAACCAGGCTGACATAATTCCTCTTCCCAGAGTTCCCTTCCCTTTTTTTCTGTACAATCCTTCCCAAAACAATGATTTAGGGATTTAACAGATCTTGCATCTTGCCAGTACATAACTATTTTACTATTGTGGCTAATCTATCATATAGGATCCACTCTACACACCTCCCATTTTGTGAAAAAGAAAACACTTCAGTGTATAAGGTGTTATTTTGTTAACTAGAGGCCCAATGCATGAAATTCGTGCACTTGGGGGGGGGGTGTCCCTCAGCCTGCCCTGTGCCCTCTCGCAACCTGGGAGCCCTGGGGAGATGTCCGACTGACTGCTTAGGCCCACTAAGCCACCAGTCGGACATGCTTAGCATTGCCACGGAGGTGGGAGAGGCTCCCACCACTGCTGCTGTGCTCACCAGCCATGAGCCCTGCTTCTGGCTGAGCAGTGCTCCCTTTGTGGGAGCATACTGACTACCAGGGGGCAGCTCCTGCATTGAGTGTCTGCCCCCTGGTGGTCAGTGCGCATCATAGTGGCCTGTCATTCCACTATATGGTCATTTGCACATTAGCCTTTTATTATACAGGATACCCTGTAGATGTGGCCCCTAGAACCATAAGAAATGCAAAAAAATTCACTGTTAACTCATTCTCTAATTGCCCCCACTTAAAACCAAATTGCCCCCCTGTGGAGCATCTGCTGTACTTTGGGAACCACTGGGCTTGACAATTTTCCTCACTGAGCTTCATTTCTGAATACATACACATATATCATGGGAATTGTAATCTCTTCTCCGCCTCCCTCACTGGGTTGTCATGAGGAGGTTCTGAGCTAATAAACCTAGAAATGTTTCATTAAGTAAGTGATGTCTAAACAGAAGGGATTGTTATTTTTAAGCTCACGGGTACTCTTGCAGGTAGCAGGTGCTGATTAGGAAAGGAAGGCATGATTGTTTCCTGGGACTGTAGCTATGGAAGCTTTGCAGAGGGCTCCGCAGGCCTTGGAGGGGCGGGCTCTGGCCAGCAGGCCTGTAGCAGTGGTCATCCCTGGAGGTGCTGCCGGGGGAGGGGGGCAGTAGGGGAGCGCTAGGGGGGGCGGCGAGGCCGAAGGGGGAGTAACTGTCAAACCTCCCCACTTGGTGCCATTCTTTAAATTGTACGTGGCCATTTCGCAGCTGTACATGCTCAGGGCAGGGCTCCAATCTCCTGGAGCAGGTCGGGGACAGGCCAGGGCAGAGCCAGGCGGACTAGGAGGGCGGGTTTAGCTGCGGCCCCCGGCGAGGTTCAGTGCGCTTCCGCGGCAGAGACAGAGCCGCTGCTGTCCTTGGGGATGGGTCTTAACCTGGGGGGCCGCTTGGGCCTGCCTCCACCCAGGTCTGGAGTTGTAGGGAGGGGAGGCATACCCGACTCCAGCGGAGGGGGCCTGGCAGTGGCGGGCCATGGGCACCGGGTGCCTTGGGGGCACTGACAGGTTGCTGCCAGTGTGCTATTGTTGTGGGCACCCCTGGCAGGTGTGGTGAGGGAAGAGATTGGGAGTCAGAGGTGTAGGCTGTGGCTACCCCCTAGGCTGGGTGTTCTTCCCATCCGGTCAGCCTCCCCGCACCCCCAGGGGAGCAGGGGCTGGATGAGGGTGTCCATGCAGGGGGATTGAAAGAGCTCCCCGTGGCTGCTTCCTCTTCCTTCTTTGTAGTCGGGGCTCCTGTCAGGCGCTCTCTTCAGACCTTTGGGAACTTGGCTCCAGCCACCCCTGCCCCACTCGGCTCTCCCCAGCCACCCGCCTGTCAGGAGGCTGCAGGGTGTCCTGCTGCAGGCAGCACAGTCCTGGGGCAGGGGGTGAGGGTGTGGGGAACAGCTCCAGTAAAGTTTAGTAAACCCCGGGTCTGCAACAGCTCTGGCTGTGGGGCCACGGGAAAGTTTGCCTGGGTGGGACCAAATCGAGCAAGACATGGAGTCCCGCCCTGCGGCCCCATCGGCCCGCCCACCCTGCTGAATGGTCATGATGTGATGGCGTCCTGGATAATTTGCATATTCCTCCATTATTAGTATAGATTGTTACTTCATCAACATGACATATTTTCGATCTCCTTTATAAGGAAAGGTGAACTTATTGGGTGATAGTTTTTGAGATTTAAAAAAAATCCTGGAAATCAGCTAAACCCAATCTATACTGAATGTAGATGAACAAACGAATAGAGAAAACTGAAAAATGCCTTGACCAGGTTCAAACAACTAATAGAAAAGAATACTTTACTCACCATAATTCATCCTTTTATTCTTAATATTTTAATACATTAAACACTTGTTAAGACTGTCACAGTCTCAAATTGTGTATGTGTAACAAAGGAATCAGTGAGTTGAGATCATACACTTTTAGTTTATTAATAAAAATGTTGTAACATCCTCTGGTTGGCAAAATAACCTGTTCTTTTAATATCTGCCATGTTTTTATGAGGACGAATCAATGGCAATATTCATTTTTGTAGCCTGAGAGCATGAAGAACTATTATTGCAATTATATTATGTTTCAAATCATATCTTAACCTTATTTTATTTTGTTGTGATTTTTATTAACTCAATCTCTCTCTCTGTTGTTTGAATGTGAATTATTATTAAGAACTCAAAATCAGGGCTATTACTGGTTGCATTTCTGTTACCTTGTTTATTTTTAAGTTATAACTATAATATTGCATGTTTTTATTTTATTTTATCAGTAATTTGTCTCTTTTATGCATGCTTTAAATATAAAGTTATAAAAACATATCTTCCCAGGGATGACCTGAACAGTTTCAAATGTAACTGAATGTGTACAATTCCAAATTTTTTTCTTGCACTATATTTACTGAGGAGGCTTAATAGCTGTCCCTCAAGCAAACAATGTAATCTCTACCATCCTGACACAAGAAAATTACATTCTTTTAAAGAGAGCTGTATCTAATAGGTGCTAAATGTCAAAAACACACTTCAAACCCCCTTAAAAATTCATCTTCAACTAAAATAACCAAGAAACCTGATATTAAGATTTTCTTATGTCTCTTTGAGTAAAATAACTGACAAAGCTACCCAGCGTATCTGCCAGAATACTTATGGAATTTCTAAGGTCTCTTTACTTTAAGCACTCCCTTAAGAAGCCTATTTAACTGAGTTTCTTTGTAAATATAAACCTATTTTATCTCCCATACAATTAAAATAATTGTAAGTCATGGCATTGGCCACTATGGCCGTCCAGACATTGATTTGTGCTGCTATTGCTCCATTTCAGCTTTCAAATGTGGGTTTTTCTCTAATAGGCTTTGCTCTCAGCCATTTCAATTGCATTCTTTTCTAGTATGAGAAACAATAATACCTTATTGGCAACCATGCATTCTAAGGAAATGAAATTGATTCTTAGGATAAAAGAGCTTCTATCCAACACAGTTTAGCATACGCAAGTATTATGGTCCACATTCCCTAGGACAGATGCGACTGATGAAAGCAGAGATTCAGATGTTCATCTCAATGCTGCAGTGATAGTGTTCATAAATATGTGTGGAAAATAAAATGCAAATAAATACAGCATTTAAGACTGTCATTACAAAGGCAAGTGTGGCAAGTTAGCCACATTTATCTTAATTTGAGGTTTTTACTTTGCTTCAGTTAGCCAATTGAACATTCTTTGATAGGCATCATGTATATGGTGAGCCAGTATTTAACCAGGGAGGGCACCTTACCATTCATACCCTGCAGGCACTCTGACAGTCTTTTAAAAACAATCTCTGAAGACCAGACGGTATCTTTAATTGTGAACAAGTAAACATTAGTTTGAACCATGTGAACAATTCAACAGATGAAATGAGACAGAAGTTTACTCTGCAGGTGGGTTAACAGCTGCTGCCAAATACCTCTCCATTCCCACATCTTGGAGCAAGCTTACAGCAGACTGGCTGAATTATTTTCTGTCATAAAACCTCAAGAGCTGAAAAGTTCTGTTTCTCATGAAAAATGTGACTAATGACAAAGGCTAGGCCCTTTGATTCTCTGAGACAAAGCTTTTGATCCTTTGAAACAATACTCTTTCACTTTATAAAATGTATTTATTTCCTATCTTATTTTTCTGAAGTTGAAATCATTGAAAAAATTAGCCCTCCAAATGTAATTGCCTATAATTTTGCTATCAAGACAGCCTATCAAAGTGCTCTACAAACAGAGGAGTGATTGAAAATGAGAGACAAGTGTCTAGCTATCTGCAAAACTATATTGAGCATTAAATTAGAATCACCCTGTTTTGCTTTGCCTGATCTCCTTCATTTGCATCTTGTGTACATACCACCCCCAAAATGCATATTCTCTCTCCCACATCTCTCTAACATTATGTTAAACGATGATGCCAGAATGCATCTCCAGGGCTGAGCTTGCAATCAGTTTAATTTTCAAGACTCAAATCCCAAATGTAGGAAGTGAACAAAATTCAGGGATGTCGTTGATTTAAAGGTCTCTAAATATGTAGTTGAGAGGAAGAAGAAAAAGTAAAGCTGGGAATAAAAAGGTAACCTACAACTAATATATGGGTATTTAAGGACATCTCTGTGTCTTTCAGAGTCCAATAAAGTCGGGTGACTGATTCTCCTATTTCAGTCATGAGTAGTTCCATGCCATCTCTCTAGTACAGATTAATCACTTGCTCCATTTTTAGCTTGCTTTAAAAAGCATTGCAGTTTCTGTTTTGATATGTGTGTTGTCCTTTAACCCATGAGCCTCTTCTCAGGAATTTTATGTCAGCATTGGCTCAGGTTGGACTAAGACTGCTGTACCATTTGATGTGTGGTCTTCCTAGTGTTGTACTTTTTAAAAAATATATATATTTTATTGATTTTTTACAGAGAGGAAGGGAGAGGGAGAGAGAGTAGAAACATCGATGAGAGAGAAACATCGATCAGCTGCCTCCTGAAAACCCTCTACTGGGAATGTGCCCACAACCAAGGTACGTGCCCTTGATCGGAATCTAACCTGGGACCCTTGAGTCCGCAGGCCAACGCTCTATCCACTGAGCCAAATCGGCCAAGACCCTAGTGTTATACTTTTACTATAGTCAGTGATGATGCTCAAAGTAAAGTGAACACACTGTAGGTAAACTCTCTGAGGTTATAGTTTTATAAGGTTGTTGCGCTTACATGATTTATGAGCACATATCTAGCTGAGCAACTCTAACTGAATTTAAGTCTTTGTTATTACATGGATCTATTTTTTTATAAGTCACTTCTTGTGGGAGAGAGTTCAAGGAAGAAGATACTATAACGAGCTATAAGGATTAGAACAGTTGTCATAAAAGTAGTGGCAAGTGAGTTTGGCCTTGATTTTTCATAAGTCAGTGTGGTCAGTTTTGGGGGGTGTGCTAGTTCAGATACTCAGAGAAACAACAACAATAGAAAATTCGATGTGGGAGAGATTTATTGAGCAAAATGCCTGTGGAGGCTGAAGGGAGAGGTATCAATAAGAAGTAGGAAAAGACTTCAGAAAATGATGTAGGTCAGATACCTACAAAAGGAAAGAGTAAGTCACAGAAAGAGATTCAAATTGAGCAGAAACCCCAAGAAAGTCAGAGTCAGGCTAACGGGGAAGCCTCAGGCAAGGATTGTTCGTTACAAGACAGCTGTTATCAGTCATTGGCTGGGAGCAGCCCAGGAAGGGCATGACCTTGGTGTGAACATTGTACCAGGTTCCAAAGAAGTGACAGCTGGAGGCTGCCGCACTCCTCACCTCAAGTTCTCTCTTCAAGGGAGATCTGAAAAGGGCATGCCCATGGATGTCACAGGTGGATAGAAAATATTTCAGGAGAAGGAAACATGGCTCAAGACATGGGGTACATAGATAAAATCTATTTTTTTAAATTTCTTTATTGATTACGGTGATACATATGTGTCCTTATTCCCCCCTTACTCCCTTATTCTCCCTCTCATGCCCTCACCACACTGTTGTCTGTGTCCATTGGTTATGCTTATATGCATGCATACAAGTCCTTTGGTTGATCTCTTCCCCTTACCCCCACCCTCCCCTTCCTTCCCTCTGAGGTTTAATGGTCTGATCGATGTTTCTCTGTCTCTGGATCTATTTTTGTTCATCAGTTTATGTTGTTCATTATATTCCATAAATGAGTGAGATCATGTGATATTTATCTTTCTTTGCCTGGCTTATTTCTCTTAGCATAATGCTCTCCAGTTCCATCCATGCTGTTGCAAATGGTAAGAACTCCCTTTTTTACCACAGCGTAGTATTCCATTGTGTAGATGTACCACAGTTTTTTAATCCACTCGTCTGCTGATGGTCACTTAGTCTGTTCCAAATCTTAGCTATTGTAAATTGTGCTGCTATGAACATAGGGGTGCATACGTCCTTTCAAATTGGTCTTTCTAGTTTCTTAGGATATATTCCTAGAAGTGGGATCACTGGATCAAATGGGAGTTCCATTTTTAGTTTTTTGAGGAAACTCCATACTGTTCGCCACAGTGGCTGCACCAGTCTGCAATCCCACCAGCAGTGCACAAGGGTTCCTTTTTCTCTGCATCCTCGCCAGCACTTGTCATTTGTTGATTTGTTGATGATAGCCATTCTGACAGGTGTGAGATGGTACCTCATTGTCGTTTTGATTTGCATCTCTCTGATTATTAGTGACTTTGAGCATGTTTTCATATGCCTCTTGACCTTCCTTCTGTCTTCTTCTGGAAAGCATCTATTTAGGTCCGTTGCCCATTTTTTAATTGAGTTGTTTATCTTCCTTTTGTTAAATTGTATGAGTTCCCTGTAAATGTTGGAGATTAAACCCTATCATTGATATCATTGGCAAATATGTTCTCCCATGCAGTGGGCTTTCTTGTTGTTTTGTTGATTGTTTCTTTTGCTGTGCAAAAGCTTTTTGTTTTGATGTAGTCCCATTTGTTTATTTTCTCTTTAGTTTCCATTGCCCTAGGAGCAGTATCAGTAAAGAAATTGCTTCAGCATGTGTCTGAGATTTTGCTGCAAATGGATAAAGGACTTAACCATAAGACGGGAAACAATAAAAATACATAGGTAAAATCTTTGGTAGCAAGCATTAAAATGACCAATGAGGCACCATCGGCCTCTATGCTAAACAGTAATGGCAAGCAACTTTCTAAATCTCATTGCTATTTTATTTTTTCCTTGCTTGATTTTTGAAAGTTTGTTTATACTTTCACTTTTTTTGTTTGTTACACAAAAGAATAGGTCCATTGTGACTTTCTAACCATGGTTGAAGAAAAGATAAACAAAAAGCCAAGGGCACTTTTTTCCCTCATAAATGGCACTCACCCACATCAGCCTTAACACTTTCTTATTCCCATAACTCATATGCTGGGACCATCTCACCAAAAATGTGAGGTTCTCGGCCATTTTCAATGCCTGCTCTTTTTCAACATAATACATTTTTAGCATGGAAAAAGAATAATTCCAAAATAGTTCACATATGGGTATGTTGGTAAAATATTTGATGCTGCATCTGTGTTCCAGTATTTATCAACCTTATAAAGAAAATCAGGCTTTGACAGGTGATTTATGTGTTCAGTTGGAAATAGCAGCCTTTCCAAAAAGACTATGAGAAGCACGTGGAAAGATGTCCCAAATACTCTTCGTAAAAATTTCTTGGCAATAAGTTATCTATATCAGTTTAACGTAGACCCTGTGATGCCTTGGCTGTGGCAATCTGACCAAGAGTACACACTAAGTCGCAATTTTGTTATTTCTTTCAACTTCTTTGGAAAATATGCTCTGTACTCTTAAAGCTGTAAAAATTAGTTTAAAGGTACAATTAGCAATTGTATTGACAAAATGAGAGACTTTGCTCCAATACCAGCCGCCTGCAACTTCAAAACCTACTTCTGGACTTCGCCCTCCTGTTATCTGTCAGCACCAGAACATGCTTCAGGAGGGCAGACATGTATCCCTTTAACATTCTTACTAGTATTTAATGGCTCAGAGATCACTAAAATAAAATCAGCAGGAAACCTAACAGAAGCAAATGATTTCTGATATGGCATCTCATGCTACCACGAGATGGCCCAGAAAATAGAAAAGGGGAAATGGAGGGAAAGGTCACAAGTTCCCTCAGAGGAAAGATGAGTGCTGGAGTACAGAAGTCTGAATCGCTATGTATATTCTGTAACCACCAGGTTCAGGATCTAAGTCCTCACTGAGCATTTCAACATGTCTCCTGAGCTCTCCTGACTGGGGGAGTCAGACAGAAATGGATTTATTATAGACTGGAGATGATGAAGTAGGAAAGCATGTATGAAAGGGCCAAGGTGATTACCTGCCATAAAAACATTCTCCCCACATTGGCATCTTAGATATATCAAACAACTTATATTAATAAATGTTTGGGGTAAAGGTAAAAAAATGAAAAGAGGATTTGACTCCCTAAACAAATTCTTTATATTGTATATGTTTATGTCAAGGAGTTTTGTCTTTCTTTAAAATTTTCTTTTGTTTAATATTTTGTTTTTAGCTATGCTTTTGTGCTGTTCTTGATCATCTGTAATAATAAAAGCATAAAATGCTAATTAGACTGGACGACCTTCCAGATGAAGCCAGGGCTGCTAGGGAAGCCCAGGTCCCGGGTGCCAGAGGGAAGCCAGTGCAGGCAGCCAGGGGAAGGAAGGCCTACTCTTGCACGAATTTTGTACATTGGGCCTCTAGTTTATTATAATAGTTGTTCATTCTAAAACCATTTACTAGAATTATACTTGACAGTGAAAAATTGAAACTATTCCAATAGTCCATGCTTTGTGATGTTGGGTTTAGAATTCTGCTCTTTTCTAGGAATACTTTTCACTATCTAAGAGGAAGCCAATCTCCCTCTGCTAGCCCTTGAACTCAAGAGCTTCAGATCCCCAGGTAGCTGCTTCTTCTTAGGACCTCAACAGTTTAGTTGGAATAAATGAATCTCTGATAAATCAAATTTATATTTAAAAAACAGCACATATGTGTTCTGAATTTCTAAGAGAAGGATGATTTCATTGTCATCAAAAAAGCTGCATTTTTTTAGGCCTTCACACTCAGAGCAAGACTTTTGCTCACTGAGGGGTAAAGTCATACTAATTGTATAGCATCCTGTAAGATTCAGGTGAAAATGAACTGTTTATTTTCCAAAATTTTTAAAGAGTTGTTATGATCTTATTTCCATGCTTCTTTACCATAAAAATAACACTGACAGAACAAAGAACTAAAACTAAATGGATTAAAGTTCGTGAGAAGTTCCTATGAAATAGTCATATATCCCCCTTTTATTTTCCCTCTTAAGATTTGTACATATTATTCTATTTGCCTTTGTGGTCTAACACCTTCTTTTCCGAGGGGGTTTCTGCCTTTAAGAATATCACTATATTGACTCTAGAATATAAAGTCCTAGACAATAAAAGATTTAACTTTGATATATTTTGGAAGGCAGCTATAATCATCATTATACCACCAATGCCTTAACTTTGATATATTTTGAATATTCTGTCCTCTTATTAATCACACACTTACTATTCCATGAATGTAGTTACTCTCTTTGTTGACCAATTGCCTATCATTACTACCTTCACCACCATTACTTCCGCCTCCTAAAACTTCTCTATTAACTTTTTACCCTTTGTATACATCTTTATATGATGTTTATCTTGTTCATACTTCTGAATTTTTGAGTCTCTTGCACTAAACTGACAAATAGATTCACTTTCCATTGAAAAGCAAATGCATATCCTTGTCCTTTGCAATTTGCTGGTTCTGGCTTTATATAAACAGCTCCAGAATTAAATTAAGAATATTAAATATTCTTCACTTGTAATTTTTTATCTCTAACTTTGATATATAAAGGTTAGATATCAAGAAGGTGTACATTTCTTCTGAGGTAGTGGTTCTTCTAAATGTTGAACTAAAAAGGGAAGCAGAGAAAATGGCAGTAGACTCAGTCAGCAGCTTAGAAGAGAAACCAAGTGCCAGGAGGGCTCAAGGGAAGGAGAGGAAAAATAATACTTTGTTATAGTGGAAAACAGTGTTTATAATTCTAACTGGAAGGAATCAACTTTATTCCACTTGTAACACAGATTTGACAATTGGCTATAGCAGCATGCAAATGCAATGAAAGTACTTAGGTTGTTTCTGTTTTCTGAATGAATAGCTTTTTCACTGCATAAGTTTGAACTCTTCGTTATAAATGTTGGGTTCCTGTGTCTGGAATTTATTACCTGAGATAATTGGAGATAAAATACCTACTTTTCAGATTGCTGTGAGGATTATAAAAGTCAATGTATCAGCAGGATGGCATATGGAATAAAAATGGCATAATTCTTGACCTACCCTATCACCACCTGCAACTCTAGGACTCTTACCTTTAAGAAACGGCACAATTGAACTCAAGGTGTGAGTAAATTTGAAAATCGGGAGGGGATCTCATTGTATCCACCAAAAAGAAGTCATAAAAGACAAAGAAGAGCTTTGGAAATGTTTCAGATTAAAGGACACTAAGAAGACATGACACCTAAGTGTGATACTTGTCACCAGACAAAATTTTTTGCTAGTGGGAGAAAAAATTCCAACAGATGATATAATTGATAATTGATTCAACTGGCAACATTGGAAAACAAATGGCAGCTTAAAGTATTGTATCATTATCCTATATAATAAAAGCCTAATATGCAAATTGACTGAACGGCAGAACAACTGGTCGCTATGATGTGCACTGACCACCAGGGGCAGACGCTGAATGCAGGAGCTGCTCCCTGGTGATCAGCGCACTCCCACAGTGGGAGTGCCGCTCAGCCATTAGTCGGGCTCATGGCTGGCGAGTGCAGAGGCAGTGGCAGGAGCCTCTCCTGCCTCCACGACAGTGCTAAGGATGTCTGACTGACAGCTTACGCCTGCTCCCCACAAGGACATCCCCTGAAGGCTCCTGGACTGCAAGAGGGCGCAGGCCTGGTGGAGGGACCACCCCCCCCCCGAGTGCACGAATTTTGTGCACTGGGTCTCTAGTTTAGTATATTAAAGTTGATATGTGCACTGTTTTTTTGAAAGAATATAACTATTCTTAGCAATACAAATACACACTGAAGTGTTTTGGAGTAAATAACCATAATTTATACTAATAAAAGGGTAATATGCAAATTGGTCAGGACACCTTCACAGTAACGACCAAACAGCAGGCTGTGTGGGGCAACAAGGTCGGCAGGGGGGTTAGTGAGGGATGACCAAACAACTGAACAGCAGGCTGCGTGGGGTGACCAGGTTGGCAGGGGGGGCAGTGAGGGGCAACCAGGCCAGCGGGGGTGGGGGGTGGTGAGAGGTAACCAGGCCGGCAGAGGAGGGCAGTTGGGGGCAACCAGGCCAGTAGGGGGGTTGTGAGGGGTGACCAGGCCAGCAGGGGGGGCAGTGAGAGGCAACCAGGCTGGCAGAGGGGGACAGTGAGGGGCAACCAGGCAGGCAGAGGGGGCAATTGGGGGCAACCAGGCTGACAGGGAGGCTGTTGGGGGGCCTGTTGGGGGCAGTAAGGGACAACCAGGCTGGCAGGGGGACAGTTGGGGGTGACCAGGCTGGTGGGAGGCAGTGAGGGGCAGTTGGGGGCAACCAGGCCAGCAGTAGAGGCAGTGAGGGGCAGTTAGGGGTGATCAGGCAAGCAGGCAGGTGATCAGTTAGGAGCCAGTGGTCCCAGATTGTGAGAGGGATATCCTGGATTGGACAGGGTGCAAACTGGGCTGAGGGGACTCCGTCCCTGTGCAAGAATTATGTGCACCGGGCCTCTAGTGTATATTATGAAAAAGAAAAGTGTGTGTGTGTGTGAAAAAAGAGACCAAATGATAAAACAAATAATGAGGGCAAGAATAAAAAGTAGTAGGTGTATCTGGATAAAAGATAATATTTTTTACTATCTTTATTCTAGCAATTTTTCTGTAACTTTGAAATTATTTACAAATTAAAAAATTAAAATAAAAGCAGAAAATAATTTCCAGGAGAAATGCATACACAAAAAAACACTAAAAGAATTCTTTTAAAAGAAGAAAATTATTTGATATGAAACTATATAAAAAAGCTTCCCACTTGAAGATCAGCAGAAAATATAAACATGTGGGTAAATATAAAAATATAAATGACTGTACCAAACAAATAATATTTTCCAGAGTATTTCAAATGGAATTGTAAAAGGTAGTATTATTCATGTAGAATGAAAACACATAAGAATTATAATACAATACCGCTTGAGACAGCATGGAGGGACCTGGAGAATATTATGCTAAGCAAAATAAGTCAGTGAGAGAAAGGCAAGTATCACATGATCTCATTCATATGTGGAATCTAATGAACAAAATAAACTGAAGAACAAAATGGTTCCAGAAACACAGGAGCAAGGAACAGACTGTTGAATCTCAGAGGGAAAGTGGGGGTGGGAGGGTAGGTGGGAAGAGATCAACCAAAGAATTTGTATGCATACCATGTATAACCCATGGACACAGACAATAGGGTGGTGGAGGCCTGGCACAGGAAGTGGGGATGGGATAGAAGGGGTCAATGGGGAGAATAAGGGGACATATGTGATAATTTCAACAATAAAGATTAAAAAAAAAGAAAATGGAGAGATTCAGGAGAGAAGAGAGATACCCCCCACTACAAAAAAAAATGATTTAAAAATAAACAATTAAGATTCAGGATATAGATAATAATAGAAGCTATATGCATAATTTCTAATGTGAATTTATCTAATATTTCACTTTGATACATGAAGTGGTAAAGATAATGCTTTATATAGAATCTCTTATGTCAAGAATAAATATTGTCATCTAAGGTTGCTAGCAAATAAAAGAGAAAATAATATATAACTAACAACTTAATAGAAGAGCTAAATAGGATGACAAAATTCCTTGCTTAATATTAAATAAGGCAAAATATATTTAAATAAACATGTATATCAAATATAAAATAAATAGTATTCTGGTAGATATAAACCCATAATATCAGTAATTACACTAAATAGAGGTAAACGTATATTATTTTTTAGACCTATTAATAGGCTGAAACCTATTAATATATTTTTATAATATCAAAACATCCCTACATTCTTGGGTATAAACTTCATTAGGTCATGGTGTACTACTTCCTTACTTTCAGGGTGTATTAGGGTATTTTTACTAATATTTTACTTATATAATTGTAATAATGTATTTTTTCTATAAATGTTTTTATTTTGCCTTCATTTTTGAAGGATATTTTTTCTGAGTATAGAATTCTATGCTGCTACTTTTTTTAAAGCTTATTGATTATGTCAAAACATTGTCTTCTCACTTTCCGAGTTTGGGTTGAGAAGTTATTTTCATTGTGTGCACTGTGACAGTACTATGTTTCTCATCTAACATGTCACCCTGCATCTCCTACCCCTCTGATTTTTACAGTTTATTCTCTGACTTTGATTTCTATCAGCTATCCTATAATATATCTGTGCTTATGGTTCATAGAACTTCTTGAGTCTGTGGCTCCAAGTCTTACATCTCTTGTTTAGATCCCTCTTGGTGGAAATCACTGCAAATATTGTTTTGTCTCAATTTTTATCCTCTTATTTGGAGACCATACGTTAACTTTCTCATTTTATTATTTGTCTCTTTTATTATTTTATTATTGTCTTTTGTATATATTTTAGAATTTTATATAGACCTTTTTCTACTTTACTAATACCCTTCTCTGCTATGTCTAACATACTGATAAAACTATCTATTGACTTGCTAGTTTCAATTATTACATTTTCAGTTAAGAATTTTCATTTGATTTTTTTTTAATGAACCAAATTCCCTGGTGATGTTTTTAATCTTGTCTTTTTTTTTAAGATTATTAACCAAGGTTTTACAAAAGACTATAGCTGATCATTTCAATCTGGGTCAGCTCTGGGCCTGTTTCCATTGTGTAACCTTTTTTTTGGTCTTATTTTTTCTGTCTTCTGGCTTTACTGTCAAATTTTAACTGAATGCTTAGTGTTCTGTATAAGAAATTACATAGATTCTGTTTAATGTCTTACAGAGAGGATGTACTTTTATTTCTGATAGATAATTAAAATACAGAAAAATCATATTAATTTCCATCTGGTATTGAGCTAATTTGAAACTTGAGGACTTTTATATTTCCCATTCATCTTAATTGTATGCTGTATGTCTAATTGAGAGTTCAGTACATTTTCCACAGGACTGCTCCATTGTGGTTCCTAAGTGCCATTTTTTTGGTCTCTCAATAGTCTTGCTTGTCTTCTTAGCCACTATGATGCCTCTTTTTTCTCTTCTCGTGTTCAATTTAAAAACCTCCAAATGCCTTGAAAGGAAAAGCCCTGGGTAATACCAATATTTTTCCTTTCTCCCCTAGATGTCTGTCCCTAAAACTTGGCTCTTTTGAAATATCCGAATACCACATTTTTGTCTCCCCAGTAAGACACAACTACCAAAAATTTGGCTCAGTTTTCTGGTCTTTTATGTACCTGTTCTACTCAGCTTCTTTGACTTTTTGGCTTAACACCATTTATTTATCAGAAAACATGGCACCTTGAAGTGCTTCCCTACTTGTATTAGTTTGCTTGTGCTGCTGTAACAAAGTTCCACAAACTGCGTGGCTTAACTAACAGAAATGTTTTGTCTTACAGTTCTGCAGGCTAATAGTCCAAGATCAAGGTGTTGGCAAAATTGGTTCCTTCTGAGGACTGTTGGGGGATGATCTGTTCCTGGTTTCTCTCCTACTTGTGGTGTTTTTCTGGCAATCTTTGGTGTTCTTTGGCTTATAGATGTATGATTCCAATCTCTACCTTCATTTTCACATGACATCTTATGTGTGCATCTGTTTCCAAATTTCCTCTTCCTTTAAGGATATAATTCACATTAAATTAGGGGCCAACCCTACTACAACTTGAATGCATACTAACTTAATTATATCTGTAAGGACCCTTTTTCCAAATAAGGTCGCATTCTGAGGTATTGAGCATTAAGACTTTTATATATGAACTAGAGGCCCAGTGCACAAATTCGTGCACAAGGGGTGTTCCTCAGCCCAGTCTGCACCCTCTCCTATCCAGGACCCCTTGGGGCATGTCCGACTACCAGTTTAGGCCCAATCCCTGGCTCCTAACCACTCACCTGCCTGCCTGCCTAATGCCCCCAACTGCCCTCCCCTGCTGGCCTAGTCACCCCCAACTTCCCTCCCCTGCCAACCTGGTCACCCCCAACTGCCCTCCCCTACCTGCCTGATCTTGCCCCCAACTGCCCTCCCCTACCAGCCTGATCTTGACCCTAACTGCTCTCCCCTGCTGGCCTGATTGCCCATAACTGCCTCTGCATTGGCCCCCACCAACATGGCTTTGTGTAGAAGGAAGTCAGACATCCAGAAGATGGCCAGTTGACCTGGTCTAATTAGCATATTACCCTTTTATTAGAATAGATTTGGGGGTGGGGCACATGTTGACTCCACAACACTGCACTCAATGCTCTGGGTTCCTTAACGTCTTGGGTATGTCTTCATTATTCTCAAACAGATATTTTGCTTTTCTATTCAACTTTTCTAGCTGTTCTTGGAAGAATGATTGGACTGATACCTGCTAGTCAATAAATGTTCAGAAGTAGAAGTCTCAGGTTTAATTTAAAATCAGTAATCAGTCATAGGCATTTCACATCCTCAAACTACTCTATAAAAATTTTCCCAATTTAGGGTGAGCAGAGAATTGAGAACATCTGCCCAATGTCTCATTCATTTCCATTTTACTTGATAATCCTTTCACCACTTTTTTTTTTCTTTCCAAAGCAATTTGGCCTTGAACTCAATGTTGATGTCACCACTTTTTAAATTTTACTTACCTAAGTTAGTTTGAGGGCCATATCTGAGGGTTTTGCATCATGATCACAGAGAATAGAAGATGACCATAACGACACCCCAGAGGGTCTCCCTATCTGTTACTTGTCCTTCAGTCTGTGCACTTGCAGAAAAAAGATACATTTTCTAGTTATGAATCCAGTCTAATGTTAAGGCTGTAGAGTGAGTGACAGTGGAAAGCTTTCCAAAATTCTCCCAGGATTTTGGGTGGCCAAAGATTTTTATATAGTTTACCAAAAAAAATTTATCATTATAGCAATAAACAGTAAACAATGTCAGTTGAAGCACATGCAAAAAAGACAACAGAGTAGGCCCACTGCATTGTAAAATACTCCATTTTTACATTCTAAATCAGCATTACCATGGCTGATACATATAAGTGATAGAAACATTGGATTCATAATTTCCTTATTTTAATATTTTATTTGGTTGTACCAATACAAGCCTTTTTTATTTGTTGTATTAAAAATAAGTCATTGTAATACTACTTTATTGTAATTCCTCATAACAAATAGTTTTCTTGTGGGAATTGTTCCGGATGTTTTTCAAGAAGACAGTGCAACATTTATAATATTAATGTTTGACATATGTTACTTCTTTTCCATTTTCCTTTTTCATACATATACATTTACCTTTTTGAAGATGTCATAACACTTGATTTATTGTTGCTTCATGTTGAACAAAGCTGTGTATTGAAGTGCTTAAGAAGTCAGTTTTTGATCAGTTAGATTGGCTTCAAAACCTAACTATTTGCCCTAGCTAGTATGCTCAGTTGGTTGGGCATCCTCCTATGCACCAAAGAGTTGCCATTTCAATTCCTGGTCAGGGCACATAACTGGATTGTGGGCTTGATTCCTGGAGGGGGATGTGCAGGAGATAGCCAATCAAAAATATACTCTCACATTGATGTTTCTCTCTTCTCTCTTCCTCTCTGTCTAAATATCAGTAAACTGTTCTAAAAAAGTAAAAAAAAAATTAACTTTACTAATGCTAAGTGAGATCATGGGTAAGATTCATCCTATTCTATCCATAGATATAATTAACTAGAGGCCCAGTGCACAAAATTCGTGTACTGGGGGTGTGTCCCTCAGCCCAGCCTGAACCCTCTCCAATCTGGGACCCCTTGAGAAATGTACGACTGCCCGTTTAGGCCCGATCCTGGTAGGCCCTACTATATATATATATATATATATATATATATATATATATATATATATATATATATAGTAGGATGGGGCCTAAACAGGCAGTCGGACATCCCTCTCACAATCCAGGACTGCTGGCTGCCAACTGCTCGCCTGCCTGCCTTCCTGATTGCCCCTAACTACTTCTGCCTGACAGCCTGATCACCCCCTAACCATTCCCCTGCCAGCCTGATTGAAGCCTAACTGCTCCCCTGCCAGCCTGATTGCCCTTTAACTGCCCTCCCCTGCAGGCCTGGTCACCCCTAAATGCCCTCCCCTGAAGGCCTGGTCACCCCTAACTGCAGTCCCCTGCAGGCCTGGTCCCCCCCAACTACAGTCCCCTGCAGGCCTTGTCCCCCACAACTGCTCTCCCCTTCTGGCCTGGGTCCCCCCCAACTGCCCTTCCCTGCAGCCCTGATCACCCCCAACTTCCCTCCTCTGCTGGCCTGGTCACCCCTAACTGCCCTTCCCTGCAGGCTTGATCACCCCCAACTGCCCTCCCTTGCAAGTCTGGTCCTTCCCAACTGCCTTCCCCTGTTTGCCTGATCGCCCACAACTGCCCTTCCTCGCAGGCCTGGTCCCTCCCAACTGCCCTCCCTGCTGGCCATCTTGTGGTGGTCATCTTGTGTCCACATGGGAGCAGCCATCTGTGTGTTGGAGTGACGGTCAATTTGCATATTATTCTTTTATTAGATAGGATATCCTGTAGATTTGTTATAAAATTGAAGGAGGTAATGTAAGTGAAGTTATTGGTAGGGTGCCTCCCACACATTAATTGACAGAACAATTATTATTGTTAAATAGATATAGCTTAAATCACATTTTATACTACATTACAGGATGAATATGTGTTCCAGAAGCTTACTTAATCTCAAAATACACACAACCATATATATATATACACATTCACTGAATTTTATTAAATTTAATTGAATTTAGAAGAAAATCCTAAGAGACTTATCTTGGCTATGAAGTTAGAAGATTTTAAGGCTGTCTAAAATGATTATTTTAAAAAGCAAAATTTTTAAAGTTTAAGGATTGGCAATATCCACAGGATAAATGTTAGAGAAAGCAGGGTTGGGAATGTCATGCTGAGAGAATATTTTATAATGCAATTTCAGTTCCACTAACTTGATTGTGTGATTCATTTTTTTTTTAACAAAGCATAGATTTTTAAATGTTTTATTATTGCTAATATTTGGTATTCCACCAATAATGTACTATGCAAAGGTTATTCTTACTTTATAAAGCATTATTTTGAGATTTGCTGATTCCTGAAATATTGAATTTCTATCTTTCTTTATTCCACAAAATGGATTAGAGGCAGGAATCCTTTAATATAATGAAATAGAATGGGCTGAGTTTAGATTAAAAAATCTCTGGGAACCTATTTTGCAATAAAATCCATTTAATATACAGAATGAAGGCAATGAGTGAAAACCACAAATAATTTTTTGTCTGTGATAATTATTTTGCAAAGAAAGATATTATAGTTATATACTTACTCATCACTGATATACCTTAAATTCTTATTTTCTATGATTTATAATTTTTATTTCAAACACCTGGTATAAGTATAGTGTTCTCAGTTACCTGGAGAAGGAAAAAAAATAAGGCACAATGAGGCAATATTATTAGCTAAAGGTATGTCATTGATCAGTGATCAAGCCAAATTTAGCATTCCAGCTCCCACTCCAGGAATTGGAATTCTTTGACATATATTAACATTTCTGTTTCAAGCTTCCCTGACAATAATGTGAGTAATTGTAATGATAGCTGTTCTAGGGAAGGGTTTAAAAGGATTATTCCAGACATATACTCCCTGGATTCCTTTAACTATGGATATTTCAAAACACATATATCTCTGTCTCAAATTTAGCCTCAATTTACTCATCCTTATGGCTTTTGCAGCATTCACAATTTCTTTTACTTTCTCTGCTACAGAACACAAGTGAGGTTCTCAAGTGTGGCACAAAACTACCACTTCAGTTTTCTCTCTCCTCCTCTTCCAGCAGTCATTCTGAAATCACCTCCCTATATCGAAACTCCTTTTATAGAAGTTTGAACCAGCAATTTTAAGTAATACATATCTGAAGTTTATTAGATATTTTTAATTATAGTTTTTTGACCAGACTAGCAGATGGTATATAGAAACATCTGTGTGAAATGTTATGTTTATTGCATCATCAAAAGCAGATACTAGTTGACAAGACAGCCCATCACTTGTCCTAAAACCAGCCTTTTACTTAGGAGTATTGAAAGATAACCAGCAGGTTCAACTCAGAGCCAGTGGATCCAAACAAAGAAAAGAGAGGAAGCAACAAATCCGTTCCACAACAAGAGCACTAATATAGTGAATATTATGCTAGTAGCAAAACTCAAATGAGGTCTATTACTTCTGACAGTGAAACAGCTGTCTGGAAACCAAGATCTCCTTTGATGTACCAGCTTTTGTATTTCTTGGTTTTTTTTTTACTTACTATTATGAAAGATGCACATTTAGCTATCCTACACACTTCTTCTCTCCCCCCATTCTCTCAATATAGCTGTTTAAAACCATAATCAATGTATATATTATTATATCTTAAAACCAAATAATGTCTGTGATTACATTTTTTTTTACCTGTGTGTCTTTCTATTTCCCCTAAATGAATAATTGCTAACCTTTTCATTTGCTATATTCAAGTCACTCCACAGTCATATAATTTTCAACAGGAACAAACTGTGTTGAATATATCCATTCCATTTATTTCATAGAATCCTCTCTCTTGGAGAATTTTCTCTTCATAAACCAAGCAAATATTTTCTCGCTAGAAAGCTTTAATATTAGAAATTCTCTCCTCTTCTCTGTTGTGTTTCACACGTTATCATAGATCCCAATTCTCCCTTTTTCTTATTCTACATATTTGCTTTGGCTGAGCCCATACTTTAGTAGATTTCTTTTTTAAAAAATTGAATTTATTGGGATGATATTGGTCAATAAAGTTATATGGGTTTCAGGGGTAAAATTCTACAACACATCATCTGTAAATTGCGTTGTGTGTTCACCATCCAAAGTCGTCCCCTACCCTCATCATTTAATCCCTCTTTCCCATCTCCTACCTCCCCCATTCCCCTTATCCTCTGGTAATCACCATACTGCTCTCTGGGTCTATGAGGGTTTTGGGTTTTTGGTATTTTTTTTCTTTTCTTAATCCCTTCAACTTTTTCACTCAGCACCCTATCCCCTCCCCTCTGACAGCTGTCAGTCTGTTCTCTGCATCTATGTCTGTTTCTATTTTGTTTGTTAGTTTATTTTGTTCTTATATTCCACATATAAGTGAAATAATATAGTATTTCTCTTTCTCTGACTGGCTTATTTCACTTAGGGAGTGATACTCTCCAGATCCATCCACGCTATTATAAAAGATAAGATTTCCTTCTTTTTTATAGCCAAGTATCATTTCATTGTGTAAGTGTACCACAGCTTTTTTATCTAATCATCTACTGATGGGAACTTGGGCTGCTTCCAAATCTTATCTATTGTAAATAATGCAGCAATTAATATAGGGGTGCATATATTCTTTTGAGTTAGTGTTTCAGGTCTCTTAGGATATATTCCCAGAAGTGGAATCAGTGGGTCATAAGGCAATTCCATTTTTTTATTTTTTGAGGAAACTCCAAACTGTTTTCTACAGTGGCTGCACCAATCTACATTCCCACCAACAGTGCACAAAGGTTTCCTTTTCTCCACATCCTCACCAAAACTTGTGTGTTGATTTATTGATGATTGCCATTCTGATAGGTATCGGGTGATATCTCAGTGTAGTTTTAATTTACATTTCTCTGGTGATTAGTAATGCTGAACATATTTTCCTATGTCCATTGATCATCTATATGGTCTCTTTGAAGAAGTGTCTATTCAAAACCTGTGTCCATTTTTTAATTGGATTGTTTGTTTTTTTGTTGTTGAGTTTTATAAGTTCTTTATAAATTACCCAAATCAACCTATGGATTCAACAAAATTTCCATCAATATATCAATGGCATATCTCACAGAATTAGAACAAATATTCAAAAAATGTATATAGAACCACAAAAGATCCTGAATAAACACAGTAATGTTGAGAAAGAAAAACAGAGTTGTAGGAATCATCTACCTGATATTAAACTATACTACAAGGCCATAGTAATCAAAACAGTATGGTATTGGCATAAAAAAAGTTATATAGATCAATGTGACACAATAGAGAGCCCAGATATAAATTCATACCTTTATGGTCAATTAATATTTGTCAAAGGAGGCTAGAACATGCAATAGGGTAAAGATAATCTATTCTATAAATGGTGCTGGGAAAATTGGATAGAATCATGCAAAAAAAAAAAAAAAAAAAAAAGAAAGAAACTAAACCACTTTCTTACACCATACACAAGAATAAACTCAAAATGGATTAAAGACTTAAATGTTAGATGTAAAACCATAATAATCCTAGAAGAAAATATAGGCAGTAAAATCTTGGGCATTTCTCATAGCAATATTTTTTTCCTGATAAGTATATCTCCTTGAGCAAGGGAAATAAAAAAAAAAAATAAACAAATGGAATGACACCAAACTAAAAAGTATTTGCACAGCAAGGGAACCATCAATAAAGTGAAAAGACAACCCAAGAATGGGAGAACATATTCACCAGTGATACAGCTAACAAGGGTTTAATATCCCAGATTTATTTAGTAGATTTCTGAGAAGGTATGCAAGAGATAGGAATGTTTTCAGTTCTTTCTTCTCCTGAAATGTCATTATTTTACTCCTCCATGAGATATTGGGTTGGCCAATTATCAAATTATCTTTAGAAAACTTTTAAGGTATTGTTCTACTGTCCTCTAGTACCTCAAATTGCTATGGAGAATTCTGATTCCTTTTATGTTTTAATCCTCACCCAAGTATATGATTTTATTGTGTGTTTTTTTAAAGAGTGAAGAGACACACAGATGTAAGATCTGAGAGAGAACCATTGATCGTGCCCCATACATGCCCAATCAGGGATCGAAACACAACCTAGAAACTAGATACGTGCTCTGACCAGGAATTGCACTGCAACCTTTCCATATACAGGGGCTATGCTCCAACCAACTCAGCCACCAGACCAGGGCTGATTTCCTATTTTTCTTTTTTATGTGCTTCTTTTTCTCCCTAAATGTTTTAGGATCATTGTTTTATCCTGTATATCCTAAAATTTTACCACAATATTTATCAAAAATGTTTATTCACTGTCTTCATTAAGACATTGCTGATGGAAACATATATCTTAGATTTTCTGGTTTTCTCATAATACCTTTGATCATTTTTTATTTTCCTAGTTTTCTCTTTTCTCTTTGTGAAATGCCTGTTTGTCTGATATTGGACCCACTGGACTGATCCACAGTTTTATCTTTTTTTTTAATTTAATAAATATTTATTGTTCAGATTATTACAATTGCTCCTCTTTTTCCCCCCATAGCTCCCCTCCACCAGGTTCCTACCCCACCCTCTGCCCTTATCTCCCCCCCACTGTCCTCATCCATAGGTGTACACTTTTTGTCCAGTCTCTTCCCGCACCCCCTAATCCCCTTTTCCTCTGAGAATTGTCAGTCAACTCCCTTTCTATGCTCCTGATTCTATTATATTCACCAGTTAATACTGTTCATCAGATTTTTTATTCCCTTGGTTTTTAGATTCACTTGTTGATAGATATGTATTTGTTGTTCATAATTTTTATCTTTATCTTTTTCTTCTTCCTCCTCTTCTTAAAGAATACCTTTTAGCATTTCATATAATTCTGGTTTGGTGGTGATGAACTCCTTTAGTTTTTTGTTTTGTTTTCTTCTGATCTGTGAAGCTCTTCATCTGACCTTCAATTCTGAATGATAGCTTTGCTGGGTAGAGTAATCTTGGTTGTAGTTTCTTGGTATTCATCACTTCAAATATTTCTTGCCATTCCCGTCTGGCCTGCATAGTTTCTGTTGAGAAATCAGCTGAACAATCGTATGGGTGTTCCCTTGTAGGTAACTAACTGTTTTTCTCTTGCTGCTTTTAATATTTTCTCTTTGTCTTTTGCTCTTGGCATTTTAATTATGATGTGTCTTGGTGTGGTCCTCTTTGGATTCCCTTTGTTTGGGGTTCTGTGCGCTTCCTGGACTTGTAAGTCTATTTCTTTCACCAGGTGGGGGAAGTTTTCTGTCACTATTTCTTCAAATAGGTTTTCAGTATCTTGCTCTCTCTCTTCTTCTGGGACCCCCATAATTCTGATGTTGGTACGCTTGAAGTTGTCCCAGAGGCTCCTTACACTATCTTCATATTTTTGGATTCTTTTTTCTCTTTGC
The DNA here is from genome assembly GCA_025583905.1 of Ia io. Taxonomy (NCBI): domain Eukaryota; kingdom Metazoa; phylum Chordata; class Mammalia; order Chiroptera; family Vespertilionidae; genus Ia; species Ia io. The sequence goes on along the minus strand of JAJQQW010000009.1, from coordinate 46,308,488 downwards.
TTTCCTGATTGAGTGTTTTTTGCTTCTTTGTATTCCAACTCTTTGACTTGATTCTTGGGATCCTCTAGTCTGCTTTTAGGTCTCTGTATAATATTTTTTTATTTCAGTCAGTGTATGCTTAATTTCTAGCTGATCCTTTTTCATATCCTTGAGGGTCTCGTTAAATTTATCAGCCTTTTCTAGGAAATTCTTGAAAAACTTTATAACCATGGTTTTGAACTGTATATCCAGTCTTTTGCTTTCCTCCATTTCCTTCATTTATGACCTGCCTCTTTGTCTCCGCATTTTAGCTGCTTCCCTGAGTTGATAGGGTGGCTTTGTGTGCTAGGTGTCCTATAGGGCCCAGTGGCTCAGCCTCCCCAGTTACCTGAGGTGGACACTCTTGGTGTGCCCCTTTGTGGACTGTGTGAGCAGTCTTGTTGTTGTTAAGCCTTGATTGTTGTTGGTATCACTGGGGGGAGTTGACCTCCAGGCCAATTGGCTGTGAGGATCAGCTGTGTCTCTGCTGAGAGAGCTTCTGTGCTCAGCTTGGATGGGGCAGAGTCTCAGGGTGGAGCAGACAGCCTTGGTTTCCCGTCAGCCCCACCCTAAGAGACCCCTGTGTCTCAGTGTCCCGTGGCAATGGCTGCACACACCTCTGAGAGAAGGCTGCTCTCGAGTTTCAACCGCTGCCAGACAGTCCATTTTCTCCCTGAATGAGTCTGGGTACCAAAGTCTCACCCAGACCTGGAGATCCGTGCAGTCGGGAGGTTTTGTTTCCCTCCAGAATGAGAAAGCTAGCCACGAGCTTGCTACCTGTCCTTTCTGCGCTCTGAGAGTAAGCCAGCCGCGTATTCAGCTGCCCGCCGTTTCAGCGTGCATGGGTCTCCGCACCTCTATCCTCCATAGCTCCTCTGAGTTTCAGTGTCCTTTTCTCTTTCCTTCTAGTTGTAGAATTTCCACTCAACCAGCTTTCCGGTGGTTCTGGACAATGTCCGCTCTGTCTTCCAGTTGCAGTTTTGAAATTGTTGTGCGAGGCAGCAGTATAGGTGTTTACCTATGCTGCCATCTTGGTTTCTCCCCAGTTTTATCTTTTCTTTGCTTGTTCATCTCCTTATTTCCTGAGAAATTTCTCTTTTTTTAATATGTTTTTATTGATTTTAAAAAAGAGAAAGGGAAAGGGAAAGAGACATAGAAACATTGATTGGTTGCCTCCTGCAGGCCTCTGACTGAGAATACAGCTGCAACCCTGGTATGTTCCCTGACTAGGAATTGAACTGTGACCTCCTGGTTCATGGACTGATGCTCAACCACTGAGCCACACCAGCCAGGCTGAAATATTTTTTATAGTATCTCCCAATCCTTTTGCTGGATTTTCTTTTTTAGCTGTCATATATTTAATTTTCATTGCTCCCTGATTGTTCCTTTATTCTAACACCATGTTTTCATTTCAAGGTTGAAATACATTCTTTTATCTCATTGAGAATAAGAGCTATGCTTCCTATGTAGATTTGTTCCTTTATTGTCTCTGTTTCCTTTAAGTTTCCATTATAAGCTTAATTGGTTTTGCTCTCTAACCTGTTCTTGAGGCTTTCCATAAATTTCTGTTGATTCTTGACTATATATTTATACTTAAGAGTGAGGCATTGAAGGTCTTTTTGAATAAGCATAGCTCATCAACTGCCAGGGTTGACTGTAGGGTAATTAATCTGGTGGTGAGATATATTTGTTCCTCAAATTTTATTATGTTCTACTGTGTTTTATTATGTTTTAGTTTCTCAAGAAATAAATATGCTTTCCTCCCCTACCTGCATGGTTTCAAGCTTGTTTTCTGGCATTTTTGGATAATAGAAGGGGGATAAAGAAAAAATGGTGACTCTAGTCCAGGACTGACACACGTAGCCATTTCTGATGACATGCGGCCGCATGCCGAGGATGAAACATTTGCTGCTCCTGAGGATGAAACATTTGTGACTAGAGTCTTGGAGTTAGTTTATTCCTCAAAGTGACACACTACCCAAGTTATGCTCAGTTTTTTGGCGAAGTTTGACACACCAAGCTCAAAAGGTTGCCCATCACTGCTCTAGTCAATATGTAGACCTTCTACAAAGTCTCTAAATAAACACACAAATATTGGATCATTATTTCTCTTATTGTTAACGTTCTGTGGTTCTTACATAAATGTAGTTAATGTTTCTTCTTTGAAAGTAAAATTACTTTGTACGTGCCAGAATATAAATAAAATTCACATAAAGTAGTTGTTTCCTTTTTAAGTTGTTAAAACATATAAAAATGTATGTCAACCAAAACAAATTTTACCTTAAACTGTTTTTCTAATGAAAATCACTTCTTAGACTAAGAGAATTGCCAACATTTTTTTCTCGAGCAAAATGCTCTGTTTCCAAGTATAGAAATTATATTTTTAGTTTAAAATTTTTAGAAAATAAAATTTAAGGCCAATTCTTCTACCATAAGTCTCAGATATTAATTCCCCTATCTATTAGTTTGAGAAAAAAGAGAATGGGACAATTGGTTATTGACTTGTCTCTTTTTAATATAGTTTTCATCAAAATGGCTATAGAGTATTGGAAGAAATAACAGTAATCGGTACTATCTATCAATCATAAGATATAATCTAAAAAGTTGCATATATGTTGAAGGGTTTCTCCAACAGTAAACTACAAATATTGTTCAGTGATAATATAGAAAATGGGATTTCCAAAACCAACTATGTGCTGCTCAATATTTAACAATTGGCTCCCCAGGGAAGCAAAATCCCTGATTTGCAGTGTTTTAGCAACATGTGGTTATAAATACTCCCACAAATGCTCATTTTACCACTAAATTGATGTTTATTAGCTCACAAAATTTTTAAAAACTTTAACAATTGATTAACCCCATCATACCATTATATCCACTCTCTGGATTAAGAACACAGTATGAATTTATCCTATATGATAAAGTACAAAACTTTAATCTACATATATAAAAGACTAAGTGACTGTCCAACTGTCCAACCGGTAGCTATGATGCACAATAACCACCAGGGGGCAGATGCTCAAAGCAGGAGCTGCCGAGCTGCAGTGACCTGACAGTGGCAGTTCTCTGGTGACACACCCCATAACCAGAGAGGAGGGAGCCCAATTCCAGGTGTGTCACCAGAGAACCGCCCTCTCACATTTTAAGACCCCTTGGGAGATGTCGGAGAGTCAGTTTGAGCCCAATCCCCACTGGCCAGGCTGAGGGACCCCACTCACTCCACAAATACCCTTCGAGCCCCAGTGCCACCCCAGGTGTGGCTGCCTGGGGAGAGACTGCGGGAAGTTGGCTCCAGGGCATGTCTGGCCCATCTCTCCCAGTGCCACCCCACTGGCCACCTTCTAATTAATTTCCTTTCAATGTGCACGAATCCATGCACTGGGGCACTAGTATACTATAATAAAGGTGTACTTTGAAAAGGTCTCTTACATTTGTTCTCAAATATTTATAGTTTTATTTCATCATAATCTATTATAGATGGTCAATATATTATTTACTATATATTTTACAGTTCAGTACTCAACCTTTGAAATAAGTCATTTTACCAGATGTTATAATTTTGCTAGTATCTCATTTGTCATGAGTGCACTTCATTTTTGTATTTATTAATTATAAGCATCACTATGTATGTATGCATATGGAAGGCACTGTGGGTAATTCTGCTATTCACAGGTAATTACAATGAAAGGTGAGATGAAACATGAGTTGTGATTCTATCTATGTTTTCTCATCCAAAAATGCCTCAATATAATACCCATAAAATAAAATTTAATTTCAAAGCAATTCAAAAACACTCTGGAATTAAGAGCCAATTCCAAAGTTATTCACAATAATATTTAAATCCACATTTCATTTAATAGATATTGAATTGGCTAATTAGCTGCATGATATGCCTTGGTTAAAGATGAGTCAAAATGATTAATTCATTCAAAATCACAAAGTTACTATATTTTCATTAAAAGTAATATTTGCTCAAGAATGTCTTTATTCAAACCAAAATTTGTTCTTTCTCTTTCTTAATTTTTCTCCTCTTCTTCTACACTGTGTAGCATCTTTCCTATTGATTTGCTTATTGCTTGTGTACCTATTTGATTTTAACACTCCTCAAAATTATCTCTTAAATGCATTCTGCATTATCCCATGTATTTTTCCTTTTAGGAGATCACATAAATCTAACCTTTGTGTTAATAATTCTCTAAAATCCTTACTTTACATACAAAACTACTGTATTCCAAAATTGCCTTATAATAATTTGAAGTGAGAAGTTTCCAAATCTTTGTCATTCTCCACCCACATCTCAGACATCTCTTAACATTTTGTGCTGAAATTAATCACAATTTAATTTGCATGATACTCTACATAACTTTCAATATCAAACTGTTTAAACTTTACAAATGGTGACAGCCTGATTGTAATAGTTAAAATGCCAATTGATTTAAAAACTGTACTTGAAGCTTTAGATACATTATCTTAATCAGTTTTCAGTTATCTGACAAAGTGGGTATACCGGTACTGCTCATAATTTACAAGGAAATTGAGACATAGAGAAATCCAGAAATTACATAAATAGTAAATGGGAAAGCTAGAATTAAATAATATTCTGTCTAAGTCAGAGCCTATTTTCTTTCCACAATGCCATATATTTCATAAATTAATAATTCAGTGGTGCCTGTATTATAGCTATGCTGCCTTTGTGTAAAAAGTATTTCTTTATTAAGAAAATTTGAACCATCAGAAAAAAATATCCCCTCTCTCAAAGACAAAATTTAGATTTCTATTGCAACAGTAATTGCAAAGTAGAGAAATGGGACTTTTTGATCTGCCAATAATTGTACTAAGTGGAATTTTTGACAGCTTGGATTTTTGGTTAACTAGTCAAGGTCCTGCTGTTTCCTTAGGAAGAGAAAAAGAATAAAAAGAAAAAAAGGAAGATTTAAATTGGGTGATGATATAACAGGCATGTGATAGGGCCTTGGAAGACACTAAAAATGAAAAGAAACATCGTAATCTCATCAAGGTTTGAATACTAATGAGGAAAAGTGAGAGAAAGACATTTCTAGTGAGTGCTGCTCATCCAGGAAAGAAAGAAAGAAATGCAAAGAATGGTCTCAGACTGGAGAGTAGGGGATGGCAGGAGTCAGCTCAGCACAATGCTCTGCAGTCTGAAATGAAAGGATCATTAAGATGAAAACAAATTAAAAAAACTTTTAATATTTTGGTGACAAGAATTCTAGTGGAACATATACTAGGGATACTTGGGCATTTAGAATGGGTCTAGAGGATTCACCTCAAAGCTAGCTCAACTATAAGGCTTGAAAATTGTTGCTGTCAATTCCTCTCCGCATGGGGCTGTGGGGCTCCCCACAGGTGGCTTCAGCTTCCACACAGCCTATGGCTGAGTTCCAAAAGCACAGGTCCCAAGAGATAAAGAGGAAAAGCTGCCAGCTTCTCAAAGCCAGGACCTGAGAACTGTCCCGGCCTCACTCTCTCCACAGTCTGCTAGTCAAGCAGTCACAAAGCCCAGATTCAAGGGGAGACTCCATGAACCACCTCTCAATAGGTTTTGGGGTTATATTTTAAAATAGCCAAAATTAATCTATACTTCCCAATGCCAATCATTCACCTTGATAATTGTTCTGCAATTTGTTTCATCACTTCTTCACATTGTCTCTAGTTCTATCTTGAGACTGCATACGACAAACTATCATTTAAACTATTTGAAAATGAATTCTATGCCTCTGTTCACACTCTGACTCACACCCTAACTCCATTCTGGAGTATACCTAGAGTGTAAGATCACACATTTCTGGCTCCTGCAATTGTTCCTTCGCCATCTTGTCAAACAGACCCTAGAACACTTGATTTGTGTATGTCTATTCTCAAGCTTAGCTCAAGGAACTGCCTACAACACTTCAGGTGCTGTCTAACTAGTACAAAAATAGAGCAGAAATCTCATCATTCTTTCTTACTTATATTTTACAGTTCCATAAATGCAAATTAGCTGTTGTGGCAATTATGCAATCCTGTAATCACTTATCAAATATGTCTTTATCTAATATCTGTAGATAGTTTTCATTCATTCTACTTGCTTTGGTATATATTTATGCAATCTCTTTAATCTTAAAACTACCCTTTTTTCCTGGGCAACAATTATTTTCCCAATTATTTCTCATATTTTTATCTATTATCCACTTCAATAAATCTTAAAGAATATTTTATAAAGCAAAATATTATGTGAACAAAATATAATTTCAAATTTTAATTTATTATTAAATAACTAGTGCCCCAGTGCACAGATTCATGCACATTGAAAGAAAATTAATTAGAAGGTGGCCTGGGGACAGGACTGGGAGAGATGGGGCGGGACTGAGAGAGACAGGCCAGACATGCCTTGGAGCCAACCTCCCGTGGTCCCTCCCCAGCTGGCCCCACCTGGGGCCGTACCGGGGTTCAAAAGGCATCTGCAGAGTGAGTGGTATCCCTCTGGCAGGTGGGGTCCCTCTGCCTGGCCTGCAGGGATCAGGCTGAAACTGGCTCTCCGACATCCCCCAAGGGGTCCCAGAATGTGAGAGAGTGGTTTTCTGGTGACACACCCCAGATTTGGGTTACCTCCTCTCTGGTTCTGGGGTGCATCACCTGAGAACCACCACTGCCAAGTCACCACAGCTCAGCAGCTCCTACTTTGAGCGTCTGCCCCCTGGTGGTCAGTGCGCATCATAGCTACTGGTCGGTTGGTCACTTAACCTTTTATATACATAGACTAGAGGCTCGATGCACGAAATTCATGCAAGGATAGGCTCTCGCAGCCACCCCAGCTGGTGCCTAAGTCCTTGCAGCCCCAGCTTCATCCAGAAGGTCATCCGGACAGTCGTTCTGCTGTTTGGTCTAATTAGTATATTAGCTCTTTATTATATAGGCTGTACAGATATAGTACACATAGCAATTTATAATAGCTACTGAATCTCTCTTGTGTATTCTTCCCTTTTTCTTTTAAATCTGGCCAGTTGTTACAGAATCTGAATTATATCAATATTGCATATTTATATGTCCTATACCTGCTAATAATTATTAAATAATTGAAATGTGATATTAGATTATGTACAATTTTAAGCTCTTAAGACACAGGAAAAATAAACAAATTTAATAAACAGAAAATAGAAATGTTAACTTAAATCAATGGGTAACATAGTAAGCTAAATTCATCTCCATTTTTCCCTTCTCAAGTTCCTGACATGTTATCACCTCAGAAAAGATGGATGGAATAAGAGACGTGCTTCTATTGGGACTATCCAGGCCACAGGTTATAAATATATTTATCTCCTGAGACCCTTTTCTCCAGCATTCTGACTCAGTCATAATAGAGGGAGGGATCGGACATTATTAGTATATGTATGTGTAATCCTACCCCTAATAAAGTCCAATAGACTTTTGTGGATCATACCTAGAGAAGCACAACTCCAGCTACTACCACTACCATTCCAGTACCTTTAGTATAAAGTACTATCTACATCACCATCCCTGGAGTTTGTAGGCTGAGTCACTTACTGGTGTGTGTGATAATGAAACAAAAAGTTTTAGGTTGCTTTCCAAACATCAATTCTCCTTAATATCTTGCATTTCTCATTTCATAAACATGTTCATTTATTAATTCAGTGTACCAGATACTTAAAGAGCTCTTGTGATGTTTATATGTTATAGGGGGTGGGGATTAAAAAGGATTTCTAATATATTATCAAGTAGTAATTTTTTTAAAAGAAAAGTAATGCAGGATAAGGGTATAAAAGAGGTGGGCAAAGGTCTATATTTGATTGGGTAATAAGGGAAGGTTTTCTTGAGGAGGTGCCATTTGAGCAGAATTGAATGGAGTACTTACTCACTGACTTTAATACTATACCTTACCTACCTCCCCAGATTTCCTGCATTCTTCAACTTCAGGACTTTCATTTCTTTTGCCTCTCCTTCTGATAAGGTTGTTTTTTGTTTGTTCATTTGTTTGTTTCTAACACAAATCACTGGTGTTCCTTCACATGTTGTTTCATTTTTCCTCTAGGCCTCTAGAATTATAACTTTTCAGACTCCTACTCTTCTCTGCTGTACTCTATATATTAGTGGTATATGATTTCTACTCTTGTCAGTAATAAGGTAAAGGTTAGGATGAGACACTCTGGATGGAACTATTAGCATGTGTGGTGGGCCTTCTCCAAACTAAAATTCATAGGCCTATTTTCCTCTGACATAATGGTATACCAGCAATCTGGCTCCTTAGCAAAAGCTGTTTTGTTTTGATGAAAAAATAACAAATATTATAAAATATGTTTTATATAAATATATTGATCACATATTTTGCCCTTTAAATTAATAAGCTAAATTACATTAAATATTTAAAAATATTTGTAATACAAAAAATATTTCTAACATAAGCCCAAATTGCCTATGCTGGATTACACTTTTATACATTGCTACATTCAGGTTGCTCTCTGAAGATCTTTGTGCAATTTAGAAATATCTCTCATATAATGTTTAATAGAGCTTTCTATAAATTCATCCAGGAGTGATCTTATCATTGTGAGTTGTACAACTACTGATTGACTATATAAAGTGAAGAAAGAAATTTATTCAGGTTTAGTATATTTTTCTAAAAAAGTGACTCTTTCCCACATTTTAAAATTGATTGGCATAATGTTGTTCTTACTTTTATTCCATTTTTCACTCCTACTGTTATTTATTCATGTCTTCTCTCTCTCTCTCTTTATTATTATTACTACTATTATTATTTTGTATTCTGAAAACTTGCCAGAGTTTGGTTAATGTTATCAATTTTCAAAAGAACAAATCTTTATTTTTCTAAAGTAGTTTTTTTTGGTTCTTATTTCATTATTATTAACTCATGATTATTAATTACTTCACTATTATTTTATTTTGTTGACTTTAGACATGACACTCATTTTTAGTCTCTCTTCTAGTATAAAATTTTTATTGATTCAGTCACTTTAAGTATACAATTTTAGCTTTATACAACAAATTTAGATATAATGTTTTGTTATTAAATATTAGTATTCAAATTTTTCTATTATAATATTTTTCCCACTTATGCTTTATAATTTTTCCAATTTGCTGTTTTTAGTTACTTTGTTGTTAATTTATAATTTAGTTGCATTATAATAAAAAGTATACTGTGATATAAATTATTTGACTATCACTAAGATCTGTTTTATAGCCTTGTCCTGAAAAGAGGGTGTATTTTCTTATTATAATATTATACATAAATAGATTAGACAACTTTTGTTCCTTATGTTGTTAAAATAATTTAGATCATTACTGCTTTATCTATCAACTAAAGGCCCTGTGCACAAAATGCATGCACAGAGGGGAGGTCCCTCAGCCCAGACTGCACCCTCTCCAATCTGGAACCCCTTGGGATTGGGCCTAAACCCCTCTGGAATTGGGCCTAAACTGGCAGTTGGACATCCCCCTTGCAATTTGGGACTGCTGGCTCCTAACTGCTCACCTGCCTGCCTGCCTGATAGCCCCTAACCACCTCTGCCTGCTGGCCTAATTGCCCCTAACTGCTCCCCTGCCAGTCTGATAACCCCTAACTGCCCTCCCCTGCTGGTCTGGTTGCCCCTAACTGCCCTCCCCTGCTGGCCTGATTGCCCCTAACCGCCTCTGCCTCGGCCACCACCACCATGGCTTTGTCCTGATGGATGTCTGGAAATAGCCAGTCTAATTAGCATATTACCCTTTTATTGGTATAGATTATACAACATAAGCTTTAAGGTAGAATTGCATTAGTAAAATGAAGAGAGATTTCATTAAAAAATGTATATTGGTTTGATATGATTCAAATCCACTTGTTTATGATAAAAATAAAATCTTTAAGAATAGGATTGCTTGCCCTATCTGGTTTTGCTCAGTGGCTAGAGCTTCAGCCTGAGGACTGAAGTGTCCCAGGTTCGATTCTGGTCAAGGGCACATGCCTGGGTTATGGCTCGATCCCTAGTAGGGCACAGAAATGCCCAGTGCCTGGAAGCACTGGAGGGTCGGGGATATGCAAATCTGCTGGGGGCAGGGTCAGGCCCTGCACTCCTAGAGGTTAGGTCTGGAGGGGAGACAGGGGTATGGTTCCAGGAATCCCCTTCCTGCCAGGCTCCTTCACCTCACCTTAACCCCTTAACCTGTCTATTTGGATGAAGTGGGTGGGAAGCAGGTACGCAATGCCTGGACAGGATGCCTCTCAGTCCTGGGGTGGGGGAGGGGTGTTTGTATTGATTTATTTGATTCCTTTTACACATTGTGGTAGGGGAGTCGTCTACCAGACATGGTTTCCTTCTGCTTGCTCACCCGAGCTGCCTTGCATAATGCCTTTTCCCTTCCTTCCCTGCTGCCCCGAGCTAATGTGCATGAGATTGCCGGGGATGAAAGTGGGGCCCCCATTGTATTGTGTAGAGATTGCCCTCCACAGGAACCTGCCTGATCCTGGGAAGATTGGGGTCATTCACTGCAGGAAAGGCTCGATTTAAATGAAGCTGCCGCTTAGATAGGCGCTGGATGAGCCATTTGCAGAGGGTTTATCATCCCTTCTGGCTGTTTTCTTGGAAACCACAAACTCAAGATAGCAGTGGAATGCTGTGTCCCCTTATCTGAAACCCTGATTGTCTAAGCCAGTGACTTAGATGCCCCAGGCAAGTGTGGGATGTTCCTTTCATACTGATATGGTGGCACACAGCCATGTTTTAGATAGGCTATGATTTAGGTCCTACCCAGGCTGGCACAGGGGGTGGGAATGCAGCTTGCTGATCCAGGTGTTACGTGATGGCGTAACAGACAATTTGCATATTCCTCTATTATTAGTATAGATTGCTGTGAGAGATATGTGGTACTCTCATATAGTTTTAGGGGCATCTGTTGATTTCAATTGTTCTTTATATATAGGGTGTCCCAAAAATGTAAATAAACACTTTGAATAATTATAAAGGCAGTGTTTACTAAAATACATTTAGTTTTTAAAATTAACCTATCAGCTTTAAAGTGTATATACATTTTTGGGGACACCCTGTACCTTAGAGATGTGTTATAGGTTGCATGTGACTTCAGGATTTCTTCCTGGTAAGTGAAACCACTTTATTTGTAAATAATAAACTATATTTCTAGCAATGCATTTGGGCCTAAATTATTTTCTAAAATATGTTTTATCTAGGTAACTTTTTTGTTGTTGTTAACTTGCTTTTTTTACTTGGCATTATCTTGGTGTGTTTTGTTTTTTTCTATACTTTTCAAACATTTCCTTATTTTTAATTTAGGTACATTTCTTCTAAACTTCATATTACTAAGTATTTAAATTTATTTGACAATATTTAGTCTCTTAATTGCTGAAATGTTACATTTTTATTAATTGTGATAATTGATGTATTTGGATTTAAAATGTTAATTTGTGCTGTTTTCTACTTTACATTTATCCATTTATCTTTTAGACTTTCTCTTATAATTATTTGGTTTTTATTAAACTTTTATATTGAAATATTTTTCTCACTCTATTTTTCTCTCTTTACTAGCTTGCATGGTATTTTTCATCATTATTTCTATTACTGTAAAAGTTAAGCTTAAATTTTAACTTAATTATTTATTTACCCACATATTAAGTTGATCAATATGTTTACTGTCTAAAAGTTTTAAAACTTTAGTGCCATCAACACTCCATTCAATCTTCATAATTTTTGTAATGACTTTGATATGTTACAGTTAGAGTTATTCAATCCTCATAAAATCTTATATTCTGAAAGAATTGGTGATATTTTTTCCTTAAATGTTTGATAGAATTCACCAGGACACTCATCATTTGGTCCTGGATTGGGGTGTGTGTGTGTATGTGTGTGTGTGTGTGTGTGTGTGTGTGTGTGTGTGTGTGTGTGTGTGTGTGTATGAGAGAGAGAGAGAGAGAAATAAATATAGAGAAATTCAGATATTCTGGTTTATATTGTATCAGCTGGTGATTAGTTGTATTTCTTCAAGGAATGTGTTCATTTCATTTGAGTTGTCAAAGGTTTTGCATAAATTTGTTTATAATATATCTATCTGTAGGACCTATATTTACAACCCATCTTTATTTTTGGTGATGATTATTTATATTCTCTCTTTGCCTGTCTGTCTGGCTGTCTATTGACTGTCATTTTTTTAACATTCCCAAAATCCATTTTTTTACTTTGTTAATCTTCTCTATTGTTTTTCTATATTCTATTTAACTGATTTCTCCTTTAATCTTCGTCATCTCCTTTTGTTCTACTTATATTTTATTTTATTTATTCTTTTTTTTTCTAACTTGTTAAGATGCTACCATATATCATAGATTTAGGATTTTCTTTTTACCCAATATGGACATTTAAAATTATAATTTCAATCCAAATACAACTGTGGATTCTTCTAACACATGTGATATGTTCTTTCTCATTATTATTGAATTTTCAAAATATTCTCAATTTCCCCTACCTGCATGAAATGGTTGTCTTTATTTTGTGTCTGTCATTTTTAACCTGAACATTTTATAATAATTCATATTGTTTAGATTTATCCACATGCTTACATTTTCTTTTGATTTTTGTTGTTTATCATACCTTCTCAAATCTCTTATCTAAATTTTAGCATCATTTTTATTTTCCTTGAACTCAGTCCTGTCTGTTGGGAATGATGTCTCCCAATTTTCTAATTTTAAGTTCTTATTTTGCCATTATCCTTGAAAAATAGTTACATTACGTAAACAGTTCTATGTTGTCAGTCTTTCTTTCATTGTTTGAGTATACCAAAAGAGCCATTACAAAGGATTACACAAAAATGAGGGGTGGGAGCAGAAGATGCAGAATGTACAATATACCTGCATGTGTCAAAGTCCAATATCTATTTTGTGGCCATTTTTCACATAATTTCCTAAAGCTTAGGCTTCAGACTTGTCATTTAGTTTTGCTTTTGGCCATTGGACCAATTATTTTGACTGTACAATCTTAGAATCCAAAGACTAAATGATGTAAGTAACAGAATATATATTTTTAAAGAGTTCATAACATATGGAAAAATAACTGCTATTTTTTATTAATCAAAAGGTGAAATAAGCTTTTATCCAAAGTGATGCTGAACATGGATGGACCTCCAAAGCTAAGTGGTGCTCATTGTAAACAGATGTCTCAGAAGCTTACATATTTTAGTAAGACCATGGACACTCTGAGAAAACTTCTCTTCTTAAAATTGATGCCATATTAGCAGTAGTACAAATTATTGTAATATAAATTTTCTTTAGCACTTGAAAAATATTCAATTCTTTTCTGGAGAACAAGAAAACAAATAGCATGAATGTTAACTCATAAAAAGGGATAAGCCAAGATAATAAGTAAACTGATAGATTATGAGATACAGGCAAAACTCATGTGTTAAATATAGATGATAAGTAAACAAGTAGTATGTGAAATACAGGCAGAATCCATAAGCTGAATTAAATGTGGGTAATAATTTATAATAATAGTAAATAAAATCTATAGAAAAGCTAAAGATAGAATAATTGCAATGTATGAAGAAATAAACAAAAGTATTATATAACGATAAAAGGATGAAAAGGTTGTGTATTAATAATGCATCTTATAGTCTAAAAGCTATTTCATTCCTACATCTGTCACCCATTGGTACAGTTTCATTATGGCTGTAGTTTTATCAGCCCAAGAAAGGCAGATAACATCCATGGCTATTCAGCAGACTAATTGGCACCTACTTATCTCTGCATCTCTCTGACAGAACAATGTGTGTCATAGGCCCTGGCATCATTTTTAAATTTTATTTTATAGATTTTTTACAGAAAAGAAGGGAGAGGGATAGAGAGTTAGAAACATTGATGAGAGAGAAACATCGATCAGCTGCCTCCTGCACACCTCCTACTGGGGATGTGCCCGCAACCAAGGTACATACCCTTAACCGGAATCGAACCTGGGACCTTTCAATCTGCAGGCCGACACTCTATTCACTGAGCCAAACCAGATAGGGCACCTGGTATCATTTTTTATGAGCTCCTTGCACACACTTCAACTCTGCTTCTCAAAATCACAATATCAGCAGGGAAGGGCATGAAGGGCAATAAAAAGAGAGACAGAACATTTGAACTTTGTAAGACCCAGGATTCACATAGCAGATCCTTGGATCCTTTTTCCCACATACAACCTGTCTTCACAGTGTTAGCCTATCTCATCTATTTCTTTTGCTTCTTGCTTTGAATTTAAATATGTTTAGTAAATTGTGATTTGGTATGTGATAAACTATGACTTCCTGGTGTGTGACCTCTGGAGTAGTTTGTCTACTAATGTGCTCAGAGGCTATCATTGTATCAGACAATGGCCTATATCATCGACAATACAATAAATAGAACACTTTTCTAATACTCTTTAAAATGGATATTTGGACCAATTATTAAGAAATTAAGAAATTGGGAATACAATATATGCAAGGATCAAAATTATTTAATTGTTCTTATTGTAGCAAATCAATATTTACCTGTGTGATAAATATTCTTTCTAGCCTTGACCAATATCAGATATTTCTAAGGATGAAAGGAAAAGTAAATCCTCCATAAAGCTGTTAAGTAACCTGGGGATTTTCTTGAGGGGCATTTCTTTTGATATCATCTGGACATGATCATATGTCCCAGAGAATGAGAGCTTGTGGTTCATATCATTGTAATCTCTGTTTATGTAATTACAGACAGTTTGCTTTATGTGAATCTATAATCCTTGCTAAAATCATGTTCTACCCCAATGGATTCCACATACTGATAGCATATCAAAAGCTACGTTCCAATGATGTCTGCAACATTTCACTAACTGCACTCTTATCTGTCTTGTATCAATGCCCCCATTTATCATATAATCTGTTGTCAGATCAGTGTTGCCAAGGAGATGTTTTAAGTCACTCTTATGTTTAAAATGTTTCCATGAATCCCAGTTTGAATTCAATAAAGTCCAAGTTTCTTTTTCTGGCATTCCCAAACCTTAGAGAATCAGGCCCTGTCTCTGTCCCAGACTTATCATTTCTATTATTGTTAAGTACAAGCTATGGTTGCAATGCTTGAATGCTTGGTTAACTTTCCAAACTCAACAAATCCTAAGAAAATATGGATTTGGAACTACAAGTGCATGTCTGTGTACTGTAACAACCTAGTCATTATTAAATGTGTGACCAATAGTTATCATCTACAAAATGAGAATATCGTAAGTGTAATTAAAATAATAGCATTAGTCATATTATACTTACAAAGTTATAAAAATTAAATGTGTAATATTGCCTAGATTTTAGACTGGCAGAATATCACACAAGTATTATATACCAGAATAGCACTGCAAAACTTTGAAACAAAATTGCTATTTGGTTATAAGCTACAAAATTAGAGTAGGACTTGAATTCTGAACCTAAACAGGTGTATTGTCTGCTAACATATAAATAATTCATAAAAGTTGCAGAGCACAATCTAAAATGACCTGTCATACCAAGAGCCAGAGACCTTTCATCTTCAAATAGAACAATCAACAGGTGTCAACACTGAGATAGTACAGATAATAATTACTGGTTAGGATTTTAAAGCAGCCATCATAAAAATGCTCCAATAAAATTACAGATCTTCTTGAAATAGGTAAATAAATGGGACATCTTAAAACAATAAATTAAATAAATATACAAGGAGCCAAATTAAAATTTGGAAATAAAAAAGCAAAAGATAGGTTTGCTAGAAAAAAAACATGGTTAGCATGTTTGACAATAGATCAACAAACAGAAATTATCTAATTTGAACAACAAAATAACCTACTTTTAAAAAAGTGAACAGAGGCACAAAAAAATCTTTGGATAACTATAAAATATCTAATATTTCTGTCATTGGAGTCCCAGAAGAAAAGAAAGAATAGATGACTGAAAAAAATATATTTAAAGACATGAAGACTGAAATATTTTCAAATTTGATCAAGAAGATTAAGCCCTCCAAAATCTATACACTAACACATCAAAATCAAATATTTTGTCTCTAAACAGAAGACAGAAAAAAAAAAAAAAAAAACATTGAAAGTATTCAGAGATGAAATGTGTTACCTCTAGGGCAGTGATGGCAAACCTATGACACGCGTGTCAGCAGTGACACGCGTAGCCATTTCTGATGACACGCGGCTGCTGAGGCGGCCACATGCCAAGGATGAAACATTTGCTGCTCCTGAGGATGAAACATTTGCGACTAGAGTCTTGGAGCTAACTCCAAGACTCTAGTCGCAAATGTTTCATCCTCCCCTATTAGACACTCTGTGCTGGAGGTCTGTAGGCCAAAACAACAGAAGTCCGGCACAGAGCGTCTAGTTCTGGGACTTCCGGTTCAGATGGGATCTTTGCCCTCACTTCCGCCAGCAGAGCAGGGAGCAGCGGAACACAGCAGGGGACGCATCTCTGGGGGCTCTGCCATTACCAAATAACAGTTAACCACAGCAACCATTATCTACTATTCTGGGGTGTCATGGATTTCTAATCCATCATTTCTGAGATAAGTGAGGGGGAGGCTGGGAGAGGCGAGGGTTTGTGGCGTGCTATGGGTGCCATTTCCTGCCATTAGAAATAGCAGCAGCCATTTTAATTCACATAAGGAACACCATCTTGCTCCATAGTGCAGACTCCATTTCACCACTATTACTGTTGTGCATCCTTATTAATCCCTATTTCTGCTTATTAACCCTGCCTTTTCCTAAAAGACAGTTATATGCACCATTTTGTGGTTTGTTAGGCTAGTTAACCCCTAATTGCCTGCAGGCCTAACAAGCTATCTATAATTCCATCTTCTGTCACTGCCCCCCTGATGGAGAACCCAAAAACTAAAAAACTAAGGTTAAGTAAAGGAAGTGGTAGTAGCAGTGGCCGACCCTTTCAAGAGACATGGACCGAGATATATGGCTTTACAGACAAAAATGGCAGATCATTTTGCATTCTATGTACTGAAACGGTAGTAAGCAGAACATGGAATATAAATAGATATTTTGAAACTAATCATTCCCAGCTCTTAGAAAAAAGTGAGGACGAAAGGAAGGAATACATTTCCAGGCAGCTACACCTTTATAAGAGCCAATGTAATTCCATCCTTAAATTTATGAAAGGCTCTACAAATTTAACATCTGCAAGTTTGAGCATTGCTCACTCTATAGCTCAGCATGGAAAAGCACTCAGTGAGGGAGAATTTATTAAAGAAACTCTCCTAAGATGTGCACCAGTTCTATTTCATGATATGCAGAATAATGATGCAACTATTAAGAGAATATCGGAGTTACCACTCAGTAGAAATATCATAAAAGACCGAATAATAAGACTGAACACAAACATACATCAATTAAAGAGAGACTTAAGGAAGTGTAAATATTTTTTTATCTCTCTTGATGAAACTACTGATGTCACATCACATGCTCAGTTGGCCATTATTGGTCGATATTCTGATGGTCTCACAATGAGAGAAGAGTTAATAAAGTTAGTATCAGTGTCAACAAGTAAATCAGGAAGCGAAATATGTAAGATTGTTATACAAACATTTCGTGACCTAAGCATTGATATCTCTAAAGTTGTGTCAGTGACGACAGATGGGGCACCAATTATGGTGGGAGAAAAAGTCGGATTTGTCAAATTGTTTACAGAAGCTATTGGACATCCTATTGTGCCTTTTCATTGTATTATCCATCAGGAGGCTTTATGTGCCAAGGCAGGATTCACCGACTTAAACGACTTAATGTCAGTTGTTACAAAAATAGTTAATTTAATAGCTGCTCGCCCCCTTCACAAGCGAGAATTTTCGGCACTTTTACTGGAGGTTGATTCCACCTACAGTGGACTGCTGATGTACAATAATGTAAGATGGCTGAGCCGAGGCAAAGTTCTTGAGCGCTTTGTGGAGTGCTTTGAAGAAATTAAGGTATTTCTTGACAATAAGGATCTGGGAAACTTTCCTCAGCTTAATGATGATAAGTGGGTCAACACCCTGATGTTTTTTACAGATCTCTCTGTTCATATTAATGAACTGAACTAAAGTTACAAGGTTTTGGCAAAAGTATTGACGTTATGTTTAGATACATAAAAGCTTTTGAAAGTAAAGTTAAAATTTTCAAGCGAGATGTAGAAACTAAAATTTATAAGTATTTTCCTCGAGTAACAAAGTATTTTGAGAAGGCCGGTGCAGTTGTACAAAATGAAATGGAACTCTCGCATATGAAGTACCAGCATGTTTTAGACTCTTTACTTGACCAGGTTAGTGATAGATTTAGTCAATTTAGAAGTCTAGAACAGACCATGAAAATAATTAAGTATCCTGATGTAGTAGTCTACAGTAGTTTGGAATTAAATGGTTACCAATGGATGCAAATTGATGATTTGGAGATGCAACTTGCAGTATCTGGGCTCAGGTGTTTGTCGACTTGAGGTCAAAGCTTGAGAATCTGGAAAGGTGCCGCTTGGAGAATCAAGAGGAGTGCCACTACAAACAGGAAATTTGGAGTGCCTGGAACCGACTACCAGACACTTTTAGCACCCTGAAAAATCTAGCAATGGCTTTACTCACAATTTTTCCCTCTACATACTTTTGTGAGGCCTTATTCTCAGCGTTCAATAATATCAAAACCAACAAAAAGAAACAGATTGACAGATGAAGTTAGTAGTGCTTGCTTCGGCCTGAAGTGTAAAAAATACCAACCTTCAATTGAAGATTTAGCCAATGAAATTCAGCAACAAAAAGTCACTAATAGGCAGGTTAAGAATTCCCCCTCCCCCTCACTTATCTTAGTTCACGGCACCCCACACAAGCTAAATAATATCAAGACCAACAAAAGAAACCGACTGATGGATGAACAAAGAAGTCACTAAGCAGGTAAGTTAAATATTTAGTTTTTGGTTTATTAAATACAATTATATATACATATTGTATATGTATATACAATTATATATACATTTATGTTATTTAAACTATAAATATCCTGAAATAATGTTTTTTCCTCAAAGTGACACACTACCCGAGTTATGCTCAGTTTTTTGGCGAAGTTTGACACACCAAGCTCAAAAGGTTGCCCATCACTGCTCTAGGGGAATAACAATTTAAATGACAGCAGAGTGTTTCATTAAAAACCATGGAGGACAGAAGGAAGTTGTCCAAAATGCTGACAAAAAGAACTAACAGCCTTAAATTCTGTATCCAAAAAAAATATTCTTCAAAACATATCAGAAACACAAACAATCTCAGACCACAGATAACTAAGAGATTTGTCACCAGCACACCTGCTATAAACAAAGTGCTAAAGAAAGTTCCAAAGAGAGAGAAGAAATAATAATAAGAGGGGGGCGGAGAGAGGGAAATGTGGTATATCAAAAACAAAGAAAAAAAATAGTGGAATGAAAAGAGTTCATATATGGTCAAAAATAATAGATTGTAATTCTCCCCTGGAGTTTTTTTGTTTTTTCTCTTAAAGATTTTTTTATTGGTTATTTTTTTGAGAGAGAGAAAGAAATCAATAGAGTGAAACATCAGTCTGGCTGCCTCTTGCACGTCCCCTACCAGGGATCAGCCCACCACCCAGAAATGTGGCTTGACTGGGAATTGAACCAGTAATTTTTTGGTGTACAGGCTGATGCCTAACCAACTGAGCCACACCAGCCAGGACGCCTCTTGAGGTGGGTTTTTTTTTTTTCCTTTAATGAGAGAAATATAACATTATCTGATATGGTTTTCAATGTTTATGGAGGTAACATCAAAGTCAACTATATCATAAGAGGTAAAAGGATATCAAATATAGTAAGGTTTCTACATTCTACTTATAGTAATAAAATGTTAATAGTAAAAGATAATGATAAGTTAGTTATGTATCTTATATTTCCTAGGGAAACCACTGAAAGAAAAAACTATACAAAAAAAATTCTCAAATACTATCGATAATTCAAAATAAAAATAACCCACAGGATAGAAAAGAATGAAAAACAAAGGAGTGAAAAATAGAAGAAATAAACAGAAAACAAGTACTTCAGTAAAGATTTAAACCATAACATATAAAGAATTACATTAAATATGAATAGTCTAATATTGATTTAAAGACAGATTGGCAAACTAGATCTTAAAAATTGACCTAATTATTTGTAATCTGTATATAAACTGATTAACAAAAGAGAACCAGAGGCATGGATACATGGAACAGACAGATGTCAGAGGGAAGGGGGGTGGGGAGGACTGAATAAAAGAAATTAAAGAGATTGTATAAATAACATACATGCATTGCCCATGGACACTGACAACAGTGTTGAAAGTCAGAGGGAGCGGGAGTGGGGGCTGGGTGGAGGTGGGAAAAGGGGAGAAAATGGGGAACATCTATAATAGTGTCTATGATATAAAAATATTTCACTTCAAATATAGGGTTAGTTAAAAGTAAAAGTAATGGAAGAATAACATGGAAACAATAATCAAGAGAATGCTGGAATGTCTATATTATTTTCAAACATGATTTCAGAGCAAAGAAAATTACTAGGAGAAAAATAGTGATATCACATAGTAATGATGGGTCATTTATCAAGAAGGAATAATAATTCTGAGTGTTTTCTTCAAATAATATAGCTTCAAAATATATAAAAAGATATCTGAAAGAACTGACAGAATAAGTAGACAAAAGGATCATTGTAGCTGGAGTCTTCAGTATCCTTATCTCAGTAGTTGACAGAATTGCTAGACAAAATATTAGGAAATATATAGGATGAATTAACATTTATAGGAAATTATACCAAATAGCAGCACAATACAAATTCTTTTCTAGCACACATTGTACAAACCTTATTCAGGGCCATTAAACCATGAAGAATTTAAGTAATTAAAATTATACAAAGTTTATGTTTTGTCCATATTATATTTAGACTAGAAATAAACAATAAAATATACCTGTAAAAACTAAAAATATTTAGAAATTAAACAACATAGTTCCATTTAAGTTATGGATCTGGAATAAGTCTCAAAAGAAATTAAAATATTTTATATTTTTCTTTATTGATTAAGGTATTACATATGTGTCCTTATCCCCCTAATGTCCCCGGCCACCTCCCCATTCATGCCCTCGCCCCTGGTGTCTGAGTTCATTAGTTAGGCTTATATATGCATACAAGTCCTTTGGTTGATCTCTTCCCCCTTCCCCCCACCCTCCCCTACCTTCCCTCTGAGGTTTGACAGTCTGATCGATGCTTCTCTGTCTCTGGATCTGTTTTTGTTCATCAGTTTATGTTGTTCATTATATTCCATAAATGAGTGAGCTCATGTGATATTTATCTTTCTCTGACTGGCTTATTTCACTTAGCATAATGCTCTCCAGTTCCATCCATGCTATTGCAAATGGAAAGAATTCCTTCTTTTTTACCACAGCGTAGCATTCCATTGTAGAGATGTACCACAGTATTCTAATCCACTCATCTGCTGATGGGCACTTAGGTTGTTTCCAAATCCTAGCCTTGGTAAATTGTGCTGCTATGAACATAGGGGTGCATATATCTTTTCTGATTGATGTTTCTAGTTTCTTGGGGTATATTCCTAGAATCACTGGGTCAAATGAGAGTTCCATTTTTAGTTTTTTGAGGAAACTCCATACTGTTCTCCACAGTGGATGTACCAATCTGCATTACCACCAGCAGTGCACGAGGGTTCCTTTTTCTCTGCATCCTTGCCAGCACTTGTTGTTTGTTGATTTGTTGATGATAGCCATTCTGACAGGTGTGAGATGGTACCGCATTGTTGTTTTGATTTGCATCTCTCAGATGATTAGTGACTTTGAGCATGTTTTCATATGTCCCTTGGCCTTCAGTTCTGGAAGTGCTAGCCATAGCAATTAGACAAGAGGAAGACATAAAAGGTATCCAAATTGGAAAAGAAAATGTAAAACTGTCATTATTTGCAGATGACATGATAGTGTACATAGAAAACCCTAAGGACTCCATCAAAAATTTATTAGACTTAATAAATGAATTCAGCAATGTAGCAAGATATAAAATTAACTCCAAGAAATCTATGGCATTTTTATACACCAATAGTGAACTTACAGAAAGAGAGATTAAAAAAACAATCCCATTTACCATCGTACCAAAAAAATTAAGATACCTAAGAATCTACTTAACTAAGGAGGTAAAAGACCTGTACTCAGAAAACTACAGGACACTGAAAAAAGAGATAGAGGAAGACATAAACAGATGGAAGAACATACCGTGTTCATGGATTGGTAGAACCAACATCATTAAAATGTCCATACTACCCAAAGCAATCTACAGATTCAATGCAATCCCCATTGTCAGACCTCAGAGGGAAGGTAGGGGAGGGTGGGGATAAGGGAGAAAGATCAGCCAAACGACTTGTGTGCTTGCATATGAGCCTAACCAGGGATCATGGACAACAGGGGGGTGGGGGCATGCGTGTGGAGGGGTTTGGGATGGGAAGGGGGGGTTGAGGACAAATATGTGATACCTTAATCAATCCTACCTAATAATAGACAAATCTGCAAATTGACCGCACCTTCGCTACGCCCAAGCCACGCCCACCAGCCAATCAGGATGAGTATGCAAATTACCCCAACCAAGATGGAGGCTAATTTGCATATCAAGACAGCGTAGAAAGAAGCCAAGAGCTGCCGAAGGGAGCAAAGCTGCGGAGAATCAAGCAAGCTGGGGGGGAGGAGAAGGGAGGAGCGGAGGTGGGGCTGGGGGAGAAGGAAGGAGAACAGGTGGCTGGCCAAGAAGGCTGGGCGGGGGAGAAGGGAGGAGCGGAGGTGGGGCCGGGGGAGAAGGGAGGAGTGGAGGCGGGGCCGGGGGAGAAAGAAGGAGAGCGGGCCGGCTGTTGGAGAAGGCGGGGTGGGGGAGAAGGGAGGAGCCCAGGCGGGGCCAGGGGAGAAGGGTAAAGCAGGCTGGCTGGTGGAGAAGGCGGGGCGGGGGAGAAGAGAGGAGAGTAGGCAGGGCGGGGTAGAGTGCATCAGGAAACCCTATTGCAGGATTTTTCCTGCAACGGGAACACTAGTAAAGTAATAAAATAAAATAAAAGTACCAACAGCATATTTCACAGACCTAGAACGAACTCTCCAAAAATTCATATGGAGTAAAAAAGACCCCGAATGGCTGCAGCAATCCTGAGAAAGAAAAACAAAGTAGGAGGGATCTCAATACCAGATATCAGGCTGTATTACAAAGCCACTATTCTCAAAACTGCCTGGTACTGGCACAAGAACAGACATGTAGACCAATGGAATAGAATAGAGAATCCAGAAATCGACCAAACCACTATGCTCAATTAATATTTGACAAAGGAGGCATGAACATACAATGGAGTCAAGACAATCTCTTCAATAAATGGTGTTGGGAAAATTGGACAGATACATGCAAAAGAATGAAACTGATCCCCAACTTATACCATACACAAAAATAAACTCAAAATGGATAAAGCACTTAAACATAAGATGAAAATATTGGAGGAATCCACAGGCAGCAGAATCTCAGACATACTAGTATGCCGAAGCAATATCTTAAACGATACTGCTCCTAGGGCAATGGAAACTAAAGAGAAAATAAACAAATGGGACTACATCAAAATAAAAAGCTTTTTCACAGCAAAAGAAACCATCAACAAAACAACAAGAAATCCCACTGCGTGGGAGAACATATTTGCCAATGTTATCTCCGGTAAGGGATTAATCTCCAACAGTTACAGGGAAGTAATACAACGTAACAAAAGAAGATAAACAACCCAATCAAAAAATTAGCAATGGACCTAAATAGATACTTTTCAAAAGAGGACATAAGGAAGGCCAAGAGACATATGAAATTAAAATATTTTAAACTAAATGAAATGAAAATGCAATACATGAAAATATCATATATGTTATGCAGCAATACTTATCAGGAAATCTGTAGCATCACATACTTAATATTTTTAAAGGGCAAAATTTAAACCAATACTCTAAAATTTATTTTAAGAAATTTGAGAAAAAAATTAAAGCCAAAATAAATAGAAAGAAAAAAATATTAAAAAGCAGAAATAGGTAGAATTGGAAAACAAAACAAAAAAACAGTAAAAAATCATTTTAAGTAAAAGAAAGTTCTTTGAATATATAAATATAGATAGAAATGTTTACTATTTTTTTTTTTGTGAGGATTAGATTAAAAAAGCAGCTAGAGCCCAGTAACTATCATAATACATACAGTAAGCAAATAGCATTTTCATGCATTTTACTTTAGTAATTTGAAAATAATTTAGAAGACATTTTCAAAGAGTTCTAATTCATTTTATACTTCATGAAATTTAGGAAAATAGTATCTGATTTATTCTCTCTCTTTTAATAGTAATATAGAGATTTAAAAATCTCTATCAGCCCTGGCTGGGTGGCTCAGTTAGTTGGAGCATTGTCCTATACACTAAAAAGGTTTCAGGTTTGATTCATGGTCAGGGCACATACCTTGGCTGCAGTTAGATCCTAGGCCAGGGGTGTACAGGAGGCAACCAATTGATGTCTCTTTCTCTCTCTCTCTCTCCTCTCCCTCTCCCTTCCTTTCTTTCTAAAATCAATAAAGGTATCCTGGGGTGAGGATTTTAAAAGTCTCTATCAATGTACAAACATGTAGAATCATCCAAATAATTTTGTAGCAATAAAGTGGTCTGGAAATGCATTTCCTTCCTTTATTTAACTTAAAGAAAAACTGAAATAACACTGGCCTAAATTTTCTATAGGAAACAGACACTAATTTTTAGAATATATTTCAGTTGTAAGTGTTTTGTGTTTGTAGGAATGCTTAATATATTAATTGCACTTATTTTTTTCTGAAATATGCTATATTTTGGGTTATTTACTTATTTTTTATTTAAGTATAGTTGCTATGCTTATATTGGTTAATCTTATATTGGTTATATTAGTATCAGGTGTACAACAGAGTGATTTCACATTTTTATATCTTACAATGTGATCACCCCACTAATTCAAGTAATCATCAAACACAGTGTAAACTTATCACAGTATTATCCTATCTAATAATAGAGTAATATGCAAATAACCATCACTCCGCTACTCCCACGATTGGGCGGCGGGACGCTGGGGGGCGGGACTCGGGGTGGCCTATCCGGCCGTTGAGAGGGCGGGACTCCCGCCCGCCCCCCCCGCACCTCTCAACGGCCGGATCCGCGGCCGTTGAGGGGGGCTGCCACGGACACCGCGCTCCCCTGCCATCGGAGGCAGGGAGCCAGGAGTCCGCACCGGCTCCAGGCCAAAAGCCTAGGGTCGTCACGACCAAAAAGGCCTACAGTTAACCAGGAAGTGCATGGAGCATCTCTTGGTCCCTCCCCTCCACTTCCCCTACCCCTGGCCCACAGGCTCCCATCAGGCTGGATGGCCAATGGAGAGCCACAGGGAACCGGGCTGGGTGGCAGCGAAGCGGGACTGGGGATTGGCGAGAGGGCGCAAGGCAGACCTCCTGCTCCCTCCCCCAGCTGACATTCTTCTGAAAGGCACGTGGAGCCTCCCCTGCACAGCCTTCCTGGAGGAGGACTCACAGCTGTGAGAGGCTCCAGAGCAGAGCCTTCAACAAGGACTTCAGCGCCTCCTCAGGGGGGAAATACCACCACCTCCCTACTCCCCAGCTGCTTCAGTGTCTGCAAGAAA
The DNA here is from genome assembly GCA_025583905.1 of Ia io. NCBI lineage: Eukaryota > Metazoa > Chordata > Mammalia > Chiroptera > Vespertilionidae > Ia > Ia io. The sequence continues at coordinate 46,282,785 of JAJQQW010000009.1, read as the reverse complement.
CTGCGCATGCTCCTCCCTGAGAGATGGGTGGTTCCCTGATGGCCTCTGGGCCAATGCATGGATGGAGGGAGGGAGGGCGGGGCAGGAGCAAGGGGGAAGCCCCGGTTCCCTGCACCTCCTCCCACAGGCATAGCCCTTCCAGGTGTTATGATAAAGAGTTGTGTTTTTCTAACTCTGTCCAGGTAAAGGAAACAAGTGTCTGTTGACTTCTGATCTTACTCTCTGAGCCGCCAGTTAATCCCTCTGGATGCATCATATCCAACCTCCAAAGGATCCGAGGGGCAGGTTCAACCTTCGTTCTATAGGTGAGGAAACTGACCAATAAACACATGGGTCTCATAACTCAGTGTCAGCTCCCGCAGAAATCTCCGGGTAATAACTCAGATTGTATATCTAAGGGTATATTTTCTTCTATTTTCACTTTTAATTCAACCCCAGGAATTAAATAATACAATAAAGAATAAAATGAGTTCAGAGGGCTCAGCATTGTATTCCCAGAGCCTTTGGTCCCACACAAACCACAGAGCTCAGTTATCCTGAGATGAAAGAAAAGGAAAGAGAAACATGAAAGGTTTCCTAGCTCAGTCATAGAGACATCTCATAGCCACATACTAAGGACACAGCATTAACTTAGGGGTGGAAAGGACACAAATGGGATAGAAGATGGAGCCATTTCCGTTCAGATTCAAACCAAGTTAACAAGGCAGAAAAAACACTGGACACCATGAAAGAATGAGATGAAATGGTTTGGTAGGAGTGTCACAGACCTCGCAGGGACAGTACCTGGGGCTCCCGACATGATGGGAGGAGAGAGGGGGCTGGTTGAGAGGAAGTGCATGGAATGGTCTGGGAGTAGGAACAAGAGGGTGATATGAAGAAAGTAGGCCCCACCGGGTGACGATAAGGGGCAAGCCTGCAGGAGGTGGCCAAGTGCCCCCACCTCTGCTGAGGGGTGCATGCGTCTGTCCTGGGAGCTACGGCTGATGGAGAGGGAGGCTATGGCTCTATGTGGATGAGTTGCCAATGAGAGCTTCCCTGCAGCCAGAGTACTCAGTGTTCTCAACACGGCGGGAGCACAGGGTCACATACACAATGTAATGAAAGAAAAAGCATCCTATTCCCAACTTATTCACAGACTTCTGTTTCTGGTATCTATATTCCCAATGTATCCACAAGTAAATTTGGAAAAAGAAAAAAGATTTGTACATGATATGACTGCATCTTTAGAAAACCCAAGTGATCACAACCAGAGCACTTTTAACACCTAATGAGCCAAATACACTGATGAACAAAAAGAGACACAGATGTATGAATAGACTGTGGAAACTCAGAGGGAAGGCGGGGGAGGGTGGGTGGGTGGGAAGAGATCAACCAATGGTCTGTGTACATGTATGCATCATCCCTGGACACAGACAATGGGGTGGTGAGGGCCTAGAGGGTGTTGTAGGCTGGAAAAGATTAATGGGGGGAAAGGGACCTATGTAAACCTTTCAACAATAAAAATTTAATAAAAAAGAGTAAAAAATAAAAATAAAATAAAAGCTAAGAATAACTGCCCTGGCCAGGTGGCTTCATTGGTTGGAGCTTCATCCTGTACATTGAAAGGTTGCATGTTTGAACCCATGTCGGGGTGTGTGTGGGAGGCCACTGAGCAAGTGGTGCCTGGAGAAGGGAGGCTCCTCGGAGCTAAACACAGTCCAGGCCTCACCCATGATCCCAGGCCCATCCTCTGCTGAGTGAGACCAGACCTCCCAGCTTCCTGTTGAGTCTCTGGTCTCTGAGTCATAAGGCCACTTCCCCATGTTTCCCAGAATGGACTGCTCAGTAACCATCCATACTAATAAAAAGGTAATATGCTAATTAGACTAAGTGACTGGACATCTTCTGGACATCCAACTTCCTTCCAGACAAAGCCACAGTGGTGGGGGCTGAGGAGAGGTGGTTAGGGGCAATCAGGTGGGCAGGGGAGGGCAGTTGGGGGCCATTAGGCCAGCAGGGCAGGGCAGTTGAGGGCCATCAGGGGAGCAGTTAGATAGCGATTAGGCCAGCAGACAAGCAAGCAGTTAGGAGCCAGCAGTCCCGGATTGCGAGAGGGATGTCTAACTGCTGCTGCCCTGTGAATAGGGCCTAAACTGGCAGTTGGACCTCCCCCAAGGGGTCCTGGATTGGAGAAGGTGCAGGCTGGGCTGAGGGGGATTTCCCCCCGCCAACCCGTGCACAAATTTTGTGCACCGGGCCTCTAGTTGACTATATTTCCCTCCCCCTTTAATAGCATTTACATTTGAAGGTTATCTTTGTCTTGTGTGTTTGGTTTAGTTGTGGTCAATTCAGTATATTTGGGATGTAAAAATATTTGTAACACTATAAAAATTACATTTTCAAGTTTAATTTTTCACAGATTTGGAGGAGTTTTGATATAAATTACATGCAATTAGTTTAGCCAAACTTGGGTACAAACACTTCATTATCAAGCCAAGTTTTGAAATCTCTATGGATATATAAGTTGGTGGATTCTTTTTTCAGAGTATAGGAAGCAGTTTTATATTGGTTCTGATGTCCTTTGGTGCCTTTAACTTTAAGTCAGATTTGATTTATATAATGCAGTAATGTTGAGAATACATTTTATCTTTTAATTCAGGCATACTAGCCCAATATGTACTAAATAATCAACATTATCAATTCTGAATGTTTCATAGGAGTTATAAACATACTTACAATATGAACTCTGTAGAAATGGATATTTGATGCTCATAATTCCTAGAATAACTTATATAAATGAACTTTTAACCTCAGGAAAAAATGCATGGGCTTAAATGGTTACTTTAGAAATTGGCTTATATTCATGGGTTTTAACTTTCTCTCTAAAAGAAACTCAATCTTTCTTACTTAACTCATTATTCATTCTTGATTAGGTAACCAATATAATAAACAGAAAAAAGTATGTCAATGTTAAAATAACACTCATTGTTTTAAATAGTTAGCAGTACTCGGAAATCTCTATGAAATGGACATAGAGGTGTTTTTGAGGGATGCATTTAGATGATTTTTTTTTAAATATATTTTATTGATTTTTTACAGAGAGGAAGAGAGAGGGATAGAGAGTTAGAAACATCGATGAGAGAGAAACATCGATCAGCTGCCTCTTGCACACCCCCTACTGGGGATGTGCCCGCAACCAAGGTACATGCCCTTGACTGGAATCGAACCTGGGACCCTTGAGTCCGCAGGCCGACGCTCTATCCACTGAGCCAAACCAGTTTCGGCTAGATGATTTTTATTAGGAAAAAAATTAAACATTGTTTGACATTATACAGATAGCATCTGAAGACCTTTGCTAGTTGCTAGATTTGCCTTTCAATGCTATGGCAACAGTATCCCAGGAGAGTACTGCAGGAGAGTCATGTGACTAATCACCGTGGACTTCAGGTACTTGGGGTTGCAATACCAAAATTGAATTTTTTATATTAAAGGGTTTGAGTTCTGACAAGTATTTGTGATACTTTTCTGCTTTATCTCACTCCTGTCTATACTATTAAAGCATTGCTTTATCTAGAACAAGAAACAATGATTGCTGCTTTAAAAATAAGGTTTAATGATATGGAGAATAGAAATATCAGGTGTTTGAATATATCTATATATAGATATATACACACACACATAAATGTGTGTGTGTGTGTGTGTATATATATATATATATATATATATATATATACACACATATATACATATACATATATATGTGTATATATACTGAGTGGCCAGATTATTATGACCACCTGACATTTTAGCTATAATTTTGCGCTGAAGTTGCTAGAGGGCCAGACCATTATAAACAGGGAAGTGAATTGTTTACCACGACAGTAGAAGTGATTTTTTTCTGAAGATATGGTAAAACAACTCGATTTAACAGCCTTTGAACATGAGATGATTGTTGGCGCTCAGAGCCATGGAGCGAGTATCAGCAAAACAGCTGAATTCGTTAAATTTTCAAGAGCAGCTGTTGTTAAAGTGTTTAAAGACTGTACTGTCAGCCAAAAGTCTGGGTCTGAACATGTGAATTGTGCCGTCAGCGACTAGTCAATGTTAGGGTAGAACGGAGAGTGGCAAGACTGGTACAAGACAACAGAAGGGCAACAGTGCATCAGATTACTGCAGATCTTAATTGGGGATCCTCTCAAATGATCTCTGAACGCACTGTTCGCCGTATACTACATTGTATGGGATATGGAAGCCAAAGGCCTATTCGAACACCTTTGCTGTCTGCAGTTACCAAGATAAAATATCTCCAATTCGCACAGAAACACAAGGATTGGACAATCGAGCATTGGAAAAAAGTCATGTGGTCCGATGAATCACATTTCCAGTTGCATCATGCAGATGGCAGAGTGAGAATTTTGGGGAAGCAGCAGGAAAGCATGCACCCCAGATGCATGAGTACAACCCTTCAAGCTGGTGGGGGCAGTGTTATGGTTTGGGCATGTTTTCCTGGCATGATTTGTGCCCTTTAATTCGTGTGGAACAACGTCTGAATAGCACAACATACCTAAGTATCATTGCTGATCAAGTTCATCCTATCACGTTGATGGCGTATCCCAATGGAGATGGCTTCTTCCAACAAGACAATGCGCCATGCCATGGTGCTCGTATTGTGCAGGAGTGTTTTCCAATACATGAGGGAGACTTTACCTTGCTTAGGTGGCCCCCTCAATCACCAGATCTCAATCCAATTGAGCATTTGTGGGATGAAGTTAAAAGAGCCATCAGGCAGCTGCTTCCACAACCATCAAATCTCACAGAACTGGACAGTGCTGTTCATGAGGCATGGTGTCAGATTCCTCGCATCACCTTTCAACATCTTGTGGAGTCAATGTTAAGAAGAATCGCCACAGTATTGAAGGCAAAAGGTGGCCCAATGAAGTACTGATGGGGTGGTCATAATAATCTGGCCACTCAGTGTATATATATATATACAAAAAGTACATGTATGTAAGAAAATGTTTATAATAAAACATCTCAAATATTAAGAGAGGAAAGTGTCAATAGTGTAAATAATGAAGAAAAAAAGAAATCAATTTCACTGTTTGCTTTCTATGACACAATGGAAAATATTGGCATGAATAGAAATCCATTTTAGAAATATAAACACTCTAGGGAAAGGGAATTTAAATTACTTATAGGTTCTATTTTCTTCATAATATATTATTGCTTAAAAAGCAATAAAAGTTTACATAGGAGATGGATGGGCAGTTAAGTTAAACAACATTGGTTCAAAGCTTGAAAATGGCAGAGATGAAAGCACTACTATTTGATTAAGAACTGGCCCTTATTACTTAAGAGTCTGCCAGAAAGTTTGAATCTTATCCAAAGCAGTCTATTATGGTTTTCATTTGTTTTAAAGCCCTCAAAGCAAGGAAGACATAAAACACACATACATTGAATAAACACTGAAAAGAAGCAATTAATTTGAAACAAGTGCCCAATTCATGGAATAAAATCAAATTCCTAAAAAGAGCCTAGTGACAGCTTCTAGGTGTTGTATTTCTAGCTCCTCCAGGCATATAATTGCTTTTGAAGTCTTTTGTTGGATACTTAAAGTTTTTCAACTCAAGAAATTTTTGTTTTCAAAGTTTGAATGTTAAATTTACCCATATTCACTTAGTACATTATCAAATTGGCATCAAGAAGGTCTGTAATACAAGTTCCAAAACAGCAGTTTTTGCCTTTTTTGTTGTTGTTGTTGTTAATCCTCACCGCGGATATTTTCCCATTGATTTTTAGAGAGAGTGGAAGAGAGAGGAAAAGACAGAGAGAAATATCAATCTGAGAGATACACATCGATTGGTTGCCTCCTGCACGCACCCTGACCAGGGCCCAGCCAGGGAGGAGCCTGCAATCAAGGTACATACCCTTGACCAGAATTGAACACAGAACCCTTCAGTCTGTAGGCCGATGCTCTATCCATTGAGCCAAACCGGGTAGGGCCAAAATAGCAATTTTGACTTTCTCAACAGAATTTCAAAAAGTATATATCACAGTCTAAAAAAGGGGAAAGAAATTACATAAGTTTATGTTTAATTTATTCTTTGTAAAGAGAGAGACAGTGAGATTTGGATGAGGTTAATAAGTATTAAATTCTATTAGCCACTGAGACTGTGCTTTCTACATTTTAGAGGAAACCATAAGACTATGTTATAGATATACAAGTAAATGTAGTAGCTTCATTTTTCATCAATCATATTTCACCTAGTTGTGCATACTCTCTTAGATTTATATAATATTTTCTATTAGTCCACAATTGAGATTTAAATACTTTTTACATTTTAATATTTTATGGTATAACCACTATATAGAGCAGATTTAGGTGGTACCATAAAAATATAGAGTTGCAATATCAAGACAAAGTATGTTACTTATTTAAAATTATTTTAATTAAAAAATTATTTATTTTAGAATAATCAGAAAATAAATATAAAGGAAGAAACTTTGAAATACTCATAATATCAGAGGTAACCATTTTTAACACATTAATATAACATTTTTCAGAGGCACATGTGTCATTTATTTAAATCTGTATCATTTCAATATATTGCAGTGGAGACATTTCAAATAGGGAGAGCCAAAAACGCAATTATTTTTTAGGGTTCTTGATTATTTTTATGTTATGGTAATTTGGGTAAAATAGATGCAGGGTTTCTGATGATCTTACCAACTCTTAGTACACTGAAGGTGCTTAATAAATTGTAGTATATACTAGTATAAGGTAGACATCATGCATGTATGATATTTACAGTGGACTTAATATGATGGATGATACAACTTTGGGATTGAAAAAAAAAACTGCATTGGAGATAGCCTTGCAATTAGGTGGTTAGATTATTATACATAGGTCTAACCTGAATATTAAATAAGCCCACATAAAAATATTAGTTAAATAACAGCTAACCCATTGAGCACTCACTATGTGTCATTTGCACTTGCTCTATCCTGTGCATGAGGTGATTATAATTATCCTAATTTTATAGGTGAGAAGTGAAAAGCACATAGAGAATTAAAACAACCAGGCATAAAATAAAGCAAATGACAGAGCTAGTTCTTCACATATACCTAACACAACAGGTTATCATCTTAATCATTCTGCATTACAAATTCACAATTATGGCTGAGGATTCTCGGTGTTAATAATGGTAAAGTGATTCAATTCCTATCTCCTGGACTCTGAGATTCATTTTGGACAGCCTGGAGTTATCTATATTTAGTCATTAGTAAGAAGTAAATCTTTTGTAACTATTACTCTAAAAGTCAAATCATGGTTCAACATGGGTAATCTAACTACTGGCACTGTCACATTTATCAACAGATTTCAGATGACAGACAAACCTATTGTAATTGTAAGATATTAAGACAAAATTTTTAATGGTCACAATTTCAATTTGCTGTATTAATGTCAATTATAGTCTCTCTTTTGTAGGGGAATGGGAATTGTGCAGTTGGTGGGTCCAGTTAAAAATAAAATAAAACATATTGGGCTTCCTAAAACTTACACTGAAATTGATTATGCTGTTTTCATTTTATTACTTATTTCATTGTACAACTTTCAAATATGCGAAACACAGAATACCATATGTACAATCAGCTACAGAAATAAAATGATGAGTTCAAGTCATTGCACAGGTGTTTTGTTGGTGCCCGGGAAATGGGATCAAATTGGATTTGGCAAATGCTATATAAAGAGTTTTCTAAGTGTGAAATCCAATAGTGCAATAATTGTTACCTATAGGGTACTTAAAAAATATATCAGTAAAACAAAATCCCACCACAAAATAATGCAATTATGGATGTTTGTTAAGGCAACTCTAACTAGCATTGGTACTCTTTTACACTTTTCAGGCATAAAAGCTTGATCTACCAGGTGATTCAAGTAGGCATAAATCTGTGACAAATTCTACCCAAAAACTTTGTTGCCAAGAAAAATGTTTTCTTCTAGGAGTTTTGTGGTTTCAGGTCTTATGTTTAAATCTTTAATCCATTTTGAGATCATTTTCATGAATGGTGTGTAATAAGGTCCAATATCATTCTTCTTCATGTGGTTATCCAGTTTTCCCAAGACTATTTATTGAGGAGACTATCCTTTCCCCAATCTTGGCTCCCTTGTGAAATATTAGTTGATATAATATAAAAGGGCTTATTTCTTGGCTTTTAATTCTGTTTCATCTATATATGTGGCTATTTCCATAAAATTGCAACTTTGATTTCTATAGCTTTGTAGTATAATGTGAAATCAGAAAGTGTGAATCTTGCAACTTTGTTCTTTTTTCTCTGTAATGCTTTGGCTATTCAGGATTTTTTGTGATTCCATACAAATTTTAGAATTATTTTCTCTATTTCTTTAAAAAAGCCACTGGGCCTAGACAGTTTGCTCAGTGGGTAGAGCATCGGCCTGTGGACTGAAGCGTCCCAGGTTCTATTCCATCAAGGACATATGCTAGAGTTGTGGGTTCAATTCCCAGTAGGGGGCATGCAGGAAGCAACCAATCAATGATTCTCTCTCATCATTGATGTTTCTATCTCTCTCTCCCTTCCCCTTTTTCTCTGAAATCATTAAAAAATATATTTTTAAAAAGCCATAGGAATTTTTATAGAGATTGGATCAAATCTATAGATGTCTAAGTAGTATGAACATTTTAACAATATTAATTTTCTGCTTCATTTGTGTCTTATTCAATTTATCTCATCAATAGCATAGTTTTCAGTGTACAGATTATTAAACTCCTTAGATAAATTTATTCCTCAGTATTTTATTCTTTGTGAGGCTACTGTAAATAAAATTGTTTTCTTAATATCTCTTTCTGATAGTTCATTGTCAGTGTATAGAAACATGGCTGATTTTTGCATATTGATTTTGTGTCTTGTAACTTCACCAAATTCATTGACTAGTTCTAACAATTTTTTGATAAAGTCTTTAGGATTTTCTATATAAAAAACATATCTGCAAAGACAACTTTTCTTCTTCCTTTCTTATCTGGATGCCATCTTTCTTTTACTTCCTTGATTGCTCTGCCTAGAACATCCTCTACTATGTTGAATGGGAGTGATAAGAATGATCTTAGAACAAAGATTTTCAACCTTATACCTTTGAGTATAATATTACCTGTGCACTTGTCATATATGACCTGTATCATATTGAGGTATGCACCTTCTGTACACAATTTGTTGAACATTTTCATCATGAAAAGCTGTTGTATTTTGTCAAATATTTTTTTCTGCATCTATTAATGATCATGTGATTTTCATCTTTCGTTCTTTTAATATGATATACCACAGTTATTGATTTACATATGTTATGTTGAAACATCTTTGCATCCCAGGAATAAACCCTGTTCACTTATGGAGTGTAATTCTATTAATGTGCTGCAAAATTCAGTTTGCTAATGCTGTGTTGCAAATCTTTACAACTACATTCATCAGGGATATTGGGCTGTTTTCTTTTCTTGTAGTGTCCTTGTCTGGCTTTGATTTCAGAGTAATGGTGGCCTCATAAAATGAGTTTGGGAGTATTAACTCTACTTTAATTTTTGGGAAAAGTTTGAAAAGCAGTGGTGTTCGTTCTTCTTTAAATTTTTGGTAAAATTTGTGAGTGCAGCCATCTGGTCCCAGGCTCTTCTGTGTTGGGAGGTTTTTGGTTACTGCTTCATTCTCCTTTCTTAGTATGTTTAGATTTTCTATTTCTTCATGACTCAGTTTTGATAGGTTGTATGCTTCTAAGAAACTCATGTGTAGTGTCAGTTAATAAATATTAGAATGGGGTGTGTAGGGTTAGAGTAGTGAGGAAGGAGATAAAAGGCCCAGAAACATTTTTATCCTCCCATATGCAAGAAGATACACAGAGAAGTATCACATACTAGTAGTCCTTGAGGAATGAAAAAGTAGCTTAGCTTTGTGGTTCCCAAATTTACATTTGAAGAAACCCAGCTGTACTTTCCTTCAAGTCTTTGGAATCTATGAGTTTTGGTTATTTCTTTGTAGTTTCCATCTTTTTATTTTATTTCTGGAGTATGTTTTCTGATCTCACAATTAGAAGTGTCTTCTACTAAATAATCTTCATAAGAGTATTTACATTGAAAAACTTTTCACAGATTAATCTGTCAACATGCCTTGGTTTTGCTAGTTTCTGTTTGACCCAGTTCCTTAGATCCTGTTTTTTTGATGCACACAAGTGCTTTCCCAAGCTCATCCCAATGTTCTAGTCAGTGCTTACAAAAATAGGACAAACAAGATTGGCATTCTCTTTCCCTCCCCTTACCTTGCATTGTATTAATTCTCTCATGTACCTATAACCATAGCCATTTAGAACACGCTCCTTCATAACTAAAATTCTCGATGTAATTGAACACTTGCTGTCCCAGGAATGCCTCCTGGCTCACTCACATCTTGTTTCCACCTGAGGTAATGCTTCTCAGAGCTAGATGGTGCTTTGGTGTTTATTCATCTGAAGTCGGCCGTGTCATTTGTTTCTTCATCATGTTTTTGGTCACCAGCCCTACCTTTCAGGAAAAACAAACACACAAAAAAAACAGAGACTGTGGACTCACAAAACCACAGATGTGAAATGACCATGAGCTGCTGCCACCAGGGATGATATTTTAAATCAAAGAGGGACAGAAAAAAAATTTATAAAAATCAATCAATCGATCAATGAGGGAAAAGACTTTCAGTTGGGATTCTAAGTAAAAATATTGTGCTGTGCCCCTGTGATATAGACTTAAAATAACTTTCCAAATGCCACAGTTCACACATAATAATGACCAAAGCAAAGGGAAAACATCGTAGCAGTTAGTACTCAGGTAGAATACAGAGACCTAGAACTGCAGCAACATACAACCATTCCAATCATTGATAAGGCTACCGGTGTACAGAGTTGATAAGGTGAGACTGAAACTTCCATAAAAATTAAATGGTGAAGACTCAGAACTGAAAGACTATCCTTCAAACAAGTGCACAAATAAATATAAAAATGCAGTCTAGAAATTGGGCTTTCAGGCTAGAATCTAGTATCCCTGGAATATATAAGAAGATTGCTTAAAAGTCTAAATAAGAAATCCAGAATAGAAACCATTTCTGATCTCAAGATAAAATAGAAAGTGCCAGCCCACTGTTTACTCTTTGTAGTTCTAAAGTATAATTATTTTAAAAATAATTGTATAGGATGGGCTTCATTTATTCCCAACAAAAGCCTTTGCTCTTTTCAGTTAATCCTGGATGGAAAAAACACACACACACACAAATGAAATAACATTGCTGAGCTTGCTAGGACCAGGAACCTGAAACAGCTGTCTCACCTCTGTCTCTTACATTCATGATTGTAACAGTCAGAATAGAAAAAAAAAAATAAATCTGGAAGCAGCTCCATTTAATAAAAGTGTTTGTTTCTATCTGGCATCCTTATTTGACCTACAAATTACACACACACACACACACACACACACACACACACACACATACACACACTCTGGTTATACATAAAAATCACTTGCAAAAATATAGAAATGGGGTGTGTGGAATTAGAGTAATGAGGGAGTAAGTAGAGGCTCAAAGACACAATTGTAGAAATACATGAGCATTCATCTTTGATTTCTGAAAAATTCCTGAGTAGAATCAATTTTACTGCTGCAAAGGAGACATTGTAAGAATCCAGAGAATGGCTGTTGCACAAGAAGCCCTAGAGATTAGCTGCTCTGGAGTTGGACATGGTTATAATTTGATTTCCTTTCAAAAGAAACATTCCAATCTTTTCTTCAAATAAATTAGCAAAGCAATTATGCTGCCTCTAGAATAGCATTAATGTATCCACAGAGGACACTATAAAATGTTTTCTCATCTTTCCATAACTTATTGATTTTAGAAAATAGTTCATGCCTCTTTAAATAACCCTCATTCCTAAATACATGAAAAGAGCCTAGTTAACCACTCCTTAAGTACAAATTTAAAGAAATTTGCCCTGCTTCGTCATTTACCAGGGATTTCACCACTTATTTACTCTGAGGCATTATTGTAAATACCGGCTTAAATTCTATTACAGTATTTATTGCAATCAGCTAATACTTTATAATGCATTTGAGATTACTTAAAGCTTGGTCAGTTGCTAATTGATTAGTTACAGTAATCCTCAGAGATCCTCACTTTTGAGAGTGTAAAAGGCTCATCCTTATCTTGCATGACTGTAAAGTGACAGTGATGAATAAGTTGGAAAAGGGGACCATCCATCAAGTGAGCAGTGTTATAGACTTAGGAACTGGATATCCTGAAAATTAAATTCAAATAAAAGGTGATATGGGTTTAGGAAAAACAACAACATTTAAAGCCAAAATAAAACCGGGCATTAACACTTGAAATCATGAAACTCAGAATAGATAAAGTTTAAAGTTTTTCAATGAAGGAAGGTCAGTTTCAAGAGTAGAGTGAAATAATTTTCTTTTTCTGTTCACCATAATAACTTTATCACCCCATTTGACCTTTGGTAGCTTTTTATTTAGTCCTTTTAATAAAAACTGACATTTTTCTAACTGCTATTTTTATAAGCATGTAGACATAATGCAAAGAAAAGAGGAAAAATTACCAATAATTCAGTTTTTCAGAAGTCCCTATAACTATTTTAGCAGATATACTACCAGAAGTGTTTTGCTCATTTTATATCTCACTCCTTACTGCCTTAATACACAGGTATCTACACTAATAAGAGAAAGATGCAAATTGACTGTACCTCTGCTATGCCCACCAGCCAATCAGGAGCAAGTATGCAAATTAAGCCAACAAAAATGGCAACGGCCATGGATCTGGAGTGAGCAGGAGGCTTGGGTTGCCCCGGCAATGGAGGAAGCCAAGCTTCCCGCCTTCCCTGGCCTGCCCTGGCCTGCCCTGGCCTCCGCTCAAGGCTACAAAGTTTCAATTATAGAAGATAAATAAATCCCAGATACCTGCTTCCAGCCAGCTCTGGCCTCTGCTCAAGGAGGTGCTGAAAAAAAAGAAAAAAGAAAAAAAGGAGGGGCTGGGAGCCTGGGTTGCCGAGAGGTGTGGCCAGCCTGCAAACAGCCCTCAGCCCCTCACCCAGGCTGGCCACACATCCCCAGCTGGGACCCTCACCCCATGGGGTCTGACCGGCCTGCAAACCACCACAGGCCCCTTGTCCAGGCTGCCCCACGCCCCAAGGGAACTCCCACCCTGATATGGGACACCCTTCAGGGCAAACCAGCCAGCCTCCACCCGTGCACCAGGCCTCTATGTATACTAATAAAAGGGTAATATGCTAATTAGACTGGGACACCTTCCAGGAGACCTTCCAGAAGTTCTTCTGGACAAAGCCATGGTGGCGGGGCCAAGATAGAAGCAGTTAGAGGCCAAGAGGGGAGGGCAGTTGTGGGTGATCAGGCCTGGATGGGACGGCAGTTGTGGGTCATTAGGCTGGTGAGGGGCGGGGCCGTTGGGGGTAAGCAGACCAGCAAGGGAGCCAGTTGGGGGCGAGCAGACCAGTGGGGAGGGAAGGTGGGAGTGAGCAGGCCAGCAAGGGGGGCAGTTAGTGGTGAGCTGGCTGGAAGGCAGAGTGGTTAGGGACAATCATGCAGGCAGGCAGGCAGGTGAGCAGTTAGGAGCCAGCAGTCCCGGATTGTGAGAGGGATGTCCGTCTGCCAGTTTAGGCCCGATCCCTGTAAAACAGCAGTAGGACATCCTTTGAGGGGTCCCAGATTGGAAAGGGTGCAGGCTGGGCTGAGAGACACTCCCCCCTTGTGCACGAATTTCATGTACTGGGCTATTAGTCTATATATATAAAAGCCCAGTGACCGGAATGACAGAACTACCAGAATGACCAGTGGCTATGATACACACTGCAGCAGCCAACCATCCTGATCCAGGCCTAAACAGTCCCCCCACCACCGGCAGGCCCCACCCCCGATTGGCCCCCAACACCCCAATAGGGGACAGAGCCTGCCAGCCAACCGCCCATGGCCCCTCTCCCCCACTGGCCCAGCCTGATGGGCCCCCATTGGGGCAGGCCTGCTGGACCCTCCCATGCACGAATTCATGCACTGGGCCTCTAGTAATACAATAATAATAGAAAAACACAAGTTATAAATGATAAAAACAAAGGTTAATAAAATAATCTGGAAACCCTAAATCAAGATATAAGCACTGTTAAAAATACTAATGCATGTTTTTCTATAACAAAATAACTTCACAATGATATTGAACACCCATGTTATTTGAATCTTGGCTGACAGCATGAAAAAGATGAACCAAGTGTTGCATTGGCCCAGAGACTGCACTTTTGTTGCCCCACTTATGAAAAGTAGACTGTTTCCACACTCCTGTATAACTGTGGTTGAGGCCAAAAGATCAGGCTGCTGTCCTGTACAATAGCAGGCTTTACATTACAAGAGCAGTCTTCATATTTCAGTGACAATTCCATTGTCAATCATCCTGGGATAATTGTAGTAATGTTCTCCCTATCCCACAGGTAGAGTGGGGGTGGGATGCTGACTCAGGAGACAGAATTTAGATCAAGGTAACTAGAATTTTCTTTTCTCTTTGAAGGAATTGGTAAGTATCTGATATACCTTGCTTTAAAACTCTCTAACATATGAATGATGTAAAACATTAAGCATTTGAAGTTGTATTTTTAAATTACTTAAAATATCTTATGCAATATCTATACCTACAAAATATTTCTTAAAAATAGCCTAATAGTTTCTCTTTTTCTCTCTTCACTGCCCAAAATGTTAATTACATTATGAGCATTAGTTTCTAAGATCCATAATATTTGCACTATTTTGTAATCATAATCTCTGAAGATGGAGGAAAAAGTACATATATATATTAGTTATAATAAAATAGTATGCAAATGTGCACTAAAAATTAAATATTTAAAATGTTACTAAATTATCTTATTTCTTGTAAAATAAATGTTCAAAATTGATTCAAAATGTAATCGCTAAAAAATAGTATAATTAAAATGTATTAATTTAATATTAAATTAATGTTAAATGTTTTAATTTAATATCCATCAATACAAAAGACCAGTAAGTGCTTATCATTGATTCTTTTAACATCTCAGGAAATTAATAATCTCCATATTATAAAAATATTCCTGAGCATTAAAAATATAATATACTTCACAATTAATTTTATGGATCTCATGAAATGAATCCAGTGTATTTGTCTGATTAAAAATTCTAAGTTTACCTGAAGAAAAATCACAAATACTGAAAGATACAGGAATGCATACACATAAAAACACTGGGCATTCAAATCAAATAACATAATGAACCATTTAACTACATAATCAAGTAAAATATATCAATACTAGAGGCCTAGTGGATGAAATTCAGGGGGGGGGGGTGTCCTTCAGCCTGGCCTGCACCCTCTCCAATCTGGGACCCCTCAAAGGATGTCCTACTGCCGTTTTACAGGGATTGGGCCTAAACCAGCAGTCGGAAATCCCTCGCACAATCCGGGACTGCTGGTTCCTAACCACTCACCTGCCTGCCTGCCTGCCTCCCTGATTGCCCCTAACCACTCTTCCTGCCGGCCTGCTCGCCCCCAACTGCCCCCCGCCGCCAGTCTGCTTGACTCCAACTGGCCCCCCTGCTGGTCTGCTTACCCTCAACAGCCCTGCCCCCCACTAGCCTGATGACCCACAACTGCCGTCCCATCCTGGCCTGATCACCCACAACTGCCCTCCCCTCTTGGCCTCTAACCACCTGTACCTCGGCCCCAACACCATGGCTTTGTCGAGAAGAATGTACAGAAGGTCTCCTGGAAGGTCTTCCAGTCTAATTAGCATATTACCCTTTTATTAGTATAGATAGAGGCCTGGTGCACAGGTGGGGGCCAGCTGGTTTGCCCTGAAGGGTGTCCCGTATCAGGGTTGGGGTTCCCTTGGGGTGTGGGGCAGCCTGGACAAGGGGCCTGTGGTGGTTTGCACGCCAGTCAGACCCCATGGGGTGAGGGTCCCAGCTGGGGATGTGTGGTCAGCCTGGGTGAGGGGCTGAGGGCCAATTTCAGGCTGGCCACAGCCCTTTCAGCATGGAGGGTCCCACTGGGGTGCCTGGCCAGCCTGGGTGAGGGGATGATGGCTGTTTGCAGGCTGGCCTAGCCCCCCAGCGGGGACCCTCACCCCATGGGTGTGTGGCCAGCCTGGGTGAGGGGCTGAGGGCTGTTTTCAGGCTGGTCATACCCCCTTCAGAGTGTGAGTCCCCACAGGGTGCTTGGTCAGCCTGGGTGAGGGGCTGATGGCCCCCAGCCCCTACTTTATTTCTTTTTTTTTTCCAGCTCCTCCTTGAGCGGAGGCCAGGGCTGGCTGGAAGCAGGTATCTGGGATTTATTTATCTTCTATAAATGAAACTTTGTAGCTTTGAGCAGAGGCCAGGGATGGCCAGAGTGGGCGGGAAACTTGGCTTCCTCCATCGCCAGGGGCAACTTAAGCTTCCTGTTCACTCCAGCTCCGTGGCCACAGCCATCTTAGTTGGGTTAATTTGCATACTCACCCCTGATTGGCTGGTGGGTGTAGCGGAGTGATGGTTAATTTGCATGTTTCTCTTTTATTAGTGTAGATACTTTGTTGGTTTAATATTAAAAATTGTTTTCATGTTCTATATCTCATATTAGTAGTAGAAAACCAGCACCTCAATAGATGCAGAAAATCTCTTTAAAATGTAATTTGACCATCATTCTTAATATTAAAACAACTAATAATCTAAAAACAAAGTAATAATTTTAAATACTACTAATAATACATTTTAAGAATGTAGCAGAGAACTACTTGCCATTATAAAATAGTTCCTGGTGTACTATGGGGTCCAAAGAAGACAAAATGTCATAAAAGCAAAATGTAACAGACAATTAAGGAGATGGTTTTATTCAGGGGATTGCAATGGGGAAACTTTGCATTAGTCAGAAATGCCTCAAAGAAAAGTGACCTGGGATTAGATACAAGTAAACATATGAGTCATGTGTAAGTCTTATGAAAGTGAAAACAACAGTTAGAGATGAGACTTATCCAAGACATTCAAGAGAGTTGGAGATAGGTTTTATCTTAGACTAGGCAAGATTTGCATTATCCTTGGTCATTAGATGCTTCCTAGAACACAACAGGGTGGGAAGATGTGCTTAACCGCTGAAGTTTTCTTGGAGCAAAGGGCTTAGATAACGTTCAGCATTACCAATGTCTTAATAGAAGCATCAAATGACTATGCAACTGAAGTTATTCACCATGAGCTTGGCATTAGCATATCCACTGAATCATGTAATCAGATATGTACAGTAGCCATTGTATAATACAAGTGGTATAGTTTGGATTGGGTCCAAGAAAGTCCAAAAAGCATCAGTAAATTTACATACAGGTGACTCAAACTCTCACATTACCTACTTCTATTGTACCTATAGGGAAACTATAACATAACTTTATGGAAAAATTCATATTATCAACTGACAAATAAGGGAAATAACCACAAAAATAGTTACTATATAAATGTACTATATTGTTCTAGCTGTTGTAACTGTCATTAAGACGTACTCAGGGCTTGGTTACTTTAATGAGTCATGAGAGAACAATCTCCTTCCTGGTGGGCAGGCTTGATTATTACAAGGAGAAAGTTTGCTTGACATGAGAATACATGCTCCTCAGTTGTGAGAAAATAACTTTTGCTGATTGATCAAGGTCCTGGAGGAAACAAAATTTGAATATTATAGACAAAAAGCTCTGGGAATATATATATAGTGTATATTCTGTGTATATGTTCTAGTATGGCTACTAGAGTATATACCACAGAAGAAATTCTAAAAAAAATTCCAGATGGATAGAATGAACCATCCAATAGATGTTAGCCTATTTCTCTTCAGTCTTCTAGTGTTGGGCAGAGGAGAAAGTAACCATGGAGCTAGAAAGCAATCATTGACCCAATACCATTAGCTCCCTCTTACTTCAAATCCCTGATTAGCTAATGACAGTGTAGAATGCCCCACTTGCCACCCAAGACTGATGCTGAGTAATTGATACAGTGTTGTTTCTTAAAGACATAACATTTTTTTGGTGGAAGGTGAATATTATTGGTCCATTTGCTAGAGGAAACAGTGATTTGTTCCTATTTGAATTGAATCCTACAATGGATATGGGTTTGTCTTTCTTGTTCACAATGCCACTGATAGAACCAAGTAAGGGCTTACAGAATAGCTGATCTATTAACATGGTATTCCACACAATATTGCTGCAGAACATTGCATACATTTTAAATCATATTAGGGGAAATAATAGGTGTACATGAGATACACCAGTCTTATAACCCATTACTTAGAAGCAGTTGACTAAATTGCACAGAATGGTCTGTTAAAGGCTCAAGTAATGCATAAGATTATTTACATTATTCAGATTAGCGTACTGACTTCCAGTATAAAGTATGTGCATTGGACTAACAGTTAATATATGGTAGTTTGCCCTTTATAAATTGAATACTTGGATCTGAAGACCAAGAGCTGGAAGTAGAATTGGCTCTTTTATTTTCATTTCGTGTGAACCAATTACAGAATTTGTCTTTCCATCCTATTATCTTAGGATCTGGTTGATTAGAAGTGCTGGTTTTCAGCAGAAACAATTCAGCTAGAAGACATGGCAAAGATCCCACTGAATTTAAAGTTGCAATTACTCCTTAGTCTTAGTGTTTCTGTGTCCAGTGATAACAGTAAATGAGCAGTTGCAACAATCATGGTCCAGGAAGGTAAGAAAATTAAGAATCCAAATTCTTGGAGATCATCAAGGTTATACCAGTAAGCAAACAGCAACCCACACCAGCTGTAGTGCCAGTCTAAGGTGAGGGAAATATAGAGTCTATAGTGAGGAAAGAAAATGATGAATATTAATTATAATCATGGGACCATCTGTATCAACAGGGTTTATTGTATTTCACTTCACTTATTTTTCCAGCTAGTACTAAGACTCTTGATTTCTCTCTAAAATGCACTTCTTTCTAGATTTTCACATGATTAATTCCTACATTTCATTCAAATATGCTCAATTTCTTAGTGGTGTCTTTCTTATTATATTAAATTATATTTTTTCCAGTCTTTCTGTCCCCTCTCCCTGTTGCACTTACCAATTTTGAATAAGATTATTTACATATTTATGAATGTATTCATTATTTGCTTATTAAAGTGTATATTTTTTGTTTTTGCATTTTCTTAAATGCAAAATTCAAAGGGGCAGGCATTTCTGTGTTTTTGTTTTATTTTTCACTATTGCATTTTCTTCACCTTGAAGAGTGCATGGCTCATAGCAAATATTTAATAAATATTTTTAGAAATAAATAAGTTTCCTTTCTTTTTTGTTTTATGACTCTTGAATCTACATCTTCAATCTACACATCCAAATTTATATTCTGCTCCATATTTTTAGGTTACATATAGGCCCTGGGCAACCTTGTGTCTAGCAGAGTTGGCAGGATATCTTACACTTTCATTTTAGTGGAGATGGAAAAGCTCTTTTCTCATATGCCAAAGCATACCTCTCTTAGCTTGATCACTGATATTTCATATTCCTTACAGGGAGTAATAGTAAGGTTAATATATAAATAACTTGGAGAGAATTAGATATTTATACAAATATATTCAAACTATAATGAAAGGGTTTATACAGATAAAATAAGAGGTAGGAAGCATATGGCCTCTTAAGTGACAGAGGCTGCAATAAAGGACTAGAAAGATGTTTAGAAGTGAGGACTGGATATTGAAAAGCAGGGATGTCCAACTGCCGTTTTAGGCCCGATCCCAAGGATTGTGCCTAAACTGGCAGTCGGACATCCCCTGAGGGGTCCCAGATTGGAGAGGGTGCAGGCTGGGCTGAGGGGACCTCCCGCTCCCATGCACAAATTTTGTGCACCGGGCCTCTAGTTATATGATAATCTTCTAAATAGCTAGGATATTAGATTCTCAAGATATTCTTAGAGCATCTGCTGAACAGGAATAAATAATTGCATTCCTTGACTTACAGGGTATAATTTAACTTCCACCTGCTTTCTGAAAGGATCTCTGGATCTCACTGACTCCTTGTTTTCTGTCATAAATTTCACATTTCTGATCTTATCTTCAGATTCACTGACTCTCAGTAACTTGCTCCACTTAGTTCAAGCTTACTTTCTACCACCACTAAATTATGGGCCCTAATTACTAGAAAATTTAAATTCTTAAAAGACAGAAAGTGATGTACAGACAGAACTTAGTAACCTGAGGCCAAAAAGAAAACACTCACAAAAAGCACCAAGGTTGTTCTCTCAACCTTTCAGGGTCTTTATGATCTCTCCTCTACTTTTATCTTTTCTTTTCATGATTGTCTTCATGCATAAACTATAATCTTCATGTTACTGTACATATTCTTGCTTAGAAGTTGTATTACCTCAGCCTAAGACAAGGACCATCTTTCCAGGGACTACATAGGGCCCTTGGTACAATCACCTGTTACTGAGGTGAGAGGTTGTAGAGCTGAGGGTGAAAATCCATTCCAAAAAGCAAGATTGTGACCTGAAAGGCAATACAAAACACTACTTTTTTTTCCCTAGCAAACGAATTGCAACTAGTAAATAATAATTTAGTCAGGTTAAACATGGTTTTCATTAGGCTTTTTGAAAAGAATTATAATGACCCCATGATGACTTTAGTAGAGCTATGTAACAAGGACTCCAATCTTAGAATCATTGATTATTTTTATACCATGTATATGGTATATATTATATATATTCATATACACAACTTTATCAAGGTATAATCATATATTACACAATTCCCTAATTTGAATTGTACAATTCTATCATTTTTACTATATAGGATGAGACAAAAGTAGGTTTACAATTGTGAGTATGCAAAACAGAGTTTATTCTTTTATTATTAGTTATTAATTATTATATTATTTTCCATACAAACAACAATAAACCTACTTTTGTCCTACCCTGTATATGCAGTTGTACAACCATAACCACAATCAATTTTAAACATTTTCATCACCCCAAAAAGATACTCTATATTCACAGCAGTCACTCCTCCTTGACCTGACCCCCATAGCTAACATCCCAGTCATAGGCAAACACCAATCTACTTTCTGTCTATAGATGTGCTATTTTAGACTCATTGATTTTAATGTTTCTTTGCATACTGTATCAATGCATTTCCTCTGAGAAGCTTATAGATGCCTTGGTGTGTCAGTGGGTGTTTTCCTCTCTATGAAATGAATTTATTTTTTAAACTTAATAGATATCAGAACTTTTGGATTCACTGAAATATTTAAGACCTACATTGATTTATACGAGAAATGAAACATTCAGTATACCATATGTCTTTTATAAAAACCTGATTCCATAGGCTAATTATAGCTCACTATTAAACACTGATTTTTATGGTAGCTTTTATCATTAATTCTTTGAAAGCAAGTTATAATGTTAAGATATAGTGTTTCATTTCAGATTTACAGATGAGAAGATTGTGCCAGGTAGAATGAAGGAAGAAGCTAAGTACTTCTTCAAAACTATAAAATATGTGAATGAAAATATTGAAATTATGATTCACAGCTGATGTATTTTTCATTTGCTCCTCTCATTGATTTGCACTGTCTTTGTCTTTCTTACTTTTTAAAAAACTAACTGTCTGCCCAGCCGGCATGGCTCAGTGGTTGAGCATCGACTTATGAACTATGAGATCATGGTTTGATTCCCAGTCAAGGCACATGCCCAGGTAGCCTTGTGGGCTTGATCCCTGGTAGGAGGTGTGCAGGAAGTAGCTGATCAATGAGTCTCTCTCATCATTGATGTTTCTCTTTCACTCTCCCTCTCCCTTCCTCTCTGAAATCAATAAAACATATATATTTTTAAAAAAACTGTATCTCTGTATGGAAAATATTTAAAAATTAAGAACACTAAGGGAATGATACTCAATGAATATCTGCTGGGCATCTCTAGGTCATCAGGTACTTCTCCTAGATGGGACAAGTTGGTAGGTAATAATACCTATTACTTACATATTGGTTACTGAACAATCTGCTAAGCTATTCATAGATATCATTGCATTCTTAAAATTACCCCACCTTATTTTATAGGTGAGGAAACTGAGCTAGAGAGACTCATGGATACAGAGAACAGACTGACAGCTGTTAGAGGGGAGGTGATTATGGGATGGGTGAGAAGGGTGAAGGGATTAAGCAAGAAAAAGAAGAAAGACTCATGGTTACAGATAAAGAGTACCATAATTGCCAAAAGGAAGGGGGTGGGGGACATAGAAGAAGGGAAAGGGGAATTAACTTGGGGCGGTAAATACAATTCAAAATACAGATGATGCACTGTAGAATTGTATACCTGAAACCTATATAATTTTATTAAGCAATGTCACCACAATAAATTCAAATTTTTAAAAATTGCCCAAGGGAGCAGATCTAACAAGTTGCAGAAGTGAGATTAGAACTCAAGTGTGAATGACCAAACATATGTGCTTACCTACCATAGCATTATGCTATCTTCTTCCATGGAGACTAATTTCTTTATTAAACAGACTTGGATTTCAAAAGAATTCTTGAATAGATAAAGTAAATCCAATTTGTCTCCAGAGACAGTAGACCAAGTAGAACTAAAATGTTAGAGTCATTTCAGTCATTCTGCCATATCTAAGGGAGGAAATGTAAGGAAAAGAAAATCTATACATATTAAGAGCTTAATATGTGCCAGGCTTGGTTATATATATTGATAATTTTCACAACAACCTTGTTAACATAGTTAAAATCTACTTTTCCTATGCTCATTACTTCTACCTTATTTAATCAATGTCCACTTATTTGGGGACCAGCCCCTTTCCTCACTTCAGCCATGACCCTCTAATGGCTCCTGTCAATTATGTGATTCCATCTGCCTGCATTTATATGTAGACAATTCATGTAGACCAGTTTAATCAAAGCTCTTCCCTGAGTTGCTTGCCATTATATCCAAGAGAAACAGGTCTGTGCTTTCTAGTGAAAAAGCCATGAAGAGAAAGCTAATCTAAGAGAGGAGGTGAATGGAAGTGAAGAGAGAAATCCTGATGGTATTGGTGTCTCTGGTTCTGGGTATCCCCGAGCTTCATCCTTGGCCTTGATTCACTCTGATTACATCAGTCAATACATTATCCTAATTGTCTAAGATACTTTTTGTTATTTTTCAGTCACCAAAAGACTCGCAACTACTTTGATAAAGCAAACAGAAATTCAGATGCTTAGTCCAACATCTCATTAACTAGTGAGTGACAAAACACACTGAAATCCAGAACAATCTACTCCTCAATTTAGGCTTTTTAAAAATTCCTATTCTGTGGTAGGACATAAATGTGTTTAAGTCACTGACATATACCTACTAAGAATGGTTACATTCTCCTCTTCATTCTGTTAAACTTGCCAGTGGAAATTAAGTGCTAGTTATGGTGTGTTTATATAGCATGTCTACATTGCCTTTTACCTTTGGGGGAGTGAACACATCTTAATGGCTGTAAGGAGTTAATCCAATTCACCCAAACATCTTTTGGATAAATAAGACTTCAATTTAGGTTTTAATTGAATAAAGTAAGCAAAATCAGGTGAAATCCTAAATATAGTTGACCTCACTCACATTCCACCTAAAGAAATACAGCTATCACACATTTTCCAAAAAATATCTTAGCATACCTGCTATTTCTTTTCACACATATCTGAGCAACTATTTTCTTGATGTACTGACTTGCATCAGAACATAGCTGTAAATAATTTCCCCAGAGAATGCTATAAATGCAACTTCAAACATAAGATCATCAGAGTTAGTACAAGGAATAAAAGTAGAAGCACTGGAAGAAGAGGAGACAGCTACTGATTCACTGAATTTTCACACAAACTCAATGTGCTTTTCTCAAAATATTAAGGAACCCAAATCAAATTGAAATTGTGACACGGAAATATAAAATCATTATTAACTAATTAAGTTTGACTGGGATGAATTAATTACAATGGAGAGAAGAGAGATATGAAGGATTAAAAAGAGACTAATGAGGTTCTTGAAAGGGTTTTCCCCACCTTTTTTTTTCTTCTAGTTTTACCCACTTTCAAATTGTGAAAAGACACTTGGAATTATATTATCCTTTAAGTGACCACTAAAAGTATATCTGACTATCATACAATTATATGAGTAATGGAAGATGATAGTTTTCTTTTGATATATGTTTTTTTAGGTATTATATAGAATTATCTACTCATTTTAGCATAGTCTTTTTTCATAGACCTTTGAGGAAAATTTCTTAAAGTGAGAAAATCACACAGACCTCTTCCCCCTCCTAATATAGTAATTGTATTTCTCATATGTATGGATTGAGAAAATAATGAATGTACAAATATGATCATGTTTATAAATAAATTTGTATATTATTTCCATAACACATTCACACTTATATAAAATATATGTTTATATACATTATGTGTGTGGGCATATATATTTATTGTCTTAGTAGGATAATAAATTATATAGTCATACTTGTTATCACGTACTAATGATAGTATAATTGCTTACTTCTCTGTCTTTGTTAATGTATAAACTCTGTGAAGGCTAGGTTGTTTATTTTGTTTAAAATAAATAAACAATTTATATTTATTATTATTTTATTTTTTTGTATTTATTTATAACAGAACCTAACAGAATGACATATTACACATATTTAAAGAATATCTGTAGAATGGATAAATAACTATTCCAATTAAAAACACATACTGAAAACTTGGAGAATATTTAAGTCTTGAATACCAGTAAGTTATACAATACTTAGAGAGTATGCACCATGCTTGTTCTCAGGAAAATCAACTGGTCTGAATGTTGCAAATATTAGTAGGCAATATTTTGGGCCAGGCTCTATGATAAACATTACATACTATACATTATACCATTTGATACTCACAGTAAGTCAGTGAATGGTTAAGCATCAATATCCCAGAGAAGTTATGAGTTTATCCATAGTAACAAAGATAGGAGGTTGCTAAGCCAAATGCTGGTCTGAATTTTTTAATATGCTTTCACATTCGACTGCCTCCCTACATAAAGTTGGAAAAAGTCAGAAGTAAGTTTTGAAGAGCAGTGAAATAAATCATTCAAGTTTTGGTGGAAGTTGAGGAGTAATAAAACAAAAGGTTAGGTTTTATTAAATTAGGAGTTGTATAATTTCTTCAAAGACCAAACTAGTGGACATATTTGTAGAAAACTGGTCTTTTCATTTGTGTTCCTTATTTTGAACAGTTTTTAAAAATAATCCAGCCTTTTATAACTATTAAAATCAGGGATCTGGCTTAATGATAAACATAATATTTAATGGTTATATAAGAATTTATGATAGATACATACTCAGGAAAATAATTGGTGTTTAAATCTTAGAGTCCTACAATCTTAGATGTGAAATGCACATTTGCTCACACATTCTGACCTCTGCTTGAAATTTTTTAAGAGAGTGGAGAGAAAAGGAGTTTTATTACTTCACTAGAGGAATGGTGCACAAAATTCATACTGGGTATGGTCCCTAGGCCATGCCAGTGATCAAGGAGGATCAGGGCCTTCCAGCTGCTGGCTGGGGTTTTCCTTCATTCCGAACCACCACTTGGTGGTCAGCGCACATCACAGCGAGAGATACAACTCCCGGACGAACTCCCGTCGGACATTTTGCATATTAGCTTTTTATATCCTACTAGTAGCCTTGCGCATATCCTATATTAGAGGCCCGGTGCATGAAATTCATGAATGGGGGGGTCCTTCAGCCCGGCCGGCACTCTCTCCAATCCGGGACATACCTCTCACAATCGGGGACAGCTGGTTCCTAATCACTCACCTGCCTGCCTTCCTGACCACCCCTAACCTCCTCTGCCTCCCTGCCTGATCGCCCCTAACCTCTATGCCTGCCTGCCTGCCTGATCACCTCTAACTGCCCTCCCCTGTCAGCCTGGTCGCCCTTAGCTGCCATCCCCTGCCAGGCTGGTCACCCCTAACTGCCCTCCACTGCCTGCCTGGTCGCTCCTAACTGCCCTCCCCTGCTGGCCTGGTTGCCCTTAACTGCCCTCCCCTGCCAGCCTGGTTGCCCCTAACTGCTCTCCCCTGCCAGCCTGATCCCCCTAACTGCTCTCCCCTGCTGACCTGATCCCCCTAACTGCTCTCCTATGCCAGCCTGATAGGCCCTAACTGCCTCTGCCTCGGCCCCGCCACCATGGCTTTGTCCAGAAGGACGTCTGGAAAGTTGTCCAGAAGATATCCGGTCTAATTTGCATATTACCCTTTAAGAGTATCCTATCTAATAAAGAGGAAATATGCTAATTGACCCTCATGCCATTGCAAAGATGGCAGGGCCCACAGCCAATAAGGAGGGACTATGCTAATTGACTGCCCCGCCCTCAAAGATGGTGGTGCCCACAGCCAATAAGGAGGGAGTATGCTAATTGACTGTCGCTCCCTCAAAGATGGCAACACCCACCGCCACAAGATGGAGACGCCCAGTCCCCTTAGCCCTGCTGGGGTGGCAGGTGTGCAGCAAAGCTGGGGCTGCCCCCAGGCATGCAGTCCCCCAGTCTCCTCAGCCCCCCAGCTGCCCAGGGCTGGCCCAAGGGGCAGGCAAGCCTTGGATGGTGGCTGCCCAGCCACCCAGGGCCGGCCTGAAGCGCAGGCAAGCCTCAGATGGAGGCTGCCCAGCTGATACCTAAGTTGCAGGCAAGCCTCGGATGTCAGCTTCCCAGCTGCCAGGGCCGCCTGAGGCTCAGGTAACAAGGGCCAGCCGAGGCTAGCACTGCCGGCAGTAACAGCAGCAGAGGTGTGATCACCGAGTCGCCTCCTGCCCCTAAGGGCTTCTGGACTGTGAGAGGGGGCAGGCCGGGCTGAGGGACACCCCCCTCCAGTTCATGAATTGTCATTCACTGGGCCTCTACTAGATAATAAAAGGCTAATATGCAAATAGACCAAACTGGAACAACCAAAACAACCAAACAATAGGTTGCTATGACATGCGCTGACAACCAGGGGGTGTGTGGGGAACATGGTGGGTGCTGGCCACGGCGGGATGGTGGAGCAGGTGAGCAGGGGTGCCAGACCAAGGTGGGGTGCCAGTCACTGTCATTGGGGTGAGCCTCTGGTGGTTACTGAAAATTCTTTGCTCCCGCATGCCACACTCTTGCCTGGCGAGCGCACCTGCTGCTGGAGCCTGGCGCTGTTCCTGATCACTCGGCACCATCAGCGGGTGCAAGTGGCGGCTGCCAGCCCTGATCGCCCCTGAGGGCTTCTCTACCTCCCCCTGCTCCTGAGGGGCAATCAGGGCAGCAACTACCTCTGCTCACACCCACTGCTGGCGCCGGCTCCAATCGCTCTGTGCTGTCAGCAGGTGTGAGCGGGGCTGGCGCTGTCAGCGCATGGGAACAGCCGAGGAGGGAGCTGGGCTGCCAGCAGACAGGGGACCAGGGCCATGGAGGGAGAGGCCAGGCAGGGTCATGGAGGATTAGCAGAGACCCGCCCCTGTGCCTACTGCAGCCTCGCGCCCCACAGTCCCTTTCAAGGTGCATAAATTCATGCACTGGGTCCCTAGTATATAGATAAGTTCACATTCAAATTTTGAACAGTTTAAATTTTTTGATTTTTAATTAAATTATTCAGAAATATACTTTTCTATATCTTCACCCATTGACCTTAATCCTGTTCCTCTGAAGTAACCCAGGATACGCACATATGCACATATACAAATGCATACCTATCTTCTGAATTTGATGACAGCCTTTTAAACCAGCATCTCTCTATACCTATCTTCTCACAGACACAGTTTTCCCCATATTCCTCCAGGTTTTTTAATATCTTGATCAACCTTCTTATTACTTGTACATGTTTTATCTCAATTGTCCTTCTTAAGCTCCATTTTTCCAGGATCATAATATTAAACAAACTCCAAATATGTTCAGAAAAATGTAGTTTCAGAATTGTTCAGAATTTACTTGATTACTTACTCAGATTCTAAGATCAAATTCATTTATAAAATTAAAAGAACAAAATTTAAAATGATCTAGAATCTCATCATCTTTGTTGACTATTTAGTGTATAACTTTGATATACATATATATATATGTACATATGTGTATATATTTAAATAGTATTTTACAAAGTTAAATCAACATTTACACATTTTTATACCTATAGCAATTAACCAGGTTATTTTTTTTATACTTCCACACACATCCACAAAACCTTGGCACTTGTCATTGTAGGATAGCATGTATGCACTTATTTATATAGGGTGGGGAAAAATAGGCTTCCAGTTGTTTGTATGGAAATTAATACAATAATTAATAAATAATAATATAAGAATAAGCTCTGTGTTTTGCATACGCATAACTGTAAACTTACTTTTGCTCCACCCTGTATTAATGACTTACCCTTTGAGAGCTACAAAGGATCTCTGTGTAACAGGACCCCATATTAAGAGTAGTTGCTGGGAAAGAAATTAAAATGAATAGGAATTCAAAATGATAAAAACATTCTGAATGTCATCCTCATGCTATGATCTCTGTCTTAAGTTTTTAAAAATGAGCTCTGGAATTATTTTATTACTTCATTAATTTTTCCATTTTCTGACTGATACTACCAAGAAGGTAGTATCTACATGGACCACAATTGGAACCAGAATTGTGGCCTCAAGTCCACAGCCTCATTGTTTATTATGGGTACCACCACTGGTGGGTTCACCTTTGTTCTCCCTATTTTGATCATTTCCTAGGTCAGCTCATATATTTTGAGAGCATACACTGAGAGTAGGCCTGCCTAAGAGGGATGCAATGTAAATAAACAGTTTCCATTCCCTGGAATAGAAATTAACTAATGAATAAAAAATTACAAGTGGAAGCCAGTGTCAAAATTAAACTGAATTTCCCTCCAACTCAGTGAAGAGTCACAAAAAGAGTAAAATCAACACCTAAGACTTAATTATTAGTTAAATTTTTCAAAGTCCAGTGATACCAAGCACTTCAGCTGCCTGGAACTGATGCTTATTGACCCAGGAGAATGCAGTATATAACTAAATTAAAGATCTTTTCTTATGAATTTCTGTCAAACTATGTTTAGCAATAAAACTGTCTGTTTAAAGGAATTTCAGGAGAAAATGAGCAATATCTTTTATGAAGCTTAGAGAGGCCCTAACCGGTTTGGCTCAGTGGGTAGAGCATCGGCCTGCAGACTCAAGGGTCCCAGGTTCGATTCCGGTCAAGGGCATGTACCTTGGTTGCGGGCACATCCCCAGTAGGGGGTGTTCAGGAGGCAGCTGATTGATGTTTCTCTCTCATTGATGTTTCTAATCTCTATTCCTCTCCCTTCCTCTCTGTAAAAAATCAATAAAATATATTTTTTTAAAAGAAGCTTAGAAAGGAAAAATTTTAAAAAATGATTTGTCTTGATGTTGTATTTTTATAAATTTTTACTCTCTCATTTCTTAGAGAAATATTAAAGATATATATATTTAAATGTATGTGCAGATAATAAAGCAATATATTTTCTACTTTAAAATTTAACAATGACTAATTTGTTTTTTCTCACATTTCTCTGAGTTATCTAAACCTGAAGTTCATCCTATCACCTCCTAACTCCACGTGCCCACTTTCATCTAAGATTGCTGAAAATATAGATCTCAGGCACACTAAGAAATACAGATCATTTAAAGCAAGAATGTGCTTTCATTTTAAATACAGCACAATAATAGAGACAGTTTAACACCATATAATGAACCAACAGATAAAATATAATTTGCCATTATCATTATTGCTTAAAATAATCTTTTTTAAACATATATTTTATTGGTTTTTAGAGAGAGAGGGAGGGAGATAGAGAGATAGAAACAACAATGAGAAACATCTTTGGCTTCCTCCATTCCCCCTAATGAGGATCAAGCCTGCAACCCTGGGCATATGACCTGACCTGGAATCAACCAGTGACCTCTCAGTTCATGGGTTGACTCTCAACCACTGAATCACACCAGCTAGGCTAAAATAATCTTTTAATTCCAAAAAATAGAAAGCAAACTCAGAATACAGGCCAGTCCTTTAAATTGAGTGAATTTCTCATAATGGAAAAAACTCATTACAATGAACTTGCCCTTATCTAGCTATCTCATTTCTTAAACTCTATTTGGAACCATTCCTCTGTGGATTTGCAAATCCAGCTTATTAAATGGTGACAAGTGTCATGGCTTTAGCCTCAAAAGTATTGTTACTGTTTTTTGTTTTCTTATTTGGTCTCATTTGCTACTAATTCCCCTTTCTCAAAGCTGTGTGATCTCTGAAGACATCTGAGGCCCAGAGTGCCCAAGTACTTTGCAAATAACTAGTACTATTTATATATTCTGTGATTATAAGAATACAATAATAATTGGGATAATGTTCATTAACAAGAGAGAGAATCAAGCGCTCCCCTTTAGAACTATGTAGCTTTTAATATCCATAAATGACACAAACAGATGTTAAGTTTATAATACCAGGGAAGCAATCACAATGTTTCTGGATCAGAGACCGTTATTTATTTATCTCAATAACCACAAAAGTTCTCCACATCCCCTTCTCTTGCCTGAGAAGGTGTGATATGGGAAGATGGACCCTTACTGTATATGAAGTGTATATGACAGGAGGGAACCCAGAGATTATGAATTATTGTATAACAACTGCCACACAGCAGGCCCTTTCCCTCTGCAGAGAGGGAAAAAAACAACATTCAGTTTCTACATAAATACCAGGTGTACCGGTTAATAATGTGGATTTTTTTCAATAGATGGAGTTACACATATGTTGATATATATGTGATTTGATATGTATGCTATTTTGTTGTATTGACAGC
This sequence comes from Ia io, assembly GCA_025583905.1. NCBI lineage: Eukaryota > Metazoa > Chordata > Mammalia > Chiroptera > Vespertilionidae > Ia > Ia io. The sequence continues at coordinate 46,251,892 of JAJQQW010000009.1, read as the reverse complement.
AAGCTTCAAAACTTCATATGTCAAATTTGCTGAAGGTGTTAACATCATAGATATTTTTACACTTAAAAATGTTGAATTTCATGCCAAAAAAAAGCATTACCGGGAAGTTTTAATTGATTACTTTATTTTGAAGAAAAGTGCTGGTGAAAGTTATTGTATACTTCAGGAAGGTTATGGTGAACATGCTCCATCTCAAGATGCTTGTGAATGTTGGTTTAAACGTTTTGAAAGTGATGATTTCTATGTGAAAGACGAAGAATATCCAGGTCAACCGAAAAAGTTTGAAGACCAAAATTACAAGCATTATTGGGTGAAGATGCGTGTCAAACTCAAAAACAACTTGCAGAAAGATTAAACGTTGCTCAGCAAACAATTTCCGATTGTTTACAAACAATGGGAAAGATTTTAAAGGAAGGAAAATGGGTGCCACATCAACTGAACAAAAGACAAATGGAAAACCGAAAACTCATCAGTAAAATGTCACTTCAACGGCATGAAAGAAAGTCTTTTTTGCATCGAATTGTGACTGGCAATGAAAAGTGGATTTTGAGAATCCCAAATGCACAAAATCATGGGTTGATCTAGATCAACCATAAACATGGACTGCAAGGCCAAATCACTTTGTAAAAAAGACAATGCTCTGCGTTTGGTGGGATCAGGAAGGTGTGGTGTATTATGCGCTTCTAAAACCAGGTGAAACCATTAATACTGATCGCTACTGACAACAAATAATCGATTTGAACCACGGTTTGACCGTGAAACGACCAGAATGTGCCAGAAGACACAGCAAAGTAATTTTGCTTCATGATGACGCACCATCACAAACTTCAAAACCAGTTAAAGACACGTTAAAAGATCTTGCCTGGGAAGTATTAACCTACCCACTGTATTCACCAGACCTTGCTCCTTCAGATTACCACTTGTTCCGATCGATGGCACACACTTTCTGAGCAGCACTTCAAAACATACAACGAAGTGGAAAATTGGGTCTCTGAATGGTTTGCCTCAAAACAAGAAAAGTTCTATTGGGACAGTATCCACAAATTACCTGAAAGATGGGGGAAATGTGTAGCTAGCAATGGACATTACTTTGAATAAAGCACTTTTGATGTTTCTCTTGAAATTATCGTATGTTTTTTTTATTACAAAATCCGCATTATTAACTGGTACAACTGGTAAATCCTCTCTTGGAGAAGAGGGGAGGTCCCTAGATATTTGCAACCCTTTAGAATATGAATGAATGGCTCCAGGGGAGATATGTCTATAAATCTATGTGGAGGTCTTCCAAGAAACATTTACTAGTCAACTATGTTTTAATCCTGGTTGCCAGTAATATTTGCTTACCAAGTCTGTACAGAAATATGAAGATATTAATTTTTTGCCCTGGATGATGTGGATCAGTTGGTTGAAGCATCGTCCCGTACACCAGAGATAGCAGGTTCTATTCTTTATCAGGGCACATACCCAGGTTGTGGATTCTATCCCAGGTCAGGGAGCGTGTTGGAGGCAACCGATAGATGTTTCTCTCTCACATTGATGTTTCTCTCTCTCTCTCTCTCTCTCTCTCTCTCTCTCTCTTTCTCTCTCTCTTCCTCTGTCTAAACTCAATAAAATAATACTTTATCAAAAAATATGTATTATTGTTTCCTCAACAACAGATACATGGCAATCATATTTTATTTTCCCTGTCTATTATGCTTATGTCATTTCTGAATCATCTTTGGTTCTTTGTAAATAGAAAATTGCTCAGTATTAGTCTCTCTCTACTGAGTCTCTATGCTTCTATGCTTTTTCAAATTAATAGAGCTTATTTAGAGTACTGGTATTAGTATTGTATTAATTTACAAGATGCAGTTATATTCTGGATCATATTAGAAAATCCAATTCTTTCATCACAATTGTAATTCTATTCTAGCTAAATATAGAGCTTATTTTTTTTCCCCTCTGGTGCAAGCATGTCAAACTCAAAAGCTAGCATGGGCCAAATAAACAAGGTTTAAGTTTATGTGGACCACAAAAAAACAAAAGCTTCAATTTTCATAGAAACTTGTAGTTTTATTTTGATAGACACATGCTGAATACAAAGGGCTGATATGAATGAGTAAAATAATAGACATAAAATAATAGACATTTTAATAAAATTAATATTTTTTCTTGAACATTAACTTACCAGACACTGAATAACCGCACAAATTAATAAGTGTAATGCAAATAAACCTATTTTTCTTGTTCTCTGAAAACAAAATATTTCCTGTTGTGCACACCAAACAAGTCAGTTCAAGACTAATGATGTGGCAATAGGCTGCTAAAATATTCGCTGCTAGTGTTAGTGGAGAGAAATGGTGCGCCTGCGCATAAGGTGAGTAAGGGAAATGAATGCTACACAATTATAGTAATCAGTCATTAGCGAATGTTGTAGTTCGTTATTAATAATTATGTATAACAGGATATTGTAAAAATTAAGTTACAAAATTTTTATTAAAACCTTTCTTACATACTGTTTCTTACAAACTGTTATATTGGCTGGGTCGCAAAAATATTTGTTGTTGGCCACATGCAGCCCGTGGGCAGCTAGTTTGACATGCTTGCTCTGGTGGTTCAACTTTATACATCTTTGTAAAAGGCATGGAGCACTATTTCTTCAATCTACTTATCAACAATTTACTTTTAAGACACTATCTGCTGTAAAGTGTTTAAGCAGGAATATATAACTGGAAGTAGATTTTACTGTTCTCCATCACCATTGCATTTTCTCAACTACTTTTTAAAACTGATTTTAGAGACAGAGAGAGAGGGAGGGAGAGAAACATTAATTTGTTGTACCACTTGTTTATGCATTCACTGGTTGATTCTTGTATGTGCCCTGACCGGTGATCAAAGCCACAACCTTGGCATAAGGGGTTGATGCTCTAGGCAACTAAGGTACCTGAGCAGAGCCCCAACTATTTTTAAAAGTGACTTTTACAGAAAAACACACTGGTTTCTCATTATGGAACATTATTAAAAATCACTTGTAATATGAGACTTATTATAATTCACATTTCTAAAAAAATACCTAAGTTTTAAAGTCTCATCACAATTTTTATCAGCGTCACCAACTATATTATAACACTGAAACAGCTTTAATCAAATTTGATTACTTAATTTTCACTAATTCATTGTCTTCATTAGTATATGACACTCCTTAGACTGTACTTTGTGTGTGGTTCCTTAAAAATTTGGAAAAAGAAATTTAGTGTGGAAAAATGGACATATTAAACTGCTTAAATTTTTTTTCAATCCTCACCCAAGGATATTTTTTCCATTGATTTCTAGAGAGAGTGGAAGGGGGAAGAGAAAGAAAGAAATATGGATGTAAGAGAGACAACTTGGTTGGGCACCCCTACCAGGGCTGGGGAACCTGTGGGCCGACACTCTAACTACTGAGCCAAACTGGCCAGAGCAATCACTTAAATGTTAAAGAATTAAATATCAACTCCAAAACAGTATTTGAGATACTTTTAGACATGCTATTTTTATGCTAATATAATACTTATTTTTTCCCTCATATGAGAATCTAAATCAAGATTGTGAAATTACTAAATGGTTCATAACATAAGTTGATTTGTAGGGGCTGTCCTAACAATAAAATTAATACAGTTTTCTTAAAGGTATTATGTATAAATCATCACGTATTTTACTTGATGAATGGTAGAAAACATCTTGTACATGGATGATGATAAAAAATAACCTGTAGTTTTCTTGTTTTTACTGTAATAAGTAGGAAAGTATGTAACATTACGAATTGAAAAGACAAGGTTTAGTAACTACCATTATGTGGGTTCCATCACTATGCTAATTGTGAACTTCTTTTCATGGACCATCTTAAATACTTAGCAGTTATTGAACACTTACAGTTTTCCAGGCATTGTGCTAAGCAGCTCACATTATTCATCTCTCCTAAACCTTAGAACCCCTCTTTGAGGTAGATGTCGTTACTAAATTATTAATAAAGAATTGAAGAGCTAACAAGTTTAAGTAACTTGCCCAAACTCATGGAGATTTTAAGGCACCACCAGGACCCCAAGTGAAGTCGACTTCACTACAGAGCCTGGGATCTTACCATTACACCTCTGGTATATGTTTATTTTAAGGCAGCATGTTCACATTTAAGATGTGCTATTAAAACTGAGAAGTCTAAAAATACACATGTTCAAAAATGTGAAGCCATTTCTCAGCATGTTTTAGGGACTAACCTGGCCTACATTATTGTATTAGTCTATTTGTGTAGCTGTGGCTTAGTCTCACTGCTTTTCCATTACATGCCTCACTGATGACCTACTGCAGTAGCACTGTGATATCTTATCCCCTTGGAGTCCCCTGTGTCTGTGCTGAGATGTATGCCAGTCTAGATACGTGTAGCAGCTTTCTGGGTGGCTGCTGGATCTAGTCCAAATGGAAAGCTATTGAAGAGCATGTGATGGTTCAATCGAAGCTTGTCATCCCCAAATAAACATGTCTGTGGACATGGCAAGTCCTCATTATGCAAAAGTCTGAACTGAGCATAACAGGTTCCTTTTATAAAAATGCTCCTTGCGCAGAATGCTATAGTACTGCTGACTACTCCAAGCATCACTTTGAATATTTTGTGAGTCCTGGAGCAAAATTATTTAGACTTTCTGTGAATCACCACCAAATTAAAGTGTCCAAACGTAGTGAAAATAACTCATTGTACATTATTTGTGTTTAAATTATTATTTCTTTGATAATACCATGCTAAGCAAAATAAGTCAAACAGAAAAAGTTAAGAACTATATTTCACTCGTATATGAGATATAAAACTGAAAGCAACAAATGAACAAACAAGCAAAAATTCATAGACACAGACAACAGTATGGTGCTTACCCAAGGGAAGGGAGGTTGGAGTAGTAAAGGGGAAAGAGGGTCAAATATATGGTAATGGAAGAAGATGTGACATTGGGTGCTGAGCACACAATACAATGTACAGATCATGTATATCAGAAATGTACATTTGAAACCAATATAATCTTATTAACGAATGTCACCCCAATAAATTTAATGAAAAAAAATAATAGGCAAGATATTATTTCCCTTAAAGTGGCATGATTGCAATATGTAACACTGTTCTTTTTTATAACAATACTAGAGGCCCAGTGCACAAAATTCATGCACGGGGGGGTGTGTCCCTCAGCCCAGCCTGTACCCTCTTCAATCTGGGACCCCTCGAGGGATGTCTGACTGCCCGTTAGGATCGGGCCTAAAAAGGCAGTCGGACATTCCTCTCACAATCCAGGACTGCTGGCTCCCAACTGCTCGCCTGCCTGCCTTCCTGATTGCCCCTAACCACTTCTGCCTGCCAGCCTGATCACCCCCTAACCACTCCCCTGACAGCCTGATTGATGCCTAACTGCTCCCCTGCCAGCCTGTTTGCCCCTAACTGCAGTCCCCTGCAGGCCTTGTCACCCCCAACTGCCCTTCCCTGCAAGCCCGGTCACCCTCAACTTCCCCCCTATGCTGGCCTGGTCACCCCTAACTGCCCTCCCCTGCAGGCTTTATTGCCCCCAACTGCCCTCCCTTGCAGGGCCTGGTCCATCCAAACTGCCCTCCCCTGCTGGCCATCTTGTGGTGGCCATCTTGTGTCCACATGGGGGCAGGATCTTTGACCACATGGGGGCAGCCATCTTGTGTATTGGAGTGATGGTCAATCTGCATATTACTCTTTTATTAGATAGGATAGAGACCTGGTGCATGGGTGGGAGCCAGCTGGTTTGCCCTGAAGGGTGTCCCAGATCAGGGTGGGGATTCCCTTGGGGCATGGGGCGGCCTGGGCGAGGGGCCTGTGGTGGTTTGCAGGCCGGCCACGCCCCCTGGTGACCCAAGTGGAGGCTCTGGTATCTGGGATTTATTTATCTTCTATCATTGAAACTTTGTAGCCTGGAGTGGAGCCAAGCCTCCTGCTTGCTCCATGGCGGCAGCCATTTCTGTTGGGATTTATGTATCTTCTATCATTGAAACTTTGTAGCCTGGAGCAGAGGCCAAGGCAGGCCATGGCTTCAGAAGCTTGGCTTCCTCCATCGCCTGGGGGCAACCCTAGCCTCCTGCTCTTTCCAGCTCTGTGTCTGCCGCTATTTCTGTTTTGATTTATTTATCTTCTATCATTGTAACTTTGTAGCCTTGAGTGGAGGCCTGGGCCAGCAAGGGCAGGCGGAAAGCTTGGCTTCCTCCATTGCCGGGGAAACCCAAGCTTCCCTCCTGCTCTCTGTGGCTACAGCCATCTTGGTTGGGTTTATTTGCATATTCGCTCCTGATTGGCTGGTGGGCGTGGCTTGTGGGTGTAGCAGAGGTACGATCAATTTGCATGTTACTCTTTTATTATATAGGGTACTCTTGAAATATTTGTCATTGTGCTACTAAAATCAAGAGATTTTTAATATTTATTTGAATAAACTGATCCTATTGCTAATAAAATATGGATAGTTAACCTTAAAAGACAATGAATGTCAGAAACATAAAAATGATTTGCTTTAAGTAAACTAGCTTTAGAATATCAATTCTGGACTTAAGCTTTGTAGAATATTTTTCATTTTTTCAAGTGTTATAACCTATCAAGTGTGATTTTCTAATACAATGACCATGCATTAATTTTTATCAACAATTACAATATGAAAGAGCTTTTTCTTCTAGATCTTAAAATGCAGCAATTCCAGACTGTGAAAATTGATAAGATATATTTTACTAGGACTTCATTCTCAGTCTCAGACTTAGCAATATATGTACATTTGAATCTTGGAGATTTTGCCACTTATACTATGCTCTGTTTTAAGATGCTTCAGGCTGGTGTAGGCATGAGGTATTTAAGAAGCTCACTGTTTGTATATAAATCCAAAGAGGCTATGTTTCATGTTGAAAATAGCTAGTTATTCAGATATTTAATAGAAAGTACTAAAGATACATAAAAGCAATGACTTCAGAGTTTATGAGAACCTGTCCATTTTCAGCCATTGTTCTCACCATTTGCTGCAGCTTTAATATGATTGTTATCACCACCGGGAAAAAAAAAATGATACTCCCTTCCAACTCCAAATAATATAATCCAGAGATGTTAGGATGCTTTTATATTTAAAATCATAAATACTTTTAGGGTTTAAGTGCATTAGTAACCCAGAGACTGATTCATGATTTAATTTTAGTCTGCTAAGACTGTTTTCTCTACTATTTTTTATATCTTGAGCTAATTCAGTGAGATAAATGCTATATTCTCACCATGATCCTTCACTTCACAGTTGTGATATCTTAAAGTGTCAAAGTTTCTCTTTGTTTATAGGAGCAACCATGGAGCTAACAGGGTAACTTGTAAAAGACATCAGGGGCATGATAGTAAGGCTAAATGACACTTCTGGCAACCTGTTCCTTTGCTTTCATGACTTAGGATGTTTCAGCCAAATCCTAATGGTCCTGAATTCACAAATCTGGAATCACAATAATTTGGTGTGAATGAAAACATTAACACCAGTCATCTATATATATAAAAGCCTAGGCAACTGTTCCGATGGAATGGCTGGAATGACCAGAATGACTGGTCGACCAGTTGCTATGATGTGCACTGACCACCAGGGGGCAGACACTCAACGCAAGAGCTGCCCCCTGGTGGTCAGTGTACTCCCACAGGAGGAGGACTGCTCAGCCAGAAGCTGTGCTCACGGCTGGTGAGCGCTGCTGCAGCAGCAGAAGCCTCTCACGACTCCGCAGAAGCACTACCAAACAGTGGTAGCAGGCACAGTGGGCCAGGAGGAGCACGAGCGGCGTGGTGCCTGTTCCTGGTTTGGGCTCCTTCCTGGACACCTGCCACTTGGTGCACTGCTACATCCCTCAGTGGATATCTGACTGCCGGTTTAGGCCCAATCCCCACAAGCCAGGCTGTCTTACAGGGATCGGGCCTAAACTGCAGTCGGACATCCCTCTTGCAATCTGGGACCCCTTGGGAGCCTAAACTGGCAGTCAGACATCCCCTGAGGGATCCTGGATTATGAGAGGGTGTAGACTAGGCTGAGGGACACCCCACCCCAGTGCATGAATTTCGTGCACTGGGCCTCTTTTTTTATATTAGATAATACACGTTTATATCATTTCAGGACTACTTTTGGAGGTGAGTTTGTAAATTAGTTTTAGCCAGTTAAAAAATTTAACTAAATCTTAAGTAAATTGTTGAAACTTCAAAGTGTTGTTATTTTATTTTTATTTTTTGAAGAGAGAGGGAGAGAGATAGAAACATCAATGATTACAGAGAATCATTGATCAGCTGCCTCCTGCACCCCTACTGCGGGTCGACCCCAGAATCCAGGTATGTCCCCTGACCTGGAATTGAACCGTAGCCTCCTGGTTCATAGGTCAATACTAAACCACTGAGCCATGCCAGCCAGGCCCAATGTGTTTTTATAAACACACTAGAGGCCCAGTGCATGAATTCGTACACAGTGGGGTCCCCAAGGGGGTTGGGAGGTCCAGGAGGTGATCGGCCCTCCAGGCGGGCCGTTGGATGCCCTTGTCAGCCTGGGATCCGGATTTGTCCAGCTGACATTCGTGTCGGTTGTCGGGAGCCACCTGGAAGCTGCTTTTATATTGTTTCTTCCTTGCAGTGCCCAAGGCCGACTCCCAGGATTACGGTGGCACTGGTCTGTTGGTGCCTGGCCTGTTCTCTGGAGATTGGACCTGCAGGACTACTGAGGGAATGAGTGGCTGCCACTGGGCTGGGGGGCCATCAGGACAGGTCGGTCAGATGAGCAGTGCTCCTACTGTGGGAGCACACTGACCACCAGAGGGCAGCTCCTGCATTGAGCATATGCCCCCTAGTGGTCAGTGCACGTCATAGCAACCGGTCGTTCGGGTGGTTCTGGTCATTCGGTCATTCGGTCACTTAGGCTTTTATATATATATAGATATTTGCAGAACCACAATTCTTTGCCAATTCTAATTTCCATAACTGGATCCTACTTTTTGTTCCAGGACATACCATTGTTACACTACAGCTTGTGGGTAATGAACCACTCAAGATTTTGACAAAAAAAGGGATAAGAACAGAGAATTTGCTTACATAGAGAATTTCAGAAATGTTTCTCAAGCATGAAACCATGTAAATATTTGCCAGTTTTAATCCAGAAGTTACAAACTGAGCTTGATTTTATTTATCATGTAATATGGATCATTCATCACATTAATTAACCTTCACAGAAATGATATTGTGCTTGATATTGAGAAGGATGCAAATAAATATAAATTATAAACCTTCTATTCAAAAAGTAGAAATGGAAACAGCAAAATGGAGCAAGCAAAAATGTAAGGATAACTTTAGTACCAGAGAGTATCAACCAAAGAACTTACATGCACATATGCATAACCCATGGATACAGTCAATAGTGTGGTGAAGGCCTGGGGAGAGGGCAGGTGTGAGCTAGAAGGGGACAATGGGGAAAAAAGGGACATCTGCAATACTTTCAACAATAGAGATAAATTTAAAAAAAAATAAATTATATATTGTCAAGAATAAGGTCTAGAAGAGTTAATAGGAATAAATCTTCATTGAGTAAGTATGATCAGAGGAATGTTCCTGGGTGACCTGAGATTTGATTCAGGTCTTACATGCTGAGTAGGGGAGAGGGAGTTTTAGGTGAAATAAGCATAAACAAAGTGATGGTGTGGGAAAATACAAAGTAATTAAAGGGTTAGAAGTTTTCATGGAGCTGTGGATTCAGATAAGGAATAGCAGAGACTCCAAGACACATTCTGCATATTACCTTATCCAATGTCAGCCAAGGCTGAAAGACTGAGTTTCTTGTTTGTTATATAGAGAACTGTTCATACAAGAGGACAAACCTCTTGTATGAAAAGAGGACAAGCCTCAACTGCAAGGAGACAAAATATAAGAGACATTAAACAGATACCACAATACTCTATGCACTGTGGACAAGGAATCTAAAGTAGTCAGCCTCAGTGGAACTTCTTTATCTTGACTGCCAGGACTAACAACATCACATGTAACACATATAAACAGCTGCCTTCCACTGAATTTCACAGGTGTATGCCCATTAGTGATAAAAATGATAAAGCTAACTATTGCTTGGAATTAATCTGCATGACTTTATAAATTATCTTTGTCATGTAGGGTCACATCAAGACAGACAGAAAAGATACAGAGCTTGAGGTGCTGAAGACAGAAAACATAGTTCTGCTTCAAAAATGTGCTCTATAATTTCTCTAATGGTATTTTAAACAAATACTTATAAATGTGATGAGATTAAAATGCCTATGAGCAAAAATTTGTAAATATTTTGAATAGCACAGAAGAAAGGTAAACTTGTCTTGTGTCAAAAATACTCACTAAAAACAAGAAGCTGAGAAGGAATTTTTCCAAAGCTTAAACATTGTCTTGATATTTAACTTTATGGGACCTTCAGTATTCTACATCATAATATGATTATATAATACATGCTGAAGTCACCTTAGTGATATAAGCAAGACTTTTATTATAGTAAATGTTTAGGTGGCTTAGTTTTCTATTTTTATACATAACCTTGAAAGACATTTGGCCCTGCCCAAATCATCCATAGAAACATTTGGTCCATGCCAGCCCATCTGTCTAATCATGTGTCCCATTACCAACAGGGCTACCAAACCAAGAAGGATTATTATTGGCAACATAGTCACAGGACAATGATTGAACCAATGCAATAGGACAGTATGTTTTTAATCTTTATTACTGAAAGTATTACATATGTCCCCAGAAGTATAAATAAACATTATGGGTTATCTGAACCCAGGGACATTTGTAAGTATGAATGTTTGCGACAGAACCAAATATCAAATAACATTTAGCATAGATAAAATATGCTTATGGATGTTTTAGACAGGACCAAATATCAAAGACCTTTTAGCATGCACCAAATGTATCCATGGATATTTTGTCCAAATGTTGGCTAATCAACAATACATTAGTGTGTGTGTGCACATATATTTATGTATATATGAAATAGAAATCCAAAGCCTAAATCCTATCTAATAAAAGAGTAATATGCAAATTGACCATCACTCCAAGACACAAGATGGCCGCCCCCATGTGGCCAAAGATGGCTGCCCCCATGTAGACACAAGATGGTTACCACAAGATGGCTGGCAGGGGAGGGCAGTTGTGGGCAGTTGGGGGTGACCAGGCTGGCAGAGGAGGGCAGTTGGGGGAGACCAGGCCAGCAAGGGAAGGCAGTTGGGGGGACCAGGCCTGCAAGGGAGGGCAGTTGTGGCAAATCAGGCAAGCAGGGAGGGCAGTTAGTGGTGACCGGGCCAGCAGAGGAGGACAGTTGGTGGGGACCCAGGCCTGCAGTGGAGGGCAGTTGGGGGGGGGACCCAGGCCGGCAGGGGAGGGCAGTTGGGGGTGACCAGGCCTGCAGGGGAAGTCAGTTAGGGGTGACCAGACTGGCAGGGGAGGGTGACCAGGCTGGCAGGGGAGGGCAGTTAGGGGCAATCAGGCCGGCCGGGGAGCAGTTAGGCATCAATCAGGCTGACAGGGGAGTGGTTAGGGGGTGATCAGGCTAGCAGGCAGAAGCGGTTAGGGGCAATCAGGCAGAGGCAGGTGAGCAATTGGGAGCCAGCAGTCCTGAATTGTGAGAGGGATGTCCGACCTCCCATTTAACAGGTGGTCGGATATATCCGACCTCCCATAAACAGGTGGTCGGATATCCCTCAAGGGGTCCCAGATTGGATAGGGTGCAGGCCGGGCTGAGGGACACCCTCCCCCCATGAATTTTGTGCACCGGGCCTCTAGTATTTACTATACATATACATATTGTATAATATATATATATATATACATATATATACACACATATATATATATATATATATACACACATATACACACACACACACACATATATATATGTATACACAACATAATCTTGCATATTTCAGAAAAATACTCAATATATTTACTGAAATTAAGTAAATAAGAATGAAAGGCACTTAATGCATCTAGGATAGATTATTTTCCACTTTATATAGGTTAACCACTTTTGATAAGCATTTATTACGTAGTAGTGGCCCGGTGCACAAAATTCGTGCACATTAAAAGGGGATTAATTAGAGGAAATATTTTAATATTGCTATTTGCCCTTTCTCTATAACAGAAGTATCAGAGATGAAAGAAAATTAGTAAAATGTATATGAAAATCTTCCTCCTGTCAGAGTCTGGGGCACACCACGGGACCCGGAGTCAAGTCCCCACCCACCCACGTGTGCCTCAAAATTGCGCAAGACCCAGACCCGGACACTCCCCACCCCCCCCCCCCCCCCCCCTGCATTGGGCTAGATCCAGACCTGGCTGGGCCCACCCTTGTCAAGCCCCACTGGTGGGGGGCACAGCCTTAGGTCCCCTGGCTTGGTGTCAGGGTGGGGGGGCACACCTTGAGATCCCCCATCAAGCCCCACTGGGTGGGGCACATGGCCTGAGATCCCTTGTCAAGCCCTGCTGGGTGAGGGGCGTGGCCTGAGGTCCCCCATCAAGCCCCGCCGGGTGGGGGACATGCCTTGAGGTCTCCCATTAAGCCCTACTGGGAGGGGGATGAAACCTGAGGTCTCCCAGCCAAGAACCAGGGCAGGGGGCATACCTTGAGGTCCCCCATCAAGCCCTGCCAGGCAGGGGGCGTGGCCTGAGGTCCCCTGTCAATCCCCATGGGGACAGGGAAGGGGTGCAGCCTCAGGGCCCTGCTGATTGTTCATTAAGGCTCGTTATGGGAACTTGGCCTCTGCTGTGGGCACAGCCATCTTGTGTTACAGAAACCCCACCTCTGCTATGGGCGCATCCATCTTTGTGGCGGAATGATGGTCAATTTGTATATTCCCTGTTTATTATATAGGCTTTTAAATCTATTATTGAGGGATGGTCCATTTACTGTCAGTCTAAAAAAGAGCAATTTTTAACCATGGCTTCAAATGAAAATTTGCAGTGTAATGTAAAAATAATGATAATGAAACTCATGACATTCCCAGACATACTGAATCAGAATGGATATTTTTAAACTTTTCAGTTTATTCTGGAATGCATTAAAAATTAGGAAATACTACCAGAGACCTTAAAAGAGATTTTTTATTTGCCTCATATTCACAAGTGATTTAGAAACTATTTGTTGTAATTAGAAAGATCTTTATTCACTTAACAAGTGTTAATAAAGTGTTCTGTAATAAATATGAAGAGGACTATAAACTATGTAAAAAGACTTTAAAAACAAAGTGCACATGGGCTGCAATCAAAGAAGAAATAACTGTTATAGAACTTTAGAGAAGAAAGTATTGCCCTGACTGGTTTGGCTCAGTGGATAGAGCATTGGCCTGCAGACTGAAAGGTCCCAGGTTTGATTCCGGTAGGGGATGTGTAGGAGGCAGCTGATTGATGTTTCTCTCTCATCAATGTTTCTAACTCTCTATCTGTCTCCCTTCCTCTCTGTAAAAAATCAATAAAATATATTTTTTTAAAAAAAGAAAGAAAGTATTCAACATGTAGCTGAAGAAGGGAGGGGAAATTTAAGTTGGGCAGTTGAGACTTGAGGGCAATTAGAATTAGAATATATGAAGGTTTCTTATCAACCAGCACATAGATGAGTTTCAGGGGAGGCCATAGTTTTAGTCTAAATCTTAGTGAGGTATATGATGAAGAATGTCTAAGAAATCACTGCAACAGGTGGAAAAGGTAGTTAAAGTTATTTCAATTGGGAAATCAAAGAATGATTAGTAGAGACTTCACATTTATTCAGTGATCACATTTTGTTCAGTGATCAACGGGGAGGAATTGTGAGTGTGCATCCTGAGAGTAATTGGATAAGTGTGACAGAAATTGATAATGGTGACTCTGAATGGCTAAACTGGAGAGTTTGCATTTTATTCATAAGAAAGAGGAAGAGGATATATGATGTAGGCAGGAAAGGGGTGGGGGAAGTTGGAAGATTTGAGAAGAGAAATCATATAGTTTGTGTTTGGAAAATGTTAATCTGATATAAGAACACTGCACAGGAGGGATTAGAGGGAAGGCTCCAGGGCAAAGAATGAAATTAGGAAGCTCTCACAAAACATATATGTGTTATGCCACATGTTGTTTTCTTTACAGTGCACTGAAGCATAAAGTTAAAATAAAACCACCTGGATAAAAATCTCTATAAAGGAAATTTTAACCCATGGGATTTTCCCTCTGGTGCCAAGTGGGAATTTGGATTTCTCTTCTTGGTTCAGCCACCATAATCCCTTCAAACGTTAAATTGTGATTTCTTGAAATCTCTTTAATACACAGTAGTTGACACAATGCCTTGTTCACAATAGGTTCACAGTATAGCTTGTTTTATTACTTTATCAAGCAGTCTGTCCTACCAAATGGTAATAAAGATTTATTTAGATGTCATTGCATGAAATCATAGTATTCACATATTATGTGTTTATATACTAAAGCTTTTGAAAAAAACTAAAAAAATGTAATTAAGGTTCAAGTAAGATAATATTTTGCAATCATTTGTAAATAATTTTAAGTTCTCTCCAGCTGTGAGGTGCTACTAGAAGTTTTAATAGTACTTACATTATACATTATTTTTATTCTAAAGGCAAGGGAACTCTTAAGTTATTAAATTAGCCAATTAAGATATACACAAAAGACCTGATTTTGTTATCCCTTTAGAACTGTAGGAAGTGCAGAAAACTAAGACATATTTCCTACTCACCAATATAATTAAAGCCTTAGTGACAAATATATTTATATGTAGAAGTTACATTTATGTGCGTATAGATAGATAAATAAATAATGAAAGATTTTAAATCTTTAAATGAGAGCTATGCCATATTTCTAAATAAATGGAAGGACATATCATGTTAATAGACGAAAAACAATATTGCAAATATTGCAATTCTCTCCAGTTGATTTCCAAAATGCATTGTAATCTTAATCAATACCCCAGAAGCTGTGTTTTGTGTGTTTATGTGTGTATGTGTGTAACTGATATGTTGATTTTACATGAAAAAACGAAAGTCCAAAAATAGCCAAGGCAATGTTGGAGATGCACAATGCTAAAAAGCTTAAACTACCAAATACCAGTACCATACTTCCTTAATTAGAATAAAGCTATATCACTTATTACAGTGTGAAACTGACATAACTATAGTCAAATAGATCATTGGCACATGTTAACATATTCAAGATCACTTCAGTGCAATTGTGAAAGAATGGTCATTTTTTTTTTGAATGATGCTGGGTCAATTGGATGTCCACAATGAAAAAAAATGAACCTTTACTTGTATTTCACACCCACATAAAGGCCAATTTCGGATACACTGTAGATGTAAATATGATATTTTAACTATAAGTATTTTAGAAAATATGTAGAAAAACACCTTTATGACCTGGTGCAAGCAAAGATTTATTTTTTTTACTTGTAAAGTACAATATTATATTAGCTTCAGGTATACAACCCAATATATAAAGACATTTATATAATTAATGAAGGGACTACCTCTATAAATCTAGTACCCATCTAACACCATATATAGTTATTATAATATTATTGACTATATTCCCTATGTTGTATTTTACATCCCCATGATAATTCTGCAGCTACTAATTTGTATTTCTAAAACCTTTCACCTTTTTAACCCACCCCCAACCCCTCTCTCATCTGGCAACTGTCAAAATGTTCTGTCTATCTAGGAGTCTGTTTCTGTTTGCTTATTTTATTTTTTAAATTACACATATAAATGAAATCATCTGGCATTTGTCTATCTCTTTCTGACTTATTTCATTTAGCATAATATACTCTATGTTCATCCATGATGTTACAGATGGCAAGATTTCATTTTTTAAATAGCTGAGTTATATTCCACTAGAGGCCCAGTGCACGGAAATTTGTGCACTTGGTGGGGGTGTCTCTTAGCCTGGCCTGCACCTTCTCATAGTCCGGAGCCCCTCAGGGGATGTCTGACTGCCAAATTAGGCCCAATCCCTCAGGGAGCAAGCCTAAACTGTCAGTCAGACATCCTTAGTGCTGCCACAGAGGCGGGAGAGGCTCCTGCCACCACCACTGTGCTGGCCATCCATGAGCCAGCTTCAGGCTGAGTAGCACTCCTGTTGAAGTGCACTGACCACCAGGGGGCAGCTCCTGCATTGAGCCTCTGCCTCCAGTGGTCAGTGCGCGTCATAGCAGCCGGTCATTCCGGTTGTTCCACCATTAGGGTCAATTTGCGTATTACCATTTTATTTTATAGGATTATATATATGTACCACCTTGTCTTTATCCATTCATCTATTAATGGACACTTAAGTTACTTCCATATCTTGGCTTTTGTAAATAATGCTGCAGTGAAAATATGGATGTATATGTCTTTTCAACTTAGTCTTTTAGAGTTCTTTGGATAAATACCCAGAAATGGAGTTGCTGGTTCCTTTCTTGTCTGTTATTGTAACCTTTGTTTTAAAGTCTATTTTGTCTTGTATAAGTTTTGCTACCCCAGCTTTTTGTTTTGTTTTCATTTTTATGAGATATATTTTTCCTTTATTTTCAGTGTGTGTGTGTGTGTGTGTGTGTGTGTGTGTGTGTGTGTCTTGATGTGAAGTGAGCACATGTAAGGGTCTTGTTTGTAATCCATTCAGTATGCCTTTTGATTGAAGAATTTAATCTAAATATTAAATTAAATTGATTAAATATTTTTAATCTATTTTTCTTCTTTTTAAAAAAAGACACTTTAACATCCTATCTAATAAAAGAGTAATATGCAAATTGACAGTCACTCCAAGACACAAGATGGCCACCCCCATGTGGACACAAGATGGCTGCCACAAGATGGCCTGCATGGGAGGGCAGTTGGGGGAGACCAGGCCAGCAAGGGAGGGCAGTTGGGGGGGACCCAGGCCTGCAGGGGAGGGCAGTTGGGGGTGATCAGGCCAGCAGGGAGCACAGCTGGGGGAACCCGGGTTGCAGGGGAGGGAAGTTAAGGGTGACCAGGATGGCAGGGGAGGGCAGTTAGGGGTGACCAGGATGGCAGGGGAGCAGTTAGGTGTTGATCAGGCTGGCAGGGGAGTGGTTAGGGGGTGATCAGGCTGGCAGGCAGAAGCAGTTAGGAGAAATCAGGCAGAGGCAGGTGAGTGGTTGGGAGCCAGCAGTCCTGGATTGTGAGAGGGATGTCCAACAGGCAGTTGGACATCCCTCAAGGGGTCCCAGATTGGAGAGGGTGCAGGCTGGGCTGAGGAACACCCCACCCCATGCACAAATTTTGTGCACCAGGCCTCTAGTCCTATATAATAAAGAGGTAATATGCAAATGGCTGTTATGCCATGATGTATAATGTATAATGTATAATGTATAATGCCGTGATGCCGTGATGTATAATGCCGTTATGCCGTGATGTATAATGTATAATGACAGATCACCAGGAGGGCGGGGCAGTGACCTACAAGCTGGGGAGAGCTAAGGAGAGCAGGGCAGTGAGCTACAAGTGGGGGAGAACTACAGGAGGGTGGACAGCAAGCTACAAGGAGGGGAGAGCTATAGGAGGGTGGGGCAGCGAGCTATGAGGAGGGGAGAGCTACAGGAGGGCAGGGCAGCAAGCTATATGCAGCGGAAAGCCACAGCAGTGGTGGGCAGGGTGGCCAGTTGAGGCAAGCGGCAGTGAGCTACTCATGCACAGATTCGTGATCAAGGCCACTAGTTTATTATAATACTGGTTTGGTACTGGTGAACTACTTTTATTTATTTATTTATTTTTTTGATCTGGAATGCTCTTTATCTGCCCTTCATTCTAAATGATAGTTTTGCTGGGTAGTTTAAACTTGGTTGTAGGTCCTTGCTTTTGAATATTTCTTGCCAATCTACTCTCACCTGTAAGTTTCTGTTGAGAAATCAGCTGACAGTCTTATGGACATTCCCTTGTAGGTAACTAACTGCATTTCTCTTGCTGCTTTTAAGATTCTTTCTTTGTCTTTTACCTTTGCCATTTTAATTATGATGTTTCTTGGTGTGGGCCTCTTTGGGTTCATCTTATTTGGGACTCTCTGCACTTCCAGGTTAGGGAAATGTTTCACCATAATTTTTTCAAATATGTTTTCAACTTCTTGCTCTCTCTCTTCTCGTCCTGCCACCCCCATGATGCAAACATTGGTATGCTTGAAATTATCCCAGAGGCTCCTTACACTATCCTCATTCATTTCTTTTATTCTTTATTAATTAAGGTATTACATATGTGTACTTAACCCCCCTGCTTGCCCACCCCTCCCACTCGTGCCCTCACCCTCCTATTGTCTGTGTCCATTGGTTATGCTTATATGCATGCATACAAGTCCTTTGTTTGATCTCTCCCCTCTCCCCTCACCCTCCCCTGCCTTCCCTCTGAGGTTTGACAGTCTGATTGATGCTTCTCTTTCTCTGGATCTATTTTTGTTCATCAGTTTATGTTATTTATTATATTCCACAAATGAGTAAGATCACCCTAGCTGGTTTGGCTCAGTGAATAGAGTGCCGGCCTGTGGACTGAAGGGTCCCAAGTTTGATTCCAGTCAAGGGCACATGCCCAGGTAGCTGGGTCAATCCCCAGTGGAGGGCATGCAGGAGGCAATTAATTAATGATACTCTCTCATCATTGATGTTTCTATCTTTCTCTCCCTCTTCCTTCCTCTCTGAAATCAATAAAAATATATTTTTTAATGAGTAAGATCATGTGATATTTATCTTTCTCTGACTGACTTATTTCACTTAGCATAATACTCTCCAGGTCCATCCATGCTGTTGCAAATGGTAGGAGTTCCTTCCTTTTTACTGCAGCATAGTATTCCATTTTGTAGATGTACCACAGTTTTCTAATACACTCATCTGCTGATGGGCACTTAGGCTGTTTCCAGATCATAGCTATTGTAAATTGTGCTGCAATGAATATAGGGGTGCATACATCCTTTCTGATTGGTGTTTCTAATTTCTTGGGATATATTCCTAGAAGAAGGATCACTGGATCATGTGGGACTTGCATTCTTAGTTTTTTGAGGAAACTCCATACTGTTTTCCACAGGGGCTGCATCAGCCTGCATTCCCACCAGCAGTGCACGAGGGTTCCTTTTTCTCCACATCCTCGCCAGCACTTGTCATTTGTTGATTTGTTGATGATAGCCATTCTGACAGGTGTGAGATGGTCCCTATTTGTCGTTTTGATTTGCATATCTTGGATGATTAGTGACTTTGAGCATGTTTTCATGTCTCTTGGCCTTCTGTATGTCCTCTTTCAAAAGGTGTCTATTTAGGTTCTTTGCCCATTTTTTTATTGGATTGTTTATCTTCCTTTTGTTAAGTTGTATGAATTCCCTGTGAATTTTGTAGATTAAACCCTTGTCTGAGATAGCATTGGCAAATATGTTCTCCCATGCAGTGGGCTTTCTTGTTGTTTTGTTGATGGTTTCTCTTGCTGTGCAGAAGCTTTTTATTTTGATGTAATCCCGTTTGTTTATTTTCTCTTTAGGTTCCATTGCCCTAGGAGCTGTATCAATGAAGATATTTCTTCGGCATATGTGTGAGATTTTGCTGCCTGTGGATTCTTCTAAGATTTTTATGATTTCCTGTATTATGTTTAAGTCCTTTATCCATTTTGAGTTTATTTTTGTGTATGGTGTAAGTTGGAGATCTAGTTTCACTTTTTTTGCATGTATCTGTCCAATTTTTCCACATACAATGGAGTCAAGACAGTCTCTCCTCATTTTTTAAAAATTCTTTATGTTTTTTGTTCTGAGTGTTTCCCGTCTCCTTATATTTCAAATCACTGGTCTTATTCCCTGCTTCATCTACTCTACAGTTGATTCCCTGTAACCTATTTATTTCAGTTAGTGTGCCCTTTATTTCTGACTGTTGTTTTCTTTTATATATATAGTTTCCCTGTCCTTTTTTATGCTGTTGAAGTTCTCACTAAGTTCACTGAGTATCATTATAACCATTGTTTTAAACTCTGTATCTGGTAATTTGTTGCCTCCATGATTTATTTCTTTTTCTGGAGTTCTGTTCTGTTCTTTTATTTGGGACCTGTTTCTTTTTCTTCTCATTTTGACTGCTTCCTGGTGCTTGTTTTAATGTATTAGGTAAAGCTGCTAAGTCTTCCAGACTTAGTAAAGTGGCCTTATATAGTAGGCGACATGTAAAGTCCGGTAGTGCATTCTCCCCAGTCACCCAAGTTGGGTGCTCCAGGTTTGTCCCCTTTGTAGGTTATGTGCACTGTCCTGTTGTAGTTGAGCTTGGTTGCTGTTGGCATATCATTAGGAGGGACTGATCCTCAGGTCTATTAGCTGTGAGAACTGGCTGTGACCACAGAGGAGGAGCTTCTATGCAGGGGCTGACACCATGGAGTATGACTTACTTCAATGGGGCTTTGATGCCTGCCAATTCTGCCCCTCGAGTGTGTCACTTGTGGAGGTAGTTGGGTTGTAATCTGGTGTGGTACAAAGCTGAACTATGGCTGCACTACTTTTGGGGCCTCCCTGGAGGTACAACGTCAGCCACCACCTGTGCTCTACCCAGGGTCACTCAACATGAGCTACAGAGTGATCTGCAGATGGCTGCTACTTGTTCTGGGTTTGGAGGTGCTTGGGAGAGGGGAAGCTACAAATTGAGGCTGGCTGTCACTTGTACACAGGGTACACAGAGGCCAGATCTGTTTGTTTGAGAGATTTTAGGAAAGTCCAAAGCATGAGCCAAGACAGGCTGTTTGTATGGAAAAGCCATTGAAAATGGCTGGGTGGGCTGGCAAGTTGGGTGGGGCAGGGTCTCAGGGTATCATTAGGGGTGGGTGAACAGTGTTTACTAGGTTTATGGAGACTTAGATGTGGCACTTTTTTGGGGAAGGGCTCAGCAAAGGAACACTGGCCTCTGCCAGCACATCTGTCTGGGAGAAAGCTACCCCTGCAGCCCTCACCCTGAAACCCGACAATTCAGTTCCTCTCCAGGTGTCCCTGGCACCTTTTGAGTTGCTGCCCCAGAACTGAAGCTCAGAGCTAGTGAACCCGAGTATACCTCTGCAAAGACCTTTTAAGAGGAACACCTAGGATTCCAGAAGCACTCCATCTCACTCAGCCACAATTTGTTTTTTTTATAGCCAAAATTTATCAGAACATTTCTTCACAGCACCAGAACCCTGATGTGAGGGTGGGACCCTTCTCTCCTTATGAGTTCACAGCTGAGATATTCTTCGGTTTTTTATCCACCACATATGGGTGTGGGATCAGTCCATTCCATGTCTCTGCCCCTCCTACCAGTCTCAATGTGACTTCTTCTTCATAATCTTAGTGGTAGGACTTCAGTCCAGCTATGTTTCAGGCATTCTGAATGATGGTGGTTGCCACAACCTTTTGCAGCGAGGATTCAGGATCTAGAGAAGGTTCGGTGCACAAATGAATGCACTAGACAAGAAATATGAATTTAGAAGGCATGGGGGGCCAGGCAGAAACCTTTCTCTAGTGGAGAGGCTCCCTGACTTCTGGGTCCCATTTGCTTTTATTGGCTTGAATACACATTTGCCCTTTAGGAATGCATATAGGCATATCAAAGGTAAAGTTTGGTAAACTGTAAAAGGATTATCAGGTTAGAGAATTGGGTTGAGCCATTTGGCCAACAGCAGGGCAATATGATGCTGATTTTCAGCACTGCTGAATATCGCATTGATATACTAACTACTGTTGGTCTTAGCCTCCAGCAGTTGTTCTGTAATTTAGCTGTAATTTTGATGTGGTTGTGGAGGATGTGAGTACCACATTTACCTTTGCCACCATCTAGACTAGAACCCCAAAGATTTCTTTTTTAAAACATATTTTTATTGATTTCAGAGAGGAAGGGGGAGGGAGAGAGAAACAGAAACATCAATGATGAGAGGAAATCATTGATTGACTGCCTCCTGCATGCCCCACACTGGAGATCAAGCCCACAATCCAGGCATATGCCCTGACTGGGAATCAAACTGCAACCTCCTTGGTTCATAGGTCAATGCTCAACCACTGAGCCACTCTGGTTAGGTTAGAACCCCAAAGATTTCTTAAGAGGCAATAAGGACACACCAACAATAAAATGAACATGTGTGTGCACATATACATCTATATTAAGATTTAAAACTTCTATTTATTAAAAGGCACCATTAAAATGAAAAATGTAACCTACGCATTACAAAAAGACATTAACAATATGTATGTCCAACAAAAGGTTTCCATCCAAAATACATAAAACCCCTATATATCAGTATCAATATGAAGAAAACAACTTTTAAGAAAATTAAGCAAATGGCATAACATATTTTTCACAAAAGAGGATATCTAAGATAATAAACCTATGAAAACATATTATTCAATTTTATTACTTAGTGAGAAAATACAGAATAAAACCATAATATACCTGTATATATTAATAAGAATGGCAAAATTGGCTGGCGTGGCTCAGGTTGAGCATCAACCTATGAACCAGGAGGTCAAGGTTCAAGTCCTAGTCATGGCACATTCCTAGGTTGTGGGTTTATTCCCCAGTAGGGGGTGTGCAGGAAGCAGCCATTCAATGATTCTCTCTCATCATTGATGTTTCTATCTTTCTCTCCTTCTCCCTTACTCTCTGAAATCAATAAAAATACATTTTTTAAAAAGAATGGCAAAATTGAAAATGACCTAAATAAATTGTTGGTGGGAACGTAGAGCAGTCAAAACTTAATTCTCATATACTGCTGATGGTAGTGCAAATTGGTTTACCGATATAGAAAAATTGGCTGGCAATATCTTCAAAAAGTGAACATAGGTTGATCCTATGATCTAACAATTCAACTCCTTGGTATATATGCAACAGAAATACATACATCTGTTCACCAGATGATGCATACAAGAATGTTTATAGCAGCACTATTCATAATCTCTCAATACTGGAATCTACCAAAATATCCAACAATATAATGAATAAAGTAATTGTGGTATATTTCAAATAAAATATTTTGCAGCAGTTATAATAAAGAAACTAAAAATGCACATAATAAAATAGCTAAAACTGATGAATATAGAGCAAAAGAGGTCAGAAATAAAGTATATACTATATGACTTTATATGAAATGCACAAACAAAAAAAAAAAAAAGAATATAAATTGTTGGGGGTCATGATGGGCAACAAGATGGTATTGGCTAGCAGGGTTATCCAGTAAAGTCAGCCCCATACTCCATTAATAATGCTCCCTGACAGAGGAGGTAATCATAAACCCAATGTGTCAGAAGTTTTGAGCTCAGCAGGACCATCTCACTCTTCTTCAACTTCACAGCACTCTAAGGGAAGTAAATCACCAGACTGGCTGATGCATCAGGGTCCTCCTGACACCACAGAAATAATATACACATTACCTCAGAAATACAGAAGGAAACTGTGTCTCAAGAAGAAATTGAATTTATCCAACCTGGAGGTCCAGAATAAGCACTGACAATGTGGCTGCTGTTTGCTATCAGACAAAAGAATAATCTTTACAATAAAGGACTTCCAAAATAACAAATGAGAAATTATATATTAAACTTTAATTAATATTCTGTAAAAAATATACTAAATTTAGATGGACACTTGTATCTTCTCATTCATGTCTATTCGTCAGCTTCTCCACAACCTTACCTAATTGTTTATATAATTTATACTTATTAAAGCACACATTTAAAAAATAGAATCTATGGTGTTAAAAGTTAGGTTAATGTTTATTTTTTAGGGTAGTGACTGAGAAAGAGCTTTGGGTGATTCTGTGGTGCTAGTGATGTAATATTTCTTGATCTGCATGCTCTACTATGGTATACAGGGTGAGACAAAAGTAACTTTACAGTTATTTATATGGAAAATAATACAATAGTTAATAAATAATAATACAGAATAAACTCTGTGCTTTACATACAACTATAAGCCTACTTTTGCCCCACTCTGTATTCACCTTGAAAAATATTAATGAGCTCTATACTTAGTTTTATTTTTCTGTATATTAAAATATTTTTATATTTCAATAAAAATTTCAAAAATTTTCCTTTAATGTCATTGTTTTGATGGCATTAGTTTCACACACATAAATTACTAACAAGTAGATGTGGTCAAAGCAAGGATGCATTTTTAGTGATCTTTAGCACTTTCTAATTTTGACATTTTAGTAACTTTCATCTTGCCATATTTTAGTCATTATTCAAATGTATAGATATAATTTATCTTCAAATATTAAATAAACATAAAGACATGCTCATAAGCAAGATTATAAATCCAAGTGATGCACACATACATCTTCATTCATCATTCCTTTCCTCTCTGTGAGCCTTGTGTTGTGTGCTTTTCATTCTGTAAAGGTCATGATAACTCATAAATTCTCTCCCTGATGAGAAATTAAACTCATTTTCCAAAATCAAGGACTGTTCTTTACATAGTTTGAGGAACCTGAAATAGTCACTCTCATTGAGGCAGGCAGTAGAATGGTGGTTGTCATGCGTTGTAGGAAGAGGGAAATAGAAAGGCACAAGGTTTGTCAAAAGGTACAAAATTTCAGTTATATAAGATAAATATTTTCTAGAGATCTTATCTCTAGCATAGAGCCTCTATAGTTAACAATAACTTATTGTATATTTAAATATTTGCCAAGCAGGTAAATCTTATATGAAGTGTTCTTATCACATACATACATACACAGGGCAGGAAGAAACTTTTGGAAGTGATATATATGCTTAGGGTAGGGATTTTGGTGACAATTTCAGAGGTTTATACCCATCTCCAAACTCAACAAGCTGTATACATTAAATGTACAATTTTTTGTATGTCAATCATATCTCAATGAAGTGATTTTAAGAGAATTCACAATGAAAATACTGATAAATTTAGCTAGATGTTTTCAGAACATAAAATTTTTAAATATAAATAAATAATACTTAAAAGAAAATAATAAGAAATTTCATTAAAAATAAAAGAAAATGCAAATTAAAGAAAGTCATGTATATAATACATGAGAGGAACATCAACTTATTGTTCTACTTATTTATGAATTTATTGTTTGATTCTTGTATGTGTCCTGACCAAGAATAGAACCTGCAACCTTTACAAATCAGGATGCTCTAATCAATTTAGTTACCCAGATAGGATTACTTATGTTTTTAGATGATATTTAATACTGGCAACATTTTATTTTTTTGAAACTCTTAGTAACTAGAAAATCACTTGATGATATGCAACAGAAGATAAGTATATTCACATTCTTTGGGTTAGCATTTCTACTAAAAATCTAGTCTGTAATGTAGACTTTCTTTTTTCTTTTATTTAAATATATATTTTTTTGATTTCAGAGAGGAAGGGAGAGGGAGAGAGAGATAGAACCATCAATGATAAGAGAGAATCATTGATCATCTGCCTCCCGCACATGTCCTACTGGGGATTGAGCCTACAATCAAGGCATGTGCCCTGACTGGGAATCAAACCATGACCTCTTGGTTCATAGGTTGACACTCAACCACTGAGCCACACCAGCTGGAGCTTTTTTCTTATTTTTAAATTTATTGTTGACACTATTACAGATAGGCCCCATTCCAGACCCCCCCTTTCTTACCTCTACTCAGCCCCCACCACCTTCCCTTTGTCTGGCTATCACCACACTGTTGTTTGCGTACATAAGCTATGCATATACGTGTTCTTTTGTTTTAATTTATCTTTATTGTTGAAAGTATTACAGATGTTCTTTCCCCCGCTCATTGACTCCCTCCTCCCTACTCCTTCCCCCTCCCCAGGGGCCACATTATTGTCTGTGTTCATGGGTTATGCATATATGCATATAAGTTCTTTGGTTAATCCCTTCTCCCCACCCCTTCCCTTTGAGAATCCTCAGTGTGTTACATGCTTCCATGTCTCTGGATCTATTTTGTTTGTCTGTTTATTTTGTTCATTATATTCCACATGTAAGTGAGATCATGTGATATTTGTTTTTCTCTGACTGGCTTATTTTGCTTAGCATAATAATCTCCAGGTCCCTTCATGTTGTCTCAAAGAGTTAGAGATCCTTCTCTTTTACAGTTGCATAGTATTCCATTGTATAAATGCATCACACCTTTTTTATCCTCTTATCTATTGATGGGCACTTGGGCTGTTTTCAGATCTTAGCTATTGCAAATAATACCGCTATGAACATGGGGGTGCATATATCATACATTCTTTCTGATCCATGTTTCAAGCTTATTAGGATACCAGAGGCCCAGTGCATGATTGAATCATGCATGTGTAGGGTCCCCTACACGCTTTTGCTTTTCGCGGTGGAGCTGGGTGCCTGTCCGCTGGTGCACCAGGCCTTTCAGAAGGCTCCGGCTTGGTGGAGGCTTCTGAAAGGCCTGGTGCCAGAGCAGACAGGCACTCAGCTCCCACGCTTTGGATGGTCCGCGGCCACTGAGGGGGGCTACCCTGCTGTTGAGAGGCGCAGGGGGCGGGACTCCCGCCCCCTGTGCTTCTCAACGGCTGCTGAGGGGGGCTGCCGCGGACACCTGGCTACCCTGCCATTGAGAGGCACAGCTGGGTGTCCGCGGCAGGCCCCCTCAGCGGCCGCGGATCTGGCTGTTGAGAGGCACAGGGGGCGGGAGTCCCATCCCCTGTGCCTCTCAACAGCAGGGTAGCCCCCTCAGTGGCAGCGGATCTGTGCCTCTCAATGGCCGAATAGGCCACCCCAAGTCCCGCCCCCCAGCCTCCCGCCGCCCAATCGTGGGCGTAGCAGAGTGATGGTAATTTACATGTTACTCTATTATTAGATAGGATATTTCTAGAAGTGGGATCACTGGATCAAATGGCAGTTCCATTTTTAATTTTTCAAGGAAACTCCACATTGTTTTGCATAGTGGCTGCACCAAGAACAGGCATATATGTTCTTTGGTCATTCTTTTCACCTTCCTTCATCCAGTCCTCCTCATCCTCCTCTCCTCTCACCTCTAGCAGACTAATAATTACAAACATTAGAATGTTTATGACAATAAATGGGGATGGGAATTTAACACAAAGTAAATACACAATAAGCAAGGGGGAAAAAGGTCCATTATAAAAGAATATTAAACAAAAACTGAAAATTTATGTTTCTAAAATTATTAAATAACATTAAATAAAAATGACTAAGGTAAAATATAATGTATAACAGCACAATTTAAAATATGTACTTATACACATTTTCATGTCATAAAGTTAGATGTTATAAAGTTAGATGTCTTAGAAAGGAGTAATATATTGATACTGGCTATTTTCAGTATTTGAATGCCTATCATTTTCATACTTTTACTATTATTATTTTATTTTTCAATTATAGTTTTCATTCAACACTATTTTGTATTAGTTTCAGGCATGTATACAGCATAGCAAACAGACATTCATATAGGCTACAAAATGTTCCCTCTGATAATTCAAGTGCCCACTCATCAAAATACATAGTTATTACAATATTTTTGACTATGTTCCCCATGCTTTACCTTACATCCCCATGCCTATTTTGTAATGACCCATTAGTACTTCTTAATCCATTCACCATTTTTTACCCCACTCCCTAACAATCCTCCCTTCTGACATCCATCAGTCTGTTCTCTGTATTTATAAGTCAGTTTCTATTTTATTTATTCCTTTAATTTGTTCTTTAGATTCTACATATAAGTGATATCATGTGGTATTATTTCTCTAATTTGCTAGAGTGAACATGTGTCACTTTTATGAACTTAGGAAAAACTGATAAACTGCTTCATTTTTCCCAGCATAAAAGAGAAAAACCTATCTAAAGAAATATAGGTTAAAACACAGTTTATTTAGAAATTTTCAACATGAACTGAGAATGGTTTTGGTATTCTTTATATTATAATTTATGTCACTTGTATTGCTAGGATTTAAGCAGCCCACACTCAATAGGTAACTGAATGCTGTTATTTTACAAAACCTGCATTTCTAATTTTTAAAAAATTATATTTTATTTTAAAATCTAAGACATTGTTAAGCATACAAAAGCAATGCCATGAAAAATGTATATAGTATGAAGTTTATATTTTAAACCCTATATAATAAATTTTAAGTAAATATGTACAGAGTAGAGGCCCGGTACATGAAAATTCATGCACTCAGGAGGGGGGTGTCTCTCAGCCTGGCCTGTGCCCTCTCGCAGTCCAGGACCCCTAGGAGGATGTCTACCTGCCAGCTTAGTCCTGCTGCCTGGGGGATCGGGCCTAAGCTGTCAGTCAGAGGTTCCCGCCACCGCTGCTGCGCTCTCAGCGGTCAGCCCAGCTTGCCTGAGCCTAGCTCCCACTGTGGGAGCACACTGACCACCCAGAGGCAGCTCCTGCACTGAGCGCCTGCCCCCTGGTGGTCAGTACTCATCATAGTGAACAGTTCTTCCTGGTTGTTCTGCCATCAGGGTCAATTTGCCTATTACCCTTTTAATATATAGCATGTAATAAATTACAATATAATTGAATTGAACATAAAAGATGTGCAAATAGCCTGGGCAGCATGGCTCAGTAGTTGAGCAGAGACCTATGAACCAGGAGGTCACAGTTTGATTCCCGGTCAGGGCACATGCCTGGGTTGCGGACTTGATCTGCTGTAGGGGGCACACAGGAGGCAGCTGATCAATGTCTCTCTCATGATTGATGTTTCTATCTCTCTCTCTTCCTTCCTCTCTAAAATAAATAGAAATATTTTTTTAAAAGATGTGAAAATAGACATCAAATTACTAACAGGGTCATTTGGAAGTGACTGAGGGACTGGGCTGGGGTTAGTGGCCAGCACAGGCTTTTTGTCTCTGTCATTTGAAATATTTGCATTCAGAGTATAACTCTTTATTGTTTATGTTATTAAAATAATACATGAAATAAAACATCAGTTTGACCCTTCCATAACCTTATTTAAACAATAAGAACAGGTCTTAACCAGTAAAGGTATAGAAAGCATGCCTCACCGAAGCTTGCTTTGAAAATCAAGTTGAATTTTATAAGATCTCCCTTCAAAATTTCCAAATGGTTTCCTTTCGAGTGCTGCCCTTGGACCAGCTGCATCAGCATCACTTGGAAATTGTTAGTTCTGCAAATTCTTTGACCCGACCCCAGACATCTGATCTGAAAATCAAGATGGGGGTCCAGCAATCTGAGCTTTAACTAGCCCTCCAATGCTGCCAATGCACACTAAACATTGAAAATCACTGTATGTAATGAGTTAGTATATTTTTAATGGTTTTTAGGAAAGGGGCTATGTAATAGATCAATTAATTTAATGACAAATATTGCAATATAACTGTACATTTATAGCTAAAACAGGATGCAGAAAACAATGTTAACTCAGGAGGGCCAGTGCAGTACTCATTAGCTATCTACTCCAAACCATTCATCTTTCCTAAGGAGAAATTCAACTTTGTCTCAGTCCCAACTTTCAGGGCCATTGTTAATTAATCATCTCTGGCCAATGTGATGTAAAAAAATGTAAATGTTTTTAAAAGCATAAAGATTTAGCTGAAATGCTCCTTTTGACTTTTTCTCCCTCTTCCCCCCTTTTTCTTCCCTGGCGTGTGGAGAGGTTGCCTGTAGAGACAACAGCATCTAGGAAGCATGAGGATGAAAGTTACATGCTGTAGATGATGTGGAAGGAAAATTGCAGCTGTCTAGGACATTTCTGACATCATGGGCATGGCACTATTTCACATGCCCACCACAGTTTATCTCCAGATTTCAAAAGTAAGCTCTTATTTGGTGAAGCCACTGTCATTTCCTGCAATTGAACACAAGTCTAACCAATATAGAAAATAATACAGAGGTTCAATTTGGGTCACATAAAAGGAGTAAAGTAAAATAAGATGAGAGGGTGAAAAAGAGGCATGAGCGATATAAAATTTATATGGGACAAAGGAATAAGGTTGATAAAGATCAATAAGAATGACATTACATTAAACCTGTGATTTGGATGCTCTAATTTTAGATTTGAAGCATACTTATTACCTGGTTATGAATGTGTCTGCCGGTGATAGGCGCTGCATTTGACCCACAACAGCCTTCATATTTCTATTATCTAGGACACCACCTGACAGTTTTTCACATAATCAGGCAAAAGCCCCAAATAGATGTGAGCTTCTTGTTTATAACACAGCCACACTGTAGACATGTAGAAAGAAAGTCATGTAAGAAGGTAAGTAATAAGATTTCAACCTGTTTTATTGCTAGTTCTTTTAGATCTGCATTTTTGGCAGCCCTGAGCCATAACTAGTGACTGCTCTTCATACCTGCTTAAAAAATTCTAAAATAGAATGGCCAAGTCCTTTAAAAAAACATAGTTGATTTATTATATACAAATTTTTTTTTTTCTGGGAAGATGACTCCACCCCAGGACAAACCATCCCTGCTCCTAAATAAGCAATAGGAACTCTTTCCCCTAGCCTAGGTAGATGGATATCATTCTCTCACACCTTGAGTTCTTTATTTCAGACAGAGCTGCAGTCCAGTGCTGAAAAGCCTTTTCCCACTTGGCTTCTCACTTCCTATTACAAAGGTTGGGCTCATTCAATATGCTTCCTTTATGTCCTCCTGTCTGTTGATAGCAGTGACTTCATACCCACCCCCAACCCTTTCTGGTAGTGGTGTATTCATTTCCAAAAAACGAATTTGCCACTCGTTTTCCCCTTTCTTATAATGGCAGGAACAATTCCCCCCTTTTGGCATAAAACATTACTTACTATTAGATCTGTGCCAACTTTCTACAGCCTTGTCTGCTTTGTTCTTCCACTTCTGGCACAGTGGATTAAAACTATCTTTCAGTAACATTTATACCCATAGTCTGAGCATCAGGAAGACAAAACCAAGTGCGTGGTGGGAATTTTTTGTTGTTTAATAGGATTTGAAAAGTACAAATAAAAAATAACTCATTAAAGTAAAATCTATTAATTCCAATTCCTGGCCTCTTCAGTACAGTCATGCTCCACTTAACAATGGAGATAAGTTCTGAGAAATGTGTTGCTAGACAGTTCAATCATACGAACATCACAAAGTGCACTAACAAAAACCTAGATGGTACAGCCTACAACAGTCTTAGGCCACATGGTATAGACCCGTGGTCGGCAAACTGCGGCTCGCGAGCCACATGCGGCTCTTTGGCCCCTTAAGCGTGGCTCTTCCACAAAATACCACAGCCTGGGCGAGTCTATTTTGAAGAAGTGGCGTTAGAAGAAGTTTAAGTTTAAAAAATTTGGCTCTCAAAAGAAATTTCAATCGTTGTACTGTTGATATTTGGCTCTGTTGACTAATGAGTTTGCCGACCACTGGTATAGACTATTGCTCCTGGGCTACAAGCCTATATAGCATGTTACTGTGCAAAACAACACATGAATAAATCAAGCACAAGAAAAAATATACTATCTAGAAATATGGTAAATACATGTATGAGGCTGCTGTTGGTGTAAAACAGCAAACATTCTTTTTTATTTTTTTATTTTTGACACTATTACAGATGTCCCTCATTTTCCCCCCTTTGCCCACCTCCACCCAGCCTGCTCCCCTCCCCTGGCCTTCACCACACTGTTGTCTGTGTCCATGGGCTCTGCATATATGTTTGTTGACTAATCTCAAACATTTGTACTAGAAATAGGAAAAAATCTTTAAAATAATAATTAAGTGTACAGTATAGTAAACATAAACCAGCAACATAGTGTTTATTATCAAGTACTATGTGCTGCACACAATTGTATGTGCTGTACCACTGTTATCGAACTGGCAGTGCCATATGTCTGTGTACATCAGCATCAGCACAAATATGTGAATAAAGCACTGTGCCAGGACATTATGACAATGACCATGTTATAGGTGATAAGAAGTTTTCAGCTACATTATAATCTTATCTTATGGGACCACCATTGTATATGCCGTCTGTTGTTGACAAATGCGTACAGCATTACGCAGTTCATGACTTTACTTTAGAATGAAATTCTATCCTTTCCAAAGTCTAGGAGCACAGACCATTTAGCTATAGTATATCTGCACTGTAGCTCCTGTGATGACTTCCCGAGAAGTTATGGGAAAGCTAAAGCATAAGAAACCTTTGATTTTTGTACACAAATGTAATGCTCCAACTGAGCACATTCCTCCTCAAAGACCCTGAATGGTCCTTTTGATATTTACAAGAGCTCTATAATTCTAAGAGAATTAGGTTGAAAGGGTGAATGGAAATTTGGCACCTTGACTGTAGAGCACTGGTTCTTAAAGTGTTCTTAGCTATTCTTCTGTTATTAACTGCGTATGCTTTGCTCTTCAACTTCAAGAGAAACTGTGCCAGTTCACAGGATCCTAAAAATGTCTTAGAATATTTCAATGAGTCCTTACAAGCTTAAGATGTTTCCATCCACAAGTACATCTATCTTCAGTGATAACTGACTGATTGGTGCAGGTGGCCACTTGAGTAACAATACATTTCAGTGAAGTGTGGCCTCTGACAGGTAGGAGCAGCATTCCTCAAGCTGGTGTAAAACAGCAGTTGCCTATATGTCCAGTTCTCTTAGTGCACGAAAGCCTCTAGACTCATGGCATAACACAAATATTTAGTATTTTACTTCTGACATGAGGGAGTCTTATGTATTGCATAAATAAACCTTGTTCAATAACTGTATAGCTTCTGTTCCTTAAGAGTATTTCAGTTAGCATTGATGAGTGTAGAATAATTTCATATTATGGTAGTGATGCTTGGAAATTATAATAAATTAGAGACCCAGTGCACAAATTCGTGCATGGGTGGGGTCCGTCGGGGTGGCCTGTAGGGATCAGGACCCAGCTTGTGCCCCCAGGCTCAGAACCCTGCTGCCCCAACTGGCACCCTGCTGTGGCCTGGCCCCGCCCCCTCACCTGCTCCACCATCCCACCTGCGAGGCAATCGATTGGATCCCAGCTCTCTGCCCAGATCCCTCAGTGCTTTCTTTGCATCTATTGAGATGTTCATATGATTTTTATCCTTGGTTTTGTTAATGTGGTATATATGTTGACTGATTTATGGACATTGAGCCATCCTTGCATTCCTGGAATAAATCCCATTGATCATAGTGTATAATCCTTTAGTGTACTGTTGAATTTGGTTTGCTAATATTTTCTTGAGCAATTTTGGATCTATAGTCATCAGTAATATTGGCCTGTTACTATTTTTCTTGTAGTGTCTTTGTCAAGCTTTGGTATCAGGGTAATTCTGACCTCATAAAATGAGTTTGGAAGTGTTCTACTCTATTATATTTTTAAAAGAGTTTGAGAAATAATGCTATTAAGTCTTTTACTTTAATTTAGTAGAACTTACTAGTGAGGTTATTTGGTCCTGTACTTTTGTTTGTTGAAAGATTTTTGATAATTGATTCAATCTCCTTACTAATAATTGCTCTGTACAAATTTTCTGTCTCTTCATGATTTAGTTTTGAAATCCTGTATGTTTCTAGGACCTTATCTATGTGTTCTAGGTTGCCCAAATTGTTGGTATATAAGAAGTGTTTATAGTAGTCTCATGATCCTTTGTATTTGTGCAGTATCAGTTGTAATGTCTCCTCCTTCATATATAATTTTATTTGAGTCCTTATTTTTGCTTGGTGAGTTTACCTAATGGCTTGTCTATTTTACTTACCTTTTTCTAAAACTAGTTTTTAGATTTATTTGTTTGCTTAGTCACTATCTCATTTATTTATGCTCTGATCTTTGTTATTTCCTTTATTTTGCTAACTTTAGGCTTAGTTTATTCTTCTTTTATCAGTTTCTTGAGTTGTAAAGTTAGATTGTTTATTTGAGAACCTTGGCTTTTTTCTTTCTTGAAATAAGCATTTATTGCTAAACTTCCTTCTTAAAACTGCTTTTCCTACATCACGTAAGTTTTGATATATTCTGTTTCTTTTTTAAAATATGTTTTTATTGATTTCAGAGAGGAAGGGAGAGGGAGAGAAAGAAATGGAAACACCAATGATAAGAGAGAATCATTTATCTGCATGCACCACACTGGGGATCAAACTTGAAACCCGGGCACGTGCACTGACCAGGAATCCAACTGTGACCTCCTGGTTCATAGGCTGATGCTCAACCACTGAGCCATGCCTGTCAGGCTTGATATGTTCTATTTCCATTTTCATTTGTCTCGGTGTATTTTTTTAATATTCTTTTGAATTATTTTTAACCCATTTATTGTTCTGAACTATCTTTTTTAATTTCTACATATGTGTGAATTTTCTAGTTTTGTCTTGCAAATTCTAGTTTCATGCCATTGTGGTTCAAAAAGATGCTTGATGCAATTTGAATCTTAAATTTATTGAGACTTCTTTTATAAACTTGAATTTGATATGTCCTGAAAAATGTTCATGTGTACTTTAGTAGAATGTTTATTCTACTGCTGTTGTACAGAAAGTGCTATATATGTCTTTTATGTCCATTTTGTTAAACATGTAGTTTAAGTCTAATGTTATCTTCCTGCTTTTATGTCTGAACAATTAATCCAATGTAATAGTGGGGAAGTGAAATCCGCTACTATTATTGTATTGTTGTCTATTTAGCTTTCAGATCTGTTAATATTAGCTTTATATATTTAGACTCTCCTATATTGGGTGCCTAAGTATTTGTAATGGTTGCATCCACCTGAAGAACTGACCACTTTTTTTGTTATATAATGACCTTTGTCACTTGTTACAATATTTTGCTTAAAGTCTATTTTATCTAATATATGTATAGCTACTAGTACTCCTGCTTTTTTTTGTTTGTTTGTTTCCTTCGTAAGAAAATCTGTTTCCATCCCTTCCATTTCAGACTATATATGTCCTTGAAGTTGAGAAGCTCTTGTAGACAGCATATAGTTATGTCTTTTTTTATAAACTCTAAAAACCAATAAAAAATAAAATATAACCAACAAGTCAATAGTGGATATAAAATAATAAAAATTCACGTAATTTAAAAGCAGTCATAATGAAAATACAGAATAAAAGAACAGATTATCCAATTAGAAAACAACAAATAAGTTGGTAACTTTAGGCATAATCATACCAAAATTTTATTAAATATTTGAATAATCAATTAAAAGACAGAGATAGTCAGTGTGTATTACAAAGGAATACCCAATTCCATACTATGTAAAAGAACCACACTTTAAATGTAAAGACATAAAACATAAGAAAAAAGTAAATGATATAAAATTATACACAATGCAAATACTGATCAATAGAGAAGCTATATTAATATGTGACAAAGTGAACCACAGAACAAGATTTAATACCAAAGGTAAAGAAGGTCTCTCTCTCTCTCTTTCTCTCTCTCTCTCTCTCTCCACAAACACACACACTCACACATGCGCACACACACACAAATGACAATTAATCAGGAATGTATAAAAGTCCTAAATGCATGCTTAGCTAATGACAAGAACAAAAATGATTAAACTAAAAGGAGAAATGAACTAATTCACATTTATTGCTGAAATCTTCAACATTCCTCTATCAAAAACTGATAGAACAGCTACATGAAAAATCAGTAAGAATATAGATGTGAAAAATACCACCAACATAATTGATCTGACATTTATATTATGCTCCATTCAGCAATAACCAATGCACAGTCTTGTCAAGTACACAGAATATATACCATGATAGACCATATTCTGAATCATAAAAGCATTCTCAACAAATTCAAAAGATTGAAATCAAACAGAATAAAACTATAAATTAGTAACATGAAGTTATATAAAATATTCCTAAATATTTGGAAATTAAACTACATACTTCCAAATAATCCATTGGTTCCTAATTGGGAGAACATATTCACCAATTATACATCCAAAATTTATCAAGAATTCATAATACTCAACACTAAAAAACAAACAATCCAATTCAAAAATGGGCAAAGGACCTGACTAGATACTTCTCTCAAGAGAACATACAGATGGCCAATAAGCATATGAAAAAATGCTCAACATCACTAATCTTCAGAGAAATGTAAATTAAAATCACAATGAGATATCACTTCACATCTGTCAGAATGGCTATGATCAATAAATCAACAAAATACAAGTGTTGATGAAGATGTGTAGAAAGGGGAACCCTAGTTAGTACACTTTTTGTGAGAATGCAGATTGGTGCAGCCAGTGTGGAAAGCAGTTACCTCAAAAAATTAGAAATGGAACTCTGTTATGACCCAGCAATTCTACTTCTGGGAATATATCCACAGAAACCTGAAACACTGTGTGAAAAGAATATGTACATCTCTATATTCATTGCAGCATTATTTACAACTAGTGGCCCGGTGCACAAAATTTGTGCACGGGAGGGGGGTGTCCCTCAGCCCAGCCTGCACCCTCTACAATCTGGGACCCCTTGGGGGATGTCCCTGTGGGATTTGGCCTAAACCAGCAGTTAGATATCCCTCTCACAATCCCGAGACCACTGGCTCCTAACCGCTCACCTGCTTGCCAGCCTGATTGCCCCCTAACCGCTCCCCTGCCAGCCTGATTGATGCCTAACTGCTCCCTTGCCAGCCCGATTGCCCCCAACTGCCCTCCCCTGCTGGCCCAATCATCCACAACTACCTTCCCCTGCCAGCCTGATCTCCCACAACTGCCCTTCCCTGCCATGACCCACCTCCTCCACCGGGACCCACCTCCTCCACACGAGGTGGTGGAGATGCCGGGACTGGCCTCCTCCGTTCTGCACAGAGCCATGGGACCCCCAGGCCTTACTGTGTGGAGCAGCCGCCAGGCCCTGCCTCCACTGTGTGTGCAGCCATCTTGTGGTGGCCATCTTTGTGGTGGCCATCTGGTGGTGGCCATCTTGTGGTGATGTCGTGCACGGGGGTCACCTAGGCTTTTATTAGTATAGATAGCCAAACTATGGAAGCAACCTAAGTGCCCATCAATAATAACAAATGGATACATATACTAGAATACAACAGAATATTACTTAGCCATAAAAACAATGAAATCTTACCATTTGCAACAGCATGGATGAGCTTAGAGGGTATTGTGCTAAGTGAAATAAGTCAGTCAGAGAAAGTCAAATACCCTAAGATTTCACATACATGTAGAATCTAAAGAATAATATAAATGAATAAACAAAACAGAAACAGACTCATAGATACAAAGAGTAGACTAATGGTTGCCAGAGGGAAGGGATTGTGAGCTGGGTGAAAAAGGTGGAGGGATTGAGAAGTACAGATTGACAATTTAAAATAATCACAGGGATGTAAAGTACAGCTTAGGAAATATAGTCAATAATATTGTAATAATGAGGGATGGTGCCAAATGGGCACTAGAAATATCAGGAGAAACACTTTGTAAAGTATATGGTTGTCTAACCACTATGCTGTACTCCTGAAACTAAAACAAAGTAATACTGACTGTAAACTGTAATCAAAAAATAAATAAATAAATAAACCATTGGTGAAATAAAAAAATCATAGAAAACTATAAAATTCTTTGAATTGTAAACAAACGCTTTGAAAACAAAATGTGAAAATTTCTGAGATGTAGTTGTTATTGGGAAACTTATACCATAGAATGCTTAAATTCTAAAAAATAAAAGGTTCTAAATTAGTGATCTATTTTTATACCATGAAAATTTATTTATTTGTTTGTTTGTTTGTTTGTTTGTTTATTTATTTTTATTCCCCACCCAAAGATACTTTTTCCCATTGATTTTTTAGATTGGAAGGGAGGGAGGGGGGAAGAGAGAGAGAGAGACATTGATGTGAAAGAGCCACATCAATTGGTTGCCTCCCACATCCACCCCAATCAGGGCCAGATATTGAACCTACACCCCAGATGCCCTTGACTGGGAATCAAAACCCTTACCCTTCAGTGCACGGGCCCAGGCTCTAACTTCTGACCAACATCAGCCAGGGCAACACAATGACAATTTTTTTAAAGAAGAGAAAATTAAAACCCAAGGCCATTAGAAGGAATAGGCTAACAAGAAACATAAATAAATAAAAGCAAAAACCAATGAGGTTTAAAACAAATAAAAACTCCTTAAAACCAATTACACTAGAAGAGTATCAACAAAATCAGTAAACTCCTGCCCAGCCAGTGTGCTCAGTGGTTGAACATCAACCTATAAAATAGGAGGTCACAGTTCAATTCCTGGTCAGGCACAGGCCCTGGTTGCAGGCTCAATCCCAAGTAGGGGGAGTGCAGGAGGCAGATGATCAATGATTCTTTCTCATCATTGACGTTTCTATCTCTCTCTCCCTCTTCCTCTCTCTGAAATCAATAAAAACATATATTTTTTAAAAAAAGTAAACTCCTAGTCATATTGGTAAATGAAAAAAGGGGAAAAAAACACTAATTACCAATGTTAAGAATGAAGTAAGTGATATCACTAGAAATCTGACAAGATATAAAAGTATGATTGATAAGTAATTATTATAAACAAGCATGCCAATAAATTTTATAATATAGATGAAAATAAATAAATTCTTTGAAAGAATCAACTGATAAAATTTATTAGAGAAGAAATACTCTGATTCATACTCCTATATCTTTTAAAGAAAATGAATTCAAAATTAATAACATTATAGGAAGGTTATAACCCAGGCCCAGATTGCATTGCTTGTGAATTCTACAAAATATTCAAGGGAGAAATGATACAATACTAGATAATAAAAGAGGAAATAATTTCCAACTCATTTTTTGGGGTTAGTATTACCCTTAAACCAAAGGCAGGCAAAAATTACACAAAAGAAGATGAAAAAGAAGAAAAACTACAGATTAATATCTGTATGTCATTAACACAACAATAACTGTTAGTTCACATTATACTAGTGGTCCTAGACCACAAAATAAGGCAATAATAAGCCATAAAAAAACTTAAAAATTGGAAAGTAAAAGGTAAAAAATATCTTTATTTGTAGATAATATATGTACATACATTAAAAAATTCCAAGAAAACTATAAAGGCCATATGATGATATAATGTTGATATAAAAATTTTTGTATATATTTGCATTGAAAAATTATGAATTAAAATGTTATAAAGTTCTCTAAATTTCACCTTTTCAAAGAAGTCTTTGTTGGACACAACATTTAAAGTAACCCTGTCTTATTCTTTTCAGTCTATCACAACCTCCTACATTACTTTTAATATATTCAGAATCTGTAGTAAGATATACACAAAGAGCTATGATGTTTATTATCTGCCTCTCCCACTAAGTATGAATTCCTTGGTAGCAAAGTTGGACTTTCTTGTTCACAGCTATGTCCCTAGCATCTAGAACATAATGCATGTTTAAAACTCAATAAATCCTTATTGAATTAATGAATGACTTGATTAATATTTATCTACATTAGAATTTTATTGTCTTTTTATTTACTTCTATATTGTGTTTCATTTCTGAATATAAGCTCTTGAGAATAATAAGCATGTGTATCTTCCTAACTGCTGTAACCCCAGATCTTATCCTATATAATAAAAGCCTAATATGCTAAGTGTCCGGTCATTTGTTCAACAAATCAAAGTGTAATATGTTAATTATATGCTAAGGCCACTCAACCACTCACTATGACATGCACTGACCACCAGCGGGCAGACAGTTTTCCAGTCACTATGACATACACAGACCACCAGGGGGTAGATAGTTGACCAGTCCATCAGTCTCTATGATATTCACTGACCACGGGGAGGGGCAGATACTCTGACCAGTAGGTTAGCTTGCTGCTGGGGTCTGGCTGATTGGGACTGATTGAGATGGGCTGGACATGCCCTAGAGCCCTCCCACAGTCCCTCCCCAGCTGGCCAACCTCCTGCATCCCTTCCTGGCCCCAATCTTGCATCTGTGGGGTCCCTTGGTCTGGCCTGTGCCCCCTCACAATCCAATAACCCTCAGGGGATGTCAGAGAGCTGGTTTTGGCCTGTTCCTGCAGGCCAGGCCCAGGGATGCCTCTGGTGCATGAATTCGTGCACCAAGCCTCTAGTAAGTTTATAAGAAAAATGGAATGTACCTATAAATTCATGTTGACAATTAGGTAATGAATTTCACTTTTTAAAATGTTCTAAGTCCCCTGAAATAATTAAATGGCATTATAAATATCTTTATGAAGATGTAGTAGTATTCTTTATATAGTCACATAACTTCATAAATATTTCTTCTTGCTGTTGATAACATGTGAATTGAATCATAAGACTTGTTTAGCTGGCATTTGTGTCAGGGAACACTGTAGTTAATTAAATTTGCCTGATTCAAGTTTCACTTGTTCCTAATTTCCACAGGATTAAAAAAAAAAAGACATTTAAAACTAAAATACCCTGTATTTTAATTTAGGTGACGAGTGATTGTTTTGATGTAAGTATTAACTTATTTCTCCCTTGAATTTCTCCTTCATCATTTCTTAAGATGAAATACTACAGAGCAATTTAACTAGTGCAATAAGACAAACATTTCACAGGTTAAATGATGAACATTTGGGTGGTGCAGAAGTGGCAATAAGCAAGTGTTTGGCAAACATTTTGTGATCAGTGAAGAAGAAGAAATGAGAATACCTCAGGATACAAGAGAAATAATAAGCTATTATTCTCTTAGACCTCATGGGCATCTTAGAAATAAATCACAAATAAGCCACAAGCGAGACAGGTGATACTGTATATAATTTGTAACATTGTAGTTAAAAAAAATGGAAGTAAAAAACAGCAACATTGGCAACATTGGTTACATAAGTATGCTCAAAGGTAAAGAAAAATAATCATAATTTAGCACACAGATGATTTTTTCCTAAGACATTTTTCTTAAACAGAAAATAATTTTTTGAGAACAATAGTTCTCTACTGATATCCATAACCCTGGATTATTAATGGGTTTGTTAACAACAGCTCATGGACAAGTGGGGACATTCACTTAGAATTTACACCTAGAACTGGTTGAAGGTA
This sequence comes from Ia io, assembly GCA_025583905.1. Classification (NCBI taxonomy): domain Eukaryota; kingdom Metazoa; phylum Chordata; class Mammalia; order Chiroptera; family Vespertilionidae; genus Ia; species Ia io. Next base: position 46,210,996 of record JAJQQW010000009.1, on the reverse strand, counting down.
TGAAATTCTATGACTATGCTAGCCCAGTATCTTACTACTTTTCAAAGAATGAACAGTTTAGTTATTAGAAAATGTGCTCTGAAAAGTTGGGTAAAACAGCTTCTAAAGCTCATTCATGTTGAACATTATCAGCTTCTGTGAAACACTTTCACTGTAGCTCTGGATGAGTTTTTTGTTTCTTCTTTCTTAGCTTATTCTAATTTTTCTAGGGCTTCAGGAAGAGTGCTAATCTATGAGGAAGCTGGCACATAAAATTCTATTTCTTCAGAAATTATCAAAGCTTCTCATGTCAGTGTTGCACCATAAGAGGGATTTTTATGTGCTTTTTGTTATAATCCTGAGCCTGTTTTATTCTATGCCTCAAGGCCTCTGGCTTTTAAAATTGATAGCTGCCTTAAAGAGTGAACTGGTTAAGATATTTTAGTCAATCTCCATTCTTGGATTCATAAAGTACACTTTTTCATGAAAGCCAGGTACATTCACTTCTGTCATATTTATCTCTCTGCATCTCATGAGAAAGACCTTATACTAACTACTAGAGGCCTGGTGCATGGAATTCATGCACGGGGGGGGGGGGGGGGCGCGGTCCCACCCTCTAAAATCTGGGACCCCTCTCACAATCCAGGACTGCTGGCTCCCAACCGCTCGCCTGCCTGCCTGCCTGATTGCCCCTAACTGCTTCTGCCTGCCAGCCTGATCACCCCCTAACCACTCCCCTGCCAGCCTGATTGATGCCTAACTGCTCCCCTGCCTGCCCGATTGCCCCTAACTGCCCTCTCCTAAAGCCTGGTTGCCCCTAACAGCCCTCCCCTGCCAGCCTGGTCGCCCCCAACTGCCCTCCCCTGCCAGCCTGATTGCCCCTAACTGCCCTCCCCTGCTGGCCCAGTCACCCCTAACTTCTCTCCCTTGCCAGCCTGGTCTCCACTAAATGCCCTCTCCTGCCAGCACAACTGCCCTTAACTGCCTTCCCCTGCCAGCCTGGTCACCCCTAACTGTCCTCCCCTGCAGGCCTGGTTGCCCGAAACTGCCCTCCCCTGCTGGCCCAGTCATCCCTAACTTCTCTCCCGTGCTGGCCTGATCCCCCCAACTGCCCTCCCCTACTGACCTGGTCACCCCCAACTGCCCTCCCTTGCAGGCCTGGTCCCTCCCAACTGCCCTCCCATGCTGGCCATCTTGTGGTGGCCATCTTATGTCCACATGGGGGTGGCCATCTTTGACCACATGGGGCAGCCATCTTGTGTGTTGGAGTGATGGTCAATTTGCATATTAGGCTTTTATTATATAGGATGTTTTTCCTTAGTAAGAGTTCTGACATACTGCCACCCTATTTTCTTATAGTTTTCTACCTTATTTGTTTTCCTATTTAGGAGTAACTTTTTTCACTAGCATGGTTCCTAATAATTAAAATACCAAAATCATCTTCATTTTTTCCTCTCTGTTAACTTAAGAGGGATAGGAGCAAAAAGTATGATTAATCCTTCCATCAACATTCAAAGTATAAAAATGTTAAATTATATTATCCTTACCCCTTTTAAAGAGGAGTTAAAAATAATCTTAAAAAGGTAGCTGACTAAGCCTCTGATGATCTTATCAGAGCTATTTTTTATATTAGTGTGCCTCTTAGATGATATTGGCATCAAAAACCTCTCAAAAAAAAAGTGATATATTTCTTCTCACTTTAAGCAATAATTTACAGGGCCTACTCATTAGTAACATTTCAATGAACTTTTCTTAAAGCATTTGCTTCTTGTTTTGTATCTATTTTTTTTTCTCTAACACAACTAGATCAACCCATCATTTGGTGCTAGATAAGACCTGGAATCAGTGGCAGCCATTTCTGAAGAGACTATTTCTACTGAAGCTTTATTTCCACATGTTTTGGGAATTATTGTCTTTTGTGATAACATCAAGGTTACTAATTGCTTTTGTGCTCAAGGTATAAAAATCCACAATGGCAAGAGCTCAACACTTGGCTTTAAATATTTAGGAATTCCTTATCTCTTCATGTTATTCCTTCCTAGATCCTCCAAATGTCACATGTATGAAGTTGATTTCTCTCTCTCTCTCTCTCTCTCTCTCTCTCTCTCTCTCTCTCTCTCTCTCTGTGTGTGTGTGTGTGTGTGTGTGTGTGTGTGTGTGTCTATAGGAAACCAAGGTTTCTGTGCTTCTGAGTAAACAACTGATCACTATAAAAAGCTAACCCTATTACCAATTGACAGCGTTCTAAAAGATAGCACTTCATTCCTTGAGGTTGTAGTACTTCAATCAAAGGAGGAATGCTACTAGGATGGGATAATTTGCTGATGAATTATTGAAACAGATTATCTATAAGATCAATTTTCAAAGACATTTATGGATATTATATATGGTTTGCTTTGGACTTTTCTTTCTCATTCTGTTTTCCTCTATTAAATTTGGTGTGTGTGTGTGTATATACACTTGTGTAATAAATTGTCTTTTCTTTGTTGAAGTTAAATATTAGGACTATTCATGGTATTCATGTTTCACCCAGTTTTCTTATTCCTTCTTTCACAGATTATTAAGGCTGAATATTAATCCAATAGTTTTGTATTTCCTCATAATTACATCCCTGCAGTTCTTTAGCTCTTTAACAACTTCTGTTCTTCATAATTGACATAGTATGGTGCCTCTTTTTTCCTTTTCTAAGAAGCTAATATATCATTATCCCTCTAGGTTAAACTGATCAATTTCACTGCTTGAAGTGGTGTTTGGATATTCTCATTTTCTTTACTAGTTTCACTCCTTCTATTTGTTGGTTAAAGCCTGGGGTAAAGAAAGTACTAGCAAAACATTTAAGGCAGATGAGTTTCTCATTCAATAATTTTTGGTAGCAAAAATATTTCTTCCAGATTTTTTTAAAGCAAAAGGATACAAAGCTTTGAAAACAAGTTAAGGAACTGTCAATGAAAATCAGAGAATAGTGGTTTAGAATACTTTCCTCATGCAAAAGTTAGTAAATGTATGTCAACTGGAAAAATAATGATAGTGTTAATGGCAGGGTAGCTGATCAAAAGTGGAAACAGGCAGCAGTAGGAAACCAACTGCCAATGTAAACTCTTATCTAAAATTCTGTGATCTCATCAACAAATAATTATTGAGTAGCATTTGGTGGACAGTAGGCTGAGCACACAGAAATAAGGAGAATTACATACAGATTTATCAATTGCCTATTTTATGTTCCTCTATTTCATAATTGTGTATTTCAATAATGCTTAAAAATGCTAAAGCATCTTTCAAAACAATGTGATTGAAGTCCAGGAAATTGAAGTGCCCTCTCCACATTTACACAACAGTAAGTGCAGACCTGGCATTTGCAACCATTTCTAGTTGATGCCCAAGCCCATGTGTTTCCAATACACAACATGCACCCCTTACTAAAAGTTAATCAAAAGAACACATTTCAAACCATGTAGTAGTTTAGTAAAAGAACAAGTTAATGAGCCATTAATCCACATATATTCAACATAGAATATGTGACCAACAAGCCATGTAGTGCTGAAGATTTCAAAACATTGTTCCAGGTTTCTAGATTTAGAAAGATGTCTTGTAATTGGAGGGGGGGGTAATAATGATACATAAAAATCACTGGTGTAGTATAAAAAATTTAAATTAAGTGTTGTAGATCAAAATGAATCCTAAATGAGTTTCAAAGTCTGAGTGCTAAACAACTGTTTTTCCCTTTGGTAGTATTATGAATGTTTTATCCCACTATTTCTAGGCCTTCTCAAAGTGTTTCGCCCTTGTGTTCAAATCTCCACTCATTCCCAACTCATAAGGACACAGACTGTGCTATTTCCACACTGTCTGTAGCATCAAACATGACTTTTCATAGGAGCTGGTATTTTGGTTATATTAGGTATAATTCATATCATTTGAATTTTATCAGGAGTTTTACGTTTGCAAGAGAATAGGAACTGGAAGTAAAATTACTGTATTTAGGACTGTCAAGTCCTGCCTAGTTTGCAAAGGCTTCTGAATTCTGTAGGATATTAAACTCAAATTTAAACCAGCATCCTCGGCTAACCCTCCCCTGCAGTTCTGCTAAGAAATTAATCAACAAGTGACTTCCCCGCATTCTGCTACCCAAACTACTGAGAGTGGCTTTACACCTAAAACAATACTAACATAGAAATTTGAACTTTTGCAAAAATTTCATGAGTTTGAAAAAGACAGCTTGGCTTGTGGGTGGATTTATAAAACATTTTCTTTTTTGGTGCATCATCAGTTTCTTTCTTCTTCTAGGTTCCATTTGGTTATCTATTTCCTCCATTTTCTTCAGATGGCATTTCTTTGCACTTGTTCATTGGTTGGATCATATTTTTAATTGTCTAACTGAAGACTCCACCTGTGGATTATGCCTTCTGTCTGCTAACATTGCTATTAAAATTCCCTTTGTTTCTCTCCAATTCTGGTCTCATGCAGTTTGATCAGTGTCATTTCTGGTTGGTTTATTTCACACTTACAAAATCTACACATCTATATAAAATGAGTTCATTTCAGTATACTTAAAAATCTCTGTGGGGCTAGGAGTGTACAGTTTTATGTTGTTTTAGAAAAAGAAAATTGTAATCTATGTATGAAAGTAGATAGACTAACACATCCTTATTGTCACGTAGCCAGAATCTGCTTTATTTATTCCTAATGTATGGTTAAATCATCCCTCTAAAGGGCAGTCCAAGCCACCTTAGCCAGTGCACCATTTCTTGCTATTTTTCTTCCTCCTTTTCTCACTTTTGTCTTAAGAATCTTCATGCATCTAATAATCAGTTTCCCAACTTCCCTCACCAAAGTTCAAAGCCAATCTAGGGCAGACTCTTTAGTGGCAAAATTAAAATGGGAATTGTGAACAGAGGAAGGGTTACTTCTCTCATTGCTGTCTTTTCTTCCATCTGAGGGTGGAAGTGTTTATGCAGTGTCATCGCTATCCCTCCCACACCATCCCTCTTTCATTCTTTACTATAAAATCTGAGCTATTTGTTTACATTTTCGTGACTTATCATTTTTTATCTATTATATGTGATAAGCATTATGCTAGATTGTAGAGATACAATAGTGAGTAAAATATATGAGAAATTCCTTGTGCCCTAAAGGAATACAGCTTATCATGGGAAGACAGTCATCAATAAGAAAATTACAAACTTAAGTATAAAATTGCCCTGTGATAAGTGGAATAAAGAATACACAATGTTATGAAGGTATATAAATTTTAAAAAATGGACCCAGTCATGGAAGTAATAATTGGCCTGAATCTAAAAAAATAAGTACTGAGAATTAGCTAGGCCAGAAGGGAGAAAGGAGTAATATTGGGTTGAATCATGCATGTTCCACCAAAATTCAAACCACCTGAAACCTTAGAATGTAGCTTTATTTGAAAATAGGGTCCCTGTAAATGTAAGCAAGTTAAGATGAGCTCATACTATATTAGGTTGAGCCCTAATCCAAGGACTGGTGTCCTTATAAGAACAGGGAAATTTGAACAGAAATATAGACAGAGGGAAGGTGATGGGAAGATATATTGGAGAAGGTCATGTGAAGACAGAGTCAGAGATTATTACTACAGACCAATAAATAATAAGAACTGCTGGTAACCACCAGAAATTAGGAGACAGGCATGCGATAGCTTCTCCATCAGAGCCTCCAGAAGGAATTGACCCTGCCAACACTTTGATATTAGATTTCTGGTTCCAGAACTGTAAAAGAATCAATTTCTGTCTTTTTAAGCCACACAGTTTGTAGTATTTTGTTAGAAGAGTTGTAGGAAACTAATACAAGGTATTAAGCAGTTGGCCAAAAATGTAGAGTGTGAAAAGGCCTTCTTGCTGTAGAGATCATGGTGCCTACAGTAGAAAACTTAATTGACTGATGACCTCAGCAGCTCCTATCCTAAATCCACTCCCACATTCACTCTGAAATTACATTTCCAAAGAATGATTCCAGCCAGTAAACTATCATTGTAGGGGTATAAGTATAGGTCCATTTCTATGAGACATGGGACTCTTTCCATGGGCAACACTAGTTCACCTCATTAACCTGCCTAAATCTTTGTTAGAGCTATACTGCAGTCTATGAGTCTTCTTATACAATCTTTATCCTCCCTACCCCCTTTTATAATTTCAGACCTGCATCATGGTATTGAAGTTTTCCTAGCCTTCCCAACCTCCCTTTCCTTTACCTTTTCCAGGTGTTTTACACAATAAATATTTTGCATATCTTATCCCATCTTGACGTCTACTTCTCTGAGGACCTCAATGAATAAAAGTGGTGTCAGGGGTGATCTAAGAAGATAGGCAGTAAGATGGGGTTTAAGATTGTCTCATTCACCACCTCAAAGGTTAAGAGGATGCCAGTCTGAGTGGCATGTGGGACATCAAATGGATGAAAGATATCCAGTGGAGGGACATGTCCTTGGAGACATTTGAAAAATATGAATGGAATGATGCTGTAGTTGCCATAAAAATACATCTTGCAGGGCTTTGCCTACAGGAACTTAACTGACCAAGAACTCCATATTCTGTGCACTGAAATACATCACATATAGCCATAGGCTATGCCTCCCATGGGCTGTTCCCAGCCACTGCCTGTTCCCAGCTGGCGGGCCCCCATCGGCCCCTGGTGCTAAACCATTCGTAGAGACCTGCTTCTAGGTCAGGGTTTCCTACACAGAAGACCAGCTCCCTTGCTGCGATCTATTGAAAGTCAGCTCTCAACACAAGGGTTTGTCTCACTCCCATCCTCTTTCTTCCCCGGGGGCCACATGCCTGCCACAGTGGCTGTGGCAGTGGGGCAGCGAGGGAAGGAGGAGGGGGGAGGCAGGGAACTGTGCAGTGGTGGGACACCTACAGCTGTGGAGTTGGCATCTATTCCTTCTGCGCCTGGCCCGGCGACTGTCACCTCCTCTCTGGACAGGGCCTTCGGGGCCTGTCGGGGCCTTTGGACCTGGGCTGGGACAGAGAACCACGGGTGGGTGGCGGCAGATTCCCTCCGCAGGGCCAGCTCCCTCCTCAGGGCCGGCGGCCAACCTCCCAACCGCCCTCCCCAACCACCACTCCCCCAACGCACAAATACACCTTGCAGGGCTTTATCTACAGGAACTTAACTGACCAAGAACTCATGCACCAGGCCTCTAGTATTTATAAAATTGATGAAAATTCTGGACACCCAATGTGGTAGCTGTGAAAATATACTTTTGGTGACACCCTGACATTCAAATGAGACCATGCTTCCTCCAAACTGCTCCCAGCCAATAACTGAGCACACAATGGCACCACAGATAGCTCCAGCTGGTGTGGCTCAGTTGGTTGTAGCATCTTCCCATACACCAAAAGGTGTTGGGTTGATTCCCGGTTAGGGCACATACCCAAGTTGTGGGTTTGGTTTCTTTTTTGGGTTCTGTGCCAGAGGCAACTAATGGATGTATCTCTCTCACATCGATGTTTCTCTTTCTCCCTTTCTCTCTCTAAAACATTAATAAAATCTTTTTTTAAAAGTACTATAGAGAAGCTGGGATATTTCTGCCCTTTGTGGAATTTCTCTGATGTGCAACGTTTTCTTAGAGACATCTCACTGACCTGACCTAAACTCTCTCAAAAATACCCAATCCTGTCCTTTTCCCACCTCCTTCCATGGATGTAGAACTAGTTTAAAGGCTTTCCTGTTAGATTGCTGCTTTCTCTTCCTTCATCAACCTCTTTAGGCATTTTCCCCTATTAAATATCTTCCACATCCTAACCTAGCTGATGTATTTTATGAAGGATAGCAAGGCTTTAAAATTTGACAAACACCAAGGGAGAATGACTGAGCAAACAAACCACCACCAAGTTCGCCCCATAGGACCAGCCAAGTGGAACACTACTGATGACAACACTGTTTTACCCAATATCTATCATCGTCAGGAATAGTCACTACTGTGCTGCTAGATTCCTGATACTTTCTCTCCTGTGGTCACCCCATCATGATAATTTCTCAGTATTACCTACTCTTCATATTACTCCCTCAATATTCAAAGTCCCAAGAACTAGGGAATGATTGGCCGAGCCAATGACAGGAAATGTTCCTTAAATTATTCTAGAGGAAGCAGTGTACTGCATTCTACAAGTATTTCACGCAATGAGGAATTAAACTAAATAAGCAGAGAATTAGACATCTGAAGGAAAACCAAACAAAAGTATTCACAACAAATGCAAACCAAAATTTCTCGTTAAATAGTGAAAAAAATGTTTTAATTAGACTTCAAAAGTAAAATTTTATAAAATCTTACTAATTTTTGTTTTAAAATAATTATATTGTGTTACATATTTAAGAGAAAGTAAATTGTGCATTAATTTTTGGAAAGCATAAATTGTTTATATGTAATTACTCTCGTCAAATTTCATATTAGCCTAAAGTAATATTCTTCAATTTTATATATTAAAACAATAATAGAAATGGTCGTTTCTGCAAATTATTCAAGAACCTTATCAATTTTCCCAAATAGATCCACCTAATCCTTTGACATTTAAGTCATTCTTTTTGAAATATCAATCATATCATTGTTCTTTTACTTTATTTTAAACTAGTTTAATTTTGTCGCTCCAAAAGACATTCCAGTGCTCTGTACTCTGGTTCAGATTGACTGCATTTGACACCTAACCAGCTCATTCACCTTTGAGCTAAATTACAGAAACAAATTACTAACCTCTGTGTAAATTCTTTTCTCCATCTGAAAATGGGGATAGCCAAAGTACCTCCTTAATAGGTTTTTGTGAGGATTAAATAGGTATAGATCTCAGAATAGTGCCTGCTATTACACAGTAAGTGTTCAATAATAACTTGTGAACTGCTATCATAATCGTTATTTGATAAAATTTTGTCTGAGATGTCAGAATACTTTCCTTGAACTTCCTAAAACCATGTATCAGTTGTAAATTTTACAGTTTAAGTTTGACATTGACTTATGTTTTTAATAATTTTGGATAATCAAAGTAGATAGATAAATGATAGATAAGGAATGTGTGTATGAAAATTAGCAAGACACATTAAAATTCTACAAATTAATTGGTGTAATTGGGATAGGATAAATGTTATGTTAAACTAAGAGGGATGTCTGAGTGGAGACTAATTAAATAAGTGGTGGTTTAATTAAGAATATTTTTTATATTATGACAACATTTCTCTAATAGATTTATGGAAAAGAGAATCACAGCTACATAATATAAGAAAGAAGTGGTGGAAGAGGGGGATTCTGGCCCAAAGTTGAATTCTAAAAGTTTTAAAATTACTAATTTATTTTCTCTTAGTTGTACTTTGAAAATGACTATTCTAGTAAAAGTGTTTTCCTATTTTGAAATTTGGGAGGCAGTGGGAGGGTGGGTGGGTAGGAAGAGATCAATCAAAGAACTTGTATGCATATATGCATAACCCATGGACACAGACAATAGGGTGGATGATGAAGGCCTGGGGTAGGAGCTAGAGGGTGGCAGGGTGGGTGGAGGCAGGCTAGAAGAGGTCAATGGGAGAAAAAAGGGGACATTTGTAATACTTTAAATAATAAAGATTAAAACAAAAAGATTGTAAAACATCATATATTCAGATAAATTGGGTTTTAAATACTATTATGAAAGTTGTTGAAAACAGTAGAAAATATTTTGTAAGGAAACAACACATAATATTTTTGAGGATCTCAGAGATTCATTAATTTTTTAATCTAATTTACTATGTAAAGTTGGCATGAGGAAGAACTTAAGAGATATTCTTTCTAGTCCTCTTAAGATAGACACTAAAATCCTTAATGCGTCACACAAGGACACTCTTACCTCTCCATCCTCATTTCAGTCTGCATTCCGATGTCCAGCAAAGCAGCCTTTTTAACTGTCCCTTGCAGACCCTGCTTTCTTGACACACAGACTTTGCACATGTTATTCCTTCCTTCTAGATTATGTTTTCTTCACCCTCATCCTTGCCTATTAAATTTTACTCATTCCTAAAATTTCAGTTAAATCATTATGTTTTCAGCAAAGTCTTTCCTGATCATCTATTTTTCAGTGCTCTCGGAAAACCACATTCCTTTCCTTCATGGAAACTCTTACTCATTACGTATTAGTGGTTAATTCATATTCATTAGCTACTATTGCTTGTCTACCCCCCAAAGATTCTAAACATCATAAAAGCATTGAACGTGTCTTTTTTGTTCCTGGCTTTAACTCAGAGCTTAGCAGAGTTCTGGACACACAGTAGGTCCTCGATATATATTTATCACGTAAATAAAGAAAGGTGTTTTATGCAAAAGAAGTTAAAGATTGGGCTTCTGTGGCCCAATGACATATTTAAATTTTATGCAGTTGTGTGTGAGTGTTTTAAGAGAAAGGAATCGATGGTTTCTGTTAAATTTGCACCAATGTTTTTAAAATAAAGAGAAATGCAAATTAAAACCACAATGAGATATCACCTCCACATGTCAGAATGGTTGTCATCAATAAATCAACAAACAACAAAGATTGGGGAGCATGTGGAGAAAAAGGAACCCTTATGCACTATTGGTGGGAACGCAGATTGGTGCAGCCACTGTGGAAAGCACTGTGGAGATACTTCAAAAAATTATAAAAGGGCCCTAACCGGTTTGGCTCAGTGGATAGAGCATCAGCCTGCGGACTGAAGGGTCCCAGGTTCGATTCAGGTTAAGGGCATGCACCTTGGTTGCCGGCACATCCCCAGTAGGGGGTGTGCAGGCGGCAGCTGATCGATGTTTCTCTCTCATCGATGTTTCTAACTCTCTATCCCTCTCCCTTCCTCTCCGTAAAAATCAATAAAATATATTTTTTAAAAAATTAAAAAAGAAACTGCCTTATGACCTAAGTAATTCCACTTCTGGGAATATATCCCAGAAAACTGAAACACTGATTGGAAAGGATATATGCACCGTTATGATCATTATAGCACTTTTTACAATAGTTAAGATTTGGAAGCAGCCCAAGTGCCCATTAGAAGACAAGTAGACAAAACAGCTGTGGTACATTTACAAAATGGAATACTACTTGGCTATAAAAAAGAAGGAAATCTTACCTTTTATGACAGCATGGATGTCCCTGGAGAATATTATGCTAAATGAAATTTGCCAATCAGAGAAAGACAAATACCATATGATTTCACTTATAGGTGGAATCTAATGAACAAAATAAACTAAAAAACAAAATAGAAACAGACTCATAGATACAGAGAACAGACTGACAGCTAGCTGTTATGCGGGAGAAGCATTGGGCAGGCTGGGTGAAAAAGGTGAAGGGATTAAGCAAAAGAAAACAAAAACTCATAGACACATACAACGTTATGGTGATTACCAGAAGGAAAGGGGGTGGGGAGAGGTAGTAGAAGAGGGTAAATGGGAAATAAATGGTGACAGAAGGAGACTTGACTTTGGGTGGTGAAGACATAATACAATATATAGATGATGTATTATAAAATTGTACACCTGAATTTTATTAACCTATGTCTCCCCAATCTACACTAATAAAAGAGAGAGATGCTAATTGACCATACCTCCACTATGCCCACCGCCAATTAGGAGTGATATGCAAATTAACCCAACAAAGATGGTGGTAAATTTGCATATGCAGGCAGGGCAGGCAGTGCCACACACCGCCAGTGGGGTCCAGGTCGCCACTGGGGATTGGGTCGGTGATACAGGCAGCACCTGACACCACCCGCGGGGTCCAGGCTACGATCGGGGACCCAGGCAGGTGGGGTGGGCAGCACCTGACGCCACTCGCGGGGTCCAGGCCGGGATTGGGGACCTGGGCAGGTGGGGCAGGCAGTGCCTGATGCTGCCCACAAGGTCCAGGGCGCGATCAATCGGGGACTGGGCAGGCAGGGGTGGCCAGCATCTCCGGGATTAGTGTCTGCCCCTGGGCCACCTGCGGACACCAGTGGAGCAGGCCCAGGTTGAACATTTTAATGAAAATGGGATGCCTGTGCCCTGCCCCACAGCTCCCCATCCCTGGCGAGGAGAGGTCAGTGGGCAGTTAGGAGGCACCAGGGCTCAGAAGGGACTGGGAGCAACCTTCAGGCATGCTACCAGGAAGAGGTGCTGAACCATGAGGACACTGAGGGCTGGCTGATGGCGGCGTGCAAAGGTGCAGATGAGGCGGCTCTTGGATGCGCTGAGCTCGAAAAGCTGCATGGACAGCCTGATGGATGAAATCGCCTTTCTGAAGAAGGTGCATGAAGAGGAGATCGCCGAGCTGCAGGCGCAGATCCAGTATGCTCAGCTCCTCATGGAGATGGACATGTTCTCCAAGTCTGACCTCTCTGCTGTGCTCAAGGACATCCGCGCCTAGTACGAGAAGCTGGCTGCCAAGAACATGCAGAATGCTGAAGAATGGTATAAGAGCTGCTTCACTGTGCTGACCGAGAGCGCTGCCAAGAACACCTACACGGTGCGCGCCACCAAGGACAAGGTGTCCCAGAGCCGCCGCCTGCTCAAGGCCAAGACCCTGGAGATCGAAGCAAGCCGGGGCATGAATGAAGTGCTGGGAAAGCATCTGCAAGAGCTGGAGGATAAGCAGAACGTCAACGTTAGTGCTACGTAGGACACAATCAACAAATTAGAAAATGAGTTGAGAACTACAAAGAGTGAAATGGCACGATATTTAAAAGAATACTAGGACCTCCTCAATATGAAGATGGCTTTGGACATTGACATTGCAGCTTACAGGAAACTCTTGGAAGGTGAGGAGACCCGGCTCAGTTTCACCAGCGTGGGAAACATAGCCAGCGGCTACTCCCAGAGTTCCCAGGTCTTTGGTCGATTTGCCTAAGGTGGTTTACAGACTAGCTCCTACTTGATGTCTGCTCGCTCCTTCTCTTCTTAATACACCAGCCACGTTCAGGAGGAGCAGATCGAGGTAGAGGAGACCATGAGGCTGCAAAAGCTGAGGAAGCTAAAGATGAGCCCCCCTCTGAAGGAGAAGCTGAAGAAAAGGAGAAGGAAAAGGAAGTGGCTGAGGAAGAGGAAGGAGAGGAAGAGGAAGACGGTGCCAAGGAAGAATTTGAGGACGCAAAGGAGGAAGAAGGCGGTGAAGGTGAAGGAGAAGATGCCCAAGAAGCTGAGGACGAGAAGAAAGATAAAGGTGCTGGGGAGGAGTAAGCAACCAAGAAGAAAGATTGAACCCCCCTTTCCTTAATTATTTCAGGAATAATCCTCCTGAAACCAGGTCAACCCCGTCACCAACCAAGCAGTTGAGTTCCCAATACTATATGAATTAAGAAGTCATTATATATATTACATTCTGAGGTGACTCAGGTTGGACATTAAATGTTGTGCTATGACTTTTCTCCTTATGCAGAGTATCTGTTTGCTTGCAGAGTGGCTTCCTGGCTTGCTGCCAGCCTGTGCATGGTCCATGCTTATGAGTTCAGGATCTACGACAATGTGAATAATTCAGATGTTTACAATAAAAACACATGAATACATGAATTCACTGATGTTAATATTAAACTTCATGGAAAAAATAGTTCTTTGAATCTTTGGTGGTTAGAAATTAAAGACCTCAAATCATGTGCAATAAACAGTAAATAAAGTTACACTGAATGACAAAAAAAAAAAAATACATTAGGGGCCAGGAAACATTCAAAGAACTGGGGAACCATTCCCAAATCAGGAAGGGAAGTCAAAGGGTGTATATTATTACTACGAATACAGTATTTCCTACTACTTACAACATATACAATGTAATGTTTTAGATGCCTTCCTGTTGCATAAAGTACATATTCTCATAGAGCAATACTGGTAGATATGTTATAGTTATGGCAGTATGTTGTATCCTATCTATATTAATAAAAGGGTAATGTGCTAATTAGACCAGGAGACCTTCCAGAAGTCCTTACGGACAAAGCCATGGTGGTGGGGCCGAGGCAGAGGCGGTTAGGGGTGATCAGGCCAGGAGGGGAGCGTAGTTGGGGGTGATCAGGCTGGTGGTGGGGGGAAGTTGGGGGTGAGCAGGCTGGCAGAGGGGACCAGTTGGGGGTGAGCAGGCTGGCAGGGGGGTGCAGTTGGGGGAAAGCAGGCCAGCAGGCAGAGTGGTTAGGGGCAATCAAGCAGGCAGGCAGGTGAGCAGTTAGGAGCCAGCAGTCCCGGATTGTGAGGGGGTTGTCCAACTGCTGGTTTAGGGCCGATCCCACAGGGGTCCCAGATTGGAGAAGATGCAGGCTGAGCTGAGGACACCGCCGCCCCCTATGCATGAACTTCATGCACCGGGCCACTAGTAAATTCAATAAAATTAAAAAATAAATTTCACTGAATTAAATAATGTCTTAGGATAATAGAAAATTCAAGCTACCATGCTGCTTATAAAAGATACATTTCTCATTGTAGTAAAAAATGGTGGTAATGATGATGATGCTCTTATATACTAGTATTTATTTAATGATAAAGAAAGCTCTTTTGAATATTATAATATAGGAAATCTATTTTTAGTGCATTTTATTACAGTATGGCTGACTGATCTTGGATATGTTGACATTTGTCAATGTAGTGGATTGAGGTGTAGAGAAATTTGGACATATGTTGAAGAACTCATGTTCTTCTTGTAAATAAATAGGCAACACAGGTATTTTTTTATATTATCTAAGGTCAAAACAAAAACAGAATCTTATGCTAAGGTAATGGTGACAATCATGACACCTGGTGTAATTCATATTATGTTTCACAGTTAAGTCTACTTCTGAGGTTCATCAGCAACCCTCGATTATTCAAATTTTACGTGCTTTCAATGTCTAGTTCAACTCATTCCCTTTTTGATTAGTATTCAATAAAGTGTGCCAGCTCATACAAATTCCTCCCTTTTTAAATTTCTTTGGGTCGATGCCAATGATTCTCAGTCTATTTTTATCTGAGAAAAAGAAAACATTTGCATTTTATAACCTACTCTCCATAGATATACCCATATTTTGACATCCCCAAAACATTTTTCAACAATATGAAGCAAATGGTTACACAAGATTTTTGACATAGCATACAAATCTGCAACATATGAATACATATTAATAGCCTTTCAAAATGGTAAAACACAAAACCTATAACATAATGAAACAGAAAAAAAATTAGGTAGAGAGGGCCAGGACCATGGGAGAAGGAAGTGAAATGGGAACCCAGCTAGGTGAAGTTACGAAGGCTCCCCAAATGGTTGGGAAGGAAGGGTGCACCGCGTGTCATGAATTTTAAAATGTATGGATATTACTAAGACAGTGAGCAGATAACCAATCACAAGGCAGTGAGGCAAGCATATATACAAAAAACGAGTGGCTCCCTTCCCTCTCCCCCAGCGCAGCACACAATGGATACCTGACATTCCTGTCACGGGGGAGCACATCCCTGTGCCCACGTGCTTTATGGCCATGTGGGCCTCCACACATGGACTATTGGACTGTAATTAACTTGGATACTAAATTTCTCCTGACTGTAACATGGAAAGGAAGCTCTGGACACTGGGCTGTTCCTGGAACCTTAGCTACACCTTTTCCAGGATTGTCTTATCCCAATAAACGTTGGTTCCATTAATCACTTTTGTCTGTGACTTCATTCTTACATTTTCGCAAGACAAGAACTCGAACTCAAAACACCCACTTTTTTTTGTTTCAATAATAATAATAGCTAACACTTCCACAAATATTTTCCCTAAATCAAGAACTCAAAGTCATATATTTCTCACAACAATTTATTACTTTTTTTCTTACAACAATTTGATAAAATAGGAATAGTATTATCACTTACAGATGAGGAAATAAAAGTACAAATGAGTTAAATAACTAGCTCAGTAAAATACAACTAGCAAATCACAAAGCTAAGACTTGAATGTGTGCATCCTAACACCATTGTGTATGCTTTTAACAAAAGTTCGCTTTAAGTTGTACGCACAATTTTAAGGCAGTACCAGCTGTAACTGAGGCTCTTAATTTTCCATCAGAAAATATTTCAGATTGCAACTGAGGTAATATTATTGTAAAAATTTTAATATATGAATAAATAAATAAAAACTTAGGAAATTTAACTTTTATTAACAGCAATTTTCTAAAAAATTAGGAAATATAAGCCCACAGTTACTTCTTAAGTTAGATTTTAGAAATGATTGTTTAATGCAGTAAATTTGCAAGCACTGTGAAGATGCAGTGCAGTATTTACACTGCTTTCCAATGACCATAATGCTAAGGCAGTTGCTGAGTACATAGTAGGTGTTTAATTAGTAAAAAACTTTCTGACTTACCTTGTAAATTCTTTCTAAGAAGATAGGTTTTCCAAACTTAACCACACATTAAAGTCAATGAGAGCTTTTTATATATATTTTTTTATTTTAAAATACCCATGGATATTTTAACCCAATCAACTTATTTTTAGAGAGTATGGGAGAGACCAGAGAAACATCCGCATGTGCGAACCCACAATGGAGCCTGCAATGTGCCCTTGACCTGAATCAAACCCCTGACACTGACGCTCTATCCACCGAGCCAAACTGACGAGGGCAATTAGAGAGATCTTTAAACAGCAGATATCAAAACTTCATTCTCCCAAGCTTCTGATTTAATTAACCATGGGTAGGTAAAAGCCTCCGGAGAGACATGTGCAGTGAGAGCTGAGGATCCAGGATCTACTCGTGGTTACTTTCAGAGTAAACTACTCTGGAAGAGGAAGAGGCATTAGTGCTAGAAGAAAAAGAAGAGTAGCAGTGGGAAAGAATAGAGAGGAGAAAGAAAAAACAAGTCACTCATTTATACCTTTCATTTTAAACCCTATAATCAATTACATTTTTTTTCCTAGAAGTGGACTTTTTACAATGATTTATACCTTATATTTTCATGTAATATCAGAAAATATGCAGTTTCTATCTCCAAAATAGTCCCCCAAACTTTAATTTAGATTTGGGATAATATTAGGGGGGTATTTTATAACCTCAGAATTAAAATCATACTGTCTTAGATCATACTACCAGAAAAAATATATTTGCTAAATATATGATTTCATAAATAAATGAATAAATATTTACGGGATTATCATTCTCAACTTCTATTTGTTTTCTAGTGCTTACTTTCTATTGTATTTCAGTCCAGATTACCATGTAATTCAACTGCTTTGAGGCAGGTCCCTAGCCCTCAGTGACCTATTTCAAAGATCATGCAAACACATTTACTCAGACCTTCTGAATTTACTTCTCCCAGCCCCACTGTCACATTGCTAGGATAAATAATTATTTGCTGATATTAATTTTCTAAATTCAATTAACTAATTAATCTATGAATATTCATCCCATTGACATTTAAATTTTCCTATCAAGCTACCATGTTTTACCTGTTGTGATTGCTTTTGGTATCACTTTTATGCCCTGAAAGCACTTACACCTCTAGAAATCACAAGTGATGCCAATTTTTTATTCTCTTTGTTGATAAAATGGCTTTTTCTTTCCCAATGTGTGTTAATTTCATGAAAAGACAAAATCTAACCCAGAACTTGCTCAGGAAACTCTGTTAAATTTTGATAAGAAAACTATGAGTAACCAGAAATCGATTTCATTGTCTATAGTGTATCAAAATCTCACATATGTAATGAAGTTAAGGCATACAGAAAGAAAATTGTTTGTGCTCAGAGGAAATAAAGAAACTACATGACAAAACAAAACAGAAAATATGCAAGATATGTCATTTTCTATTAAATACTTCATTGTTGGTAAATAATCATTGTTAGAGGTTTTTGATTAGACTTTTGAGCACAGAATTGTTACATTTAACATGAAAAAACTGATTAAATTGTTTGAATTAATTACAAAAAACTGATCTATTAAGGAATAATTGATTCACTTCCATTGTTTCCCTTATTCCTTTTTTTAAAAAATGGATTTATAATAAATTGTGATGATGTTATCCCTCCTTAAAAATTAAAGTAATACAGAAATTCTCCATTAAAATTATGTTCATTGGAAATGATATCTTCATTTTTCTAATTTGTAAACTAGAGGCCTGGTCCTCTCAGCCCAGCCTGTACCCTCTCCAATCCGGGACCACTCAGGGGAGGTATGACTGCCAGGGGATTGGGCCTAAACTGGCAGTCTGACATCCCTCTCACAATCCTGGACTTCTGGCTCCTAATCACTCACCTGCCTGCCTGACTGGTCACCCCTAACTGCCCCCCCCACGCTGACCTGATCACCCCTCACTGCCTCTTCATGCCAGCCTGGTCACCCCTAACTGCCCCCCTGCTGGCCTGGTTGCTCCCAACTGCTCCCCTGCTGGCCTAGTCACCCTCACTGCCCTCCTGCCAGCATAATTGCCCTCAAATGCCCCCCGCCAGCCTGGTTGCCTATTACAATCCCTCCCCCCCCCGCACCAGCCTGGTCACCCTCATGGCCCCCCTGCTGGCCCGGTCACCCCATGCAGCCTGCTGTTCAGTCGTTTGGTTGTCCCTCACTAACCCCCCTGCCAGCCTGGTTGCCCCATGCAACCTGCTTGTTCAGTCATTTGGTTGCCTCTCGGGCCAGCCCTGGGTGGCTGGGCAGCCACCATCTGAGGCTTGCCTGCACCTCAGGCCGTCCCTGGGCGGCTGGGGGGTTGAGGGGATTGGGCACCTCCATCTTGTGGCTCTGGGCTGTGCCATCTTTGAGGGCATGGCAGTCAATTAGCATATTCCCTCCTTATTGGCTATAGGCGCCACCATCTTTGTGAGGGAGTGACAGTCAATAAGCATATTCCCTCTTTATTAGATAGGAGGTTAAATTTTTCCTCTTATAAACTTCACTTTTTTAAAATTAAGATTAATTTACATGTTGAGATGATTATATGATACCATTTTCATCTTTTATGTAAGTGAAAATTAATAATTAAACAAGAGTTGTTTTCACCCTAGCCAGTTTGGCTCAGTGGATAGAGCATCAGCTTGTGGACCAAAGGGTCCAGGGTTCGATTCCAGCTAAGGGCACATACCTTGGTTGCAAGCTCCTCCCCGGCCCAGGCCCTGGTCAGGGCTCATGCAGGAGGCAACTAATCAATGTGTTTCTCTCACATTGATGTTTCTCTTTCTGTCTTTCCTGCTCCTTTCCACTCTCCCTTAAAATCAATGAAAAAATATCCTCGGGTGAGGATTAACAAAAAAATAAAATAAATAAAATAATTGTTTTCAAGAATATAAATTTTGATGAATACTGTATAGTATTTCAATACTTTTCAGGGAAACTAATATAAAAATTTATTTATTTTATTCTTTTTGTTTGCTATAACAACTTATGAGTAAGCATGTAAGCATGAAAACTAATTATAAATTGTTTTTACTGTCAATTGCTACTCCTCTCTATGTCAATTCTCAGCCCATCTCAAATATAATATATGAAATTCCTTCAAAACAGAAAAAAAAAACCCCACAAAGTTCTTGCTTACATTTCAAAATTAAGAATTAGTCTTGATGCTGATCATAATGGAGGAGAAAGAAATATTATGGAAAATATTATCAAATCTCTATTTGTGTTTTCATTTTATTAATAAGAGTCCAATGCCATTTATATGAATAAAGGGCACTTTCTATCCTCATTTTTCCTGTGACAGAAATGATGGGATGGGGAGTGAACAAAACAAAACTGTACCATATTTAAATAATATGCACAAAACATATTTGTACTCAGAGGTGCTTATAATCAGAATTCAAAAAAAATTAATAGTCTACAGCTATCCCTACAAGGAGGAGTCCTATTTAAAATTAGATATTCAACAAAATTCACTTACACATTTTGAAAACATTTATCTTTGTGTCCCAGATCTAGTTTTTACATAGAAGATCCTTGCCTTTAAGAGCCTAATGGAAGAGAGGGGACTTAAAACTCATAACAGATAATTATAATATACTAGAGGTCCAGTGCATGAAATTCGTGCACGGGAAGGGGGTCCCCTCAGCTCGGCCTGCACTCTCTCCAATCTGGGAGCCCTCAGGACCTCTGGTTCCTAACTGCTCACCTGACTGCCAGCCTGATCCCCCTAACAGCTCTCCCCTGACAGCCTGTTCGCCCTAACTGCTCTCCCCTGCTGGCCTGGTCCCCCTAACTGCTCTCCCCTGCCTGCCTGATCGCCTCTAACCTCCTCTGCCTTGGCCCTGCCAACATGGCTTTGTTGGGAAGGATGTCCAGAAGGACATCTGGAAGGTTGTCCGGAAGATGTTCAGTCTAATTAACATATTACCCTTTTATTAGTATAGATGCCACCTTGTCCTAAAAATGCAGGTTGTTCCTGGGTTTTCCTATCATGGAAGGGGAGCCTGCAGTAGCATCCTCAGTTCTGATCAGGGCTTATGCACTTGTGCTTTATCTCAGCAAATGTGATTCCTATAGAAGACTCTTGGATGTACCTTGAACATTTCTATAAAATTTGCCAAATCATCCTCCAAAAATGTTGAACCACTTTAAACTCCCACCAGCAACCATGCGTGCACCCTCCGTCCCACTTTGATGCCAATATCATTGATTTCTCCCTAGAAGCTCCCCTTCCGTCAACCAAGACTGCATGGTACTTGAGCCACCCTCATTGTTCAACTGGGGAGTTGATTTCCTGAGATAGAATTATGGAGGAGGAAAAATAGTTTTCCTCTACCTTTCTGAGTTCTTAGTGGAGGCCCTTGTAATGAAAGACAGATCACCAAGAGAAAAACAAAAATTCATTAACATGTGTACTTCATGAATATGTGGGAGATTCCAGGGAAAAATGAGTAACTCCTCAAGGTGGCTTAGAATGAAGATTTAAATACCTTCTTCCTAGGGAAAGGGGATGGGAGATGTAGGCCTCTTAGAGAAGAGTAAATGATATTTAGGAAAGATGAATGCGTGTTGGGGGATATAGTTTGTAACAAAGTTTGGGTGTGATGTCAACTTCTACTCTCTTGTCCGGTGACAGGAGTCAGTCTTCTCTGCCTGATGACACTTCTCCCGAACAGGGAACCTATGACATTTAAGCTCCTTTAGGGGGGGTCCAATTTTAGGCAGATCAGGAGACTTCATTGAAAGCCTCTGCATGCATTTGCTGTTTTTCAAGCATCTGCAGCTCAAGATCATCAATATAACAACACAGCGTATGTTGGAGTGGCATGTTCTCTGACCTTCAGAATAAAACCAACAAAAGCTTGTTTCTTTTCTTAGATTATTTGCCACAGTAGGTTATTCCCTAGTATTCTGACCAGATCTTTCTGGAAGTGGTCATAACATACCCTGTGCTTGTAGAAAGGTGTGGGCCACATCACTAAATAAACCAGGGGCAGTTTTCTCATCTTGTGGAAAGGGAGGTAAAGTTATGATAGTTTATCTCTCTTTCTACAGGTTTCTTGTGGGTTTGTGTCTCCACTACCCTCCCCACCTCCCCCCAGCAGCCCCAGCACCATGGTGGCGGGCCTTGGGACTGCTGGGGGGTTTGTATCCTGATCCGGCCCCCCCGCAGCCCCAGCTGCTGGGTGACGGCCTCCCTGAGGGTTTGTATTTATATGATACCAGGGCTTGGGGCTGTGGGGTGCCGGCCTCCCCGCAGGTTTGTGTGCCAGATCCGACCCCCCACCCCCGCAGCCTCAGCACTGCCATGGCGGGGCTTGGGGCTGCTAGGGCTGGCCTCCCTGTGGGTTTGTGTCCCTGATCCAGCTCCCCACAGGCCCAGCTGCTGGGTGCTGACCTCCTTGTGGGTTTGTATCCCCGATCCGGCCCCCACAACCCAGTGCCGCCATGGTGGGGCTTGGTGCTGTGGGGTGCCAGCCTCCCTGAGGGTTTGTGTCCACGATCCGACCCCCCCACAGCTCCAGCACCACCATGGCGGGGCTTGGGGATGCAGGGTGCTGGCCTCCCTGCAAGTTTGTGTTTCCCTGATCTGGCCCCCCGCAGGCCCAGTGCCACCATGGCGGGGATTGGGGCTGCTGTGTGCCAGCTGCCTGGCCGCTATGGGCGTGGCCATCTTTGTTGGGTTATTTGCATATTCACTCCTATTGGCTGGTAGCATAGCAGAGTGATGGTCAATTTGCATCTTTCTCTTTTATTAGTGTAGATTGTCACAGATGAAATTGAGCTTTGATGTAGTCACTCAACAAGTACTTCAAGATCCACCACAGTGTGCATAGGCCTTGCCCTCTGGGGCTTCAGGCTGAGCAGGCAGTTCAAAGATGTGTGCTTTGCCTAAAAGTAAACGAAATTGAATTTTTTATTTATTATTTTTTTAATGAAACAGCAAACTTTATTTCAGTTTTATCAGTTCTTCTGTTAATATCCTCTTTCTGTTCCAGGATCCAATTCATAATTATCTAATGCATTTAGTTCTTGTATCTCCTCAGCCTCCCCCAATCTTGAACAGCTCTTCCATCTCACTTTGTCTTTCATTACTTTGATACTTTTAAAGAGTCCTGATAAATTATTTTGCAGAATGTCTCTCATTTGGGGTTTATCTGATGTTTTCTCATAATGTGGTCATGCATTTAAGCAAGAATACCACAAAAGTGTAATACACAAAAGTGTAATACCACAAAAGTGTACTAAAAGGGGTACCTGCTATTGGTAGATCCTATTATTAGTGATGCTATCCTTCACCACCCAGGTTTCCTACTGTGAAATTACTACTTTCATTTTGTAATTAATAAATGTCTTGGGGGAATGTTTTGGGACTATGTAAATATCTGGCTTTTCCTCAAACTTTGACTCACTGCTTTTAGCATCCATCATGCAACAAATATTACTGTGTTTTTCTAATCTAATGTGATTTTCTATCCCTTATTTCTTCTACATTTATTAACTAAAACTCCTGGATAAGGAAACACTGTCCCTCCTTATCCATATATTTATTTATTCAATTATTTATATCTTAATTATTATTTTATTCTAAAGGTTACAACCTAATACTATTGTTATTATTTTGTTACACAATCTGTTCCAGCTTTGAAATTAAGATCTCCTTCAGGTTGGCTCCTTTGCCTTTTGTGAGCACTTGCTTACTTTCTGGCACTACAAAATGCTCTAGGCTCATCTTGTACTGTCCCTGCTCCAGCTGTGGAGTCAACTACTTCTCCAATGAGCTTTGGTTCCTTATTTTAAAATGATCTTTAGAAACCAAGATCAGAGTGATAGGATATTAATTATTTTAAGTCCTCTTAGGGTACAGTGTTAGGAAATTACACACACATCTTTCATATACCCACATGCATCTACATTAATTTCTTTATCTATCTACATAAGTCTTTTAAAAATCATGATTCATACTGATATTCTGATTCCAATCTCATATCACAGGGTTCATTCTAGTTTTGGCCATTTCCTTATTTGTAACTTCTTTTTCTGTCAGGGAGAACCTGATTCTCATTATCTATAATATATGTACTTGTTTGTTCCATCCTGGTACACAAATAAAGTAGTTTTCGAATGACTAACCGATGCTCCTGTGAGAAAACAAATAGAGAACAGTATTTGTGTACCATTCTCTTTGTCTTAACCTGTATCCAGTAAAAATGTTGTTTCCAAAGATTATTAGGTTAGTTCTTATTTTCTCTTCATTATTATGTAATTCATTCGTAATGTTATTCAATAACTTGTCATTTATTTGTAATAAGTTATTTGTAATAAATGTATTTGTTTCATTTTGGGTTCCCCTTATTTGGGTTGATTTTTTTTTTTTTAATTATGTACCATATAGGTCTATGGGTTTTGACAAACAATGGATTTTTTTAATTAAAATAATTAAAATTCACCAAAACCAGTTTGGCTCAGTGGATAGAGTGTCGGCCTGCGGACTCAAGGGTCCCAGGTTCGATTCCGGTCAAGGGCATGTACCTTGGTTGCGGGCACATCCCCAGTGGGGGGTGTGCAAGAGGCAGCTGATCAATGTTTCTCTCTCATCGATGTTTCTGACTCTCTATCCCTGTCTCTTCCTCTCTGTAAAACATCAATAAAATATATTTTTAAAAAATAATAATAATTAAAATTCAATGGTTGCATGCTTCAAATTTTCTTTTAATCCCATAAATCTAATTTGATAGTCATGATGGGCTTAATAAAATATGTGACCATAGGGGCTGGAAGGAGGGAGAGAAGGGAGGGAAATGGGAGATATTTGTAATACTGTCAACAATAAAAATATATTTTAAAAAGAGATGGAACTAATTGTGTCAGTAAGAGAATATTAAAGAGATGAGTGAGCCTGGCTGATGTGGTTGAGCATCAACCTATGAACCAGGAGATCAGGGTTCAATTCCCAATCAGTACACATGCAAGGGGTGGGAGAAGAGGGGGAAGGAGGAAGGAGGGAAGAGGGGAGGAGAAGGGATTGCAGCCAATCAATGATTCTCTCTCATCATTGATGTTTCTATCTCTCCCTATCCCTTTATCTCTGAAATTAATAAAAATATATTTTTTAAAAATTACCTTAAAAAAAAAAGAAATGAGAAATAATGGAAATAATGCAAAAAAATAGATTGTTAATAAAACTATGGCCTTCAACCAATATTGACTGAACTTGAGTAGAAATTACATAGTTCTCATAATGGCACACTTTGTCCATGATTTCTCTTATGCTTTTGTCTTCTTTTTGGTGGAAATGGCACTAAATTAATTATGCCCATAGTTAAGTTTTAGGATAACACAAAGTATGTAGCACTTATATGTAAACACAAATCAGCAAAGCTATGATTCTCAGGGTTTTTAGAAGAAAAGGGGAGAGCTTTGAAGACTTGCTTCATTTGTATGTACAAGTACTTGTGGTAATGAAATATGATTTGAAAGAGAGGTCTATGGAATATGACAAAACATATATGCTTAATTTTATGTAACTATTTTCTTCTAGAGTCAATTGCTCTTCTGCTTTTTTAAATGATTACTTGATGTTTTCTCTCCTCAAATATCAAAAACCTCTTCCATCATCTGCTCTCTTGATGAAGGATGGGAATAAAAGTGAAGTCAACAAAGAACAATGAAAAAGAGTCTAGCTTTCCTTTTCCTGCCTCAATGTTGAACTAGAATGTGCTGCTGCCTGCTGCCCTCCTCCTCCTAATCTTCTCTCCCAAAATTACTCATGAAGAAAATTGGAACAATATTATGAATGTCCCTCACTAACCTCCCTGCCGACCTTGTCACCCCAGGCATCCTGCTGGTCGTTACTGTTACTATGACAGCGTCCTGGACAATTTGCACATTCCTCTATTATTAGTATAGATAGTCTATAAATAATGTCTCTATGATAATATTACAGGCCTGCCTGTTATTTTTTTAGATAAATAATCAGCAAAAGAAATAAAAATAGATATGGTTTAAAATGGTTTATATTTTAGGAAAGCATTGTGAGGTTAAAGGAATTAGCTAGAACTGAAGGCTGCTAGCTTTTATTGTAGCCTTTCTGTCACTTTTATTTATTACTATGTGCATGTATAACTTTGGTTTCCTTATAACTTACATTTTTACCACATTAGGAAGGAAGTCTTTTTCTCAGGTAGTTATACAAAAGCACCCTGCCTTAATTTAGTTGATATCCTCTCTAGCCATGGTGTGAATTATCTACGAAGGACCAAAATAAGAGTTATAGGTACTATCCAGGCACAGAGGACACCTTAACCATAAAGCTAGGATTGGAGTTCAGAAAAGACAGCTAAAGTAGCAAAGAACTAGCAGGTATTAGAAATCCAAGCAGACATGCAGAGCCTAGAACTCATAAAATAGTTATGAGAGAAAAGTACACTGATAAGGCAGACTGTACCTATGTCCAAGTTTTTGTCTAGTCATTGGATCCTCAAGTGCTAATTCTAGCCAGAAGAAAGCAAGGAAATATTACACACAGTTATAGACAAGAGCAAATACAATAAAATTGTCAGGAAGTCCCCCAAATGATTTGCCTGATAATTCTATGGTCACTGCTTTAAGTAATTGAAACAAAAAAACTACTAAAAAGAACTCAGTGTCCACCACCTTAACCTGCATATTATAGTCAACTAGAGGCCTGGTGCACGAAAGTCATGCACTGGGAGAGGAGGGATCCTTCAGGCCTAGCCTGCGCCCTCTTGCAGTCCGGGACCCCTCGGGTAATGTTGCCTGCTGGCTTAGGTCCGATTGAACCTAAGTCGGCAGTCAGACATCCTGCTCACAGTCTGGAGCTCTCACAGTCCGGGACCCCTTGCTCTTTACATCCTGCCTGCAGTGGAGGCAGGAGAGGCTCCTGCCAACAACGCTGCGCTCACCAGTTGTGAGACCAGCTTCTGGCTGAGCGGCGCTGCCCCTGTGGGAGTGTCGCTCAGCCTGTGGGGGCGCACTGACCACCAGGGGGCAGCTCCTGCATTGAGCGTCTGCCCCCTGGTGGTCAGTGTGCACCATAGTCACCAGTCGTTCCACCGGTCATTCCGCCGTTCGGTCGATTTTCATATTAGGGTTTTATTATATAGGATTCTCATTATTCATGTTAATTATGTCCAATAAAGTCACCAAGAACACTGCATTAGTTAATACTGAACTACTGCTTTTAGAAGAAATACTGAGTTAGCTTCCTATGAGTGTCTGGTCACATTTTCATCAACAGATGGATGCATAACCTTGTTTTATGTGTATTTCTATTTATAGAAACCTTGTTTAATATACACTGTTAATTTATTAACATTGAACCCAGGGCCAACAGCTTACCTGAATGAAGCTTATATTTTCTCTGTAAGGCACATCACAGATTTCCTGCATTTAGAAATACTAGACAACAATTTGACACTATGTTTAGAGGCCATTTTATTTCTTTTTTTAGACAAAACTGTGAACAAAGAATATTAACCAGAGTGTCATATGAGCTATGTATGCAGTGTTGACATGATACCCAAAAGAAGTCAGCTAACTCATTAGGGAGTTTAGGAAGGCTCCCTAGAGGAGGTAGTATTTGATTTGGGTATTTGAAATAATCAGTAGGCATTCTTCATGTGGGAACAGTGATGAGTCGGGGAGCCTTGGATACAGGGTATTCCAGGCAGAGAGAAGCAAGGGAGTTTTGGGTAGCCCTTGTGAGAATGTCAGAGAATATGCAGGTTTTGAGTTCATGTCAGGATGGGTTCAGATTGTGAAAGACCATGCTAAGAAGTTGTAATTTTCTTCTCCAAATTGAGTGATCCTCTAAAAGGCTTTAATGAGGGAAGGGTCAGCATTACATTTGAGTTTTAGAAGATTACTCTGATGACTGAAGGGAGGACATATTTAATAGGGGAGAGAGAATGAAGATGCGTGACCACTGAGAAGGAAAAGAAATCTAAGATGGAGCTATTTCTGACGTAAGCTAAGACATTGGCAGTGGGTGTTAAATCAAAAACTGTGAAGGGTCTGAATTTCATCCTACTTATATGCTAATAAGTTAGTCTGCCATAGCTTTATATGCAAATGACATTAGCGAACAGAGGACTCCTTGGAGGCCATTTTAAACAGTAAAATTACCAACCAAAAGCACATATGAGTGAAAAATATGAAACTAAATATATTGTGAAAAGGACATTTGTTTACAGTATGAGAACTGAAACAAGAACACAGAGCATCACCTTGTTCAAACTCAGCTGGGAATGAGCTTTGACCTCAGGTGGAAATGGACACAAGTGACAATAATTCTACCTCTCTGAGCATGCCCATTAATCATTGCATGAATATTGATTTGGGGTTTGCAAGTAAATTTTATCAAGTAAGTGAATTTATAAATATGCAACTTAAATAATGAAGATCTACTGTGTGTGTGTGTGTGTATTATATATGTTTACATATATTATATGTAATAATGAGGATCTACTATATACATACATACTCATGTATGTGTGTGTGTGCATGTGTAATAGAGAATTATTTTTTTTAGTATCAGCAGATGCAATTCATTTTCCTACTATTTTCCCTACTGATAGTAAAGAAAAAATACTATTATTCTTAATGTGATAACAGCAAACTCTTTCATTTAGCATGCTACAATTGACAAAATTTGAATAATTTTTCCAGGCTGAACAAGTATCTTGGAGATGTTATTAAAATGATAATGATAGTCATAAAAATATTTCATGCAATTTTTTGCACATGAAAATCAACATGTGCTTTCCACATTGCCATCCCATAATTAGTGCCATATGTCTTATTGAAAAAACAGTTTGGAAAGATGCAGCAGGAGAACATTTTTTCAAGACTGTACTAAATTACATTACTTAGGAAAACACCATTTCTGAAATGTTATCAAAATACTACCATTTTTCTTTAAAATCATACTTTATGTCTATATAGCATATTTAGTCATCATTTACATGAAAACGTATCAATTAGTATGAATATTTCTATCCCTTCTTTTCCATCTCTTTTTTTTTTTCCCATTCTTTGAGTATCATCTTTGTTTTTAGGGACTTTGGATCCTTTAATAGTCTTTTGGCAATGTTTTTATTGTGTTTATTCTTAAAATAATCACTCAAAATGTATCTATAATAATTAGCTTTTCACATTCTGATTACTTTTACTATGTACATTTTTCACCGTTTTAAAAAAATAGACATTGAGGTACAATTTACGGAAATGCAACACATTCTTTGTATGTACACAATTAATGAATTTGGATAATATACCTATGTAACCACCCCCAGAGATTCACACATATAGCATTTCTATGCCCCAAAAAAGTTTCCTAAGTGTCTCTGCAGTCAATGCAAACTATCGCAGTCCCTGGAAATAAAGAATTTGCTTTCTGTTACTAGAAATTATTTTTACTTGTTAATATTTTGTAACATGGATTCATACAGTATAAAATTATTTGCATCTGGCTATTACTAAAACAATGTTTTTATACTCATTCATGTTATAACTTATATCAGTTGCTTGTTTCCTTTTATGTTTTATTAGTATTCCATTGTAAGTAAGAGTTTATGAAAATATATTTATCAATTCATCTGCTAATAAATATATGGGTTGTTTTCAGTTCCTGATTCTTATGAATAAAGCCACTATAAATATTCCTGTACAAGTCTTTTTAATGGATAGATGTTTCACATCTCTTTGATAAAAGTGAAATTGTTGAGGGATATAATAGGTATACATTTACATTTATCAGAAACTGCTGAATACTCATCCAAAGTGGATCCATCATTTTACATTCTCACCTGCAATGTATGTGTTCAAGTTGCTCCACATCCTTCTTCACATTTGTTGTTGTCTTTTAATTTTAGCCACCATATTTGGTAAGGAATTTTATTTCATTGTGATTTGAACTTGCATTTTCCTAATAATTAATGATACTTAGCGTCCTTTTAATACTTACTTGCCATTTGTATTTCTTCTTTTGTGAAATCTCTGTTCCAGTATTTTATTTTGCCCATTTTTGCATTGTATTAATTTGTGTTTCTTTCTGTGATAGTATACATACATACATATATATATGTATATATATATGTATATATATGTGTATATATATGTATATATATGTGTATATATATATATGTATTACATATAAATATATCTGTATGTATATCTGTATATACATATATAAATGTGTATATATATATAAATATATCTGTATATACATATATATGTATATATATATATATATATATATATATATATATATATATGTATTACATATAAATATATCTGTATATATTATACATAAACTAGAGGCCCGGTACACAAAATTCGTGCACGGAGGGGGTTGTCCCTCAGCCCAGCCTGTACCCTCTCCAATCTGGGACCCTTTGAGGGATGTCCGACTGCCCGTTTAGGCCCGATCCCACCAGCAGTTGGACATCCCTCTCACAATCCAGGACTGCTGGCTCCCAACTGCTTACCTGCCTGTCTTCCTGATTGCCCCTAACTGCTTCTACCTGCCAGCCTGATCACCCCCTAACCACTCCGCTGCCAGCCTGTTTGCCCCCAACTTCCCTCCTCTGCCGGCCTGGTCACCCCTAACTGCCCTCTCCTGCAGGGTTGATCACCTCCAACTGCCCTCCCTTGCAGGCGTGGTCCCTCTCAACTGCCCTCCCTTGCAGGCCGGGTGCCTCCCAACTGCCCTCCCTTGCTGGCCATCTTGTGGTGGCCATCTTGTGTCCACATGGGGGCAGGATCTTTGACCACATAGGGGCAGCTATATTGTGTGTTGCAGTGATGTTCAATCTGCATATTACTCTTTTATTAGGTAGGATAGAGGCCTGGTACAGGGGTGGGGGCCAGCTGGTTTGCCCTGAAGGGCGTCCCAGATAAGGTGGGTGTTCCACTGGGGTGTGGGGCAGCCTGAGCGAGGGGCCTGTGGTGGTTTGCAGGTCACCCATGCCCCCTGGCAACCCAAGCAGAGGCCCTGGTATCTGGAATTTATTTTCCTTCTACAATTGAAACTTTGTAGCCTGGGGCGGAGCCAAGCCTGGGGCTCCCTCTGCGGCCAGCAGCCATTTGTGTTGGGGTTATAATTGAAACTTTGTAGCCTTAAGCGGGTGGGCCCGGCCAGGGTGTGCGGAAAGCTTTGCTTCCTCTGTTGCCGGCGGCAACCCTGGCCTGCTCTCTCAAGCTCCGTTCTGCCGCCATTTCTGTTTGAATTTGTTTACCTTCTATAATTGAAACTTTGTGGATTGAGTGGAGGCTTAGGCCTGGCAAGGGCAGGCGGAAAGCTTGGCTTCCTCTGTTACCTAGGAAACCTTGCTCTCTGTGGCTGTAGCCATCTTGGTTTGTGTTAATTTGCATACTCGCTCTGATTGGCTGGTGGGCATGGCTTGTGGGTGTATCGGAGGTATGGTCAATTTGCATATTTGTCTATTATTAGATAGGATATATCTGTATAAAGTTTTGAAATTATGGTAGTGTAAGTCTACTAGCTTTGTTCTTATTTTAAACATTTTTTTAAAAAACTGCTTTAACTATTTTAAGTTGTTTATATTTTCATGTACAGTTTCAAATCAGCTTGTCAATTTCTACCAAAACATGTTTATTGGCATTTTTTAAATTGCACTGAGTCAATAAATAACTTGGGGGGAAAGTAACAGTTTAAAAACATTGAATTTCTTAATACATGAACTTGATATATATCTTACCATTTATTTAGGTCTCCTTTCATTTCTTTCAGGATTATTTTGTAGTTTTCAGTATATAGAACTAGTACCTAGTATGATAAATTTATTTCTAAATAGTTCATGCTTTTAGATGTTTTAACCCTTTTAAAATTAGCTTCTATAAACATTTTGTACCATATATTCAGAAATAATCAAATTTAGAGGTGATATGAATAGTGTTGACCCAATTACAAGGTTATTCTAAGTATCTATTAGATCTTCTAATATAATTCTATAGTCTCACAACTGAATGACAATTTAGTGTCCTTTGACTATTTCCAGTAATAAGAAATGCCCTTCTTATAAGGGAAACTTATAGGTTTTTTTTTTAAGTGGTTCTAAATATTTGGGTTTTTTTATGTTAAAATGAAATTTATAGATTCATATTTTTCACCTACCTCCTATCCCCTGAAAGTCTTAAAAAAATCCTAATTGATCTTTAATATTAGTCTTTCAAATATTTATAGACTACTATTGAGTTTATTTGCTTATTTTCTGATCAGCCTTTCTCCAAGTCAAATATCCGTAGTTACTCCAATAATTAATTACATGGCATGTGTCTGAGGTCCCAGCAACCCATGTGGTTGTTGTCCAAACAAGGTCCAGCATATGAATATCCCCTCTCAAGAATGATGTCCAGAACTAAATACAATGCTTATAGCATGAACTCTATAGTATTAACAATATTTGGAGGATTCTCTCCTCAACTCTGATAATTCTATATTTTCACAATTTGGTTAAAGGCCCTTGGAATGTTGAATTGGATGTTCGACAATCAGATGAATCCACTCTTTAGTTAAGTGTGCCTGTATCACTTAATCAATGTTAGTTTATGTTCATTTGCCTGTTTCTCACAATTCATATAATTTTATTTTGTAGTGAATTTTAATGCCAAAACAATGGCTCTCACATGGAAGAGCTTTTTGTTGAAAATCTTTCCTTTTTATGCCTGGTTTTATGCTACCTACACAAGGCATTAATTTCTGCTTTTAGACTAGATATACACTATGTTTGGTGAACATGAATACATCTCCAACTATAATTGGATACAGGCTTGGTTAATCAAGAGAAAAGGTCAACAATTAACATAAATGAACATAAACACCTTATCCCTGATGTAAGCCATGTAAAATAAGAATTTTAGGCAATCAAGAAGGAATGTAAATCTGTATTGTTAATTAACCCTTTATCCCTTGGGTAACTTCAAGGTTTTAGTTATTTATTTTCAAAGAGGAATGTGAGTAGATAGCAAAATAAAATGCAGTATGCTGCAAGAAACAACAAATATTTAGAAATGGGTAGAGTTACTTGCAATTCAGGTTTAAAATTACTTTAACAGCCTAATTTGCAAAAACATATCCATATATCAAACAATTAAATTTTTACTTATGCTTAAATGGCTATTAATTTACAAAAGGATTTTTCATCTTAGCTTTACTTCTAATAGGGAACTCTTGACTACTAGAGGCCTGGTGCATGAAATTCGTGCATGGGGGGGGGCATCTCTCAGCTAGGCCTGCACCCTCTCCAATCCAGGACCCTTCAAGGGATGCAGGGATTGGGCCTAAACCTGCAGGCAGACATCCCTCTCACAATCTGGGACTAACTGGCTCCTAACCACTTGCCTGCCTACCTGCCTGTTTGCCCCTAACCATCTCTGCATGCCAGCCTGATTGCCCCCTAACTGCCCCCCTGCTGGCCTAGTTGCCCCATCACTGCCCTCCTGCAGGTCTGGTCACCTCCTAATTGACCCCTGCCGGCCTGATTGCCCCCTAACTGTCTCTGCCTCAGCCCCCATGACCATGGCTTTGTCCAGAGGATGTCCAGAAGATGTCTAATCTAATTAAAATATTATCTTTTTTAGTATAGATAATTAAATTGATATTAATTATCAGTGTTTCAGCTGATCAAATAGCAATTTCTGAGTAATGTATATTAAATTGACTACATACAGTGATGTCAGAAAGATAGCAAATATGAAGTTCCAGCCCTCAGTTCCTCACAGCAACACTGATTTATTTAATAACCATCCATGGAGAAAAATGCCTTCATGAAAGCTCCAGAATCCAGGTGAGGTTACAGCACCCTGGAGGAACACAGAAAGGAAAAAAGATTCATTGAAAAGTGTAAAAAAAAAATCAGTAATGGTTTACCTGTGTGCTTCTTCTCCTAAGCCAGCACAGCATAGCCCTGAGAATGATCCTTCAGATCACCAATTTCCCTGTGGGGGGAAGAGAAAATGAAATGGGCATCTGACTTCCACAGCCTTTCAGAGACCTGCTTCTGTCACATTTTAGCCAGAACACTGAGAGAATCAGCAGATCTAAATTATTTAGGTGTATCTAAGAACAAAAAAAGGAGCAGGGCCCTAGCCCAGTGGTTCTCAACCTTTCTAATGCCGTGACCCTTTAATACAGTTCCTCATGTTGTGGTGACCCTCAACCATAAAATTATTTTTGAATAGTCTTAGGCTCTACAGCAGCAGTTCTCAATCTGTGGGTCACGACCCACAGGTTGAGAACCGCTAGCAGGGTCACCTAAGACCATCGGAAAACACTGATAACAATAGCAAAATTACAGTTATGAAGTAGCAACGAAAATAATTTTATGGTTGGGGGTCACCACAACATGAGGAACTGTATTAAAGGGTCGCAGCATTAGAAAGGTTGAGAACCACTGCCCTAGCCAGTTTGGCTCAGTGAATAGAACATTAGCCTGTGGACTAAAGGGTTCTGGATTCAATTCCAATAAAGGGCAAATTCCCAGGTTGTGAGCTTGGTCCCTAGTGGGGGGCATGCAGGAGGCAGCGAGTCAATGGTTCTCTCTCATCATTGATGTTTCTATTTCTCTCTCCTTTTCCCTTCCTCTCTGAAATCAATAAAAATATATTTTTAAAAAGGAGAAGAAGAAGAAGGAGAAGGAGAAGGAGAAGGAGAAGGAGAAGGAGAAGGAGAAGAAAAGAAGAAGAAGAAGAAGAAGAAGAAGAAGAAGAAGAAGAAGAAGAAGAAGAAGAAGAAGAAGAAGAAGGAGAAGAAGAAAGGAGCAGGAACCCTCAACAACCAATGTGAGGATTGGGCCTAAACCGGCAGTTGGACATCCCTCCCACAATCCTGGACCACTGGCTCCTAATTGCTCACCTGCCTGCCTGCCTGGTCGCCCCTAACTGTCCCTCCCCCCCCCCGCCAGCCTGATTGCCCCTTACTGCCTCTGCTTGCTGACCTGGTTGCCCCAATTGCCCCCACTGTTGGCCAGGCCCCCCTCAACTGTCCCCCCCTGCTGGCCTGGTTGCTGCACATAGCCTGCTGTTCAGTCATTTGGTCATCCCTCACTAACCCCCCTGCCGGCCTGGTCATAGGCAGCCATCTTGTGAGGGTGTGAGGGTCAATTTGCATATTACCTGTTTCTTATATAGGATGACACCAGAAAAGGAACAAAATAAAGCTCCTATAATCAACCCTAAAGAAATAAAAATCTACAAACTGACAGACAAAGAATTCAAATAGTCATCTTTAAAAAGTTGGGTCAGCTACAACTAAACAAAATCAGTAAAGCAATATATGACTTCAAAATATATTATAAAATTACAGTAATCAAAACAATATGGAGCAGACATAAAAACAGGCATATAAATCATGAAACAGAATAGAGAGTTCAGAATAAACCCATGCACATACAGACAACTGATCTTCAACAAGAATGCTAAAACTACACAATGGGGAAGGATATTCCCTTCAATAGATGGTGTTGGGGAAACTGGATATCCACATGCAAAAGAATAAAATTGGACTCTTATTTTACTGAATATACAAAAACTAACTCAAAATAAATTAAACACTTAAAGACCTGAAACCATAAATTTCCTAGAAGAAAACAGAAAAAAGATTCTTAACATTGGTCTTAGTAATGATTTATTTAATATGGATACCACCCTAGCCTAAAGAACATGCTATAGGAGAAAAAAGCAGTTTTGTGGCAAGAAAGTAATAATATACTTAGTTCTGGACACTTACTTGTTAAATATCATATATATAGGATGTTCCCAAAAATGTAAACACACTTTGAATGATTATAAAGCCAATGCTTATTAACATACAGTTCATTTTCAACATTTAAAGAATCTACAGATATCAATAATTTTTTGTCAACACCTATTTTCAAACTGATATAATGTGAAACAATATAATTACAAAATTCAAGAGTTATTTCCTTCGGTATTTGTGCACTCTCAGTTTGTGAACTGTTGCTGGTTTTGCACTGTAAACGGTATCTTTTATGTATCACCATAAAAAAAAAAAAGTCTAGTAGCACTTTAGGAAAAATTTTCTTTGTTCAAAGCTTAGTTTGGCTTCGCTCATTATTTCCACTCAGTTTAACCTGAAAAGGAGTGAAAATTAAATGCATTATCAGCTATTAAAGGGTGTACACTTTTTTTGGGGGGGTGGGCACTCTTCACATATGATATTCCAAACCTTTAACCTTTTTCACACAGATGTTGAGTGTGATTCGACACAGTTAGCGTCGGTAGCAGCTAGTATGTCGAATTGTATTGAATGTATCAATAATTTGAAATATAAAAAAATCCAAATAAATAAGTTTGTATGAAAAGAAACTCCAGTTTTTTATTCTACTGCCGCGCTTTGTAAAATCTGGGGTATTTAAAAAATTAAATCCCGAGTAGAATAAAGGAATCGAGAAAAAAGGAAGTGAGTGCAAAGGGTTAAAATAACAAGGCAAGGAATTCTAACTTCATAAATGTGAAAACTTACTCATAGACATAAGTAAGTAACTTTGCATGTGTAAATTCTTACAGCCAGAGAGTTGAAAGTTGGGATTTCAATTGACTGAATCAGACTTTTAAGAACTTACTTTTTTCAATGCAACAAAATGTTTCTGTATAGGGTTATATAAATACAAGTAGCTGTGTGCACGAATCCTTGTGCCAGTAGCTCTCTGCAGGGCCTGGCCACTCCACGCCCGCTGCCCAGAGGCTCTCCACGGCCCAGAGGCCCATCCGCGGCCAGGCACGGAATGCTTGCCTCGTCGCTGGGGCAACTACGCAAGTGTTCTGCACACTGGCCTGGCCAGAGACCCAACCGCAGCCGGGCGTTGGATGCTTGCTTGTCGCCGGGGCGACAAAGCAAGCATTCTGCCAGGCCGCTCAAGCTGCCCACTCTCAGCGGCCACCCCCCGGGACTGGGGGACTCCGGTGGGGCTGAGAGGACTGGGTGCTGCCATCTTGTGGCTATGGGCACCGCCATCTATGTGACAGAGTGATGGTTAATTTGCATATTACCCTTTTACTAGATAGGATAAAAATAAATAAGACCATTAAAAAAGTTTTTAAACTGATAAAATTATCAAATATCTGAGACATTATTGGTTTGACAGAAGACCATTGAGATCACTTTTTTGAGAAATGTCTTTATCATTAATGCTCTTGGTCTCCAGAAACACTAAGCGATTCCTCCTGTTATGAGAGAAAGCACTGTAATGTTGTCCAAATTATGCAGTTTTATTGTATTTACCATTCCATATTATAGCTTGCAAACAGATTTCAGAATTTTCTTTTTCAAAAAATATACAAGTTGCTCTGATTAGGTAATAGTGAACTAAATCCTAACAATTAAAATAAAGGAAAAATTTGGAAACATTAAAAGTTTTTTGTATTAAATTTACAGAGTAATTCATAAGAATATTAGTAAAAACAAAATCATGTACAATATAAAAATGTAATATAAGACTTGAATAAATATAAAATTAAAAATCTAATTACAATAAAATTTTGATATCATTCTGAGATAAGAAAATAGATCATTTTGCAACATGTGAGATTAAAAATGTCAATGATAGTCCAAAGGCATTCTAGATCAGCTATAAGAATATCTGTATTTCCAGCTCAAACATTCTGCTCATGTATTTATAAATTACTAGAGGTCCAGTGCATGAATTCATGCACCTAGAAAGGAACTGTGGGGCCACAAGGCTGCGGTAGGCACAGAGGCGGGTCTTGGCCCATCCTCCCTGCCCCCACCTGGCCTCTCCCTGATGACATGGAGCCTTTGGGGCTGGTGCCAACAGTGGGTGCAAGGGGGGCTGGCACCATCAGTGGGTGTGAGTGGCAGCAGCTGCCCTGATCACCCCTCAGGAACAGGGGGAGGGGGACAATCCCTCAGGGGCAATCAGGGCCAGCAGCCACAGCTCGCGAACACTGATGGTGCCAAGAGATTGGGACAGGTGCTGGGCATTGGCAGCTGGTGTAAGCAGCGGCTCCAGCTCTGGTTTCAGGTGTGAGCAGGACTGGTGCTGGCAGCAGGTGCAAGCAGGGCTGGTGCCAGTAGTAGGTGCGAGTGCCGGGCAGGACCGTGGTGCACGGGAACAAAGAATTTTCAGTAACCACCAGAGGCTCGTTTCGATGACAGCCACCAGCCGCTCATCTTGGTCTGGTGCTACCACTCACCTGCTCCACCATCCAGCCACAGCTGATGCCCACCATGTTCTGCACACACACCTTGGAGGTCAGTGCACATCATAGTGACCGGTGTTTGGTTGTTCAGTTGTTCTGGTTGTTCCACCTTTCAGTCTATTTGCATATTAGCCTTTTATTATATAGGCTAATTAGTTATTTGTATCTTTGATGAACTTGTTATTTCACAAGCAGGAGGAATTTACTGGGCTGTGGTAGGTAGATATGCTACTAATTATTAAAGTAGGAGGAAATAATTATTGCAAAGAATGGGTTATTGAAGTCAGTATTGACTGACAGAGTGTTCACAGACTTGAGTAAGAATTCACACTTTTTTTAATAAATCTTTATTGTTCAGATTATTACAGTTGTTCCTCTTTTTCCCACCCCGTAGCTCCCGTCCACCCGGTTCACACACCCCCTCTGCCCTTATCCCCCTCTTCACTGTCCCCACTGTCCTCATCCATAGGTGTATGATTTTTTTCCAGTCTCTTCCCGCACTCCCAACACTCCCTTCCCCATGAGAATTGTCAGTCCACTTCCTTTCTATGCCCTAATTCTATTATATACACCAGTTTATTCTGTTCATCAGATTTTTTATTCACTTGATTTTTAGATTCACTTGTTGATAGATATGTATTTGTTGTTCATAATTTTTATCTTTACCTTTTTCTTCTTCCTCTTCTTAAAGAATATCCTTCAGCATTTCATATAATACTGGTTTGGCAGTGATGAACTCCTTTAGCTTTTTCTTATTTGTGAAGCTCTTTATCTCACTTTCAATTCTGAATGATAACTTTGCTGGGTAGAGTAATCTTGGTTGTAGGTTCTTGCTATTCATCACTGAATATTTCTTGCCACTCCCTTCTGGCCTGCATAGTTTCTGTTGAGAAATCAGCTGACAATCATATGGGTACTCCCTTGTAGGTAACTATCTGTTTTTTTCTTGCTGCTTTTAAGTTTCTCTCTTTGTCGTTTGCTCTTGGCATTTTAATTATGATGTGTCTTGGTGTGGTCCTCTTTGGATGTCTTTTGTTTGGGGTTCTCTGTGCTTCCTGGCCTTGTAAGTCTATCTCTTTCACCAGGTAGGGGAAGTTTTTGGTCATTATTTCTTCAAATAGGTTTTCAATATCTTGCTCTCTCTCTTCTTCTGGCACCCCCATAATTCAGATGTTGGTATGCTTGAAGTTGTCCCAGAGGCTCCTTATACTATCTTCATATTTTGGATTCTTTTTTCTTTTTCTTTTCCGATTGGGTGTTTTTTTTGCTTCTTTGTATTTCAAATCTTTGACTTGATTCTTGCGATCCTCTAGTCTGCTGTTGGATCTCTGTATATTATTCTTTATTTCAGTCAGTGTATGTTTAATTTCTAGTTGGTCCTTTTTCATATCCTGAAGGATCTCACTAAATTTCTCGTAGGTTTCTAGAAGATTCTTGAGTAACCTTATAACCGTGGTTTTGAACTCTATATCCAGTAGTTTGCTTTCCTCCATTTCTTTCATTTGTCACCTATTTCTTTGTCTCTGCATTTTGGCTGCTTCCCTGTCTTGACATAGTGGCTTTGTGTGCTAGGTGTCCTATAGGGCCCAGTGGCTCAGCCTCCCCAATTACCTGAGGTGGACACTGTTGGTGCACCTCTTTGTGGGCTGTGTGCACAGTCCTTGTTGTAGTTAAGCTTTGATTGCTGTTGGTATCACTGGGAGGAATTGACCTCCCAGCCAATTGTCTGTGAGGATCAGTTGTGTCTACGATGGGAGAACTTCTGTGCTGGAGACACCCTTATGGGGCAGGACTTTCTTCAGTGGGGCTTTGGTACTCACTGAGTCTGCCCCCTGAGTGTGTCCCTTATGGATCTGAAGAGTTGTAATCTGGATGGTCCCACTCTGACCCCTGCGTACACTGGCTCTTGGATCTCCAAGGAGGTGCAAATTTAGCCTCTGTCTGAAGCCACCCAGCTGGATTACAGAGAGATCTTCAGATCCCTCTTCTTTGTTTGGGGTTTGGAGGGGCCAGATGAGGCCCAGCTGTGAAGTAATGCAAGCTGCTGTGGAGCCTTGGGCCTTCTTTTGGAAGTTCTGGGGCTCTCTGACCCAGCTGCAGTTTGTTAGGTAATTTTAGATTGCAAAAGATCAGGCTATTCATATGCAAAAGCCTCTGCTCACAGCTTGGGTGGGGTTGTAAATTGGGTGGGGCGGGGTCTCAGGTGGTTGTGCAAAGCAGCAAGTTCAGGTGTTTACCTATGCTGCCATCTTGGTTTCCCAGCATTCACACTCTTAATGGAGTAAATAAAAAGTACAGAAGTTCATGAAACTTTGGTCTAGAGCTAACAAATAAAGATCATGCTTAGATATGTTTCATTCTTCTCTGTTGCCATGGCTGGATATGGTACCTCTTGCCCTTTTATGGTTATCAGTTAACTTTAAAGATGACTCCCTGAGGCAAGTATTTGAAAATGTCAGATTGTCACCTGGCTGGTGTGGCTCAGTGGTAGGGCATCGACCTATGAACCAGGAGTTCAGGATTTGATTCCCAGTCAGGGCACATGCCTGGGTTGCAGGCTCAATCTCCAGTAGGGGGAGTGTAGGAAGATGCCAATTAATGATGCTCTTTCATCATTGATGTTGCTATCTCTCTCTCCCTCTCTCCCTTCCTCTTTGAAATCAATACAAATATATTTTTTTAAAAAATCAGTTGGGTAATAATAAGAGTTGCATTTGTGGTTCTTACTCTAGCAGAGTTCAACAGCCTGATTATGGGTACAGATAAGACTTGTACATAGTCTGATACAGTATTGGGGGTTTTCTAATTGGGTTCTATGTAAGAACAACCAAGCAAAAAAATAGAGCACTGTCTCCAAAGTGAGGATTGATTTATTGCGATGTTGCAATTAAATTTAAAATTTGGTATTTTTATTTTGTTAATTATATCCTTTCCATTTTAAAATAATTTTAATACTCATGTAAGAGTAATAATTATGTAATAAAATGATTTAAAACTAAAGTTATGTTACGCCCTTGCCCACCTGGTATCCAGATCTGTCCCAATGACATTCGCACTAGTTGTCGGGAGCCACCTGGTGGTCGCTATTATATTGTTTCTTCCTTGCAGAGCATATAGGGAGGGGAAGTGGTTGTGGTGCCCAAGGAAAACTTCCAGGAGGCCTGCAGCGCTGTTGGGATAGTGCCGGCAGCACTGGTCCATCAGTGATTGGCCTGTTCTCCTGAGGGAGTGAGTGGCTGCTGCCAAGCTGGGGGGCCACTAGGACAGGTCAGTCAGGTGAGTGGTGCTCCTGCTGTGGGAGCACACTGACCACCAAGGGGGAAGCTCCTGCATTGAGTATCTGCCCCCGGGTGGACAGTGCACATCATAGCAACTGGTCGTTCCGGACATTTGATTGTTCAATCACTTAGGCTTTTATGTATATAGACTAGAGGCCCAGTGCGTGAAATTTGTGAATGGGGGGTCGGTGTGTGTGTCCCTCAGCCCAGCCTGTACCCTATTCAATCTGAGACCCCTCTAGTCAGACATCCCTCTCACAATCCAGGACTGCTGGCTTCCAAGCACTCGCCTGCCTGCCTGCCTGATGGCCCCTAACTGCTTCTGCCTGCCAGCCTGATCACCCCCTAACCACTCCAATGCAAGCCTGATCTATACCTAACTGCTCCCTTGCTGGCCCCTAACTTCCCTCCTTTGCCAGCCTGTACACCCTTAACTGCCCTCCCCTGCTGGCCTGGTTGCCCCTAACTGTCATCCCCTGCAGGTTTGGTTGCCCCCAACTGTCCTCCCCTGCTGGCCCAGTCACCCCTAACTGCCCTCCCCTGCTGGGCTGGTGCCCCCCAACTTCCCTCCCCTACAGGCCTGGTTGCCCCTAACTGCCCTCCCCTGCCAGCCTGGTCACCCCTAACTGCCCTCCCTGCAGGCCTGCCCCCCCAACTGCCCTCCCCTGCTGTCCCAGTCACCCCTAACTGCCCTCCCCTGCTGGCCTGGTGTCCCCCCAACTGCCCTCCCCTACAGGCCTGGTTGCCCCTAACTGCCCTCCTCTGCTGGCTTGGTTGCCCCAAACTACCCTCCCTTTCAGGCCTGATCCCTCCCAACTGCCCTCCCCTGCTGACCTGATTGCCCACAACTGCATGGGGGGTGTCCCTCATCCAGGCCTGCACCGTCTCCAATCTGGGATCCCTCTCACAATCCCTCTCACAATCCGGGACTGTTGGCTCCTAACCACTCATCTGCCTGCCAGCCTGATCGCCCCCTAACTGCTCCCCTACTGGCCTGATTGACACTTAACCGCTTCCCTGCCAGCCTGACCTCCCCCAACTGCCCTCCTCTACCAGGCATCTTGTGGCAGCCATCTTGTGATAGCCATCTTGTTGTGGCCATCTTGTTACAATGTGAGGGTGGTCACATTGTGGTGGCCATCTTGTGGTGGCCATCTTGTGATGACATGTGTGATGCCACCTAGGCTATTATTATATAGGATATATATATATATAAATTTTTTTTTAGAGAGAGAGATCAATAATGTCTTCCTGATAGCAATGTGAAACTCAAATAAAAGATATTTGAAGATATATTTAAGTCTGTGATATAGTCTAAATGATACTAAATCATGAACACTCACTTCATTAAAGCCTCTAATATCTGCTTGTCTTTACTTATCTTTTTCTCACTTCTTTCCTATTTATCTTGAATATGTGAAATGAACATAACTGAGTTAGATTATTGGAAGTGGAGATGTTTTCATCACTGAGAACTGTTCCTTCTCAGAGCTCTAAATGCTAAACATTTCAACATTTGATCATGAATTGTCGAGAGTAGCTGTGGAAGTGCTAATACAAATGCAGTGGAAGTAATGACCCTGGGGTAAAGGATGTCAAGAGATTGAGAAATTAGGGTTTTATTTAGGTCTTTCACTCAAGCATCAAAATTATCCAGGAACCAAGAGGTTATTATCCAAGAGGTCACCAGTTTGATTCCTAGTCAGGGCACATGCCAAGGTTGCAGGCATATTCCCCTATGGGGTGGGGGATGCATGCAATTGATGTTGATTATCTTCCATTGATGTTACTATTTCTCTCTCCTTTGCCCTTCCTCTTTTACTTTTTTTAAAAAAAGGCATAGACTGGAAAAAATGTATGTGGGGAATAGGGTTAAGCACGGGAGAACCTGAAAAAAGTATTTAGAACAGGGATGGGGAATGTCTGGCCTGTGAAATCATTTGGTCTGGCCCTGCCAAGGCATTAGGGGTGAGTTAATTAATTATTTGACCAAATACAGCAGGCTAGTTTTTAAATTGATAATTATGTATGGCCTGGGAATCCTATCTAATAATAGAAAAATATGCAAATTG
Organism: Ia io; assembly: GCA_025583905.1. Taxonomy (NCBI): domain Eukaryota; kingdom Metazoa; phylum Chordata; class Mammalia; order Chiroptera; family Vespertilionidae; genus Ia; species Ia io. The sequence continues at coordinate 46,168,150 of JAJQQW010000009.1, read as the reverse complement.
ACCATACCTCTGACACACCCACAAGCCACGCCCACCATTCAATCAGAGTGAGTATGCAAATTAACCCAAACCAAGATGGCTACAGCCACAGAGAGTAAGGTTTCCTAGGTAACAGAGGAAGCCAAGCTTTCCGCCTGCCCTGGCCAGGACTAAGCCTCCACTCAAGCTACAAAGTTTCAATTATACAAGGTAAACAAATTCAAGCAAATGGTGGCAGAATGGAGCTTGAGAGAGCAGGCCAGGGTTGCCGCCGGCAACAGGGGAAGCAAAGTTTTCCGCACACCCTGGCTGGGCCCACCCGCTTAAGGCAACAAAGTTTCAATTATAACCCCAACACAAATGGCTGCTGACTGCAGAGGGAGCCCCAGGCGTGGCTCCGCTCCAGGCTACAAAGTTTCAATTGTAGAAGGAAAATAAATTCCAGATACCAGGGCCTCTGCTTGGGTTGCCAGGGGGCGTGGCTGGCCTGCAAACCACCACAGGCCCCTTGCTCAGGCTGCCCCACACCCCGAGGGGAACCCCCACCTGATCCGGGACACCCTTCAGGGCGAACCAGCTGGCCCCCACCCCTGTACCAGGCCTCAATCCTATCTAATAAAAGAGTAATATGCAGATTGATCATCACTGCAACACACAATATGGCTGCCCCCATGTGGTCAAAGATCCTGCCCCCATGTGGACACAAGATGGCCACCACAAGATGGCCAGCAGGAGAGGGCAGTTGGGAGGCACCCGGCCTGCAAGGGAGGGCAGTTGAGAGGGACCACGCCCGCAAGGGAGGGCAGTTGGAGGTGATCAACCCTGAAGGAGAGGGCAGTTCGGGGTGACCAGGCCAACAGAGGAGGGAAGTTGGGGCAAACAGGCTGGCAGCAGAGTGGTTAGGGGGTGATCAGGCTGGCAGGCAGAAGCGGTTAGAGGCAATCAGGAAGGCAGGCAGGCAAGCAGTTGGGAGCCAGTAGTCCTGGATTGTGAGAGGGATCCCAGATTGGAGAGGGTATAGGCTGGGCTGAGGGACAACCCCCGTCCGTGCACTAATTTTGTGCACCGGGCCTCTAGTCTAACATAATAATAGACTAACATGCAAATTGACCGTACCTCCGCTATGCCCACAGCCAATCAGAGCGAACAAGATGGCAGTTAATTTGCATATGCAGGCGCTGAGCAGCCTGGGTCCTGTAAACATCCTCCGGACCCAGGCCACTCAGAGCCTGTAGGCCCGCACTTAGGTCCTGAGCGGCAGGGGCCCCAGAACGTCCCCTGGCCACTGGGAGCCTTGGTGGGGAGGGAACATTCCCATGTCGTCATAGCAGCGTGGAAAAGTTCCCGCCCCAAAACACTTGCAGCAGTCTGGGGTCTGGAAACATCCTCCAGACCCAAGCTGCTCAGATCCTGTAGGCCTGCGCTTAGGTCCTGAGCAGCAGGGGCCCCAGAACGCGGCCTGGGTCCCATAAACATCTTCTGGACCCAGGCCGCTCAGATCCTGTAGGCCTGCGCTTAGGTCCTGAGCGGCAGGGGCCCAGAATGCCCCCTGACCACTTGGAGCCTAAGGGTGCAGGCGCCAAGGGGCTGGGGGCAGGGCGGGGCGGGAACATCCTGTGTCACCATAGTGCCCCCAGCCGCTTGGGAATGATCCAGCACCAAGAGACAGTTTGGGTCCATGCCCCCAGCCTGGCGCACACGATGGGGGCTGGCTGCTGGCCTCTGGGGTGTGTGGAGACCCCCGGCAGCCACCGCTGCATGCGGCCCAGGGGTCCCTACATGCCCCCCAGCCTGGCGCCCATGGTCAGGGCTCATACAGGAGGCAACCAATCAAAGTGTCCCTCTCACATTGATGTTTCTCTCTGTCTCTCCCTCTCTCTTCCACACTCTCTAAAAATCAATGGGAACATACCCTCAGGTGAGGATTTAAAAAAAAAATGCATATCCTCTGAAAGACACATCTTGAAAATGCCTAAAGAAAGTTGTCATTTTTTCTTGGTGAAGGGACTGGAATCCGTGTTGATGAAAACACCTTGGTGGCTGTGGTGACTGTCAGTGGCTGCAGCAGTGGGGTGATGGGGCTGATGCCTTCCCCTGATCAGCCTGGTTGCCTCCCACAAAGGAGTGTGGGGAGTGGACCTAAGCCATCAGTAGGACATCCCCTGAGGGCACCCAGTATGTGAGCGGGGGCAGGTTGGGCTGAGGGACCCCCAACCCCAGTGCACGAATTTCGTGCACCAGGCCCCTAGTGATGTTATAAATATCCAAATGGTCCTTGGCAGAAAAAGTTTCCCCAGTCCTGATTTACAACATATAAAATGGACTCCTACAAATTAATTTCAAAAATATAACTCAATAAAAAATGAACACATTGAAAAGACTTCACAAATTAAGACATATGACACAAAGATCATTAGTCATCATCAATATGGAAATTAAAATCATAACATATCATTTCACGTACACTAGAATCACTAAATTTCCTTTTTGTTTTTAAAGCTGACAACAGCATAATCACTCAATGATATGGAGTGAATTGTATCTCATTCATTGGAGGTGGAAATGTAAGATGATGCAATTGTTTTGAAAGTAGTTCAGTAGCTTATTATGAATGTAAGTATGCACTTACTATATGACTCACAATTCCACTTTTAAGTGTTTGCCCAAGAAGTTTTGAGAGCTATGTCCATAAAAAACACTTGTATGTGAATGTTAATGGAATATTTATTCCTAATAGTCTCAAGCTGGAAATAACCCAAATGACTATCAACAAAATAATCAATAAACAAATTGTGGTATGGAATACTATTCAGCAATAAAATATATATATATAGATACATGCAATAACACAGACGAATTGGGGGGGTGGTCATCTTGCTGAGTGAAGAAAGACCAAAAAAAATCCATATGTTATAATCTTATTTTCATTTATCCTAGAATAGGAAAATCAATTTATGGTTGTAAATATAATGATTGATTGCCTGGGTAGCAATTTAGATTGGTTAGAAGGGGGCATGAGGGAACTTTGTGGGTTGTTAGAAAGGTTTGATATCAATTGAAATAATGATTACATGAGAAACACATCAACTAAATCTCACAGAAATTTAAACTTAAGATCTGTGCATTTCCCTATAAAAAACCAAAGATATTGTCTGGTAAAAGTGTTGGACCATTGTACAGTCCTGGTGGACACTCTCATCAGCTAAGAAAATGACTGTTTCCCCACAACTAAGACCAACTGTGATATATAATTTCATCTAATAAATTTGGGGGTTTGTTTTGTTTTGTTTTTAGTAGACTAGCATACTAGTTAAGTGACAGAAGTTGCTATAACAAATTCTAGATTCTTAGGGACTTAATAAAAGTTTATTTCTTGCTTTAAAAAAGTCATCGTTTTCCACCAGGACAAAAATAGGAGTACTAATGATCTCTTTATGAGTCAAAGATTTTGCCAAAATCAATCAGTTTTTCTCTTTTTCTTCTCCACCTAAAACTGCAGTCTTTTAAAAACTTAAGTGAGAAACCCAGGCAGTGGTTAGTTAACCAAATAATAAGAGGTTACCTGAATACGATTGCCTTTCCCGATGTCTCTTTTCAGTGTGAGTCACACATACTAGAAAAACTGACCTTGATATAAATTGACTGAGAAGGCTGTGTTTTATAATAACTAACTGTGATATTGGAGTGAAATAGATTACTAAAATATTCAAGCCTTTGGTTAAATTTCAATAGGAACATAATCATAACTAGATAACAAATATACTTCCTTTTATCCATAGCTAAATCCCGTTCTTTCTAATATGTCCTCTAACCAAAGGAAATATAAAAGGCTTTGACTTTTTCTAGTCTCTAGTTTTTTTTTTCAGTTTTCAAAAAGCTCTTTTCTCTATTGTTGCTAAGAGGAAAAAGAAACTGTTGCCAAGTAACAAGAAAATAGTGTCCAGCACATATCTGTGTCTCCTCAGCTGCATATCAAATGCAAAGCTCTCAGCTGCTCTCAAGGACATGGTATGAGTGAGATATCATTCATAATACTGAGCACAGGCCTGCCAATCCCCATGAAGTTCAGTGCTTCTCCAATAGTGATATTCAGCTGTATATGTAATTTTTCTATCACACTTTGAGGAACAAGTACATTACTAATGCAATTGCACTTTTCATTTACCTGAAGCTCTTTGCTTAATCGTGAGCAAGTAATCTGAAGGAAGATTATTTTGCTTATTTCATTTCTTCTTCCTGACTAAGAACAGATGTCTTATCTGAACTGCTTAACAAGACTTCCTCTTTGTTTAGAAGCAATAGGTAAGTAGTAATAGATCTATTGTGATTCACCTTGCAATACCAGGGAGTCACTTTGTGATTTCAGAAAGTTACAGATAGATATTCAAGGAATTGACTCATATGAAAGGCAACACAACCCACAAAATATTAAATGAACATTCACTCTGAGTAATCCCCAATGATTATCTACTTGCCATGTTCCCTTCTAAGAAAATGTACAATCCTCCATTTTTGTTGCCATTGTACTATGTGTTCACATCATGGCCAAAGTTAATTGGACCAATGATGCACCTAAGGAGAATCAATTTGCTAGATGAATCAAGCAAGTTAATATCTTCTCTTGAAAATGTCTATTAGGAGACACATAGTCAGATGATGGTTTGCACTGGGATCATATAAGTTTGGGGCCATGTTAAGTTATATTGGGGAAGGACAAACACATGTAGACAGAGAGGAGATAAAGGTAAAGTAAATAAAAGAATGAGAGATTGGAAGAGGAAAAGGTAAACAGCCCAAGAGATAAGTAAACATCGACTTTAATAAGACTAGATTTTAACGTAAGTTGATTTTATTTTTCAATTATCCATTTCAAATTGTGCCCAATTGAATCCCTTCCCTTTGACATAGAAAGATTCTATAATTTCTTGGTCATTGTCAGCTGATAAAATTTAGTTCAGTCTAGTTTAATACCCCAGTCCTATATCTAATTCAAAGCACTTACTTCCTACCTTGCCACACTTCCATCCACCCTTCTAGTCACTTGTCCTTTTAGAGGCTTGTGGGTGGAGAAGAAAGATATGAAAATGAGGAACTGTGCCTACACTTTACTTGGTAAAAAGGTAAATATCACCAGATAAATAGCCCTGGACATTTTGGTTCAGTCTGAGTCTGATGTTTGATACACCTGAGGAGTCGGTAAGTGTGATTTTCTTAGAATGGACTTCACTTGATCCTAGACTCCTCTACTGATGATCATCCCCTCAAACAGAGGCAGCTCTGTCCTTATGTGATCCTGCTCGAAGTCCAGTTTCTGATCCTGCTTTTAATGTTAGGAATATCATGTTTGGCAGCTGTCTGAGTAGCTCTATGTCTTCTGCCAATTCATTAATTCACTCTCTTCCACAAAGAAATATCCAGTAACTTCTGAAATCCTCTCTGTCAGTAACTGAGTATGAAAAGATCAAGGATGGACTGGAGGTTGCCTCCAACTTTCTCCAAATATGCTTCATCTAAGCCCTAATACTATGAGATATGCCAGATGACCCACAGTCTGCCAAAACCTGTAGACAACAAATGGACAAAACCCCAAACTCAGAGGATGCAAGTCAAAGTCTGCCAAGAGCTTCTTCATTATTTCTTCACTCACAATCCTACATAATAAAATGGTAATATGTAAATTACCATCACTCAGCTACGCCCATGATTGGGCCAGCGGGAGGTGCAGGGGGCGGGACTCAGGGTGACCGGGGTAGCTGATTGGGCCAGCAGGACGCTGAGCGTCTGGGCCATGGCTGTGCTGGAGGCTTTCTAAAGTCCTGGTGCACCAGCGGATAGACAGCCAGCTCTCCGCGATCGAAAGCCAAAGCGGGGGAGCTGGCTGTCTGTCCACTGGTGCACCAGGCCTTTCGAAAGCCTCCGCCGCGCCTGAGGCTTTGGAAAGGCCTGGTGCACCAGCAGACAGCCAGCCAGCTGGTGCACCAGGTGCATGATTAAATCATGCACTGGGCCTCTAGTTACACAATAATTGGCCTTTGAGTTCTGCAATGTGGCCAACATCCACCCAGGAAATGAGATGCCACTTCCATTTCTTATAGGTATCCACAATCTCTCTTAGTGATTCTCTTCAACTGTCCTCAAACTTGCTTTGGTAGTGGTAAGGAGCCCTTATTTACTCTCTTCTAAGGTTGAGAATAGGAGGAATGTTTGAGGGGTGATGCTGAGTAGCCTCATATCATTTTTAGTACGCTCTGCCCACACCAACACCCTCTGACTCTTCCATTTCTCTCTCTCTCTCTCTCTCTCTTTTTTTTTTTTTTCACTAAGGAGTGGTGGAATGATCACCAGTAAGCTCCATGGAAAAAAAATCTGGCCATCATTATGGGTTGATCACTGGAATTCTCTTTAGAATATAAAGCACTTAAGAGTCTGTTGTGAGCCTACTTTACAATTAGCCTTAATTGCAATTCCAGAATATCATTCAACATCACTTACACCAATTTTATAGTTTAAGAAACTTTTCTTATGAGATCTGGCTTTATGTTCTGTGAAATCTAGTATTAAAGGAAAGCAACTACTTCCTTTACCAGTTTCTGTGGGTTTCTGTTCTTATGCTCAAATTACTCAATGGAGACAATGGGTAAGTTCCCATAAAAGTCTATGGGGAGAAATCAGATGATAGGTTATTAGGAAAAAGTAGAATCTGCTTGAAGGATAAAACTTATACACAGAGAATTAACAATATATCATATTATTTGAGTGAGTACCAAAAAAACTGTAAGAGGTGATGATACTCAGGGAAGCTGTTGGTTCACAACTGGCAACCATGCTAATGTCCTTTTCACATGCAAAATACATTCATTCCATCCCAATAGTTCCCCAAAGTTTTCGCCTATTCCAGAATCAATTTTAAAGCCTGCATCCAAAGTCTCACCTAAATGAAATCTACATCAGATATGGGTGACACTCAAGCAAAGTATGATTCATCCGGAGACAAATTCTGCTCCAGCTGTGAACTTGTGAAACTAAAAAACATATGTGCTTCCAAAACACAATGGTAAGAGAGGCATAAGATAGGCATTTCTGTTCCAAAACTTAGAAATAGCAAAGAAAGAAGTGACAGTCCCATGTAACTCCAAAACCTAACAGGGAAAATATCATTAGACCTTAAGGCTTGAGACTCATCCTCTTTGGCTGCATGCCCACAGCTCAGCAGGATGGCCCCACATAGTCTCTCTGCCTAGACACTGCCCAGGGTAACTCTCTGCAGGGGCCATCCCTGAAGCTCTCCAGGGCTGGAGTCTTGTGCCCTCTGTGGCTCCAGGTGGCTCTGTTCTTTGAAAGCTAGGTGGAGGAGGCCATGCCTCCTGGGCACATGCACTCTGATAACTGCAGAAGCTGCCCTGAGTGGTCATTGCCAAAGTTTGCTGCCTTCAGGCTCCAGAGAGGTAGTAACAGCACACTGCACTGAACTGGGGCCCACCAAAGTGACACCCTGGGGCAATTAAGGAGCTTGGCACTGGAGTGTAGGGAAAGGAACTGGCAACAAGAAGAGGCACCAGGCAGTGAAATCTTAAGTCCCACAGGTGCCAACAGCCCCTCCTTTGAATCTGCTGGGCCCAGGGACCCTTTCGTCTGGGCCTGTGATGGGAGTGGTGCTAGTGATGATAATTGCCTTTGGGGTCATCCTTGCATTGTCTTGGAGATTAGCTCTTGGCTTCTGTTGAGATGGCTGATCCATACTAATCTTCTAATCAAATGGATGCTTATCCACACTATTAGTTTCCCAAATCTTTAAGTTTTGCTTCCTGTTTTTGCTTAACAATTCTGTCTTTAAGTTATTTACTCTTCTCAGGTTTTATTATAAGCAGGCAGGAGGGGTTTAAAAATAGCTTCAACTAAATATTCAATTTAATCACTTGCAAGTTCTACCTCCTAAAAAACCCCACTAGAACAGAAATACAGTTCAGCCAAATTCCTTGCACTTTGTAACAAGGTTGGCCTTTCTTCCACTTTCCAATAACATGTTCCTCGTTTCCATCTGAGATCTAATCAGATTGACCTTTACTGTTCATATTTCTACCAACATCATGTTCAGTATTACTTAGGTATTCTCTAAGAAGACTGAAGGTTTCTTTACAGCTCTACTCTTTTCTTTCTGAGCTCCCTCCAGAATCACCCTTAATGGTTGGTTCATGGCAATGAAAACTTTTTCTAGCATGCCCCTCAAAACTCTTCCAGCCTCTGCCCATCACCCAGTTCCAAACTCTCTTCTATGGTATTTATTACAATAATGTGCCCACTTTCTGTTCATTCTGGATGCTGTAACAAAAATACCATAGACCAAGTGGTTTAAACAACAATTATTTCTCACAGTTCTGAAGTCTGGGAGGTCCAAAATCAAGGCTCTGGCAGATTCAGTGTCTGGTGAAAACAACTTTCCTGGTTCATAAACAGTCTTTTCTCACTGTAACCTCACATGGTGGAAGGAGTAAGGGAGCTCTCTCAGGCCTCTTCTATAAGGGCACAGATCTCATTTATGAGGGCTCTACTTTCATGAACTAATCACCTCCCAAAACCTTACTTCCAAAACCATCTCGTTGGGGATTAGGTTTCAACATAGAATTTTGAATGGAGACAAACATTCAGCTTATACCAGTAATCTTAAACAAATTAAATTTTCCCAATGTCAGTCTTCTTGTTATTTATTGGTGATAAATTTGTACCCATCTCATGGAATAGTTTTAAATATTATAAAATGGCATTACACAGTGCCATGACCTATATTACATGTGATGTAATCCTATATAATAAAAGGCTAATATACAAATTGTCCCCTTGGAAGTTTGACCTACTGGGAGTTCAATCTCTCGCTATGATGTGTGTTGACCACCAGGGGGCGGCACAGAATGAAGGCAGTCCCTGGCCAGCAGCCAGCAGCCGGGAAGGAAGGCCCTGATTGGCCCTGATCGCCAGCCAGGCCTAGGGACCCTACCTATGCACGAATTTCATGCACTGGGCCTCTAGTATCCTATATAGTAAAAGCCTAATATGCTAAGTGTCTGATTATCCAGTCATTCAACCAATCAAAGCATAATATGCTAATGATATGCTAAGGCTGCTCACTGCTCACTATGATGTGCACTGACTATCAGGGGGCAGACAGTCTATAGGTCAACCAGTCGCTATGATGTGCACTGACCAGCAGGGGGCAGATGCTCCTATCGGTAAGTTAGCTTGCTGCTGGGGTCTGGCTGATGCGGACTGAACTAGACAGGCCCGACATCCCCTGGAGCCCTCCCGAGGTCCCTCCCCATCAGGGGGCAGATGCAGCGAGTCAAGCAGTAAGGAGCAGTGAGTAGGCAGGCGGTAAGGAGCAAGGGGTCCTGGACTGAGGGACCACCAACCCAGTGCACAGATTTCGTGCACTGGGCCACTAGTATAATATAAAAATACATAATATATAATACTATAGCATATGTAATATATAACATATGTTATATGATATATAATAAATTGCCTTTTACATGGAAAATACTCAATGGTTCATTATAAAATTAGTCATTTTACTGATGAATAACATTAATTCTTTAATCATCATTACTATTATTATTAATATTTACCACTTTAGATTTGAAATGTTTAGAAATTATTGGTTATACTTGGAAACAACCTTAGGGATCCTTAGTCCCCTCTCTTGGTTTTATAGCAGGACTACTGAAGAAGCTTTACTACAGTAATGCCACTATTAATATTAGCAGCACATAAAGAGGACAAATATTTCATCTGCCCATCCTTTTGTTTGTGCATTACAGTTATCATCCAAATCTCTAGTACCATCTTGGGTGCACCTGATTGAATCAGAAAGGGACACTTTATCCCCAAGATGGCCCAATTGTATTCTCTCTATCTAGTAGTATTTATTTGGAATATACATGACTTGGAGTGACTGGACAAGCCTCCATTGATTGCTTTACCTGAGAAGTCCTTGTAGAGCTCAGTGTGAGGTAGTATATACATATTAAAGTATGGAAAGCTAATCTGGAAAATGAGAGAGTGTCCCAGTTTCTCTTTTAGGGACGTAAGCACAGGTGACCAAGGGTGCCTCAGCCAGTCTCTAAACAGACACTGACACGTACGACCCAAGGTACTTACTTAATATTGGCCGAGCATAAGTTACACAGGAGAAAGACATGCAATGCACGAATCACTCATGGTTTATTTACGGAGTCCTGGTGGTTTCCAGACCTCTGCAGGCCACCCGGGGATCCGCGCCGACAGACACACACACTGGAAGTTGGACGTTGCAGCTGCGGCTCAGCATCTTGCTTGAGGCCTCAGTTTCTGGCTCACTGTTCGGACTCACGATCCATGGCAGAGCTTGGGCAGATTGCAGGAAGGTGGGTGGAGAGTGACCGTCTGTGGAGGAGCAGAGCAGGCCTCTCTGATCTTCCTCCGGTGCTTCCTCTTTTTATGTGCCTATATGGGCATCTTCAGTGTGTCTTATCAGCGGGTCCCAGGAGCCTTGCATATCTGGTTTTACAAATGGGGAACAGATCACTTTATTTTCTACATACATGCCACTCAAGGGTGTTTATCAACCTGTTTACATTACATTCAATACTTTTTAATATCACACTGTAATTCCACACTTTGATGCTTATTCTATATTATTCTTATCACTATTCCTATAACAGAGAGGGAGAGAGAGAGTAGCTATGAGAAATAGTAAGAATAAACTGGGTTGAATCCTGCTTCTTTAGTCCCTGGTTGTAGTTCTTAGGAGGCTCTTATAGATTTTTTGCTCCAGGTTCTGAGATACAGCCTCATAGGAGACTTGTAAGTGTTGCAATAAATTAAAAGTAATATGAGGTTTGAGGGAAACTGTATGAGCTACTTTGTGGTCATAAACCTTCCTTCTTCAACTCTCCCTAACCCCAAGGAAGCACTGAGCTGACTGATAGAGCATCTCAACATTATTCCTCTGGAAGAAAAAAACCTACTGTTGGTGTAATTTTCCAGGAGCATTTCTGCAACAATGTCACATGAAATAGAGGGTGAATATGTTAAACAGGATGAAATGTGCCTTCTTTAATATAGGTGTCTTGACACCATCACTCTATCAGATCAAGATAATTCCAGTAAGTTCTCAGAAAAAAATAGTGATCCTCTTATATGGGAATGTAATGTGTGGCCTACCAAAGCAGAAGACTTTTTAAGGAAGGCCCTAAAGTTAGTTGAGCTGCTTACCTTATCTACCTATGGTAAAGTATCAAAATCTTTACTTTAAATAGTAGGTCTGTTACTGGAGGTTCTTCTGTGATGTCTTGGGAAAGGAATTTCAGGCACACACATGTAGGAAGGTTTTAAACAATACTGGTACTGTTGCAGAATTTACCAGGAGACTGGAAAACACACAATGGGTACTCAGAAGATTCAGGAAAAAACCTTTATTTGCAGATTTACTAGTACGGTGATTCAGGGGAGTCAGTTTTCCAAAGCCCGAGTGATGGATATGGAGGAAGATTTACTTTTATCCCCTTAGTTTCTTTATTTCCTAACTTCTGGACTTTTGTGGTGGGCTTTTGCAGTTTGACCTAAGTTAGAATGGGTAAATAAGATTACATCTAAAGGCCTGGCCTGGGTGGTGCTAGTGACCTCCCCTCTGGCTAAGCTGTTAAATTCTTGACTTATGGCCCTTGTAAACTAGGAGTATTCAGGAAAACAGATTATTGCCTAAGGATAAGGATGGGGGCAGTGGCTTAATTACAGGCTAACAAGAATGTGTGTCAGAATACTGATTATTGGCACAGATTCAGATTGATAGCCCTTCCCCTCCCTCCCCGAATTGTCTTATATTCCCCTTCAGTGCTATGCCCAATGAAAAGAGATACTATGCCATTGGATAGGAAGAGAGCGGGCAGACTAGAATAGTGGCTATAAGGATAGAGGCAAAAGGAGAGTTCTCAGCCACCTGCTCTCTGCTCTCCTGGTTCCAAGTCTGGTGGGAACCCTTAGAGTTTAGAAGAAAGCAAAGCAAAGTATAGGCCTGAGAGAAGGCCACAGGCATGCTCCATGAAGGTGTGCAGGTCACAGATGCCCTTGAAGAGGCTGTCGCACTCAATGAGGCATTTCCCCAGTACTCAGCTGGTAGAACATGTTCACTGTCCCCAGATACAGCATGCTTGATGCCTCATTCATGACCAGGAGGTTCAGCTCCATCAGGCTGCAGAAGATATCCAGCTTCTGAGGCCACCAGCCCACACTGGTGCCCACCAGGCTCAGGAGGGTTAGGACCCCAGCTGCAGTGCCATCATTGGCACCTGAAGCTCCAGTAGTTCAGCTCAGTCTCTGCTCCAAGCTGGCATCAACATTCTTAGCTGTGTAACCTTGGGCAAGTTACTTGACTTCTCTGTGCCTCATTTTCCCACCTGCCTATCTGCCTCCAAGCCTTGATGAGACTCAGACTGCAATAAGTGCTGGGGCTGCCGTTGTGGCTACCATGGAGACAGGCCTTCATTCAACTTCTATATATTCCCTTGGGTTTGAAAAAGAACAGGTATTTTTGCAAACTACTCAATCTCTTTTCTGTCTTTCCCTGGGCCTCTGCTGGTGCTCCCCTATCCAATCCCTTTTCTGGATCTTCTAGGGTTTTGTACTCTTATCCTATCAGATGTTCTTCCAAGATTTTCCCAAGCTAGTCCCCTCCCCATTTATGGTTACCATTTTTGCTTCTACTGTGCATGCGTCCTAGTTCTGATTTGTCATTTGGCTTCTACTGCACTTGCACTCAGTGAAAGGAATTTCCCTTTGCACTTTCTCCCTCTCTCCATCAATCCAGTAGATGGTGCAGCTTGCTCCCTGGGATGACATGACTGAGAAGCATCTTTCCTGCCTACTGCTGAGACAGAAAATGTTAAATAGATAGGGGCAGGACCATGGGAGGAGATAAAAACTCAGACTCAAAACACCCACATTTTTTTGTTTCACTGCAATGCCTGGAGTGACTGTGAAACTGATCTTTCCTAGTCTATCGGGCTTAATCAGATGTCTGGCTCTCTTATCTTTTGTTAATATATAACCAACTGCCTATTGTAACAGGTCTGTTCTACCCAGTTCCCTTGCAATTCTTTGGCTTTAGGCTTTTGAACAAACCATTTTCTTGCCTTTATGATGGCTCACAACCTGTTTATTTCTACTGAAAATATGCAGGAACCTAGTTAGGCGGAGTTACTAAGACACCCCAACTGGGAAGGGAAGAGAGGGTGCAACTGGGAAGGGAAGAGAGGGTGCATGAACTTTAAAATGTATGGATATTACTAAGACAGACAGCGTGCACATAATCAATCACAAGGCAGTGAGGCAAGCATATAGTCAAAAAAAGCGTTCCCCCCTCACCTCCTCCTCAGGCACAATGGATACCTGACATTCCTGTTGCAGGGGAGCACATGTCCTATGCCCACGTGGCTTATGGCCTTGTGGGCCTCCACACATGGACTAACAGACTTTAATTAGCTTGGATACTAAACTATTTCCAACTGTAACATGGGAAGGAAGCTCTGGACAATGGCCTACTCCTGGAACACCAGCTATACCTTTTCCAGGACTGGCTTCTCCCAATAAAGTTTAGTTCCATTCATCTTTTTGTCCGCGATTTCATTCTTTGATTTTCAGGAGACAAGAACTCAGATTCAAAACACCCACATTTTTTTGTTTCACTGGCTCTCTTATCTTTTGTTAATATATAACCAACTGCTTATTGTAACAGGTCTGTTCTATCCAGTTCCCTTGCAATTCTTTGGCTTTAGGCTTTTGAACAAACCATTTTCTTGCCTTTATGATGGCTCACAACCTGTTTATTTCTACTGAAAATATGCAGCAAACACTAAAGTCTCCATAGTGAAGCAGTTCTAATATGAATTTCTAGTTCTTCCTCATTAAAGATATGCCTTAGTTCTGTTTTTTATCATCTTATATCTGTCCCACACATTCTTATCCCAGGCTCTCTGCCTTAGGACAGGCTATTATGTGTTTCATGGCTCTTATTCAATTTTTCCAGCATTTCATAAGTTTACTTTCAGTACTGACTCTATTAATTAATTTATCCAGACATTTGTTTACTGAAATAAAACAGTAAATTAGCCACTGTTATTTACTTAGTAACTCTGAATGACCTTTTTGTCACCTTCTAGAGCTCTGTTTTATGTCTGGGTTATGGGTACTGTGATAATGAGGGGATAGCAATGCTGGAGTTAAAACCCTTTTCACCAAGATGGTCATTTCCTGATTAGGGTCTCAATTGCATATGGGTTTCCCTGTTGGATAGAAACATTTCCTGAGGCTCTGCTTTGTTTGTATTGCCTGTAGCAGCATGAGGGGAAGGGAAGAGAGAAGATGTGAGGTGTTAAATTTGTGTTGAATTACTTCACAACCAATATCATGTGGTCTACGTAAGCACTGAAAGAGAAAGAAATTATTTAAGTTTATGCTTTATGGATTTTCTTTTGTCCTTATCATGGATCACATTGTCATACACACAGTAAAAACTCAATAAATGCTTGTGTATTTCAATTGAATCATTTAGTAACAAAACACAAATAACCTATGTACTTTTTCAATCTCTTTATTCCTACATATGAAAAAAAAATTGACTGGAAATAGTATCCCAACATTTGTCAAAGTTTTTGAAGTATAACTCAAAAACCTTGATAACAAATAGGGTGCCATAAGGTGATACGATATATCATTTTTATAGAGGAAACATATGAACACCCAAGATTAAAGTATTGTCTAGCATTTGATATTGGCTAAAATATCAAATGCTAGACAAATCTGAGTAAGTAAGGTTGTAGTGGCAATCAGGAAAGGCGATTGTGATGGCTTCTGATATTTATTTTGTTCAAAGGCATTGTTTATCGCCAATGAAACTTTTAGATTAAGGTATTCATATCTTAAAAGATATTATCGCACTAAAACCTAGTTTCATGTGCATAATACACAATATCACAATGATATTGCTTGTAGATTTATTCTGTTCCACTCCAATATTACTGCTTCTGAGAAGATTTCACCTTTCTTTCACCTAGCTGAACAGTTCCTGCTTTGTACCAGCAATTCTTTTAATCCATTATTATCAGTTAATCATAGTGTGTTGTAATTATGTTTAACATGCTTTTCAGCCCTTTGAAACTCTGAGGTTTTTGAAGGCAGAAGACATAATTTATTTTTTTTATCCTTAAAAATTAGCATAATATGTTCCCAATACATATTTGTAAAGAAAAAGTGATTTATTTCCTTAGTAGAGCCAACAATGTTGCTAATATGATTCAAAATATAAATTATCTCATTGTAAGTGCACACAATCTTGTGCCCCAGTTTAATAACAACAGCATGTTCAGAATATATAATGGTTCATGAACATGAAAGTTTGGAATGCTTTTTATTTAACTTCCTTTTTTTTTCAAAATGGCTTTCATACCTACAGCTCCTGAGCTAAGAAGTATCAGTTGTGTGTATCATTACAAGTTTATCTCCTGGAATAGCTAACCATATTTTACTTTATGTACGTTGTGTGTCTCTCTGTAGTGCATCATGCACATGAGTGTGTTCAGAGTCAGACAGCATAGCTTTTAAGCAATGATGATCTCAATATCCTAGATTTCATTTTATTTTTGTCATTTGCCATTTATTATAACTTTGGTTTCTTATTATTTCCCCTTTGTGAGGATGTTATACACTGAGTGGCCAGATTATTATTATCTCTGAACACATAATAATCTGGCCACTCAGTGTGTGTGTGTGTATATGTATGTATGTGTGTGTGTGTGTGTGTGTGTGTGTGTGTGTGTGTATTTAGGTGACCAGATCATCCTGCTTTTGGCGGGACAGTCCCGATTTTTAACAATTTGTCCCGCGTCCCACAGCGTTTTAAAAAAATAGGGACTTTTTTTCTTTCCAAAAATAGGGACTTTTTTAAAACGCCGTGGGACGCAGGACAAATTGTTAAAAATCGGTTTCGTCCTGCCAAAAGCGAGACGATCTGGTCACCTTAAATATATATATATTTTAGAGGCCCGGTGCTTGAATTCGTGCATGAGTGGGGTCCAGCCAGCCCCTGGCCAGGGGAAGGGGACATGGGCGGTTTGCCAGCCTGCCTGCTGGTCAAACTCCTAGTCGAGGGGACAATTTGCATATTAGACTTTTATTATATAGGATATACACTGAGTGGCCAGATTATTATGCATTCAGAGATCATAATAATCTGGCCACTCTCATATATATATATATATATATATATATATACATATATATATATATATATATAAAAGAGCATATTAGCCTTGGGCAAATCTCCTCACCTCATCTCTTCTCACCTTTCTGGGTTTCAGTTTACTAATACATAAAATGGAGCTAATAAGACTAATAAGAGTGTTTATTTATAAGCATGTTGTTGGGAGTATATTAGGTAGTTCATGTAAAAAAGCTTTTATTATTTATTTATTTTTAAATGGTGCCTGGCATATAGTAAATGTTCCATAAAATGTAAATTGTTGTTATTACTAGATAAAAAGTTTGAGAGAAAAAAAGGGCACAGCATTTTAACACAAAAATGGTTAAAAGGGCTATGAAAACTGTGATTTTGAGATACTATTTTATCACATTACCAAAAAATGAAAAATTAAGGCCGCCTCTGTCCTCCACCCATGCCAGATAAGTTCTAATTCATTTCACCCAGTACTGTGCCTGAGAATTTATATATTTTCAAAGTTCCTCAGGTAATTCCATGAGATTCGAACCAGTAGTGTAGATTCACCAAAACTGAGTGGAGGAAGTTAGTTTTAAAAAAAATAGACATATTTTCGGTACCATGCTAAATGCTGGAGTGTCAAACTAAAGAAAGGTGGGCTGGAAGATTTGAGATGCCACAGCATTTAACTTGATGATTTTCCTTCACAATACAGGCCAGAAGCAAGGAGCTTTGCCCTAGGCATGGTGGCATCAGGTAGAACAAATAACATGAAAAAAAGAAAAGAATATATTATCAAGGCAGTTTGTTCCTCAGGTTTTTCTGGCTCAAAGATATGATACATATGTAATGGGCCAGGAAGGCTGTGAGGGTATGGTGTGGCAGAGATTGGCCAGCGAGGCTGGTCGGGGAGATGATGCTGCTTCTTTCATGGAGTTTCTTCCTCTAGACGTTGACAACAACTCCCACTTTAACAAACGTTGTTCCTCTGAGCACTTTTTTTTAATAGGCCTTGTCCTGTCCCCATCTTTGGCCTGCTGAGCTTAATTTTCACAAGGAATCCTATTAAGCCAGGTTAGAAACACTCCCTTGACCCTTAATATCCAGTCAAGTTCATCTTCCCACACACTTGATACCTAAACAAGTTCTTACTAATTTTTCATTCATTTCTTCATCGTGCCCATTGGCATTTATAAGTCTGTCCATCTTATATTTGGAGTTGCGTTCAAGCTCTCATATTGCAGTAATCTTGACTCCTACTGCAATAGTCTTAAAAAAGACTTCTTTGCCTGTTTAACTCTGCCATGTACAATTTTTCTTTGTCAATATTACAGAGCTTTTCCGTATTTTGGGAAATTGGAAAGACTCCTTGTACACAGGACTATCCAGTGAGGTATAAGGAGAATCAAATGGCTTTACTATTCATGGAAAGTCTGAAGGAAGCAAGACACTGGCTGCCACCTAGGGCAGTCTTCTCTGCCAATAGAGAGTGAATGTATATTTGATTGTTGGCACAGCTGGTATTTGGTGTCCAACGACCAGACCTTGGAATTCTGCATGACTGAGGTGCAGCTCCCAGGTGTGCGTAATGGATGGGATTTCCTCAAATGGCTGCCCATGGCTGGAAGCATTTTCAATGCTGACCCGTTCTGGTACACCGGGTACCTCCACATCTGGTTTCTCATTCTGGGACCATCTTATCACTGATCACATTTCCTTTATTTTCTTCCAACTCTCTCCATATCCAGGATGTCTCTCTACTATAGCATGAGAATTTTTTATCTTTTTCCATATATTCTCTCACAGCAATTGTCTATGTGCATGAGTGCTTTCCATTTTACTGAGGCCTTAGAATTTTAAAAAGCGACAATGCTTTATTTTTTGCTCTCTCTCTTCATTTTTGCTGTATCGTGATGTCAATAAACATGAACACCTACCTGAGTTACTCAGAGTTCAATGAGCCAAAGAAACTTTTTAAAAAAAATAAAACTTACCTCACTTAAACTGAAAAAAAAACCCATCCTACTGCATAAGTAAAACAATGTAAAAACAGAGATAAATTACTTATCTCAGTAAATCAATAAGAAAGTCACACACTTTTTACAACTCATCTTGTCCTTTTGCTCTGAAAATTCCAGTGGCTTCTCAGATACTCAAAAACATTTGACCTTCACCTATTTCTAAGTTCCTTTATTTTTAGGTGCTGAGATCCATCCATCACGATTACCTCCCTATGAGGATCACACATGTAAATGTTTCAGCAGAAAGTCTCCCTCCTACAAAATGTGATATCATATTGAAAAATTAAAAAAAATTAAATTCAAGTCTAGTGAGACTTGGTATGAAGCATGTTATTTCTATATTTACAGTAGTTTCTGATCCTCTATACAAGTAATAAAAAGAATATATAATTACTACATATATAATAACTGCCTCTAAGTAGGCATTAAGTGTTTATATGTTATATTTCAGAATCCTTATTTCAGAAATAAGCACCTGTATCTTAATATGTTGCCTCTTAAAAACTTATTTTTCATAAACATATTTTTATTTGGAAAAATCAGTGTTCTGATTACTCAAAGAATATACTTAGACTGCCATAAAATAGCAAAGCTTCAATGTACATCAGCTCTTCTGCTATATCTAAGGGCATTTTATAACACAAAAAATTTTAACTGTTAAAACATTTTTAGAGCATAAAGGAATATATTGTAACTGTTTTTATGCAAGAATGATTATTAGAGAAAATATTCACTAAATGATTTTGTAATGATTCAGTCCTCTTTTTGCCATTCATTTGGGGTGTGTTCTTGTAATTTTACTTTAATGGCTCCTGTACATGCCTGGTATTATGCTAAATGCTCCACATCAAAGATAAATAGGTGAGGCCTTTGCCCATACATCAATAAAGTGTTCTTCAGTGCACTCAACTAATAATTACTCTTCTCTGAGAGTTGAAACTCAAGGCAATATGAAATTTCTCTGGAATATGCTGAAGTGGCTCTGTGAATGTTATATAGATATACTGGGTACTGTATATACAGTTCCTTGGAGAGAATTCTACCTTACATAAAGACCCAAATGCTTATCTATGCTATCTATCTTAACATATGTTAAATTATATCTATTTTTTACATTGAATATAGCAAATAATAAGAAAAAAAGTTTGATTGGAAAAAGAATATAAGTTAAATATAAACTCACTTTTTAATAAAATTACAAGTCACATTTAGACTTTTATTTTGATGGCTCTGAACCTCAGTATTTTCATCTATAAAATGTAGATATAATATGCTGAATGAAGGGTTGCTGGGATTGAGTTATTGAAGGACTAATTCCTACAGTTCAGTGGATATTAAGTAAACAGTTACTATTATTATTTACAATAGGGAGGCCTTCACCGAAGAAATCCTCCATAACATTTTTTTTTTGCTTTTTTAAATAATGATTTTTTAGTAGAGATAAATGACATTAAAAGTATATAGCAAACTTGGTTGTAAAAAATTTTGTCGCTGAATATCTTAGAATTTTAAGAAGGCCTTGTTCTTTGACAGATTGAGATGATAATCTCAAACACTAATTCTTTCTAATTTTTGCTTAAAAAAACTATTCTTTCAAGATCTTAAAATAGTTTAGAAGATGGTGGCAGAGTAGGTGAATGTTACACTCACCTTCTCCCAGGATAAAACTGGAATTACAACTAAATTATAGAGCAAGCAACCTGAATAACCAACTAAAAACTAGCTAAAGAGAAGTCTTCAAACCAAGGGGTTTACAACAGAAGCCAAATCAAGACTGGTAGGGAATGCAGAGATGGAAAAAGGACTGGCTACGCTCCCACAGTCAGTGGCTGAGGTTCTGGAGGGATATTTCATCAGTGGGGCTTCCCCCTGAGAAGCGTGGGGTGCCAACCCCAAGCCTAGCTCCCAAGCCCAGAGCAGCAGAGCCAGGAAGAGGTGCCCACTGTGAAAATCAGCAGCAATTCTGTTCACCAGGGAAAGATGAGAGTCTGCTAGAGAGACATGGGTGCCCTCAAATGACCAGTGCACAAAATCTCATTTGCAACCATTCACCCTGGGCTCTAATAGAAGGAGGACAATAGTCAGTCCGTTCTCTGTATCAATGAGTATGTTTCTATTTTTTTAAGTCTGTTTCTATTTTGTTTGTTAGTTTGTTTTGTTCTTTAGCTTCCATATATAAGTGAGATCATATGGTATTTGTCTTTCTCTGATTGGCTTATTTTATTTAGCATAATAATCTCCAGGTCTATCCATGGTGTTGCAAAGGGTAAGAGTTCCTTCCTTCCTTCCTTCCTTCCTTCCTTCCTTCCTTCCTTCCTTCCTTCCTTCCTTCCTTCCTTTTTTTATGGCCAAGTATTATTTCATGTGTAAATGTGCCACTGCTTTTTTATCCACTCATTTTTGATGGATGGCACTTGGGTCACACTAGCTAGGCTTTGTGGAAACTCTGGGCAGTGACCTTAATTCTACCACTGCTGAAGACAATGATACGGGAATTTTGGACCTGAAACTCATAGTGTTCCCCTGGGCAGGATAGTTCCCGGACGCTTGTCTGGTGGAGTTGAAGAATGAAATCACAGATGAAAGGTGGTGTAGCAAAGGTGGAAATTTATTGAGAAACCAGCAGACTCCCACATGGAGAGGGGGAAAGAGTCCCACTGAGTCCCTTTCTTACAGTTTATAAAGGCTGCAGATCTTTGTGCCTTGATATCCCCTCTGACTGGTCACCATCCCTTTCTGATTTGGTCGCTATAGTAACTCCTGAGCTCAAAGGTCAAACCTCACATAGGACAAGTGAGGCTGTCCTCCTCTCCTTCTTTATTGTTTCCCTATTCCCTCTGGGCTTTCTTCTTCTCTCTTTGAATGAAGGGCTTCTTTCCCTTTATTCTATAAATGTACACCCTTATGCAGCTCCCAGTCCCCTTATTTTATGAAAATGTGCCTTCTGCAGCTCTGTAGCCCTGTGCTTTTTCCATGGACCCCTTAATTTTTAAAAATTTCCTAAACCTGCCTATTTCACCCCCAAAACTCCTATTTTATCCCAAAAAGTCCTTTCAACAAGATTGGACCTTTTCCATGGAGAGCCAGAGGGAAATAGGACCTTGGATGGGAACCCCCTTAATTTTACATCATCAATAAAACTCTCCAAGATACCTCACCTCCTGTGGGACTTCAGGAAATTATTTTTCCCAAGGCACCCCAAAGACACCACTTCCACTAATAACGGGTCGGAATGCAGAGGGCACCCCACTGATCACATTACTTGCTAGTACAGGAGAATCCACCTTTACAGAGGAGTATTTGGTGTCCATGCCAGTTTTACTAGTAAATTCTACAATTTATTGGACACATTTCACCTCTACACTCTTAATTTTGCATAGTCCAGGATCAAAATAGCTTCAGAAGATTAGCTTGCTTCATGTTCACAGAGGGGAAAAAATCAATTTCACAGAGTGTTTATACAGTTTTCTTGTACTGCATCATTATCTCTAATGACAGTGACTTTAAGAGTTTCAAGTTGAAATTATGGTTTAGTATTAGCGTGTGTGCATGTGTTGTGTGCGTATAGTGTCCTTCAGTTTAACTATCGTTACACTTTCCAGTACAAAAAGATTAGCTGATATCTGAGTCAGTTTAATAGCAATTCTCTCTTTACTGCTTTAATTTTCAGATTTCCCTCAGACCGTTCCTGAAGAAGCCAGTTAAATGCTTGCTTAAGGCAGGGCCAGACATTCACTCACACAATGACACTGAGCCTTTGCTCTCATTTAAATTGGTTTCTGCAGACCTGTAATGGAATTAGAATGGACAAGTAGCAAATTTTCCAGTGAATAGGCTAATTATATGCTCACTACAGAAAGCTGGTCCTTTCTTTTTTTTTTTTTTTTAATATATTTTATTGATTTTTTACAGAGAGGAAGAGAGAGGGATAGAGAGTTAGAAACATCGATGAGAGAGAAACATCGATCAGCTGCCTCCTGCACACCCCCTACTGGGGATGTGCCCGCAACCAAGGTACATGCCCTTGACCGGAATCGAACCTGGGACCCTTGAGTCCGCAGGCTGACGCTCTATCCACTGAGCCAAACCGGTTTCAGCAGAAAGCTGGTCCTTTCTGAGTTAGGCTTTTCTCATAGAGATGATTGGATTTGCCCTGTCTTTCTCTCAGGGTTGTTGTGGGGTCAAGTAAATAAAGAGGAGGATGCTATGCAAATTTAAAGGTACTATAAAATCTAACATATTATCATGACTAAATCTTGCTTTCCAGATATTTGGCAATATAGGCTCTGTTCAGTTTATATTTTGTTAATATTCTAGACATTTGTTATTCCTAGAATCTAAACCACTTCATTACAACATTCTTGGCATCTTAAATACTTTACATATTTAACATGTTTTCTAATCCAAATGTATGTTTTAAAAGTCTATCCATTCTGCAAAAGATTTAAAGAAGCAATTTGGAATAGTTAAAGTAATGTTGAGTCATTTCTGATTGGAAACTATCCTAAATATTTCTTATTGATGTCAATGTCCCCTGGAAGGCACGCTGATATGATTAGCTCAGATAATGTACTTAGTTCAGAAATATACTGAAACTAGAGACCCGGTGCATGAAATTCATGCACGGGGGTCCCTCAGCCCAACCTGCACTCTCTACAATCCAGGAGCTCTCAGGGGATGTCCTACTGATGGCTTAGGCCCACTCCCCATGGTTCCCTGCTCTCTGTGGGCTGGGAGGTTTCGCTGCAGCCATGGAGATGAAGCCCCCATGCCCTGCTCCCCGCTTTCGGCCGGCCTCCCCATGCGCCATGTGAAGGAAGCCCCAATGCCCTGCAGTGTGCTCTGTCTGCCAGGCCTGGGGGCTTTGAGGACACAGACACACTAAGGAAGCCCCCATGCCCTGCTGTCCAGGCTCTCTTTGCAGGGCCTGGGGCTTCCCCGCTTTCACGGAAGCCGCCATGCCCTGCTGTCCCCGCCCGGCTCTGTTTGCAGGGCCTGGGGCTTCCCCGCTGCCAGGGAAGCCTCCATGCCCTGCTGTCCGGGCTCTGTCTGCAGGGCCTGGGGCTTCCTGCTGTCACGGAAGCCGTCATTCCCTGTGGTCCCCTCCCAACTCTGTTTGCAGGGCCTGGGGTTTCCCCACTGCCAGGGAAGCCTCCATGCCCTGCTCTCTGGGCTCTGTCTGCAGGGCCTGGGGCTTCCCCGCTGTCACGGAAGCCACCGGCCCGGCTCTGTCTGCAGGGCCTGGGGCTTCCCCGCTGCCAGGGAAGCCGCCATTCCCTGCTGTCCCGGCCCGGCTCTGTCTGCAGGGCCTGGGGCTTCCCCGCTGTCACAAGGCCAAGCCCCTCCATTCCCTGTGGTCCTGGCCGGGCTCTGTTTGCAGCCGCCATGCCCTGCAGTCCCGGCCCGGCTCTGTTTGCAGGGCCTTGGGCTTCCATGCTGCTGTGGAAGCCACCATGCCCTGCTGTCCTGGCTCTGACTGCCGTGTCTGGGGGCGGATCAAAAACCCCTCCAGAGGTGGATCCAGCTTCGCTGCTCCTGCCCACTGGCTGGACAGTCCAGCAGTGGAGCTGAGCGTACTGGGCGATGCCATCTTGTGGATATGGGGCCTGCCATTTTTGTCGTGGAGGTACGGTTAATTTGCATATTACTCTATTATTAAATAGGATTTTCCAGCTACCTTAATGAGGTAATAGAAAGTATATTTGTCAAGCTTATAAATTCCATAAACATAATAGAAACAAAAATCAAGGTTTAAAAAGTTCTTTACATGGAAGATCCAAGATGGAGGCTGACAGGATAGTAGTCAGCAAGATAGTGTGTGAGTGAGAGAGCAAAAGGAGAGTGTGTGGACGTGCAGGGAGTGTCTGTTTTTGTGAATGAGGGACAGCTATATTTCACAGGACTGTGAGGACTGGCGGACCAGAATCCCCTGTCTGGGCAGGCTCTACTGTTGAAATCTCTCCCGGAGTGGCCGGCTCTGCCTCAAAGACTACACCATCTTGAAGGGGAGAGTGGCTGTGATCAGAAGCCCAGCCTTACCTTCAATCAGGGAGAGCTCGGATACCTCCTGGGACCCTACAGCCACAATGCCCAGGGACCAGCTGCCTTAGCTGAGAACCCATGAACACCAAGACTCCAGCCTCCCCAGCTGTGGGCACCTAAAAATTTTGTCCAGGGAGAGACAAGGTGGTGGCCAAATACGCAAACAGGTTCTGTGACTTCTCACACAGCAGATAAAAGGAACAGCTGAATAGAATAACATCCACCCAGAATTGGCGAATTAGCTAGTGAGGAAACCCATGGATGGAAAAGTCAGAGCTCGCCTGGAGAAAGGTGGAATCTGGGATCCAAGCTGGAAGGAGAAATGCATGTAGCTGGGACTAGAATCACAGAGGGAGACTGCACTGCACCAAATCCATGGCCCTTGGGGTCAGTGTAGCCCTTGAATGTGGAAATGGGTCCACAAGGCTACTGGCATCTGGGGATTGTAGATCTAAGCCCATAGCCATGGAAACTGTGCCCAGAAAGGCAGCCTGAAGTTCTATACCAGCTGCGCAGTGCTGGGGGGGGGGGGGGGGGGGAGAAAGACACGAGGCAGCATGGTTACTTTGTTTTTTCTTACTTCCTTGGTTTTGCTTGCTAAGCCCAGTACATAGGAATCTTCCAATTAAAAACACCGAGACTTCAGGGGAAGGTGTTTTTTGTGGAAATTGGGGAGCAGAGTAGGGAGAGACGAGCAGGAGACCAGCTCTGGGAAAGCCTGTCCCTCCAGCCTAGTCTTGAGTTTGGCAGGGAAATGAACAGTCTAAACACCCCCAGTGAGCCCTGGGGGACTGAGTTAAGGGGCCATTTGGTCCCAGAAACTAATACAGAAACAGCGCCACCCAGGGGCTTTGTCAGAAATAGATGCTTATGTAAATACAACTGAAGGAAGGCAGAGAAACAAAGTGAGCAAAGTGATTCTGCCTGCTTGAAACCAAGGTTGTGGTTTATGACACAGAAGAGCAGTGGATCGCTGGGAACTTCAACACTGTGCTGACTACCTGACAGGAAACAGACGTGCCAGGCAGAACAGTAGAGAGGGGTCTTAAACCAGCCCCCATGGGTCATTGAAGCTCCACTGAAGCGAATGAACTTCACTACTTCACTTTTTTATTTTTCATCTTTTACTTAAGAAACTAAATTTTTTCTCACTTTACTTTTTTATTATTATATTTTTATTTTTAATTATTATTATTACTATTATTTTACCATTTTTAAATTTTGTTTTATTTTATTCATTTTTTGGGGGGTTAGTGTTCTACATTCTACTTTTATTTTAGCATTATTTTACTCTATTTCAATTTTTCCTTTATGCCAACACTTTCTTCTTCATTTTCCCCTTTTTAATCCTGTTTCTCTTACCCTGTTCCTGCTAGTTTTTCTCAACCTTTCTTTTTACTCCCTGTTAAAAATTTGTCTTACTCATATATCTAATTTCCTCTCCCCTGCTCCAAGTTCATGCACACTTCTCTTTTCTCTTTCTTCACTAGCCAAACTTTTTTTCTTTTCTTTCAGTCTTGTTTGTTTGATTGCTTGTTAGGTTTTTTTTCTTTTAATTTATTTTATTTTTTTATGCTTCTGTTTTTCCTCTCCCTGCTTGTTCTCTTCTTCTATCAATAGCTTAGTTAGTTTCAATCACCAACACAGGCCTATCTATTCTCTATTCTCCTTTTCCAAAAATAGATGAATACATAGATAGATTAAAGAAAGGGGAAAATGTTTATATATGTGTGTGTGTGTGTATATATATATATATATATATATATATATACACTAGAGACCCGGTGCACAAAATTCATGCACGGGGGTGTGTGTCCCTCAGCCCAGCCTGCACCCTCTCCAATATGGGACCCCTCGGGGGATGTCCAACTGCATGTTTAGGCCCAATCCCTGTGGAATCGGGCCTAAACCTGCAGTTGGACATCCCTCTCACAATCCGGGACCACTGGCTCCTAACCGCTCACCTGCTTGCCTGATTGCCCCCTAAATGCTCCCTTGCTGGCCTGATTGACACCTAACTGCTCCTCTGTGGGCCTGATTGCCCCCAAATACCCTCCCCTGCTGGCCTGATCACTCCCAAGGATTTTATTAGTATAGATATGACCCTGCACAGAAAATTTTACTAACCCTGCTTTACAATAAGGGCTTGACAATTGAATCATTAGGACTAGACACCAAGATTTCCTTTCTTTGAATAGTGGATGGAATAATTATCTTGCCTTTAAGTTGCCCGGAAATTAAAATGAGATAATGACTTAGAAAAGTATAAAAGTATAAAGCACCATATAAAGACAACTGCCTTTTTAATGAAGTGGTAAAATGAAAAACACTATTTTTATTCTCCCCTTCCTTCCTTTACAGCTTTTATTTAAACTTTGAAATTTATAAAAATTTCACTCCAATTTTCATTTCTTTACATTCAATACTATTTTGTATTGGTTTCAGGTTTTATATTAGTTACAGAATAGTAGTTAGACAATCATATACTTTACAAAGTGTTCCCTGATATTTCTAGTACCCGCCTGGCATCATACCATCATTACAACACTATTGACTATATTCCCTATTTAAGTGACAATGGGTTTACAGGTTCCTTTCAGTCTTTCTTTTGTATTGCTCGTGCTTCCTTTTATTTCTCACTTCTCCCCTCATTTTCTTTATATAGTATCTCAATTGGCCATCAAAGCTCAGTGAAGGCACTGGAACACGCTTCATCCATTTTACAGACCAGGAAACTGAGGCCAATTCCAGTTGGTTGTGGAACTTGACTCAGCACACAGGAAGCCCTCAGAGCCATGCTCTTTGTGCTTCCTAAGGAGGCAGCCGCCCAGCAAACAGAACAAACCTTCCAGTCAGGCTTCCGAGCTTCTTTCTCGAGCACCTCTTCATTGCGGATGCTCCACATTCTTTCCTCTCCCTGTCCCCTGCCCCCCATTCTTTACTGCCCCCGCTTCTCCAGAGCAGGTGGAAGGCTTCGCACTCACTGCCTAGGGTTGCTCTGCCATGGGCAGGGTGTCGCGGGCTTGCCTTTGGGTCAAGGCGGGAGCAGGAGTCGCTGCCTCTGAAGTGTGAAGGCAGCCTGAGCAAAGCCCATTAGCACTGGGAGCTTCTCTGAATCACATCAGTCAGTCCAGTACCCTGCAGTGCAGCACCCCTCCACTGAGGTGGCACCACCCCTCAACCCCCGCCTCAGGGGTGAGGGTCCTTGCCCTTCTGCCCGGGAGTCCTTCCATGCCCCTTGATCCCTGGCTGGGCCCACCCGCATCTTGGGGCCACTGCAGAACCTCTGTCTCTCTGCAGATGAGGCAGATCCTTGCACTCGATCTCCGCGAAGCTATGAATCTGTGGCCAGAGGCCCAGTCTGTGTCTCAGCAACCTCATGCCTGCAATGTTCCCAGGGACCCCCGGGAGCAGCTAGGCAGGTCGGCCTCACCTCCTCGGGGCCCAGATCGTCCCAGGGACCCCCAGGAGCAGCTAGGAAGGTACGGTCTTGCCTCCCCGGGGTGGCGCTGTTCCCAGGGAGCAGCTAGGCAGTCCGGCCTCGCCTCCCTGGGGCTGCGATCGTCCCAGGGACCCCCGGGGTGGCGCTGTTCCCAGGGACCCCCGGGAGCAGCTAGGTGGT
This sequence comes from Ia io, assembly GCA_025583905.1. Taxonomy (NCBI): domain Eukaryota; kingdom Metazoa; phylum Chordata; class Mammalia; order Chiroptera; family Vespertilionidae; genus Ia; species Ia io. Next base: position 46,140,243 of record JAJQQW010000009.1, on the reverse strand, counting down.
CCGGCCTTGCCTCCCCGGAGCTGAAATCATCCCAGGGACCCCCGGGAGCGGCTAGGCAGGTCCAGCCTCGCCTCCCCGGGGTGGCACTGTTCCCAGGGACCCCCGGGAGTGGCTAGGCAGGTCCGGCCTCGCCTCCCCGGGGCGGCGCTGTTCCCAGGGACCCCCAGGAGTGGCTAGGCAGGCGGCTGCCCCTCCTGGGGCCTGCGATGGACCTGGACCCCTCTTGTGCCATCTGGCACTGCCCACCCCACTGCCTTCCCGGCCGATGGACTGGTACCTTGTGGGCGGTGTCTGGCGCTGCTTGCAGGGCCTCCTCCACCCCCGATGGACCCGTTCTCCCCGAAGCAGGCCATGGTGCTGCCCGCCCTGCCTTCGTATGCAAATTAACCGCCATCTTTGGTTAACCGCCCTGCCTTTGTATGCAAATTAACCACCATACTCACTCACTCTGATTGGCTGTGGGCATAGCGAAGGTATGAGGTATGGTCAATTTACATATTTGTCTATTATGAGGTAATATATATATATATATATATATATATATGTATATATATATATGCACACACTTTCTTTTATATATATTTTAACACATATATATATATATATATATATATATATCTTACCCAATAAAATTTCTTTAGTATGTTTTTTTACTTTTCTTCTTCTACACTCATTCTCTTTCTACTTCCTCTATACTAAATCGTGGCCATTTCTACATTCATTCAATTCTTTGACCTTACCTTCTGGAAATAAGCTCTATATCTTCAGATTAAGCTTCTGTCCTACTTTTCTGGGTGTTTTTTGTTTGCATTTTTGGATTAGTTGTTTTTTTGGAGTTTTCTCCCTATATATATATTTTACCCCCTTTTTTTTTTCTCTTTCTTTTCTGTCTTACCTTTTCTTCCTTTTCTCAATATAATTTTTGCACTTTTTCTCTCTCCCCTAATTCTCTTTTCTGTGGTGGTCACCTTTATGGGGTTATTGGTATCATGAATACATGTGTGTTTGATGCCCTCTGTGTTGTGTCTTGTCATGTTGTATTTTGTGCCTTTAAGTCAACATGTTAAAAAGTGAGCTACATAACCAGAAACTCTGAGAGAAGCAAAATGTGGAGACAAAGAAAAAGCGCCCATACAAAAGAAAAGGAGGAATCACAGGAAAAGGAAGTAAGAGAAACGGAGGAAAGCAATTTGTCAGAGAAAGAATTCAGAGTAATGGTCATAAGGATGGTAAAAACAATAGAAGACAAATTCAACAACATGTAAGAACCAAGAGAAAATGAAGAAGAACCAACAAGAAATGAAGAATGACATTGCTGCAGTAAAAAACAAAATAGAAAGCATCAACAATAGACTATAAGAAGCAGAGGAATGCATCAGTGAGTTCGAAGACAAGGTAGGAAAAAATACTCAAGCAGATCAGCAACTGGAAAAAAAACTTGAAAAACATGAGGAGAGCCTAAGGGAGCTTTGGGACAACATGAAATGAAACAACATCCGCATAATAGGGGTTCCAGAAGGAGAGGAAGCTGAGCAAGGAATAGAAAACCTGTTTGAAGAAATAATGACAGAAAACATCCCTGATATTGGCAAGAAAAAACTCACAGAAGTCCAAGAAGCTCACAGAGTCCCAAACAAGATGAACCAAAAAAGACTGACACCAAGACACATTATAATTAAATTGACAAACACTGATGACAAAGTAAGAATATTAAAGGCTGCCAGTGAGACAGAAAGTTACCTACAATGGATCTCCCATCAGACTATCAACTTATTTCTCAACAGAAACACATCAGCCCAGCATGGAATGGAACGAAATGTACAAAGTCATGCAAAGCAAGGATCTGAATCCAAGAATACTATACCCAGCTAGGCTATCAATCAAAATTGAAGGTGAAATCAGGAGCTTCATAGACAAAAAAGGACTATTGCCACCAAACCAGCAATGCAAGAAATGCTAAAGGAACTGCTGTAAAAAGAAGAAATAGGAATGGAAGAAGGAACACAGGCATAAAGAATAAAAATGGCAACAAATAAGTACCTATCAATAATAACTTTAAGTGTAAGTGGATTAAGTGCCCCAATCAAAAGACATAGGGCAGTGGTCGGCAAACTGTGGCTCGCGAGCCACATGCAGCTCGTGAGTCAAGGTTTGCTGCTCTGTTGACTAGTGAGTTTGCTGACCACTGGGATAGGGGCTTAATCACAAGGAACAACAGCCTGTAATTATTGGAATCGAGAGTCTAGGTCAGTGGTCGGTAAACTCATTAGTTAACAGAGCGGCTCACATGTGCCTCGTGAGCAGCAGTTTGCCGACCACTGACATAGGATAGCTGAGTGGATAAGAAAACATGACCCATATATCTGCTGTCTACAGGAGACCCAACTCAGAACAAAGAACTCACACAAACTGATAGTAAAGGGATGGGAAAAAATTTTCAGATGAATGGAAATGAAAAAAAAGCTGGGGTAGCAATACTTATATCTGACAAATTAGACCTCAAAGTAAAGGCCACAACAAGAGATAAGGAAGGCCACTTCATAATACTAAAGGGAGCAATTCAACAAGAGGATATAACTCTGGTAAACATATATTCACCCAATACAGGAGCACCCAAATACATAAAAAAAAACTTCTGCAAGGGAGAGATCAACAGCAATACAGTCATAGTATGGGACTTTAATACTCTACTAACACCACTGGATAAATCCTCTAAACAAAAAATCAGCAAAGAAACATCAATCCTAAATGACTCACTAGATCAGGTGACTTAATTGACATCTTCAGAACATTTTACCCCAAAGCCATGGAATATACATTCTTCTCAAGTGCACAAGGGTCATTTTCAAAGATAGACCACATATTGGGACACAGGCAAAGTCTCTACAAATGCAAGAAGACAAAATCCAATACCCTTTTTTGATAAAAATGCTCAGCAAAGTGGGAATAGAGGGATCATACCTCAACACAATAAAAGCCTTATATGACAAACCTACAGCCAACATCATACTCAATGGGCAAAAACTAAATCCATTTCCCCTAAGAAAAGAAACAAGACAGGGATGCCCACTTTCACCACTCCAGTTTGATGTGGTACTGGAAGTGCTAGCCATAGCGATTCGACAAGAAAAGAAATAAAAGGCATCCAAATTGTAAAAGAAGAAGTAAAACTGTCCTTATTCATAGATGACATGATACTGTACATAGAAAACCCCAAAGACTCTATCATATCAATCTGCACAGTAGTATACTATACAGTTATAATAAAAAATAAGAGATATTTCTATAATTATGTTATATACTCAATACATACTATTAAATTTAAGAAATAAAGATTGAGTAAGGTATGTATGGTATACTGTCATTTATTTGACAAACAGGGAAACATAATTATACATATATATATATATATATATATATATATATATAATGTAAATATTACATACATACATATGTTTATATTAAAAATGCACCAATAGCCATAAAATCTTAAAGATTTATTTTTAAAAAGAGGTGACTCAATATAGGAGGCAGATATAGAACTTAAATTTCTTGGAATATTCATCACCTTAGAGACCTGATTTTTGGAAATCCCAATATTGATGTGATCATAAAACAAAATCACATTTTAAAAAGAAGTATTAAGAAACTGAAAATAAAATTAAACAAACACATTTTGTATCTGGTTGGTGGCATATCAATATCAACAGAACCTATTCCAACTGATTTAAGAGAACATGGTAATTTGACTGCACATCCCCACTAGGTTACAGCACCAGGATAGAGGAATGAAAACAAATGAAATTGCTCTTAGTAATCACTCTGTTGAGGGGGGTATCATTGATGGTTCTGTTATGTTAGACTTTTCCTTTAATGAAGGATAAAAGAAATGAATAATTATGTTATATTATAATTCTCTCTTTTCTGGTGAAGATCCTCTCACTGATTTTGATAGCTATAATAACCACAACAGATGCAACACATAATATATTATTAAATCCATGAATTAATAAAATATTTTAAAAGTTCAAATTGGTTCCCATTCAAAGATGCTAGGAAAAAATACATTATTTTGCAAACTGCTAACTATGGGAAAAACTTAACTTTATCCTGTTTTTTTCTACATGCATTCTGTCACTGGAGAAAAGTTCCTTTTTAAAGAATTATCTCAGCGAGTAAGTTAAGGATTAATGTTTGACTTAGAACATCACTATTTTGCAATTCTAGTCATTGAATGAATTTAGTCATTGAGCATGAAAAGTTGTTAATATTACAAAAATAGAGACAACCAGACATTATGTATCACTTCATGGAAGAACATTAAATTACCTATAAAATATTCTTGCCAAAAAATTGAACTCAAATTAGATCAAAGCTGTAGATCCAATTTAGAGGAAATAGAGACATCAGAGGAGTAAGTTGAAGGACACTGTATGAAGCTACACAGCACAAATGACTCAGGTTCTAGTTTCCTCAACAAAAACAATTATAACATGATATCAAACATATATCATATTTATTTCATATACAAAAACTTAAATTATAATAATATATATCTTAAATATATAAAACATGTAAATATACGTGCTTTAGTAAACATATAAATTTGATATTGTAAATGATAATTGAATATATGATATTAAGATATGAATAATAGAGTGATTAAAAGATCATTGGATATTTAAGGTATTAAAAGTACATACAGAAATATTTGTGGATTAATTAATTTAATTTCTAGAAATTGTTTAAAGTAATATGGATGGCAGTGTAGATGAAACAATATTGTTATAATTAGATAATGTCTGTACTAGTACACAGATTCACTTATTATTTTGCTTAATTTTGTATGTTTGAAATATACAACACTTTGTGTTTTAAACATTTTCTTCACATAGATCCAACAAATTTATTCTAATTTTATTCCTAGTTATTTAATTACATAATGCTATCTTAAAGCCTCTTATTTAATTTTATTTTTAATGTTTATAAATGCAAATGATTGTGTTTTTAATAATAATCATATACCCACACACATTAAAATTTCTCAACACTTATAATAATGCTCTAATTAACATGGGGTTTTTCCAGGTAAATAAACGTGTCATCTAAAACTGATATTTTATTTTTAAGTCTATGCCTCTTATTTTTTTCTCCTAACTGATGTGTTTGAATTCACTTGAGCATTTACACTAATAAAAGAGAAACATGCAAATTAACCATCACTCTACTATGCCAAGCCACGCCCACCAGCCAATCAGGAGCAAGTATGCAAATTAACCCAACCAAGATGGTGGCTGGCTACTGAGCTGGAGCAAGCAGGAGGCTGGGGTTGCCCTGGCAATGGAGGAAACCAAGCTTCCCACCTGCCCTGACTGGCCCTGGCCTCCACTCAAGGCTACAAAGTTTTAATTATAGAAGATAAATAAATCCAATATACTTGCTTCCAGCTGGCCGTGGCCTCCGCTCAAGGAGGCACTGAAAAAAAAATGAAAAAGAAAAAAGGAGGGGCTGGGACCTTGGGTTGCCAGGGGGGTGATCAGGACAGGATGGGATGGCAGGGGCCATTGGGGGTAAGCAGACCAGAAGGGGGATCAGTTGGAGGTGAGCAGGCCATCAGTTGGGGTCAGTTGGAGGTGATCAGGACAGTGGGGGGGGCAGTTTGGAGTGAGTAGGCCAGCAGGGGGGCAGTTGGGGGTGAGCTGACCAGTGGGGAGGGAAGGTAGGGGCAAGCAGGCCAGCAGGGGGGGCAGTTAGGGGTGATCAGGCTGGCAGGGGGGCATTTGTGGGTGAGCAGGCCAGCAGGCAAAGTGGTTAGGGGCAATCAGGCAGGCAGGCAGGTAAGTGGTTAGGAGCCAGCAGTCCCAGATTGTGAGAGGGATGTCCGATTGCTGATTTAGGCCCGATCCCTGTAAACGGGCAGTAGGACATCCTTTGAAGGGTCCCAGATTGGAGAGTGCAGGTCAGGCTGAGGAACACCCCGCTGCCCCCATGCACAAATTTGTTGCACTGGGCCACTAGTTGGTAAATAATAGTTGTGACAAAGGTCATTCTTATGCTATTGTTAACTAGGATGAGAATGATTATATTCATTTCCTCATCTCTGCCCCACCATTAAGCATAATGCTGGGATTTTTGGTGTATGTGTCCACATTGGAGTCCTAATTTATTGGGAGTTTTGATCAAGAATAGATACCAAATTTTAATAAACATATTTTTTAAAATATATAGAAATAATAAAATATGTCAATCATTAATTGAATAAGCAATATGATTATGTGGCTTATCTCTTTTCATTGAACAATACTAGTGGCCCAGTGCATGAAATTCATGCACGGGGGGAGGGGGGTGTCCCTCAGCCCAGCCTGCACTCTCTCCAATCTGGGATCCCTCGAAGGATGTCCTACTGCCAGTTTACAGGGATCGGGCCTAAACCGGCAGTCAGACATCCCTCTCGCAATCCGGGACTGCTAGCTCCATCTGCTCACCTGCCTGCCTTCCTGCCTGCCTGATTGCCCCTAACCACTCTGCCTGCCAGCCTGCTCGCCCACAACTGCCCCCCGCCACCAGCCTGCTCGCCCCCAAATGCCCCCATCAGCCTGATCACCCCCAACTGCCCCCCATGCCAGTGTGCTTGCCCCCAACTGCCTCCCTGCTTGCCTGCTCACTCCAAACTTCCCCCCCCGCTGTCCTGATCACCTCCAACTGACCCCCACTGACGTCCTGCTTGCCCCCAACTGGCCCCCCTACTGGTATGCTTACCCCCAATGGCCCTGCCCCCAACCAGCCTGATCACTCACAACTGCCATCCCATCCTGGCCTGATCACCCACAACTACCCTCCCCTCTTGGCCTCTAACCACTTCGACCTCAGCCCCGCCACCATGGCTTTGTCCAGAAGAACATCCAGAAGGTCTACTGGAAGGTCTCCCAGTCTAATTAGCATATTACCCTTTTATTAGTACAGATTATTCCATTTTTTTCTTCAACCTTACTTTATAAACATACTGATCTTGGTGACAGATCATTGTGGTAAAACTCACAACACAGTTTTGAAATTTCATTAACATTTGGTGTTTCTATCTGTGGTAGGCTTGATATTAGCCTCCCAAAAGATTTCCACATCCTAATCTCTGAACCCTGTGAATGTTACTCTTTTTGGAAACAAAACAAAACAAAACAAAAAAAAACTTTTGTAGATGTGATTAAGTTAAGGATCTTGAAATGGTAATATTCTAGATTATCCTTATGGGTTCTAAACTATCTTTATAAGAGAGAGAGGCAGTGGGAGATTTGATATAGATAGAAGTGGAGAAAGTAGTGTGACCACAGAAGCAGAGATTGGGGAGATGCAGCCACAAGCCAAGGAATGCTAGCAGCCACCAGAATGCACTTGACTAGGCAAGAAACAGATTTTCCCTAGAGCCTCTAGAGGACATAGTCCTACCCACAGCTTGATTTTGGCCTAGCAAAACTGATTTTAGGCTTCTGATCTCTAGAACAGTGATAGAATAAACTTTTATTATTTCAATCACAAGTTTTTAAAAATAATTTATTACAGTAGCCATAGGAAACCAATATACTAAATCAATATAATATACTGCACATAGTGTACTACTATTTAAATCTCTACTCTTCAAATTGCTATACTTCAAACACTACTCTTCAAATTACTGGGTAGCTCTGGGTTATTCTGTCTAGCTTGGCCACTTGGGAAGGCTAGTTAAATTGTGCCTACAGGGGCCCCAGAACCTACCGTCATCTTGCTCTTCTGGCCTGTGTAGCTCCCAGTTGGACAAAGCAATGTTTATGTAAGTCAAGAACCTATCTTGCTAGATAACTACACATTTCCTTTCACTTAACATCTCCTGAAAGTGTAGTGCTACTGGGAAATTATTTTCTTTATTTTTTTTTAATTAATATTTCAGTTTAACATGTTGAAGAATTTAGGTTTTAAAATTTAGTTATAAAAGCCTCAGCAATGACTCATAAATCCAGCTTCCCTTTTCAATTTATTCCACCTAAGTTTGGGTATTCATTCTTATTCTTTCTGTTTTGGATGTGTTCAATGTACTACTCACTGGTATTCCTACCACTAGCCTTGCTTGCTTTTCCTACCCCATATCGACACTGCTACCAAATACCAAAGTCTGTTAAAAACAAACCAACAAAAAACATGTGGATTGTGTTATCCCCCTACTTCAGAACCAATGCTAGTTCCATAAAAACTGGAAAATGAAATACCAAGTTTTTCACAATTGATTCACAAATAACTCTTCTTAGGATTCTTGACCGTATTCTACTCCTCTCTCCTCATTTCTCATGAGACTTACTCTTGCCACACCAAATGCTTCACCATTTTTTGGATAGTCCAAGTTCTTTGTATTCTTCACCTTAGTACTAAAGTTCTTTCTACCAAGAACTGTTTTTCCTTTTTTTTGGATAAAATTTCCTCTCTACTAAAGTAGACTTAATTGCTTTTCATCCTAAGTCTCAAAACATAATTCCCAAATTTGCATAATATCAATTAGCATGTGGCATGCATTTTACTTTGTTCACATTCACACATCTCTCATACCAAAGTAGAAATTATCTAAAAAATGTATATCCAATCTCTTACAAACCTCTAACTCATACTATTGTACTCTTAAATATCTCTAGTTTTCTACTTTCACAAATGTCAAAGAATATCTTCAATCAAGTCAAGGACTTCAGAAAGAAGTGGCCTTTGAAACTTTGGATCGAAGCATGAGAGTGAATGTGCCTCTTATTGACAAACCCCATTTTAGCTAGAAACCTGTGAGTAGGAAGAAGCATCTTTCCCCCCACCTTGCTAGAGTTATCCATCCTTCCTAAAGCCTATACAAAAACTTCACCCCAGGTAGTTACCTTATTACATGATGCTCTTCTTCCCCAAGATCCTCTCTTGATATTAGCCTCCCAAAAGATTTCCACATCCTAATCTCTGAACCCTGTGAATGTTACTCTTGAGTCCAATAACTAGGGCCATTGCTCAGAATTTCTGGAGCAGGAACATTTAGTCTCTGCTTTCCTACCAAAAGATTTGTATGGCCTGCCTACAGTGTACCAGCAAGAACTAGTGGAACACATGAGAGAATAGAATTGACTGTGTTGGACCAGTCTAAACCTGAATTTAGGCGAGAATTTAGTACTGACATGGGAGCATTTGCCTATGATTCAGTAACTTGTATGATACACTCCTGATATGGGCTCCTTACAGCTTGGAAATGACAAAGGCCATAATAAATAATGTGGCGATCTGGACTACCTTTGCAAAATATTTAGGAAGAGGTCAAAAGACTCAGGGATGTAAGTAAGCATGGCTGAAGATAATTTTACACAAGAGAACTCCCACTTACTACATTGCTCGCAGGGCCCAAAGGAAACACCTTGTGTAAGGCCTTGAGGAATTCCTTGGTGAGGGAGGTCACTGGCATCCCTGAGAATCTTGGCAGTAACTATTTTGGTGAGGCCAAATTTGACAGTAAAAAGCTTCCAAGGAACTGAATATGCTAGTGTCAATAAGAATGATAAGATTCAAGGATAGCGGAATCAAAGTAGGTGTAATTATTTTAGCAGGCACCAAGGTAACCGGGTGTCTTGGCTGTAGGGTTCTGTGACAATGTGTAATGGGCCATTATATTTTTAGGGGCAAGAGAAATAGACAAAGGCTACTGCACACTTTAGCTTATGGAATCAGAAAAAAAAATCAAAGTGTGGTGAGCAAAAGGTTTTTGACTTCTGCTTGAGAAGAAAAGTTCCTTTTGGACATTTTATAAAAAAATATTAATTCTTCTTTAGTTATAGCCCCATCCATGAGCAAGGTACTGCTATTGCCAGTTAAACATCCTTGCCTCAGTACTCATGCCTCTGAAGTCAGTCAACCAATAGCAGCCCATGATAATCAACAGGCTGCTTCCATAGTTGTGCTTCCTCCACTGGAAATCACACAATACCTAAAAACTTCCTTGGCTGAAAGTTAGCCAATCCCTGAGTTCTATGCTCCTCAAAATCCTACATGAAATCATTGTTTGGAGACACAGTGCTTTCCAAAACCAGCTATTCTTTGTTCAGTAAGCAATAAATTCAGTTATGTTTTTTGTTGCAGATTATTTGGGAGGTTGGGAGGGAGTTTCTTTCATATGTTGCAGAGCTCTGATTCCTCATCTTGTTTTCTGGTCTGAGCTGGGTGTCATACAGAAAGCCCACCAATATAGAGAGGGCCATGTCTTCTGGAGACAGGTTCTTGTAATGCCATCACAACCTTATGACTGATACTCCCCAAACATTTCCCCAACCCTACGATCATTTACCTGAGCAGGTGTACACTGTCAAAAGGAAACTATCCAGACCTGAGTGACTACCAAGGCCCCCCCCCCCCCCCCCCCCCGGAAGAGTGGTTTACAAAGCCATTGTAAGTGGAATCCAGGCCCAGGTTTCTTTCATAAGTGGTATAGTAGGATTATGGATTCACTCTGTAGCCATTTCATCAAAAACTCTTCTCTGACTTTTGGAATAGTATCATTATTGTAGGAAGGGCTGTATAAAATGTTTGGCCCATCTAACATAGTGAATCATAATCAATATTTTTTCTAGGTTAAATTTCATAGGTTAATGCTCCTTCAAATAATTAAAGTGTGCAAGGGTTAAGGTTCCCAACATTTGCCATGTTCCCCTGTGTGACAAAAACCAGATAGGTCATAGATGGTAAGGGTAGATAATAAACTTAATAAGCGGTAACCACAGTAACAGTTGTTATAAAAGATGTTATATCCTTACTGGAACAGATGAATTTAGCCCACGGACTTTGTAGCTATTGATATGCAAGTGCATTCTTTCCTACCTCAATAAATAAAAAGGAGTGAAGGAGTTTGTTTTTACAAGGGAGTTTACAGTTTACTGCCACATCCCAGGGCACCCTATTAGCTTTCCTGCTCTTAGTGACTTATGATCTGTAAGGACATCCTTTGTCCTGACAGTCTGCAAAACATTTATTGACTACACTGATGATATCACATTTATTGGACCTGGAGAGCAGTGCATGGCAAATACTCTGGATGCCCTAGGAAGATAAAAAGATGCCTGTGTGGTCTCTGGAAAATCCCAGCAGATTTGCAGCACAGACTCAGAGTTTTGGTGTAATTTTGTTTCTTTTATAGTTGTTTCAAAAGCAGCTCCTGTTGTGCTCCTGTGGTCCTAGTGGAGCCTAAGCATCAGACTGAGTCATCAAGTGGCTGCACCTGGAGCTGCTCACAGTGAGCTGGTATCGTCAGAGCTTCCAACTCACTGCATCGATCAGGAGCAGCACCAACCTATCATTACTAGTAATAATACATTTTGTATGGGATCTACGCAAGTAAATTATATGGACAATTGTCCCTAACCAACCATGTTGTCCACCATTCTAGTGCCTCTTTTAGCTCACATTTAAACTTTCACAGGTGGGCATGGTAGGGGTGGTAGGAAGGTATCTTCAAGCATGGATGGAGAAGAATGAAACTCTGGCTTGGTTCATAAATAGGCCATCTCTATTTGTTGAAGTGAATAAAACTATATTACTGTTTCATTCACCTTCACTTATAGGTAGGTAGACACTTTAAGGACAGCAGTCAGGAAATTCATCTCAGTAAGTAGAGAAGTCTGTTCATTATCTTTATACTAGAGGCCCTATGCACGAAAATCATGTGGAAGTGCACTAACCACCAGGGGGAAGCTTCTGCATTGAGTGTCTACCCCTTGGTGGTCAGTGTGCATCATAGTGACCGGTCGTTCTGCCCATTTGGTCGATTTGCACATTAGCCTTTTATTATATAGGATAGGGGGAGAAGTGGATCAAAGTAAAATTTCTATCTTCATATATATACATATATGATAGATATATACTAAAGGAAGAATATATATTGCTCTTATATAACAGAGGCAAAGAAGAGTATCTCTGGAAATTAGATTCACTATTGTAATTTTGTTGTTCTGTTTTCATTGACAAAAGTAAATGGGCAATTGTGTCAACACAATCTGATAAGGTAAAGGTATTCAAGGGTCAGACATGATGGAATAAAAGTCTGGATTTATTCACCAGGTAAATAACTTTGACCAATTGATATGGATGTGGGTGAATGAAATCTGGGTGGTAGGAGAGAAAGATGATGAATATCAATTGCAGTTGCAACACTATAACTTGTCTCATTAACCCTCTTAATTTAAGTCATTTTCCTTAATGAATGCTATCAACCATGAAGACATAACAGCAGCTGATGACTGTAAGGGGTAGGCTCATAACAGCATCTGATGAGTATAAAGGGCTGTACTGCACCCTCTACATCTCCATTACCAGCTTGATTTAAGCACAGCACATGACTGGCACCCATATCAAATGGGTGGCAAGATCTATCTATATATATCTATGCCCCTTACATCCCCTCACCTACCTCCTAGCCCTCCTCTCTCTGTCTCACAACTTTCTCTGTCTATTTAGGTGGATAAAGTCTTAATCTAGAGGTTCAGGGGAGTTAACATTCATGAGGCAATCCTCAACAGTGCTATTATTTATGTATTTCCCAGATAGGAATTCTTAAAACTGTACAGCCTCAAGGAAGTGAACCCTTATTATAAAATATTTCTTACTTTCTCTTCTTCCTGAACTGTTCCTATATTTAATGGAGCAATATAAAAGCACTTGAGTTCTAAGCCACTCAAGTAGTAAAATACCAATATTTTTCTATATTAGAAAATACATAAACATTTAAGGCATTATTAGGTAATTCTGATAATAGAAATATGAATGGAATACATAATTAGGTGATATAATAAGGATAAAAAAGTATAATTAAACCAAAACGCCCTTTACATGGCAAAATTATAATGAAACCATTTGCTTCAAGATGTAGTTGACTTTCATGTTATTTTTGTTGTTATTGTTTTTAGACAACCTAGTATGTTTTTTTGGATATGGATCTTATATATGAAGTTTTCCATTTTAGCCAAGATTTAGAAGCCAATGACTATTACTCAAAGTGCAGTTTCTTTTTGTTCCATTGAGTCTTTGGATGGCCACATTCCATATCCGTTGAATCTTTGGATGGGTCTATGAGCAAGAGCATTGGCAAAATTGCAACCTGTAGAATCACCCAGATGTGTCCCTGAATGCTAAGCCCTAATTGTCACCAAGTTTTAGCTTTTATGAAATGTGAACCTTAACACTTACTTTTCAGTGTTGAATCTAATAGCCTAAGCCTGTGTTTTAGCCTTTATAAATCATCAATCATCAGACTTTGTCATACTGTTGTGAGGTTTATGTAAAAAACACCACAAGAGCATAACACATTATCTATAAAATAATATAAATACATTATAAATATTAGATAATCACTTCTACTATAGATGAGGAGGGTATAGATGAGCCACAGTACATGGCTAGGCAGATTGTTGAACTTAATAACATTAGGGAATCATTATATAAAACTAATAAGTAGTTAACAAACACTTCAAATATATTTTTAATAATGTGAAAAGGAGGAGTCCAAATTTTACAAATATATATGTTACCCAAAGGAAAGTACTATTATGAATATTTTAAATGAGACAAGAAATAAACCATTTAAATTGGACATATTGTGTCCAACTTTTAACTTTGTTGTTTTTAATTTTTTTCTTTATTGATTAAGATATTACATATGTGTCCTTATCCCCCCATTGCCTCTCCACACCCCCACTCATGCCCTCACACCCTGGTGTCTGTCCATTGGTTAGGCTTATATGCATTCATACAAGTCCTTTGGTTGATCTCTCCCCCTTACCCCCACCCTCCCCTACCTTTCCTCTGAGGTTTGATGGTCTGATCGATGCTTCTCTGTCTCTGGATGTGTTTTTGTTCATCACTTTATGTTGTTCATTATATTCCATAAATGAGTGAGATCATGTGATATTTATCTTTCTCTGACTGGCTTATTTCGCTTAGCATAATGCTCTCCAGTTCGATCCATGCTGTTGCAAATGGTAAGAATTCCTTCTTTTTTTTACCACAGAATAGTATTCCATTGTATAGATGTACCACCGTTTATTAATCCACTCATCTGCTGATGGGCATTTAGGCTGTTTCCAAATCTTAGCTATGGTAAATTGTGCTGCTATGAACATAGGGGTGCATATATTCTTTCTGATTGGTGTTTCTAATTTCTTGGGATATATTCCTAGAAGTGGGATCACTGGGTCAAATGGGAGTTCCACTTTTAACTTTTTGAGGAAACTCCATACTGTTCGCCACAGTGGCTGCACCAGTCTGCGTTCCCACCAGCAGTGCATGAGGGTTCCTTTTTCTCCACATCCTCTCCAGCACTTGTCATTTGTTGATTTGTTGATGATAGCCATTCTGACAGGTGTGAGATGGTACTGCATTGTGGTTTTGATTTGCATCTCTTGGATGTTTAGTGACTTTGAGCATGTTTTCATATGTCTCTTGGCCTTCCTTCTGTCTTCTTTTAAAAAGTATCTATTTAGGTCCATTGCCCATTTTTTTGATTGGGTTGTTTATCTTCCTTTTGTTAAGATGTATGAGTTCCTTGTAAATGTTGGAGATTAAACCCTTATTGGTGATAACATTGGCAAATATGTTCTCCCATGCAGTGGGCTTTCTTGTTGTTTTGTTGATGGTTTCTTTTGCTGTGCAAAAGCTTTTTATTTTGATGTAGTCCCATTTGTTTATTTTCTCTTAATTTTCCATTGCCCTAGGAGCATTATCGGTGAAGAAATTCAGCATATAGCTGAGTTTTTGCTGCCTGTGGATTCCTCTAATATTTTTTATGGTTTCTCATCTTACATTTAAGTTCTTTAGCCATTTTGAGTTTATTTTTGTGTATGGTGTAAGTTGGTAGTCTAGTTTCATTTTTTTGCATATATCTGTCCAATTTTCCCAACACCATTTATTGAAGAGATTGTCTTGACTGCATTGTATGTTCTTGCCTCCTTTGTCAAATACTAATTGAGCATAGTGGTTTAGGTCAATTTCTGGGTTCTCTATTCTATTCCATTTGTCTTTTTGTCTGTTTTGAGAACAGTGGCTTTGTAATACAGCTTGATATCTGGTATTGAGATCCCTCCTACTTTGGTCTTTTTTTTTTTTCAGGATTGCTGCAGCTATTCGGGGTCTTTTTTTATTCCATATAAATTTTTGGAGAGTTCATTCTAGGTCTGTGAAATATGCCTTTGGTATTTTAATGGGGAGTGCAGTGAATTTATAAATTGCTTTGGGTAGTATGGACATTTTAATGATGTTGATTCTACCAATCCATGAACACGGTATGTTCTTCCATCTGTTTATGTCTTCCTCTATTTCTTTTTTCAGTGTCCTGTAGTTTTCCGCGTGTAGGTCTTTTACCTCCTAGGTTAAGTTTATTCCTAGGTATCTTAATTTTTTTGGTGCGATATTAAATGGGATTGTTTTTATTAGTCTCTCTTTCTGTAAATTCACTATTGGTGTACCAACTTTTAATTTTTGAGTAACAATTCACAGAGGTAAGTACAAAGTATTTTATTTTAAAAAAAATTACTGATTATCCTACCTAATAATAGACAAATATGCAAATTGACCACACCTTTGCTATGTCCCAAGCCATGCCCACCAGCCAAGCCACGCCCACCAGCCAATCAGGATGAGTATGAAAATTACCCCAACCAAGATGGCAGCTAGTTTGCATATCAAGACAGTGTAGAAAGCCAAGAGCTGCAGAAGGGAGCAAAGCTGCAGAGAAGCAAGCAAGCCGGGGGGAGGAGAAGGGAGGAGTGAAGGCAGGGCCGGGGGAGAAGGAAGGAGAGCAGGTGGGCTGGCAGAAAGGTGGGAAGGAGAGCAGGTGGGCTGGCAGAGAAGGCGGGTTGGGGGAGAAGGGAGGAGAGCAGGCGGGGAAGGGTAGAGTACAGCAGGAAACCCTATTGCAGGATTTTTCCTGCAATGGGAACGCTAGTCTCATAATATTAAAATATACATTTGAAAATTATTTTCTGCCAAATAATAAAGTGCTCACTAATGTCAATCAGAGTGACCACTTACCAGGTAAGCAATTAGAATAACTGTAAGGTATTTTTAGTGATTAAACTTTAAAAACATATATATTTCTTATAATCATTATAGGCTTTCAAATCAGTTTAATTAAAGGCTGATTTTATAATGTAAATAATCTGTATAATCACTACTATTTATAAATCCTTATACGTACGGAATAGGGTTTCAGAAATTTCATACAACCAAACCAAAATATTAGCATGTAGAAAAAATATATTAGTATATAGAAAAAATTATACTAATAAAAGGGTAATATTCTAATTAGACTGAACATCTTCTGGATGTCCTTCCAGACAAAGCCATGGTGGCAGGGCTGAGGCAGAGGCTGTTAGGGGTGATCAGGCCTGCAGGGGAGAGCAGTTAGGGGGATCAGACCGGCAGGCAGGTGAGTGGTTAGGAGCCAGCAGTCCCAGATTGCAAGAGGGATGTTTGACTGCCGGTTTAGGGCCCATCTTGCAGAAATCAGGCCTACACTGGCAGTTGGACATCCCCAGAGGGGTCCCAGATTGGAGAGGGTACAGGCCAGGCTGAGCGACCCCCACCTCCATGCACGAATTTCATGAACTGGGCCACTAGTTAGATATAAATGCTTAAAAATCTTCACTCTAAGTAGGCCTCTCACCATGAGAAGTCTAAACCAGTGCTGTGATCCGCAGACCACACTTGAATAGCATAGGTCTAAAAAACCCAACAACTTAGTAAGATAGTTGAAAGTACCTAATAAGGTTTAAAGTTAAGTTTGTTTCTGATAGACTGGGCAAGTTTATATCCAATGATTACAAGGCATAAAATTTTCTAGAGAAAACAGTGACAAGTCAGTGGAATATCCATAAAACAAAACCCTGAATTATAGCTTACTATATGCTAAAAATATGCTGCATGATGTTACAAGTAACAGTCCAGAGGAAGGAGGGGAGAGAACTCCTAAAAGATCATTTCTAGACAAAGAAACTCAAATGGTGGAATCTCTCAATGTATACACTCCTGTTGTGATGGTTAACTTTATATGTCAAATTGACTGGGCCATGGTGTGTAGATGATTGTTCAAACATTATTCTGGATGTTTCTGTGAGGGTATTTTTGGATGAGATTAACATTTAAACCAGTGGACTTTAAGTAAAGCAGTTTTCTCTCTATAATGTAGGTGGGCCTCATCCAATCAGTTGAGGACCTAATAAAACCAAAGACTGAGCTCCCCCTAATAAGAAGAAATTCACCAGCAGTTGGTCTTTCTACCTGAATCATAACATCAGCTCTTCCTGGATCTCCAGCCTGCCCATGCCCTCTGCAGATTTTGGATTTATCAGAGTCCACAATTTTAGCTTACTATCTGTATATATAAAAGGCTAGTATGCTAAGTCTCCCTCTGCCCATTCGACCAGTTACTATGACCCACACTGACTACCAGGGGGCAGACGCTCAATGCAGGAGCTGCCATGACACACACTGGCCATTTACAGAGAAATGGCAGTGCAGACCTGGAGCCAACAAAGCAACACTCGGCTTCCCACAAATGGGACACAGGCCCTGCCACCACCTCAGAGCAACAGCCCACCAAATCACAGCCGACGCTGTCCAGACCCCATGGCCAGCTCAGAAATGGTTACTATGGGTGCCGGGTAATGATGTCACGTAGCAACGCTCAGCTTCTTTCGCCCTAGCGACTAGCCTCCTTGGAGTTTCTTCAGCCCAGGAACATGACTTGTTTTATAGCCAGGTGCAAACATTTCACACTTTAACCAAATGTCTGTGAAGCTTTTTCCCCGTGTCTCATCTCATTTGATCCTCACAGAAGTCCTGGAGTAGGTATATAGGCGACTCAGTGGAAACCCTATTTTCTTTTCATTAGCCAGAAAACTGAGATTTAGAAAGCTTAGAAATTTGACCCGACTGAAAAGAAGTAAGAAATGGTGGACCTTGAAAATGACTTCAGGTTTTCTCACTGCGCAGAATATAGTCAAAAACTATTGCAGTTAAATATTTTACCCTCTGTTCTCCCTGCGTGACCTGTAATATACAGCTCAATTAACCATGATTTAAAGGCCATTAAAATGGCCTTCATGTACCTATCCAGAAAGCATATCACAAAAACAAGGCTTATACTCAGGGAAAACAGGCATTCATCAGAGAAAAGGAGCAATTCTTAAGACAAAAATGAAATACATCCCATACTCCATGTTTAATTATATGATTATTTCCTTAGGACATTGATAGTGAGTCGCTTTTATTCAAAAATATGATCCAATCAGTGGTGGATCATAGGCATCTCATCTCTTTGTACATCACTGATTCTCTTTATGAACATTCTAATCTATCATAGTGTTGTTTAATGGTAAAAAAATGGTAAATACTGTCAGTAAAAAGTGTTACAGATTGAAGGAGAAAGGCCATTCTGGGATCATTCAGTAAACAGATCATAGTTTCAAAAACTGGAGGCTTGGTCCTTAAATGATTCTAATCATCAAATTTTATGCCTTCAAGTAGCTTTAAAGATTATCTGGTCTAATATGTCATCTGTTAGTTGAGTCTCCTCTATGACAGCTCTTCCAAGGCTTTGCTTGTCATGTTTAGTGATGCCCAAAGTATGAAAATCAGGTAAAATACTAAAATTCAATTCCTTTTCTCCATTGACCCTATTTTTACTCTTTTGAGACACATAAAATAAACATAATCCTTATCTCCAGATACTCAAATATTTGAAGACAGTATGAAAGATGAAGTGATCAAGCAAAAACAAACAAACAAAAAACACTCATAGACATAGACAACAGTGTGGTGATTACCAGAAGGACGGGGGGCGGGGGGCGGGGGTGGAAGAGGTAGAAGAGGGTAAAGGTGGGATAAATGGTGATGAAATGAGACTTGACTTGGGGTGGTGAAAACATAATACAATATACAGATAATGTACTAAAGAAAAGTACACCTGAAATGTATATAATTTTATTAACCAATGTCACCCCAATAAATTCAATAAAAATAAAAGCATTTATAAGCAACAAAAAGTCAGAAGAGATAAGGCAGCCAAGCAGTTCCAGCTTTCCATTCTTCAAAATATCCTTCTCAATGTGGTTTATGGATTGTGGATTTCTGGTACACATTTAAGCTTTACAAGAAAGCAGTCTTATGAA
Source organism: Ia io (assembly GCA_025583905.1). Classification (NCBI taxonomy): domain Eukaryota; kingdom Metazoa; phylum Chordata; class Mammalia; order Chiroptera; family Vespertilionidae; genus Ia; species Ia io. The sequence goes on along the minus strand of JAJQQW010000009.1, from coordinate 46,121,044 downwards.
TGTTTTTCTGATGGGGAATCTTAGGGATTTGGACAAAAAGTCTTTGGAGTAATTAATGGGATAATATATACAAAACATATGGCATTGTGAAAGCATTCTAGTTAATTTTATTTGACAGAAAATAGTGAGAGATACAGGACAAAGTGTGGGACACTACTGAGAAATACAAGGTACTTCAACTGAAACTCAGAAGGGCATTTTTGTCAGCATTTAATTCTTCATAATATATTTTCTCCTGGTTAAAATGTGTTGTTATATAACAGAATAGTATATGTACTTTTTACATGGGAGATAACTCCTGTACTAGGATTTAGATATAAATAAACACTTCAAATGTTCCAAAGATTGACTCAGAATGAAACCATTCCTTCCATTGAATGAGCACTGTCTCTCTCTGAAATAGCTAAAGGTATCTGTATGTTTTCCTTGTTAGTGGATTTCAACCCATAAATTCAAGCTAACCATACACCAAGGGAAGTTTAACTAGACTGTATCTTACATTGTTTTGTTTGAGCAGGACTGAACCTTATTTTATTTCCTTTCTTATTTAATAGTTCAAGTATGTTCATATTCTATTACATAAATATAACCAGACAAATCATAGCTTCAACAGTCAAACACCCATGTAACATTTATAAAATAACATTGTGGCTGAGTGATTTGTACATTTACAAAGAAAGAAAGGAGATAAATATCTTGATTACAATTACAGATTTATTGCAACATCCTGAAACCCCTGGGAACAATGAACAAGTAGTGGAACATCTTCCCTCCTGTCACTGCTAGACAGACACTCAGTGTAGTCCATACCCATGTAAAACATTTACAGAAAAAGCTGCACTCAGTCACTATGCAACAGACTAACAAAAGCAACATTATCTAAAAGTAAATAAAATAGGATCCTAAAAAGGTTATTGAATAAAAAAAAAAATGAGGCATTGCTTTCCTCTTCAAAGCCAATCTCTCTTCATGTAACTACTATTTTGCCAGCTATATGAGAGAACGCTCACACACACACACACACAAAAAAATAGCATGTATATATTTGAGGGGATGGAGAGGAAAAAAGTTTAATATGATAATCTGAGATGTCTAAGACATACACATTCTAAAAGCAACAACTACAGTGAGCAAAAAAGAGGTTTAATCAGGGGTAAGAAACTGGCATTTCTATTTTCATTCAATGGAACATTTTAATTCCATACATACTATTTTTGTCTCATTTTTCTTCCAGGCTTGACTTTGTCTATTTTATGGATGAAAAATTCATGTAAATCACATGAAAGAATGTAATATAGATAAAGCATAATCTATATGAGGAGAGTTATGGAATGTGTGATTGTGCTTAGACAGAATATTAGAATTGGATAACAACAGTAAAAAATTATCCCCACAATATCCCTCACCAGTTAATAATCCCATTTAATATTATTTCTACAATCATATTTCTTTTAAAAATCAAGTAAATTTCAGATCTCCTCATCTATTCCTATAGCAATGGTGTAGTCAAGTGAAAAAAAGTGATACGGTTGCCAAAAGAAGCAGAAGTTTCACCTCTCAAGTACCTATTCCCAATAGCTGACCTTCATTGGACCTCGATAACAGATAAGACTAGGAGGAAGAACCATATTCCAGAAAGACTTAGAGTGTAAATACATATAATTATGATAGACACTCAGCTTTTTACATAGACATGTCCTATCTTCTTTAGAAACATAATTGTAAGTCACTTCATATCTTAATCACAATTTATATTACATGTTTAAGATTCTTGTTTCATAGAGTAACTAAATCTAAGCTGAAGTTTGAGTGTGCTCATGGAGATGAGTGTGAAGGGCAGTTTTGAAAGAAGAAACAAGAAGATCTAAGCCACAGAGACTGGGGATGAAAATGACACTTTAGAAAGGAAATAAAAGTGAAAAAGAAGGGAAATTAATATTTACTGAGTACTTACAATGTTCCAAAAATTACAGTAAGTGCTTCCATGTGTCATATAATTTAATACAAAAACTTTTCAAGTATCATTATCCACCATTACAATGAAGAAAATTGTACACCAGTGAGTTTCATAATATCTGCATTTTGCAGATAAAATTCCTGACTATTTAATGGATAGTCTTGTGTGACAGGCATTTACAACACACACATGAGTGTAAAGAGAAGCTAAAAGGGTAACTACAATTATAGAAGCCTTTGGTTGTCTTATTAGTTTTCTCTGGCTGTGTAATAAATTACAACTTCAGTGTTTAAAACAATACGCATTTATTACCTCAGAATGTATGATGGTCAGGAGTCTGGGCACAGTTTCCTTGAGTTCTCTGTTCAGGGTCTCACAGCTACAGTCAGGGAGTCAGCTGCATTCTGGCCTGAAGCTCAGCTGGGGAAGGGCCCTCTTTCCTGGTCACAGAGTTGTTGGCACTATTTGGTTTCTTGTAACTGTAGCACTGAGCATCAGGGGCTTTTTTGTTTGTTTGTTTGTTTGGTTTGTGCGTGTTTTTTTTGTTGTTGTTTCTTTTGTGTGTGTGTGTTTTAGCATCAGCTGTTTTGGCCGGCTGTTGGCTAGAAGCCACCCTCAGCTCCTAGTTGTTGTCCCCATTCCGAAAGACCTACCACTGTTTCTTGCCCTTTGGGCTTTCCTATTACGACCACTTATTTCATTCATCAAGGTACCGCAAGTCTGAAGAGTGACTACACCAGCAAAATAGAACATAATCATGGAAATCACATACCATCATCTTTGCCACATACTGCTGATTAGGAGTAAGTTACAGATTCTGCCCATGTTTAAGGAGAGGGGGTTAAACACTCAGAGGTGGGAATAAGTGGGGACATTGCAGAATCTGTTTGCCGTGATTGCTACGTTAATAAAATTAAAATTCTGTCTAAAACAAGTAGGAATATATTAAAGATTTTTTAGTAGGGGAGGAAAATTATCAGCTTTTCTGGTATCAATGAATAGAATTTGAAGGTATTGCCTTTATAATATTAGCAATAGTTCATGGAGTGCTCCAAAAATCACTCTCTTCTGGTCATTTGCAAGTTGCGGGGCCCATGAGTTGCCTATGAGATACACACTCCATGTAAAGAATTAATACCATCCCCTCCCTGCATGCCCCAATGACCATGAATAGTAAGAATAAGAAAAGAAAAGTGGGGGGGGGAAGAAAGGGGAGAAATGGCAATATCTGTAATAGTGTCAACAATAAAAATAAAGAAACTAGCGTGCTCATTGGAGAGGCTCCTGGCTGCTAAGATTCATGAGGCCTTGGGAATTCATAAATGATTACATTTTGCACAGTAGCACAGTTTGCAAATTGGTCTATGGGGTCAAACAGGATCCAGGTAAAACAGAAAATTGCAGCAAAGGTGACGTACAAAATTTAACCAGGTGACAACTCAAATAAACTATGCCTAGGTTCCCCAAGCAAGAGAATAAAGTGTTCAAGTGTACCAGAGGAAGACAGAGTGAAATCTGTTAAGGAACTGATTAACCTAAACGTAAACCAAGCATGTGGCAACTATACTGATAATTGCACTCCAGTGAGTCACTTATAATGCCATTACAGTGCACATCAGTCACCCTGCTGCCCTACTTGCCCAAAATATACTGCAGATTGCCGGAATAACAGCTGTTCTCTGCTTTGTAGAGATTACAAATGTTGTGGAAACCAAGACAAACAAAGTATATAATTTCTTGCATTCTGCTAGCTTGACTGCTAGGAGCAGCTTGGTATTTTCTCTAATGAATACCAGTAAATAAATATATATCCCATGGAGAGCCTCCTAATTTTTACAGTTGTTCAATTTTTTTTTTTCAAAATGGTTCCCCAAAACTAATTAGATTACTTTGATTTCTGTTATCCAGTGTAACCTTTCAGTGACAAGAAGTGTTGTGAGACTAATGGAAAATGACTCGTTAATGGGGGTGATGACATGGAGCACCTGAAACATTCTCTGTCATGGGAGAGATTTCTTGGTGAAGTGGTCAAATATGAACATAAGACAAGGATCTAGAATCCTCAGAAATATGATCTAAGGACCTAGACTTTTCTGCAAGAGTTGTGAAATAACTACAAAATGTAAACTCTGAGACAAGAATTGAGTTTTGAAAATAAAGGTCAGGTAAAAAATGTTTTTGATAAATATATTTGTAAATAAAGGGTTTAATTTGAACCAAATAAATCTATTTAAGTCAAATAACGTTTGTACTGTGTTTTGACCCAATTTAAACTGAATTTGATTTGGATTTATTTATGACCTCTGTTATTTCCCACAGATACTTGAAAAATAATAATAGTTTTTTCAATATATTGTAATATTAAGATGTTTATTCATAGTGATTTATAATTTACCGAGCTGTTAATATGCATGACTTAATTTCACTTGAGTCCCTTGATGTTATGGATCAAAAAAGGGGCTACATGCCCTAGTTGGTTTGGCTTAATGGATAGAGTGTCAGACTGCAGACTGAAGGGTCCCAGGTTCCATTTCAGTCAAGGGCACATACCCAGGTTGTGGGCTTGATCCCCAGTAGGGGGCATGCAGGAAGCAGCCAATCAATTATTCCCTCTCATCATTGATGTTTCTATCTCTATCTCCCTCTCTCTTCTTCTCTGAAATCAATAAAAATATATTTAAAAATAAAAATAAATAAATAAATTTTAAAAAGGGGACACATAATAAACCTAACAAGATCAGGGAGGCCTGCATAGCAGGCCCTATAAACTCAGAAACCAATGGATGGCTCCAATGATCTGAACATACAAATTCCTAACTAAAAGTGAATCATGTCTGGTAGTCACATCCGAGATCTGTGGCTTCCAAACGTAAATCTTTACCTGAAGTAAGCCTATCCATTGTCTTTTTAAAAAATATATATTTTTATTGATTTTGGAGAGAAAGGGAGAGAGACAGAAAAGTAGAAACATCAATAATGAGAGATAATCATTGATCGGCTGCCTCTGGGATGCCCCACATTGGGGATCAATCCCTCAATCTGGGAATTGAAACATGACTTCCTGGTTCATAAGTCAATGTTCAACCACTGAGCCAGAGTGGCCTGGTTGTCTATTGTCTTTTTACATCTTGGAATATCAAAGTAACCCCCTTTTTCCCCTCAGGATACACCCACCAGACCAGAGCAAGGAGATCACAGAATCCCTCATTGGTATCTTCTTCCCTAAATACCACCTCTATGTTCTGTAAATATTAATTACTAGAAGCCCGGTGCATGAAATTCGTGCACGGCGGGGGGTTGTCCCTCAGCCCAGCCTGTACCCTCTCCAATCTGGGATCCCTGGCTGGCTCCGACTGCCCGTTTAGTCGGACATCCCTCTCACAATCCAGGACTGCTGGCTCCCAACTGCTTGCCTGCCTGCCTTCCTGATTGCCCCTAACCGCTTCTGCCTGCCAGCCTGATCACCCCCTAACCACTCTGCTGCCAGCCTGGTTGATGCTTAACTGCTCCCCTGCCAACCTGTTTGCCCCCAACTTCCCCCTCTGCTGGCCTGGTCACCCCTAACTGCCCTCTCCTGCAGGGTTGATCACCTCCAACTGCCCTCCCTTGCAAGCCTGGTCCCTCTCAACTGCCCTCCCTTGCAGGCCGGGTGCTTCCCAACTGCCCTCTCCTGCTGGCCATCTTGTGGTGGCCATCTTGTGTCCACATGGGGGCAGGATCTTTGACCACATGGGGGCAGACATATTGTGTGTTGGAGTGATGGTCAATCTGTATATTACTCTTTTATTAGATAGGATAGAGGCCTGGTGCATGGGTGGGGGACCAGCTGGTTTGCCCTGAAGGGTGTCCCAGATCAGGGTGGGGGTTCCCTTGGGGCATGGGGCAGCCTGAGCAAGGGGCCTGTGGTGGTTTGCAGGCCGGTCACACCCCCTGGCGACCCAAGCAGAGGCCCTGGTATCTGGAATTTATTTTCCTTCTACAATTGAAACTTTGTAGCCTGTAGTGGAGCCAAGCCTGCTGCTTCCTCGGGGCTGCAGCCATTTCTGTGGCAGTTAATTCACCTTCTATAATTGAAACTTTGTAGCCTTAAGCGGGTGAGCCCCGCCAGGGTGTGCGGAAAGCTTTGCTTCCCCTGTTGCCGCCGGCAACCCTGGCCTGCTCTCTCACGCTCCATTCTGCTGCCATTTGTTTGAATTTTTTTACCTTCAATAATTGAAACTTTGTAGCTGGAGTGGAGGCTTAGGCCTGGCTAGGGCAGGCGGAAAGCTTGGCTTCCTCTGTTACCTAGGAAACCTTGCTCTCTGTGGCTGTAGCCATCTTGGTTTGGGTTAATTTGCATACTCTCTCTGATTGGCTGGTGGGCATGGCTTGGCTGGTGGGCATGGATTATGTAGAGGAGTGATGGTTATTTTGCATATTACCATTTTATTAAAGAGGATTAACTATCCTATACCAGCCAATTTTTAAAAAAACGTACATATTTGTCTCTCAGTTTTACTTTTTATCCAATCTGAGTTTCCTGCTTTGCTTTCTCCCACCTCCCTAATCTACCACCAATGTATTTCATGTAATCCCCCTATGTTTTCTCCTTTGATTCTAATGTAAAAAATAAGCTGTAAAACTGCCATTCTTGAGAGCATTTTCTCAATCCATTGAGACTTTGCTTCCTGGCAATTATCATCAGTTTGGCTCAAAAAAATCTCATAAAAATTCTCTACAGGTTTGAACATTTCTTATGTTGACAAGATGGATGAGAGTTATCATTTTTACAGAAGAATAACAGAGATTAAAAAAGATTAAATAAGTTGGGTAAATTTTTCAGGACCAGAGTGAAACTCTAATAATAGAACTAGTGACAATTAGACAGTGGCAGTGTGATCAGAAACTTAGATTCAGAAGCCATCCTTTAAAAGTTACCAACTGTTTGAGGTTTGTCAAGTTCTGAAACCCAGTGATCCTGAGTTTTATTGACTATCAAATGGAGATGATTATAATTACCTCACTAAAATTTCATGAATGTAAAAATAATATGAAGAAAATAGTAGAGGTGTGGTACCTATTATGTGCTCAATAAATTGTAGTTCATATTACTATTACCACTCTTCCTTTTGTACATACACTAGTGTGTCTTTTCTTCACATTAAAAAAACATGAATTCTTATTATGGAACCCCTCTCCCTCCCAGTACTGGGGTTTAATCAGTCTTGGCTTTGACAATGTCATAACAGGACAATGTTTCTGAAAACCTTCAGCAGAAATATCTGTAACTATATGGGCAGGAGTAAATTCCCATTTTACTTTTAAAAATTCTAAAAAGTACAAGAGTTAAGAGTCACACTAAGTCTTAAACATCTTAGAATCTAGGACATCCTGAACTTGCTTTCTTCCAAAGTTATTCATGAAAGTACTCACATTGGACCAAGTTAAAAGAGACTTAGCAGCAGGGTTCTTAGATCCAATGGCAGCTAGGGCAAAGCCATATAAGCTTAGTGGAGAAACAGTCCTAGGTCTGTGACTTTCACTGAACCCATTACACCCCTTGGGGCCTGATAAGAGCAGAATATCTACCAATGGGTTTAGTGTTACTGGGAAAACATGGTATATACTCTGAGTTTCTTCTCTTTTAATAAAATGTCAATAGTAGGCATTGTATCCAACATATTTGAAAGGAGAACTGTTGTCTCCTACCCTGGCCATCTAGAAAAGATTTTCAAATGTTTCTGAAACTCAAAAGGCTGATAGGGAAGTACTTTGAACCCTTAATGCCACAGTAATTCTTATTTTGCATTAATTAATTAATACTGAAAAGCCAACAGACAGGTGAGACTGAAGTAAACAGATGTTGGATAGCCAATGAAAGAGAAAATCTTTTAACTTCAGTGAATCACACCCAGAGAGTAAAAATTTCAAACGTAACAGCCCAGAGAAAACAACAGAAGAATCTGAAAGTAATATTGTTTAATATTTTGAAGAGGTTTCTCAGGTACAATGGGCAGCCTTGGACTGAAAGACATTCAATTAACTTTCCCGGATCTTAGCATATTCATTTATCTTAGAAAAGAACAGAATGTTTAAAATTAAACCTTTACTCTTCTGTAATAATCATATTTCCTTATACACTCCTTGCTCTAGTTACTGCTTCAGGTATTATCACCCTATAATTCATTTGCATGTTGCCTCCTTAGTATGTTCACTAATATAATACCTTGTGTTATTATTTAATTAAAGAATAATTGAATAATTATAGGACATTGACATCATAAAACACTCAGATAAATGAGCTGTTCACTTTCAAGTGAAAAGTATTTGGACTCAGCTATATAATGAAAAGTAATCTCTTCCAGTGAGAATATCACAGGCTTAAGAATGATAGTTATCTTCAAAAATGACATAAATACATTTGAGTTTGAAAGGTTAGAAAAATCCTGAATCCTTCTCATTTACAAGAGGAACAGAAATGCTTAATTATAAAGATAATTTAAGTGAGCCCTGTTGATTTAAGATATCATACATGTTTTAGAAAGGACAAAGCAGCCTTGGCTAGTTTGGTTCAGTGAAAGCAGGGACTACAGAGGCAGAAAATAAAATTACAGAGCAAGCAGTGTTCTATTATAAGAATTAGGTTAGCAGACACCAGCAATGGCTTATTATTTTACTATCCCCATTTAACAGAAGAGGATACTGAATGTACCAGTAGAGGTATTGAATGAGCTGCCCAAGATCCCACATCTAGAAAGTTGATGAGCTGATATCAAACCCTGACAGCATAACTCCAAAATTCAGACTCAACCACTCTATTAATTTGAAAATATCATAGTAAAGTTTTAAAACTGCCTAAAAATATATTGGATGGCTAGTAAAAAGATTTATGAAAACTTAAAAAGTATTTGGACCTCTCAATTATGTTGTGTACTTAAAAGAGGAGCTAAAAGAAATCCAAAAGGCTTCCTTCTCAAAATTGAAGAAAAAGAAAGCTGTGCAGATTTCACTCAGTCCAATTAAAATATATTTATTTAACAGATGTATTTTTAGAACCTACCACATGCCATACACTATGTACTTGAGATATAGTAGAAAAATATGCAAAAATCACTGCCCTTGTAAAGTTACATTCTATTGGAGAAAGGAAGATATTATAATTTATTAGAAGGTAGTTCATTCTATACAGGAAAGAAAAATAGCAGGAAAGGGCAATGAGGAGTTGCATTGTTAAGTAGGGTAGTCTGGGAACTCCTTACAAAATATGCCATTTGAGCAAAATCTTAAAGGAAAACCTTACAAGCACTGGGAGGAAGATCAGATCAGGCAGAGAAACATTAAGACAAAGCACTGATGGCAGCGAATGGCTGGCATGTTCCAGGAGTTTGGAGCCCAGCTTAGAAGGAGCAGAACTGGTGAGGGGCACAACTGGAATAGATAGGACCAGAAAGGTACTATAGGGCCTTCTAGACCATGGAAAAAGGCTTTGGTTTTTATTCTAAATTAGAGGCCCAGTGCACAAAATTCATGCATGTATGGGAGGGTGTGTCCCTCAGCCCAGCCTGCACCCTCTCGAAACTGGGACCCCTTGGGGGATGTCCGACTACCAGTTTAGGCCCAATGCCACAGGGATCAGGCCTAAACTGGCAGTGGAACAGCCCTCTCACAATCCGGACAGTTGGCTCCTAACCACTTGCCTGCCAGCCTGATTTCCCCCTAACCACTCCCCTGCTGGCCTGATTGACGGATAACTGCTCTCCTACCAGCCCTATCATTCCCAACTGCCCTCCCCTGCCGGCCCGACTACTTACAACTGCCTTCCCCTGCCGACCTGATCACCCCCAGCTGCCCTCCCCTGCTGGCCTGATCGCCATCAGCTTCCTTCCCCTGCAGGCCCAGTCGCCCTGAATTTCCTTCCCCTGCCAGCCTGGTCACCCCCAACTGCCCTCCCTTGCCAGCCTGATCGCTCACAACTGCCCTCCCCTGCTGGCTATGTTGTGGTGGCCATATTGTAATGGCTATCTTGTGACGATGTAGGGGCAGCCATCTTGTGATGATATGGGGGCGTCCATCCTGTGAGATGTGAGGTCGTCACATGACGGCACGAGGGCCACTTAGATTTTTATTAGTATAGATGAGATGAAGAGGCATCAGAGGTTTTTGAACAAAAGAGACACATAATTAAATTTACATTTAATAGTATCACTCTGGCTCCTCTATTGAGAATAGGCTACAAGGTGGCAAGATAGAAATTGAGGAAAGTGGGAAAGCAAATGGCAGTGCTTTCAAGAGATGAAGAGAGTAGGTCCATGGTGCTAGCAGTGAAAGTGGTACAATTTAAGATATATTTTAAAGGTAAAGGTGAGAGAATTTGCCAGTGAATTCAATGTGAACTATGAGAGGGTTTTTTTTTTTTCTCTTCAATATATTGAGTTTGAGATGTCTATTAGACATCCAAAAGGAGATATGAAGAAGGCATCTGAATACAAGATGTGTAAAGGTAGGTTTGAAGTTGTGAGTACATGAAACTGAATTTATTCTTGTATTATTATTTATTAATAATTATATTATTTATTTGTATTATAACTCTAAACCTACTTTTGCCCACCCCTGCATATGAATCTGGCATTCAGAAGAAGGTCAGGTCAGAGATAAAATTTTAGGAGTCATCATTATTTAAAATCACAGCAATCAAAGGACTCAATCTTGGGGCATTCTAAAGAAATTTAAAGGAAGAAGTACCAGAAAAGGAGAATGCAGAAGAGGGACCAGTTTTTAGTATAAAACCAGGGATATGAACCATTAAAAAAAAAAACTTACTAAAAGTTTAAGTAAGATAATGACTGATCATTAACTGTTGGATTTATCAACATGTAGGCATTTGGTTATACTGGTAAAACTGCAGTGGTGGGAGTGAAATCTTCATTGTAGTTGATTTCAGGATGTCTAGGAAGAAAGGATCAGTGGTAATGAGTTTTGATTCCTTTTTGAGCATTTTGCTATAAGGACAAAGAGTGAAATTGAAATAGTAGCTACAATGGACTTGGGATCAGGACAACTATTTTTAAGATATGATAAATATTGGCCCTTTTGAATGTTAATGGGCAAGATCAAGGAAAGAGAGAATCTTGCTGATATAGAAGAGATAGAGGAAAATTGTTCAAGCAAAATCCTTGAGTAAGAAATGGGAATGGGATTTGGACTAAGTGGAGAATTTATCCTTAAATAATAATCGAGAGAGTTGCTCATAACAGAAGGGAAGCCAGAATGTGTAGATACAGATGTCAGGAGGACAGTAGATGTGGTGCTGAGCACTCATTGACTTGAATTTTCCCAGCAACGAAGAAAGCAAAGACACCCATGAGAGGAAGAGGATTATTTGACCTCAATGTACAAATTGACATTTTTTGTTTTCCTTGTATTCCTACCACAGTTTAGTTGGAAGTTTATTCCTATACTTATGTTTTGTTTTGTTTTTTCTCACCCACTCCAGTTTGAAATCCCTTTAACATCTCTTTAAATGACTTGAATGCATTAGGTCTTCTGGTAGTAAATATCCTCACTGGGAACTACAATAGCTCAGAAACTCCAGCAATGCTGGAATTTCTCCATAACCACCAGGAAACCCTCTTAAATCTCTGACTCTCCATTCTTTTCAATAATAGCAACTTCCAGCAGAGCTTGAACACTGGGGTGTCTGACAATAGCTGCTAAGGTGAACATAACAAAGGAGGCAGAAAAATAACATTAGGGGAAGCACTGTCTCTCAATAGGAAGTATCCCTTCCAATAAGTCCCTCTCTCTCTCTCTCTCTCTCTCTCTCTCTCTCTCTCTCTCTCTCTCTCCTCTCTCTTTCTCTCCTCAGTCTTTGTTAGTCAAGTTGGCAGGAATATCAAACATTAAAACTTGAGAAAGACCCTGTTTTATTTATTCACACTATTAACAGTGTAGGGTTTAACCCCTCTGACCCCAGAGGCAACTGTTGCCACCAATGGAAATGATCTAGTTTTAACATTTTTCAACAAGTGAGCATACAGATAGGTAGACACTCATAATGAATTTCAGAAGTAAATGTAGTTACTGTTTCCTATGAAATAAATGAAAAAAAAGTTTCCCTTATTACTGGAGATTTTGAAATAACAGTGGACATTTGGGGCCTCAATTTAAGAAAAATAAGCATATTTTTTTGGTTTACAAACCAGTCCTTTTGGTAGCAGCAAAACTGAAAGATCATTTCCTATACTTCTTTAAAAAATGTATTTTTATTGATTTCAGAGAGGAAGGGAGAGAGAGATAGAAACATCATTGATGAGAGAGTACCTTTGATCAGCTGCCTCCTGCATGTCCCCTACTGGGGATGGAGCTGTAACAACCCTGGGCATGTGCCCTTGGTCAGAATCGAACCCAGGACCCTTCAGTCTGCAGTCTGACACTCTATCCACTTAACCAAACCAGCTAGAGCTCCTTAGGTCAGACCCTGTGTAGCTCAGTTGGTTGGGCATCATCATCTCGTGCACCAAAAGGATTCTGGTCAGGGCTCATGCCCGGGTTTTGGGCTTGATCCTCGGGGAGTGATGTTGTATATATATATATGAGGGGGGGAATTATTTTATTATCTGTATGGGCTAATACATGGAACTCTTTCTTATAAATCCCATTTGTAACACAGTTCAATACCTGTTTATTAACTATTTTCTCATATTGATGGCTTCAATTACCAGTAAGATATCTCTAAAAATTTTTTCTTTTCAAACAACCCTCTGTATTTGTTTTTGTATTTGTTTTCTTTCACAGACTTTGCTGCAGTGTTTGACTGTTGAATGTGTTCTGCCTGTTGACTTTGAAAAATATCATTTCAAATTACTTTATACAACTCCCCGAGTTGTATACAACATCCCTCTCATATTGATGTTTCTCTCTAAAAATCAATAAAGACTTTTTTTTAAATGATTTGATTTGGGATGGGGGTGATGGTAGTGACTCTGGCTCAAGGCTTTAACTGCAAACCTCTATTATGCTCCATGTTCTGCTAACAATTTGGTCTAATGAGAGAAATAATATGCATCTTCACCACTGACAGCTATAAAGAAGTGAAATGTATCAGTTAAATTGCCCTCTATTACCTCCATACATATGCATATTTTTAAATGATTGCCTTAGTAATAGGAGCATGGGAAATACTCTAATCCCATCACTATTCATTTTTTGCCAGTTTTTTAGATTAATCACTGCATGTAGACATGGATGACTGATTATGACATTATAATTAAGTATTCAATCTATACACATTAATGATAAAGAAGGTACAACTTGACTTATATTGGCCCATTACTTACCTTTAACTTTACACTACTGGCATTTTTTTAAAGTTCAAATAAGTAATATTTTTTAAAAAACATTGAAATTTTACTCTACAGTGAGTTGAGTCAAGAGGAGAAAAGCACTTTTACATTTTCATAAAACATTTATGAATCATCAATGACCTTTCAAAAAATGTGTTTTAAATATCTACTCTCAGAGTATCTTTTGGCTAGCTATGATCAAAGAGCAGAAAACTATCTAAATGAACTTAACTGTAATTTGAAGAATTTTAATAATTCCATTTAATTGCTAATAGCTATTGTCTGCCATCTGGATAAATTTGTCATTATTTTGATGTTTTATATATATATATGACTCTGGGGTTCACCAAGAATTATTTTATTATCTGTATGGGTTCTAATACATGAATCAGAACTCTTTCTTATAAATCCCATTTGTAACACATAGTTCAATACCTGTTTATATAACTATTTTGTAAAATATTGGATTGGCTTCAATTACCAATAAGATATCTGGTATCATAATCGTTAAATTTTTTCTTTTCAAACAACCCTCTGTATTTGTTTTTGTATTTGTTTTCTTTCACAGACTTTGCTGCAGTGTTTGACTGTTGAATGTGTTCTGCCTGTTGTACTCCAGGTTTCTGGGAGGATTTAATAAAAAAATTAAGAAAAATATCATTTCAAATTACTTTATACAACTCCCTGGAGTAGTGTTTCTAAATGTTCTTAGCAAACTAATATACAAGTATTTTCAGTACATTATAATTTCTCATAAGTTTTTTATCCTCCTTCCATTTTTTGTTTTAATTAATTTTTCTCTACCATCAATCATTTTCTCTTCTAACTCTTCTTTCTCCAATATGATTTCTATAAAGCAAATATATGTTCAAAAGCTCACCCCTCTCTCTTATTAACCTATATTTTCCCATTTTTTTTCTTATAGATCATGTTCTCTTGTTCATTTTTTTCATTTAGGTTCCTTTTCTACCTATTATTTGCCTTATGTTTATTCTCTATTATTCTTAGTCAATATGGAGAAAACGAGAGAACGAAAGCTAACAGTGAGGCACTGTGCAATTTAGGTAGCAAACATATATACTGTATGTGCAATTATATATTATATATATATATATATATATATATATATATATATATATATATATATACTAGAGGTAGAGGCCTGGTGCATGAAATTCATGCATGGAGGGGAGTTATCCCTCAGCCCAGCCTGTACCCTCTTCAATATGGGACCCCTCAAGGGATGTCTGACTACCCGTTTAGGCGCGATCCCTAAATGGGCAGTTGGACATCCCTCTCACAATCCAGGACTACTGGCTCCCAACTGCTTGCCTGCCTGCCTTCCTGATTGCCCCTAACCGCTTCTGCCTGCCAGCCTGATCACCCCCTAACCACTCTGCTGCCAGCCTGTTTGCCCCCAACTTCCCTCCTCTGCCGGCCTGGTCACCCCTAACTGCCCTCTCCTGCAGGGTTGACCACCTCCAACTGCCCTCCCTTGCAGGCCTGGTCCTTCTCAACTGCCCTCCCTTGCAGGCTGGGTGCCTCCCAAATGCCCTGTCCTGCTGGCCATCTTGTGGTGGCCATCCTGTGTCCACATGGGGGAAGGATCTTTGACCACATGGGGGCAGCTATATTGTGTGTTGCAGTGATGATCAATCTGCATATTACTCTTTTATTAGATAGAATAGAGGCCTGGTACAGGGGTGGAGGCCAGCTGGTTTGCCCTGAAGGGTGTCCCGGATCAGGTGGGGGGTTCCCTTGGGCCGTGGGGCAGCCTGAGCGAGGGGCCTGTGATGGTTTGCAGGCCTGGCCACGCCCCCTAGCAAGCGGAGGCCCTGGTATCTGGAATTTATTTTCCTTCTACAATTGAAACTTTGTAGCCTGGAGCGGAACCAAGCCTGGGGCTCCCTCCGAGGCTGGCAGCCATTTCTGTTGGGGCTATAATTGAAACTTTGTTGCCTTAAGTGCGGGTGAGCCCGGCCAGGGTGTGCGGAAAGCTTTGCTTCCCCTGTTGCCAGCGGCAACCCTAGCCTGCTCTCTCAAGCTCCATTCTGCTGCCATTTGTTTGAATTTGTTTACCTTCTATAATTGAAACTTTGTAGCTTGAGTGGAGGCTTAGGCCTGGCAAGGGCAGGTGGAAAGCTTGGCTTCCTCTGTTACCTAGGAAACCTTGCTCTCTGTGGCTGTAGCCATCTTGGTTTGGGTTAATTTGCATGCTTGCTCTGATTGGATGGTGGGAGTGGCTTGTGGGTGTGTAAGAGGTATGGTCAATTTGCATATGTGTCTATTATTAGGTAGGATATATATATATATATATATATATATATATATATCTAATTAGATAGGATATATATATATATATATGGATCAAAAAACTCAATCTCAAAAATATAACTTACCCAAGTTACACATTAATTGGATAAAATAGAATTCAAACCACATATTATCAGTCTGTTCCTCTCACTTTGCCTTTTTCCTACCACTATCACCAGGAAGAATTTAAGTCATAAACCACTTGTTCTGAATATTTCTTGTCCTAGGTCCCCTGCTTATTGAGAAACACTCCTCATCCAAATGCTGCTACTGCCAGGCAGTTGATGCTCAGAGTCCAGGTATAAAAGTGATGGGTTCTGTGAATCCCTCCAGGTGAAGGTGACTAGTCTTCTTCTAGTCAATGGCAAAGAAATGCTTTTCTCCTTTTACTTTATTTTATTTATTTTTACTTTTCCAAGTGAATGTTCAAAGGATTCTGCTCATGCCCTAACATTGTTATAGAGGCTTTTTAGTGAAACATTTTTTATAGCACATAAGACTAAAACATGAGCCCATAGATATCTGGACCTCAAAACAAATCTGAGTGATCTTTGCTATACTAGATACTAGGATTTCGTATGGGTCATATTTGTTCACTTGACTTTCTCTTCTCTTAATGTGTGTTTTCTTCTAACAGGCACCTCAGTCCCTCAGTAAATGTGCTTTGGATAAGATGCATATCTCATATTTATAATTTAAAATAAAATTATTAATCATATTTTATTTAAATAATATTCTATGACAACTGCAGTTTTAAATCATAAAATGAAAAACTATGGTACTTAGCCATGATAAATATCTAGTACATCTAGAAACAGGTGTTAATAAATTAAATACATTTCTTTTGAAGACCAAAAGCCACTCATCAATGAATCTAAGCCCATTCTGTGTAAGAAATACATGAATAGTCTCTCTTCCCTCAGAGATAGAAACCAGCCAGGACCTTGCTATTCTGTTACTTTCAAGGTGGATAAAAACCTGAGGAAAAACTCTCAAGGATAAAGCAATCAACTAAACTTTAAGAAAAAGTAATACCACATGTTTGCTGCATACTTTAAATATTAGGTAGTACATATTTTTTAATTAAGTCATTGATTATTCCACAGGTGATTTATGTGTATTCTAATAAAAAAGAAATTAAGTAATCCTGTGCAAGAAATTATCATCAGTTAATTATATGTATTATGGTTGTCCATATTTAAGAATATTCAGGATAATTTAAAAAATAAACCTTAATATCAAGTACGCAAATATTAGTGGGACAATGGTTTTAAGAGATTGTAGGAATCCAAGACATCCAAATACAGCTGTACTTAGACAAAAGCTTCATGCTTCTCAATTTACTTCTTTCATTTGATGTCTTGAAAGGCCATCCTATCTAATAATAGACAAATATGCAAATTGACCATACTTCTGACACACCCACAAGCCACGCCCACCAGCCAATCAGAGCGAGTATGCAAATTAACCCAAACCAAGATGGCTACAGCCACAGAGAGTAAGGTTTCCTAGGTAACAGAGGAAGCCAAGCTTTCCACCTGCCCTGGCCAGGCCTAAGCCTTCACTCAAGCTACAAAGTTTCCATTACAGAAGGTAAACAAATTCAAACAAATGGCGGCAGAATGGAGCTTGAGAGAGCAGGCCAGGGTTGCTGCCGGCAAGAGGGGAAGCAAAGTTTTCCGCACACCCTGGCCGGGCCCACCCGCTTAAGGCAACAAAGTTTCAATTATAACCCCAACAGAAATGGCTGCCAGCCTCGGAGGGAGTCCCAGGCTTGGTTCTGCTCCAGGCTACAAAGTTTCAATTGTAGAAGGAAAATAAATTCCAGATACCAGGGCCTCCGCTTTGGGTTGCCAGGGGGCGTGGCTGGCCTGCAAACCATCACAGCCCCCTGCTCAGGCCACCCCACACCCCAAGGGAACCCCCACCTGATCCGGGACGCCCTTCAGGGCAAACCAGCTGACCCCCACCCTTGTACCAGGCCTCTATCCTATCTAATAAAAGAGTAATATGCAGATTGATCATCACTGCAACACACAATATAGCTGCCCCCGTGTGGACACAGGATGGCCACCACAAGATGGCCAGCAGGAGAGGGCAGTTGGGAGGCACCCGGCCTGCAAGGGAGGGAAGTTGAGAAGGACCAAGCCTGCAATGGAGGGCAGTTGGAGGTGATCAACCCTGCAGGAGAGGGCAGTTAGGGGTGACCAGGTCTGGCAGAGGAGGGAAGTTGGGGGCAAACAGGCTGGCAGCAGAATGATTAGGGGGTGATCAGGCTGGCAGGCAGAAGCGGTTAGGGGCAATCAGGAAGGCAGGCAGGCAAGAAGTTGGGAGCCAGCAGTCCTGGATTGTGAGAGGGATCCCAGATTGGAGAGGGTACAGGCTGGGCTGAGGGACAACCCCCCTCTGTGCACGAATTTCGTGCACTGGGCCTCTAGTAATTCACATAATCTCGTACTGCTTTTCCATAACACATTTCCTGTAGTTCTCTGCAACTAAGGACTATGACTTTGTATTCCATTCACAGACCACAGGACATGAATACATAGCTATTCTTTTCATCTGAAACCAATACATGTCAGTATATGTGGAGAACTCAGCATGAGAGATGGTGGAGACAAACAGCATTGTGGTTCCATATGTACTCATAGAACCAAAGATATGCTGCTGTGTTATTAAATTAGTGAGACATTTCCCACACATTTTAAAGCAACTTTTCAGGTATTATCTTATGAATTAAGTGTCCTAAAAATATCTCAGCATAGCCCTGTCCAGGTGCCTTAGTTATTGGAGTGTCATCCCATATACCAAAATGGTTGTGGGTTTGATTCCCAGTCAGGGCACATACCTAAATTTCAGGTTGGATCCCCAGTCTGGGCATTGTATGGGAGGCAACCAATCAATATTTCCCTTTCACATTGATGTTACTCTCTCTCTCCCTTTTTCTCTTTCTCAAATCAATAAAAACATATCTTCTGATGAGGATTTTAAAAAATTCCTAGCATATCTTCTTCCTTCAGTGTTGTCAGAACTCGTTGTACCTACTAGAATAAATGTAAGATTACAAGAATTAATAAGTAAAGAGAGAGGATAGGGTCACTGCCAACCTCTCAGAGAATGCCCCAGATGAGGGTGAAATAACTCATCTTGTCAAAGAAAAGAGTCAAGCTGCTTTGACTCTATCGTGGTAGAATTTATGAGGAATAATACTGGAAGGGGCATTGTAATAATGTCAGGGTATCACTCAAATATCCTCATATTCATAATACAGGGAAACTTTCATAGGTTCACCCATTTTTTCATTAATAATTTCATTCATTTATTCATCCACTCATTCATTTTTATTATGAACCCATTGTCTTAGTAAATCACAAAACAAACCATATTGTTTAAGAAAAAAAACATAGGAGTCATTACTGATTCCTTACTTTCTCTTTCTCTCTTCCCTTACATTCAATTGCCTAGTTTCTAGCTGTACTTACTTCAAACATCACCACCTCCTCAAGGGGCCTTCAATCATCAGCCTGACCTAAAATAACCTACCACTCCTGGTTTATTTCCATTACATCTTTTTGTTTACATATTTCCTTCTATTTTTTATCACCATCTGTCAGTATTGTGTTTGTTCTTGTTCATGTACATATTCCCAACAGTATCCTAAATAAAACTTTTAAGTATTATGAATATTTTATGCATATTTATTGACTGAATGTTTTTACCAGATGTTGCAAATTCTCAAATTTTTTGAGAGGTAGAAGACTTAAAGTAATTTTTGTACATATTCAGTTGGAGCCTTAATTTTACATAACAAGACAGCTTCCCACTGTCAGAAGTACCTCTAAGCAAATATCTTTCTAGATTTGCAAATAGGTTGAGAAGAGAAATGGTGGAGCAGCCCTTTAGAGAAAGCCACTGTCCCAGGGTCCCTTCATCTACTGAGATTTGCAGTGTTGCTAACCTGCTTTGATCTTGTCCTTGGCATGTGTTTTTTTTATATACAAGTTTTATTTTTTGTGCACCTCAGCTGATCATGAGAATGAAAGTGTCTAATAGGTGGAAGAACTGTACTAGTTTTACAGACTGTCTCCTTAAAACAAAACTGGATGGTCTTGATTTGACTGACCTACTGACATCTAATACAACAGTGAAAATAGCATGGACTTCAGTTGGCAAGCCCAGGTCCTGTTGGTCCTACAAGAGGCAGCAGAAGCATTTCTAATACATCTCTTTGAGGACGCCTATCTCCTCTCCCTACATGCTGGCTGTGTTATGGTCTTTGTGAAGGATTTGCAGCTGGCCAAGAGGATCCAAGGCATCCATAAAGGGTTTGGCTGAGCTTCCACCTGCCCCTGGATGATACCAGAGACTGTCTGGAGCCAGGACCAGATCCATGGAGTCCCCAGTGCTGCCTGGACATGCCATAATTGTGTGTGTTTTTTAAGAAGGAGCAGGCTGCATCATTTTCTGCTGCAACAGAGGTAATATATAAGAAAATCAACATGATTCCAGAGGCCTGAGAATTATTTTCACATGAAGAGACTTCACGGTTGAAAAAAAAATAATGTGATAACAAAGTAATAGAGTGGCTTTCTTATGAATCTGAGGCTCTGTTCCTTTGTTGGTGAGGAAATTCAATGTAACCTGTTGCATAAAATGTTACAGGTCATACCTAGAGCTCTGGAGAAGACCAGAACCAACGAATTAGAATTTGCTGGGAAGAATGCAAGATGATATTTAGTCCAGGCAAAAGGCCCGGGGCAAGAAATTCATGCACGGGTAGAGTCCCTAGGCTTGGCCAAAGAGCAAGGCTGATCTGTGGGATGACCAGCGAGGCAATTGGGAGGCCCCCACTGGGAGCCCCCTTGGTTGGCTTAGCACCGCTGGCTCACTGGCCCTGCCCCCCACAGCTGCCGCTGGTTGTCTCCCTCTGTGGGGCCACCGGCAGGGCAATGGGGGGGCTCCCACTGGCACCCACCTTGGCTGGCCTGGGGCCTGTGGGCTGGGGATAGCTCCTATGTTGTGCATCTGCCCCCTGGTGGTCAGTGAATATCATAGCAACCGGTTGTTCCACCATTCGGTTGATTTGCATATTAGACTTTTATTACAGAGGATGCACATCTATATATATACTGAGTGGCCAGATTATTATGAACAACTGACGTTTGTAGGCAAATTAGCCATACACTACATCGTGTGGGATATGGAAGCCGAAGGCCTGTTTGAACACCTTTGCTGTCTGCAGTTACCAAGATAAAACATCTCCAATTCGCACAGGAACACAAGGATTGGACAGTCGAGCATTGGAAAAAAGTCATGTGGTCCGATGAATCACATTTCCAGTGGCATCATGCAGATGGCAGAGTGAGAATTTCACGAAACAGCCTGAAAGCATGCACCCCACATGCATGAGTACAACCCTTCAAGCTGGTGGGGGCAGTTTTTTGGGGCATGTTTTCCTGGCATGATTTGGGCCCTTTAATTTGTGTGGAACAACGTCTGAGTAGCACAACATACCTAAGTATCCTTACTGATCAAGTTCATCCTATCATGTTGATGGCGTATCCCAATGGAGATGGCTTCTTCCAACAAGACAATGTGCCATGCCACGGTGCTCATACTGTGCAGGAGTGGTTTCAAGAACATGAGGGAGACTTTACCTTGCTTAGGTGGCTCCCACAATCATCAGATCTCAATCCAGTTGAACATTTGGGGGACAAAGTTAAAAAAGCCATCAGGCAGCTGGTTCCACAACCATCAAATCTCACAGAACTGGACAGTGCTATTCATCAGGCATGGTGTCAGATTCCTTGCATCATCTTTCAACATCTTGTGGAGTCGATGCCAAGAAGAATCGCCACAGTATTGAAGGCAAAACGTGGCCCAACGAAGTACTGATGGGGTGGTCATAATAATCTGGCCACTCAGTGTATATAAAACCCAAATATGTAAATAGACCAAATGGCAGAACAACCGAACAACCAAACAACTGGTTGCTATGATGTTCACTGACCACTAGAGGGTGCACATGGAACATGGCAGGTGTCGGCAGCAGGTGGCAGAACACGGAACATGGCAGGTGTTGGCGTGGCAGGATGGTGGAGTAGGTGAGTGGGGGGCGCCAGACCAAGGTGGGGTGCTGGTTGCTGACATTGGGGTGAGCCTCTGGTAGTTACTGAAAATTCTTTGCTCCCGTGTGCTGCAGTCCCACCTGGCTCTTGCATCCGCTGCTGGTGCCAGCCCCACTCACACCCATTGCTGGTGCCGGAGCTGCTGTTTACAACTGCTGCCAGCCCTGATTGCTCGGTGCCATCAGTGGGTGTGAGCAGTGGCTGCCGGATCTGATCACCCCTCAGTGCTTCTCCACCTCCCCTGCTCCTGAGGGGCGATTGGGGAAGCAGCTGCCGCTTGCACCTGCTATGGCGCTGGCCCCACTTGCACCTGCTGCTGGAGCTGGCCCCAGTCACTCTATGCCATCAGAGGGTGCGAGCGGGGCCTGCGCCATAAGTGGTGGGAGCGGGGCTGCTGGCAGACAGGGGACAGGGGCTACGGAGGGAGGAGCCAGGCAGGGGTGTAGAGAATGGGCCAAGACCCGCCCCTGTGCCCACCATAGCCTTGCAGTCCACAGTTCCTTTCAAGGTGCACAAATTTGTGCACTGGACCCCTAGTACATACATAATGTGTAGGAGGATCCTAAATGACAAGTAGAAGTACATACTCATTCTTAGAAATACCTAGTGAATGACTAAATGCCTTTGTACATAATACTGAATAAATCTTGTGCTAAAAATGCAAAGATATAGTGAAGTATAATAACATGCAAGGAATAAGCTAATCTTTAAAAGATGAACTTTTGCTTCCATGAAACTTTTTGGCATATTCTTATTCTTTTTTTTTCCATACTCTTACTCACCACAATTCACTTTTAAGCAGATTTATTTTTAAAGGCTACAAGTCACATAACTTTGAACCATAATGATTGTTCATTGTGGATTTTTCACCCTCTCATTATCTAGTATGTTGTTGATTAACATATGTATATCTAGTATATTATATAATTACCATACGTTACTGAACTCTGATTATGATGATAAAGTTTTTTATATTCCACATAATCATTATTGAAAAAATAATAAAGATTGGTAATGAGGAATTCAAATGTCCCACTGAAATTTGTCACTTTCTTCTAGATTCTCTCATAAGATTTTTGGTTTAATTGTTCCTGTCCAGTATTACTATAGCTAGATACACAAATTTGTTTTCATTTTTTATTATTATTTATTTTTATTGTTTAAAGATTACATATGTCTTTCCCCACACCCCACTGACTGGCCACTCCCACCCCTGAGGGCAAGCCCCCACCACCCCAATGTCTGTGTCCATTGGTTATGCTAATATACATGCATACAATTCCTTTGGTTGATCTCTAACCCCCACCTTCCCTGCCATTTGTCTCTGGATCTATTTTTGTTCATCAGTTTATGTTGATCATATGAATGATTCTTTTCTCTTTTCCTTGGTCAGCTTAATGGGATTTATACGATAAAGTTGGGGCACAGGATATTTGGCTACAAACAAAGCTTAATGGCCATTATGTAGAAGATAATCTCCATATGTTTTATTTCACTGAACTAATAATGAAACTTTCTTAATCACCTGATGACTTAATTATTTTATATAATAACTAGTGGCCCAGTGCATGAAATTCATGCATGGGGGGTGGGGTCCCTCAACCCAGCCTGCACCCTCTCCATTCTGGGACCCCTCAAGGGATGTTATCCCTCTCATAATCTGGGACTGCTGGCTCCTAACCACTCACCCATCTGTCAGCCTGATCGTCCCTAACTGCCCTCCCCTGCTAGCCTGGTCACCCCTAACCACCTCTGCCTCAGCCCCTGCCACCATGGCTTTTTCCAGAAGGATGTCTGGAAGATGTCCGGATTAATTAGCTCATTACCCTTTTATTAGTGCAGATAAGTATTTGTCACATTATTCTCTACTTTTCTATATGTATTGAAAATACTCCAGAATATTTTAAGAAAATAAAAAATGGGCAAGGATGTCTGTGTGTATGGGACACCAAAGGACACCTGTCACACCTGAAACACAATTTGCTAACACTCACAATTGCAGAGCTCAGGAAGAACCACTGTTTTTAAAACTATTATTTCCCTGACATGTAAAATATATATACATATAAATAAACATGCACTCTTCTGAGCTTCCCCTGCCTTCCACTTAATATTTGGCTATGGCCTTCTTTTCATGTAAACAAATTGGATGTACAGACATAATTTTAATGGCTAGAGTGTTATCCCTGACTGTTTGACATTACTATGGTTTACTTCACTAACCCTTTATTGTGGGGCAAGTTGTTTCCGGTTTCCCCTGGCATCAACAACTACAGCAAACATAATTGCTTATTTGACTGTTTACTTAGGACACATTTACAGACATGGAACTCCTGGCCCAAAGTTAATTCACTTGAATTTTGATCCACATTTCCAAATTGACTTTCTAGAAAGTGCTTCTGTTTGTTTAATCCATTGGTTTTAAATCAGATTACACTCCCACAAACAGGGTAAGAGAAAACTGTTCAAAGTGCCTTCAGCAAATTGCAAACTCTTGCTGAACTTGAGTGACCCCTTCCTGGCATAGCTGTCTGCACGCTTTTCAGGGCACTTTTGAAGGAAGGAAGGAAAGGCATCCGGCGCCCCTGCGGCTCTCCCACAGGGACAGAGCTGGAAAAGCAAAGTTTCCCAAGGAGGTGGACGAGCAGCAGGGACCCTCCCAGCTGGGGGAGGGGTGCGCCCAGATGCCCCGTGCACTCCGGGGATGGGGCAGAGCACATGGGGTGGGGCCAGCCCTGGGCGGAACATGGGGTGGTGTGGGACAGCTCATCTGTGTCCCCTCAGGTCGCTTCCCCACCAACCCTGAGCAGTAAGAGCTCCTGGCGCCCTTCCCTGTCCTCTCCCTCAGGCAGGCAGGCGGGGACAGCCGGTGGTGGGGAGACCACGCTGTCACTGCCAATCCTGACTCCCGAATCCCGAATGCTTTGTTACTGAGAAACCTTAGGTGTGGACAGGCCACGGGGCATGGGACCAGGAGGATCCAGGCTGGAGGGTGAAGTCCAGGGAGGCTCGGGTGGTGAGGCTAAGGGCCCTGTGTGGGTGTGGGCATGTGAGTGTGTGTGTGTCACTCGGGTCCATGCTCACACACACACCCACATGCCCGCACTCTGGCTCTGCACCCTTGGCCACCAGGAACCTCCATGGAGCCTGCGATGAGCTCGGATGCATCCAGTCCCAGCACCAAGAAAGTCTGAGAAAGTTTCCCCAGACTGACTCCCACCATGCCAGCGGGAGTGGGAGGCGCGACCCAGAATGATGCCCCACCTCCCTCCTCTTGCCTCCGGCCTCCCGCTTCCCACCTCCCACCTCCCACCTCCCACCACATGCCCACTCAGGCAGCAACAGGAAGCTCTGGAGGGTGCTCTGAGCCCTGGCTAGGGGCGATGGTGACAGGAAGCTCTGGGCCCCAGGTTTGAAGGCTGGCCACACCCCAGATCGTGGCAGCAGAAGGGAGCTTTGGAGGGAGTTTTGAGCTCCGCCTGGGGGCAGCAGCCACAGGGAGCTCTGGGCCTCGGGTTTGAAGACCAGCCATGTCCCCAATCACAGAAGACCCAGAGTTCCACCACACTCCAGCTGGGGCCCATAGCTTCCTTCTGCTGCCGTGCCCCAGCCAGGGCCCAGGGCCCAGGGCCCAGGGCCCAGTCATTTGATCATCCCTCACTGCTGCCCCCCCCACCCCCCTCCCAGGCTGGCCTGGTTGCCCCATGCAGCCTCCTGTTCAGTCATCCATTCAGTTGTTTAGGTTGTGACGGACCCTGGCTCTTTATATATTAGGATAAAACAATCTATAGAAGTATCTTTATTTGTTTAGCAATCTCTGTAGAATCTTTTGAGGGTTGTTAAAGAAATGTAAATATGAAACCCAATACATAGTGTTTTCATGATGATAGCATAGAGTTACTCTCCAATTTCTCTACTGTGTTACTAAACTAGTGCTTCTCAATTTTTCAAGTACATGGAATCGCCTGGAAGGTGGGCTTTCCCCCACATTTTCTGATCCAGTTGGTCTGGGGTGGAGCCTGAGAATTTGCATTTCAAAGGGTTTCCCAGGTGGTGCTGCTGGTATTTATAGAAACACTGCCTCAGGAAACAAAATTATAGAAAGGAACTAGTTCTTTAGGCTGAATGTTTCATAAGTGGTTAATATGTTTGTAAACTTGGCTAACTTCCTGTCCTTGAAAATGAACTAAAATATTGCTTTTCTATTATGTTTAAGTATTTTAGTGCCTGTGTTTGTAACAATGATATATGTTACTAAGGTGATGTTTACATCTATTATAATTCCTCCCACAACTGAAGAGCTTCTTTATTCTAGGAAAGCCAAGGCTTTTGTATTTGGATAAAAGTTTTATGTGTGTTTCTTTGCCTTATCAGACTAAGTCTGATTTATGAAACTGCTTCAAATACATGCCTGCACTCTGATATGTAAATTTCTTTAGATTCTAAGTTAGTAATTTGGTTAAACTTTACATCGCACCAATTTTTTTTCTCTTCTTTATTATCTGTAAGATTTTTCACACACTAAGTGCCTTTCTTTGACATATAGATCATGATGTCCTATGTCTCACTGCTAAGTCGAAGTAAACTCAAATGCAGATTATTAATTAAAACTTTTTCATCTAATACACAACTTATTTTTTAAAAGATCGCTTTCTTTAACACATTCAATTAGAATTGTATACTAATTTAGTTTTCTTCTATTCCTTTATTTCTTCATTGTTTTCTTCCTCCTAACACACAGATACATATGTGTGGGCTTGCACACACACCATTATTTAATGATTGTAATATCATTTGTATTTATGTAGCACTTATGGTTATACTGGTACATTTAATTTATTATAAATGTCCTAACATTTTATAAATAAGATAGATGAGGTGTGGAATTTCCTCTGTATCACACACATGAAATCTCATGGCTTAGTTTTATGGAAAACCTCCTGTTGTTTTTTTTAGCTCGACTTTTAGGCTTGAAGAATATCAGTCATGCAATCACAAACCCTTTTACATCCTGAGAGTACACATAACATGCATTCATCTCTCTGTTTTCTAAAGGCAAGTCTTACTGATGGTGATTTTATGTCCTTTTTTTTACCTTTTCAAAAATGACTGGTTAATGCCTATTTTAATGAAGCGATTTTTAGAATTATTGAAGAACCACATCAGAGTCCTTTTGTAACCAGACAATCAATGGGTCTGTGCTGCCTGTCACTACTTGAGCCAATTAAGCAGAGACAGGGTTGAATCATATATGAGCGTTTATTTATTCCAGTACTGCCAGCAGTATGGAAGAGCAGCAGGTCATCCACAAAAATCTGCTCTGCAGCTCCCCATAAACCAGCTGCTTAAATAGGGTAGGACAACAATTACATGGAGAAGCAGGAATCACAGGCATGGGGAAGGAGGCAAGGTGGGCTCGGGAGGAGCTAGGGTGGTACTCCATTGTTTGGGCATCAAGGTTGTTAATCTTTCCATGATATTAGGTAGTTCTTGACTAGAGATGGACTGCATTTCAAGTTTGACTCCCAGATCTAAGGTTGACTCCCAGGTCCTGGGGGCACACACTCTCAGCCAGGTTAGAATGTTCTTTCTTTAACCAGAATAAGGCAATCACAATTAACAGAGCATGATTATACTAGTATTTCCCATAACCATAGCTAGTCCCAAACATTCTATTTTTGCCTCTAACACTTTTACATATTATCAGTTACAAAATGACATTTCTCATTTAGATTCATAGGAACCTAGGTTCAAGCATTTGAGAAAGGTATTTGAATTAATCTCTATATATAAAAGCCTAAGCAACCATCACAACTGAAACAACTGAATGGCTGACTGAACAGGCTATGTGGGGCGACCAGGCCAGCAGGGGGTTAGTGAGGGCTGACCAAATGACTGAGCAGCAAGCTGTTTGAGGCAACCAGGGCATCAGGGGGGTTAGTGAGGGCTGACCAAATGACTGAGCAGCAGGCTGTGTGGGGCGACCAGGCCAGCAGGGGGGACAGTTAGGGGTGACCAGGCCAGCAGATGAGGGCAATGAGGGGCAGCCAGGCTGGCTGGGGGCAATTGGGGGTGACCAGGCTATCAGGGGTGGCAGTTAGGGGTGATCAGGCAGGCAGAGAGGTGAGCAGTTAGGAGCCAGTGGTCCTGGATTGTGAGGGGGATGTCTGACTATCGGTTTAGGCCCAATCCCCCAGGGGTCCCAGATTGGAGAAGGTGCAGGCTGGACTGAGGGGACCTCCCCCCCATACATGAATTTCATGCACCAGGCCTCTAGTTATAGAATAATAAAGACATTATAATTAGAATTATAAAATGAATCATCCAATTTACAGATGAGGAAATTGAATTCCAGAGGCTTTAAATGACATGTTCTACACATACAATTTGGCAGAAAGCCTGGATTAGAACCAAATTATTGTGGTTTCTAACTGTGTTCTTTTCACTACTCTTCAGAAAGAATAAATTCAAAAATAATGGTGACCAGTAAAAATAATCTAACTTGTATATTGGCCAACATAAAAGATGTTCTCTTCTCTTCATCTATAGACTCTACTCCTAAACCTCCTAATCTTTATGCTTAGACTATGAATAATTAAAAGCCTACAAGGAGTTGTTAGACTTGTTAACTTTTAGGAGGATGATAAAAAGATGTTATGTGTGTCCAACATAAATAATTACCAAATCATAGTAATGAGTAATGACACCCATAGATTATAGCTCTTATCAATGCAAGAAATCATGTATTGCAACATCTACTTTGCTAAATATTTTTCATGGATTCATCACATTATACTAAGTACTATACTCTCAAAAGTATAATGTTCTTACAGAATAATTAATGTATAGAATTTCTGTGTTGTTTTTAAAAAACAGTCTGTCAATAGCACCATGATATACTTTCCTGAATATAAAATAAAACCAAAAATCAGACAATCAAATCAGACTAGATGAGTGGCATAATTTGAAGTGACATCACAAACATTTAATCAAAGTGATATTATGCCTAGAGTCTGAGTTAGCTACACGAACCCTTCTTAGGGGGGTGGGGGGGGGATGGATCTGTACATTAAACTTTTTAAACATTTAACACGTCTTCACATCTGAGGTTGAATACTTCTAGCTTACATGATATTATTTTTTCCACCTTGTTTAATTATTACTGAGATCCTTGTAAATTGTCCTCTTCGTAAACATTTGGGATCTTAGAATATTATCACTGCAAAGAATCTTTGAGTACATGTAGATCAACTTTTACTTTATAGATGAGGAAAGCCAAGGCCCAGAGGAAGGCATGACTTTGAAAAAGCTGCAGAGTGAATCACAGGAGACCTGGGAGTTGAACCTGGGCAGATGAGTTCCAGACCATTATGTATCAATTACTTGGTCAAGACAAATAGGGCTGCTGCTCTTCTGGGCTCCATGG
This sequence comes from Ia io, assembly GCA_025583905.1. Taxonomy (NCBI): domain Eukaryota; kingdom Metazoa; phylum Chordata; class Mammalia; order Chiroptera; family Vespertilionidae; genus Ia; species Ia io. The sequence goes on along the minus strand of JAJQQW010000009.1, from coordinate 46,091,899 downwards.
TTACACCTTTGTATATTCCTCTGCCTCACTCTGACACTCACTGTTCACTGGAAGTTAATTACCTTGAGTCCTGAGCACAGGTGGTTTATATTGTCCTATAACTTTTAATTCAATTGGAATATTACCTTATTTATTATAGCTGCAGCTCAAAAAGAAACTTCTTTTAATAGTAAAAAAAATCATAACAGTGGTTTTTCAGTTTGGAGTGTTAAACTGCATAATTTGGTCTCTGTAAAAAGCTGCTGCTTACTGGGTTAACTCAAAGAGTAAACTTTGCAGAAATCTATAATTAAAATCTAAATTCTCACTTAGTTTTCATGTCAAGGGGCCTGGATTCCTGCCTTTAAAAAGATGACTCTTCAAACAATGACTAAAGTTTGTGTCTTCTCCAGTCCAGCTTCTCTTTATTCCTTTTTCCATAAAACCACGGGCATCACATTTTCGAGTCACTAGCTCCAACTGTGGGGCTTTGATATGTCATAGAACAAAGGGTGGGAAAGGAATTAACTGTGATCTACATGTTAACATCTGAGTTCAAAGCAAAATGAACACAGAAAACAGCTAAGGGCATATATTTCTTTAATTAGAAAAACACCAATAGGCAGAATCATGCATTTTAGAAAAGTAAAGACACATTCACAAGTGATTCTTTATTATCAACATCACAATAGGAGGCTGCTTAGAAAGTAGAGGGGGAAGAAAATCTGGATTGAAATTATTGGTCTCTCTTACCAACATGGTGACTAGGTAAATCACTAAACCTCCCTGAACCTCAGTTTTTTTCATCTGTGATATGAAGACCATTATATCCAACTTCTCTACCTACTTAAGCATGCACATATACAGGGTTATGATGATGTTTAAAAATCTATATTAGAACATTTTTAAAAAGCTGGAGTAGATTACAGGCAGTCTATCAACTAAGAATAATGGTTGAGTTTGTCTAATTATTTAAGCAATCAAAGAATTTGTATCCTCATTTGTTAAATGGCAATACCACATTCCACAATTCTAAATATCTACAGAGATCTAAACAGAAAGATTTTCATTACTTTTCCATCACAACTCATTTGGCAACAAAACTGGATGGACCTGAACTGATCAGAAGCAATTTTTAATCTTTAATTACCCCAATAATATCCCTAAGTATGTTTTTGTAGCAGAAATACAAATGTATTTAATTATACCCAAATCATTTTTACATGTTGTGGAACTTCAGTAAGAATCATAAATTCTTTGGATAAATACCCAGAAGTGGGGTGTTGGATCATATGGTAGTTCACTTTTTTAATTTTTTGAGGAAGCTCTATGCTATTTCACATAGTGACTGCACCAGTTTACAATCCCACCTACAATGCATGATGGTTCACTTTTCTTCACATCTTTGTCAAAACTTATTTTTTGTTGACTTTTTGATAATAACCATCCTGACAGGTGTGAGGGGACATTTCATTGTAGTTTTGATTTGCATTTTCCTGAGGATTAGTGATGTTGATCATCTTTCATGTGACTATTGGCCATCTGTATGTCTTTTTTTCAGAAATATCTATGCAGGTCCTCTCTCCATTTTTTAATCATATTTTTTTTAATGAGTTCTTTATATACTTTGGGTATTAACCCTTTATAGGACATACCTTTTGCAAATATCTCCTCCCATTAAGTAGGATGCCTTTTCATTTTGTTGATGGTTTCTTCATAGGGAAAATCTATGTAGTTTGATGTAGTCCGATTTGTTTTATCTTTGCTTTTGTTGCCCTTACCCGGGGAGACATATCCAGATACATATTGCTAAGACTGATGCCAAAGAGTTTACTGTTTATGTTTTCTTTTAGGAGTTTTGTAGTTTCAGGTCTGACATTTAAGTCTTTAATCCATTTTGAGTTTATTTTTGCACATAGTATAAGAAAGTGGTCTAGTTGCATTTTTTACATATATCTGTTCATTTTTCCCAGCACCATTTATTGAAGAGACTGTTTACCACATTGTATATCCTTGCCTCATTTTTTGTAGATACATTGACCATAAAGGTGTGGGTTTATTTCTGAGCACTATATCCTATTCCATTGATATAAGTATCTATTTTTGTGCCAGTATCATACAGTTTTGATTACTATAGTCTTATTATTTTTATTTTATTTTATATTTTTTAGAGAGAGAGAGAGAGGAATAGAGTGATAGAAACATCAATGAGAGAGAAACATTATCAATCAGCTGCCCCTTACATGTGCCTACTGGGGACCCAGCCCACAACCTGGGCATGTGCCCTGACTAGGAATCAAACCAGTGACCTCTTGGTTCATGGGTTGATACTCAACTATTGAGCCATACCAACCAGGCTGATTATTATAGCCTTACTCGAGGCCGCATGAAATTTGTGCAAGAGTAGGCCTTCCTTCCCCTGGCTGCCAGCACCAGCTTCCCTCTGGCCGCCAGCAGGCAGCTGGGACCCAGGCTTCCCTCACAGCCCTGGCTACAGCTGGAAAGTCATCCGGAAGGATGTCCTGTCTAATTAGCATACTAATCTTTTATTATTATAGATAGTATAGTTTAAAATCAGGAGGCATGCTACCTCCAACTTTGTTCTTTTTTCTCAAGATAGCACCCTTATGTTTATTGTAGCTTTATTTATAATAGGCAAGATAGAGGAAGGACTTAGCTATTCATTAATAAATGAATGGATAAGGCAAATGTGTGTGTGTGTATATATATATATATATATATATATACACATATATATACATATATACATATATATATATATATATATATATATATATGTATATATATATGTATTGAGTGGCCAGATTATTATGCATTCAGAGATCATAATAATCTGGCCACTCAGTGTGTGTGTGTGTGTGTGTGTGTGTGTGTGTGTGTGTGTGTGTGTGTATTGAGTGGCCAGATTATTATATATATACTAGAGGCCTGGTGCACAGAATTATATATTATTATATATAATTATATATATATTTTTTTCTAGTATATATATTATTATATATATATACTAGAGGCCCAGTGCACAGAATTCGTGCATGGGGGGTGGTGTCCCTCAGCCCAGCCTGCACCATCTCTAATCTGGGACCCCTTGAGGGATGTCCAACTGCCCATTTAGGCCCAATCGCAGTGGGATCAGGCCTAAATGGGCGGTCGAACATCTCTCTCACAATCCAGGACTTCTGGCTCCCAACTTCCCTCCCCTGCAGGCCTGCCCCCCCCCCAACTGCCCTCCCCTGCTGGCCTGGTCTCCCCCAACTGCCTTCTTCTGCTGGCCCGGTCACCCCTAACTGCCCTCCCTACTGGCCTGATTTCCCACAATTGCCCTCCTCTGCAGGCCTGGTCCCCCAACAACTGCTCTCCCCTACAGGCCTGGCCACTCCCAACTGTCCAACACTGCAGGCCTGCCCCCCCCCCCAACTGTCCTCCCCTGCAGTCCTTGTCTCCCCCAACTGCCCTTCCTTGCTGGCCTGGTCACCCCTAACTGCCTTCCCTTCTTGCTTGATCACCCCCAACTGCCCTTCCCTGCAGGCCTGGGTCACCCCCAACTGCCCTCCCCTGCAGGCCTGGGAACCCTGCAACTGCCTTCCATTGCTGGCCTGGTCTCCCCTAACTCCCCTCCTCTGCCAGCCTGGTGACCCCCTACTGCCCTCCCCTACAGTCCATCTTGTGGCAGCCATCTAGTGGCAGCCATCTTGTGTCCACATGGGAGCAGCCATCTTTGACCACATGGGAGCAGCCATCTTGTGTCTTGGTGTGATGGTCAATTTGCCCACAACTGCCCTCCCCTGCAGGCCTGGCCCCTCCCAACTGTCCTACACTGCAGGCCTGCCTCCCCCCCAACTATCCTCCCCTGCAGTCCTGGTCTCCCCCAACTGCCCTCCCTTGCTGGCCTGGTCACCCCTAACTGCCCTCCCTTCTTGCTTGATCACCCCCAACTACCCTCCCCTGCAGGCCTGGGTCACCCCCAACTGCCCTCCCCTGCAGGTCTGGGTCCCCCCCAACTGCCCTCCATTGCTGGCCTGGTCTCCCCCAACTGCCCTCCTCTGCTGGCCTGGTGACCCCCAACTGCCCTCCCCTGCAGGCCATCTTGTGGCAGCCATCTAGTGGCAGCCATCTTGTGTCCACATGGGGGCAGCCATATTTGACCACATGGGGGCGGCCATCTTGTGTCTTGGTGTGATTGTCAATTTGCATACTACTCTTTTATTAGATAGGATATATATAATATGGTATAATGGAATATTACATATATATATGGTATAATGGAATATTACTTTGCCATAAAGAAGAAAGTAATCTTCCCATTTGCAACAACATAAGTGGATCTACGGGATATCATGCTAAATAAAATGTGAGACAGAAAGACAAATACATAATTATTTCACTTACATTTGTAATCTCAAAAACAAAACAAATGAATAAACAAAACAAAACAGAAATAGACTCATAGATTCAGAGAACAAACTGACAGTTTTCAGATGGGAAGGGGTTGGGGAAAAGGTGCAAAAGGTGAAGGGGATTTACAAGTACAAACTGCCAATTACAAAATTAGTCATGGGGGTGTAATGTACACCATATTTTCAATAATATTTTTATAACTATGTACGGTGACAGGTGGATATTAGACTTACCATGGTGATCACTTTATAAAATATACAAATGTCTAATCATTATGTTGTAAACCTGAAAACTAATATAATACTCTATGTTGATTATAATCTAAAAATAAAATTTAAAAAATAGAATCATAAAATCACAAAAAGGTTGTTCTTAGCACTTAGTAAGGGATTATAAAATTTTAAAGTTTTATAATTTTTAAAAGTTAAAAACAAGTAAAGTCTAGCAATAGATCGTGCAATTATGCATATGTTTATTATTTTACCTAATAATAGAGAAACATGTAAATTGACCATACCTCCGCTACACCCACAGCCAATCAGAATGAGTATGCAAATTAACCCAACAAAGATGGCAGTTAATTTGCATACATACCTGGGTCCCAGGAGCCTCCTCAGCACCCAGGTCACTCCCAGTCGGCCATGGGAGGGGCAGGGATCCCCTTCCAAAGTCTAAAGCCTGGGGCAGAGGCTTTAGACTTGCGAAGGGGCTGAGCCTGAGATTGGAGGGGCAGTGGGGTCCCCTTCCCAAGCCTAAAGCCTGGGGCGGAGGCTTTGGGTTTGGGAAGGGGCCAAGCCTGCGACTGGAGGTGCAGGGGGTGGGGAACCCCTTCCCAAGCCTAAAGCTTGGGGCAGAGGCTTTAGGCTTGGGAAGGGGCCGAGCCTGGGATCAGAGGGAAAGGGAAAAAAAATCAATGGAAACATATCCTCAGGTGAGGATAAAAAGAAAAATAAAGAAAGAAATGTCATATCCTATGAAAGACACATCTTGAGAATGCTTAAAGAAAGTTGTCATTTTTTTCTTGGTGAAGGTACTGGAGTCTGTGTTGATGAAAATACCTTGGTGGCTGTGGTGACTGGCAGTGGCTGCAGCAGCAGGGTGATGGGGCTGGTGCCTTCCCCTGATCAGCCTGGTCGCCTCCCGCAAAGGGAAGCCAGACTGGGGTTTAGGTCCACTCCCAACGGGAAGTAAGCCTAAGCCATCAGTAGGACATCCCCTGAGGGTTCCCAGTATGTGAGAGGGGGCAGGCTGGGCTGAGGGACCTCTCCCCAATGCACGAATTTCGTGCACCAGGCCCCTAGTAAAACTATAAAAATATGTCAAGACACAAAATTTCATGTGATGATTAAAAATTCCCCCCTCATGAATCCAACACAGCAATTGTCTTAACCATTCTCAGATCTCTTCTAGTCTTTCCATTTAACAATAGGTTCCACTATTATATTTATGCAGACAGTATAAACAGGAACATATTGTATTTGTTGAGTTTTGTAGATTAAAATCACTTTTAATCTCCATTTTTAATAGTGAATATCAAAGGATGCTCAAAGAGTTTGTGGCATGCCTAAGGGTACACAAGTTAGAAGATCTAAGATTTGATATCACATCTTATAACTCCAGTTCTTATAACTCTTTACATTTCCTTTTAAGGCCCAAATCATAATTTGGAAGCCCAAATGTTCAAGCAGGCACTTTAATCTAAACCTTTTAATAAAAGCAAATATTTTCCTGCTCCTAAAATAAATGCATTTTCCAGCCTTGATTCTTTCTTTAAATAAGGCTACCATTATACATGTAATAATTTTTAAACATGTTTTTATTTATTTTTATAGAGCAAAAAGGAGAAGGATAGAGAGATAGAAACATCAGTCAGAGAGAAACATCATCAATCAGCTGCCTCCTGCACAATCCCCACCAGGGATTGAACCTGCAACCTGGTCATGCACCCTGACCAGGAATTAAACCAGGGACTTCTTGGTTCATGGGTTGATGCTCAACCATTGAGCCACATCGGCCAGGCAACATATAGTAATTTTAAACCACAAACTTATCTTTAAATTTTCTTCTACACTCTGAGCTACCAAGTCCTCTAAATTCTTTCCACTTTATCATTTACTTCATTTATGTACTCTGTTTTTCAAAGGACCTGAGCATACCTGCACTCTGTACTTTCTTACTTTTCTTCCTTACCCTCCTGCTCTCTAGAAGGCCTTTCTTCCTTCCTCCCTCCCTTCGTTCTTCCTTTCATCCCTTTCTCCTTACATTTTGTCCTTTCTTTCTTACTTGTTAAAATCTCTTAAAATTAATCTTAAATTTTCTCATCCAGGAAGCTTCTATGGCTACCCCAAAAATATAGTTTCTCTGTCTCTGCCTCTCTCTCTCTCTCGCTCTCTCTCTAGATTATTCTTTATTTGTATTTTTCTTAAGATATTTACCTTTTTGCCTTGCATTTTGTGTATCTATCTTATTATTCCTACCATCACTGGATTATAAACTCTGTGGTGGGAAATAAAAGATTTCACTTGTCTTTTCAACCCCTACATAGCAAAGTTATAGAATAGGTGATCAATAAATGTGCAATGACAAATATAAATATGAGTAAAACCCATAGGTTGACTTTAGCCATAAGATAGGTGATTATAGTAAAGTTTAGATTTTTACATGAGACCTAAGAAATGAATATATCAATTATTTCTAACTCTATTAATCACTATTTATTATATTTCTATCCATTTACTTCTTCTTAAAGATTTCTCCAAAAAAGTTTTAATATTGTTCCATATGTGCTTAATCTACATATCTTACCTAATAAAATAGTAATATGTAAGTTGACCATACCTTCACTACACCACAAGCCACACCCACCAGCCAATCAGAGTGAGTATGCAAATAAACCCTACCAAGATGGCTGCAGCCACAGAGAGCAGGAGGGAGGCTTGGGTTTCCCAGGCAATGGAGTAAGCCAAGCTTTCCGCCTGCCATTGCCAGCCTAAGCCTCCACTCAAGGCTACAAAGTTTCAATTATAGAAGGTAAACAAATCCAAACAGAAATGGCGGCAGCCACGGAGCTGGAAAGAGCGGGAGGCTTGGGTTTTCCAGGCAACGGAGGAAGCCAAGCTTTCTGCCTGCCCTTGCTGGGCTAAGCCTCCACTCCAGGCTACAAAGTTTCAATTGTAGAAGGTAAATAAATTCCAGATACCAGGGCCTCCGCTTGGGTCGCCAGGGGGTGTGGCCAGCCTGCAAACTACCACAGGCCCCTCGCTCACACCACCCCACGCCCCAAAGGAACCCTCACCCTGATCCGAGACACCCTTCAGGGCAAACCAGCTGGCCCCCACCCATGCACCAGGCCTCTATCCTATCTAATAAAAGAGTAATATGCAGATTGACCATCACTCCAACACACAATATGGCTGCCCCCATGTGGTCAAAGATCCTGCCCCCATGTGGACACAAGATGGCCACCACAAGATGGCCAGCAGGAGAGGGCAGTTGGGAGGCACCCGGCCTGCAAGGGAGGGCAGTTGAGAAGGACCAGGCCTGCAAGGGAGGGCAGTTGGAGGTGATCAACCCTGCAGGAGAGGGCAGTTAGGGGTGACCAGGCCAACAGAGGAGGGAAGTTGGGGCAAACAGGCTGGCAGCAGAGTGGTTAGGGGGTGATCAGGCTGGCAGGCAGAAGCGGTTAGGGGCAATCAGGAAGGCAGGCAGGCGAGCAGTTGGGAGCCAGCAGTCCTGGATTGTCAGAGGGATGTCCGACTGCCCATTTAGGGCAGTCGGACATCCCTCTTGGGTTCCCAGATTAGAAAGGGTGCAGGCTGGGCTGAGGGACAACCCCCCCTCTGTGCACGAATTTCGTGCACCGGGCCTCTAGTATTAGATAATTTGGATTGACTCCTAGCAAAAATAGTTCTTGCAAATGTAAGGTCTTTTAATTTGTAGGACCAGGTGAAAAGCCTGGGGTTTAAATGTGTCAGGAATGCTGAATTACCTTTTCAAAGATCTGTTCACTTGCTTTAGGGAAGTTCAGGCTGCTCTTCCTCACTAATATAAGAATGTGTACAAATAATGGAAATACATTCTCCTCTCAGTTAGAAGGAATAAGGAATCTTCAATGCATCTTTTAACCCAGTGACGTCAGCAAGTGGATGCAGGGGAAGTTTGGCTTCACTTTATATCCTTGCATTATGGGCAAAAATAAAATTTTGCCATGATACTTAAGTATTTCACTAAGAAACAGTGTGATTTCATACTTTCACATGAAGATCATATGCATACATTAAAATTGAGTGATCCTCCATTTATTATCATTCTGAAAGTTAGTGATTTTCTCTGATCTCCTCCTACAATTGCAGAGACCAAATCCTGAACAGTCTGCACTTTGAGAGTTTAAAAAAGGAAAAGTAAATCAATCAGACTAAAGAGACTTGGGCTTTTGAATTCTCTAATGAAGATTTATTTTCCCCCTTTATGTCTTGTAAATGATTATCTTCATCAATCACATTGCTTTTTATCTTTATTTTGCCTGAAGAAAGTAACCAAAATGTTTTTTTCCCCTACCTAGCCCCAAATTAAGAAGTTATGAATCCGATGAGTCAAAAAACTCATGTGTTTAGGTACCATACACCAGTTTTCTTGGTGAAGAGAAATTGTCTATAGCTTATGCTTATTATGAGGACAATCTTTGGAGTTAGATTGTCTTCACTCAAATATCGACTCTAATACTTACCTGTAGTGGACCTCTGAGCAATTGAACCCACTTCTTCAAGTTCCATCTCTCATATGTAAAATTGCTATCATAATGATATTCATCTCAATGTGTTTTAGTGAAAATTGTTAAGATACTATACTTAAAGTTCTCAGCATTGTTATGCCACATACTAAATATTAAAATAAAAGGGTTAGCTTTTAATAATATTGATAAGCAGTCAGTCACTTTTGTATTAAACCCAGGATGGATATAGTTTGTAATCTGGTCACATAATTAAATCATCCTGCCACTTCTGGTTAACATAGGTGAAGCACAGGTAAAGATTGATCATAAAATCCATTTAAAAATAGAAATGGTGTACACACAGCAAATATTTAGAATAAACCTATAAAATGTAATAGGCTATTGAAAGAGTAATGATGATGTTACCCAACAGAGGATCTGTCCCTGAGCAGGTCTGACTAGGGCCAGCCAACTGTGTGTTGGTTCTTGACTTCATGTTGAAAAGATTTCACACAATGAGTCCAGATGATGTTGAGGGTTCATTTGTTAAAGCTGGGATAGTGAAACAAGAAAGGGCTTAGCATAGAAGAAGTAACAGGAAAGCCTACGCTTTAGCTTACCGGGAAGTGAGAGAAAAGGAGGACTTGGAGACAGGTTCAGGCGGTTAGCTCCAGAGGAGCTGCCATTGCCCATTGCTCTGCAGGTTGCAAGCTTTTTGAGGTCCCATAGAGTTTAGGAGATGCATGCCTGGGGGGGGGGTGTAGAAAAGTGCGAAGGGGATAGCATAGGTGTGCTCCCCAAAGGGAGATCACATGCTGGTCCTTTGCCTTGAGGTTTTTATTTTTCTCTTGTAGTCAGGAATCTTAGGGGAGGTCTTAGCAGAATATTTATCCGTTTTCCTGGTGTGCTCTTTCAGGGTGGTCGTCTCTACTGATTGGTCAGTGCCAGGGTTGGGGACCATTGGTCATTGCAGCTGGTTTTCGTGTCACGCACCTGGTTTTGCTGCTCTTCTGGACCTGGAGATGAAATACAACTGAGACCTAGATGTTATTTCTAGAGAGAAGAACTTTTGCATCTAGCTCTAAATTGTTCAGCTATCTTTCTCCGTTTCCCCATTCTACTTGCCAAGTGATTTTCCTAGATTCTTACTGTCCAGCCTCAATAACACATAATCATGCTATGCTTTCAGTGAATTTAGCTACCTTTTAAAAATATATATCTTTATTGATTTCAGAGAGGAAAGGAGAGGAAGAGAGAGATAGAAACATCAATAATGAGAGAAAATCATTGATCAATTGCCTCCTGCAGGCCTCACACTGGGAATCTAGCCCACAACCTGGGCATGTGTCCTGATCAGGAATTGAACCATGACCTCCTGGTTTATAGGTTGACACTCAGCCACTGAGCCAAGCCGGCTGGGCAGAATTTAGCAAACTTTGTTTTACAAGATGGCTCCTAAAACACCTGGATTTTTTTTCTTAAACGTTGTGTTTCTTAAAACATCCATTCATTTTTCTTTAAAAAAAAAAATCCTATGGTATGTTAATAGAGTCTCAACCCCAAGGAAATAACATTATTAAAATGTTATTTTTAAATATCATTTTATAGTACAAAAAAAAATAAAAGCAAAGCAGAACAAAATAATAGAAGATATATTAAAAACATTTTCTTTAATTTATCTTGTTTCAATAATGAATTAATGACATTCAACATCACTTCTGTGGCATTTGTGTACCAATAAATCATATCCTGATGTTAGTAATGATTAAACATTGAACAAACATAAATTTAGAAACATTGTACAAAATAGATCAGTACTAATTCCCAAATGGCAAGATCATGCAATAAAAGGAAAAAGGAAAGCATTGTCACACATTAGAGAAGAGCAAAGAAAAATAAGTCACAGCTAGATACAATGTGAAATCCATGATATCATCATTATAGAAATAGAAGAGATGGAAACCTGAGGGGGTGGGGGAGTCCTGGTGAAAAAGCTGGTGGAATTTGAATAAAATCTGCAATGTAGTTAATGGTATTATAATAATGTTACTTTTCTGTTTTTTAAAATTGTGTTATGGTTATGCATGGTGCTAACATTAGGAAAAGCTGAGTGAGTGATATACAAAAATTCTCTGTACTATTTTTGCAACTACTATCTGAGCTTAATTTAATTTCAAATATAAAATTTAAAAAATAGTTAACTTTTCCCACTTCTATAAGTTGAGAGCTTCAAGGGACTTAGTGAGAATTTCAAGGATCTTAGTGAGAATATCAAGGAAATTAGTGAGAATATCAAGAAAATTAAAGACATGAAAAAGTACCACGTCAGAAATTCAGCATACACTAACAGAAATGAAGAATAATTTACCGGGAATCAGTAATAAAGCAGAGGATGCCAAGAATCAAATCAGCAATTTGGAAGATGAGGAAGCAAATTACACTGAATCCAAAAAAAATAATCATAATAATAAATAAATAAAAGAAGATAGTGTAAGGAGCCTCTGGAACAACTTCAAGTGAACCAACATTCACAACATGGGTGTACCAGAAGGAGAAGGGAGAAAGCTAGATATTGAAAACCTATTTGAAGAAATGACGACAGAAAACATACCCAACCTGGTGAAAGAAATAGACTTACAAGTCCAGGAAGCCCAGAAAGTCTCAAACAAGATAAACACCAAGACATCATAATTAATATGTCAAGAGTTAAAGACAAAGAGAGAATCTTAAAAGCAGCAAGAGAAAAGCAATCAGTTACCTACAAGGGAGTACCCATATGACTTCCAGCTGATTTCTCAACAGAAACTATGCAGGCCAGAAGGGAGTCACAAGAAATATTCAAAGTGATGAGTAGTAAGAACCTACAAACACGATTAGTTTACTCAGAAAAGCTTTCATTTAGAATTGAAGGTCAGATAAAAAGCTTCACAGACAAGAAGAAGCTAAAGGAGCTCATCACCACCAAACCAGCATTACATGAAATGTTTAAGGCTATTCTTTAAGAAGAAGAAAAAGAAGGAGAAGGAGAAAGAGGAGAAGAAGGATGAAGAAGAAGAAGAAGAAGAAGAAGAAGAAGAAGAAGAAGAAGAAGAAGAAGAAGAAGAAGAAGAAGAAGAATCTAATGAACAAAATAAACTGATGAATAAAATAGAACCAGAGGCATGGAACATGAAATAGGCTGGGTGTTCTTGGGGGTGGGGGTGGGGAGGAGGGGGAAGAGGAAGAGATTAAACAAACAAGTTATATACATATATGCACTATCTATGGACACAAACAATAAGATGGTGAAGACCTAGATCAGGGCAAGAACTGGAAACTGGGTAGAAAAAGAAGGATATCTGTAATACTCTCAACAATGAAGATAAAAAATATTAATGGGCCCTAAGCCTAAAAATATCCCCAAACTAGTAATGAATTTAATTAAATCAATCAATTGAATTATTCTTTAGAAATATCATCAGTCAAACCTTTCTAATCACCAAAAGAACTCACATACAAATTCACAATAGACATTTGCTCTAAGAATGAGCTATTGACCATATCCTACCAAGAAAACAAGGCATATTTGGTATAAAAATATAATTTTTTTAAAAAGTTACATTCCTGCCATTATGACCTAGCAATCCTAATTTTCAAGAACTAGAGGAGAGAAATTGTGGGAAAATGTCAAATTTCCTTAAACCTTAGATAAATCCATGGTTTAAGATGAAAGAACACGTGGAAAGAGACTTCCTGAAAGAAAAGCCTAAATGAGACATAGCCGGAGGCTTAGAAACTTCTACCTTGAGGATCTAAAGACATCCTGGAAATAAAATCCTTTCTAAGAGTGAGGCAAATTCACCACCACAACAAAAAGTCTATTAGAGTATAAATTTGTGCTCAAGTAATTCACACATAATCTAGGCAATAAATGGTTTTGAAACCTATTATGAGTCAGGTATTCTGCTTTGCCTCAACATTGATCATAATTCATCTCTACAACCTTTGGAAATTAATTACTTTAGTCCCCTAATGCCTAAAAGTGGGATAACCCATTTTAAATGTGTTTTTATTATTATTATTTTACATTATAGGAGTTTTGATAAGTGAGTGGTTAATATGTGGAAAGATTTTAAGTTCATGGAAGGCATTTTCTTAGTCACTGTTCTAAGTAGAAGCCTTTTGGTTTGCTGACAACAGCAAAGAAATACGATATAGACACTATTTTTGAGCTATTAGTATTTACCAGGTAAGAGAGAAATCTGAAAATACTCTTCAGGATAGCAAATTGGAAGGATGGAATCTCCTCACATATTTCCTCTTATCAAATTCTAAAATGATAAAATAAATGGGAAGCGAGAATATGAATTATTTTCTCAGAATTCTTGCTTTTGATCTGAGAGATCTTTTGTAAGTGAAATGGCCAAGTTGAAAATCTTGGAAAGCACTCTCAATGCCTTTAAATTGTGATAGTCTTTGTGAGTTTACAGGCAACACCTCTGTGTGCTTTTGTCTCTCAGCAGCATTATTAAAAGAGCAAGTGAAAAAATTACAAGAGCACAAGAATGCTCCTAGAAGGCATAGAAAACATGACCCTTAATAGAAGAGGATTTTGTACAAAGAGTCTGATTTTACTCAGGATCTCTTGGGTTGTTATGTTTTTCTCTCTGAGGAGGATTCTGAACATCTCAGAGTGAGGCTGAAACAAAACAAAAATCTCTTCTCAAATCATGTTTTAAAACATGAGTACAGTGTTTGAGTCAGAGCATAAGTATACTTATGACTCCTGAAATGGAATGAATAGATCCCCAAATCCAAGGAATATACCTTTATGTACTTCCATTCAACAAATAAGCAATTATTAGTTCTGGACAGATAACTTAACCCCTTATAACTTCATGAAAACAGAATATCCAGGTTCTCTTAGTATTAAAATGATAGCCAAATTCACTAGTAGTCTATTTTTCTCTATTTCAGTAACTTATCTCTTCCTAAATCATCATAAAAGATTTGCATTAAACAAAACTCTTTTGGAAGGAAAGCTGAATGTTATCATACACAGACTTGGGGAGAGAAATGACTGTTTCTGACAAGTTATTGGAGCAAGCAGCTCTTTAATAACTATGATCAGCTCAGGATGCTTGATACATTTGTGGGCTTTCTGAGTCTCTGATCCTGACCCAAATTTCCATATCAAAATTGAAATCCAGGTAGGAGATCTATAGGGAAATCACTCAAGTCACAGGGGAATTTTTCAAAGCATTTATTTTCTGGACATAAACTAACCTATTACCCTGTTTCTTGCAAAGATAAGGACCTCTTTCCCATAAGAATGGATCCACCTACTGTATCTTTTTGTACTCTCTTTTTCCATAACATGTGTTCAATAAGATTTAGCAATTTCTTTATCTAGATTAACAATACCAACAAAAACTCCCACCTCTGATCTTCTTACTTTCCAAGTCAGTAGTCAGTAACTCAAATATCAAACTGCTGTGTGGTCCTGGACAGCAGCATTGGCATAATCTTTGAGCAAGTAAGATATTCAGTGTCTCAGGCCCTACTCCAGCCTTACTGAGTTTGTATTTTAAAAAGATCCCAATATGATCTATTGTACATTAAAAGTTTAAGAGCACCATCTTGTCTTATTAGACTGGCAGGTGTCTACTTTTTATTTTACACTGTGTGGCCAGATTATTATGACTACCTGACGTTTGTAGGCAAATCAGCTATACACTGCATCGTATGGGATATGGAAGCCAAAGGCCTGTTCAAACACCTTTGCTGTCTGCAGTTACCAAGATAAAATGTCTCCAATTGGCACAGGAACACAAGTATTGGATAGTCGAGCATTGAAAAAAAGTCATGTGGTCTCATGAGTCACGTTTCCAATTGCATCATGTAGATGGCAGAGTGAGAATTTCGCAGAAACAGCATGAAAGCATGTACCCCACATGCATGAGTACAACCCTTCAAGCTGGTGGGGGCAGTGTTATGGTTTGGGGCATATTTTCCTGGCATGATTTGGGCCCTTTAATTCATGTGGAACAACATCTGAATAGCACAACATACCTAAGTATCATTGCTGATTAAGTTCATCCTATCATTTTGATGGCGTATCCCAATGGAGATGGCTTCTTCCAACAATACAATGCGCCATGCCATGGTGCTCGTATTGTGCAGGAGTGGTTTCAAGAACATGAGGGAGACTTTACCTTGCTTAGGTGGCCCCCACAATCACCAGATCTCAATCCAATTGAGCATTTGTGGGATGAAGTTAAAAGAGCCATCAGGCAGCTGCTTCCACAACCATCAAATCTCACAGAACTGGACAGGGCTATTCATCAGGCATGGTGTCATACTCTTTGCATCACCTTTCAACATCTTGTGGAGTCAATGCCAAGAAGAATTGCTGCAGTATTGAAGGCAAAAGGTGGCCCAATGAAGTACTGATGGGGTGGTCATAATAATCTGTCCACTAAGTGTAATCTGGCCACTCAGTGTACATAATAATGTGAGGACACAAAAAAACATAACTTTCCTTCTACCTTCTATATTCTTCTAGCTGGGCTAATAAATTAATATGAGACAGATTAACAAGAGAAAAATATCCAAACTTTATTTTATTTGGGAGTGTTATAAGAATGGGCATTGGGCAGTTAAGGTATATATGCCATTCTGCAGCTAAGGAGAAGAGAGGGGGAAGGGGAGGGGATAATTGTGGTTTGGGACTTTAAAGGGTAGGAAGACAGTTCATTTGGAAATGGAAAAGCAAAGGTTTGGTAAATGTTTGCTGGGGCATCTTTAACAATGGGACACACAGAGGACTTTAAACAAATGGGTCTTGCTAGGTTCCTCACACACTCATTTATATTAAACTATAGTTATCTATGATAATATTTCCATCCCTGGAGTAGATTATCCAATAATCAGTAAATGGATAAATAAATTTTGGTATATAAATGAAAAATTCACACTAGTAAAAAGCAACACACTACTGATACAGTAAAATGCACAGGTAAATATCAAAAACATTATAATGACCAAAAAATCCAGAAACCAAAGGGTGCATATAATAGGATTTCATTTATATAAAATTTTGCAATAGGCAAAATGGCACTTTCATGACTCAAAACAAGAGAAGTTGCATGTGGCCATGTGATGTGGATGGAGAGGCTGACTGCATTCCTTTGGGAGGGAACATCTGAAGGTGTAAGAAATGTTCTATATCTTGATTGGTTTGGTGCTTTAAATGTAAATATTTGTCAAAAATAAGAACAATACTCTTAAAATAGTTTCATCTTATTGTAGGTAAATTATACTTTTAAAAGCTTATTTTAAAGCTAAATATATAGTTAAATTAATAACAGTTACTGATTTTAGCTATTAAAGAAAATAGTAATCTAACAGTTTATACTGATATTAATTAGTTAGTTAATTAATTAATTAAAAGTAGAAAAATGTCACTTATAGTAGAAGTAGAGGCCCAGCGCATGAATTCACGCATCAGTGGGGTCCCCTCGGCCTGACCTGTGGGATCAGGCCAAAACCAGCTCTCCGACATCCTTGAGGGGTCCCGGATTGCTAAAGCCACAGGCTAGGCTGAGGGACCCCACTGTTGTATGATCGGGGCTGGGGAGGAACACAGGAGGTTGGCCAGCCAGGGAGGGACCACGGGAGGGCTCCAGGGCATGTCCGGCCCATCTCCCTCAGTCCTGATTGGCCAGACCCTAGCAGCAAGCTAAACTACCTGTAAGAGTGTCTGCTCCCTGATGGTTAGTGCACATCATAGTGACTGGTCGACCAGTTGGCCGTCTGCCCCCTGGTGGTCAGTGCATGTCATAGAGAGCAGTTGAGCAGCCTTAGCATATCATTAGCATATTATACTTTGTTTGGTTGAATGGCCGACTGGATGACCAGACACTTAGCATATTAGGCTTTTATTATATAGGATGTCAATATTCAAATTAAAAGGAATAATTCATTCAGAAAGTCACATTAGGACAACATACTTGAAATAATTACATCAGCCAAGAAACACAAATAGATATTATAATTAGTGAGTAAATGTTTGCTGGACAAAAGGATATTTACATGGTTTCAAATACTTCCCAATAAAATGCTTATTAATATATAGAAAAGAAAGGGTAATGAACATTGGAGAAACATGGCAAACATTTTTTTATTCAAGTGATCAAGGTTAACACATTGTGTACTACATGAAAAGGTACAATAAAAATAAGGCATCACTTCTGGGGCATTCCTAGCAGAAGTGTATACCCTTAATCTAATTAAGAATAAACAAACCAAAATTAAGGAACATTCTACAAAATTACTGGAAAACTCTAAAGAAGCAAAACAAACACATGAAAGATATGATCATAAACTGGATACTTTTACTATAAAGGCCACTATTGGGACAATTGAAAAAAATTGAGGTTGGTCTGCTTATTAGATTATAGCATGAATATCACTGTTAATTTCCTGATTCTAATGGTTGTAGTGTGATTATGCAAAATAATATCTAGTTTGTAGGAAATATATTCTAGAATATTTTGTAATGTTGGGGTACCTTGTCAGTAGCTGACTCTGAAGTGATTCAAGTATAAGGAAAAAATGACAACTCTAAGTAATAGTGGTTATATTTTACTAACTTCATAAAGGGTTCATTAAAGCCATAAAATAAGTTACCTAATATTTCTTCAGCCTGAGAAAATTCATATTTCTATTTTTACTAGATGCAGCATAGAGTTCTCCTTACAAAAAGACACTTGTAAGGTAAGTTTTCTATGTCAATGTAAAGTTAATAGTAATTATCAACCATGATTGGAAACATAATATGATATATCTACTATACAGAAATATTTATTGAGATAGTATCTACCAGGATGTTCAAAATCCTCAAAATTGAAACCAACTGATTTGAATTTTTATTTTCTTAGATTTTATTTATTTAGTATTTTTTTCTTTAGCCTCTTCCACAAAGGAAATAAGCATTTTTTCATCCCTTTTCCTGGCCTATTTAACATGGCTTAAAGAGTATGGTGTGCAAACCAATGAACTATTATTATCTTGTGAGATTACATGCTTATCTTGAACCACTCTTGACTCTTTCTGGTTTTTATTCTGAGAGTCTACAATTTTTCTGTGTAATGATTAGTGTAATGTTTTTGTGTAAATTAGTTAACAATAATGAAAGTTATTTAGCAGTCACACGTGATGATGAACTTTCCAAAACAAAATAAAATATAGCCATGGCTAATCTTCATCAGTACTTTCAGGCCAGTTATAAAAATACTGAAATATTTCCATTTCATCTGATACTTAGCTGGTGCTCTGAATGTTTCAAGTGTCTCACTATGATATTTGCCACCCCAGACCACCCCAGAAACTAAGAGGTAATGCTTGGAACACCGGAGGACAGCTAGATCTCATCTTCAGCACCATGGCCAGCGTCTCTAAATATTTGCCCCTGTGTAACAATACTATATTGTGTATTTGAAAGTCCTAAAGAGTAAATCTTAAAAGTTCTCATCCCAAGAAAAAAATGTAACTGTAAGGTGGTAGATATTGACTAAACTTATTTTTGTATTCATTTTGAAGTATATAAATATTAAATAATTATGCTGCATACTTTAAATAATACAATGATAATATGTCAATTATCCTATATAATAAAACCCTAATATGCAAATCAACTGAATGGCAGAACGACTGGTCGCTATGACATGCACTGACCACCAGGGGGCAGATGCTCAACACAGGATCTGCTTCCTGGTGGTCAGTGTGCTCCCACAGGGGGAGCACCACTCAGTCAGAAGCCGGGATCATGGCTGGTGAGCCCAGCGGTGATGGTGGTAGTCTCTCCCACATCTCCTCTATGGCAGCGTTAAGTACCTGGCCTAAGCCAGCAGGCAGACATCCCCCGAGTGGTCCTGGACTGCGAGAGGGTGCAGGCCGGGCTGAGGCTCCCCCCACTCCCCCACCATAGTGTATAAATGTTGTGCACCAGGCCTCTAGTATCTTAATAAAATGGAAAAAAAACAAAACATTTTTGAATAGTATCCTTGGGAAATGCATTTTTTCACATAAAACAATCTGCATATCTTTCTTTTTAATCCTCACCCTTGGATATGTTTTCATTGAGTTTTTTGTTTTTTTTGAGAGAGAGAAACATCGATTGGTTGCTTCTTGTATACACCCGACCAATGAGGATCCAACCCAAAACCTAGGTATATGACCTGACCAGGAATCAAACTTCCTACCTTTAAGTGTGTGTACAGGACAACACACCAACCAACTGATCCACACCAGCCAGAGCTAATGTGTATAACTGTTTCACATTCATTTACAGTAATTATTTTTTCCAATTCCATTTGTGTTACTAATGTCTTGAACTAATCTTTAAAAGTGAAATTATTTACCTTATAGATAAATATCTTATAAGATAAATATAAAATAGTCTTGAATATTTTTAAATTCCTATACTATATTAATTTTATTTATGTTACACAAAAAATACTTTACTATGAATTTTATTTGTAGTGAGAACCAGAGGTTACCCAATATAAACGTAGATTAGGCTTTGTCCCATTAAGTAGGGTGAATAAAACATTGAATGAATTATTTCAAGTTCCCACATCATCATGATGCTGCTGATCCAGGGACCACACTTTGAGTGTCATTGGTATAGGCAAACACAGTGGTTCTAACCCCTGATAGTACATGGTAATCATCTGAAATAATTTTTCCCTGTTTATTTTTATTTATATATGTAGTAAATTATACATAACATAAAATGTATCATCTTATGGCTACATAGTATTCCATTGTGCATATGTATCACAGCTTTTTTATCCAATTTTACCTTGTATAACAGCACAGATGGACCTGGAGATTACTATGCTAAGTGAAATAAGCCAGTCAGAGAAAGACAAATATTATCTCACTTATATGTGGAATCTAATGAAAAAAACAAACTGATGAACAAAATAGAAACAGAGGCATAGATACATGGAACAGTCTGACAGTTGTCAAAGGGAAGACTAGATGAAAGGTGAAGAGATGACCCCAAAACATCTATATCATAAAAGGCCTATGGTTGTGACCCCATAATGGCCTCATGACCAAACGAGCAGCGGCTCTCATGGCAGGCAGGGCAGGGCGCAAGCTACTTGTGGCAGAGAGCTATGAGCGGCGGAGGGCAGGGCAGCCAGCTGAGGCAAGTGGAAGCGATCTATTCGTGTACAATTCCTTGCATGCTGGGCCTCTAGTATATGTATGACCCATAGACATAGATTACAGTGTGGTGATGGACAGAGGGAAGCTGGAATGGGGATTGGGTGGAGAGAGCAAAGGAGGGAAAATGAGGCATCTGTAATAGTGTCAACAGTAAAATTAAGAAAAAATAGATATTAATCTAAAAAATAATTTTAAAAAATATATAAATAAATACTTAGGACCTTAATCATTTTTAAGTGTATAGTTCAGCATTGTTAAACACATTCACATTATTATTCAAACAATCTCCAGAAGAGCCTTTTCATCTTGTAAAACTGAAACTATAATTAAACAATTCTGCATTCTTTCTTCCAACCCGAGGGCACTGCAATTCTACTTTTTGTCTCTATGAATCTGACTACTTTATAGACTTAATATAAATGGAATCGTACGTTGAAACTGTAAAAATACTTTCAATTAACATACAATTTGTGTTTTTTTTTGTGACTGGTTTATTTCACTTAGCAAAATAGTTCATCCTCAAGGTTCATCCATGTTGTAGTATGTGTCAGAATTTTCTTCCTTTTTCAAGCTAAAAAATATTGTATGTCTATACCACATTCTGTTTATTCATTCATCCATTGATTGTCAGATGAGTTGTTTCAACTTTTTAGCTATTGTGAATAATCCTATTTAATCCTATCTAATAAAAGAGTAATATGCAAATTGACCATCACTCCAACACACAAGATAGCTGCCCCATGTGGTCAAAAATGGCTGCTCCCATGTGGACACAAGATGGCTGCCACAAGATGCTCAGCAGGGGAGGGAAGTTGGGGGGAACCAGGACTGCAGGGGAGGGCAGTTAGGGGTGACCAGGCCTGCAGGGGAGGGAAGTTAGGGGCAATCAGGCTGGCAGGGGAACAGTTAGGCATCAACCAGGCTGGCATGGGAGTGGTTAGGGGGTGAACAGGCTGGCAGGCAGAAGCGGTTAGGGGCAATCAGGAAGGCAGGCAGGCGAGCAGTTAAGAGCCAGCAGTCCTGGATTGTGAGAGGGTGCAGGCTGGGCTGAGGGACACACACCCCATGCATGAATTTCATGCACCTGGCCTCTAGTGCTGCTATAAATATAAATGGACAAATATTACTTTAAGATAGTGCTTTCAGTTCTTTTAGATTTATACCCAGAAGTAGAATTACTGGATATGGTAATTCTATTTTTAATTTTTTGAGATACCACTATAACTATTTTCCATTGTGACTATACCATTTTATATTTCTACCAACAGTAGACAATGTGGGTTTTGATTTCTCCACATCTTCTCCAACACTTGTCTTTTTCTAATTTTTAATATAGTCATCCTAATGGGTGTGATGTGGCATGAAATATTTCTTATGAAACAAAAGAATATTATACTTTTCATAAGTAACTTATGAAAAACAGTTCAAAGTAGTCTCTGGTGTCCTTGGTCCTTTCTTTTTTTCTGATTTAAATAATTCAAAGTTAAAACTTTATTTTAGCCAGGCAGTCATTTTAGCATGTTACACATGATTTCTTAAATACTTACTTTAGCACAAAAAGTCAGTATCAACTAAAATTCTTTTATAATACTAACATTTGTGCAGTTATTTAATTGATGCCTCCCTTGCTCCCTTAGGCTATGATGTCATGAGGACAGGAACCATATCTAACTTTCCCTAATGCTAATGCTAGTGGGGTTCAGTTAATGTATTTGGAACAAATTAATGAAATAGAAATGTCAGAGCATTGCTTTTATGGGGCAGATAAAAAGGTGCATGTGTGGGCAAAATCAGGGCATGTGTCTTGTGGGGGGGGCAGGGCTGGAGCACCAATTCTGATGGACCTTGAGGGTAGTCACTAGTGATGCCGCTCTTAGTGCTGGGCAGAGGGTTGCAGCTAAAGATGGTATTAGAATCAGTATTTTACCTGTCAGATCATTATATCAATGTTTAAGCTGAATAGTTTCCTTTGGGACAATTTCCAAAGAATCAAGAGGTTTAATATCTTTACAGTGATTTCTAATTGAGTTCTATTTCTCAAATCCATTGGTTCTTTTTCATTTTTTATTGTTTATGTATTTTTATTTGTTTTATTGAGGTATAATTGACAAATATTATTGTGTACATTTAAATGGTACAACATAATGGTTTGAGATTTTATATATATACTAGTGGCCTGGTGCATGAAATTTGTGCACGGTGGGGGGGGGTGTACCTCAGCCCAGCCTGCACCCTCTCCAATCTGGGACCCCTCAGACATCCCTCTCACAATCCAGGACCGCTGGCTCCTAACCACTCACCTGCCTGCCTGCCTGATCGTCCTTAACCACTCTGCTTGCTGGCCTGATCGCCCCCAACAGTGCTGCCCTTTCGGCCTGCTCACCCCCAACTGCCCCCCTGCTGGCCTGATCATCCCCAACTGCCCTCCCCTCCTGGCCTGATTGCCCCTCAGTGTCTCTGCCTTGGTCCTGCCACCATGGCTTTGTCTGGAAGGATATCTGGAAGGTCTCCCAGAAGGTCTCCCAGTCAAATTATCATATTACCCTTTTATTAGTATAGATATTTGGCTTTTAAACAATCTCTATGGAACTTTCTTCCTCCTCCTCCTCCTTCTTATATATAGAAGAAATTCATTCTTTTTTATTGTTGAATATTTTTATTTATAAATATACCTATTTTTATACTGAGATATAATTGATGTATAACTTTGTATTAGTTTTATCCACCTCCCATTTTTATAATCTACTAGAGGCCCAGTGCATGAAATTCGTGCATGGGGATGTGTGTCCCTCAGCCCAGCCTTCACCCTATCCAATCTGGGACCCCTTGAGGGATTTCTGACTGCCCGTTTAGGCCCAAACCTGGTGGGATCGGGCCTAAATGGGCAGTAGGACATTTCTCTTACAATTCAGAACTGATGGCTCCTAACTGCTCGTCTCCCTGCCTGCCTGATTGTCCCTGACTGCTGTTGCCTGACAGCCTGATCACCCCCTAACCACTCCCCTTCCAGACTGATTGATGCGTAACTGCTCCCCTGCTAGCCCGATTGCCCCTAACTGCCCTCCCCTGCCAGCCTGGTCACCCCTAACTGCCCTCCCCTGCCAGCCTGGTCGCCCCTAAATGTCCTCCCCTGCAAGCCTGGTCACCCCCAACTGCCCTCCCCTTCTGGCCTAGTCATGCCTACCTGCCCTCCCTGGCCAGCCTGGTTGCCCCTAACTACCCTCCCCTGCCAGCCTGGTCCCTCCCAACTGCCCTCTCCTGCAGGCGTGATTGCCCCCAACTGTCCTCCCCTGCAGGCCTGGTCCCCCCCAACTGCCCTCCCCTGCAGGCCTGGTTGCCCAACCACCCTTCCCTGCAGGCCTGGTTGCCGCCAACTGTCCTCCCCTGCAGCCTGATTGCCCCCAACTGCCCTCCCTTGCAGGCCTGGTCCCCCCAACTGCCCTCCCCTGCTGGCCTGATCGCCCACAACTGCCCTCCCCTGCCAATGATCTTGTGGCAGCCATCTTGTGGTGGCCATATTGTGGTGGCCATCTTGTGTCCACATGGGGGCATCTATCTTTGACACATGGGGGCAGCCATCTCGTGTGTTGAAGTGATGGTTAATTTGCATATTACTCTTTTATTAGATAGGATAATTTAAATTATCCTAGGATAAAAGATATTTTACTGCAGGAGTTTTAAGACAAGGAAACAAGAACCCAAAAAAGGCCAGCAAGTTACCTTGGGATCCCACAGACCTCTGGGTCAACAAACATAAAAGTTAAAGAGAAAATTTCTATGTGCACCTGCCAGAAGCCAATTCCAGCATATCATAATTACAAGAGTTTCATCACAAGGTTGATGAAACCTGGGGGCTCAGCACGGGCTGAGTCACATATGTAATTACCTGTTGGAGTGGCTAAAGGGAACTTTTCCAAAACCTGAATAGGATGACTGTTTGCTGCCAGACAGCTCAGGGCTTCTCAATCTACATGTTATTGCCTCCTGTTGGCCAAACACCTGAATAGCTGTAGGCTATTCCCCAATCTGACAATGCTTCTGTACCCTACCCTTTGAAGTATATTATCTCCACCTTGCCTTAGGACAAATTGTGTTAATAAAAAGCAGGGGTCCTGAGCCAAGGAACTAAGAATGAAGAACTTGGAACTTTAGCTCCTTTAGCTGAAGCTCCTCTGACCCCCCCAATGCCTTTCAAAATTATCTTTCATCTTTGGACTCTTATTTAATCTATGCACAGCCTTTCTTCAGATTTCTGAACCCTTTGTAATGCTGGAACAAGAACCTTGGCATACACCCTGAAAAACTTACTCCATTAGGAAATTTTACCACTTTTTAACTACTTAAGTCAATAACAATTCCTTATTATATAGGCATTGAGTGGAGAATAAATATAATTAACATGAATGGAATTAAATATAAAGAACTCACCATATAGACATTTAAAATTTGATATGTGATCTGAACAAAGCAACACATGTATGTGAACAAAACTGATAGACACTATTTCCCATCTAATTTGTAAACTAATATTGTATCTCTATTCTTGAGACATTTAAGATCTAATTTTTAAATGTGAAAATATTTTTAAATAATGTAAAGTACACACATGTTGCTGGACAATTCACTTTGGACATGGATAGTGCAAAACTGTTATTTTTTTAAGTAAAAACCCTGGCTGAGTTGACTAAGTTGGAGTATATGTTTGAAAGAGAAATTAGATGTAAGTGATTTTAGAGGAGAAGAACAGTGAAAATGCTTTAAATTAACACACAATTATATCAAAGTTTGGTGATCACATTTTATCTTCCTAGGTAATGTTGCCCTAAAATGTGATAAATAAAGAGAGGGACATAACTTGAGAAATACAAACAGGAGATAATTTAGTATAATTCCTTTGTCACGTGATTTCTAAGGATGAGAAGCAGAAGAGTGTATTGGTTAAGTGTGCAGACCAGATCCCCTGTTTGGTAATCCTGACTCTGCCATTTGCCTTCTCTATGATCTTAAACAAATCAGTATATTTCTCTTTGTCTTAGTTTTCTTATTTGTAAAATAAGGATATATATATATATATCTACATTATAAAGTTATCTAAAAGAATCAAATTAATTTTTATAAAATGCTTATAATTTTAATACATCTAGATGGATACACAAATTTCTGAATGTCCTTAGTGCTTACATGCTTATGTTTACTGATGAAATCTCCAAAATTTTCCTACACTCTAAATGGTCCATATAGAAAATTACAGATCTATAGCCTCACTCCCATAAATCAGTATTTCTCTACATTTTTGATACTATAGAAATTTGCCATCTTTAGAGAACCATGCATTTAATAAATAAAACAGAATATTTCAAATATTATTTCAAATGATTATTTTAGGACTACCATTAAGATAAATGTTAATTAAAACCATTCAACAAACTATTTCTATTAGACTATATGATACATGGCTTGAATCATCGTCAGATTCCACATCTCATCAGTTTCATATTCTAATTCTCTTTACCAAATTTTTAAAACATTCTACTTTACATTTATTCATTAAATGGCAGCAACTGTTTGGCCGCCTGACATCTGTGCATTTCAATCTAATACAGATGCAGAAATTATTAAGAGATTTTCATGGAAAGCTATACACAGCCCTCTGTTGCATGCCTGAGAAAAAAATAAATTAAAATCATCTTCCATAAACCATCAAAATAATCTATGCTTTTTGTCAGCCCTTTCTGCTTTGAACAACTTGCTAGGTCAATATTTACCTTCTAAACAGACATTGTTATGGGATACCTAGCTAAGGAGCACTAGAAGCAAATTACTTGAACTTCTCAGAACTTGAAATATTTTTTTAAAGTTTCCATTTGAAATTGTATTGAATGGATTCCCATTTTATTCTTCTATCTTATTCTACTCTGAAATGTGTTTTTGTATTTGTGGGTACTCTTGCAGATTTAAATGAAGTTTTTCATGAGCAACAATTCATCTATAAACTATAAATGGTAACAAAGAAAAAAATAATAAAAAGTCAATATTGAGTCTTTAACATACGCCAGATATACTGAGTTATTTTACATATATCTAATATACAGATATTATAATTTACTTATAGTATCCTTTTTAACATCACAAAAACCCTGAGGTAAATACTGTTGCCTTTCTTCATAGATGATGAAACTGAGGCACAGAGACATCAAGAAACTTGTACGAGGCTGTGTAATAAGCAAATAATGGGGTTGGATTTAAGCCTATTCAGCCTGACATCAGAATCTCGACTCCTAATTGGCACATTACGCTTTGTACTTAGGATGCTTTCCCTTTCAAGTGACAAAATACCACATTGAAGATGGCTAAAGAAAAAAAATTTACTAAAGATTCATAACAAATGTAACTTCAATTACAAATAAATCCATAGGCCCAAATAATTCCCTGTAACTTGATCAAGGCTTCTCCATATCTCAGACCTGTTTCCTTCATTGTGGCTCCATTCTTAAGCCAAACTTTCCTTTTAAGTTGGTAATGGCTGCGATTCTATCTTCTCAATAACCCATCAGAAAAGAGAGGTAGAGGTGGGGGAGAACCTGTTTCTTCCCAATAGTTCAAAGAAAATCTTTAATCACATGCTCACATTTTAATCAACTGCTGTTGCCCTGTAATTAGTGAGTCTGAATCACCAAGTGTTAGTTGCCTGCTCACCAAGAGTTGAATCAAACAGCATACCTGAAAATGTGCACACTAAAATAGCTGTGATGGAAAGGTATGCACATTTTTACTATGCTTTTCAACCCTGAACCACGATTTATTGATAATTATGAGCTTTCTCCATAAATAAAGGAATATGTGAATTATCATTTAGCACTAATATTTCAAAAATGTGTTACCACTCTCCACACTTGCTGGTGCTCTATTAGTTTGATATCATTGCACCTGTTCTTGTCCATCTAATGGCTCACAAAATCAATAAATGAATAAATTAAGGAAAAAACTCTTCTATTTTCTTATAGGCTTTTCATGATAAACAGAAGAAAAAATGATCAACAGTTCTCACTCCTATAAATACAGATACACTGATTCAGTCTCCATAAATGAATAGTTTATTTAAATTAAAGTAAAATATATGGTAATTATTAACCTTATATATTTTTTATCATATACTTAGATTATGTGATTTTTAACTCTATCAACTTATAAATGACTAGTGGCCCAGTGCACAAAATTTGTGCATGGGGGGGTCGGTCCTTCAGCCTGGCCTGCACCCTCTCCAATCCAGGACCCCTAGGGGGATGTCCAACTGCCAGTTTAGGCCTGAGCTGGCAGTTGAACATCCCTCATGCAATCTGGGACCACTGGCTTCTAACCACTCGCCTGCCTGCCTGATTTCCCCTAACTGCCTCTGCCTACCTGCCTGGTAGCCCCTAACCAACTCTGTCTGTTGACCTGATGCCCCTAACTGCTCCCCTGCTGGCCTGATCTCCCCCTAACCATTCCCCTGCCAGCCTTATTGCCCCCTAACCACTCCCCTGCCGACCTGATCACCCCTAACCATCTCTGCCTCTCCCCTGCCACCTCAGCTTTGTTCGAAAGGACATCCAGTATGATGTCCAGAAGGTCGTTCAGCTCTCTGGTATAATTAGCATATTATGCTTTTATTAGTATAGATTTATTTTTTATCATAATATTAACCATGTATTCCACTATTTAGCATTCTCAGCAGTTATGTGATTTGTGACAATTTTTCTCCTAAGTAAGACACCTTGAAATGATGCTTTCGTATTTTTGTAATTTTCTCTGCATTTTTCATCCAATAATTAATTTTTTTTTATTCTTGAAAAACTTACTTGTTTTGTAAAAGAAGTTACTCTCCTAGATTGAAAAAAAGACATGCCACTAGTTGACAGAATTTTGTATTAGACAATCCACTGATGAGTAAGAGCAAAAACATTATGTGCCCTATAAGTTTCAACTTTCAGTTATTTATGAAGTTTTCCTATGTTCACTTTCTTTTCACTTTATCATTATAGATTTAATTGTCCTAGCACATAAAATTCATCTTATGCATTTATACTGAAACACCAAACACAACTACTTTTTATAATATTATCACAAGTTGTAATATTTATGTTAGCATTTTCATCAGAAAGCCAATTAGTCAGTAAACTAATAAAATTAAGCTTCTTCAAAAGTGACTATTGCTTTGTAAACAGACAGCATAAATGTCACCAAGTTGTGCAATAGTGCATTGACAAACTAACCACTAGGAATGCGTGGTGTAAAGTACCATTGGGAAAACTGCAGAATGCATGGTCCCTCATTCTCAAGTCATCTCTGTGCAAGTGTCTTTTTGAGTCAAACTTAGGTGGCTAGACCATGGAAAGTGTCTGAAAAGGAAAGAGTTAAAGCAGCTATGATGCATTTCTTCCACAAATACCAATAGAATGTGGTGGTGGATGCTCCTGGAAGAAACAAACTTTAAACAAGGATCAGATAACAAGGGATTTAGGATGATGGTTAACTTGGATAATGAGAAGTCAGAGTGTGAGTTATTGGGACAGCAATATCAGGTAGTAAGAAATGGATTACTGACAATATCTTAGTTTTCTTTTTGTGGAGTGATGATTTCATGGGTAATTATTACATTATTAAAAATAACTATTTAAAATATAAATAAATAAATATCAAAATGGACCCACCCCAGTAATATTATATAGTCACTAGAGGCCTGGTGCTTGAATTCGTGCACAACTGGGGTCCCTAGGCATGATTGGCGATCAGGGCTAATCGGGGCTGTGCTGATCGGGGCCAGGCTGATCAGGGCCTGCCAGCTTTGGGGAGGGACCATGACAGGCTGGCTGCTGGCCCTGAAGAGGGAGCCAGCCCTCGGCCCCCCTGGGAATTGGGTCGCATTCACCACCAACCACCCCCAGTTCCCCATCCCAGCCCGGGGCCCAAAGGGAGAGGAGACAACAGTCACTAGGTAGGGTGCAGAAGGAATAGATGCCGCTGCCGTCATTGGCGCTTTGTCACCACATGATTCCTCACCTCCCCGACCTTGCTGCTGCACTGCCACCACAGAAGGCAGGCGGCCTCCGGGGAAGGGAGAGTATGGGAGTGAGACAAACTCTTGTGTTGATGGTTGACTTTCAATATATTGCAGTGAGGGAGCCGCTCTGCTATGAATGAAACCCTGACCCAGAAGCAGGTCATCTATTAATGGTTTAGCACCAGGGGCCAATAGGGGCTAGCCGGCCTGATGGGAGGTACTATAGGAGGTTGGCTGGCTGGCTCTATGGGAGTGCACTGACCACCAGGGGGAAGCTCCTGTATTGAGTGTCTGCCCCTTTGTGGTCAGTGCACATCATAGTGACTGGTCGTCTGGTCGTTCCAGTCATTCAGTTGTAATGGTCACTTAGGCTTATATATATATAGATATCTCAATAAATCAATGAATTGACTAAACAGAAATAGACCTTTCCAGAATCAACTATAAGAAAATATGAATGGATAGAATATCATATGTTAATTAAATTTTAATTCCTAATACTTAGTATAGCAGTTGCTATTTGGTATGAGATTTTTTTATATAAATGATTGAACTTAATGGAAATGAATACTCAAGAAGCACCTACAAAATACAGAAAAAAATTAAGGGATGAGAGGGACATGAAAAAGTCCCTCCGTCTTTACTCAAGTTCATTCAATAAACTAATATACAATATAACAAAACAGTTAAAAAGTATTAATTTTCTGGTTAAATATAGGAAACTAAACACATCCGCTTCCCTTTGGAGGCCATCATTCAAATCTATATATATAAAACCCTAATGTGCAAATAGACCGAACAGTGGAACAACTGAACAACCGAACAACCGGTCACTATGATGTGTGCTGACCACCAGGGGGCACCCGAGGAACATGGTGGGCATTGGCAGCAGGTGGCAGAGCTCGGAACATGGTGGGTGTTGGCCGCAGCAGGATGGTGGAGCAGGTGAGTGAGGGGGCAGACCAAGGCGGGGTGCTGGTCACTGTCATTGAGGCAAAGCCTCTGGTGGTTACTGGAAATTGTTTGCTCCCGCACGCCATGTCCCTCCTGGCACTCTCACTTGCTGCTGGTACTGGCCTCGCTAGCACCCGCTGCTGGCCCCAATCGCCCCTGGCCCCAGTCCCAATGACTTGGCACTATCAGCAGGTGTGAGCGGCAGTTGCCGGCCCTGATTGCCCTGAGGGCTTCTCCACCTCCCCCTGCTCCTGAGGGGAGATCAGGGCAGCAGCCACCACTCGCACCTACTGATGGCGCCAGCCCCACTCACACCTGCTGCTCCGTGCCATCAGCAGGTGTGAGTGGGACAGTGCCATCAGTGCGTGGGAGTGGTGGCAGTGGGAGCAGGGCTGTTGGCAGACAGAGGATGGGGGCCGCAGTGGGGGGGGCTGGGAAGGGGTGTGGAGGATGGCCCCAAGACCTGCCCCTGTGCCAACTGCAGCCTCACGGCCCACAGTTTCTTTCAAGGTGCACAAATTTGTGCACTGGGCCCCTAGTATAATAATAATCTAGCATGATGTATAGCCCCTAAAAGATAGTGTTGGCAGCTGAAACATGACCTCTATATCTGACATTTAAAATTACTGTCATGAACATCCAGTTAGGTAATATAAGTAGAGATTTGAATATAATATTTAGTCTAGAAAGAAAAAGACACACAAATATTTGCTGAAATAGTGTGATCAATGTGATGTAGAACATTTTCTTTTTCTTTTTTTTTATTTTTTTTTTAAATATATTTTATTGATTTTTTACAGAGAGGAAGAGAGAGGGATAGAGAGTTAGAAACATCGATCAGCTGCCTCTTGCACACCCCCTACTGGGGATGTGCCCGCGACCAAGGTACATGCCCTTGACCGGAATCGAACCTGGGACCCTTCAGTACGCAGGCCGATGCTCTATCCACTGAGCCAAACCAGTTTCAGCGATTTTCAAGATAAATTAACCAATAAGCCAAAACTGTTATATAGAAAAATACTAGCCTCAAATAAAGGATTCATTTTATAATGAGCACATAAAATTTAGAAATTAAATAGCTAAATTGCCCTCCCCAGACCCTCACACATGATATTACTTAAGCAATGTATGAAAAATATCAGCAATAAAAAAACACTGAATTAGCATAAAGATAAATATATAATCGCAATACTCAACAACCACAATAATGTGAACAAGTATACTTTTATAGATTGCCAATTACAGCATAAAGTGATATAACTTATTGGGATAATAACTTAGCAGAATATATATATTTTTTTTAATATATTTTATTGATCCTTTACAGAGAGGAAGAGAGAGGGGTAGAGAGCCAGAAACATCGATGAGAGAGAGACATCGATCAGCTGCCTCCTGCACTCCCCCTACTGGGGATGTGCCCTCAACCAAGGTACATGCCCTTGACCGGAATCGAACCTGGGACCCTTGAGTCCACAGGCCGACGCTCTATCCACTGAGCCAAACCGGTTTCGGCAGCACAATATTTTTAAAGCCATAAAACACTCATATCTTCTGACTCTAGAATCTTACTTTGGACGACTTATTGTATAAAGATAGAGCAGCAATTTCTAATGCTAAGTTAAACTGCCCTGATGAAATTTCTAGAATAACCACTGAAATAATAGAATCAAGTAAATAACTTCCAAAGCATTAGAATAACAAGAAAGAAAGGAAAATAAAACATGATTCAAAAATCAAAAGAAGACAGGACAATAGGGAGGAAATCGATATAGTAAAAGCTAGACCAGAAACAAAGCAGGATGGCAGAACAAATCCAAGTGTATCCATAATAAAAGTAAATAAACTAAAATTTTCAATTTAAAATAATTTCAGACAGGCCTTATTAAAACAAAATCCAGTCACATGCCATACTCAAAGCATACTTAAAACAAGGGCAAAGAAAAACTACAAAGAGATGAAATACTCGGGGAAAATGCCTAGAGCAAACTTAAGCTACATAAAAAACTTAAAGGTGAGCTTTAAGACAAAAATTAATACCTAGGCATAAAGAGGGTCAGTACATAAAGAAATGAGCTTTCTAAATTTGCAAATCCCTGATATATCCAGGTAAGTAAAATTAGGGAGAAATATGAGAGAAGGAGAACCAGAAACATCAGCATAGTGACTGATTCTAGAATGAAAGGTTGGGAAGCAGCAATGGTTGCACTGGTTTTGAAGATAAGTAGTGGCATCTTGGGTTTTATTAATTACCCTTTACAAACTGAACATATATGATATATGTATTCATACACATGATATTTCATAATAATAGTATCATAATAGAATACATAATTATATGGAGACATTTGAAGGTTTAATGGTTATCAAACTGTGTTAGAATGGTAGAACTTGTGTATATTTTATATATAGCTAGAAAATATTTCAACCTTTCCCTATTCTATACAAATGATAAAAACAATATAAATTGAACACTAAGTGTAGGAATATAGATGAGCAATGTCTCTATTATTAAATAGTTAATGAAGATATAATTGATTCTTTATAATGGTATTTGCCTCTTGGGTGGTAAATGGTTCTTTGAAATACATTTTGCTTGAAATCTATAATGAACTTATTTGAATACTAACCATTCTTCTCTTGAACTACAAATACTAAGATTGGATAGGCATATTTATTCACTTTGCTCCATTGAAAATACTAGGAAATATAAAGACCCAGAAGATTCTTTGAACCTATAACTAAAAATAAAGAGTTTTTTTATGGGAGTAGATAGTTTTGCACTATACACTACTGAATTCTTTAATTGAATCTTGATTAGGTTGGGTGATTAATCAGCATAACTAAAGTAAGGGTTAAGGATAGTTCTACATTACCATATAGAATATAGCTACAAGATTTTCTATTTAATATTACGTATTACTTTTTAAAAATTGATTCCAGAGAGAGAAAGGGAAGGAGGTAGGGAGGGAAGAGAGAAAGAGAGAAAGAGATAGAAGGGGTGGGGGGAGAGAAAGAGAAACATCAATCAGTTTCTTCCTGCATGCATTCTGACTGGGGATAGAACTTGCAATCTGGGCATGTGCCCCGACCGGGAGTCAAATCTGCCTTTTGGTGTACAGGATGATGCTCCCACCAACTGAGCCACACAGGCTAGGGCTTAATATTATTACTTTTATACTTATTTATTTGTTGGAATGTGGACCGTGACCTCTGTTATAAGTTCAGTGCAGTAAAATTTTCTAAGGGATAAAATATAGTAGAAAGTTCTGACAGAGTAGTAAAAAATATATATGTCCCCCCAGTAATTATGCTATAATTCTGCTGCAGAAAGCAATTCTATTACAGGTCCTATATTCAGACACTTGCCTTAACTTTCCAAAAGAATAAAAACTATTTATTTTAACTGTGATTTATTTTGTTCTTGTCATGTGCTTAAAAATGACTAATATTTCCTGGCCATTTTTAAAGAAGAAAGAATACATTATACACTCATACTGATATATATATATATATATATATATATATATATATATATATATATATATATATATATATATACACACACACACACACACACACACACACACACACACACGTGCAAATACACACATATCTTTATGCTATGACAATCTTTAAAGTACATCAGTCTTGTCATTTATATTCATAGAAGCATAAGGTTTTTTTCAGCTTACTAAGTCTGAAAAAAAATCTCAAGAATTCAAATTAAGCACAAGAGTGTGAGAGTTAGTAGGGTTCTTATTTTATTATTAGAAAAAGACTCATGACTGCACAGTACAAGTCAACCTCATTTTGGATAAAAAACAATTGTTTCATATTTACACACTAAATAATGCTTACCACAGAATCAGTTCACATCTCTTCTCACTTGCAACAAAATCTTCCAAGAATCCTGATGGGCCTGTAATAATGACTATTTACTTTTACTATGAAAATTATATGTAACTTCCATATTTTTTGGTAAAAAATAAAAAATAAAACAAATTATATGTGTCATCTTTTTTTTTTTTTTTTTTAGGTTAAGGAAGCAAATGGTACTAAGATGCTAATAACCAGAACATAGTATGCTGGAAGCCAATTCCAGCATGTCATAATTGCAAAGGTTGATGGAACTTGGGGACTCAACAAGGGCTGAGTCACATATGTTATCGTCTACTGGAGTGGCTAAAGGCATTTCCCCAAACCTGAAAAGGATGATTACTAGCTGCCAGACAGCTCAGAGTATCTTAATCTATATGTTATTGCCTCCTCCTGACCAAACACCTGAACAGCTTAAGGTAATTCTTCCAATCTGACAATGGATTCTATACCAAACCCTATCCTTTGATGTGTATATCTCTACCTTGCCTTAGGACAAATTGTGTTAATAAAAAGCAAGGGGTCCTGAGATGAGGAGAACATAGTTCCTTTAGCTAAGTCTTTCTCTGACTTCCCAATATGCCTTTCAAAATTATGTTTTGTCTCTGGACTCTTATTTAATTTACGCACAGCCCCTTCTCCAGATCGCTGAACCCTTCTAGATGCCGGATCAAGACTGCCGGAGTTAATAGTACCAAGGATTTGTTTACTCATTGACCAGAATTTTCCCCTTCCAGAGAATGTGCTGATTAACTTAAGGAGACAAATAAAATTCTATTTTATATCCAAGACAAGGTGTGTTATTTCAGAAGACAGAGATAGCATGTTTCAGCTATAAAGGTCTTTTCTAGTCTGATACATCTATGGTCTATAGAGCACCTATAATTTTCCAAGATTACATTTGCAAGATTCTATCAATGCTATCCTTAAGAGGACATAATAACAAGACATCCTGTCCACTGAATAACTCATGCTATAAGTAACAATAATCAATACATTCTGGCCTTATTTTATAAAATAGTAGTGCCACTTCGTAAGATCTAGATTCATGGATGTCATTATGATAGTTGATTCTCTCATTTCCCAGCATTCTGCATGACCAACCACTCACATATAGTGACTACCATAATTCATCTCTATGGTAAAACACACCAAATGAGTAAAACAACTAAAGAAATTCAATACTTTTCAAAAATATTTTTCACAAAAGTTAACACATAGCAGCAGTGAGTTAAACTTATTTATCGGCAAGAAATCTTGTCAAACATTTAAGAACAACTACATAAATCAGTAAGCATCTATGAAATGCTGGAATAGAATAAAGAGCAGGAAACTTTGGAATCAAGTCTAAAGAGACTCTGGCTACTTTTCCTAAGACAAGCTATGTAGTTTTCCTGAGCCTTGCTTATACTAATTTATAAAATTAGATAATAATACCTAGGACTAAATGAGAAAAATAAATGAGAGTAGTGCATAAAAATTAGTTATGATTACTGAAGAAAAGGACCCCCTTCAAAAAATTATCCTAAGTTGAAAAACAAAAAAACTTATGAAAAGAGATCATAATTACAAGTATATATTAGATAAAATAAAATAAAAATGACACAATTCTTCTCTGATGTGGGGAAGGAGAGGCAGAGAACTTGAAGATAAAAATAAATGCAACTAATTATATAGTAATAATTATATGTAAAACTCTATCTCACTTATTTCAGGTGTTTTATGTTTTGCTAAGCATTTAATAAATTAGAACAAAAAGATGAGTGTGAGATCTTAATTGGGACATATAAGGTACTGGGCACATGT
This sequence comes from Ia io, assembly GCA_025583905.1. Lineage (NCBI taxonomy): Eukaryota > Metazoa > Chordata > Mammalia > Chiroptera > Vespertilionidae > Ia > Ia io. Next base: position 46,055,894 of record JAJQQW010000009.1, on the reverse strand, counting down.
GTAACATGAAATCTACAAATACAAGTATTACTTGAAATAATTGTTGCCTTGATCAAGATTTACTTTGCAATTCAGTTGGACAATTAAGAAAGAATAATACATACGGTATAACAAATGGCTCATGATGAACCTGGTATAATTATCAGCTTTAGAATTAATAATAGTAAGGAATACCATTCTAGGTTAGAAGATAATTTTTCCACAAAGATAGCCTTAAAAGCCAACATGATACCTACCACTTATAGCTTTTGTGGTTGATCCCGATGGCTGATGCTATTAAGAGAGTACAATCCTTAAAATAGTAGGAATATTAAAATTTCCCATGGATGTTTTTGAGAAACTAAATACAGTGAAAGTTCATATTGAATTTCAGTTTCTTATTCATTTACTCATTTATTCAACAAACTTTGAGTTCTCATATATCAGGCATTGAGAAAAATGCTAGTGATTAAAAAAATAAAAAGAAGCAAGTTATGTTAACTTCTCATTCTCCTTAGGAAATGAGCAAAAACCCACTTCACCAAACCAACAGACTAGCTAGCAGAATATTGCGTTGATATCTTTATCTCAAGTTACAGACCCATTTTCCTGCTAGGCATGGTAAAAGGATAAACTAGGTATAATAAACATGATTAACTGGGTAAGATATTTAATGCTTATTGATTAGCATGTAATATATATCAAATAGGTAAAATTTATTAGAATGTAAAATACATAAAATATCTAAATAAATTAGCAGCAGCAGAATTTAGTTACCAGATTACATAGCATCAATGAGATTTATTATTTAATTAATTATACTAGAGACCATCCCAACTCAAAAAAGTAAAAAAAAGGTGGCACAGTTATCTTCTATGTGTGAGTAGCTCTGTCTGGATACAGGGTATTGTCAGATTTGAGGGACTTTGATGCATTAGGTAATAAATAATGACACTTAAGAGTTTAGCATCAAGGTTTGGAGAATAGATATGTAAAAAGCATACCAATATTAGATAGTATTTAAAAACTTTGAAACAGTGGTACAGATAATAATTGATAAATAGATTCAAATGAACAGAGTCCATGAAGAAGTAAATATGGTGTTCTAGCTTTAAAATTCAGGTACTAAACCTTTAATCCTAGGAAGGCATTTAGAGTAAGAATGAAAATTGGGATATGAGGATATGATGGAGAAGAGTATCCTAAAGGTTTGTAATAGGATGTTTCCAGCCAGGAACCAAGAGTAGAAAAAGCCAGCAAGTTTTACAGAGATGTCAGAGGGAAGGGAGGCTGGAGTCTTCAGTTTTCACAGAGTTGTAGGGTAATCATGAAGAAGGGGCTAGGTAGATGGCAGTGGGAGATTGTTAGTAATGGGATTCAAAGCCACAGAAAATTTTAAGTTGGCCAATGATGGAGACAAAAAGGTGTGCATAATCATAGTAATTTATAGTAGCTTATGTCAATTTATATGTGATTACTTAAAATAAAGTAGCATGTATACATGTATATTTGCATAGATGTATTTTTTTAAATCTTCACCTGAAGAAATGTTGAGGGAGAGAGAGAGAGAAACATCTATGTGAGAGAGATGCATTGATTGGTTGCTTTCTGTACACTCCTAGATTGAGGATCAAACCCACAATCCAGGTATGTGCCCTGACTGAAAATTGAACCAGCAATCTTTCATTGCACAGGACAAAGTTCAACTAACTGAGCCACTCTGGCCAGGCTATATATGTATTTTGTGTACGTGCACAAATTATCTTGCAAACTTAGAAAAAAGCAGAGATAGAAAATAAGACAACACAATAAAAATGCCATGCACTTTAGTAATCAGAATTCTTTAGAGCCCAGTATAGCCGCCAGTCAGCCCTTTACCTCCAATACAAATATCTGTTGTACAAAAGATATAACTCACCATGACTCAGCTGCAACTTTACATGGGGAGAGTAAAAAAAAATTGCTGCTGTGAGGAGCCAGGAAGGGGAACAATCTTCCAGCAGAGTCCCCACATTTGCTTTGAAGACATTGCTCTGGACCTTCTTCTCCAGGGCAAGGTCAAATCCTGCCCCTGTCCTGACTTTTATAACTATTGAGAAAAAAGTGAAATCAGGGATGTCTTGTAGATTCTACAGAAACACAGAGGGAATGAGATGCTATGGAGCATTCTTTACATTTGCTGTGTACCATACTGGGTTGTCTCATTTCATGCTCACCACCATACTGTGTGATAACTAGGATTAGGCAATGGAATTGAATTTAGAAAGGTTATACGTGTATACAAAATTAATTTTGGACTGTAATAAAGAATAAAAAGTATATGAGCAAAAAGGAGCTGCAGCCCAGGAGACAGATTCAAGTAACAACCTAAACTGTGTTCCATGGAGACAAAGAGGAGACCACTGCTTATAGTAAAAATTCCTTACCAAGTTCCCAATTAGGTCCGCTTTATGAATATAAGGTATCCAAAGTTTTCAGTTCTGATTGGATGGGGCAGGTCTCAATCCAGTGGTAGAAAAATAAAACTAAGGTTTCCCGCAGGGGTTGACTCAAATGGCGTAAACAGTCAAGGCATAGTGTGGGAAGCCAAGAAAGAGTTCAACCTAAGGTTCTTCCCAGTAAACAGAGGGACCACTGTCAGCAAATGGATGCTAGGCTCTTATTACTTATAAATTTGGGCCCTCGGTTGACCATGGGGAGTTCATCTCAGCAGATAAATTGTGGGGTTCACATATGAAATGTCCAAGAGAAAGTCAAAGGCAGAACTGGAATTCAAAAACAAGTCTCTGTCTTATTAAGTAGCCTTCTTTTCATGGCCTTTTCTCAATGACAGAAATTCCAGAGACTCTTCCGGGCAGTAATTAAAAGAAATAGCAATAGAGGATTAACAAGTTGTAAACTTCAGTGCTTGCCTATCTCCCTTCCCAATCTACTTTAGGTCTAGCATTTGATTAACCATAAGTTAGTAAGTGTCATTAACTATTATTACTTCTTTCATTTCTAAAATTCCATGGTCCTTATAAAATACTCTTACCCTCAGTGAGATAAAATTACTTTTCCTAAGGACAAGTTAGAATAAGCTGCAAAAATGACAGGCTTTATGCACCTCTATGAGGCATTAAGTGAGATAATACTGCCTTCACTGGAAGGTAGTATCATGCTAGCAGCCTAGAACTGCCTGCATAGAAATCTACTTGAATGGAAATAGAGATATAAAACCTAGATAGTACCTGGGTAATCCTAGGATAAAGGAGCAGCAAATATTCAAATAATACTTTATAACTTACAGTTCTCCCCAAATGAATGAAAATCTCAAGTTGAAATCTCTGTTTTCATAAGCTAAAGGTGATTAGATTTTTTAAATTTACTTGTTTATTTTTAATTGAATTTATTGGGGTGACATTGGTTCCCAAAACCATACAGGTTTCAAGTGCACACTCAATAAAACATTATCTGCACATTGCATCATGTACCCATTGCCCCAAGCAAAGTCTCTTTCTATCATCACCCCCCTCCTTTTGCCCACCTCCATGTATCTCCCATACCTCTTTTCCTCTGGCTATCACTACACTGCTGTCTATGTCTATGTGAGATATATATATATATATATATATATATATATATATATATTTTTTTTTTTTTTTGCTAATTCGTTAACCTTCTTTCATCCAGTCCCCCAATACCTTTCCCCTCTGACAGCTATAAGTCTGATCTCTGTATTCATGCCTCTGTTTCAATTTTGTTCAATGTAAACAGAGACACAAATTGCATTACTAAAATACCTGAAATCTACTACCCAATAGCAACAGAAAAGCAATCCAGTAGCTGGCTAGGTACCCTAATCAATAAGTCAAGAATATTCTAAAGCAGTAGAGCAATGATATACAGGAATACAGATTACCAGTCATAAGATGTTCGATCCATCCTACTTGGGGAAATTAGTAATCACTCAACAACTTTTCACAGTGTGAAAATTCCATATTGAAGCAAAAATAATATCCTGTAAATGGAATATAACAAATTCATGCTACTGAAGCTCTAGCATTTTGGACAAGGGTAGTGTGTTAGCTGGCACTATAGGTTTTATTTATTGGTTTATTTGTTTCCTTATTTATCTACTAGAGGCCTGGTGCATGAAATTCAAGCATGGGTAGGGTCCCTAGGCCTGGCCGGTGATCAGGGCCAATCTGTGGGGCGACCGGCGGAGTGATTGGGGGGCCCCTGCTGGCACCACCTTGGCTGGCCTTGGGCAGGGCTGGGGGCAGCTCCTGTGTTGAGAGTCTGCCCCTGGTGGTCAGTGCACATCATAGCTACCGGTCATTCCGCTAGTCATTCCGCCGTTTGGTCAGTTTGCATATTAGGCTTTTATTATATAGGATTATTGCTACCTGTATTCCTTTCTTCAAATACAAGGTATTTATTCCTTCTTGGACTATGCAAATGGCTAAAGTCTCATTTTTATTGTCTTGTTATGGGTTCTGAATAAGTCCAACATACTGAAAAATATGAAACATAAACTTTGAGCTCTATCACTGAGGTGGCATATCCTTGTTTAAATAATTCAAAGAGAAGAGCACTGATGGATTTGTCATTCCAAAGAATTCAGTCTGCTATACTTGAGCAAGAAACAGATTCTTCAGATACAGTGACAAAGCATTACATAAAGAAGGACATCAAGAGGACTGCACTTCTGAGTTGTCTCCTCTGTGATTCCTTTCAGGAGGTCAGACCATTTGGTAGATATACATGGAAATTTTATACTTTATAAATGTAGCTAAATTGCAACTAAAGTTATCTATGAAATTCTATGATTTATGACATAATGTTGCTATTTCAGTTTCCAGATGCTCCTGTTCTTTCTTTGGACTGAATTTATAGAATCTATAAGTTTTTGCCCTGAGTTTGTCAAATATATTTTTCTCATTATTTTTCACTTTCAAATTAGATTCTGATGATAGTTCTAAAAAACATTTTAGCTTTTTTACATTAGTTAATATACTTTTTATAAAGTAGTAATAAATACTTTAAATAATAAGTTACACATACAAATAAGTTAGAAATTGCTTCATGTTTAGTATTCAATGCAAATTTTATAGCAGAAGGAAAAACAACAAGTAAACAAAACACATTTGACAGATCATGTCTAAAAAAAAAGTCATTGCTATGCTGTATACATAAAATAGTATGATACTAAATGTAAATTTTAATTAAAAAGAAATTTATCCCAGCCAGTGTGGTTCAATTGGTTGGAGTGTTAATCCATGCACTGAAATGTGGCAGGTTTGATTTATCCTATATAATAAAAAGCTAATATGCAAATCAACCAAATGGCAGAACAACCGGTCACTATGACACATACTGACCATCAGGGGGCAGATGCTCAATGCAGGACCTGCCCCCTTGTGGTCAGTGTGCTCCCACAGGGGGAGCACCGCTCAGCCAGAAGCCCTGGGCCAGGCTCGTGGCTGGCGAGCACAGCGGCAGTGGTGGGAGCCTCTTCCACCTCCTCAGCGGTGCTAAGGATGTCCAACTGATGGCTCCTGAACTGCGAGAGGGCACAGGCTGGGCTGAGGGACCCCCCCCGAGTGCATGAATTTCGTGCACCAGGCCTCTAGTTGAGATATAATTGACACATAACATTGTGAAAGGTTAAGGTATACACAACATGATGATTTGGTACACAAATACATTGCAAAATGATTACCATAATAAGCTTAATTAGCATACGGATTACATCACATAATGACAAATTCTTTTGTTATGAGAAATTTTAATTCTTAACAATTTTCAAGTATATAATACAGTATTATTGACTATAGTCACCATATTGTATAATAGATCGCCAGACCTTATTCATCTTATAAATGAAACTTTGTACCATTTGACCAACATTTCCACATATCCCCCAACCCTTGTCACAAACATCCACCATTCTACTCTGCTTCTATGAGTTTGGCTTTTTTTAGATGCCACATAAGTGTGATAATAAAATATTTTTCTCTTTCTGACTTATTTCACTTAACATAATGTCCCTAAAGTCCATCCATGTTGTCACAAATTGCTGTATTTCCTTATTTTTAAAGGCTGAGTAATATTCCATTATATGCCTACCATTTTATATACACACATGTTAGCAAAAATAGGTTAATAACAATAAATAATATAATAATCAATTAATAAATGATAACTCAAGAATAAACTCTGTGTTTCTCTTACTCAAAACTATAAACCTACATTTGCCCACCCCTATTTATATAAAAAATCTTTACCCATTCATCTATTGATTGACACTTAAGTTATTTCCATATCTTGGTTCTTGTTATTTCATTTCCTTCACATATATATCCAGAAATTGGAGTGCTGGATCATACGATATTCCTATTTTTAATTTTTGAAGAACTCCCACATTGTTTTTCATAGTGGCTGTGCCAATTTATATTTCCACCAACAGTGCACAATGGGTCCCTTTTCTCCACATCCTCATCACTTATCTCTTGTCCTTTTTATAGTAGTCACTATAACAGAAGTGAGGTGATATGTCATTAAATCATAATTCAGCAGGTCTGGAGTAGATCCTGCAGTTCTACATTTCTGCCTAACTTCCAGATGATGCAATGCCACTCATACATGGGCCACACTGTGAGTGACAAGGCTCTTATCTAATTACAAATCCACTGACATGTTACTTCTTTATCCATAGATTTCTCTTTGGGTGCATATTAACTGATTTTGTTAGGAAAAATAACAGGGTGATAAGAATATGAATTTCTAAGAACAGCATATTCCCTAATAATCAAATGCATAAATTATTGTAATCTACTCTGCTTTTATTAGATGATCAGCAAAGAGTGATTTACCAATTTATAGCATCTATATAAAAACAACCCCCTGTAATTTTGAAACCATTCCTTGGCCCTCTTTGAAAGGAAACATGGCGCTTTCCACAGAATGAAACATTTTAAACAGCATTAAACAAAGCATAAGAAGAGTATTAATTTGTCTTGGCCAGTGTTTCTCAGTGGTTAGAGCATTACTCTGTGCACAGGTTCAATTCCTGGTCAAGGGCACGTACGTGGGTTGTAAGTTCGTTCCCTGGCCCCTGTAAGTGTTCATTCAGGAGGCAACTAATCAATGTGTCTCTCTCACCTCTCTCTCTTTTCTCTCTCTCTCTTTCTCTCCCCTTATCCCTTTCCTCCCTCCCTCCCACTCTATCTAAAAGCAATGGAAAAAAATCCTTGGGTGAGGATGAAAAAGAAAGAAGACTATTAAATTATGATAGGGTACTCTATAATTACAAACTATTTACCTAATTATATGCTGCCCTGACATTCAATAAAAATGCAGATAAATGATTTAATGTATTTATAAGCAAGATCAAATTTGAATATTTTCACTAAATATGCCAGTGGTATCTATTAGCTCCTTGCTTGGTCTTGTTTTCTTTCTCACCTTTGGCCAAACCTTATTATTGGAAGAGAGATACTGGTTTCAGGCTTTTAATCGTATAAAACAGTGGTCGGCAAACTGCGGCTTGCGAGCCACATGCGGCTCTTTGGCCCCTTGAGTGTTCTAATGCCACTTCTTCAAAATAGACTTGCCCAGGCCGAAAACTGACTTCTGCGCATGGGCCATGAAGTTTCAATCGCACTGTACCTGTGCGCCCGCACGTGGTATTTTGAGGAAGAGCCACACTCAAGGGGCCAAAGAGCTGCATGTGGCTCGCGAGCCGAGATTTGCTGACCACTGGTATAAAACAATCAAGAAATAAAACACCACTCAAATAATCATTTTTTAATTATAAGCCTACCTTGACATTATTAGAGTCAGGCTATTAGTTTTGCTCAGAAGTGATAACCCTTTCTCTAACACCAAGTCCACATATAACCATTTGTGCATTCTTATTCATGAAATAAAACACAGAGACATGAGTCTGATTAAAAGATAAATGCATAATCATGGAAAGAGACAAATATAAATTAAGAATAATTTTTTCTTCAATGGCACCGTGTCAGAGCTGACTTTAGAAAGAGTCATGCAGGCTCTTTATTATCTGAGAGTCAGGACAATTTGAAAGAAAGAACCATGCGAGGATAATTTCTCTCAAAATTCAAACACACGCACTTAGAAATCTTTGAAGAAACAATCTGCCATGGACATCACAAATATCATAAGTTCCTTAGTATAAATGTCATGAGGTTCATGCCCCTTAACATTGTGTCTACATGGGAGTATTGTAGACTGAAGGAAAAGTACAGGGGATCTAAAGAGGGAAGAGTAAAATGAAAGACTAATCTAACTCGCTTTTGCCAGCCCTCCCAAAGCATATAGATGAGAATACACTATTAAAATGTTAACACACTCACAAAAAAGTATGACTTCAATCGTAGAAAAAATATATAAATATTTATTAAACACTTTTAATTAAATACAGCTAGTTTTTGTCTCCAATCATAATAACCACTATTGAGTGCTTTAAAAGTAAGAAGAATTTTCCATGCATACACTCATTAAATTTTGTCCTTAAACAACCCTATGATATAGGTTTATTTTAATGTCCACCTTACAGGTAAAGGCATATCTAAAAAGATTAATTTATCCAGGATCATACTTCTCATTAGTGACAAAGCCGGGATTTAAAAAAAAAATCTTTATTGTTACAAGTACTACAGATGTTCCCCTTTTCCCCCATTGATGCCTTCTAGCCCACACCCAAACCCTGCCCCAGGACATCACCACACTAGTATCTGTGTCCATGGGTTATGCATATATGCATACAAGTTCTTTGGTTGATCTTTTCCCACCTACGCATGCTTTCCCTCTGAGATCCCACAGTTGAGTCCATGCTTCTATGTCTCTGGATCTATTTTGTTCAACAGTTTACTTTGTTCATTATATTCCACATAAATAAGATCATGTGATACTTGTCTTTCTCTGACTAGCTTATTTTGCTTAGCATAATACTCTCCAGGTCCATCCATGCTGTCTCAAAGGGTAAGAGATCTTTCCTTTTTACTACTGCATAGTATTCTGTGGTATAAATGTACCACAGCTTCTTTTTAAAATTTAAATTCTTTATTGTTTAAAGTATTACATATGTCTCTTTTTTCCCCCGGCTGCTCCAACTCCCCAGCACATGCCCTCAACTCCCTACTGTCTGTGTCCATTAGTTATGCTCATATGCATGCATACAAGTCCTTTGGTTGATCTCTTACCCACCGCCCCCCCCACCCCTTCACCTTCCCTCTTAGGTTGGATGGTCTATTCAATGTTTCTATGTCTCTGGATCTATTTTTGTTAATCCGTTTATGTTGTTCATTATATTCCACAAATGAGTGAGGTCATGTGATATTTCTCTTTCTCTTACTGGCTTATTTCACTTAGCATAATGCTCTCTAGGTCCATCCATGCTGTTGCAAATGGTAAGAGTTCCTTCTATTTTATAGCAGCATAGTATTCCATTGTGTAGATGTACCATAGTTTTTTTAACCCACTCAAATGCTGATGGGCACTTAGGCTGTTTCCAGATCTTAGCTATTATAAATTGTGCTGCTATGAATATAGTGGTGCATACATTCTTTCTGATTGGTGTTTCTGATTTCTTGCAATATATTCCTAGAAGTGGGATTACTGGGTCAAATGGGAGTTCCATTTTTAATTTTTTGAGGAAAGTCCATACTGTTTTCCACAGTGGCTGCATCAGTCTGCATTCCCACCAGTAGTGGACAAGGGTTCCTTTTTCTCCACATCCTCGCCAGCACTTGTCGTTTGTTGATTTGTTGATGATAGCCATTCTGATAGGTATGAGATGGTACCTCATTGTCACCTCAAAATTAACACCCAGAAATCTATGACTTTTTTATACACCAATAATGAACTCACATAAAGAGAAACTAAAAAAAAAATCCCATTTTACCATTGCAACAAAAAAATTAAGATACCTAGGAATAAACTTAACTAAAGAGGTAAAAAGAATTGTACTCAGAGAAAATGTAACTAAGACCTTGTCTATACAAAAAGAAATAGACAGCCAGTTTGAAAGGGAATTGCCATGGACTAGAACAAAGAATATCCTTATATGATATTATTCTACACTGTCATTAAAATTTTTCCCAGATTTGGATCACCCCATTACTTATAATAGTTCCTTGCACCCATGGGGATAAAAAAATAAAATAAAAAAACCATCTGTTTGGTGCTTGGAGACAAACGTAACACATCTCTAGATATTTTGGAATTACAACAGCATATTATACAATTATCCCAAACAAACTTACAAACTAATTCTTTGAATGTCGGGCAGCAATTTTAAAAGGACATGAAAGGGTTTAATCCCTTCCACTGTGTAGAGGGCCCCCTGGGAAGGCACCTGAGCATTCTAAATTGGCCCCTCTTGCCCTCTTGGCCAAGAGGGACCCGCTTCTCACAATCCAATTGTCCACAGCTGTTGCCTGAGCTTCTGTTCATGCCAAGGTTGAAACCTTGTGATGGCTGGTACCATGGATCTGTCTCTCGCCCAGTGGGGTGAGCTGGGCCTCCTTGGAGAAGAAACCTGGGTTCCACAAGATATGTGATCAGTGCTGGGACCCTGCCAGCAGGCGAGGGGATCCCAAGGCAGGTGCTGGGCGTGGAGGCCATGGGGGCACAGGCAACCAAGGAGACAGAACTAAACCTCACATCACCCTGCTTGGCCCCGGAGGATGGCTGGTTAGCCAGAGATGGGTAAGATTCCTCAGGGAAGGAACAACCTAAGACAGGCACAGTTGCATAGGGGCCATCAGGAGAGAACTTGGGGGTTAACAGAAGTGGGGCACAGACCTTCACCCACCAAGTTTGCAGGGGCCTGAACCCTCACCCCTGCTGAGGGAGATCTCCTGCCCCCATGGCTGCTCAGCTTCACATGCCCAGCTCGAATCGGGACCCAGGTAACAGACACTTGGCTGACAGCAGATGCCCTCTCACTGCAATACGACTTGATGGAGATGTCTTGCACCCACGATCCAGGGAACTGGGGTCTATGATATCTAAATCCAGCCTAGCACCAGGAATGCTCAGGGTCTACTCAAGAAGGCAAATAATCCTCTCCACTAATATTTACAGAGTAAAACAAGATGGTTGTTAGAGTATTAAATTTGACAGTAAAATAAGTAGTCAAGTTTTCAGACTAATTCAAATTGGCCAATCAAAATAAGCAAATACTCTAGAAAAATCAATTGTACTGGACAAAAAAGCTGTTCCTAAAGTGTTAACTAAAATTTTTATTGGTAGTTCATCTCATGGTAAAATTGTGTAACATATAATGAACCTAAAGCAGTCACATTTTAGTGCAAAAAAGTAAAATTTAAAAGCTATCAAGATTACAGCATAAAATTTCCAAAAGCCTCCCAATATTTAAACCAAAAACGGGGGTAGTAGAAGAATATATCATGCAAGGAAAAATATCCTGTAAATAAATTACATCTAGAAAATTTTTACTTTAGAAAATTAACTTTCATTTGTAATGCTAACAACAAAACACCCAGGTAAAACATACATGGTGTCAAAATAAGCCAAAGGAAAATCGTTTGGGCAAAAAAATGAAAAAGGATCGCAAGTCAAATTTATAGAAAATATTCCTTTATTAACTTTTGGTAGAGAATATGTTTGTATATTTTCAGAAAACAACTACGAGACCATGTGGATTCCTGCAACAGAGAGGAATTGAAAGGAGTGCTCCAGCCATGAAGACAGAAGAGAAACAGTCCAGAGATGGAAGACGCTGACCATGCCTTGCCATACTAGCAGTCAGCAGATGTGCGTCACTGCAGATTGCCCAGGACCAAACCAGAGAGGGTCGGACCTGCATTACCACCATTTGTCCACCATCCAGAACTGAAATATCATTGCTGTTATGTACATATAAACAACTGTTGGACATAGAAATCGGGACTCAAAAGAACTGTTGGCCCAGAAAGAAACTCACTATAGACTGATTCATTTGCCTCTCAGCATAACCATTATTGCTTGTCTCATTTTCGGTTCCTATAAGTGTATTCCTAGTATCACATGAGCTCACTCATCTAGGGGAAATGATGAACAACATAGACTGAAGAACAAGAACAGCATTGATCAGACTGTCAGACCACAGGGGGAAGGTAGGGGAGGGTGGGGACAAGGGAGATAGATCAACCAAAGGACTTGTGTGCTTGCATATGAGCCTAACCAGTGATCACGGACAACAGGGGGATGGGGGCATGAGTGTGGGGGGGTTTGGGATGGGAATGGGGGGGGTTGATGACAATTATGTGATACCTTAATCAATAAAGTAATTTAAAAAAAAGAACTGTACTCAGAAAACTACAGGACATTGAGAAAAGAGATAAAGGAAGACATAAACAAATGGAAGAATTTACTGTGTTCAGGGACTGGTAGACTCAACATCATTAAAATGTCCATACTACCCCAAAGCAATCTATGTATGGAGTCAATGCAATCCCCACTAAAATACCAACGGCATATTTTACAGACCTAGAATAAACTCTCCAAAAATTCATATGGAATAAAAAAGACCCTGAATAGTTGCAGCAAACCTAAAAAAGAAGAACAAAATTGAAAGGATCTCAATACCAGTTATCAAGCTATATTACAAAGCCATGGTTCTCAAAACTGCCTGGTACTGGCACAAGAACAGACATATAGACCAATGGAACAGAACAGAGAACCCAAAAATTGACCCAAGCCATTATTCTCAATTAATATTTGAGAAAGGATGGAAGAGCATACAATGGAGTCAAAATAGTCTCTTCAATAAATGGTGTTGGGAAAATTGGACAGATACATACAAAAAAAATGAAACTAGACCACCAACTTACACCATACACAAAAATAAACTCAAAATGAATAAAGGACTTAAACATAAAATGGGAAACCATAAAAATATTAAGAGGAATCCACAAGCAGCAAAATCTCAGACATATGCTGAAGCAATTTCTTCACCGATATAGCTCCTAGGACAATGGAAACTAAGTAGATATTAAACAAATGGGACTACATCAAAATAAAAAGCTTCTGCATAGCAAAAGAAACCATCAACAAAACAACAAGAAAGTCCTCTGCATGAGAGAACACATTTGCCAATGTTATCTCCGATAAGGGTTTAATCTCCAAAATTTATAGTGAACTCATACAACTTAACAAAAGGAAGATAAACAATCCAATAAAAAAATGGGCAAAGGACCTAAATAGACACTTTTCAAAAGATGACATACAGAAGGCCAAGAGACATATGAAAACATGCTAAAAGTTACCACAGCTTTTTTATCCATTCATTTACTGATGGGCACTTGGGCTCTTTCTAGATCGTAGCTATTGTAAATTTAGCTGCTATCAGAACATAGAGGTGTATACTATATTCTGTCTGATTGGCCTTTCAGGTTTCTTGGGTATATTCCTAAAAGTGAGATCACTGGGTCAAATGGCAATTCATACTTAATTTTTTTGATGAAACTCCATACTGTTTTCCACATTGGCTGCACCAGTCTACATTCCCACCAGTAGTGTACTAGGGTTCCCTTTTCTCCACATCCTCGCCAGCACTTGTCATTTGTTGATTTATTGATGATATAATTCTGATAGGTGTGAGATGATACCTCATTATCATTTTAATTTGCATCTCTCTGATGATTAATGACTTTGAACATTTTTTCATATGTCCCCTGGCAACCTATATGTCTACTTTAGAGAAGTGTCTATTTAGGTCCTTTGCCCATATTTTAATTGGATCCAATACCTATTTTTGATAAAAACCTTTCAGCAAAGTGGGAATAGAGGTATCATACCTCAACATAATAAAGGCCATATATGAAAAACCTACAGCCAATATCATACTCAATGGGCAAAAACTAAACACATTTCCCCAAAGATCAGGAACATCCCTGGATGCCCACTTTCTTCACCTTTGTTCAGCATAGTGTTGGAAGTTCTAGCCACAGTAATCAGACAAGAAGAAGAAATAAAAGGCATCCAAATTGCAAAGGAGGAAGCAAAACTGTCAGTATTTGCAGATGGCATGATATTACACAGAGAAAACCCTAAAGACTCCACCAAAATACTGCCAGATCTAATAAGTAAATTCAGCAAAATAGGATACACAATTAATATCTAGAAATTAATGGCATTTTTATACACCAATAACGAAAGCTCAGAAAGAGAAACCAAGAAAACAATCCCATTTCTTATTGTGTACTATTGCAACAATAACAAGAAATAAGGTACTTAGGAATAAAATTAACTAAGGATGTACAAGACCTGTACTCAGAAAACTATAGGACATTAAAGAAAGAAATAGAGGAACATGCAAAAAAGTGGAAGCATATACCATATTCATGGTAGATATTAGTTTTCCAATCCAATGGAAGATATTAAAATACCAATGACATATTTCACAGATCTAGAATAGGTATTCCAAATATTTATATGGAACAACAACAACAAAAAGACCCCCAATAGCCTCAGCAATCTGAGAAAGAATAACAAAGTTGGAAGGAACACAATACTGAATATCAAACTATATTACTACAAAGTCATTGTAACCACAATAGCCTGGTATTGCACAAGAACAGGCATACAGTTCAGTAGAATAGAACAGAGAGCCCAGAAATCAACCTATGCTTTTATGGTTAATTAATATTTGACAAAGGAGGCAAGAGCATACAATGGAGTAAAGACAGTCTCTTCAATAAATGGTGTTGGGAAAATTAGACATGTACATGTAAAAAACTGAAACTAGACAACCAACTTACATCATTCACAAGAATAAACTCAAAATGGATAAAAGACCTAAATATAAGTCACAAAACCATAATAATCCTAGAAGAAAACACAGGCAGTAAAATCTCAGACATCTCTTAGAGTAATATTTTTACCAATATTTTCTGAGGGCAAGGAAAACAGGAAAAAATAAATAAATGGGACTATATCAAACTAAAAAGCTTCTGCACAGCAAAAGAAACCATCAACACAATGAAAATGGGACCCATTGTATGGGAGAATATATTCACCAATGATGAATTTGATAAGGGATTAATCTCCAAAATATATAAAGAACTAATACAACTCAACACCAGGAAGACAAACAGTCCAAATAAAAATGGGCTAAGGACCTGAATTGACACTTCTCCAAAGGGGACATACAGATGGTCAGGAGACTTATGAATAAAATGCTCAATGGGTTCATTCTTCATTTTCTAAATACATATCAGCAACTACATAAAATATGAATGAAGGCAGCAATACAGCTTTACATTGTTTGTAACTATTCAGAAATTGGGAGATATAGTAGATTTACAACCATCAAAGAAAAATCATTGCATTTCTCCCAAATGTCAAGCACTGCTACTAATGACTTAAATCTGCTTCCTTACTCTGTCAGCTGTTCACACATCCACCCTTTATTGACATTAATTGATTGATCAATATATGTAGGACACCAGACTGAGTGTTAAAATAAACATTCTTCACAGCTATTCAAGACCAAGAAATTTGTCTGAAACACAAATATCTCTTTCATATTGTCCTTTAGGACTACTTGGTGCCAGCATGTTCTATATTTGTCCTCTATTTCAATAAAACTAACTGATAGGTAAGTAGAGTCTGGTTTCTAATTTAAATAATCCTTATTGCTATGAAATTCACTCTGCACCATTGAGGAAATTGCTACTTCTTGGGATCAAGATACTTCCTATTAATGTATCTTATTGTCTTCAGTAACCTGATACATATTTTGCCTGAGCTATACTATATTTGTGTGCTGTACCTACTTACAAAACACACTTGAAATAGATAAGGCTTTGGAATTTAATAATTATTGAATAAAAAGACATAAAATGAAGCAATGTTTCTCTCTGCCAGTGGGCATACATATGCCATATGTAATATTTTCATTGATATAGGAATATTCATTAAACAGACATGTTTATCATTAAAATAATTATTTTGGTAAAAAGAGACTTAAGTGTAACATTTTTTTACATTTAATGTTTCAGATTTGTTACAGAAACTATAAAGGCAAAAAAGAAAAATTATATGACTTATACTTCAGATTTTCATTAACAGTCACAATTTCAAATATTCTGACCCCTATAAGCTCATCTGAAAATATGTGCTAATATGTAGACACTAAAACATGTGCTGTGTGGCTTTCTTACCACTTTCTTTTTTCCTTATCCTCTGACTCCCACCCTAATTGTGTATAAAGGTGATGGATAAAAGAAAGCTTCAGCATGTTCCAGAATATTCTCTACAGAATTCAGACTCATTCCAATGTATTTAGAAGTTTTATAACATATACATTTATTTTTAAACAATAGAATGACTATTACTTTTAGCATGACAATGTTAAAAAAAAAAACACAACAAGAGGAGCTAGAACTGTAGATTTGGAAAAGGGACAGAAATTAGTGCATTCATTAATTGAGATCAGCCTCACATTATCAGTAACATTATTTAGTTTCTTGTAATAGCTCTTTTTTTATTCCAGTAATTACTACCGATCTGAGACAATATCCTTGAAAAAAACACGTAAGTGAAAATCAATTGTATACTAGTATTTCCTGGTATCACTGTGTATCAATCACTCCATTACTGACAATCTTAATAGGGTAAAAACAGGCGCTAAATTACTATTCCTCATTTTCCATCACAATAGAAACACTAAGATGATCCTAGTTGATGAATTTGCTGAGAGTTATTTTCTGTTCATGAATACTATTCCAAGTTTAGTCTTGACATATACAATATACATTACACACTTTTTTGTGACATGTCCTTGTAAATGGTAATTACTTTTCTATGCAGAAAATGTAGGAAGAAACCAGTGTCATAGCAGCAATTGAAGCAAGAATACTCTGCCTATGGTAAGGTTTAGGAATAAGAGAATGGCATAATAAGAAGAAGCTTCGAATGAAAAGAGATAGATACAGGGAGAGAAGACAAGAGGGAAAGGAGGAGGAGGAGGAGAGAAAGTGGAGAATAAGGAAATGGGAAAGGGGAGGAGGAGAGAGGAAGAGAAATTGAGAGAGAGATGTTTTGTCAGCTTAATATGCAGAGATTCATCACTCTTGTTATGGCTCAAATACATTAATTTTAAAAAGCAATTTCACAACTTCTTAAAGACAATATTTATCTTGCCTTCAATTATTTTCCCTGCTGAGAAAACAAAACAAAATGAATGAAATTACCAGAGAAGAATGAATATTCTTCAGTTTTGTCTCTTTATGAGTGTGTGTGTGTGTGTGTGTGTGTGTGTGTGTGTGTGTGTGTGTGTGTTGGGGGTTGAAGGGGTAAGATGGGAGGATGACAGAGAGTATAGGGGAAGGCAGGCAATTACTGATGTTGAAAAACTTAAATAGGTCAATATTAACAGAGAAGATTTCTGTATCTGATTTCCATACCTGAAGGAAGTTTTTTATACCTGAAAAAAGCTAACGCTGTCCTGTCAGGATGCAAGACTTCCAGAGATCCATTTGGCTTGTTTGTTTGTTCTGTTGTGTGCAATGCTCCTTATCTTTGTCCCTTAATGAGTCTGGTGATAAACATCTACAGGAGAGCGACTAAGAAAGTGAGAAATAGCCATGCCCTGAGAATAGTTAAAGGACCATGAGTATGTAGTAAGAGAAGAACTGAGACATATGCCAGCCATAGTCAAGTTGCTGCAGAGCAAGTGTCCATTGCTGTGTGACCCAGGGATGCTTTAGTCAATAATTACTACTTACTAAGCATGGATTCTATGTGAAGCACTCTGCTAATCACCAAACTTCGTGGGTGACACTGACCATGACATTTCCTACCCTCCTGGAGCTTCTTCTGGTAGGTGTTGGCATAGATAAGGTGTGGGTATCATTTTCCTAACCACAGCTCTTCCTGGGGAGTTTCCCATGAGCAAGTCTTCATAAACACCCAGAGCCATGAGTAGAGCTGACATCATTTTTTTTTCAATTTTTTTTATTAAGGTATTATATGTGTACATATCTTACCATTGCCCCTCCCACCCCACTCCCATATATGCCCTCACCCCCCAGAGTTTTGCGTCCATTGGTTATGTTTATATGCATGCATACAAGTCCTTTGATTGATCTCTTATCTTCCCCACCTCTCCCTAACCTTCCTGCTGTAATTTGACAGACTGTTTGATGCTTTACTGCTTCTGTATCTATCTTTTGTTCAAGTTTATAAAGTTCTTTATTATCCATAAATGAGTGAGATCATGTGGTATTTTTCTTTCATTGACTGGCTTATTTCACTCAGCATAATGTTCTCCAATTCCATCCAGGTTGCTGCAAATGGTAAGAATTCCTTCTTTTTTATGGCAGCATAATATTCCATTGTGTAGATGTACCATAGTTTTCTGATCCAGTCATCTGCTGATGGGCACCTAGGCTCTTTCCAGATCTTAGCTATTGTAAATTGTGCTGCTATGAGCATAGGGGTGCATATATCCTTTCTTATTGGTGTTCCCAGTTTCTTAGGATATATTCCTAGGAATGGGATTACTGGGTCAAATGGGAGTTCCATTTTCAGTTTTTTGAGGAAACTCCATACTGTTCTCCACAGTGGCTGCACCAATCTGCATTCCCACCAGCAGTGCACTAGGGTTCCTTTTTCTCCACATCCTTGCCAACACTTGTCATTTGTTGATTTGTTAATGATAGCCATTCTGACAGGTGTGAGATGGTACCACATTGTTGTTTTGATTTGCATCTCTCGGATAATTAGTGACATTGAGCAGGTTTTCATGTGTCTCTTGGCCTTCCTTCTGTCTTCTTTTGAGAAGATTCTATTTAGGTCCGTTGCCCATTTTTTTTCTTGGATCATTTATCTTCCTTTTATTAAGTTGTATAAGCTGCCTGTAGATGTTGGAGATTAAACCTTTATCAGTGATACCATTTGCAAATATGTTCTCCCATGCAGTGGGCTTTCTTGTTGTTTTGTTGATAGTTTCTTTTGCTGTAAAAAATCTTTTTATTTTGATGTAGTCACATTTGTTTATTTTCTCTTTAGCTTCCATTGCCTTAGGGGCAGTATCGGTGAAGAAGTTCTTTTGGCATATGTCTGAGATTTTGCTGCCTGTGGATTCCTCTAGTATTTTTATGGTTTCCCATCTTAAGTTTAAGTCCTGCATCCATTTCGAGTTTATTTTTGTGTAAGGCGTAAGTTGGTGATCTAGCTTCATTTTGTTGCATGTATCTGTCAAATTTTCCCAACACCATTTATTGAAGAGACTGTCTTTATTCCATTGTATGTTCATGCCTCCTTTGTCAAATATTAATTGAGCATAGTGGTTTGGGTCAATATCTGGATTCTCTATTCTGTTCCATTGATCTATATGTCTGTTCTTGTGCCAGTACCAGGCTGTTTTGAGAATAGTGGCTTTGTAATACAGCTTGAAATCTGGTATTGAGATCCCTCCTACTTTATTCTTCTTTCTCAGGATTGCTGTGGCTATTCGGGGTCTTTTATTATTCTAGATGAATTTTTGGAGAGTTCTTTCAAGGTCTGTGAAATATGCCATTGGTATTTTAATGGGGAGTGCATTGAATCTATAGATTGCTTTGGGTAGTATGGACATTTTAATGATGTTGAGTCTACCAATCCATGAACATGGTATGTTCTTCCATCTGTTTATGTCTTCCTCTATCTCTTTTTTCAGTGTCCTGTAGTTTTCTGTGTATAGGTCTTTTACCTCCTTAGTTAAGTTTATTCCTAGGTATCTTAATTTTTATGGTGCTATGGTAAATGGGATTGCCTTTTTAGTCTCTCTGTCTGTAAGTTCACTATTGGTGTATAGAAAGGCCATAGATTTCTTGGCGTTAATTTTGTATCCTGCTACATTGCCGAATTCATTTATTAAGGCTATTAGTTTTTTGACTGAGTCATTCGGATTTTTATGTACAATATCATGTCATCTGCAAATAAAGACAGCTTTACTTGTTCTTTTCCAATTTGGATGCCTTTTATTTCTTCTTCTTGTCTAATTGCAATGGCTAATACTTCCAGTACAATGTCAAACAGGAGTGGAGAGAGTGGGCATCCCTGTCTTGTTCCTGTTCTTAGGGGAAATGTTTTTAGTTTTTGTCCATTGAGTATGATGTTTGCTATGGGTTTATCATATATGGCTTTTATTATGTTGAGGTATGAGCCTTCTATTCCCATTTTGTTGAGAGGTTTTATCAAGAAAGAGTGTTGGATTTTGTCAAATGTTTTTTCTGCATCAATTGATATGACTATGTGATTTTTCTCTCTCAATTTGTTTATGTGATGTATCACATTTATTGATTTGCGGATATTGTACCATCCTTGCATTCCTGGGATAAATCCTACTTGGTCATGGTGTATGATCTTTCTGATGTACTGCTGGAGCCGATTTGCTAGAATTTTGTTGAGGATTTTGGCATCTATGTTCATGAAAGATGTTGGTCTGTAGTTCTCTTTCATTGTGTTGTCTTTTTCTGGTTTTGGTATTAGGGTGATGCTGGCTTCATAGAAGGAGCTTGGAAGTGTTCCTTCCTCTTGAACTTTTTTGGAATAGTCTGAGGAGGATAGGTTTTAGTTCTTCCTTGAATGTTTGGTAAAACTCTCCTGTGAAGCCGTCAGGCCCCGGGCTTTTGTTTGCCAGAAGCTTTTTGATGACTGCTTCAATTTCGTCCATAGTTACTGGCCTATTGAGCTGTTTAGATTCTTCTTGATTGAGTTTTGGAAGGTTATATTTTTCTAGGAATATGTCCATTTCCTCCAGGTTGTCCATTTTGTTGGAATAGAGTTGTTCGTAGTATTTTGTAACAAACCTTTGTATCTCAGCGGGGTCTGTTGTTATTTCACCTCTTTCATTTCTGATTTTGTTTATTTGGGTCCTTTCTCTTTGCTTGTTGGTGAACCTGGCTAGAGGTCCATCAATCTTGTTTATCCTTTCAGAGAACCAGCTCTTGGTTTTGTGGATCTTTTGTATTGTTTCTTTGGTCTCTATGTCATTTATCTCCGCTCTGATCTTTGTTATTTCCTTCCTTCTAGTTACACTGGGCTTTTCTTGCTGCTCTTTTTCTAGCTCTTTGAGTTGAAGGATTAGGTAATTTATTACCATTGTTTCTTGTTTTTTGCAATAGGCTTGTAGAGCTATGAACTTCCCTCTCAAGACTGCTTTTGCTGTGTCCCATAGATTTTGGATTGCTGTGTTTTCATTGTCATTTGTTGCCATGATGTTTTTTATTTCTTCCTTGATCTCTCTGGTGACCCAGTCCTTGTTTAATAGCATGCTGTTTAGTCTCCATGTGTTTGATTTCTTTGGATTGTATTTATTGTAGTTGATTTCCAGTTTTATGCCACTGTGATCTGAGAAGATGCTTGATATAATTTCTATCTTCTTGAATTTGAAGAGACTTTGCCTGTGACCCAGCATATGGTCTATCTTTGAAAATGACCCATGTGCAATTGAGAAGAATGTATATTCTGTGGCTTTGGGGTGAAATGTTCTGAAGATGTCAATTAATTCCATCTGGTCTAGTAAGTCATTTAGGATTGCTGTTTCTTTGCTGATTTTTTGTTTAGAGGATTTGTCCAATGGTGATAGTGGGGTATTAAAGCCTCCTACTATGATTGTATTGCTATTAATCTCTCCCTTCATATCCTCCAGGAGTTTTTTTATGTATTTGGGTGCTCCTATATTGGGAGCGTATATGTTTACCAGAATTATTTCTTCTTGTTGGATTTCTCCCTTTAGTATTATGAAGTGGCCTTCCTTACCTCTTGTTATCGCATTTACTTTGAGGTCTATTTTGTCAGATTTAAGTATTGCTACCCCAGCTTTTTTTTCATTTCCATTTGCCTGAAAGATATTTTTCCATCCCTTCACTTTCAATCTGTGTGAGTCTCTTGTTCTGAGGTGGGTCTTGTTTACAGCATATATATGGGTCATATTTTTTTATCCATTCAGCCACTCGATGTCTTTTGATTGGAGCATTTAGTCTGTTTACATTTAAAGTTATTACTGAAAGGTATTTGTTTGTAGTCATATCTATTTTTGGGTCTGTATTCCTTCTTACCTGTTTATTTCTTCTTTTTACAGTATTCCCTTTAGCATTTCTTGCATTGCTGGTTTGGTGGTGATAAACTCCCTGAGCCCTTTTTGTCTGCGAAGCTCCTGATTTCCCCTTCAATTTTGATTGATAGTCTTGCTGGATATAGTATTCTTGGATTCAGTCCTTTGCTTTGCAATACTTTGTATACCTCCTTCCATTCACTTCTAGCTTGTTGTGTTTCTGTTGAGTAATCATCTGACAATCTGATGGGTGTTCCTTTGTAGGTAACTCTCTGTCTCTCTCTTGCCGCCTTTAAGATTCTCTCTTTATCATTTATATTTGCCATTGAGATTATGACATGTCTTGGTGTGGGTCTTTTGGGGTTGATCCTACTTGGGACTCTCTGTACTTGCGTAACTTTTATCTTTCCCATATCCGGGAAGTTTTCTGTCATTATTTCTTCAAATAGATTTTGTAATCCCTGCTGCTCTTCTTGTCCTTCTGGCAGCCCTATTATACGCATGTTACTTCATTTAATGTTGTCCCGAAGCTCCCTTAGGCTTTCCTCCTGCTTCTTAATTTTTTTCTCCAATTGCTGTTCAGATTGAGCTTGTTTCTGTACCTGATCTTCTAACTCACTAATTCGGTCCTCTGCTTCTTCTAGTCTACTGTTGAAACTTTCCATGCTGTTTTTGATTGTAGCTATATCACTTTTCATTTCTTCCTGATTCTTGCATAAGTTGTTGATTTTCTCATCCATCCGATGTATAAATTCCACGACCATTACTCTGAACTCCTTTTCGGTCATGTTGCAAGCTTCAGTTTCACTAATTTCCTTTCTTGGCGACTCCACATTTTCTTTCCTCTGTGAGTTATTTCGTTTCCCCATTCTGGCTATCACCAGAAAGCTCAAGCTTCCGTTTGCGTGGACCTGGGCCGTGTGCTGTGGGGACTTCGCTCCACCCGAGTTTCACTGAAGTGCTCTGACACTAGGACGTGTGGCTGCCTTTGGTTGGTGGGAACCAGACTTGCCCAGGGTCAGTGTCCCCAGTGTTCCATGTGGTCTCTTGTGCACTCTTAGAATCAGGGGCCCTGTCTGCACCACACTGTTGGTATGTGCCGAAAATGAGATCCTTAGCATGTGGCAGGAGTCAGAGTTTCCCTGTGTCTGCACCACGAATCGAGTGTCAGATTCTCTGTTGCCTTGTGCGGTTTCTCATTGAGAATCAGGGTCCCTGTGTGTGCATGCACCAACAATTGGGTTCACTGGCTCTTAGTGTGAATGCGCTGAGTCAGGGATCCCAGGCAGCTGTGTCCAGTGTGCCAAATTCCCTGAAGTGGAGCTGCGTCCTGTGTGTGCTCTCTCTAGTGAGCCAAACCAGCTAGGGCTGCGCACACTCTCAAATTCCTGAAGGTGAGCTGCCTCCATGCACTCTCCCAGATTCCCCAAAGGGGGGCAGAGTCCGTCCTGCGAGCCAAATTCCCCAAAGGGGAGCCCCTCTGTGCGTGCTCTAAGATTCCCTGAAGGGGAGCTGTGACTCGCAAGCCAAATTCCCCCAAATTCCCCGAAAGGGAGCCCTCTGTGCGCACTGTCAGATTTCCCCAAAGGGGAGCTGTTTCTGTCCCACGCGCCAAATTCCCTAAGGGGGAGCACGTCCCTGCGCAAAGCTCTGCAGCTCGGGCGAGGGGCGGATCTATCAGTTACTTTGGCGCTATCACAAGGCTGAGGGTGCTCTGCAGCTTGGGCGAGGGGCGGGTCTAGCAGTTACTATGGTGCTATCCGCACGCACCTGAGGGAAGGGGGATAGGCTCTTTGACTCACGGAAATCTGCTGGGAAGTCTGGATTCTTGTTGTTTGTTGGTCTAAAGCCGTGATAGCAGTTCTCTGTCCCCAGTTGCTGCAGGGTCCTGGTTTGTGTCAGAAGCCAGGATCTGAGTCTCAGGCAGCTCTGTTTCTCAAGATGGCGTGGTCTCCGCGTCTGCACCAGCCGCCCAGAAGTGTCTGCTTTGGGCGCGGGGCTCCGCCATCTAGGACTGCCTGGTTAGGCAGCCCCTTGGAAGACCTGCAGAATCTAACTGACCCTAGCTCATACACACAAACACACCACACACGTCTACACTCTCCTCTATGGGTTCCTCACTCACACTCTCTCTCTCCCTACCTTCCTGCCGGTCGCCATCTTTTTTTTCCAGAACTGACATCTTTGAACACAAAGGTGAGAGAGTTCAGTTAAATTCAGTGAATTTCTCGCCTTAGCTGGTTTGGATCTGTGGAAAGAGTGTCGGCCTGCAGACTGAAGGGTCCATGGTTCAATTCCGGTCAAGGACACATGCCTGGATTGTCGGCTTGATCCCCAGTAGGGGGCATGCAGGAGGCAGCCAATCAATGATTCTCTCTCATCATTAATATTTCTATCTCTCTCTCCCTCTTCCTTCCACTCTGAAGTCAATAAAAATATTTTTTAAAATAAATAAATAAATAAATAAATAAACAAATAAATAAATAAATAAATTCAGTGAGTTTCTCTAACATAAACTGAGAAAAAGGAAACTAGGACATCGGGGATTTTGAGCCAGAGGATTTGTGTTTTTGTTTTTTTAATTTCACCCTAGGAGAAGATGCTGAGGGACAATCCTACTACAAAGGAAAAGAAACCTGGGAAGAACCAGAATGCAGTCCCGACATCTACAGGGATTAGGAGTCAACTAAAGCTCTGCCAAGATTTTTCTGACATTTAGAACCAAAATCCTTCCCTGAGGATACTTCCCTCTGATTGTGCTTTTAAAGTTTTCTGTAATCACTCATAATTTGACCTCTCTTAATAATGAAATTAGTAAAATATCAATAATACATTTAATGATAACACATGTAATAATTATCATTTATTGAACACTATATTTGAATCATTGGACCCTAAGTAAGTGCTTCATTACAATTTTTTTGAGGTAAGCAACACGCTGAGATAATCATCATTTTCTCCATTTTTACAAATGAGAAAAATTAAACTTCATTAAGATGAACTGCTTTTTCTCAAAGTCTCATAGACTCGAGATTGGCCTTAACAATTACTAAGTCCCTGCTAAAGCCAAAGTTTTTGATCATTTCCAAGAAGCCAGATAGAATACCATTGCGTAGAGTGGGAGAAGAGGGAGCAGGAATTGTTTGTACATGCATAAAGAAATAGCACTGACTACCTCTGAGAAGGAAAACTTCACAATGTATACATTTTTTTGTGTGTGTATTTGAATTTTGTGACATCCTTGTGTACAATTTTTTTTTAGCACATATGCTAAACTGCCTCTCAAATTCATTCCTTTCTGTCCTAAGTTATGCTAAGAAAATCCAAGGGAAGGGATTTTTGGTCCATGCTCACCTAGATTACAGGGGTGTACTGATATGTTGGTGGTTTGACGTGAGGAAGGCAGAACTCATGCAAGAGTGAGAACACTCTTGCAGAAATGACAGTGAAAGGAAAAGGTCAGCACCTAGCTTCAATAGACTGGATGGTTTTCTTCTAGACTCCTTTCTGCCAACATCAGTTGTCTACTAGAAACAGTCAAGCTTAAAGCCCTTATTTTACACATAACTCTAACCCAGTAGTGTTTTCATTGAGGTGTGTGAGTATATAAATATACATTCCCAGAAAATTATTTTACTTTCAGTCATCTCTTCCTCTCTTGCGCTCACTCTGTTTCTCTCCCTTTCCTGCTCTTCCTCCTCCTCTGCTGTGCCTCTCCTTTATTTACTTCTCATTGGAGGGGCTAGTTCTGACTCCAGGAAGAAGAAGCTGCTAGTCTAAGACAATAGAGAAACATGATTCTAATTATGTTAAGGTATCAGTATTCCTTTAGCCCCATCCTGCATCAATTTTTTAAAATATATTTTTATTGATTTCAGAAAGGATGAGAGAGGGAAAGCGAGATAGAAACATCAATGATGAGAGAGAATCATTGCTTGGCTGTTTCCTGCTCGCTCCATACTGGGGATCTATCCCACAACCCAGGCATGTACCCTAACCGGAATCGAACCATGACCTCCTGGGTCATAGGTCAATGCTCAATCACTGAGCCAAGCCGGCCAGGCTCCTACATAAATTTCGTGAACCATATCTATAGACCACGGCATCCTAGACACTCAGATCTAAGAAACCCATCTAGCTGGCCAGAACACAAGGTTCATAACAGCCTTTCCTTAATTGTATTGGCCAGTTGGTCCACTGCTCAGTTGGCTGAGACCCCTGAGGCACAAAAAGGAAGGGACAAGCATCTTAGGAGGCAGCTTCTTATTCCCTGGCTATGCTGGCCTGCAGACAGTGATTAAGAATCACTATCAATTCTTAACGCCTGACATTTAGTTCAAGGGCCTATTACCGTTCAGAAGCATTTAGGAAAACATTGGTGGTAGCAACTTACATAGTTATCTTTGTGGGAGCTACTGTATCTACTACCCAGAAATGCAGAAATGTTTAAAAGTAAACTGTCACCCCTAGCAGATTTGGCTCAGTGGATAGAGTGTCGACATGTGGACTGAAGGGTCCTGGGTTCGATTCTGGTCAAGGGTACATACCTCAGTTGCAGGCTCCTCCCAGGCCAAGGTCCTGGTCAGGACATGTGCAGGAGGCAACCAATTGATGTGTTTCTCTCACATCAATATTTCTCTCTGTCTTTCCCTCTGTCTCTAAAATAATAATAACAATAATCCTATATAATAAAAGCCTAATATGCAAATCGACCAAATGGCAGAACAACCTGTGGAATGACTAGTCACTATGACACACACTGACCACCAGGGGGAAGATGCTCAACACAGGAGCTGCCCCCAGCCTGCAGGCCCCAGGCCAGCCAAGGCTGGTGCCAGCAGGGGCCTCCCTGATCACCCTGCTAGTCACCCCACAGATCGGCCCTGATCACTGGCCAGGCCTAGGGGCCCTACCTGTGCATGAATTTCATGCACTGGGCCTCTAGTAATAATAAATGAAAAAACATCCTCAGATGAGGATTTCAAAATAAATAGATAAATAAAAGTAAACTGTCCTCTCATGTCATTGATAATTGATTAACTCAGACTTTCCTTATAACTTCAAGCCTCCATTCATTTGGAAGACTGAAGACAGAACCTTCAGCTTTTAGGCATTTTCTTTCCAAGTATAAAACCATTGTATTTTCTCAGAGCATTTCTTTTGTATGTAGCAGCATGTGATTAAGCGGAAGAATAATAGTGTTGTTTCTTAGTTCTCAACAGGAGGTATATCATAATTACTAGGGACATTTTTCAACCAACATATTTCCTTCACAAATATATGTTCTGGTGAAAAAGGGAGGCGGGGAAGGGAGGCTGTGGTTGGTGACTATGCCTTTTGATTGAAATTCCTAAGGATTGATGCCCTCATATCACTCATTGATAGAAAAAGACTGCACCTCTGAATCAGGAAACTTGGGTGTCTGTCAGAGCCCTGCCATTCCTTATTAATTTATTCATTCAACTAAGACTCAGTATTTTTTCTGTCAGGCACTGGGTTAAGTTCTAAGTCTAGAGTGTTAAAAAAGACAGAGAAGTTTCTTGACCTCATAAAGCTGAAACTCTAGTTGGTGCAACGGATATTAAACAGATAATCATCCTAAAATCAATTCAATTTGAAAATTATAAAAGGGAAATACAGTACGCTCTGAGAACATTAGCTATGTGACCATAGAGAGGTAACCAGACCTCTGTGCCTTAGCTTCACCACATGCAAGATGGCATAAGCCAGACTTCAAAAATGACCTTACGAGATGAATGGTAAGAATACATAAAGAGAAAATAGATGTAAATGAGGCTTGGGAAATTTCATGTGGTATATATCATAAGTTAGAGAGATTTTTGTTAAAAACACACAAGTAACCCATGTCTTCCCCTTTATCTAGCACATATATTCTGGTGACCACCAAAGAAAAGGAAGCCACAATAGATCCCATGAGGTTCAATGAATCCTGCAGCATGTATGGAATCACTTAGTCATTGTTAACTGATGACCAGGCGCAGATTGTTCCAGTCACCTATTATTGCAACAAACCACCTCACACTTCAGTGGATTAATATAGTTTAAGAATTCAGAAAGGAATCACCTGGAAGATTATTCTGCTCCAGATGAATGTAGTATCAATTGCAGTCACTGAGTGGTATTTAGCCTGTGGCTGAGCTGATGGTGGTAAGGGTGGGGTGGGGGTCAAAGCCTGGATCCTTGCAAGGAGATCTAGAAGACCAGGCTCAGTGGGCCCTTTTGCCCCTTCAGGTAGCCACTCTCTTCACATGGTCACTATGTTGGGCTTCTCATAAGATAGATGGGGGCTCTAAGAGTGAGAGTTCCAAGAAACAGAAAGCAGCAACTGTCACTGGGCTTGAGAATTACCATGGTACCACTTTAACTACAGTATAGCAGTCAGACCAATCACAGAATCTGCCCAAATTAAAGGGGAGGAGAAATAAATCTCATTTCTCTGTGGGAAAAAAATGTCTAAGAATGTATAGCCATCTTTAATCTGCTACACAAACACTGGTAAGAATCAGCTGTAGCTTAACTCTTTTTTTCTTTGCCTCAGCTTTCACTCGTCCATCCTTGTTTCCACAACCTATATGGATCAAACAAGCTCTTGCATTTATATAAAATTTACAACAGTAAGAATAAATAGGAAAAAAGACCCCACACATTTCTTCATGGGCCCCCATTAGAGGAGTGATTGAAGGGAGAAGCTTGAAACAGGTTCTCTAAACCAACCAGCAGTAGGGCATTCAACCCAAAAGCTCAGAAATGAGAGTGCAGTTCTCATTAGACCTTTTTCCTTCCTGCACTGGGTGCAAAAAAATTATTTTGTTTTTCCATCTGACAATTTATTAACACATAGAAAAACAAACAAACAAACAAAAAGTCCTCAGTGCCTGTTTTCATATGTTCAGATCCTGACTGAAAAAGGCATTTCTATGATCAAGTGGCAGGTGATTCTAGAGGTCTTAAAGAGTTTATTATGACAGAATGTCAACTGAAGTATATTCTTACCAGCTATATAAAGTATACAGGAAATTATGCTTTATCCCAGAGGAAAGGGCATGGCATAAAATGAGAGCATGGGTTTGGAGCCACATAAATATGAGTTTGAGAAGCACTTCTGCCACATGGGAAACTGTGAGACTGACAATATCATATCCAAGCTTCCATTTCTTCAACACCATTGCTGCTGAGGAAATTGAGAGTAAAGTGTGCCTCTGCAATAACTGACACACAGCAGATTCTCAAGAAATGGTTGCTGAGGGAACGAATAAAATCCACATCATCAAAGCACTCATCTGCAAAATAAGATTTGATCAAGAAAGTGATGACCTCTAAAATAATAGAAGAGGAAATGAATGTTTATTAAGTGCCTACTATGTGGTAGGCATTGTGCCAGCTGCTGGGAAGAAAGATGAAAAACTTAGGCTTCCTCTCAGAGAAAAGCATGTCCCACAAGAGCTATGAGAGACAAAACCAGAGTGTGCTGTGGAAATGCAGAGCATGTGCAGGTCTCACCGAGAGATAGGGTAGAGGCCTGGGTGGATTTTATGAGTGAACAGGAATCAAGCAAAAAAATGGAGAGGGTAAGAGGCAGGCACAAAGATTATTAATGTAAAAAGGCAAAAGGGCCCATTTAAATATCCTTGAGATTAGGGCTGAGAAGTGGCAGGGAATGGATTACTTGAGTGTTTTAAAATAAGGTTTATATTCCTTATTTATCATCAGATCCTTGGCAGTGAGCCCAGTTCCAGGCACATAGTAGGTACTCAATAAGTACTCATTATGTGGGAAAAGGAGGAAAGAGAAATGTGGGGGGGGGGGGGGGGGCTTATGAGTTTTGTAATCTGTTCTAATAACTTTGAATGTTATGCTAGAAGCCACAGGGATACATTGGGGATTTCAGGTGGTGCCTACATGATCAGATTTCTCTTTTCCAAATGTTTATCTCATAACACTCTGGGGAAAGAATTGGAATGGATTAAACACATAGGAAGGGAACAGTTAAGAATCTATTACAGCCCTAGCCATTTGGCTCGGTGGATAGAGCGTCGGCCTGTGGACTGAAGGGTCCCAGGTTCGATTCCAGTCAAGTCACATGCCATGGTTGCGGGCTCGATCCCCAGTGTGGGGTGTGCAGGAGGCAGCCAATCAGTGATTCTCTCTCATCATTGATGTTTCTATCTCTCTCTTCCTTCCTCTCTGAAATCAATAAAAATATATACTTTTTTAAAAAAGGAATCTATTACAGTGATCTTCCTGTGGTGGATTGCTAAACTTTGACAAAGATCAAGACAGGTGTAACATTCTTTCACCATTTCACCTGAATCAGAGAATCTCATAGCTGTTTCTTCATTTGCCTCAAATATGAAATTGAGACATACGTCAGAGTACCAGTCAGTTCACAGTATGTTCCTATTGACCTACCTGAGTGCTCTCCCACCAACAAAACTCCTGATGAAGTGGCAATTTGGCTTCTAAGCATGTCTTTGCTGTGAGAAGATGTGTGAAACACAGGCCAGTAGAAAATGTTCTGTTTTGTGGGAACTTTATTTTTCATGTTCTTTCAGCTGCATTTTGGATTTTGCTCTAAGCTCTGGACCAGTAACCTCTGGCAGTCAAAAGTTCAATCGAAGAAAACAATAGTTTGTACATGATTCTCATCATGGCAAAATGGCATCATCTGCTTGAGGCTGTAAGATTGTAGATGAAAGGGAATTGAACATGAAGTCACTAGCATTCCAGCTGTCCAGCAGAAAAGAGCAAGTGGTCAATTGGATGAAATGACTTACAAGATCCCTTACAAAGTCAAATATTTATCTAAAGGTGGTCAGAAAATAATCTTGACCCACTCAGCTTTACCTCTCTATTTTCTCTTACTTGGATTTACATCCATTCATTCACTCAACAAATATCTCTTGAGATCTCATTTTACAAGGGGTGTGGGAAGTGAAATGGTGCACCAGATAAAGACAGGCCCTGTTTTCAAGCACTGCCTCTAGGCAATTGAGAATTAGGCCAATCTTCTCAGGGTTTCTGAAATACACTCTAATTAGTTTCACACCAACACTTGGTTTGTGCCCTCATTTTCAGGACAAATATTTCTATTGTTGAAGGATTTACTCTTAACCTCTCTCTCCTATGAATCTTCCTTATTATTCTGGCTTAGAATAATTTCTTTGTTTTATAGCCATTTCATAAACTTTAGCCTTTGATGATATCAAGTGTTACTCTCTGACTGACATTACTTGAAAGGACAGATATAAATATATACTGGTATACAGTATTACTGCATAATGTGGTTTTCCAAATTGGCACCACAAATAAAGATTGGTGTCTACAACTGATGATATATTTGAAACACCTTCAGCAAGACTGAATTCCAAATAGTTTACAGGAACTTCACAAAAGATGAACTTAAAGTGATTGTTTTAGCCCTCAGGTCAGGATCCATCGAAGAAGTATCGCTAGATAAGTTTAACAGGAAGATAATGTTGGTGCCTGGATGTGACAAGTCACATATTTCAACAGTGAATTTTTTAAAGTTGGCATATGAATCAATGAAGACAAGAGAAGAAAATAAATTTGACTGCTCGTCATTGTCTAAAGAACACATAAAGCTGTCACAGAGAACAACGGAACTGTTCTCTACCCTCCAGCTGAAATATTCCAGAAACAAGAGAGTGAAATGTGACTCAATCCTCCATGCTATGCCTGGGAGAAAGTGTGCTGTGGATTTTCTGAACAACTTGCCAGTAGGGTCAGGTTCAGGGGAGACTCTCAAACCTTATCTATCATTATTATCTATAATCTGCTAAGCACAAAAGAGGAAGTAAAGACAAATAGGACATGGAGGGCTCAATAAATACTGAGACTTTTGTAATGTAAAAATGTTTATTCCACTTCCTCATCTCAGGTCCCATCTACTATCTGAACACTGCCCTCACCACCACTCTCCCCAAAACCTATAAAATATTTCTTCACTATTCACATGATAATATATTCAGTCTTCTCTCCTATTATATCCAAATATCAAAGGAATAGCTTTCTACATTGCACTGTCAAGAAGATATTAAAATGAAAAAAAGAGAGCTCTATTTTATTTTAAGTAGTGAATTCTCCTCAGTCCATTAAGAGTTGAGAAGAGCAGATGCTTGATAGTTATCAAAAGGTCAAATATTAAGAAGGCATACTGTGATGTACATGTTTATAAAAGATTCCACTTAATCCAATCATTTGTAACCACAAAAATTCTTTTTTTCCATAATTATCAATCAATGTAGCTAAATGATTTGTAACCTATACCCCATCTCTGAAAAGTAGAGCAAATTATTGCTATTTCTAACTACAACTCTAGGAATTTTCATGTTATACATAACAAAAAAGCTTTTTAATGTTGGCACTGCTTGATAATTTAATTTTTTTGATAATTTAATTTTAAATTAGAGATTAAACCTAAGAACTATTTGAGAATGTTCTAATTCTCATAAGTTATGTAAATAATTGTGAATGGGGGTAGTGATAAATTAAACATAAATTGAAATACATGGGGTACAGAGTAGTCACTTAAAATATACTCATTGAGTAAAAGAATGGCTTTTGATGGGAAGAAAATTAGACTAAAATTCATTGCCTGGCAATTCTTCAATGAGGCATGTAATCATCAGCATACACTGATACAAGACAACTCAAGCGACTTGTAAAAAGAGTCAATGCAGGAAAATTTCATATGAGGTTGATCAGAGTCGGGGAGTAGTGTTATTTTTTGTTGCTCAAGGTTTTATAAAAACAAAGAAGTGAAAACAGTCACTTCTTTAGGGGAACAGGAATCATATATAATTTATATTTCTCCCGTTTCATAAAGAAACGTATGTGAAAATTAGAGTTAACTGGCCCAGTTATAGATGTGTGTGCCTCCACCCCCAAATTTATATGTTGAAAGCCTATCTCTATACTTGGATGGGGCTTCTAAGGAAGTAATTAAGTTTAAAACAGGTCATAAAGTGAGGCCCTAATCTGATAGGATTAGTGTTCTTAAAAGAAAAGATACCAGAGAGCACTCTCTCTCTCCACATCCAAACACTGAGAAGGTCATGTAAGGACATGGCCAGAAGATGGCTGTCTTCGAGCCAGAAAGAGAGCTCTCAGCAGAAATGGAATTTGTCTGACACTCTGATCTTAGACTTCCAGCCTACAGACTGTGAGAAAATAAAATTCTATTGCTAAGCCACTTAGTGGGAGGTATTTTTTATGGGAGCCCAAGCAAAATAGGACAGGCCCCAGAGCTCTTCTTTATTCCAGTAAAGGGGTAGTCGCCCTTGGAGACTGGTATTGGCGATATTTCCTGGATGACCCACACCTTCATCTGAATTTGCATCCAGGCAAAATGATGCTTTTGGCATTCAGATCTCCACCAAATGGCTTTACCTCCTGCAGTAGATGTTTTGATATGCTGCCCAGATCCCCCTTTAGGACCGAAAAGACTTACTCCTCCAGAAACTGGAAGAGTGCTAATAGCTCAGATATCTCAGTATCTCATAAAACTGTCCTCAGCTGGAGAAAACTGACTCCACTGAGGTTCCACCTCCTTCCTGGGTATCTCTCATCCTCACGTCAGAAGTCAGAAGCTGCTTCCTAGAGAACCCAACCTGTAACTAACTCCCCTCACCAGAATTGCCTCTAGTTTTACTTTGCTGGTAAAAACTGGGTTTCCAATTAAAAACTACAAGGGAAAAGAGTCATAAATACAACCTAATCCAAGAATGGGAAGGAAAACCTGGAAGGGAAATAAATTACTGAGCACCTGGCTATGCCTGAATTGTAGCTTTGGTTCTTTGACATGAGTTACCAAGTTTTTCCTACCTAACATTTTTTAAGTGGCAATATATTCATATTATTTTTCAGAAATGCCACCAAATTAAAATAATTTCACTACTAACAAACTTCATGTTAGAAGAAACCAATGCCCATTTTAAATAGAAAGCAAATTTATAACTTCAAGAACTATGAATGTGCGATGCTTATTCCTGTCTCTTCTGTTTTGTTAACTCTCTCCTCTTCTTCCCACTCTTCCTTGTATTAAAATACAGTGTATGCTACTCTTCCTTCAAAGCCCAAATCGTTTTAATTTCTTTATGTAATCTTCTTTGTACAACTCTAACTCTTATACCTATAGATTTTATGTGTACTATTTAATTAGTGCACTGAAAACATTTTAGTTCTACAGTTTATCTCTTGAAATGTCTCATAAACTTTATGAGACAGAAAATAATATAGTTCTTTAAATCCCTCAATGGGCCCAGTGCCTTGAACATCACCTTCTGGACAAAGGTACAAGAACTCTCCATTGCAGATTTTTAAAGAAAAGCGGAGGTAATCCTTTCATGAAAAAATGTCTAAATTTTCTTTTTCTATGTGAAGAATAGAGGATACATTCCCAACCTGTAATTGCAAGGAAAAATTATCTATATCAAGAGCCTTCATCTATATTTAATACCGACGAGTGAGGTTTGGGGATAAATTGTAATCCTTATGCAGGTATTGTGCAAGTTAAAATTAAATGGTTCTAATAAATAAAGAATGCTGGTTTAATTTTTGATATTAATTAATATAAGACATATTTTGTATGCACTCACAATGTTCCAGGAATTAGGGATATAAAGCTCACTGCTGTCTAATCAAAGCAACATCATTTCCTTTATTAGTTCCAGTGAGCAAGTAGGAGCAGGTAAGACCAGACATCATTGGCCAACCAAACTGGTGTGAAAGGAAGACACATTTATTAGATTCATAAATCCACATCCATAAAAGAATATTTTTTCAGAGTATTAAATCATAGAATCTACCGAAATCTACATAGAATTTACCAAAACCTACCCCATATTTTAATCCTCACTAAAAACCTATGATTGTGCACTTTGCAAAGAAATAAAGTGAGAATCAAACACACCTTGAACAACTTGCTAAATATGACATTAAAGCATTGTCTGCTCTTAGCTACTGCACCATAATACTGGTATTATTATTCTAACACAGGTCAATGAAAACAACCCTCAAAGATACTTTGTATGATAAAGCTTTCCTATTAAGTATTACTTGTTTACATTTTTATGAGGCATAATGTGCTATTTTAATTTTACTTTTTTGCCTGTAATAGCAGCTACAACCTTAGCTAACTAAAAAGTATACTCAAATAGACCCTATTGGAATTTAAAATAAAACTATAATGTTCTCTCTATATCTACCCCCTTTCTCCTTCTAGCCACATAATTACCGAGATACTGAGTTTTCTTTTTACAACATTGAAATATGTGGGGGACATAGTCGTCACTTAAAATATACTTATTGAGTATATGAATTGCTGTTATATTAAATAAGTTTTGATGGAAAGAAATTTGAATCAAAATTCATTGGCACAAAATGAAAAAAAAAATCATTGTCAGTGGTGAGGTTATCTCAAATGAACCCAAGTCTGATATTTTGTTCTAAGAGTTTTGCATGACATTTAGAATTTGGAAGACAAGTAATCAAGAAATATTGTTTTTGTCCTTTTTGAAACATAGTAAGCAATATCACCCAATCATTCTTGTACTAAGAACCATCTCTAAAATCTGACTTATTTCTTATTAAACAGAGTTTACCATACTTGGTGAATAAAATGAAAATGTTGTACATAATATTATTGTTTTAAATTTAAATAAAATTATATGAAGTTACCATTTTAAATGATCCTACCTAATAAAAGAGTAATATGCAAATTAACCATCACTCCGCTACACCCACAAGACACTCCCACCAGCCACACCCACCAGGAAATCATCCGCCAGAGGTTTTTCCAGCCTTGGGCACCAGCGGGGAGCCTGCAATGGGTCGCAGGCAACTGGGGGTTGGCTCCTGCGATCTGTCGCAGGGAGGCTGGGGTCCAGCCAAGCCCAAGGCCGGGAAAGCCTCCTGCAGAGGCTTTTCTGGCCTTGGGCACCAGCGGGGAGCCTGCGATGGATCACAGGCAACTGGGGGTCCACTCTTGCGAGGGTGTCTGCTCCTGTGGTGGATTGCAGGGAGCTGGGGTCCCCTGCCCAATGGGTGGTGTCTGCAATCACAGGGAGCTGGAGGTCCCCTTCCCAGGCCTAAAGCTTTGGCCAGAGGCTTTAGGCCTGGGCAGGGCACAGCCGGTGATTGGTGTGAACTATAGAGGAAACGCATTTTCTGACTGCACATTGGCTAAGCTTCCTGTATGCCACTGGTAATATTCTTAGTAACTTGGGTAGTAAGAATCCAAAAAGGTGATCTAGGGTTTTTCCACCACACTTCTGGAGAAAAAAACAAAGGTCCGCTGCTGGAGGGCTAAGAAATGTCATATCCTGCCCTAGCCGGTTTGACTCAGTGGGTAGAGCCTCGGCCTGCCCACAGCAGGGTCTGGGTTGATTCTAATCAAGGGCATGTACCTAAGTTGCAGGCTCCTCCCTGGCCGGAGCCTAGATCAGGGCTCATGCAGGAGGTAACCAATCAAAGTGTTCCTCTCACTTTGATGTTTCTCTTTGTCTTTCCCTTTCTCTTCCACATTCTTTAAAAGTCAATGGAAACATATCCTTAGGTGAAGATAAAAAAAAAAAAAAAGAAAGAAAGAAATGCAGATCCTATGAAAGACACATCTTGAAAATGCCTAAAGAAAGTTGTCATTTTTTATTGGTGAAGGGACTGGAGTTGTGTTGATGAAAACACCTTGGTGGCTGTGGTGACTGGCAGTGGCTGCAGCAGCAGGGTGATGGGGTTGGTGCCTTCCCCTGACCAGCCCGGTTGCCTCCCACAAAGGGAGGCCAGACTGCGGCTTAGGCCCGCTTCCCGTGGGGTTCGGGCCTAAGCCATCAGTAGGACATCCCCTGAGGGCTCCCAGTATGTGAGAGGGGGCAGGTTGGGCTGAGGGACCCCCACCCCCAGTGCACGAATTTCATGCACTGGGCCCCTAGTGTCTTATAAAAGACTTTAAAGGATCTCCTGAGTTCACTCTAAAAATATTTAGTATGTAACAATGGCCAAATTTTGAAATAACATCAAAAATTAAGCAGAAAATTACTACTACCAACATTCCTTGGAAATCCCCCTAACTATAAAGTTTTATATAATGTAACTGCAATCATTGGTTCACTAGTATTATGCTCATCACTAGGGAAACAGAATCTACCTCACCATTTCTCTCTTCCCTCTGAGTACACAGAAAGGCAATAGCTGTACAAATCTTAAAATTGGAAAAAGTGAGCCATCTGTGATTTTGTGTGAGAACTGTCTGGCAGGCCTCCAAGGTCAGTCTGATACACCCAAACACACCAATGAATACCTACTTCAATTCTAGCCAGAAAGAAACAGTAAATCCCTGAAATCTCTCCGGCAGGTAGTGAGTAGTAGGAGGGCTGCCAATTCTGTAAATGATCCCAGGAGAAAACGGAGGGGGAAAAAAGCATAAAATAACAAAAGAGAGAGAAGAAAAAGAGAGAAACCCAGGAGAAATGCTGGAAGTCATGGTCTTTGGGGACTTCCTCTATAGAGAGTACAAACGCTTCATAGTGAGAAGTGTCTGAAGATCCCAATACAGCATGGCAGCAAGGACTGAGTGAGCAAGTCTGTAGAGAACTATGCAAATATGCCTGATAGGATAAAGTTTGGGAGAGATTTCAAACATCACCCTACAGAATGCTGCTAAACTAAACACAGAAGAACCAACAACAACATAGGGTCCTCAAAAATTTTGCAGTGCAAGAGAAAGTATGATTAGCATCACACTAACATGCCAAAATTAGAGATCACCTGTGAAAAGCAAGAGCCAAAGACATTTTGTAAATGTTTTGGAAATTTGAATAGGATGTATGAAAATGCTATTTCTATGAAAAGAAAACATATCATGAAAAGAAAACACAATAATAATAAGAAGGCGATGGCTGACACTGTTATCCTCTGAGTGAGCTGTTGGCAGTGAAATGCACAAATGACTTTGCAGAAAATAAAAATTGTTATTAACCCACAGGGCAAATAACACAAAAGAGGAGATACTACAGCAAAAAAGTTTCAATAAATATCTGGAGGACCAAAAGCAGAAGATATGATAACTGATTTGCTTGGGTAAAGTAACAATCCAGGTGCCTGCAGATGAACTGTGGAGCAGTGAGGCAATCCGACCTAAAGCCTTTGAGAGATTTAACTTTGGAGGTACCAAGGAAATAGGGTGAGCAAGGACTGAAAAGATGAGCTGGAAGACTGTATACAGGGCAGTTGGAATCTTGCAGGTCCCCTTCTCCATACCCGTGAGAAGAGGATTATTCCCGATATCCCCCTCACTAGCAGGACAACAGCTGTCTGTTCTCTGAAAGGCTATAGACTTTGTGACAGGGGCACAGTGGAGAGTAGAAGGATGTTCGACAGTGAAAATGAAATGGGATGAAGTCTCCCTACTGCACACTCCTGGTATCCCCCTCCTTCTCTTGCCTAGAAATTGGATGTAAGGATTTTATCTTTCCATCCTGCCACAAGAAGCTGGAAAATGGAACTTTTTGTGTATAAGTCTATAGCACAAGAAAAGAAGTCCTTGTTGTGACATTGTGTGGTCCATCAATTAAAAGGCTGGCTTTACCCAGTATTTCAAGTATACACCTTGAAATATTGGGGGCACCAGTCTGTAAAGTACATGATTATCCATCCACTATGCTATACATCCAAAACTCAGACAGATAATTTTGATTGTAAATTATAATTGACAAATAAAACAAATTTAAATAAAAAGGCTGGCACTTTTCCTGCTCACTATAGAGTTAACTAATCTCTCACTATAGAGTTAACTAACAAGTCCACTCTCCAATGAAAGCATTCAGTTTCTAATGAGTTTTTAGGTGGCTCTGAAATATGAATAGACAGATCAAGATAAACTGTTATTTAAAGAATGTTTTTATAGTAAAAGGAAGAAGTCAAAGGAATACCAAACAAAAGCTACCACAAAAAAAGGGGGGGGGAAAGGAAGAAAAGAAAAACTATGTACAGAAAGAGTAGTTAAAAAATTATGTATAATACATACACACACACACACACACACACAAACACACATTTAGGATCAAGAGAAGACATAGTGTTTTAAATAAATATTAGGTGTACCAGTTAATAATGCAGATTTTTTTTTCAATAGATGGAGTTACACATGTGTTGTTATATATGCAATTTTGTTGAATTGACAGCAAGCTTCAAAACTTCATATGTCAAATTTGATGAAGGTGTTAACATCATAGATATTTTTACACTTAAAGATGTTGAATTTCGTGCCCCAAAAAAGAGCATTTGGGGGAAGTTTTAATTCACTACTTTATTTTTAAGAAAAGTGCTGCTGAAAGTTATTGTATACTTTGGGAAGCTTATGGTGAAGATACTCCATCTTAAGATACTTTGAACGCTAGTTTAAATGCTTTAAAAGTGATGATTTCGATGTGAAAGACAAAGAATGTCCAGGTCAACCTAAAAAGTTTGCAGACCAACAATTACAAGCATTATTAGATGAAGATGCATGTCAAACTCAAAAACAACTTGCAGAAAGATTAAACATTGCTCAGCAAACAATTTCCGATCATTTACATGCAATGTGAAAGATTATAAAGGAAGGAAAATAGGTGCCACATCAACTGAACGAAAGACAAATGGAAAACCGAAAAGTCATCAGTAAAATGTTGCTTCACTGGCACGAAAGAAAGTCTTTTATGCATTGAATTGTGACTGGCGATGAAAAGTGGATTTATTTTGAGGATCCCAAATGCACAAAATCATGGGTTGATCCAGGTCAACCATCAACAAAGACTGCAAGGCCAAATAGCTTTGGAAAGAAGACAATGCTCTGCGTTTGGTGGGATCAGGAAGGTGTGGTGTATCATGAGCTTCTAAAACTAAGCGAAACCGTTAATACTGATTGCTACCAACAACAAATAATCAATTTGAACCACACTTTGATTGTGAAATGACCAGAATGTGCCAGAAGACATAGCAAAGTAATTTTGCTTCATGATAACACATCATCACACACTTTAAAATCAGTTAAAGACACGTTAAAAAGATCTTGTCTAGGAAGTATTAACTCACCTGCTGTATTCACCAGAACTTTCTCCTTCAGATTACTACTTGTTCTGTTCAATGGCACACGCACTTTCTGAGCAGCACTTCAAAACATACAAAGAAGTGGAAAATTGGGTTTCTGAATGGTTTGCCTCAAAACAAGAAAAGTTCTATTGGGACGGTATCCACAAATTACCTGAAATATGGGGGAAATGTTTAGCTAGTGATGGACATTCCTTTGAATGAAGCACTTTTGATGTTTCTCTTTAAATTATCATGTTTTCTTTTATTACAAAATCCGCCATTATTAACCGGTACACCTAGTAAGTAAGCAAACAAAAAGATAAACATAACAGCTAATAGGAGAAATAGATAATATATATAATAAACAGACCTTTAAATTAAAATATAATTGAAATTAAAAATTAGAAGTTCAACTATATAAAGCCAAGTAAATCAGAAAAAAAATATGGGGAAAAATAT
Source organism: Ia io (assembly GCA_025583905.1). Lineage (NCBI taxonomy): Eukaryota > Metazoa > Chordata > Mammalia > Chiroptera > Vespertilionidae > Ia > Ia io. The sequence goes on along the minus strand of JAJQQW010000009.1, from coordinate 46,015,288 downwards.
AAGATAAATTGTGATAGTCCCAGAGAATCAAGAGAATATCCAAAATCTAACCATTATGTAACTTCATCCCCACTCTACTATCAAAATAAAGAACTTAAAAATTACAGAGAAATAAATTATGCATATGAAAATTTCACAGAATGACTAGGCTAATGAGTGAAATAAAAATTTCAGAACAACAGGCATAAAAGAAAATTTTAAAAGCTTCCAGAAATGATACAAAAACAAATACAAAAATACAATTGAATAAAAGAAAATCATGATAGCCATTTTCATCACCCACACTGGACACTAAAACACTGAGGAATTATGCCTTTCAACTTCTCAGGAAAAATTATTTTTACCTTAGTAATCTATTCTTATTCAAACTATCAATCAAATGAAATGGTAGAATAAAGATATTTTCAACATCTAGTCAAAAGTTTACTACCCATTTCTGCCTTCTTGAGTGGCTATGGAAGACATATTTTGGTAAAACAAATGAAAGAAAAAGGTTGACATGGAATGAAGGAAACAGTAGGTTCCATACAGAAAATTTGTCAGGAAGTTCCATCCCTGGCCAGGTACTTCAGTTGGTTAGAGCATCATCCCAATATGCCAAGGTTGTAGATTCAATCTCTGGTCAGGGCACATATAAGAAGCAACCAATGAATGCGTAAATAAGTGGAACAAGAAATCAAAGTATCTTTTTCTCTCAAATCAATAAATAGAACAAAATAAAAAAAAAAAAGAATTAAAAGAAAAGTTCCAGGCAGCAGTTGTGCAATAGGTCTAGAGAGTAATAGTCCATATTAGAGCCATGAGGTTAAAGAGCTGGGAGTGGGTAGCTTCCAAGAATAATAATAAATGAAGCTATGACTTGATTTTTGAGTGTTTGAAGAAAATTATTACTAGGCAGATCTGTTGGAGCATTTGGTAAAGGATTATTGACAGGCAAATAGAAAACTAAGCAAAACAAAAAGCTAGTATGAACTCCAGGACAGACAAAAGGCAGTGTATTATTAAAATAATAGTGCATTATTTGGCTCAGTAATGACTAATACTTACATAATAATAATAATAATAATGTAAACACTGACTGTTGACTTAACCAAAAATTGTGACAAAACCATTTGGGGAGATAGAGAGAGAAGAGGGATAATGGCAGTAGCTTAAAACTCAATTAGTAAATAGTTCATATTTAAAAAAGGAAACATCCATAAAGAGCATTTTTAAAATACTACTTTAACATATGGAGGTACGTAAAAATTTATAGCTAAAAGAGTTAAATAAGAGTAGAACTGAGTGTAGGAAGGGGTGAAGAAACGTGAGGGGCAAGGAACTCCAATTTTTAATATAAATCCTTTAGTTCTATTTGATTTTTTCATTATATACTTGTACCATTTATTTTTAAAAGATGAATATTAAAAAGATGTTTAGATGCTCTAAGAAAGAAGTGAGTATAATTGAAGTATGTCAAAAGATAGAATAAAAAACATAACTTAAAAAATTCTATGCTTAAAAAAAAGAATAAAATACAAACAAAATTATTTAAAATAAATGCAGTCTTAAATGCATCATAAAAAATTTTAACTGACAAGTTTTAAAACACTCTCAAGCCCCCAGGCCTAAATAAATGAATTAAATAAGCCACCATGGAGTTTTAAACTAAAAGCTATGATTCCATAATTTAGTATTGAAACCAATTCTTGCTCCATGTATGAAAGTACATAAGACATATTTTCAGTCAGATTTTAAAGTGTTCAGAGCTAAAATATTAGCTATGTAGCATTCTTAAAAGAAATACTTGAAGTTTTCAGATGATTCAAGATGACAAAATTAAATCTGAATACAATAGAGGTATTAAAGATGTACCAAGAAATATTCTTGCATTACTGTGGGAAAATCAATGGGCAGAATAAAAATATATATCTTTATATATAAAAGTCTAAGTGACCATTCTACCATTTGACTGGTAACTATGATGTGTACTGACCACCAGGGGGCAGACGCTCAAAGCACAGGCATGGAAACATGAAACAGACTGATGAATCTCAGAGGTAAGAGGGGAGGGGGGAGGGCAAGAGGAGATTAACCAAAGGTTTTATATGCATACTAGAGGCACAGTGCATGGATTTGTGCACCGGTTTGGTACCTTGGCCTGGCCTGCAGGTATCCAGCCAAAACCTGCAGTCCAACATCCCCCGAGCGGTCCCAAATTGCAAGAGGGCGCAGGCCAGGCTGAGGGACTCCACTGGTGCACAAATCTGTGCACTGGGCCTCTAGTTGATTAGAATATTCAAAAGGGGAGTGTCTCCGTAAACAAATTTTATCAAAATGATAACAAAACTGAAAAATGTGGAGAGGTTTTTGCCATATTTCCTTGGGACATCTTGCTGAATCTTAAAAGCAAATGGTGTCGTTATTAAGCTTTATCTCTTGTTATAAGAAGAGCCCTGTGATTACAACAAGAAATCCCCAGGGAAACATCTATAGTTTCTTACGTCCAACTAAAATTGATTTTCAACTCTTTTTTAAAAACCAAAAATCAAACTATGACATGCTGAATGATATAGTTTTTCTTTTATGTTGTCTATATTTTCTACATACTCCTTAACAATGAGACTTTATTTTGTTTATGAGAGAAAGAAAATGTAGGTTCTAATAAAAAATTTCTAAAATAGAAATAAGAATATATGAAAAAAATTTTTACTCCTCAATTAACAGTATTCATTTAAATATTTATGGATAACAATTATGTGCCAAAGACTAGGTTAGACCATACACATGTGTGTTCCCTACTTTCCTGAAACTTTCAGTCCAGCAGGAAAGAAAGGCATGAAAACCATTAAAGTTTAAAATTCAGTTAACACATACCATTAATTCCTGTCTGTGCAATAATGATAATGAACTATTTGTTAAGGTGGCAATCTTGGTTCTATTTTGACTTCTTTTATCTAGGATGTAAAAAGTATGAAAAAAAATGGGTACCATATTTACTCAATAGGGGACTGAGAGATAGATTTGAAATTTTGGAAAACGTGAAGATTCCAAAGTTTATTTTTATTGGTAAGTGTCAAATGATGGTCATTGGTACCAATTCAATGCCAACAGGGATCCCCATTTTGGGGTGTGGTGAAGGAGGAAACTTTATTCAGTGCAGAACAGCTCAGCTCTGATACAGCACAGATGTGAGACAGAATAGCTATGGAACAACTAAGTTGTGATACAGTATGACTGTGAAAACAGCACAGCTGTGAGGCAGCCCTAGGGCCAGGCCCCTCTCTGGCTAGACAGCTCTGCTCTGCTCCTGCTGGTCCTGCTCTTCTTTGCTCTGCTGCAAGCTAGTCTGTTTTGTGCTGTGCTGGTCTGCTCTGCTCGGCTCCCGTGAGACATCTTTGGTGTTTCAGCCCAGCCAGGGGGATGCAGTCTTTAGATTTCCATGGAAAGGAAAATGTGCTTTAAGAGCTAGAGGGGAGTTGGCTTATATAGACAGAACACCCTGCCCCTGGTCTCTGATTGATCTGTCCTCATGCAAATGAGGACTCAAAATCCTCACAGTATGATTGGTCCAAAAGATACTGTCCTGATTGGTTAAAATTGAGCTGCACTGATTGTTTGAAGCTGTGCAGCTATGACTAGATGGGGAAAGCCTCAGTCCTATTGGCTGAAATAGAAGTCTAGGAACCCCTTTATAAAGACTGGTTCAAATGGCAGAAATATAGTACAATTCAGTTCAGAGGCAGGTAGTTGAGTACAGGCCTCTCCCTGAAGTGCAGTTTGTATGAGAGGCCCCTATATACAAATCGCTGCTAGATTATTTTTTTTTAATTGAGCCCAATTAGCCACCAGCAGCTCTTCTTAGATGTCTTCTTTCTCAGGGTTCACATAAGTAAGAGGTTATTTGATCATCCTGGTTATTCCTATTTTCTTAGAATAGGACTTGAAGAAATCACATCATCACTCTTATTTTCAGATTCTTCTTTGAAGTACAGATAACTTCTTTCTCATCCGGCTCATATGAGGATTAAAGAAAACATTCATCTATGTTGCTAAATACTATGCTATAAATTTACATAGGTTATATCCTTTAAACCTTACAATAATTTATGAAGTTGTTATTATGCCCATTTTATTGATTAAGAAAATGAGCTTCAGAATGATTTAAAGAATTATTACAAGTTGTACACAGGGTCAAAGATGGAGTTGGATCCCAGCCAGTGTGGCTCAGTGGTTGAGCATCAACCCATGAACCAAGAGGTCACTGGATCAATTTCAGTCAAGACACATGCCTGGGCTGTAGGCTCAATCCCCAGTAGAGGGTGTGCAGGAGGCAGCCAATTGGTGTTTCTCATAGATGTTTCTATCTCTCTATCCCTCTTCCTTCCTTTCTCTCTAAAAAAAAAAAAAAGAAGAAAAAAAAAGAAGTTGGAACATGAAATTAAGTCCTTTGGATTCAAGACCCTATTCTCTTTCCATTAAATCTTACCTTATTTCACAGCTATTTTAACTTTAAAAGAATATCTTTATAGATGATATATAATTCAAGAGATGAGGCCCTACTAGTGAAAGAGTTGATGCCATGACATGCAAATGAATGCCTACCAAGAGTGGAGGTGATTCTTCTTGGGAACAGGGGGATTGACTGGGTTTGAAGTCCTTCTCAGGCCTAAGAATCTATGTGGGTTTGTTATTGTTTTAAGATATAATTATTCCTCCTTCACTACCGGTAAAACCTGCAAGGTTCCTCTTAAATTGAAGCCAAAGACAATGGCAATTGCCAAAAAAATAATTTGCATCATTTGTTTCTAATGCAGGTGGTTGAAACTTGAGTTATGCTGAAATGCTGAAACACAATAGCAATTTATGTGTTGGAAAACTCCCATGTGTGTCAAAATATGTTAGACACTGCATCAACAGCAGGCTGCTTAAAACTGTCACAGTGAATTTCTTAGCTATTTGCAAACTATTTGGAAGTATGAAAGGGAAAAGTGTAAACAATTTATGAAATTTACAAAAGTGTTGCAGCATCTTGGAAATATAGTTAATTTTTAACTTGTGTGTCTTTAACATTAAAGCACATGAAAATGTAAAATTTAAAATACCTGAACTCCAAATCATTAGAGTCTAAAGCTGGGTTTGGTAGCCAGCAGTGATATTTTATGTTGTCTTCCCAATGCAATGAATTTGGAAAGTAAGTACCATTAGTCAAAAAGATTTCCTCTTACTTGAAAAATTCCTTCCTATCAAACCACCTATGCCAAATAAAAGGGGGAGGGCGCGTGCCCCCTCTCTCCCTTGCCCAGTACAGGCACTTTGTTCTTGGGATTTCTTGAGCATGTTAAAATCTAGCTGGAAAGCAAATAAGCTGATTAAGACCAAAGAACTGTAGCAAAAGTATCTTTTTTGGACAACCTATTTCTGCCTCTAATGTAGATTCTGGTTCTAAAATTAGGAATTCTAGTCCTGGTAATACTGAATTTTTGGACTGGAACCAGGATTCTTTGTCTGCTGGGATTGAAGAATGAATCCATGGACAGAAAGTGGTATAGCAAAGGTGGAGATTTATTGAAGAACAAGTACAGACTGCCATATGGGGAGAGGGAAGAGTCCTACAGAATGGGAGGGGAAAAAGGGTCCCACTGAGTTCCCTTTCCCTATGGCTTATAAAGGCTGCAGATCCTGTTGCCTTGATACCCCCTCTGATTGGTCACTATTCCCTTAGACTGGTTACTATGGGACATGTGAGGTTCTCCCCTCTCCTTCCTTATTGTTTTCCTATTCCCTTTGGGCTTTCTTCTTCTCCTTCTGAATGAAGGGCATCCTTCTCTTTATTTTGTAAATATAGACCTTGCTTGGCTACTGCCAGTTCCCTTGTCTTATGGAGTATACCTGTTGCTGCTTCCTTGTCTTATGGAGATGTAACTGCACCTGGCTTCCTTGTGCTATGGAAATGTAGCTTCTCCCAGTATGTGGCCCTGTGTTTTTTCCATGGACCCCAATTCTAAAAAAATCCCTAAGCCTGCCTATTTCCACCTAAAATGCCTGCTTCACTGGTTTCCTGGCCTTTTGAAGTCAATACACCAGTTCAATGTCTCAGGTTCTGTGTTTCTAAAATAAAGATGGTGATTTTGTATGTTCTATAAATTAGAAGCAGAAAATAAAATATTTGCATGATGTATTATCCATATTTTTTGGAGGAAATGGTGATTTATGCAAATCATCATCACTAGACAAGACAAAAGAATGAAACAGGCTTCATTCATTTCTATTTTGATATTCAGTTTATCTAAATTTAAAGTAATCAAAAATGTTCTGAAACTGTTAATTATTAAATGTCAGAGGCTGATCAAGTCAATTGGATATCTTTTCGGCATGTATATCTGGTTGCAAAGAGAAGCACTGTGTGTCTGTTTTAACTCCAAGTAGCACTAAAAACTAAAGCCATCTGGGAGGATCCACATGAGAGCATCTTCACTATAGTTGTTTGGCATTCAGTGTTGTTAGAGTCCCTCTCCATCTACCTTATGCTATAACCTGATCCTATTTCCCATGACTTGGTATATTTAGTGTCTTTTTACTTAGTTATGCCGCCAGGTGTATTTTGGGTGGCTAGTTTCTATTCTAGATCACCAAACAAGTAAAACAGTTCTGAGATACAATTGTGTTTTTAAGGTGATGAGAACAAGAGCAGAGGCCAGGCTTTCTATTCATCTGCTATTCCCCTTCAACGCCTAATACAATGCCTGGTGCTCAGTAAGTGTTTGCCAAAAGGAAATTAAATACTAAGCAGAAATTGTGGTTGTGAATGCAGAGGGGAGAAGTGGTGGCTGTAGCAACTGAGGATGGGGATGCAGAATCCCAACTAGGGAAACTGCTTTTGTGTTCATTCATTTCTGTTTGTGAGACTGCAGATTCACTGATAAGACAACTTAGTAGCAGAGTGCTACCAAAGAGAGATCTTTTCTGTTTATTTTCCATTAGGCAGAAACTAAAAACCACTGAGACTTCCCTGATGGATCCTGATCATGGAGATTTCTGAACAAAGGATGTGGGACAGTGTCTTCCTGTGAGTCCCAAATCTCTGATATGTATCAAAGCTGCATCTTCAAAATCCCTTCCACCCCGGCCACCATTACCTCCTTTTTGTGCTAATCCCATTATCAGTCACACAAAAAAAGAAAGAAAGAAAGAAAGAAAGAAAGAAAGAAAGAAAGAAAGAAAGAAAGAAAGAAAGAAAGAAAACCAGAAAAAGAGTCCAGAGTTATTAATCTATATAAAAGTCCTTAAAAAAGCAAATACAGTTAATACCATGTCTTATTAAATTGAACCCTCCCTTATCGGAGTGATAAAAGGTTATGGGATCTATAAGACTGAATCCTTTTTACACACCACTATTCAAACTAATCCTCTCTGTGGTTCAGGGAACAAAGAATTCTGAAATGGGGAAAACAGGGGTCCTGCTTTTTATTTCCTAACTCTCCTGTTCTTGCTGGTTAAAGCAAAAGCCATTAATCTAATACCCTGCACTGTATTCAGAGCCACAGCATCATCAAGCAATTGGTGGTCTGGCTAACTCGCTATTAAAAAGCAAATAGTCTGTCTAGCTTTAGAATCTCCTCCCATAGACAGAGTAACCACAGAGGAAGCATCAGCAAAAGGTAATAACTGGGCTGAGAGGACTTCTATTTTGGACTTCAGGTTTAGTCTTGGATTTAGCTAAAGCTGTTATAGGAGTTTGAATACTTTCAAATGTGAATTTTCTCCCCCTTTTGAAGTATTGTTTTAACTTGGCCCACATTAAATCATTTGTCTAATATTTACAATAAGTCTGTTTACTAAAGCGAGGTCAAAACTTTTCCCCTCATACAGAATATTAATCAATATGTACAAAAGAGTGCAATTACAATAGTTATTATTTACTCTAAAGAAAAATATCAGAATTACTCTGAAATATAACTTTTTAAGACACTATTATCTATGGCTTTCTATTTTTTTTTTCAGTTTCTTTAATGGCAGTCCTCCATTATAGTCACCGAACTATCTGACTCCTTAGATTAAGTATAATAAAGCACATATTAGCATTTTTTAAAATTAGCAAGTATTATGATATTGTGAAGGTATCATCACAGAAGCAGAGGCAGAAAACATGAATAAATATGATGTAGATCAGAGAGTCAAGGGGTACTGACCCCAAAAATGAACCAAGAACACAGTACCTTTTTATCCATTCATTCATTAATGATTACTTACCCCCAAGTTACTTTTAAAGTTATGTGTAAAATCCAAGAATGAATTCTTGACAGATGAAGAAAGAATAAAAGTGAAAGAAGAGTAGAAAGAGGGAAGGAGGGATGACGGGAAAGAGGGGAAAGAGAGATTGAAAAAATGAGTTATATATTATCTATTTTTTAGTGAAAAATAGTTTAGGAGAGACATTTTTGGACAGCTCAGTGAAATACCATAATTTTTGGAGTGGGGGGAGTTTATTTATTTGAAAAGTAAAACCAAATTAAGAAAAGTAAGATTGGAGCCAGATCAGACCAAAATGTATTTAAAAGAGGAGAAAGAAAGGAAAGAGATCTAGTAGTATACTGCTACTTAAGAACAAAGCCATGAGAATTTAAAGTGTAATGATAATGAAGAAATTTAAAAGAAAGAAGTAATTTCAGAAAAAATACCACAAGAAAAGAATATATCTGCCGAAACCGGTTTGGCTCAGTGGATAGAGCATCGGCCTGTGGACTCAAGGGTCCCAGGTTCGATTCCGGTCAAGGGCATGTACATTGGTTGCGGGCACATCCCCGGTAGGGGGTGTGCAAGAGGCAGCTGGTCGATGTTTATCTCTCATCGATGTTTCTAGCTCTCTGTCCCTCTCCCTTCCTCTCTGTAAAAAATCAATAAAATATATTTTTTAAAAAAAAAGAATATATCATATTCTGATAATTGATTAGATTACCAAAGGACAGATAGTAACATGGAAGTCAAATTAAAGGATCAACGTGGGAAAATGGTGAATGCCCTTGCAAGGAAGATAAAAGTCCAACATCCAAACGGTAGATGTCCAGTACTTAAGTAGTTGCTGGAGGACAGTTAAAGCGATGTTTATAAAACTGCGAATCATTACCCTAGAAGTGAGAAACCACACTCATCAAAGTGGTAATTATAAAGTTATAGCACAGAGGTAAAAGAGTTGGATTCCATAATTGATTCATTTTGTCTGTTCCTTTGTTGGTCACTTCCATTTATCCCTTTCTGCACTCACTGTTCAAACATTTGCTCATCAGTTGCTTTACAGATTCTGTGGAGCACTGGAAAAGCATTGGTGAGAAGGAATGGTCCCAGTTGTCAAGGAGTTTCCAGTATGGAGAGGAAGAACTGCAGAGGCACAATACCAAGTCCAGCGGAAACAGGTCAGGAAGGGCTTTCTGGGGGAAGTCAATGCAAATTTAGTCCTAAGAAAAGAGTAAAAGCCTCAAGAAAGAGAAGTAAGGTCATCGAATGGCTGGGGTCAGGGCTGCCCAGGAAGAAGAAACAATGTAAGGAAGCAGCACCGAAGTATAAAATACCAAATGCTTTTGAAAGGGAGGGTGGATGCATAGAGCAGGGAAGATTAAGCAGTTTAATTACCGAAGCTTTAAGTCAGGAAGTGGAAGTGTATATGAGATGTTGAACTAAATCGTGGAGCTTCTCCTATGTTCTGAGCAACTTAAACTAGTTCACTTCAGCCATGGTATAGGATGAATTGGGGTTAGGGGAGATGGGGAGATAGGAGCAAGGAAATCAGGTTTAAAAAAAAAAATGTAAGTAATTGAATTAAAGTAACGGCAATGGCAATGAAGATAGAGGGCAGAAATGTATCCAGGAAATATTCAAGAGGTAAAATGTACTATGTCTTACTAATTAATTCATAGTACATGGAAAGTTGAAGAAGTATAAACACCAACTTAAACTGGCATTTTATTAGGATGATAGGGGCAAAATATGCTAAGTTCAGTTTTGGATATTTTGACTTTCATGTAATCTGTCAGAAATCCGGTTTCAACATTTTAATGCATAGCTAAAACTCAGGCAAGAAACAGTGCTGGGTGTATAAATCATCAGTCAACAAGTGATGGATAAACATCAAATTAAAGGAATAGAATTTCAGAAAGAAGTTCATTTTCTACTTTACAGGTCAGATCTGCATAACTTCTTTTTATTCAAAACATTGGTTGCTTTTAATCTCAGGGGGAAAAACAAATTGATTTTTATTTTTTAAAAAGAATGGAAGAGTAAATGAAATTCTACAAAATAAGTATGTCATGAGAAGAAAAGTGTGAAAACAGATTCCCCACCAAAGTTTATGAGGAATCTAGAAAAAGAGCAGGATAGAAAGGAAGAAAGGAGCAACCACTGGAGAACCAGAATCACAAGTGGATTTTAACTTTAACAGTCACTAGAGGATAAATGATGGTTTCCTTGCCTTGCTTACCCTTCGCCTTCTAGACTGGTATATTTTTTTAAGTGCAAGTTAATATACCATGTGCTGTAATGCTCAGGTATAAGGAACCCTAGAAAACAAAACTTGAATGACAACATACGTTTATTTGAGCTAAACTGATTTCCATGGCGTTTCTCTGTGACAAATCCAGTAGCAGGTCTTTAACGGCATAAATTCTATGATTTTTGCTGCTTCCCTGCCAATGCACTCAACATCTTTCTCAGGTATTACAATTATTATAGTGAAGTGTGTAGATGGCTCTTTCACTGCTGTCTAGCCTGAAGTTATGAAATATTTAATAAATGTTGATTCAACCTAACCATGTCATATTCTACTTTCCCTGCTGATAATCAGTCTAAGAAAAATGGGCATGCCTTCTCCTAGATGAGCTCTGGAAACAAATTGCAAGATAACAGAGGTTGTTTTTTTTTCCCCCCTAGGAATGATGTGCAAACAAAATATTCACATTTCTATAAATATTTTCATCAATATTTATTTGGATAATTTGAACATAAATGTTGGAAAGCAATGGAATCACTCATTTGCTAGAACTCATAATGACTTCTAGTATGTGGATTCCTAAATTAGTTAGCATAGAATATTTTTTACTAATTACAAGTTAATTCATCTTTGTCACCTCTACCTAGTGTCTAACTCAGAGCTTTATAAATGGTAGACACTCCACCAGTTGAATTATGATGAAGATGTTGAATTAGTTGTAGGCATAATATTATTTCTTATTGTTGGCTGGGTGATCCAGATTATACATTTTATTATCATGCTTATAGTATTTACACCTCAAATTAAGCTGTTACACTAATTTAAAAATTGATCACCTCTGGTTTGTTAAGTATCGTTTCACTACCTTAAGAAGCACTTGTTGAAAGAGTCTTTTGAGTGAGGGATCTCTTGCTATCTTCTAGGACTTTTGTCAGTTATGAAAGGAGTTTTTAGGGGTAAAATAGGCAGGTTTTAGGAAATTTTAGGAATTAAGGTGTACATAGAAAAAGCACAGAGCTGCAGAAGGTCCATTTCCATAGAATAAGGGAGCTGGGAGCTGCAGAAGGTATACATTTACAGAATAAAAAGAAGGCAGCCCCTCAGTCAGAGAGGGAAGAGGAAAGCCCAAAGGGAAGAGGAAAACAATAAGTGAGAAGAAGGAGGGAACCTCACTTACCTCACGTGAAGTTTGAGCTCTGAAGTTGCTATAGTGACCAAATCAGAGGGGATAGTGACCAATCAGAGGGGATGTCAAGGCACAAAGAACCTCAGCCTTTATAAACTATGGGGAAAAAGGACTTAGTGGGACTCTCTCCTGCTCCCCAAATGGGAGACTGTGCTTGTTTCTCAATAAATTTCCATCTTTTAACTATACCACTTTCTGTCCATGGTTTCATTCTTCAACTCCACGGGACAAGAACCCAGGAACCATCTTGCCCAGAGGAACACCACACGTTCCAGTTCAATTTTCCCATTTCAGTTACATTGTTGACCTGCATTCTTAAGCAGTTGTCTTTCCTGGTCTCAGAAATATATAAAATCTGCCAATAATCTGTACTGATTTTATTAGGGAGAAGGAAATATTTGTTTTATTTTTTCCTAATCTGTGAATGCTTCCTTCTTTCCATATTATTTTCTTTGTTCAGCAACACCTTTATTCACCCAGGGGTCTTTGTACCTTATCAGTTTTTCAATCCTGCCTCTTTGTTGTTATATTCTTTTTTTTTATTTTACTTCTTATTTTTTTTACTGTTTAAAGTACTACAAATAGTAGTACATATGACTCCTTTTATTTTCCCCAATTGTTGGTATATTCTTAAACTCTTCATAAATATTTTTAAGTGACAGTACTTCTTAAAGTAATAAAATAAAGCAGCACTGATCTTAAATACCTGCTAATATGTTATTATACTATTAGTTTTCTTTATCTTTAATGAAGTTTCTTTACATATAGAAATTCTTTTGCTTGGTTGAGGAGTTAAGAATCTGTTCTGATATAAGTTCTAGCTCTAAAATAGAAAGATGTTTCTAAATCAGACCTGGTAAACATTTGTCTGTTATTAACTATGTTGCAAATGACTTTTTTGTTGAAGACATAGAAGTAGCATAAGTTTTAAGACATTTTTATAATAGCACTTAGGTAAATGTTAATATTACCTTTGATTTTAGCCTACAGATTTTTGTTTGCAATAGGAACTGAATAATGGAAAGAGAGAACACGAAGCAAATAACCTTATTTGGAATTACTTCTGCAATGCAATCAGTCTTGTTTTGCAATTTGTCATAGAATTGCTTTAAGCTAAGAAAATCTCTATTGATGTCTATTGAAACAGAACCGCTAAAATCAGTTTCTGATGAGATAATGCAAGAAACACTTGGAATATGTGCAGAACATTTTCTGAATTTGGGAAGCAGTATTAGCTGCTATGAGCTGAAACAAATCTGGAATTGTAAATTCTGATTACTGTTTCTAAAATGTCCATCGTAGGTCATTTCATAATCCTGGCATAAGGTTTATTTTTAAAAATTGGCCAAAAATGCATCCACTTATAAAAATGTAATTGAAACATACAGTGAGTGGCCAGATTATTATGATCTCTGAACGCATAATAATCTGGCCACTCAGGGTATATCCTATATAATAAAAGGCTAATATGCAAATAGTCCTCTCAACCAGGAGTTCAACCAGCAGGCAGGCCGGCAAACTGCCCATGTCCCCTCCCCCTGGCCAAGCTGGCTGGACCCCATCCATGCACCAATTCATGCACCAGGCCATATATATATATATGCTGAGTTGCCAGATTAGATTATTATGTGTTCAGAGATCATAATAATCTGGCCACTCAGTGTGTAGTCCTTAGATGTATCCTTTCAACTGATGTTTATTAGTATATTTTATAAATAGCAAAACTAAAACTGATGAGTTAAATTACAGTGGCAGCACTCCCCTAATAGTCATTCCTAGAACCAGAAAGTGCAATGCATCAAGCTCTTATTTCTCTTTCTTCTAAGGGAATTTAGTAGAAACATGTTTTTGCAGAAGCAGAAGAGATTGCTAAAAGAATCATCTTTAGAATTATGGGGATGTCTTCTCTAAACAGAGATATTTCTGAAGAGCATGTTTGGTGTGGAGGAGTAAAAGGTTAATATCTAATGCATGATTCTTGGTAGTATCTTGAATTGTAGGAACATAATGTCAAATTCTTCTAAACAGCTGCTGTTGACTACATATAGATGTGCATCATAGCATTTGTGTCAGTAATGCCCATATGAACAATATCACCCACTTTGTTTCCTTCTTATGTAAAAAGAATGATAGAGAATGCATTGTAAAACATTCAAATATGTTGACTCTCCATTTACAGTGTATTTCTAACAGATTATTCCAGGTAATATTTCTGATTGAATGGCTATTCCATAAGGAAAGAAGGAGGAAGGGAGAGAAGGAGGGCCAACTTTGTAAGATTGCATCAATACTTTGAACTGGTATCACAAAAAACAGGCAGAAAAGGATTATTATGAAGAAATCAGAATAGAAACCTTGGATAGCATTTCTCTTTAATCTAATATGAGCGAAACAAACATATCCAAACATGTAGACAGTTGGGCTCTAAGCACCATCAAAATCCTCATCAGTTTATAGAGCCTCAGAAATGAAAAATAAATACATAAAAAGAGAAATAAATGAAAAGTAAAAGAAATAAAAAGAAGGGTGGGGTAGACAGAAAGTATTGTAATCTTGGAAGAGAAAAATAAGCCCCAGTGAAAGGAGTTAAAGTAGAATTAGGTAGTTAGTGTGAGGGGTGGAATGAGGAGGAATTGTGGAGCTAGCCTAAACAAAGAATGTGTTTTGGCCCTAGCTGGTTTGGCTCAGTGGATAGAGCGTCAGCCTGCAGACTGAAGGGTCCTGGGTTCAATTCCGATCAAGGGCACATCCTGGGGTTATGGGCTTGATCCCCAGTGGGGGGCGTGCAGGAGGCAGCCTATCAGTGATTCTCTCTCATCATTGATGTTTCTATCTCTCCCTCTCCCTTCCTCTCTGAAATCAATAAAAATATATTTTTAAAAAGAATGTATTTTGCAGGAAACAGGATGTTTTTTCTTGAAAGTGAAAGAGAACAATGTTGCAAAAAGGACAGGAACCAATCAGAGAGCGGCACAGATGGACAAAGAGCAGGCCTTTAGCAGATATGAGGGGAAGAGCAGAATGCTTCAGGGGCAACCTTTTTGAATCTCCCTCCTGAGGGGAGCCTGTGTGTTTGTTTGCAATAAACTCCTGCCTTGTTTTAATGCCTCTGGTCTTTGAGACAAGACCCAGGGAAGAATCCTGCTTGCCAGTTCACATATCACCAGGAGGGCTGGCAAGAGCTAGATAGTTGGTATTGCAGGGAGTCAAACAGTCATTCATCCTTTTAACAAATAGGCGTTAAACTATTCCTACACACCAGAGACTGTCATAATGTTAGGAATACAGAAGTGAACTATAGAGAGTCATTGATCTCAGAAATGTAATCTAGTGGGGAAAGTCCAACATCAAATGGTAAATGAATAAATACAAAATGTATTATTAGGCATTTTAAGTGCTATGGAGAAAAATAGATTAAGGGGTTGGAGAATAACTGAGGCATATTTTAAGTGAAATAATTTAAAAGGTCTCTTGGAGGAGATGATATTGGGGACAGACCTGAATGAAATGTGTAAGGGAGTTATGCAAAGATACTGAGAAAGAACATTTCAAGAAGAGGAAAGAGCAAGTTTATAGTTCTAAGGCATGAAGGAGTATGGTAGGAGATGACATCAAAGATGTAGACAGGGACAGATAAAGGAGGCCTTTGTCACTTACTCTGAGTGTGACAGAAATCCACCAGAGAATTTTGAGCAGGGAGAGACAGAACTTGATCATGTTGAGACTGATATGTTTTTCAGACTGGAGAATGCATTTTTAGAATGGCAAGAATGGAGGGGGGAAACCAGTTAGCTAATTATTGCAGAAATCAGGGAGAGAAATAATGGCTGGAACTAGAAAGGCAGTGATAGAGCTGTGACAAAACACAGTAGGATCATAATGGCATTCTAGATATATCTTGGAGGTAGAATTCATTTTTAACATGTTAAATTTTAATAAAATAATGATGATGATAACATATGAGATAATGCTCTAAAATCACCTTGCTTTACTTATTTTCCTCCTGAGCACATGGCTAGATTCTCTCTCTCAAATTTCTTTTGCAGTTAGATGGTGCCCAGTGACTGGATACTGGCTGATATATAACACTGCTAGCCTTAGCTCCTAAAACAGCTCCATGAAATCATCTACGTGCTGGCACTCTTTCCTCATCCACCAGAGTCTGCAGAGGATCTACTCAAAGACTCTAAGAAAAGGGGACAGACCCTATCTAATTCTGGTATTTTTAGAAATGATGATGATGCTAAGGTAGCAAACATTTTTATAGAGAGTGAAAGGCATTGTTTTAGATTCACGTACATTATCATATTTGATACCCCCAATGGCACTGTGAGGTAAGTAGCACCATTATCCTCACTTTACAGATGCCTCTTCAAGTGAAAACCACTGGTGGCCACTTGTTAGACATGGATTTAAGTAGTGGACAGTGGCTTGGAGCTTGGACCAAAAAAATCACACAAACCATGAGTTCCAATCCTGGCTCTGATTACCAGTGAAATAATCCTTGGCAAATTATTCAACTTCCCTGGTTCTTTTTTCTCATTTTTTTTTTTACTTTTAACCTGTAAAATGAGGACAATAATATCTACATAGGTAGTGATGAGAATGTGAGGATGAAATAATTTTTAAGCATCTATACAGTATTTTTCAAAATTGCTTTATAAATAATTGGTACTGTTATGGTTATTTCATGTGGCAACACTAAGAGGCCATCAGACCCTGGTCCATAGAAAAGAATCAGCTCAAAACACAACATGAACATGTGGGAATCCATGAACCAGGAATACATATCCTTCCAGATGTCAACTTAACCCTTTCCTTTTTTTGCTACTTGGAAAATAAAAAAGGTTGTCTTAATTTGCTTTTCCCTAAAAGAAGACTGAGATGAGGATTCAGCTTATTTGGAAGACATTCTCAGAAAGCAGAAGTGAACGTGAAAAAGGAATGGGAGGAAACCCAATAAAGCATAAGTTATTGAGCTGGTTGTGACTGTGGGCAAATGAACTCAATCCCACTGAGGACCCTCTGAGGAATCATGTAGACTGCACCTCAGGATTTTCTATCTAAAGGAGTGTCTGGGGCATTCATCCTTCCCTGTGTTGGCTGAGAGTTGCCATTCAGAGATTAACGCCCCCTCCCAGACCTTTTACCTTAGCACTTTCAGAAAGTCCTGTGTTTAGTGTACGTGACCTACCAGACTTTACAAAAGTCCTGAGGAGTGAAGAAGAAAGGCAGTGCTGTCAATATACAAACAAGCTGCTGACAAGAGCCACAGCTGATATCAGAGTTGTGCCAAGGAATAGGTTTCACAGTATCAAAAGAAATGGATGTGAAAAATCAGCTTCTCCTTAGGATCCCTTGTCTGTGAGCACTTAACCTTCATATTCTACCTGTAATAGGTGAAAGATAATGAGAGCCAGTGAGTTGGATCCAAGATTTTCTGAATGCTTCTGCACAAGAAGGTAACAGTTGAACCACATCAGAAAGGCTCCTTAATCAAACACATTTTGGAAATATTGACTTAAAAAGTGTTAAACAGACATCAGGTCTGAAAATTTTCTCATCCTTTAAAATGGTAAAATCTACATTGAATACTCAAAGGGATATTGTTTGGTATATTCTAAATTTATATAAATATTGGTTACCTTTTAATGATATATGATTGACATTTCCAAGAAAAATGTTTCGGAGAACCTACTTGAGAAAGTATTCAGTAGGACCATTTTGTCTGATAGTATAACAATAAAGGTCACCTTCCTTGTGATGTAAGTGGATGGAAATTCTGAGAACTAATAAACAAATAATTAGGCTTGATAAGGTATTTTCCGGAAATATGAGCTCAATGTGACTGCCTCAAGAGAGGACACATTTCTGCTTTTATGTTTAGGGTTCCTGTAGGTATGATATTGGAAAAGGGGTACATAGAGGCTACTGCTTTATTTTTACTCTTTTCTTGCCCACTTAGGCTTTAACTCAACATCCCAGCTGATGGCCCCTAACTTTGTTTTTGCCCTGCCAGAATCTCTTGAAGTGTGTGGGAGTCAAACTGGCCCTTACTCCAGGAATTTGTTTCTCTTTATACGAGTTCTTCCTCAATACAATAAGCTTTGAAATGATACAAAATGGCAAAGCAAGACAAAATTATAAAAGACAGGAAGGCTCTAACAGAGAGTCTAAAGAGGACTTTAAAATGTGATTCAGCTTGTGAAATTGAAAATTAATACCATAAAGAGAAATTGAACAAGATGCTGTTTCAAATGTCAAGAGAACCTTAGAGGTCAGTAAAATTAAAAAGAAATGTGGGTACAGCATAGGGATAGTAGAAACCGTGTATAGCATGGTATGAAAATTCTTTTCCAAGGTTACTTTGACCACTGTGCAAGGAATAATCAAATGAGAAACATTTGTGTAACTGGGTACTCTGCTTTAATCACCAGCTAAAGCAAAAATTGAGAGATATAATTATGTGGAACAGTCATACACACCTTAAACCCAGGTGCCCATAGACTACTTTTGTCAATAACATCAGTTCTGATAGACAGAATCACATAATTTGATACAACTGAAGTGAGCAATAAAATTCATTAGCAATCCAGAGCCTAATGACAAAAATAAAAAGTATAAAGGAAACATGTTATCTAAAACCTAGTCAAGAAACAGATAAAGAATATCCAAAGTCTAAAAATAACGAATTTCTGAAAACATTTCAGTGAGGATCAAAATTTTGCATAGTGATCTGACTAGATGCAAGCCAATGTGTGAGGACCACGAAGGACATATCTCAGCATCATTATTCCCTCCATCTGGAATACTTCCTTCCTAGGCTTGCAACGGGCCAGTATCTCTGTAGAAAATTATCTACCCTTAGCCGAGGTGAGCTTGGCTTCTCACTGCTCTTTCAGAAGCTCCCCCACCCCTGTCACAGCAGTTCACATATTTCACATTTTCTCATTAACTGATAGCTAGTTAAAGACAGGCTCTATGGCTTTTCCATACCTGGCAATCAACAGAGTTAAGATTTGAGTAGGTATTTAATAAATGATTAGTAATAGAGTAATGGATTAATAAATTAATGAATATTACAGTGATCACTGGAATTAAAGTTATATTTGGAGACACATGAGTACTAGCTTTTTAAAAATAGAATTTAATTAAACAAACCAAAGTCCAAATTTTAGTTTTGACCTATGCAGCTGGAGTAGTTTTTCTTTTCTTTATTTCACTTGAAATACCACAAGATATCTAAAACTACTAAGTGCGATTTTAAAATGCATGATTTGTCACTTCCATACCTTCTCAAAATTCACACTTTGTTTAGCTATGTTATAGCTTCTATGGAAACGTTCTTTCAATATCTACTAATGTGTTTTTTTTAAATCAGCTTTGTTTCTTTTAATGGCCTTTGATATACTAATAAAAAATTAATCTCGGATAAAGAACCTTATTGGGGAAGGAGTAACACATAGTAGTTAAGCATGTGGCCTCTTGAGAGACTATCTGGGTTAAACCTGGGTCTAGCATCTAATATTTAATTTTTATAGCTATTTAACCTCTTTATGCCTTCATTTTTTCATCTGTAAAACAAAAATAATAATTATACCTGATGCATATAGTTTATGTGAGAATTAAATGATATAATACATGGAAAACATAGATCTGTTTTGACATACATTAAACAATAAATATTAGTACCATTTGACTATTAGTATTATTAAAATGTCCACCACAATATTTGCAGATCTTACTAGTATATTTTACCTGGAAAATCCCAAAATTAAATATAAAGTTTAAAAAAATTCTTGTGAGCTCACCACCATTTTCAGGGCTCTCACAGTATGGTCCTCTTCTCACCTTTGGTGAGATGAATGTTTTTTCCTACTTTACCCACATGATCTCTACTCTTGGTCCTGATCTATAAATTAGCATTCTAAAATCCAAGGGAATATCTTCTCCTAAACTGCATTCATTCTGTTATTAGCCACAAAACACAGTGGCTTTACACTCTGCAATTTTTGCAGCATTAGTGTTATTACTTATCTATTTAGCTTATGCTTTAATATATTTTTGCCCCTCCTTACCTTCTATCAATGCTGGGAGGAGGTAATACAGAAAGGGAATTTTGAGTGGACATAATTGAGTGATAGAGCAATGCCTTGCCCTAAAATATAGTCCCCACACTCAACCTGTTTCCTAAACTCGTTCATCCTGGATGGGGAAAGGAGGAGGCCACTGGTTTGAAGTTTTATATAGTCTAAGCCCAGGGTCCAGCTTATAGCCAGAAACCATCTCATCATAATTGGTGCTCTCAGGTCCAAGGAGTTCTCTGGTAAATGGCACTAGAGTCAGCATTGCCCAAACAATACTGGATATGAACAACCTCTAAGTATAGAGCTTAGGACCTAGCTAACTTCTATAGAAGTATCTTGTGTTCCATCTTGGTACATTAGAAACATCCTATATAATAAAAGTTTAATATGCAAATTGTCCCCTCGACTGGAGTTCGGCTGGGAGTTTGACCGCTCGACCAGTCGCTATGACATGCCCTGACCACCTGGGGGCAGACGCTCTGACTGGTAGGTTAGCTTGCTGCTGGCGCTGGTGGGCTGGACTGGAAAGTGAGTTGTAAGGTGAGAGCCATCAAGAAGCTCCCAGGGATTGGCCCAAGCCCCTGGCGGAGGCGGGCGGGGGCAAGGGTGGGCTGGAGCCAGGACCCTGTAGCATGGGACACTGCTAGGTATGATCTGAAAGCCATGGACTGTGCAGCCCTCCGCAGCCTGTGGCATTCTCAGTGCATAATTTGTAATCTTCAGAGCTGCTTCCTTTTATTTGTTAAGTTTCACTAACTACTCCAGGAGAAAGGGTAGTATCATTACGGGAGGATGGGCCAGGTATGCCTGCCCAAGGCCAAGGGGTGACCTCAGGCTCCCTAGGACGCAGCAGAGAGGGGGTGGGGCTGAGTCAGAGAAACGGAGTTCAAAACTTGAAAGGAAGCTGGAGGCAGCGAGGAGCGGAGGGTGACAGCTGCACAGGGACTTAGAAAAGCTGCTGGGTGGGGGCGGCCAAGGAGCCCAGTGCCTCTCCCACCAGACAGGCTCCACATCCCTCACTTCTCCTCCCCATGACCTGTCACCCCAGCTATCCTCTGAAGCCCAGCCTGGGCTCGCCCCCGCACAGCTCCTTACCACCTCATGGCCCTGCACAGCCCCGCCCTGCACAGCCTTTGAGGAGCTCCTCTCCCGAGGAGAAAGGGGGAGGCGGGGAAGGAGGGCCATGTGGAAGTGTCGCTCTTGGTTGAAGTAGAAATCCTGACCCCATTTTACAGAACCCAGAGTGTGTGTGTGGGGGGGGAAGGGGGGAAGACAAAAGAGGGTGTGAAGGGACTGGATGGATGGAGAGCAGTGGCGTTTGATTCATGGCCTATTTATTTTTATTTTTATTAATATATTTTTATTGATTTCAGAGAGGAAGGCAGAGGGAGAGAATGATAAAAACATCGATGATGAGAGAGAATCTATCTGCTGCCTCCCGCATGCCACCTACTGGGGATTGAGCCTGCAACCCAGAAATGTGCCCTTGACCAGAATCGAACCCAGGACCCTTCAGTCTGTAGGCCATGGCTCTATCCACTGAGCCAAATCACCTAGGGCGACCCATAGCCTATTTAAAATCACTGCAGTAGGCTGAGCAGGGGTCTTACCACTACGGTGTTACCTGATAATGAGGGTGTCTCTCTTTATGTTGGGGTAATTGGAACTGCAGCGAAGTAAATACACACCCATGGAGCCTGCAAAGGGTTTCCATGCACACAATGCAATTTACTTGTGCGGCAGCTGAAGAGGATGAGCAGAGCCTTGGAAGGACATGAGGTCTCCAAGGCTAGGGGCTGGAGGGAAAGTGTGTGCCGAGCATTCCGCGCCATGAGTTACAATCTATATATATAAAAGCCTAATATGCTAAGTGTCTGACCGAGTAGTCAACCGACCGGTTGCTATGATGTGCACTGACCATCAGGGGGTAGACACTCCTACTGGTAGGTTAGCTTGCTGCTGGGGTCTGGATGATAGGGACTGGGCGAGACGGGGCTGCACATGCTTGGAGCCCTCCTGCGGTCCCTCCCTGGCCACCGGCCCCAATTGGCCCCAATCAGGACTGGGTGAGATGGTCCTAATTGGCCAGGCAGAGGGACCCCACCCATGCATGAATTTCATGCACCAAGCCTCTAGTAATATAATAGGAGGAAAGTGCACTCATCTGGTATTTAAAACTTAGATCCAAAAATATTACCTCCATAACAAATTATAAATAGGATAAGTCAGTTTTTGTATTGTGATTTTCATTTCCCTATTTCTAAAATGAGGATATTCATTTCTTTTTTAAAAATTTTACAGAGTTCTCATGAGAATAAAATGAGATAACATTAAAAAAATTAACAAGGCTTGATAACTTAAGATGTCTGCATAGCAAAGTGGAAGGAACATCAAACTTCAAGTCAGAAAGACCAGTGTTTGCAGTTTGCCTCTGTTTAAGAGGATAGAACTAAACTGGGGATGAGCTTCAAAGCCATGTGAGCCTCATGTGTAAGAGGGGCTTAAATGGTTTCCTCTTAGAATTTCATAATTAAATTGAAGTACTACAAGCATTAGGCAAGGTTCCTAGAACACAGAATACATCCAATAGCAGCTGATTGTCTCTTTCTCTATAACAAATTAATTACATAGACATTAACTATGTTTTATCATTATATAAACATACTAAGAGTACAAGTGCATGACCTTTAGCTTATATAATGTGCTTTATTCTAATATATCATTTGAAATAATCATCTTTTGAGGTCATGCCTTTCCTTTTAAGTCAATGACTTACCTGATCACATTCTCTGGACAAAGCAGATCTATTTTTTTTTTTTTTTTCAGTTTTCGTTTTTCTGTAAACACATTCTAAATAACTGTTCCTAATACTGATTTTCAGTTTCTACATTGCCTTCAATATCAGTGCTTTTCTTTGACCCATAGAATAAAGCTTTTCTACATGGACTATAGCCATAAACTTCCAAAACCTCTTGACATAACATTTGTTATAACTCTTCTCTTTAAGTTGCAAAGCAGATTGTGTGTGTTTTTTTCACTGTCTTTAAAAGATCTGGATTTTTCTTAATTTATCACAGATTCTTGATGAAGTAACATTTAAAAGGAAGGCAAAGTTTAGTGTTTTATTGAACAAGACTTCCCAAAACTTGAAATGTGAAATTATTTTTGAGCAATGCCCTGTTTTTTCTAACAAAGATATTTAAGGTAGGGGTGTGTTCTATCCTTCCACACAATAAGCGACTGAAAACAATTTTTTTAAAGATTTTAAAATAATAGCATAGATGCATGCTGAGTTCTGTTAAAAGGAATCATGGTATCAATTTAATTTTTTATGTGGGTTGTGAAATACATTTAAAGAACTTTATCACAATATACATGATTGTGTATTCAATACATACAATATGCTTTTCAAAAACATCTTCTTTGTTTCATAGCTAACCTTGCTGCTGTCGTGCATATCACACCAGGACTATTCTTTTGTCTCTCCATAGGAACTCTTTTCTTATAACCTTCAGTAGCTATACACAACGAAGAGGTAAAATACCTTGAAAATAAGGTACACTTAGCAAAAGGTTGTATGCCTTCCTATTCTGCAATCTCTCTCAGTCTCTTTTGAAAAGTTTCATTTAAATGTCTATATTAATGATGTTTATGTGTGGGTGTCTTTTTCAATTTCAGGGCAGCTGAATGAACTTCCTTTAAAGGACTAAAATTCAAGTGCACTGAGTTAAGGACAGTGGTAAGTACAATACGAATAAACTTATGAAAAGGTTTCCACTCATCTATGACTTGAAAACTAGTTTTGATGCAGGATGTTTTGTCATGAATATGTCCCTACTGATACAAGGAGAGCCAAAGATCTTTATGTTCCCACACTCATATAAGCCAAATTCATTTTGTTATGTTATGTATGCATATTACACATATATATTTCATAAACATTTGGTTTGAAATGCATGCAAGGATTATTTATAATTATTATTAAACATAAAATGCTCTAATATTTATGAATTGGACCTTCCAATCATGTTATAGTCATTGGTATTGAGTAGGAACTTTAAAAATCCAACACTAGGCAACAAAGGAAAAAAAAGAGAGAGAGAAAGAACTCATGAACAGGGACAATGATATGGTGATTGTGAGGATGGAGGTGGAAGAGAGTATGGGGGGGATAAATGGTGATAGAGAAAAATAAAATTGCTTAACAAAACTGATATTCACTAGTAAAATAAAATAATAAAATAAAATAGAAAAATCCAACACTAGGCCCTGAGTAGACTTGACAGGATTTATACCTATAAACTTATGGATTGGAGAGCAGACAAACACCATGTCTGTGTTCTATATTTTTATGGAAGTTTGCATTAATCCATGCAACAATGAACCATGTTTCCAAAATCCTTGTGGAGCTAATGTTTGATTACATTTCATATTTGAGGTTAACCTTAAATCATGATATGCTTTCCTTATGTGAGTGCAACAACAAAATGGTGGCTTTCAAAGACATGGGAACCAATTTACACAAGACAAATAAAACTTAACTCCAAATGAATTAACATTTACTGTACCTTTAAAAATATTAGCTGTGGCACCAGAGATTGTTAGGTCAAGCAAAAGGCCAGGGAGCCATGGTCTCTTTGAGTTTCTGTATTGCACACATGGTAAGCTATTGTTTGAGCACATGATGCAATTCCAAGACAGAACCCTTAGAATAACATGATTTACTGAATTTATTTTTAAAAACTTTGACTCAAAACTCCTATGATCAGCTAACAGAAAGATCAGCATTACTTAGAACTTTAAAATACTAGTAATGTATAAAGTTTTTCCTTATTTGGCTCCTCAAGCGTTATTTTAGCTGTTAATATTACATTTTGAGGACATACATAAAGCAAACATTCTTCTCAGGCACAATGTAACTACAGTTGACATCAGCCAAGCTAATACTACGAAATTCCCTCATTCTTTTACTTTTAATGTCACTTTCTATATTTTTATAGCAATACAAGAAACATAAAAAACTGGATTATTAGGCTAAAACTGGTATAATCTAGGAAGATTATATATATACTAGTGGCCTGGTGCATGAAATTTGTGCAGGGGGGGAGGCGTTGTTCCTCAGCCCGGCCTGCACCCTCTCCAATCTAGGACCCCTCGAAGGATGTCCTACTGTCAGTTTACAGGGATCGGGCCTAAACCAGCAGTTGGACATCCCTCTCACAATCCAAGACTGCTGGCTCCAGCCGCTCACCTGCTTGCCTGCCTGCCTGATTGCCCCTAACCACTCTGCCTGCTGGTCTGCTCGCCCGCAACTGCCCCCCGCTGCCGGCCTGCTTGCCCCCAAATGCCCCCCTGCCAGCCTGATCACCACAAACTGCCCCCTGTGCCAGCCTGATCACCACAAACTGCCCCCCCTGCTGGCCTGCTCGCCCCTACCTTCCCTCTTCACTGGCCTACTCATCCCAACTGCCCCCCTGCTGGCTTGCTCACTCCAAACTGGCCCCCCCCCACTGTCCTGATCACCTCCAACTGATCCCCACTGATGACCTCCTCACCCTTAACTGGCCCCCCTGCTGGTCTGCTTACTCCCAATGGCCCCACTGCCCACCAGCCTGATCACCCACAACTGCCATCCCATCCTGGCTTGATCACTTCCCAGCGACCCAAGCTCCCAGCCCCTCCTTTTTTTCTTTTTTCTTTTTTTCAGTGCCTCCTTGAGCAGAGGCCAGGGCCAGCTGGAAGCAAGTATCTGGGATTTATTTATCTTCTATAATTGAAACTTTGTAGCCTTGAGTGGAGGCTAGGGCTGGCCAGGCAGGCAGGAAGCTTGGCTTCCTCCATCGCTGGGGCAACCCAAGCCTCCTGCTCACTCCAGTTCCATAGCCACCGCCATCTTGGTTGGGTTAATTTGCATACTTGCTCCTGATTGGCTTGTGGGTGTGGCTTGTGGGAGTAGCAGAGGTACAGTCAATTTGCATGTTTCTCTTTTATTAGTGTAAATATATATATACTGAGTGGCCAGATTATTATGATCTCTGAACGCATAATATTCTGGCCACTCAGTGTATATCCTATATAATAAAGGCTAATATGCAAATTGTCCCTTCGACCAGGAGTTCGACAGTTCGACCCACAGGCAGGCTGGCCAACCGCCCATGTTCCCTCCCCCTGGCCAGGCTGGCCCGACACGAATTCATGCACCAGGCCTCTAATTATATATATAAAAATAGAGGCCAGATTATATGAGTGGCCAGATTATTATGTGTTCAGAGATCATAATAATCTGGCCACTCAGTGTATATATAAATAATATAGTAAAGCCAAACAATAATGAACATTGTTCTCATGGTTTATTCCTGTGGCAGAGTCCCTAACTTAATCAGCGCAGTGGTAATAAGGCCTGTCAAAGATCAAAGTCCTCTATTGATTACATTTTGCAGCCTTGGATGTTATCATGAATCTTAAGATAAAATGTCAATGACAATTGGACCAACCTAGCAATGATTGATAGCTTTCTCCCCAAAACATTTCAGACACACACACACACACACACACACACACACACACACACACACACACACACACAAAGGTAGGTCCATAGTTCTTTTTACTTTTCACTCTCTCATGTCTATAAAAAATAATTCAATTCACCTTAAACCAAAAAAATCTCTACATTTGGGCAGCTTAAGCTATAGAATATCAAAAAAGCATGTTGGACCTTTGAACATAAAGTGAATTCAATCCAGTTCAATTGTGTTACCATTCTTACCTTAGGTTGTACCTGCTGTTTGTTCTTACAAACATGAGCTTCAGAATGTGCCAGTTGACATTATTCACTACTTTCTAATAGTGAAATAATTTTTGATTTAGGAAATAGGCCAATTGTTGCTTTTGTAGTCAAGCACAATAATAAAAATAAGAAATATTAATATAATTGTAATAAAATTATATTTGAATAAATTTAGAAACTAGAAAATATTTTTAATATTAATCCCACCCCATATATTAAAACTCAGGTTTGGTTTCTTTTTTTAAAATATGAAAATCATTTTTCCTAATCATAAATTAACACAAGCTATGAAAGTATATATCTTGTTTTTTAAAGAACAATAAAAATGAAAATAAATTAAAGTCCCCTTTTTCTCCAGCAATCATTGATTGATATACTGACATTGAATTGAGCACAGTATTTAAGTCAGAAAGAATGGTCTTCAAATCTGTGCACTAGATGACTATAAGATCTACTTCAAAAGAGCTCATCAGGATTTCTTTTCAGACTTTCCTTATGAGAAGAAAACATCCCCTTGTCTCATTATTTGGATAGGACTCATTCGTTACAAGAGACCTAGAAAGAACAAAACCAAGTGTTGAGGATTTTTAAACATGCTTTTCTATTTGCCATTAAGAACTTTTATCAGTCTATCCATCCAGGAAGCATTATTCTGCCTCATCTATATTTCATGTTTTTAAACTTCCTCTAGTTTTCTCAAGTGCTTTCAACAAGCTCCAAAATATTTCACTGTGAGATGGTATTCCTTTTCTTTACCCAAAGACGTTATTACTTCCCTATCATTTTTATTTTATTCTTGGTCTCATTTTTCTATGATGAAGATTGGAGGTGTCAATAAAACTTCATGCAAAATCATTATTTCTATTACCATCCAGATGTTTATCAAAGGAGTAGTAAAACACATAGTCTTCTTGATAATGGTTAATCCTCAAAATTTCGTTCAAAATACATATGGCAAAAAATGTTTGGTGAAGGGACACAAGGACTTAAAAGGTTAGCAATAGTAACTAGAAAAAATATTCTACTGAAGAACAGGAACAAGCTAAGTTTCACTACAGCATGAGTTCCCAACCAGATCATCAATGAGTAATGATCTTGGTCATTTTTACCCTTCTACATTAAAGTGATCTGCAGTATCATCAAATAAATGTTCTTCACAAATCCAATAGGCAAGCTAATTTATCTACATGCCCCCCTAACTTGTACAGGCTACGTTTTTCCAACTTTTATTGCAGAGAAAGATCTGCTGAGAAAAGATTTATATAAAGTCAGAGGAAACACTTGTTCTAAACACCATAAAATTTTCAGTCACAAACATATACAAATATTTTCAAATAATAAAATTTCACAAGGCATTTAAAGAGTATTAACAATGTGAAGGAGGACATATAATAATGGATCCCAGCAGGAAAATTTTAAACCACTTTGAATAACATTTTAAATTATTATCACAGGTGACTAAAAATATAATCAGAAAACCCATCAATCGTTGTGACCTTTTATAAATATGGAGTGAGTGGTGGAAAGGCAACATGGCTTAAAAATCAAGTGAGTGATTTTAAAGATAAATTGTCCTATATAATAAAGAGGCGATATGCAAATTGACCATCACTCCAACACACAAGTTGGCCACCCCCATGTGGTCAAAGATGGCCACCCCCATGTGGACACAAGATGGCCACCACAAGATGGCCAGCAGGGGAGGGCAGTTGGGAGGAACCAGGCCTGAAAGGGAGGGCAGTTGAGGGTGACCAGGCCTGCAGGGGAGGGCAGTTGGAGATGACCAGGCCTGCAGGGGAGGGCAGTTTGGGTGGACCAGGCTGGCAGGGGAGCAGTTAGGCATCAATTAGGCTGGCAGGGGAGTGGTTAGGGGGTGATCAGGCTGGCAGGCAGAAGCGGTTAGGGGCAATCAGGCAGGCAGGCAGGCGAGCAGTTGGGAGCCAGTAGTCCTGGATTGTGAGAGGGATCCCAGATTAGAGAGGGTGCAGGCTGGACTGAGGGACACACACTCCCCGTCCCTGTGCAGGAATTTTATGCACTGGGCCTCTAGTTAGATAATAAAGTAAAAACAGACACAATAAACAGAAAAACATGAAGAATATAGAAAGTCTGACAGCCACCTAAAAATATTTTCAAAGAAGAAAGTATAAAAAAATGAAGAAAGGGACCAATCAGAATACAATAGAACATTCCCCTAATTTGAAGAAGTTTCAGATTGATAAAAAAAAAAAAAAAAAAGAAAGCTGGAGAATTTATGAGAAAAAACACACAACTCCTAGATACAACATTGCAAACTCTTAAGAATAATAAAAACAAACAAATAGACAAAAATACTCTGAAATTTTCTACAGAGAAGTAAAAGTTACTCACATGGAGGATGGTCCACTAAATACTTCTGGATCATTTAAGTGAAAATAAAATACTGACAAAGATGTTCTTATAGGAAACAAGGAGTAAAAAAAAATGTCTTCAGATTCTGTGTTAAAATATTTGTTTTTAAAAAAATATATTTGGAGTATTACATTCTCTGCCCTGCCAAACTACCAAGAAAATGTGAGACTAATATAGAATCAGTTTTAAATTCTAGTTTTATAATGCCATAATTCAGAAAATTTATCATCCATGCACTATATATGACAGATAATAATTGTAGGAAACTAGACAGAAAATAAGGAGAGTTTATTTAACATTAACATTTGGAATAATTATTTTTTGAAATGTGAATTTTTAATTCCTTAGTATCATATTTTATTTTGTATGGGTCCATTCATATTTTTTACTTTAAAGCACAAAATATTTAGAAAAGCATATTGTGAAAGCTGCCTCTTAGTATTTGATTATTTGAAATTAATCTAGACATTGCACAGAAGACAATATTTAAAGCACAGAATGAAATTATGTAAAGGCTGGCAACATAAAAAATCTTATATAATAAAGAGGTAATATGCATATTGACCATCACTCCTACACACAAGATGGCCACTCCCATGTGGTCAAAGATGGCCACCCCTATGTGGACACAAGATGGCCGCCACAAGATGGCCAGCAGGGGAGGGCAGTTAGGGGTGACCAGGCCTGCATGGGAGGGCAGTTGGGGATGATCAGGCCAGCAGGGGAGGGCAGTTGGGGGGGACCAGGCCAGCAGAGGAGGGCAGCTGGGGATGACCAGGCCTGCAGGGGAGGGCAGTTGAGGGTGATCAGGCCTGCAGGGGAGGACAGTTAGGAGCAATCTGGCCAGCAGGGGAGCAGTTTGGTGTCGATCAGACTGGCAGGAGAGTGGTTAGGGGGTGATCAGGCTGGCAGGCAGAAGTGGTTAGGGGCAATCAGGCAGGCAGGCAGGCAAGCAGTTGGGAGCCAGTAGTCCAGGATTGTGAGAGGGATGTCCGACTGCCCATTTAGATGTGATTGGGCCTAAACGGACAGTCGGACATCCCTCAAGGGGTCCCAGATTGGAGAGAGTGCAAGCTGGGCTGAGGGACACACACATTCCCTCCCCTTCCCTCTCCCTTCCCCGTGCACAAATTTCGTACACTGGGCTTCTAGTGGTAATATAACTAGCGAAAATTAAGAGATAGAATGATGAAGTAAAAGAAAAATTAAGTTACATAATTTCTTATTTTTTATGGCAGAAATTCATTAGACTGTATTCATTTTACAAGTTAGTAAATCACACATCAAATGAATCTACTTTTTGGAAATTTGAGGGGCAACTAAAAGAAAAAAAACACAGTAAATAGTGAGATTGGCTGGTGATAGATATTGGAGAGGGAAGATGCCAACTGGATTTTATATTTTATTTAATTCACCATATACTGTGAATTTTTTAACCAAACAAATGGATTAGTCTTATAATTAAAACTTTAATAAAAACACATTGAAGCAAATATTGTATCTGACAATTGCTAGCTTAAAATAAAGTATAGTTTTGCTTTACCATTACAAAAGCCATAACTTCAGAAATGCCTTAAGAGCATTAAGGTGTGATCTGTAGCAGATTCAGAGAATAAGTACTTTATAAAATGAGAAACTATGATCTTTGACCAAACAGAGAACTTGAATAAACCCAGAAATGGCCAAAGCTCCCTACCCTGCTAGCTTACTCTGAAGTGCCATCAGTGGTCTCCCATTAGCCACAGTTATTGAGTAGAATGCAGGATAGACTGCAATGGCCCACTGATCTGAGAGAAGAACCCAGGACTCATCAGGGGATAAATTTTATGGTAGTCCCAATTGTCAAAAAACAAAGCAAAACTTCATCATAGCTGGTATTGAATAGGTGAATGTTCCTAACCTCATATGAAGTGGTATTTCTTAGGGAAAAGAGGTATTTGAGATCAGATGGCCTTGGGTTTGAATTCCAACTTTACCCTGTGAGCTGAAATATCTCAATTAAGGAAATTATGCAAAATAGCACTGCTCTTAATTAAGTTTCTTCACCTTCAAATACAGATAACAAGATCAACTATTTGAGGTTGTATTATGACTTATAAATAAACTAGAGGCCCAGTGCACGACATTCATACACTCGGGGTTGGAGGGGGGTCCCTCAGCCCGGCCTGCACCCTCTCGCAGACTAGGAGCCCTTGGGGGATGTCTACCTGATGGCTTAGGCCCACTTCCCAAGGGGAGCGGGCCTAAGCCACGGTCGTACATCCTTAGCGCTACAGAGGAGGCAGGCTGCTGCGTTCGCCAGCTGTCAGCCCGGCTTGTGGCTGAGTGGTGCTCCCCCTATGGGAGCACACTGACCACCAGAGAGCAGTTCCTGAGTTGAGTATCTGCCCCCTGGTGGTCAGTGCACATCATAGCAACCGGTCATTCTGCCGTCTGGTCAATTTGCATATTACCCTTTTATTATATAGGATATGTTCTTGTTTAGGATCTCTTGTAATTCTTTTTATGATTTAGATTCTAGAATAAGCAAATTAAAAGTATAATTTATGTGAACATTTTCATTGTCGTTACTAAGTACAACTCAAGGCATCATAGAATAGTAGAATCCCTTTCTTGAGAGAATCACACATAAAAGTCATTAAAGGGCCTAACATTGTCTGTCAGCTGAGCTGTCCTAAATCAGTGAAGAAATTTGTGACAAGAGATCCTGGTTTTGTTTTACTATTTGAATGTTACTTTCTTTTAAAGCTTGATATTAGGGACTTTATCAGATTGCTTCCTCCATCAGTGACATAAAGGACCAATGACAGTTAACTGCCATACTTGATTTTTCAGATGCTAAACATCTTACAACTAAGAAGTCATTTCATCAAGCATACAATTAAAGGAGGTAGTTTCCTATAGAAAAAGTTGGACTTAGAAATGCCCTAAATGCATAAAAAGATGTGTTATCCAAAACTAAATTGAGTTGTTCTCATTTTTTACATTTATTAGTATAACTAAATTCCCTTTTTTACCACATGCCTCAACCAGTGCACAAATTTGCTCCACTAGGGATTTGGCTCTAGGAAAACAACTGCAGTTGAGGGGAAAATATGATTCAGCATTTTCCCCATGAAAAACAGGGCTATTTTAACTTGTTTTTACATTTACAGTGAAACATGTACATGTTGACATCTATATTTTATAAACTGGTTTTCCATTTTACTTGAGGGATTTGCGGAAGTTGCCCTAAATGATGTGCACAATCAAACAAATCCTAACTTTCGTTTACTCCATATTATTTTATAGCCGCTGTGCTTTTAGAAGGCCACTTATTCTTGAGGCTCATCTGCAACTAGATTCTTGTTCCACCCATCTCCTTGTTATATATCAGTATCCATTTACAGTAGGTCCCAGCATATCCAATTCATTGAGTGTCTGATAAAGAACATGTCCTCATTCATTTTTATGAAGTTCTAAATTAGATTGGGACATTGTTTTTCCAAGGACAATAATATCAGAATGATTTCTCTACTTTTCCATCCTCAGCTTATTCCATTGAGACTATTATTTTATTTGGTTTTTCTTCCTGGAACTTCCTTTAGCATAGACTGTCTCCCCAAATCAAAGTTTTTAATTATTTACAATAAGTGTTTCTAAGTAGGATTAATGTACCAGCACTTAAAGTCAATTCCCTGGCTCCCCAAGGAAACTATCCTCCTTACACATTGCACTTAGCTGATACAGACTATGAAAGTATCTGTAGTTTATACTTGGGCCTTAACTTTTTGCTGTTAGCTTCTTTTTTTTTCATGATTATCCAGGGCAATAAGGATATGAGCTATTCTTAATGTTGCTGCCGAAATGCACTCTTCTCTGCAACCTGATTGACTTGTTGGAAGGAATTCTGAAGAGCACTCAGTTGAGATAACCACTCTATGAGGGGGGAAAGCAGACCTGTACAATGAGCTCACGCAATCTCAATCTTGTGTACTTTTTTTGCATTCTGCACACTCTTTCCAAAATGGACAAACACATTGTCTATTCAGTGTGGCATGTGGACAAGCTGTCTTAATTGCATTTCACACTGTCTTCATATAATTTTTTTTAGAAATGCTAAAATCTAAAGAATTTACCAAATGTCAAAAAAAAAAAAAGTCTCTCCTTCTATTCCCAAAGTTTAACTTTTCTCAGCTTTTATGCAAGACCTGAAAGTTCCTCCCTCCACCAGAGCCAGAAGAGAGCCTGGGAGAGTTTTAGTCCCTCTGTTCCACTCATTCAGGTTACATTGCTCCCTGCCTATACTGCACTCCTGTCCTCTTCACCAACCAAACCTAGATCTTATTCCACCAGACAATTTTTTTCACACCATATTATCCCTATCATTCTTGTAGTTCCCAAGCCTACCTACACACCTTCCTTATATAATTTGTACCCCACTGTCCACTGTTTAAGAAAGTGTTTTGACTTTATTTTAAACTATATTTCAATAGAACAAAATTGTGTCCATTTATCTGTTTTTATTTACAGATCTCAAATGTAAAAGGGCTGGTACATCATAAAAAACATACTGAATTTAGAACACCTTCGTGTAATCCTTAATTCTGCTACTGCTAATGATAAAGAATTTGGTTAGTTACTGAATCTTTCTAAGCCTCTGTTTTCTCCCCTCAAAATTAGAGATAATATCTACTTCATATCACATATCAAATGAGAATATCTGGAAAATCTTTGCAATTTTCCCAAGAATAAAGTAAATATCCAGTAAATCCTTGCCCATTCTGCGCCACGTTTCATGTTGAGTGTCTCTGTCACTTTCAGTCCAAGTTGTAACAATTTTATTACAAAATGTGAGCATATTTTGTAACAAGTTATAATCCATTCCATTACAGTATCACCACACCTATAAATTTTTTTTTTAGCTACACCCATACTCCCTTGGGCTACAGATCAGTATATTCTGGGACAATTAAGGCTCCCAAGAAGCCCTCTTTTCTGTAAGAGTCTAAAAAGCATGTCTTTAAAATCTGTTGAAAGAATGAATGTTTTCTGTATAGAACTGTTCTGTGTACTTTCAGTGTGGTTACCGATTTCTGTCCTGCTAGAGTGAATTAATTTACATACGCATTACATCATTCAGAGACTTCTTTGGCACTGAACTTTGAGAATGGTCCCATTTTAGGCATTGATGCACATTAAAAATGGAATAGGCAATGCTCTCTATCCTCAAAGAAGTTATGCTCCAGAACAGGCAGCTGGCCCACTTCTCTAGTTTAACAACCCCTACTCTAGAATATACTCCTAAAAATGACCATTGTTTAAACATGTCAGAAATAAAATTGTGCAGGAAAAACATCCCTATGTACAAGGTGCATTATACATTTGGGAGGAGAAAGTATTTAAAGACCACGCTTCCCTTCTCTTCCCTACATTCCCCTTCCCTCCCTCAGGTATATCCGTTCCATGACTCAAGAATAAAACTTACGAATTCATTCTTTCCATTTATTTGGATAGCCTCTGAATAAAATTATGGTGATGGTGCCATGATTCTTAGAAGCCTTTTTGCCTAGCTAAGAGAGTGTATATGGCACTGTCTCAAATTTTTCTTAAATTTTAACACAGGATCTTATAGTAGCTCCTTTATCTTGACCCTGAGATCATGGTTTTACTGGCAAAACCCTGGATTTGCTCATTTCCTAGAGGCTATTTCATTATTTGAACATCTTTTTCCAGGAGAAACTGATTTTATTCTTGAAGCCAGCAAAACTTAACTCAAAAAAATTATATTTGAAAACTAAGCAAATGTTTTCTTTAGTTTATATATAAAACATCATATACAGCTAAAGTAAATAAAATGGTCCTTTCAACATTCTTCCTATAAAGTCTCTCTGAAAATTTCATTGACCAAATCCACATGTATATTTTTTTTAGCTTCCATAGTACGACAAATTGTAGCCAAAGTATTGTTAAACTTTCTTCTACTACATTTTTTTCCAGCTCCCAATAAAAAATGTTCTTCGCATTTTTTCAAACTTCACTAACAATCTCCTTGAAATGATTTCAGATTCAACCTTAGCAGATTCAGAGCCAACACCACATATTTTAGGTTTTCCTTAAAGCATCACTCTGGAAACAAATTCTGTTCCTGTTAGTTATTGAGGCATAGAAAGCATTCCCAAAACTTGGTGGCTTCAAACCAGTTTTTTGTTTTTGATGTAAACTGAGGATAGGGGGTTTAAATAATTTGCCTGCGATGGGTGAGCTAGTAAGTGGCAAGTCAGGATTTGATCCCACATCCATATTATGTTCACTATAAAATGACACCACTTCATGGTATAGATTCATTAGTATTCATTTCTATATATGGAAAAATATGCTACTTAGATATTTATATTCTAACTTCCCATATCAATTATATCTCAACAGAATTGGGAAATAATTATTTTTCATCTCTCATGTTTTATATTGATTTGACTAGGTTATACAGCTCTGCTTCATTGATTTTGAAGCAAAGTCATCTGGATATCTAAGTCCCCAAGTATCCAAGATGGCTTAATTCAC
Source organism: Ia io (assembly GCA_025583905.1). NCBI lineage: Eukaryota > Metazoa > Chordata > Mammalia > Chiroptera > Vespertilionidae > Ia > Ia io. The sequence continues at coordinate 45,979,829 of JAJQQW010000009.1, read as the reverse complement.
TTAGCGGGTATGCTGGCTGCTGACTGAGCGTTCAACTGGGACTGTCAACCACAATGCCTATCTATTGCCTCTCCTTGTGGCTTGGTTCTTTCACAGCACAGTAGCTGTATTCCAAAAGGAAGTGTTCCAGGATGTTCCCAGTTGTGAGGAAGCAAAAGCTGCTAGTACTGCTAAAGACTGAATGCAGAACTAGAAGTAAGTCACTTCTGCAATTTTCCATTAATTAAAGCATGAAGCCCACACAGATTTAAGGGGTGGAGATAAAAAACCCTCACTTAAGGTGTAATGCCAAAGTATCGGGGACGTCTTTCTCCAACTATATGTCAGGTACTGGTGTTGCAGAGTAAACAAAGAAAATCCTTGCCTTCTGTGAACTTATAATTTAGTTATGAATACAAAATATATGTACACATAAATTTAAATATATAATAAATTAGTAAAAAATATAAGTTAGGTAGTGGTAAGTATTGTGATAAAGAGAATAGGAAGTGACCTTGTGTGAAAGCTGCAGTATTTAATAGGGTTCCAGAGAAGACAGCCACAAGGAGGTATCTTATTTGAGTAAAAACTTAAAGAAATAAGAGAGCAAGTCACACAGATTATCAATGATAAAGCATCCTAGACAGAGTTAGTACAAAAGCTCTGAGGTTGAGAGTATGTCTGTACCTAACAGTCCCACATGCCACTGAATCATATCCTATATAATAAAGAGGTAATATGCAAATTAACCCTCACGCCCTTATAAGATGGCTGCCTACAACCAGGCCAGCAGTAGCGTTAGTGAGGGATGACCAAACAACTGAACAAGCAGGCTGTGTGGGGTGATCAGGCAGGCAGGGGGATTAGTGAGGTATGACCAAATGACTGAACAAGCAGGCTGCATGGGGCAACCAGGCTGGCGGGGGGGCCATGAGGGGCAATCAGGCTGGTGGGGGGGGCAGTTGGGACCAACCAGGCCAGCAGGGGGGGCAGTTGGGGGCGACCAAGCCATAAGGGGGGACAGTAAGAGGCAACCAGGCCGGTGGGGGGGGGCAGTTAGGGGTGACCAGGCCAGCAAGGGGGGGCAGTTGGGGGTGAATAGGCTGGAAGGGGGGACAGTGAGGGGCAACTAGGCTGGCAGGGGGGCAGTTGGGGGTGACCTGGTGGGCAGCCTGGGGCAGTTAGGGGCAACCAGGCTGGCAGGGGGGCAGTTAGGGGCGATCAGGCTGGTGTGGGGTGGGCAGTTATGGGCAACCAGGCAGACAGGCAGGCAGGTGAATGATTAGGAGCCAGCAGTCCAGGATTGTGAGAGGGATGTCCAACAGGGATCAGGCCTAAACCAGCAGTTGGACATCCCCCGAGGGGTCCTGGATTGGAGAGGGTGAGGTTAGGCTGAGGGGACCCCACTCCCATGCATGAATTTTGTGCACTGGGCCTCTACTCATTACATAATTACCACAGTAAATAAAAACACAGCTGAAGAATCTCAGTAATCATATGATGAATGTGCTCTCATATTGAGTCAGACAATTGTTACTAGTATATTGCTTCTTCTTATCATTACATAGTTAGTGAAGATGATGATACTTGGATCTCAGAAAAAAATGTTCTCTAGTTCCTATGGCACCTGAAATCATTAGGTGCCATAATAACTAGACAGACTATTGTCAAGCATACTGAATACTTATGAACAAGGACAAATAAATTTGTTTATTACTAAATTATGAGTTGAAAAAGAAGTGGAGATTTGGGAAGTTAGAATATAAATATCTAAGTAGCATATTTTGCCATATATGGAAATGAATACCAATGAATCTATGCCATGAAGTGGTGTCATTTTATAGTGGACATAATATGGATGTGGAATCAAGTCCTGATTTGCCACTTACTAGCTCTCCCATCACAGACAAATTATTTAAGCCCCCTAGCCTCAGTTTACATACTTATAAAATGAGGAAAATAATAGCTTCTATGAAGGGTCATGGTGAGCATTAAGAACAATAAAAGGCAAGTGCTAGGCATAGTACCAACCATAGGATGAGTGTATTAGTCATCTCAGGCTGCCATGACAAAACACTATAAACAAGGTGACTTAAACAACAGAAATTTATTTTATCAGAGTTCTGAAGGCTGAAAGTCTCAGATCAAAGTCCCAACATAGTCAGATTCTGGTGAGAGCTCTCTTCCTGGTTTTCGGACTTCCTACTCACTATGTGCTCACATGACCTTGCTTCTGTATATATACTTTGAAAAAGTAAGATATCAAGAGTTCAAGGGGTGGGGAAAGGTAATTCTCTGGTGTCTCTTCTTATAAGGACACTAATCCTACCATGAGGGCCTCATCTTCGTGACCTAATTTGACCCTAATAACCTTCCCACATGTTGTCATCTCTAAATATTATCACATTGGAGGTTCGGGCTTCAACATATGAATTTTGAGGGGGATACAAACATCTAGCCCATAAAAATGGGTAATCAAAAAAATAAAAAATATTTGAAATTATAAAAATTATTATTATAGATACTCTATTATTATTAAACTTACCACTAATGATAACCTGGGTCCTAGAAACCATTTTACTTATGGTTTCTCTTGCTAACCATAGTACTATGGTAGCTTTTATTTCCTTCATTAAAATTTTCTTTTTGTATTTACTATTAAAATACCTTACACTCAATGTGTGAAGGGTTGGATTGTAAGCTTTTTGAAAGCAACAGCCATGACACCTTCTTTTTGTTTTTTTTAAGCCCTGGCACCTATCACAATGCCTGGAATATAATAAATGTTTCATAGATGTGTGATGAATAAATAACTATAATTATACTCTCTACATTCATTCTCTTTAATTACTGGGCCTGCCGTGGACAAATAGAATCTGAAAGGGTGAGCAATAATATAACTTACCACAAACGAAGGCATACAATTAAAAATATATGTAAATACTTTAGAGACTCTATTTAGGTAGGATATTTGTTGATGAAGGCTACAATCTTAAATTTCATATGCTATCTCTTTGCATTCTGACAAGAAAAGTGTTTCTTTCCCACAGAAAACTGGCCATTGTAAAAGTCTTACTCTTACTGGCAGGAAAATTAGCAGACAGACCTGGCTCTGGTCGTTAATGGAAATGTAATCAGCAGTCTATCTTTAGGACGGTATGCTGCCATCACCGAATATCCACTTAGGGGGCAAGGCCAAGGCTGCAGGCAGCAGTCCAAAAGCATTAACATCCCCCAGGTGACAGCAAGAGGATGAAAAATGCTCATGGGGAGAGTACCCATTTCAAATTTTCTATCATTTTAAAAGTAAAACAGAAAGTTGGTCATTTTATATCAATTTGGTCTGCTGAGGTTCTCTAATTTGCCAATAAAAGGATATTATAAAAATTTACCACCATCCATCCAATGAGAACTTTCAGTGCATTTGTTATTTGAAGAGTGTGTTCCCCTGTCAGTAATGCAAATTAAGCTAACCAGTAAAAGCCTTCAGAATAGTTCTAGATTCTTCCCATGACACCCTTCACAATACACCCTTATTTCCCTGTAAAGCTACCTCCCCTGATATTGTTCTTCCCAAAATATGTCATTCAAGATTGTAGAACTACTTGTACTTTCTAATTATGCATATGATTATATGATTCTGTGTCTTTGTAAACTCTGCTGCTTTATCCTGGCATTCCTTTCTTCCCTGGTTTGTCTGAAAAAGTCCTTAATATCCTCCCAGACCAAAGATAGGCATCATTTCCACTATAGATAGGCATTATCCAAGAGGATAATCTCTCTTATCATTTTCTTTCTTGGAGTTCCTCCTCTGGATTGGGATGTATTTCTCCAAGTACATACTGCATTTTAATTACTTATTTAAAATGTCTATCTCCTCCCCTAGATTCTGGGCTCCCTGAGAGCAGGGTCTATAGTTGTGTTATTTTGTGTCTTAATTACCTAGGACAGTGTCAGACATATACATTTTGAATTTATATGTCCAGGTGAGTCTGGCTTCTAAAGGTCTATTAAAAGCTTCCAAAGAAGTTTTCAAAAGATAGGAAATCTATTTTTCCTAGTCCAGCCAAATATCAGAGTCAGATATTTGATTTTTTGAATCATCACCTGAGGATATGTTTTTACTAATTTTAGAGAGAGAGAAAAAAAAAATGATTTGAAAGAGAAACATCAATTGGTTGCTTCCCATATGCACCCTGACCAAAGATGGAAGCCAAACCTAGGTATATACCCTGACCAGGAACTGAACCTGAAACCTTCTGGTCTACAGGACAGTGCTCCAACCAACAGAGTCACCCAAGCAGGCTGGATTTTCATTTTAATCATTTAACATTTCGAACATTTACTCAACATCTGCTCTGAGTCAGGTAAAATGTTGAGTACTAAGAATTCAGTGTCAAATAAAGCGTTGATTTCCAGTATCTTCCATCCAATGAAAAAAAAAAATCTGTATTGATATAGGTATTTGTAATGCTGTTGGCAAGGTGTTTTAATAAAAACATGAAGAAATGGTTTTGGAAATAAAGAAAGAAGCAACTAACTCTAAAAGGGGATGAATAAAAGCTTCCCAGAGGACATCAGATTTGAAGAGAATGTTGGTGTTGAGTTACAGTTTTACCTGAAGGAGAGGGGGACTGGCAGAGAACATTAAAAGTAGAAAAGTAAAATTGGGTTTATGAAAGACACAGTTTACCACTCAATAGCTATTTCCCAACTTTTTACTCAACAAGAAGACCCCAGTTTTGTTCACCCTTCTGCAATAATTCCTTTCAAGAAGGTAAAGTCTCTCTCTAAGCACTGTGGTGAAAATTAAGACTGATTTAAGCCAGTTACCAAAAGATTGACAAGAGCATGTGATGCAATTTTGGTCAATGGAACAAGAGGGGATGTCTGAAGACTTGCAGGAGAGTCCTCAGTCTTTTAGAAAGCTATGTAAGGCAGGAAAAACTCTTTTTACTACCTGCAGACCCTGTTGTTTGAAAATGTGACGTGGAGCTGGTTCAGCCAACTTGTGACCATGAAGGGAACAAAAGCAACGTGTTCAAGATGGCAGAGAGGAAAAAGGAATGAGTCTAGATTTTTGGTGACTTCATTATGCCACCAAATCAACTAATACAGAATCACTCTCTCTGTGGCTTGTTTAAAAATGTGAAATAATAAGTGTTATTTTATGTAAGCCACGTAAGTCTTGTTTTCTGAAAACATCCAATTGATGTAGTATAAAAATGCAAATGCATAATGGATGTGGGAATGAGTAAAAAATGCCACATATAACTAAGGACATATTTTGGAGGGGATAGGTTTGGAAGAGTGAATAGTGAATAAAAAGAAGGGTAAGTCTGGAAATATAGGTTAAATTTAAACCCTGAAAGGACACCTCTGTTAAGAAATTCTCTGTCTTACTGTCTATGAAATCATAGACCCTAAACTGAAGAAGAGAAAGAAGTCTCAGGCACAAATCTGAGACTGATTTTAGAATTAACAGAATGTGGAACAGGGAATGAAAACAAAAAAAAAAGAGGGGGGGAATCTTTTAAGAAAATAGAGGGAAATTTTGAATTACATAGAAGTAAAAATAAATAATTGTTAAAGGGTCTTGAATGAAGAGGAAATCCACCCAAGAGAGCATCATTTTTTTTTTCTTTTTCTCTTACAAATGCAACAGAAATATTATTTAGAAGGGTTTGAATAGAGTAAAAATCAACAAGTGGAAAGAAATTAAATGTTAAATCAAAGAAGTACTGAGTATGCTATCATACTGGTCATTATATTTAATTACTCTTATACATAAAGTGTATTTAATTATAGCTCTCTCAATATAGTTGTAACTGCATCTTGTGAAAGCTCAGCCATCTAAATGAATACAGGGTCATACTTACTTGAGTGCTAACACCTGCTATAGTGTGGCTCCCAAAGAGTGGGAGAACAACACTCCATTTAATTACCTCATTGTGTTTATTAGAGGAAATTAATAGACATATCTCCTATGACCCTGTGCAGCCAATCAGTGTCAAAGAGAGGTCAACTAACATTCACTTGAACTCATTTAAAACCACATTTCTCATTTTAAGCCTTTGCCAGTTTATATCTACATAGTGCTTCATATTTTTAAAGATTGTTTTTCAAATATACTCATCCCATCAACAGTCATTCATTAAGCAAATATTTATTGAATATCAACTATATGGGATTATGCTAGACTCTGGAGATACAATGGTGTACAAAACACAGTTCTACCTCATACTCTCCTGAAGGAGGTTTTGAATTTCATTCATGCCAATGTCCATGACCTAATGTTTACCATCAAGTATGAGTTAAACTCATTCTGCTACTGTTTCCCTAATTTAAGTAGCACATACAATTATCATTCGTGATCAACTAGAAGATCTTGAGATTTTTGCAAACGTTCCTCTCTTTATTCTTGTCTAGTTTAAAAGGTTTGACTAAAGTTATAGTCTGCTATTTTTTATAAGACCACAATCTGTTTCTCAGTTTTAAAATATCATTTAAATATTTATGAATGCCCTGGCTCATTTAGTTGGATTGCTGTCCCATACACGGAAAGGTCTTGTTCTGTTGTGGGTCGCCCCATAACAGTCTCAGGTTCGATTCCTAGTCAGGCCGCATACAGGAGGCAACTGATAGATGTTTCTTTCTCACATTTATGTCTCTCTCTCTCTCTCTCTCTCTCTCTCTCTCTCTCTCTCCCTTCCTCTCTCTCTAAAATCATTATATATATATATATATGTGTGTGTGTGTATATATATATATATATATATATATTTATATAACAATATATATATTGTTCAAAACAGATTTAAAAGAATGGATAGATGATGAGTTTCTAAAATAGAGGTGTAAACACAATTCTCCAAAGGGAAAACTTCATCTCAGTGATTGAGTTCATTCATAACTAGTTCTCTTGTCCTGCTAGGAAAATAGCAGGATGATTTTACATCCCTACCTCCCTGAAATTAGGCAAGGCCATATGACTAGTTCTGGTCAATAGCTTGTGCTATGTATGCATTTCTTCTGTACTAAAGCATATTAACTGCTGGTGACTCTCCAGAATTTTTTTTTTTCTTTTGATGTGCTAAGAAACATGGGAATCATGTGTTTGGGACAGTGTGGTTTTAAAATAGCTCGTAGAGCCCTCAACAATCTGGGTTCCTGAGTGACTATGTCAATCTGCATGGGATAGTACTATCAATAAGAAATAGAGATTGGTGAATTGTTTACTACAATGTAAGCCTAACCTAACCTGACTAATATAGCCTGTTGTCTTGGGATCAGAGGCAGTGTTAGTGGTAAACCAGGTTGCTAACAGCTTTATTCTTTTTGTCTCAGTAAACAGTATGTTTCATCTGCCTCCATGAAAAAATCTGAACAGCCCAAGAAGTCAAACTCTAAGGTTGAATCTATAGACACAACACCCCACTGCCTCTTTTTATCTTCCTCTCAAAATAGGTGCCATTGATAGGAGCCAGGAAGGTATACAGTTATCTTCAAAGGCACCCATGAAGTAAATTCTTTGTCCACTTATGTTTTCCAGTCCTGAATTTCTCTTATATTTTCTAAATCCTTTGGTTATTTTTGTTCTTTAGAGCTAATCCATTACTCTTTGAAAATGCCTCTCTTGGTTAATGCCCTAGACTCAAAAAGATGCTACCAGCATATAGATTAGCCAGCTACTAGTATAATTGTAAACTTTGTGGTTATTCATAATATTTGTACTTCCAAAGAGAATAAATTGGATTTGCTTTTGCTGAGCCATTCCATTTACAGCTGTCATTAACATACCAAAAATGGTTTCCCTTTGTGTTCAAAGGTTATGCAGAATGCCAAACTTCCTCCTCAAAAAATGATGGAACAGCCATTTCAGATGGAATAGAAATCATGTCATTTCATTCACAGCATCGTTATGAATATCAATGCATTTAAAACATTTTAACTTTAAAATGAAGGCCTCATTTTTCCTCAGAAAGAAATAAAATTTCTTTTTCATTTCTAAGACTATACTAGCCAAACAATTACTTCTAGTCATAATTAACCTTTTGGCTATGAAAAAAAAAAGTATGTCCATTTTGTCTACTACATTTATAACATTTTTTTTCTGCACCTGATTTGAGTTCTAATTATGTCATTAATGAATTATGCAGACTTGAACAAATCATGTACTTTTTAAGAACTCTGAATATTAAAACTCAAACAAACTTTAGAGTCCTCTACAGCACCCTAATCCTAAATATGGGGAAATGAAGTTCTTACAGAAAATAGTATCATTTGATAAAAAGTTGGATGCAGGCCATCAGTGACTTCAATACTTCTACTCTGCCCCAATAATAGTTAATCACTTACCCTTCAACCACAATTAAAATATCATTGGATCAAGAGTAGCCTGACAGAATATAAACTACAGCACCCTAACTTCTCTTCACTATTCCTGAATCTTTAACTGCATTAGACTCTGCACTCTATTGCTTAAGAAATATGGCCCCTATGTGACAATTTATGCCTTAGTTGATTTCTACAAAATTAAACTCTGACTTGTCCTGTCGGAGTAGTAATGGCAAAGGTGGTAGTGGTAGTAGTTGTAGTAAGAATAGGAATAATAAACTCATTTCATATTAAAATAGGACTATGGTACATAGTAAACCCTCACTTAATGTGGTAGATAGGTTCTGAAACTTGAAGCAAAATGACATATAACAAAACCAGTTTTATCACAGGTTAACTGATATAAGCAAGAGTTAAATTCTTCCAGCATCTCATCAATATTACAACTAAATGATGTTGAACAAATGACATTACTCAAGGACCTGCTATTCTGTGAAGGGCAGATGTAAAACCTGAGGCACAGAGAGGGTACATTTCCTATCCAAAGTTCCATAGCTAGAAAGTGGCAGAGCTGGGACTGGATTTGAGGCACTGTAACTCCAGAGCCTGTCTCTTAACCACTATGCTTCATTGCTTCCTTCCTTCTATTAAGTCTGCTGATATAAGTTTTTATCTCTCTGTTCACCTTGTGACAATAACTTTGTAAAGCTTCTGTTAAGAAAAACGTACATTTCTAAAACAAATATATGAAACCTACCATTTATTTCTCCCTATCTTCATGTCATGACATTATAAAAGTAAAATCCAATTAGAGGGCAAAAAAAAATCTATAAAATTTTGGTTTGAAGTGATTAATATTTTTAACAATATACTGTTTCCTGGAATAAATTACTATGTGACAAACTTTTACATGTACTTATACATCTAAAGTTATTTTAATGCAAATATAGTCTATTTTAAAGTAGTGTTTATGATCATCTATTTATTAAGATGTATACAAATACATTCTCTTTCAAACTACCTTGACTTATTACTGTGATTGATGTTAAATATATTTTGTTTCCTTTATATATATAAAACCTCTCCTTCTTTTCCCTTATGCCTAAAGTATATTAGTAGCCATGATTACCGTATATTACTCTTTCCTAGATTATATTCAGTTTTCCAAGAAAACAAAGAAATTTTTAGTATAATCTTTTATCAGGCAATGTTGAAGAAATGTGGGATAATTTACATTAAAATCCTATGTGGTCATATAATAGGACTAAAGGCCTGGTGCATGAATTCGTACACAGGTGGGGTCTGGCTGGCCCACCCAGATAGGGGCCAATCCGGCCCGGCCGGCTGGGGGAAAGGGACATGGGAGGTTGGCCAGCCATTCCCACTGCCAGTCAGGGTGTGGGGAGCCAACTGGGGGTGGGACTGCCCAGGGAAGGGGCCCTGGGCAGTTGGCGGGCCGGCCACGCACACTGGTTGTACTCAGGTTGAACTCCCAGTCGAGGGGACAATTTGCATATTACCCTTTTTTATATAGGATTATTCACATCATTTACACACTGGGAATCATGTGACTAAAGAGTTAATAATGTTGGGCAATCATAAGATAGAGTTTGAGGTGCTTACTTTATCAATGACTCATCACTTACTAGTATTAGCAAGGACTTGCCATTTGGAGCAATCACTTTTAAACCTTATTTGGGGGATAGTTTTGAAATATTTTCCACTCTAATGTTCCTGGATCCCTTGTCACAGGGTATCACTTCTCAAATAGTAATAATACATGAAAATATTTTTAGATTTATGGAATACTTGCAAATGAAATCAAACCAATATGCATTCAAGATCCTATCTGTTTAAACAACTATTAACTATTTTAACAAAAACAAAACAACAAGAACAACAAAAAGAGGAATAAACTTAGGATGCTAATTTAAAAGGAAACACCAAGTTCTTTCTCTAAGTTAATCAGGATATATTACATGTATTTCATGAATATTAGTGTATGTTCGTCATTGTACTGCAACAAATAAACCCCAAAATTTTCTGGCTTATCACCATAGAAGTGTGTTTCTGGTCTGCAGAAAGCCTTCCATGTGGTAATTCAAGTACCAGGCTTCTACCATGTGCTGTTACTGCTCTCTGCTAGGGTCTCCTTTGTGCTCAGCCAATGGTGGAAAGAAAGCAGGCTCTTTGGAACATGTCACTTCCATTCATGTTCCATTAATAGAACTAGTAACAAGGCCCACAAGATGGGAGAGAAATGAAGGAGCTGCTTTCTAGTACTCACACTATACTCCTTAGTATGTGTGGGGGGGGGGGAGCAGGGGGGTTGAGGAGGTTGAATCTTTGTGGGACAGCTATCTGTGTATACGACAGCTAACATTTATATCAAAGTTCACAGACTGAAATGCATCCAGGGATGTTAATGAATGGAGCGGCTTGAATACAGAACTACATAAAGTAGAGGAAACTGTAGTGAAAATGAAAGAACATTCTCTGACTAAAGAGGGAAGATGATTCCCATGCAGAAAAGCATGCATAGCATTGGCAGAACTTTGCAAGAGAGAAAAAAAATATGTATTTAAAATGTGAAATCTCATGAGTTTTAAAAGTAAGCAAATAATTAGGGTGGCAAACACACAATACAGTGTATACATGATGTGTTGTGGAATTGTGCACCTGAAACTTGTATAATTTTGTTAACCAGTGTCACCCTAATAAATTCAATAAAAGGGAAAAAATTAAAAAGGTAGAGATTTTCCCATTGGATTACCCATTGGATTGCTGCTTAAGTTAATATTACTTTTTGGTTTACTGAGGAGTAACAGTTCTGAGTCCTTAAATAAATAAGGCATAAAATACTCTCTATGACACAGGCGTAGCTCTACAACTTTGCAGGTTCTTGGCCTGTCTCCATTTAGGAGGTTTTGGGTGCTTGAACTGATCACAGTTGTGAGCAAAAACATCCTAGCATCTCCTTTAGAGAAGATTCTCATCCAAGAAGTCTGGCTTTGTAACTGAGAACTTAGAGAAGGAATTTTCCCAGCCAAATAAGGCTTTTTGCACCTACATGTGATTAAAGGCCCATATTTTTGGCTAAATAAGGCAATGTACCTCCTGGTGTGAGTTTACAGGGGTATGAGATTATGGACTCCATCTGCTTCTAACTAGTGAGAGCTGTTCAATCACCACTCTTTCAACATTAATTAAGCACTGCCCTAGATACTGGGATTTAGCAGTAAGCAAGGGGCAACAGCCTTTCTCTCATGGCACTTACCTTTCTGTGGAAAACAGAAAGAGAAATAAAATGCATAGTGTGTTAGATGGTGATAAGTGCTCTAAGGGGGGTAAGGTGGGGAGAACAAGAAAGGTGTTCAACTTTCTTTAAGATAGCAGGGGAAGGTCTATCCGAGAAAGTGACTTTGGAACAATGATTTGATGAAAGTACAACATTCAGTAAAGAGAAACCAGGAATTCACTTAACTGCTAATTGAATTGGGCCACTGGCTACACCAGTTCTTCCCATCAGTGCATTTAGAGACACAGCAATAGACAGCCTGATGCACTCAGAGGCCACACAGACAACTTCCACCCATCCCTGCACCCAGGGCACCCACACTGGCCCTCAAAACCCACTCTCACCCAGTTCAAGAACCCATTTCTCAGAAAGAGCATCTCCTATTTACTAGGTGTACCAGTTAATAATGGCAGATTTTGTAATCAAAGAGAACACGATAATTTCAAGAGAAACATCAAAAGTGCTTTATTCAAAGTAATGTCCATCGCTAGCTACACATTTTCCCCATCTTTCAGGTAATTTGTGTATACTGCCGCAATAGAACGTTTCTTGTTTTGAGGCAAACCATTCAGAGACCCAATTTTCCACTTCTTCGTATGTTTTGAAGTGCTGCTCAGAAAGTGCGTGTGCCATCGATCTGAACAAGTGGTAATCTGAAGGAGCAAGGTCTGGTGAATACAGTGGGTGGGTTAATACTTCCCAGGCAAGATCTTTTAACGTGTCTTTAACTGGTTTTGAAGTGTGTGATGGTGTGTCATCATGAAACGAAATTACTTTGCTGTGTCTTCTGGCACATTCTGGTCGTTTCACGATCAAAGCGTAGTTCAAATTGATTATTTGTTGTCAGTAGCGATCAGTATTAACGGTTTCACCTGGTTTTAGAAGCTCATAATACACCACACCTTCCTGATCCCACCAAACGCAGAGCATCATCTTCTTTCTGAAGCGATTTGGCCTTGCAGTCGATGTTGATGGTTGACCTGGATCAACCCATGATTTTGTGCATTTGGGATTCTCAAAATAAATCCACTTTTCATCGCCAGTCACAATTCGATGCAAAAAAGACTTTCTTTCGTGCCAGTGAAGCAACATTTTACTGATGACTTTTCGGTTTTCCATTTGTCTTTCGTTCAGTTGATGTGGCACCTATTTTCCTTCCTTTATAATCTTTCACATTGCATGTAAATGATCGGAAATTGTTTGCTGAGCAATGTTTAATCTTTCTGCAAGTTGTTTTTGAGTTTGACATGCATCTTCATCTAATAATGCTTGTAATTGTTGGTCTGAAAACTTTTTTGGTTGACCTGGATGTTCTTTGTCTTTCACATCAAAATCATCACTTTTAAAGCATTTAAACCAGCATTCACAAGTATCTTGAGATGGAGCATGTTCACCATAAGCTTCACGAAGTGTATGATAACTTTTTCTTCAAAATAAAGTAATGAATTAAAACTTCCCGCAAATGCTCTTTTTTTTTTTTTGGCATGAAATTCGACGTTTTTAAGCGTAAAAATATTTATGATGTTAACATCTTCAGCAAATTTGACATGAAGTTTTGAAGATTGCTGTCAATACAACAAAATAGCATACATATCAAATCGCATATATATCAACATATGTATAACTCCATCTATTGAAAAAAATCCTCATTATTAACTGGTACACCTACTACAAGAGCTGGGCACCCAGCAAAATAAAAGGTCTGCCTAGTTATTTAGAATTTCTAGAATAAATTATTTGCAGTGTAGGCTTCAAACCTTTAAACAACACAAAGATGTAAATCTATCTTATATTGTAAAGGCACCAAAGCATCATTTGTTATTTTAAAAATAAAAAAGTCATTTTATTGACCGGAAAAAACATTGAAAGGCTACAGAAAATTATACAGAAAAAAAAAAAAGAAAAGAAAGAAAGAAAAGGAATAAAAACAAACTATTATTTAAGCAACCCACATCAACGAAAATAATGCAATTCAAACTTTCTGATTTATTTGACCTGGCCTCCATTATCATTTGCATGAAGCTTAATCAAAGACCTGCCATTCTGACAGTCCTTGCCAGTGAGGGAACTCAAGCTTTGATGTTCATATTCAGTGTTTCTGACTAAAAATCACATTGAGAGAAAGCAGCATTGGCTTTCCAGCTGTAATTAAATTCCAGCCTAAGGAAGCCATCCTTGGTCAGAGGCTATTTCTGCACTCATCCCCACCCCAGACAGAGTTCATACACAAGGTTTTACTGCCATGCATACCGCTGAGGTCAAATGCAAGACAGCTGATTTTCTCCTAAATAGAACTCAGCTGCCGATGCTGACCAGAGAGCAGACATATAAACACTAGCTTTTAGCATTTAGAGAGCAAACCTATGGCATGATTCAAGCCTCTCTTTCCTGTAGTATTCTTGATGCAAGAAATTATGGCACCCAGGTGGAAATATAGCTACACAATCCACAGTACAACAAACCTTCCCAAAGTAGAAAACTACCACCATGTGTATCTAGTCAAATTAATCTGATTTGAAATTTAGATATCAAATTTACTAATACAGGACTTTATATTTTGTATAAACTCTGAGTCTTGATATTTAACAAATGTTAACGATTATTTCAATTTTCTTAACAGTAAAATCTACCTCTACCACTGTATAATGGGTGGAGGGGAAAAGTAAAACCAATAAAATTGCCAACTGAAAAAACTCCTGGCATTTACTCTATAAAATATCTCTACCTGTGGATTATCAGTCAATAAAAAGCAAAAACTATACTTTTTCTGCAGTATGAGAGGGTTAGCCCAAGGCAAGAGAGTTGATCCTAAACAAACAGCAAAAGGAAGAATAAGCAATTAGATGGAGGAACTACAGTGGCTCCAAAGCTCAAGGCCAAGCGTCCCCAGTAACGTGCTTCCCAAGACCTTTGCTGCCTATCAGTGTAAAATGGTGTTACCTGAAGTTCATGATGCTTTTGCCAGGCAGGGAGGAAAGAGATTCCATACATCCAATGGGCCCTGCTTTAGATAACATGAATGCAAGTAACTCATTTCAGAAGTGTCTTAAAAATTACTATTTTGGGGGAGAACCAAGATGGTGGTGTAGGAAAACACCAGTACTTTCTGCCTCCCACAACTATATCAAAATTACAACTAAAATACAGAACAACCATCATTCAGAACAGCCTGAAATCTGGCTGAATGGAATTCCTACAACTAGATAAGTAAATAAAAAAGTATATTGAGACTGGTAGGAGGGGTGGAGGCACAGAATGGGTTGATGTCACACCCACATGTGGCATTTTTGTTTGTTTTTAATCAGAAGGGATATCTCAGCTGTGGAGGCCTCCCAGGAGGAACAAGGGTTCCCAGCCCAAAACCAGATGCCCAGCCCAGGGTTCCAGAGCTGGGAAGAGAAGTCGCATTATTTTGGGGCTGTACAAACCAGCAGGGATTGTGGCTGAGTGGCATGGAGGCTGCTGGAGACCCAGGCAGTTCCTCTTAAAGGGCTGGTACACAAACTTACACGGTCTACCTCCCTCTGAGCTCCAGTGCTGGGGCAGCGGCTTGGGGAGATCCAGGGACATATGGGGAGGAACTGGATTGTCTGGCATCAGAGCAAAAATTCAGGAGCGGCTTTCTCCCAGGCATGAGTGCTCATAGGGGTCATTGTTCCTATGCTGAGACCTCCCCCATTGCAGAGCCAGTCATCCATATCTGAGTTTGCATCAGCCTGGCTCAAACTGTTGGCTTCACCCTTGTGATTTCTTGAAACCCCACCCCATCCAATTTGTAGTTCTGCCAAGCTGTTTGCAGCTACTATTCCATATATATGGCCAGTCTAGGCTCAGGTTTCAGACTTTCCCAAAATCTCTTAAACAAGCATCAGCTGGCATCAGCATGCCTCATACCTATGAATAAGAGACAAAAGACCTGGCACAGGCAGCAGCCTTCCTTGCTTCACAGCTTGGCCTCATCTGGGTATTTCCAAGCTCAACACAAGTAGCAGCCACCCGTAGATCTTCCTGTAGCTCCTGCTGGGTGGCCCCAGGCAGTAGCTGACTTTGCACCTCCTGGGAGGCCCTAGAGCCAGTGCACCAATTAGACCATACTAGATTATAACTCTATACATCCATGAGCAACAGGCTCAAAGGACAGACTGAGTGAGCACCAAAGCCCCACTGAAGCAAGTCCTGCTCCATAGGGGCGTCTCCTGCACAGCAGCTCTTCCACTGTAGACACAGCTGGTCCTCATAGCTAGTTGGCCTGGAGGTCAATTCCTCCCAGTGACTCCAACAGCAATCAAGGCTCAACTACAACAAGACTGTGCACACAGCCCACACAGGGGCACACCTAGAGTGCCCAGCTCAGGTAACTGGGGAGATTGAGTCACTGGGCCTTACAGGACACCTATTACACAAGGCCACCCTACCAATTCCAGGAGACATAGCAGCCCTATCTAATACATGGAAACAAACACAAGGAAGCTGTCAAAATGCAGAGGCAAAAAAACATGTCACAAATGAAAGAATAGAAGAAATCTCAAAAAAAAAAAAAACTAAATGAAATGGAAGCAAACAAACTACTAGATACACAGTTCAAAACAATGATTATAAGATTGCTCAAGAGACTTAATGAGAGCTTCAAGAGATTTAGTGAGAATTTAAAGGATCTTAGTAAGAATTTCAAAGGAATGAAAAAGGACCAGTCAGAAATTAAGTATATACTAATTGAAATAAAGAATAATTTACAGGGATTCAACAGTAGAGAAGAGAAGTCTGAGAATCAAATCAATGATTTAGAATATGAGAACTTCCCCCCAAAAAAATCAGAAGTGCAAAAAGAAAAAAAGAACCCAAAAATGTGAAGCTATTGTAAGGAGGCTCTGGTACAACTTCAAGCACACCAACATTCACATCATGGGGGTACCAGAAGAAGAAGAGAGAGAGAGCAAGAGATTGAAAACCTTTTTGAAGAAATAATGACAGAAAACTTCCCCTACCTGGTGAAAGAAATAGACTTACAATCTAGGAAGCACAGAGTCCAAAATGAGAGGCATCTAAAGAGGCCACACCAAGACACATCATAATTAAAATGCCAAAGTTTAAAAACAAAGAGAGAATCTTAAAAGCAGCAAGAGAAAAGTAGTTACCGTATTTTCCGGCATATAAGACGACTGAGCATATAAGATTTTCCTGGGTTAAAAAGTCGTTTTATATGCCGGAAAATACAGTAGTCTAATATATCTAATCCATTATATCTAATCCCATCAATATAGTCCAATATACCGTATTTTCTGGCGTATAAAACACTTTTTAACCCAGGATAATCTTATACTCCCAGTCATCTTATATGCCGGAAAGTACGCTAGTTACCTACAAGGGAGTACCCATATGACTATCAGCTGATTTCTTAACAGAAACTTTGCAGGCCAGAAGGAAATGGCAAGAAATACTCAAAGTGATCAATAGCAAGGACCTATAACCAAGATTACTCTACCCAGTAAAGCTATCATTTAGAATTGAAGGTCATAAAGAGCTTCACAGACAAGAAAAAGCTGAAGGAGTTTGTTACTACGAAACCAGTATTTCATGAAATATTGAAGAGTACTGTTAGAAGAAGAAGAAGAAGAAGAAGAAGAAGAAGAAGAAGAAGAAGAAGAAGAAGAAGAAGAAGAAGAAGAAGAAGAAGAAAGAAAGAAGAAGAAAAGGATGCCCTGACCAGTTTGACTCAGTGGATAGAGCGTCAGCCTGCAGACTGAAGGGTCCCAGGTTCGATTCCAGTCAAGGGCATGTACCTTGTTTGTGGGCATATCCCCAGTAAGGGATGTGCAGGAGGCAGCTGAGCGATGTTTCTCTCTCATCGATGTTTCTAACTCTCTATCCCTCTCCCTTCCTCTCTGTAAAAAATCAATAAAAAAAATATTTAAAAAAAAGGGAAGGAGGAGAAGGAGAAAGAGAAGAAAAGAGATAAAAAATATGAACAATAAAATGTCAATTGAATCTAAAAATCAAAATAAAGGAACAAGGAATTTAATGAACAAAATAAACTGATGAATAAAATAGAACCAGAGGCATGGAAACATGGAACAGACTGACATATCTCAGAAGGAACAGGGGATGGGGGTCAGGAAGAGATTAACCAAAGATCTTATATGCATATATGCATTACCTATGGACACAGACAATAGGGTGGTAAAATCTTGGGGTGAGGTGGGAACTGGGTGGAGGGAGAGCAACCCAGGAACACAAAGGGGGACATCTGTAATGCTCTCAACAATAAAGATTAAGATAAAATAAAATAAAATAAAAACAATAATAAAAAATAAAATTACTATTTTTGAAAATTAGTTTCATTTATCTATAAAATGCAGGTACATGGATACTTTTTTTTTCTATCAGTAATGAATAAACTAACACAAACCATAGCAGAATAGCTTCTTAGACTGGAAATATAAACTCTTCAGTGTAATCCTTCCTTTTACCAAATGAGCATCTGGCACATTCTCTAAAAGCAGCCCAATTTCATGATAGGGGCACAATCTCCTCAACTGGTAGTAATCATGATTTTCTTATCTTTTAATTTTCAGCCTCTTGAATCACAGGTTTCCTTTTGCCACATTAAATCTATGTATATTAAGACATTGAGATATTAAACAGCACTTGTAAAAGTCATAAAACATTTCTGCAAACCAGATTTGGCTCAAAGAAAATGTGTTTGCATCTCTGGTGTACATGGCACCTTCCTCTAATAAGTTCACCCGTCAATAGAGAGAGAATGGTTACTGTCTTCACAGGATCAGTGTTCTCCAGACTATTTTTATGGTTCAGGAGAAAAAAATGTGAAGAAGCACTCTTCATGCTTGTGTAAGTGAATGTTATATATCCAGATTATACATCACATATATTGCTAATATCTCAAGACACAAGATGCATCTGGGGTGAGGTTCATCACTAATCATGTGGACAAAAATCCACATAATTTCACTTCCTCATAATTTCACTTTTTAAAGAGCTTCCTGACAGATATGATTAGGTAATCATTGTTCTGCTCTCAATGTGGCTGATGAAGAGGACATTGAATAGGAGAGGCATCCTTTCCTCCATTTTAACTTTACTTATACTTATCTTCAATGCAAATTTACTCATAAGAATATTTTTTAGCCATTTTTTAATTCTATTAACATCATAAATGTTTGAAGAAATAATGACAGAAAACTTCCCCTACCTGTTGAAAGAAATAGACTTACAATCTAGGAAGCACAGAGTCCTTTTTAGATTAAAATGATACTAATAGAAGTACTTACATTTTCTCTCTGTCCCAATTGCTTTGTTGTATCCCTTATTAAACATACCCTATTTTGCCCAGATTATACCCTCTCTCTGACCAGGTAACATCTGGAATATAAGGGTTCACATTTGTACACAGTTCCATGTAGGTCCATCTGGCACCTATTAAGTATTATCTCACCTTGAAAGACCACATTTTAGTTTTGTTTATGGTTCTTCAATAAGCTTTTACTTACTTAAAACATAAAGATATACCATTAGTGCTTGAAAAACTGAAGAAAATTTTATTAGTTAATCACTTTACCAAGACTATTGGTAATTATAAAAGCAAAACACTAGTTCCTATAAAATGAGATTTAGAGCCTTTCAGTTTGGCTAAATCAAAATGAAGGGAAGGAAATAAAAATTGGAGTTTGGTTCTCCAGCAATTTTGGCTTAAATGTGTAAAAAGATGCAGAGAATAATTCTTCTCTTGGTTCCAGGAGAGTTATGATTGTGACTTCTCATACATAAAAATGAGCGTATGCCCCGAAGTATGTTGTTACACTAAATAACTACTTATATTTAAAGTTCACAATTGGTTGGCAGTTAATCCAATTAGGCAAAAGTAGAACTTTCTTTTCTATACTACAGAGAACAGAGATATTTCATATTATTGTTCTTATGAGACGGTGAGGGAAAAAAATGCCATAACTCTAATTATGGAATTGCCTAGACATTCCTTAAGTATAAACATTACTTCTGCAATCTACTTTTCATCTATTATTGATTTTCTTTGATATTAAAAATCACTTGATGTTTCTGAGATGAATAATGATTTTAACTTGTGGGTAAGTATATTCTGCCTATAAAACTAGCGAAATTTGCACCACAATTTTAGGATGACTTCACCAAAAAAATAGGTAATTTTAAAAATCAATAATAAAAGAGTTAATTTCAACTACCTACTCATGCCCAGAGGTGGAGGTTTTAGCTGCATTTTAAGGTTTTATTCTGTCAGAAGGCATTTTAATTTCCCCCCCAGATTCTAGAAGGTTCTCAACAACTCTTTCCTCTGCCAGTTGTGATGCTGTTCCCACATGAAGCCATGTACTAGAATCACTTTGTAAACCATAAAAATCAGAGATCAAAAGTAATATGTAAAAAGACATCAAGAAATTAGCTGTTTCTCCAGGTTTGTCCTCAACAGCACCCGGGATCCCACTTTGAAATTCATTCATCCCAAACCAAAATCATCACCCTAACTCCATTGTTTTTAGTAGTGCATGCACATTAGAAGTATATTCATGCATATGAACTTTAGTTAAAAGGTCTAGATTTTTATTTATAAAAATAAGTTATTTGTTAAAAGAAAGTACTACCAAGAGAGCAATAAGGCTACCTAAGTGAGTAGAAAGGACCTAAGAGAAAGATACTAAAGTAGAAAGATTAAATATTAATATCATATATCAAATTGAGTTTTAGAAATATCTTCAGAGAGTCAAAACTTAAAACATGAATGATATTCATGTGCTTATTCTGTTTATTCTGAAAGTTCCCTTTGAGTGGTTTTGGCTCTGGACTAGTAAGGTTAATACTTATAGTCTCTGAATTTACTTGTTTTCTTGTTGCCATTCATCATCTAATGAGTAATTTTATATGAAGCAACTTACATGTGATTTTTGCTTAATGAAATCGTCCCTTGACTTTTAATAATTTTTTTTTTTAATTTTGCTGTTGCTGTTTGCTTTGGACAGGGAGATGAGAAAGTTCCCATATCATAATAATAGACTGACTCTGACTAGCCTACACACAAAGATAACTGAATCAAAGGAGGCTCAGAAATTAGTCTTGGGTAATGGTGATGAATCAAAGGATTCTCAGAGGCTAGGGCAGCAAAGACAAACCAGTGGGAGCAGTCTTACCTGAACCCCACTGTGAACAATGAGCCCCCAACTATTGCTAGCATCACTCTCCCAAGATTCTAAGTCCTACAAGAAAGCATTCACTTTTCTAAGCCCAAGTATGTACCTAATATGACCTCTTGCTTCATCCATGCAAGGACAAGGAATGGGAGGAATTGTATCTCCCTCTAAGGTTATATACAAATAAAAGAGTACCCCCAAAGAAAGGTCAAGATACTATCTATACTAATAAAAGGGTAATATGCTAATTAGCCCGCTAGACCTTCCGGACATCCTTCTGGACAAAGCCATGGTGGCGGGGCCAAGGCAGAGGTGGTTATGTACTATCAGGCCAGGAAGGGAGGGCAGTTGGGGGCAATCAGGCTGGTGGGGGGGCAGTTGGGGTAAAACAGGCTGGAATGGGGGGGCAGTTAGGGGAGAGCAGGCTAGCAAGGGGGGGCAGTTGGGGGTGAGAAGACTGGTGGGGGGGCAGTTGGAGGTGAGTAGGCTGGCAGGCAGAGTGGTTAGGGGCGATCAGGCAGGCAGGCCGGTGAGAGGTTAGGAGCTAGCGGTCCCAGATTGCGTAAGGGATGTCCTATTGCCGGTTTAGGCCTGATCCCACAGGCAGTTGGACATCCCCCATGGGGTCCCAGATTGGAGAGGGTGCAGGCCGGGCTGAGGGACATCCCCCATGCATGAATTTCGTGCACTGGGCCACTAGTCCTATATAATAGAGGGAATATGCTAATTGACCATCACATCCTCACAAAGATTGCAGTGCCCACAGCCAATAAGGAGGGAATATGCTAATAGACTGCCATAGCCTCAAAGATGGTGGCGCCCACAGCCACAAGATGGCGGCACCCAATCCCCTCAGCCCCGGGGTGGCAGGTGCGCGACATGGCTGGGCCCACCCCTAGGCAGGTCTGGCTGCTCCGCGAGCATGCCTCCAGAATCCCCCAATCCCCTCAGCTCCCCAGCCACCCAGGGCCAGCCCGAGGTGCAGGCAAGCCTCGGATGGCAGCTGCCCAGCTGCCCAGCTGCCCAGGGCCACCTGAGGCTCAGGTAACCAGGGCCAGCTGAGGCTTGCGCTGCTGGCAGTGGCAGCAGCAGAAGTGTAATGGGGGCGTCACCTTCCACTGATCGTCAGGTCACCTCCCACCCCTGAAGGCTCCCGGACTATGAGAGGGGGCAGACTGGGCTGAGGAACACCCCCTCCAGTGCATGAATTTTCATGCACTGGCCTCTAGTTAGAAATATATAATTGAATATTTACCCTGCAATAAAAAGAATAATAATAATAATTAAGAATACCCAGGACATACACATAAGTAAGTGCAAAAGTTGGTTGAGCCTTAGAACTGATCAAAAGATAATAGGTACTCTACTCAAGGGAACCACTCATAGGTTTTGAGCAAATTAGATGGGGCCATATCCTAGATACGAGACCATGTACATAGCTTAACGTCTATGGGCCTGTTTCTTAATATACAATACTCTCAATATAAGGAGTGTTCTGAGGATTAGTAATATCCCACCTAGCACACTATTGTCCTCACTAAAATGACAGCAGTCTGCAGAGATGACAGGAACCTCTCTGCCATCATCTATCCTCAGGGCTACATTTACATCCCCTGACAATAGTCCCTCTAGACTAATATCCTATTGACACTGTATTCTCTAATTACAAAAACCTGGCATGCTATCTTGAATTATTAAAAATACCACAAATTGACCTTTATTCAGCCAATTTTCTTCTTTCAACCAATTCTGAGAATTTTGTCATTATTCATGACTTTAATGTTTAGTATAATCCATTATGAGATCATCCGAGATTTTCCCTTTGTTACTAAGAGACCATATGAATTCATTGTTTGAATAATTGTTTTGCGAGAAGTGAAAATTTGCTAAATCATTAATTCTTATCACCTTGACATTGTAAACCTTTATTTATTTATTATATACCAAGTGCATGGTTAGATTCTTCTGAGGAAAGCAGGCTTTTAAAAAATAAGACCTCAGTTGCTGATGACAGGACTCAAAAACTGACTCTTCAGATGGACCACACTGCAGACATTGGTGACTTTAGTTTCAAAGTAAAAATAAATGCTTATAATCCAACCATGGTTTTCAAAGGGAGTTAATACTGATGAGCTCCTCTTCTGTTACGTCAGTTTAATCACTATCGTGTGAATGCATCCACATTCCTTTTCCTAAGAGCCACTGGCCTTCTCACTCCTTTGAACAGATGGGCCTTCCCAAGTGCTGGGATTCCCAGCTCTGCTTCTTGTTTGCTGAGACCCAGAAGCAGGGGCTGGTGCTTAATGAAAAATCTGTTCTTGCTGTAGTTAGTACATAAACCAGCCATGAATTTACACTATAAAATTAAAATGTATATATTGAGAAGCTGTATGGGATTTAACAACAATAACAACAATCCACTTATGCCATGGGTTATTATCTCAATTATAGGTAATTAGCAGAGAAACAGATTTGTGTAAACTCGTGTTATTATTAATGGAAGGTGATAATTATAGTTTAAAACAATGTCAGTATAATCTTTTGTAATCCTTATGATCCCTTAAATAGATGTCAATTATCTCCAGTTTGCATAAACATAAGGTAAGTTAATACAACTGATTATATTTTCATTTATTTATAACATTAAAGGTAACATTTGTTTTACAACCACTTAGCAGATTAAACCGGGTAGCAAATCTTTCATTTAGAGAACTGTTTTGTGTGCTAATATGCTAATTTGTGCTACATGTAAATATCACTTGATTTAGGAAGCAAGCAATAGACTACACTAATTTATAGTATAGCCACATTATCTTATTTGTTTGTGAAAAGTTTGGTTAAATATAAATTACATTTTTCCCCATGTAATGTTACACATTACCCAGTTACTCTGCATTTTAAAAGGCTTATATTTAGGCAGATGCTAATACTGGTATTATTTTTTGTGTAATAAGATTGGTAGAAAAAAGAAAAAATACTTATTAGAGAAAGTTATATATTAATTACTGAAACCTTACAGTACTAGTTTTCCACTTCCTTTATTTTATTTATTTATTTATTTATTTTTAAAAAATTTTTCCTGCCTTGGGTTTATTTGTACAAATAGCTCAGGAGGACACCAACCCCTTGTAGACAGAAGCCCAGAGTCACACCAGTCCTTACATCCTCACATCAGCAAACAGAGGCCTCTCTTCTGGAGCCTTCATGAGGGCCTGGGCACCCATGGGAGCCTAAGCCTGGGCAGAACCCTAAGCCTGGGCAGGACCCTGAACCTGAGCTGTGGCTGCAGCCTTGGCCTTGGACTTTGGATGGCAGAGTCTGAGAGCCTTGGCTTTGTAGGGACAAGTACATTTCCCAAATTTGGGTGAGCTATGTAGGGAAGTCGATTGAGCTTGTGGCTGCTGCCCTTTGAGATCTTAGGCTTGATCTCCTTGGGCTTTTGGAGGGCCTTAATAGCCTCCACACGTGCACTCACGGCCTTGACGTTGTTGGCCTGAAGCTTCTTCAGGCCTTTCTTGTTGTGCTTCTTGGAAAAGTGCATATTCCTCAGAAACTTGGAGTCTACCCCCTTAAGATATTCATAGCTCAATGCCATTTCTGTGCTACTTTTGAGAATGGTTGTGCATGCTGTGGTTCTTGGACTTGGCCATATATGCACCAAAGCCCACTGTTGCCAAAGTGCCTGGGACTAAATGAGCTCCACTTCCTTTATTTTTTTATAAATGTTTTATGATTTCCTACTAAACTCTAAGTTCCAAGAGCATAAAGACAATGTCTCTTACATGTTATTTATGGTATTATTGGAACTTTGCACAGAACCTAGGATGAGAAGGTATTCATTTATTCAAAGTTGAATATCCATTACATGCTTGGGGTATTCCCAGTTCATCCTCCACACCCCCATAATCACTTTATCGAATCTTTTATTCTCAGCCTTTTGGGGTCCATGGCTAATATAATCCCACTTATAAAACAAAGTGTCTTCTTCTCTCATGCACAATGCAATATAATTGTGAAAACAAAATTATACCATTGGAACATTTTTTTTTAATTAAGTGGCAATTTTATAGTATTGAGGAAAAAGATTAATGTCCAAGGCACTAAAGAACTCACATTGTTGACAGGATTGCTGAGATTCAAAAGACAACTTGGCTTTACCTAGATGGTTCATTTGGTAATGAAGCAGGATAGTAAGAAGCTAGGAAAATTCCTTGGCAAGTGGAATGGGGAAAGTGAGACAGATAGCTAAATAATGCCAAGCAATTTACAGCCAAATAATAAATCAAAAGTTCTTATTTTCCCTAACCAAAGACACTTAGGAGCAAATGGTTTACACATTCCAGACCATGCTGGGGCAGACCTACTTAGGTTCAGTGACTTTTTTTTAAGGTAAAACTGACCAGAGAATGACCCTGACCCTATAAACTCATTTTGATGAATCAACATATTAAAGGACACACCTGGAAAGCTAATAAATATTCTATTGAGAGCCTCCCTGGAGACCTCCCCTAAAATTCCCACCTTTAGAAAACAGATAAAAACCCTCAAGACAAAGGACCAGTGCATGCTCTCTCTGGAGCATGTCCAAGCCTTCCCCACCTCTTCTTTCCTTAGGCATGAATCTTTGCTTTCTCCTAAACTCTAGTCTCCCATGAGACTTGCAACCAGGGAAGCAACAAGCAGTGGCAGCTCTTCCCTGGCTAACCCTCTAAATCTGTCTCCAAGCATCCTCCTTTTGCCTCTACAAGTTGTTTCCTGAGTCCACACAGCCCAGCTGATTCACTTCTTCTGCCGCTGGGACTTTCTAAAGAGCCAAGGCAGCCTCAACTGGGCTTATTCCTATTATTATGACGTTGCCTCTTCTATCTTAAGTGCTTTATTTGTTTCACTTAAATAAACATACTCTCAGCAGGCTGGAAGAGATTTATGGGTGGCGGGGCGGGGGAGAAGGTGGGGAAGAAGGACCTATGTAATACTTCCAACAATAAAGATTTCAAAACAAAACAAAACATACTCTCAGAATCACCTGGTCTCCTGTCATGAAATCTTTCCTGCACTAAGTCAAGAACCTACGCATTCTAAACAGTGCCAGGGCAGACCCACCTCAGTCCTGGTCTGTTTCTGGTGACAGTAATGGAGTAGATACAATATAATCAATAATCCTGAGGAGAAAAAGCAACCTTGTATGTGTGTCCCTGTCTGTCAGTGACTGTGTTTATCTGTGAAAGTCTATGTGTGTGTCTCTGTGAGTATTTTTCTGTATATATGTCTGTGATTCCTTATTTGTGTGTCTCTAATGCTGTGGGTAGAGTAAGAGGCACTGAAGAGAGAAGGCCCTCTAATCTGCTGATTGTCACCATCATCTCCATCTTCTAACCTACTGTAACATGGCCTGCTGCTTTAAATTTCTTTGCTCCAACCGTTATGATAACTGGAAGCTTCCTGGTTGTTAAAGGTAATGAACAGATTGTTTACTAGACAAGATAAACCTTGATCATAATCTCTTTACCACCACCTACTACTGTACCAGGCCAGCTCTACTGATGTTCCCCGAAACATAGTGATGCCTTAGTTGTTCTTGTTCCACACTAACTTTCAGGGGACTGAACTATGTTTACCCAGGTGGTCCTAGAAGCAGGCTCAGACTGTGCAAAAGGGAGCAGAGTAACCAAATTGATATTTCCTCTATCTTTTAAGCTTAATCCAATGATCAAGACACAGACTCCAAATCATGCTGAATCACTGTTCAATCACAGAATATCTTTGGATAAACTAGAATAAACTGAATAATTATTGACATAGAATTATATGCACTATTCCAAACTGTTAAGAAATTTGTGGGATGCTACAAATTTCTGATCTGCCTTGCAGGATACCATCCATAGTAAAAATAGAGTGCAAAAGCCTCGTTCAGATAAAAGTAGAGCCTTGTTAACAGTAAAGCAGATTTGAAGAGTAAAGCTCACACCCAAGGCTAAAATGGAGCTAACTATACATTCCTTTCTGAATTGAAGACATAGAGATGCAGAGGTGAGCAGCTTGACTCAGGCCTTTTGAGGGTGAGAACTGAGAGAGCAAGACTTTGCCTGCAATCATTTGTGTCTGGTCACAGGCAAGTCCAAGAGGAAGAGTGCAAATGAATGGAAAGGAGTAGACTCAAGGTGGTTCAGCGCTGTCTTAGTCTGTTCAGACTGCTATACCAGAATACCATAGAGTGGGTGGCCTATAAACAACAGAAATTTATTTCTCATAGTTTTGGAGGCTGGAAAGCTGAAATCATGGCAGGGTTTATAGGAAAAATGATCCCTTGAGCCAGTGGTTGGACTTAATATTTTAGTTGTTAATGTTGAAGTGATCCAAAAATTGGAAGACATGTTTGTGGCATTAAATGCTTCTATAAGTGAGGGTAGTCAGATGTCCTCCCTAGAATCACAAAGTCTCTCTGGGCATAAATCCAAACATTCGGGGTTACACATTCTATTATGTTCTTATGTTTTGGTCACCTTCAGTATACTTCCATAAAAAAAAAAAATTATATGGGGTAGATAAAGGACTATGGCATTTTTCAGGGCATCTAGGAAACTGGTATATAGGCAACAATTTCAAAGTTCACCAAAACTGAAAGGCATTGCTCATCTTTGAGAAGAGGGTACTTCTAAAGAATTCATACTAAGAAAAGCTACTAATCATCAGAACTAAACAAATCAATTCAAGTGGACACTAAATTTACTTTTAATTCTAAAAACAAAATGCATACATATTCATTTCCAGACTTTTTTTCTCCATCATTTAATTCAAACAGAGATCTACAAAATAAGAAATTTTAACTGGCACATTGAAGACAATTTAAAACTATAATTTAAAAGAGAAAGTATGTGCATTTTAATTTAAAAAAACAACTTTGGCCCTTATGTATAAATTACTCAAGATTTCTCAAAAGTTAGCCCTAAATTGTCTTTATAAACTTTACTAAGATAAAGATTGAGATGAAGATTTTGCTTTAAAGTTTAAAATCCCTGAGGTAGGCAAAAGATCAAAACTTGGACAAAAGATCAAAACAAGGTATATACAGTTTTCCATCATTTAATGGCATAATATCTTTTTTCTCCTTGGGGGCCCAGAAACACTATAAAAACTTAAAAATCTTTTTTTTTTTTTTTTTAAGTTCCTCTCCTAGAACTTGAAAGTTTGATTGGGTGCAAAGAAATCAATTCTCATTATTTTGAGGAAGGAAATTTAATCTTTGCACTATATGTTGTCCTTCAGAATTTAGAAAAATAGAACCCAATTCTACTGTGTCTAAGTATGTGAGCACATGTAATAAATCTAAGAGTGTCGATCAAAGTTGATAACTCAATAATTTATAAGCCAGATGTACATAGCTGAAATAATTTGGAATATAGACAACATGAGAGTTCAGAGGCAATTCGGTAGGTCAATATTGTACATCTGATGCCACTCCTAAATCCTATGAAGTTGATTCAAGAAAGAACAGTTTAATATTTCTTATGTTTATAAATTTTATAGCTTTATTAAACTTTGGAAGTGTTTAATTATCCAGTTCAATCTCCTAATTTTATAGAAAAGAACACTAAAACCCCCAAAAGTTAAAGATCTTACCCTACGTCTCATAGCTGGTAAACAACAGAACTAAAATCCACTCTGTTATTTAAAACTCAGCTGTCAACATCACCTGCTACTTTCAGGTTATTATTTAATACTATTAATATTAAATTGTCTAAATCATTTCTCAAATTATAGGATTACATGGCTTTCTACATTTTAAAGCATCATTTTGCATTATAAAAATATTCTGTGAAACTGGAAGGAATTGGGCTATAATCGTATAATTGCATGATTTTGTTGTGAATGTTCTTTCTCTACTACTACTCCCACCTTCTTTGCCAGATTTTCTTCTCATCCTTGTGAATGTGTGCCAATTTCACATGACTAAGTCTTATCACTAGAAACTGACACTGTGCTTTAGATTATTTTTTCTCTGTGTGACTCAAGAGATTAACTCATATTTTAAAGAAAGCTGAAATAACACAACACCTTTAATGTCAATCTGCACCTCTTAATCTCAGGCATAGAAGAACAGAGGAACCCAGCTTCTACCAACGCTAATGGGAATGTGTTGTTCTGGAAGGATTTGCCTGTTGTCATTCATTTATTCTTTTTTTTAAGACAGATTTTAATCAGCATATACTATTGCAATAGGGAGAGAAGCCAGCATCAACCAAACTCAACTTGATTACTACAGAGGTGATGGGCATTTTAAAGAAAGAATGAGGAAGTTAGCAGGGGTGAGTTGGGGGCCCTGAGCAGAGTCAGGGAACTGAAAAATTAGAAAGGGTTGGTCAGTGTAAACCAATTGTACCTTTTAGCTGGCAATTATCTAAGTTAGCAGTCTGTCTTTTCACAGAGTCTGGGAAAGGAAGCCCTACCTTCCTGTTGATTATGCTTCAAAGGAATGGCTTTCAGGTCCTTGAGAAAGGCATTTTGGAGTTATAAGATATACAGATCCATCTCAAAGGGACAGAAGAAGGATTCTCAATTGTAAGCCCTTTAGGCTTTAGGAAAGGGTGGTTAGGGGGCTATTGTCAGTGTTGGATAGAGCAAATAATAAATTATTTTGGCAGCCATCATTCATTTATTCTTGAAACTACATCTATGATACCCAGAAAGCTCATGTTTCTTTGTTTTTTTTTAATCCAGTAAATATGATGCCATCAAAAGCACCACTGAGTTAAAAAATATTATCTTATAGCTAGCTTTCAAGCTTCATATATTTGTCAAACTAAGAACTGAAGAAAACAGTATAAATTTTTGAAATAATATTGCATACACTTTCCTACAAAAATGATCTAATTATTCACTGAAACAAATCATTTGATTGTGATCAATCTCCTTGTTTTTTTATTGGTGATTTTAAGCAACTTATGCAACCTCATCAGGGAATGACAATGTCATAGTAACAACAACAAAAAAGCTCACAGTGTAATATTTTTTTATTGTGCCCTAATTCCATAATTAAGATAGCTGGCATTGCCATCTATTTGGCATTTTTCTGAAACTAGTGATTATTTTTGTTCTTGTACTTATTTTATAAAGGTTACTGATAATTGAATTTCTTTGTGTTTATGTTTTTTAATGATCTGGATGCTCTGTTTTAATGCACCCATTATTTGAGTTTGATTGTCATCCACTTTTATTCAGTCCATTTTAAAATCATGATGTTCTTTCATCAAATAAAAACACAATGTGATTAGAATACATTTTGATATATTACATTTCCTTTCACTAATATAAAGATGAGATAGTCACTCCAAATTTAAAGTCATTGGCGTATAGTTCTACTTGAAAATTAACAAAAAATAATTAAGTACCTTCACTCATTTATTGAATAAACATGTATTGCTCACCTGTTATATGACAAGCTCCTCCCTGAAACTATAAAAACAAATTAGAGCCCTGGCGAGGCAGCTCAGTTGGTTGGAGTGTTGTCCCACATACCATAAAGGTTGTGGGTTCGATTCCCAGTAGGGGCATGTATAGGAGGCAACAGATCTCTCACACTGATGTTGCGCTCTGTCACTCACTTGTTTTCTCTCTCTCTCACTCTCTCTTCTTTCCTCTCTCTCTAAAAATCAACATATCCTATGGTGATGATTTAAAAAAATTAGATGGTAGTTAACAGGGATTGGAGGAGAATGGGGGTTAGTGTTCAATGGATGCAGTTTCAGTTGGGGAATATAAAATAGTTCTGCAGATGGATGGTAGCCATGATTGCACAACAATGTGAATGTATATAATACCGTAGAACTAAACACTTAAAATGGCTAATAGGCTAAATTTTATGTTATCTATATCTCACCACAATAAAAAACAAAAATAAAACAAGTTAGAGAAGGTCCTCAAAGATTTTACAGCCTAGTGGGAGAAACTGAGAAGTAAACAGATTATTACTGACTATAATAAAGTATGAAAAGCTCTATGATAAAAATACCTTTGATGTAAGGTGAACACAAGTAAAGGGCATCAAGACCAAGTAGGGAAGGGTAAGGTATAAAGAAGGGTGCTATTGCATAGCATCCACTGGAGGAAGGAAGAGAAATGAGTTTGATAAACATGAAGTAGAAAAACTACAGGCAGAGCTCTAGCTTGGAAGCACCCTAGTGTAAGAAGGGGAGCACAAGAGTCCATCCTGCTGCCAAAGACTGGTGCATATGTACAATGTTCTTCTGGGGATCACTCCAATGGCTCTCCAAGTCTCTCTTTCTCTATGTTATTAATTCTCATTAACATTTAAATATGTTCTAGTATACCCATCTTTAAAAGACATGCACAAATATGTTTCTTGACTCCTCAGTTTTACACTCCTGTGGTATCCCCAATCTACTTCTGCAGGAAAGTATATATGCCAAGAGACATGTGTAGGGTGAAAGGTGAGAGGTCCCACCTGAGATTCTAGCTAATTTATATTCTTCAACAAAGTTTTCCAGAAGGTGAGGATGAGGTTTGAGGTTTAGATGATTTATCAAGATTAATATATTGGCCATGCCTATCCCTATCTTTTTCACATACATGTTTCTCTCTCTCTCTCTCTCTCTCTCTCTCTCTCTCTCTCTCTCTCTCTCTCAAAACCTCCTCTCTCTAAAAATCAATAATCATGTCTTTGAGTGATGATTAAAAAAAGGAAAGATTAATACATTTGGTTTTACATTTTTCTAGTCATCATTACATGTCCACATAATTTTCAGGTCTCCAAAACAAAAAAGGTTGAATGATAAACTATGAACTCCCAAAAAGAAAACATACTTGCCGTCTGTCACATGACAAAAGGAAAGAGCCAGACTGAAGGAGGCCTTCTGAAAAGAACATGGTTATTACCAATTAGGTTTGTCCCTTCTAGGCCCTATTTTAAGCGCTCATACCTGAAATGTCAGTAATGGGAACTACAGCAAAAGAGGGGAAAAACCTGAATGAGCTTTTTTAGCACAATCTCTGTAGTGAAATAGTATCCTCAGTTTTAGCCCTTGTCAGCCTAAATGGAGATATTGGCTATTACCAACAATAATATAACTTTTTTGAGCAGCATTGGCTGCAGAAGCTGCTTTATGCCAAGGCTTCATTGGACAGAAAGACCATTGGTACAAACATCAGTAACCTCAGATTATGTTTATAGGCATCAATGCCAGACCAGGTGGCACCTAGAGACTCATTAGCAGCCTAGCTCCTGCTTTGGGTAGCAACAAGACAGTATATATCACTCAGTGAGCCAATGATGAAGAGGAGGAAAGGTCAATGTCATGAAGTTACAAGCACAGGGCATATCTTGGATTATCAGTGGAGCACACATTGACCAATTTCTAAGGATCATTAGAATCATTTGAATAAATTTTTAGTAAGTTAGTTCAACAAATCAGGTGAATGTTTGAAGCAAGGGGACTACTATTTTATGATTAATCCTATTTTTCTTTTTTAACTCTTGACTAATGTAATAGATTATAGATTAAGTATATTTGAAGATAGTAAGTATATTTGAGGATACTTTAAGATTGTCTCAAAGTTAAAAATAAATATAACTTCCATAATTATGTTATGGTTCAAGAAGACCCTGAAGAACACTTTATAATAATCAGCTAAATTTAAAGAGTAATTATGCTTAAATATTAACACCACTTAAAAAATAATATATGCCTTATTAAGGACTGAATTTTTATTTTATTAAACAATGTCATCTCAATAAATTCAATAAAATTTTTTAAAGAATTGAATTTTTAAAATCTGGTCTCCTTGTAAGATCAACCATTATTCGTATAATTTTTTACAAGGTTCACTGAGCCCCTAAGAATTGTAACTATTTTTCATTCATGCCTAGGCTAGAAGCAATTGCAAATTTGTACTGCAATATGAAATTGCATGAAAAGCCACCCATGTTTTTCTTTATATCAATCACTTTATCTGATATAACATTCTTAATATCAGTGCCCTGAAGCATTTTAAATTTTCATGTGGACATATTAAGGCACTTTCAAGCTTTAAGATAAATAGATTATCTATGTAACCTAAAGGGATTACTCCAATTCTACAAAGGAAAACAAACCACTGAAAAAATCATAAATCTTTCCTTTATAACATTTCCAATATCTACAGCACATAGACTTCTTACTATTCTTATGAGAATAAGATAATAGTAACATAATCTTCTATGCTTATACACTACTTTCCTAATAATTGTTAACTCATTCATCTTTTTGACAGCCAGGAGTAAGAAATAGAGAAACAACATTATTTCTATTTCATATTGAGGAAACTGAGGCAAAGAGCTCACGAGAAATTTGCCCAAGGTCAGAGTTCATCTACAACTAAGTCAAATGAAGAAAAGATAGAAAAATAAAGAAACATGGGGAACATTATTCAGTGTTCCTTATAATTAGTCATGGGTTGTTTCACCATAGAGAATAGAAGAAACAAATGAAGTTTGTATAGTAGCTAAAAATACCTTTGAACTGAAGCCCCTAACTTGTCACAGTTATGCAGATAAAACAGACTACACTGCAGTAACAAAGAAATACTAAAATCTTAGTGGCTCAACACAACGAACTTCATTTTTCTTTTATTTCCAGTGAAAGTTGGGTTGCTCTCCTCAATGGCTCTCCTTCAAGTTATGACTCAGGACTCTGGGCCCCTGCAATTATGCAGCTAAAACATCTGGAACACATGGTCATCAGGAGGGAAAAGAAGGCTGGGTGATAGGATCAGATAGGGTATTTTAAGTACAAGTATTGAAATTAGCTTAAATCAATACTGACTATATCTCATTATTCAGAAGTTAATCCAAGCTCCCAATCTAAGAAGACTGGAAAATATAGTCTTATGTGCCCAGGAAGAGAAAAATGAGATAGGATCTGGTAAGAATCATTACATTGGCTTTGTCACAGGCTAGCAGGTGGTTAAGCAAGAGGTTGATGAAACATGTTGATGAACATTCTAAAAATTATTGATTAAGTTTCAGGAGAAACTGTGTCTTATCCCACCTTCTGAGGATAGCTCTAACTTTATTTTGGGAAAATGCCATATGCTATGCTAGAGCCTTTAAAGCTTTATCTTACTATTTTCTAAGTCCAACTTTTTTTTAAATTCTCACCTGGAGATATGTTTATTGATGAGAGAGAGAGAGAGAGAGAGACACCAATGTGAGAGAGAAACATGGATCCGTTGCCTCCTTATAGGCACCTAGACTGGGGATCTTGAACTGGAAACTTAGATATGTGGCCTGCTCAGGAATCAAACCCGCAACTTTTTGGTGAATGAGTCCATGCTCCAACCAACTAAACCACCCAGCCAGAGCCCTACATCCAACTTTTAATATTCTATGATGCTGAGGAAAGATAATTCAACATTCTCTCATCATCTATAGGAAGGAATAGAATACGGTAGCATTAAGCAGTGATTAGAAGCACAGGAAACGTAGAAGGAGCACTTGTTATGTCTCAGAAATGATCCAGGTAAGAATAGCAAATGTTGGATCTCATTAAAAAAAGAAAAACGGTAGAAGGTTGGTGAAGGTTTTTGTTGATAATCATAATGTTTCCATATTTATTGCTGTAAATCATGGCTTACTCCTTTTTACTCAAATAAATCTCTGTTAAGCACTTACAATGTGAAAGACTTGGATGCTGTCAGCCTAAAACCAAAAGAAAATTAAGGGTGATTTTCAAGGTTCCTGATTTCTTCATGACATATAAGTTGTATTACTCAGAGTTCTCCAGAGAAACAGAACCAACAGGATATATATAGATATATACAAAAGGAAATTTATCATAAGAATTGAATTATGGAGAACCAGGCCATCTGCAGGTTGGAGAACCAGGAAGCAAGTGATATAATTCAATCTGAGTCTGAAGGCCTAAGAATCAGAGGAGCTCACTGTGAAAGTCCCAGTCCTATTCCCAAGGTCTGAGAACCAGGGGGATTGATGTCTGTGGGCAGGAGAAGATTAATGTCCCAGCTCTAGCAAAGAGAGTAAATCAACCCTCCCTCTGTGTTTTTTGTTTGTTTGTATTGTTTTGTTTTGCTTTGCTTTTTCTACTGAGGCCTCAGTGCAGTAGATGATGCCCATCTGCATTGGTGAGGGTGATCTTCAGTCTAATGATTCAAATGCTAATCTCTTCCAGAAAAATCCTCACAGACACGCAGAAATATTGGTTTGCCAGCTACCTGGGCAGCCTCTAGCCACTCAAGTTGACACATAAAATTGAGGGAAAGAAGTATAGAACTTATCATAATAAAGAAAGAAAAAACTGAAATTCTTGAAGATTCCCTTTGTCCTTAGAGATTTACTTTGGGGACAATAACATCAGTTGTACAAAAATCCCTTGTGACACCTCTTACTGAGACTTTTGTAAAATGAATAGTTTGTTTCATAACTACTCATACATCAAAAACCTCTTGTATTAGGGAACTGCACTCTCAAAACTACTATTTTTAGTTCTAAAACATATGTTTGTTGGCAACATAGTGTTGTCCATCAACCATCAGGCTATTCTCCTGTGTAAATTGGTATATAGTTTTCTCTTAATAATGTTTCTTTTTCCCTCGGAAATTCTATGATGGAAGTAGATATCTGGCAGATGGGGACCACATAGGAACCCTTAGCCATAGAAAATCAGTTTAAATATTCACATTTCCCTTACTCAGATTTACCAAAGACAAGTGAGAAAGGTGATTTGTTTATGGAAGAAGAAAAAGTGTCCTCCAATGCTTTTTAATAGACATTTTAAATAGGCCCCACAAATATGGTTTTAGGTTATTAATGAAGTGAGTTTATTCTTTGTGCCAGTAGCCAAGCAATGAGAAATAATTACATCAAAGCCTTTTTTCTGACCTCAAAGTTACAATTGACTTCACTCAACTCACAGACTGTTTGAAGTGCCAAAACAATCCCCATCACCTCTGATACAGAGCAGGTTTGAGTCTCAGAAATGCTGAATTCTTAATTAACTTTAATCAAATCAGTCAAACCTTTATCAGCATTCAGCTGCTATAATCTTCTATCTAGAGATTATTGTCTTTCTCTTACAATGAAAAACATATATTACTTTGTTATATAGAAATACCTTTGCTCTTACTAAATACCTGCAGGAAAACATTTCTTATTAAAACAATTATCTGTGTGTGCTTAGAAGTTTTACTTTCTTAAAGATACTATAAATCCAAAATGTATATAGTTCTGGATTTCTATAAACTTTATGCCTTATCGTTTTAAACTAACCTATGAAACAATACTTCTAGATATAGTCCATTACAAATTTAATCTCTTAATTCAAGTGTTCCTAAGCCTTAACAGGTTTAGACAATTATTTTCTGAATCACTTATAGTTTGAAGAATATATGTATATTAAAATATATAGCCATAAAGGAATTATTTCTTATTTGTAAAGCATTTGTGTCAATAAGGCACTTTATTCTAAATTAAATGGTTAAAAATGGTTCTCAACCTGGCCTATGCAATATGGATGGACCTTGAGGGTTTTATGCTGAATGAAATGAGTCAGACAGAAAAAGACATATTGGTTGGTATTACTTATATGTGGAATCAAAAAAAAAAAAAGTTGGGTTCATAAAAAGAGAGAGTAGGATGGTGGTTGCCAGGGGCTGGAGGTGGGGGGAAGAGGAAAGATTGGTAAAAAAAAAAATAAATTAAAAAAAAAATAAATTACAAACTTTCAGTTAAAAGATGAATAAATTCTGAGTCTCTAATGTATAGCATGGTGACTATAATTGTTAATATTGTATCATTGAAATTTGTTAAAAGAGTAAACCTTAAGCATTCTCACCAAAAATAAAAAATAAAGTAACTATGTGAGGTGAGGGATTAATAATTAATTTGATTATATGTGAAAACTTTCATGTTTAAATATATCAAATCATCATGTTGTACATTTTTATATATTATAAATCTAATATTCAGTTATTCAATAAAACTGGGGGGGAATTATTTTTTAAAATTCAGATGCCCAGACCACACCTCAGACCAAATAATTCAGAATCTCTTTGGGCACTCCCAAGGTGTCAGTATTTTTTAAAGCTCCCACGGAAGCTTTAAAGGTCCCTACAAAGTTGAGAACCACTGCTCTAACAGATGATCATATTAAGTTCATATATTTGTTATTTAACAATGTAAATTTTTGAAGAAAATATATATTTAATTCCCAGAAATGTCATCATGAGCCTAATCTTTAGCAATTTCCCGTCATTAACCATATCTTATCCATGAACTGTTTATAGAAAGCTTGTTTATAGTATCAATTCCATTTTGAGTGGGCTAAATGTCATTTTGATTTCCTTTTATTAAATAACTAGAGGCCTAGCAGACAAAATTCATGCGCAGGTATGGTCCCTAGGCCTGGCCTGCCATCAGGGCCATCTTCCCCAGCTGCCCGCAGCCAGCCCCGCCCCCCGCCAACACCCACTCCTGGTTTCCCGTTCACCATTGGGTGATCAGTGCCTGATGGCAGGGGGAAGAGACCGAGAGGTCAGCTATTCCCGCCCGCTCACTGGCCCTGCCCCCGCAGCGGGTGACCATCAGATGATCAGAGCCTGCCGGCTGGGGAAAGGGACCAAGAGGTGGTCAGTGCGCCTCATAGTGACTGGTCCAGCAGTCATTCTGGTCATTCTGCCGTTAGGGTCAATTTGCATATTACCCTTTTATTATATAGGATAGCATCTATTTAATTAGCATACAAGGCTAAAATCATCAAAGGTGTTAGTCTTTTTGACTGGTATATTTGCCTCTCAGGATACCAAGGAGGATAACTATCAGATTTCAGAAAATCTTTTCCCTTCACTCCCTTTCTTCATTCCCCAAGGAGCTGTGTGTGAGCCCTTACAATTTAGTTTTGCACTAACAAGGGTAAAGTGCCTAAGCTGCACATTCCATCACACCCACTGCAAATTTAACAACGGGATTTACAAGGTGCCTGTGCGCCAGAATGTCTCTAATGCCCAGGCTCATTCATCCCAAGCCTTAAATTGGCTCTCTCTGAGTTGTTTTAATCCGTACAGACCCAATCATACACAGTGTACAAATGGTTCAAAGAAATGCACATAATAATGTGGCAGAAGATGCACTTTCTGCCAAGAATACCATTGTTAACTATGAAGGAAAAGACGATTGAAAAGATGTGAATCCTGCTAAAGATATAAAACATTTTATACCTACCAAACTTGGGAGG
Source organism: Ia io (assembly GCA_025583905.1). Lineage (NCBI taxonomy): Eukaryota > Metazoa > Chordata > Mammalia > Chiroptera > Vespertilionidae > Ia > Ia io. The sequence goes on along the minus strand of JAJQQW010000009.1, from coordinate 45,941,796 downwards.
AAAGACATCCAAAAAGTAAAATTCAAATCCCTCTGGAAGCCTCAAGGACCTTCTAATAATAGAAGGACACCTACAAATAATATATAGTAATAAATCCAGTTTACAGATTAATAAGCAAGGGTTACAATAGAAAACATAAAATGAGTTGAATTATCACTTACATACATAGGGGTCTTTACCCATGAATTGAGCATGTCCTTTTGCTTATTGGAAGCGACTCAGTTGATACTCCCTACTTAAAAATAGTTTGATAAGCAAAATAATACTGATTCAGCTTCTCACCAAAGACCCAAGAGGGCCAAGTGCCTAGTTTTACACCTAAGAACAAAAAGCCAGTACATTACAAAGAAGCAATTCATTTTATTTTTCCAACCTTTCAGCAGCCTTCTCTGTTTGAGTCTTTGGAAATCATTCTAGGAGTTAACAACGGATGTAACATGGGTTTAGACTAGTCAGATTAGACCCCAGGAACTGCTTCTTGCTGGCCCCCTGCCATGCCAAGGTCTAACTCTTTAACTTCTACTTATTGAGGTTATCTTAAGGATTTGGGGTCCCTTAAGGACCCAGCAAGGGGCTCTGTGGCAAAGATATATTCAGAAGGCTTGGGTCAGCAGATATATACCATTTGGAGAGAAAAATTTCAATATCTCAACAACTGGCCTCGCTATCCTGAGTATTATGCCTGGCTCTAATACATGGCAATCTATAATTCTAGCATTTGTACTACTGATCAGAAGTTTTTATTTTTAGTTCTTTAATTTAATTTTATCGTTTAAAGTATTACATATAGTAGTAGATATATCTCCTTTTTTTCCCCCATTGACCTTCCCCCAGCCTCCCCTACCCACTGTCACATGCCCTCATCCCACCCACCCCCTTCAGTGTCTTGTGTCCATTGGTTGTGCTTATATGCATGCATACAAGTCCTTCGGTTGATCTCTAGACGTTTTTATTTTTGACATGCTATTTTTGTCTTGTTTATTACATATTTTCCCTGTATATTATTAAAATAAGATTATTTAGACAAAAATTAATGCAGAAGAGAGACAGAGAGAGATGAGGGGTAGGGGGAAGGACTGAGGACTGAGGTCGAATGAGAGAGAGAGAGAAAGAGAGAGAGAGAGAGAGAGAGAGAGAGACTGATATATTTAGACAATGATTACCTAAACACCACCCCCCCTCAATCTTTCCTATATTCCAGGCTTGCAAAGGACTTGCAGCCACAGGTTTCTGCCACTCACAATCAGTCCCTCAATTTATCAGATTTACTTTGCACAGTGGTCGGCAGAATACAAATGCAAAGATACAAGAATAATGATATCTGAACACATCCTTTCCTAGATAGTAATAACTGTTGGCTGGAACAGTGCTAAGATGCAATAAAATTGATGTTAAGCAGCATTCTTATTCTGTCATCTATCAGATGAACTAAGATATCTCGTGGTGGCATGTGGCAAACTGTCAGTCAATCCTATTTAGCTCTTCAATGATCAGAAAACAAAAGATGTTTCTATCACAAAAATAAACATCCTGGGCCAATTCTACTAGATAGCATGAGGTTAACTCAACTTCCCATCATTCACTGATTGAGTTGTGGGAAGTTTGATTCCCACAGCTATCTGATTGTGATTTCTGCATCTTTTATGCTATTAACCTTTATTCAATCCAATTGCAAAATGTTCCTTTTTATTTGGTCTCAGGCTGAATTTAATAGCTGTTGCCAGATTGGCAGTCTGAAAGAGTGAACCATGTAGCACTGTCCAGTGCTATCCTAAGCAGCATTCAGATAGGCAATGGCCAAGATGGCATCATTACAGAGACTACAGGAAGCTCCCCATGTCTCTTGAACCAGGGCTGGGGAACATCCAGCCCTCGGGCCCTCAAAATCATTTGGTCTGGCCCTACCCAGGCATTAGGGGTAAGTTAATTAAATATTTGACCAAATATAGCAGACTAATTTCTAAGTTGATGATTTTGTATGGCCTAAGAATGATGTTATAAATACCCAAATGGCCCTTAGCAAAACAAAGATTTCCCACCCCTGCCTTAAACTGTGTCTACTTCCTAAGCTGGGACCTACACCAATGAGATGTCACACCTTTTAGCTTAAGGTTTCATCCCCCTTTAAAAATGTCTACACTGTTCAGATGAGTGATTAAACTTTTTTAGTCATTTAAACCATAATGAAAGCGAGTTTGTCAGATCCTTTTCTGAAAGAAGTTTCTATAGATAACGGAATGAGAAATACATGAAGCTTTTTATGACTTGAAAGATAAGCCATAAAATGCCTTAGGGAGAAGAAGATGAAGAGAGACAGATGGATGAGCAAAAATATACTGTTGTCTGACTCACATGTTTTGCCTATATGGCCTTGTGCCTAGCTTTGATTAAAAGAAAACATCTCCTTCCCCCAAAGCTAAATCAACTTCTCCTTAGTCCTCTTTCCCAAAGAATCTCATTAAACAGGACATTATTTCATACTGTGACAGAGGAGACTGTTTGCTTTCTATGTGCATTCTCTATATGTGTTCTTCCCTTTTTGACTAGTAAGTAGCATAATTTTTAGCAAGACTCATTGCTCCTCAGAATAAAATAAATTTTCCAGAATTCCTTAGAACTATTCCTTACATGACTAACTCTGCCCTCTAAAATGTATTGGGATATCCAGAAGGCTGCATAAAGGAAGTTGACTCAATAAGGTCAGGACCCTTCTGTTGTCTCCTACTTCCTCCTGTAACCAGCCTGATATTAATGGCTAGAGTGTTAGTGATCAGCTTACAATCAATCATTAAATTCATTCTTTGTATGATCTTAACTCCTCGACCCCTTTCTCAAGTCACCTTATTGTCTTATAACTTTGAGAAACTCCCTTCTTCACTGGATCTGTGGTGGAACTGCACCCACACAACTAAATTGAAGTACATAAAAGACAAAACCATAATGAATGTTCTCATCTAATTTCATGATTACTAATTCTACCTTTAATTGTACATTTTTAAATTGTGGGAAAATATACATAACATAAAATTTACCATATTAACCATCTTTGAGTGTAAACTTATTTAGCATTAAGTACATACAGATTGCTGCACAACCATCACCACGATCTCCAGAACTTTCTACAACTTGCAGAACTGAAACCCTCTACCAATTAAGTAATAACTCCCCATTCTACTGTTCTACCTTTTGTCTTTGTTGTTACAAGTGGAAATAATATTTAACATCCTAAAGTCATAAAATTTCAATTTTAATTTATACCAGCTTAACTTTAATAACATACAAAACCTCCTCTCTTTTACAGCTCAATCCCTATCCCCTTTCAGTTATTAATGTTATTAATTAAATGTCTACATTGTGTATCTAAATAAATAGAATAATTATTATTGTTTTTATTTGTTAGTTTCTTAAATGATGTAGAAAAAAGTGTAGTTACAAACCAAAGTTACAATAGGCACTACCTTATATAATTGTCCATGTAAATACATTTATCAAAAATCTTTATTCTTTCATATACTTTAAATTACTGTCTACTGTCCTTCATTTCAAACTGAAGGTCTTCCTTTAGTATGTCCTGCAGGTCAGGTCCAGTGATAATGAATTCCCTAAGCTTTTGTTTATCTTGGAATGTCTTACTACATCCCTATTTTTGAGGGACAGTATTGCCAGATATAGGATTTTTTTATTAATAGTTTTTATCTTTCTGCAATTTAAATATATCAATGCCCTGTCATCTAATCCCCAAGGTTTCTGATGAGAATCAGTTGGGGATTTCCTTATATGTGAGAAAAGTCACTTCTCTCTTACTGCTTTCAAGATTCTCTCTTTGGTTTTGACTTTAAATAGTTTGATTATAATGTACTTCAGTGCAGGTCTCTTTGAATCTATACTGCTTAGAGTTTGTGGAGTTTCTTGGATGTTTATGTTCAAGTTTTTTATTAAATTTTGAAAGTTTGGATGTTATTTCTTCAAATAATCTCTTTTCCCCTTTCTCTCTCTCCTTCTGAGACAAACACTTATGTGTATATTTATCTACTTGATGGTATCACAAAGATCCTTTAGGGTTTGTTCAGTTTTCTTCAACCTTTCTTTCTCTCTGTACCTCAGGCATGATCATTTCAATTGTCCATCCTATTATCACATTTACTGATTCCTCTGGCTGCTCAAATCTATATTTGAATTCCTCTACTAAAGTTTTCATTTAAGTTATTATAATTTTAAATTCCAGAATTTTAGTTACTTTTTTTTCTCTCATTAATTATATTCCCACTGCCTGGTACATGGAATTTATTCATGGAGGGGGGGGGGGGGGGTTCTCTCAGCCCAGCCTGCACCCTCTCCAATTGGGGACCCCTTGAGGGATGTCTGACTGCTAGTTTAGGCCCGATCCCTGTGGCAGTCGGACATCCCTCTCGCAATCTGGGACCGTTGGCTCTTAACCCCTCTGCCTGCCTGCCATCACCCCTAACCTCTCTACATGCCTGCATGATCACCCCTAATTGCCTCTGCCTGCCTGCCTGATCACCCCCAACTACCTCTGCCTGCCTGATCACCCCTAACTACCCTTCCCTTGCTGGCCTGATCTCACCCCCAACAGCCCTTCCCTGCCAGCCTGATCTCGCCCCCAACAGCCCTCCCCTGATGGCCTGGTTGCCACCAACTTCCCTCCCCTGCCAGCCTGATCTCACCCCCAACAGGCCTCTTCTGCTGGCCTGATCTAGACCCCAACTGCCTTCCTCTATTGGCCAGTCTCGCCCCCAACTGCTCTCCCCTGCTGGCCTGATCACCCCTAACTGCCTTCCCCTGCCAGCCTGATCTCACCCTAAACTGCCCTCCCCTGCAGGCCAATTTTGTTCTGATTGGTCAGTTTCTATGCCAGTCAGTGTCTCCAGGCTTATCTCCGGGCCTAATCAGAGAGTTGGGGCTAATCAGCAGCTCCCACGGAGGCCTGGAGAGAAACAGAGGTGTGGCTGCTGGTGAAGCCCGGAGAGAAAGAGTCAATGGCTGATTAACAGCTGCCACGGAAACTGCAGATCAGACCCTGCCTCACTCTCCAGGCCTCTCTCCGGGCCTGATCCACAGCCCCCTCGGCAGTCAGTGCTGGTTCGCCTCGCCTGCACTGGGATGGCAGTCAGTGCTAGGTCGCCACGGCAACTCAGCACTGACTGCAGGACTGACTTCCAGTGTTCAGTCGAGCCTTCGGTTAGTTGTTACAGACCCTGGGTTTTTATATATTAGGATTTTGTTCATACATTGTTTTCTTGACTTTGTCCACATCTTGTTTTAGCTTTCTGAGCATCCTTAATCCAGTTGCTTTAAAATATCTGCCTAGTAAGTCTGCCATCTGCTCTTTTTCATGGGTAGTTTAAATTTATTTCTATCCTTTAAATGGTTCCTACCTTCCTATTTCTTGGTATGCCTTGTGATATTTTTTGTTGAAAACTAGACATTTATTTAAATCTTATAATGTGGTAACTTTGGAAATCAGATTCTCTCTTCTCTGGGATTTACAGAGTTTTTTTGTGTGTGTTTTTTTTGTTTTGTTTTGTTTGTTTTGTTTTGTTTGTTTGTTTTATTGTTGTATAGTATCCCTGTGCCAAGGATCAGCCAAAAATATAGATTTAGAGTATTCTCAGGTCTTTTCTGAGTTTGCACTTTTCCTTAACATACACAGTGACTTTATAAATTACCCTAAATATGTGGTTACTTTCAAACATCAGAGTCCTTAAATGAATGACTCCCAAATAGGTAAAAAGAGAGAAATGAAAGGGGAAGTCTCTTAATTTCATGAAAGTCACTTCACCTATCAGGGCAGGTACTTATAACAATGGGAATTAAGTGTGCTTCAATATCTTCCTCTGTGTCTGCACCTCTGCAATCAGAAGCAGCAATCAGCAGTCAGAGCACAAATCTCTGATATTTGATATACAAGTTCTTTTTTAAAATATATTTTTATTGATTTCAGAGAGGAAGGAAGAGGGAGAGAGAAATATAAACACCAATGATGAGAGAGAATCATTGACCGGCTGCCTCCTGTAAATCCCCCACTGGGGATCGAGCCCACAACCTGAGCATGTACTCTTGACTGGAATCGAACCTGGAACCTTTCAGTTCGCAGGCCGACACTCCACTGAGCCAAAACAGCTAGGGCAATATACAAGTTCTTTATCATCCACACTAGTTTCTGTAAGAAGTATGCAAGCTGTTCCAGCAACGTGTGTCCAACTGCCTATCAAGGGGCTAGTGATGAGAGCTAAAACTAACGGAAACCCAAAACACAGATTCAAAAGAATATAGCACCCCTATGTTCATTGTAGCATTGTTTACAACAGCCAAGCTTTGAAAACAAACCAAATGCCCATCAATAGAGGAGTGGGTAAAACAGTGTGAAATCTTATCACTTTCAACAACATGGATGGACTTGAGGATATTATGCTGAGTGAAATAAGTCAGTCAGAGAAAGACAAATACCATATGATTTTACTTATATATGGAATCTAAAGAATAAAGTAAATTAAGAAACAAAATTGAAACAGATTCATTCATACAGAGAACAGACTGTTGTTTGCTAGAGGGAAATGGGGGCAAGTGGGCATTGGGAGACTGGGTGAAAAAGGTAATGGGCTTAAGAAGTATAAAATGGTAGTTACAAAATAGTCACAGGGATGTAAAGAACAGCATAGGGAATATTTGTCAATAATATTGTAATAACTGTGTACGGTGCCAGACTCTGACAGTGCAATTATTATCTATGTTGGGAGACAAATTTCCAGTGCTTCCTATTTTGCCACCTTCCCTCCAACTACATGACTACAAACACTTAAATTAACCTGCAAGCTGTATATTTCTTCAATGAAAGTATTCTTCCACTCATTTGTAAACTGTCATATCTTCTCTCTTCTCAAGCCTATAGTAGCCAAAATATTAGGGTGAACACTTTGTAAAGTATATAATTATATAATCACTATGCTGTACACCTGAAATTAATACAAAATAATACTGAATGTAAACTGTAATTTAAAATAAAGTTAAATACTTTTTCAAAAAAGAAGAGGACCCTTCCCTTGACCCCATATTCTTCACATTAGCTCATATTTTACTTTTGTTTCATAGAAAAACTCTTTTAAAATCTCCAATATCACTGTCTATGATTTCATTGTCCTATTCTCCCATGAACGCTCTCTCATTAGAATTTAACTCCTTTTACTCCATGGAAATTATTTTTATTACCAGGAGGTGCCTGAGCCTGATCAAATGCCCAATTCCCCACCATTTTTTCTAATTTACCCAGCCAGCTTCATTTAACACATTGATCAAATTCTCTTCCTTGAAATACTCTCCTCTCTCTTTCTCTCTCTCTCTCTCTCTCTCTCTCTGTCCCTCCCTCCCTCCCTCCCTCCTCTTCCTCCTCCACTTCCTCCTCCTCCTCCTCCCCCTCCTCCTCTTTCTTCTCTTTCTTTTCCCCCCTCTTATTTCCTCTGTGTCTTCCTCCTTATTTCCTCTTCCTCTGAATTTTGGACCAAGCTTCAGTCTTGCATCTGTTATTTCTAAGTCCATTTTCTTTGAAAGCTAATCCAACTTCATGGATTTCACCATCATCTATGTTGTTCCAAATATGTATCCATATCTTGCACCTCTACTGTGAGCTCCAAACTTATATAACTGATTGCCTACATGCATCTGCACTTGGTATTATAGCAGTCTGTGTCTAACCAGAAGACAGACACCATGCAGTAGGCTAAATAGTGAAGTTTAAAATAAAAAATTATGAGCTATTATAAAAGAATAACTAAGGCATATGGTATCCTAGGGCTGAAGGAGGGTACCCAAGGAAAAACAAATTTGGAAGGTGTCTAGACCTTGTTGGAGAAGGTGTGGTTCAGCCCAGCTAATAGTAGAGAAGGCCAGAACTAGTCTGGGTTGCTGGACAAGCAACAGACTGCTCTTTGGGGTGTAGGTAGGAACAGGTAATAAACAGCCAATAACTTAAGGAGGAAGAAGGAGGCCCTCAGAAAGTGTAAGGCTCTGGTTTCCATGTCTAGTTATTGCCATACTAAGGCTACAGTGTCATAGAGGGGCCTGATCTTCGTCCTAGGGCTGGAGCAGCTCCACTGAATGTCCTCAAACCCACATCGCCAACACCCAGTCTCCACCAGAAATGGCAAGAGGAAAAGCCTCTTCCTTCTGCAATGTCCCTCTGGCACCCTCTACTAAGAGAGCATATCATTGTGCTCACTTTAAAGGATAAATGCTTAAAGAAATTCTGTTGTTTATCACAGAACATATATTGGAGCTGAGAAGCAATAAATTGATTCTGACACAAATGTTTAACAGGCATTTTAACTTGGCATGGACAAACTAAACTCTTGGTTTTGACCCAAAACTTCTCTTTCAGTTTTTCCCATCTCAATAAATGGGAACTCCATTCTTCCAATTCATCAGCTCAAAACATTTGAAGCCATCCTGACTCCTGAATTTACTCTCATACCACATAATGTTGGCTCTGTCTTTAATTTAAATCTGTAATTAGTCTACTTCTTAATCAAATATATGGCTACCAGCCTAGTCCATGCCACCATCATCTCCCACCCTGAGCATTCTGACTGGTATCCCTGCTTCCACCTTGTCAATTAGTGGATCCAGGTCTATTCTCTAACACAGTAATCCTGATGAAAATGAAAGCATAAATAGTTATGTCACTTGTCTGCTCAACATCCCCTAACCCCTACCTTCAAGCTAAAATTAAAGTCTGTACAGTAGCTGTAAGGCCTAATCAGTATGTTCCCTGCCCCCAATCTCTCCCATATCCTGCTTAATCTTACACTCCTCCAGTAGCTACATTTGCCTCTTTGCCTTCTCTCATATACATCAAACCTATTCCTGACTTAGGGACTTTGACGCCTCTTTCCTCTGCTTGGAACACTTTTGCTTTAGATATCTACATGACTTATTCCTTGACTTTCTTTAGTTTTTTACTCCAATGTCACCTTCTCAGCAAGATACTGTGTAGGCACTCTACTCTAGAAGTGCTACAGAGTAGGTGCTTAATAAATATTGATTGAATAAATAAACAATGCATCACGTTATGAGGTGACTTTGTGAATGAAATTCATATGCTGAAAAACATAATATGATGGTACCATAAAGCTACCACTCAGCTCTGGATTCCCTACCTCCAAAAATGTGAGAGAATTAAATTTCAATTTTATTTAAAGCACTGTTATTCCATTTTACTTATACATACCTGGTAGCTGATTAATATAGTACACTGGTTCTCAATCCTAAATTTATATTAGAATCACCTGTAAAACTTTCCAACTAGCAATAGTTGGGCCTCATTTCCAGGACTACCAATTTAATTAATTTTGGTAAAGCCAGATATTATTACTTAGAAGCCTCCTAGCAATTATACAATGTAGACAGTATTGAGGTGAATTGTAATAACCTTTTTTGTTAATTTTTGTATCATTATTCTATAGAAATAGTTCTCTTTTTTTGTTCTCAGTTTTTATCAAGTGACTCTTGGATCTGCCACTATTGGATTATTTCAAGAGGTAGAATCCTACATAATAAAAGGGTAATATGTAAATTACCATCACTCTGCTATGCCCACGATTGGGCCAGCGGGAGGCGCAGGGGGCGGGACTCGGGGTGGCCGATTGGGCCGGTGGGACGCTGAGCTCGCGTCGCCAGTGGCGGTGTGAGCTCAGCATCTGCACCATGGCTGTGCTGCGGCACAGAAGGGGCCTCTGGGGCAGTGAGCCCACGTCCTGCTGTGGACCATCAAAAGCGGGGAGTGAAAGCGGGGGAGCTGGCTGTCTGTCCACTCCGGCACCAGGCCTTTCAAAAGCCTCTGCTGTGCCAGAGGCTTTTGAAAGGCCTGGTGCACCAGAGGACAGACAGCCAGCTCCCCCGCGATTGAAAGCGGGGAGCTGTGTGTCCACTCCAACACCAGCGGATCTCCTGCCATCAAAAGCGGGGAGCAGGCTGCTAGCAGTGTGCACGGAGCGTGCTAGGCTTTGTGGGGCAATGGATATGGCCTGGATGGCAGGTTAGACCTAGGGGACCCTACACATGCATGATTTAATCATGCAGTGGGCCTCTAGTAAAACAATAATAATGATAATAGAAACAATAAACACTACTTGCTTATTATTTGTACTTTACAGTGTTTTCACATAACAGCCAACTCCGTTAAGAAAAGTTTGATTCCACAATGAAGATTTAAAAAAAAAAAAAAGTTTGATTCCTTTTCCACTTTGCAGATAATGAGGCCTCCCACTGAGAGAGATTACCCTTGGTTTCTAGTCAAAGTGACTCACCATTCTGCTCAGTTCTTTGGTGTATGCCCCAAGCTCTAAAATGAGCTGGCATAGTCTGCTCTTCCTTTGCAGGGACAGAGAGTAGGATAGAGCTGTAGTGATCAGAGAAAGGAAATGAGTCTTACACAACCTTTTATAGACCCTGATTGACATGGCTCCCAACAAAGTAACCCAAAGCTTGGAGAGTACAAGAAAACCAAACCAACTGAGCAAGGAGGATGCACCCTAAGACCAGGAAAAAAGACTTCAAAAGAAAAGTGGTAACACCCTTATTGATCTAGGTCAGGGGATATTTTTATTACCAAATATAGGCCCATTAAATAAAATAAAAAAATAAGACTGGACACTCGTGGAATTTCACTGTATATTATTTATAACCTAGACAGTAGAGAGTCACATATCTATAATCTAGATAAAAATGAAGGTAAGTCTAAGGATTTTACCTCACCTCTGGTTTCTGGACGGTCGATGTTAGTATTTCTGACCACTACTCATGTAAATAATAGAAGTTTTCATGTACCAAAAACAAAATGGGAAAGAATATCATAAGCAATACCCCTTGCCTTGGCCCAACTGAAGGATAAATTATGCCATGATTTCCATGTTTAATAATTACTATATTTTTTATTATTAAGAAGCAGCATAGCATAGTGCTTATAAATGTTACAGAAATCTATGCTTCAGCTTCTTCACTAATAAAATAGGAATACTAATACTTCTTACATTAGTCTATTGTAGGGATTAAATGAGTTACCATGTAAAGTGTTTAGAAATTGTCTGATTCCTTATAAGTATTGCAAAACATTTGCTTATATTATTTATATCCTTAGCAACATTATCATTATTAGTAACATCATCATTAGTAACCTGATCCTGGGAAATTTATTTCACACTCAGTTGGGCAAAAGACAGCTATGGGCTGAATTATATCCCACCCTTTACCTCAGAATGTGACATATTTAGAGATAGGATCTTCAAAGAGGTAATTAAGTTAAAATGAGTCATATAGGTGGGCTCCAAGCCAATATGACTAAAATCCTTATAAGAAGAGGAGATTAGGACACAGACACACACCAAGGGAAGACCATGCAAAGGCATAGAAGGCAACTATCTGCAAGCTAAGGAGAAAGGCTTTAAAAGGAAGCAACCATGCTGTCACCTTGATATTGAACTTCCAGTCTCCAGAACTGTGAGAAAATAAACGCCTGTTGTTTAAGCTACCCAGTCTGTGGTACTTTGTTAAGGCAGCACTAGCTAACTAATACAATAGTGCATTTCTTTATTTTTTATAAATGCACTTAATGTTGATTGCTTGCCCACCCCTTGCTAAAATAGTCTAAATACAATCTCAGCAAATCCTGGGGATTCCCTCAACCACGACAGTAGTGAAATTATGTGAGGGTCTTAGGTTACACAAAGACAGAGGGTCATTTTCCATATGCCCAGTGGTTACTACCTAGACATGTTCCACATGGTCCCTCTGGGTCTAGTCTTCTTCATGCCACATGGGGGATGCAAGAATCTTAGGCAAGCTTGGGATCCATACAACATTCCTCCCTGGGGTCTTGCTTCTTCACAACACTGACAGTGAGCAGAATCTCTGCTGTGACTCTTGAGATATCCTTACAATGATTCCCTCTCCTTGCACCCCTATGAGGAGGAAACTCTTTTCAGTATATGGAAAATTAATTTATTTTCTTTCATCTCTTTCATGAGGCATTTTCTCTCTCTCCTCTCCCTCAAGGTCATCCAGCATAATCTCTTCAAAAGGCCTCAAATGTTAGAAAATGAAAATCTGAGTGGAAGTGAAACTTCCGTCTAGTCATATCCAAATGTCCCTTGAAGCAAAGAAGCAGAGCCAGGCTACCTATTTGAAGGAGGATATGAAAGGAAAACTAGAGGAAAAACATAAATTAGCATTGTAAAAGTTACCCTGAAATCTTACCATGTGTTTTCACACAAGCATTTAAATTTCATGATTTTTAATTCTAAAAAAAAAAAAAAAAAGGTGTATTGGGCTTCTTTCCTTACTTTTCCTTTCTCCTGTCAGCTTATTTAACATGCTAATGAATTTGTGAAAAGTGGCTGCGTACTTAAGCAAAAATTGTGAGGTGTTTCTACTATCTAGGCTGTCTCTCCTCTGACCTCTATTCTTTTGGCTTAGGAGATAGAAAATGCATCAGGCAGGGTTTTTAGTTGCAAGAGAAATCAACCATGACTGATTCCTCCAGCGTGGGAGGGGGAGAATTTATTTAAAAGGCTTTTGTGTAGCTCTCTGAAGCACTAGGAGAGCTAGAGTATCTTGCTCAGAACTATGCATCTTAAAACAATGCCACAAAATAAGCTGCAAAACCAAGCTCAGAAGGGAAGGACTTTTGCCTCTGCAAGGACTAGAATACTTACTATCCTAGCTACTGCTGCCACTGATATGCAGAGCACAATTTTGCTATAACTACCTTTTTTATCAGCGAATGATCCACTTTGCGTGTTTCTCCACGTCACCAGGTCCACACTCAAAACCTAGTATGGTACATCCAGTTGAAAATCCTTATTTGAACTTTAGGTTCAAATGAGGCTGATAAGGTGAGTAGCTGACATTTTTAGTTTTTATAAGTTTAAAGCTTACTCTGTCTCTCACCAAGACTCATATGACATAGGAAGTGTATTAAAATGCCAGGCAGCCAAAAAGACTAAAATTCTCCACAGTGGAGAATTACTTACAGCCCAAAGCATCCATAGTTACATATTGATGGTACCTATAAGGAAAATGTTCTCTATTCAGGAAAACAGTGGAATTCAAACTTACCAAAGTATGGACACTAGAAGACAAAAGCTTGCAGAGATATAAGAAACAGAAAAGGGGCAGGATGAGAGTGCTACATATTCTAGAGAACAGCTATTTTATTACTTATAGCCCAAAGCATTCCTAACTGAATTCTGAATTCCACTATTTATTGTTTTCTCTTTTTAAGCTTTCTATACATGGTAGCAAACAGAAAGCTGCATCACATGTCCTATATTCTTTAGGAGGAGATGGTAAAGATTTTAAAGTTAGTCTTATGGGTAACCTACGGCCATATTGGAATACTGCTTGCAATGTTTATGACTAATGTTCCACAGAGTGGAAGCTAATTGACACACTTTCTACTGAGGTAGGAAAGCTTATATGCTAGACTCTTACAATGTATACCCATTTACTTAGGACTTAGCTTGGTCGTTAATCCAAAAGGAGCTCAAAACCTAATACAAAAATAATATTAAACTAATACAAAAAATACAAACTAATATGAAACTAATACAAAATAATATTAAATGTACATTGTAATTGAAAAAAAATTAATTACATATTCTAAAGGAGTGTGAAAATGCAGACATTAAAAGTGGCAGCACCCAACTCACACTTGTTTATGCAAGAAAAAGTAATATATTGTTCGTCCGGGGTGGTTCGGTGGTTGAGTGTCAATCTAAGAACCAAGAGGTCACCAGTTCATTTCCAGCCGGGGCACAGATTTTTAAAATAAAAAATAATATATTGACTCATATACTTGGGAAGGATGCTGGGGATAGTACGTAGTATAAAAGGAACAGCTGAAGAGCCAGGGCCAGCAGATGGGAGCTAGAACTCAGAGGTCATTACATCTTCTGCCACTCAAATAATGTGTTCCTTCCCACTTGGTTTACCTTCTTTAAGAGATGCTGCTTCTTGTCCATCAGGCACAGTGGCTCTCAGATTGTATTTAGTCCTCCTCCACACCTCCACAACAGAATTTCTCTCTCTTAGAGTTCACAGGGGGGGGGAGGGGGGTCTGGCCCCACTTTTGGAGTTGCCAGATTAAGCAAACAAAAATATAGGACATCAATTTAAAACTTAACTTCAGATAAACAACAAATATAAGACTTCTATATAAGTCTACATCAGTATAAATATGTTCCATTCAATATTTGACAAGATTTCTACAGAGGTAAAAAGAAAATGCCATAACTTAGATCTGTTCATTGTTAATCTAAAATTCAAATTTAAGTGGGAATCCTGTATTTTATCTAGCAACCCTATATACTTGGGTCAAACTCTATCGCAGAACAATTACTATGTCCAGGGAATGGGGTCACTGTGCTTGGTCATACCCTCCCTCCACCCTATCCATTCACCATTAAAGTGAAGTTTGATACGAGGACAAGAGACAATGAGGGAAACAGCCAAAAATAATAACCGCCCCACTCCATGACAAAATGCCTAAAGGTGGATGAAGAGGAGCTAAGGATAAATCAGTCAAATCTATTCACCATTTGCTTAGGTCTTGGCCTAAATCCAGGAGATGCTGATCAAATTTTGTTTTACTGTTGATCTACATTATTATCCAGTAGTATTGATTATAAGAAAAAGTCACAGAAAACTTTTTCTTGATGTTTTTAGAAAGCAGAATTGTCCCTATGTAATTGGTACATTGATGCAAATGACAAGTGTTAAGGATGTATAAAATGACTATGTTTTAGCATTGGGAGCATTGTCAGGATGGCAGGCAATCTTATTTTATGGTTTTCCTAGAATTCAAGAAGCTTCCAATAGCTTCTCTAAGTGGTAATTATAAAATAATAAGCAACAAACATGACATATTGGCTCTGGCATCAGGCAGGATGACAGAAATGTAGACTTGTCTGAGCTTGGCAGCAGCACATTTAATTACATTGACAATGTGTGTCTGTGTCATTTCTTAGGAACTAATTATTCTCTTCTTTTGGAAAGAAACTGTCCCTAAAGACAGTTTTTGAAATACAATTGTTGGACCAAAGACCTCAGACACAGGGTATCAAATTATGATGCTTGGTTGTTGATAGGATGGTTTCAAACTTTAAAATGAGGGCAACTATTTTAAACATCTATATTCCTTTACAGACATATTGTAAGTATATATGGCTATTGAATGACTATAAAATTTCAAAGATTAAATGTAATTCCTCAGAGGAGGTTTGAGCTTTAAAACCAAAAGTGTCCTGTACAGAACGGGGAAAGGAAGGAATTTCCCAATTAATATCAATTTAAGTGCGAGCAACCACTTCCATAGGTAAATGGTAATTTGTCAAAGATCACTTAGCTCTGATAAACTGATCTGAACTGAAAATAAAAGTAGTACTGTAGGGAGAGTGACAAATACTAATATACGTGTGTGTGTGAGAGAGAGAGAGACTGACTTTACATTGGAAAGAGAAGGCCAAAAAGTGCTTTCAGTTTGAAAGGTTTTATCACGAGGATAGTTTTGGACAGTATGCAGAGGGATAGACATGGACCCTGGCAATGCACTATTCTGGACCACTTGCGCCTCTTTGACTTCTGCCTCTTCCCCTTGCTGGCTTATCTTCCTTTTCCTTTGACGCTCTAAATTTCTCAATACTCTCTCCCCCAGTAAATATTCATAAGTAGAATTATCCCTATTTGGGCATACAGCCCCTGCATATGTTTGGTTAGGCTGCGCAATGCACAACTCTGGTGGCCCTGCAAACGTATCAACTTCAGTGGGACGATCTGATATGGATGAACAAACCTACTCCACGCCTCTTTGTTCTTCTGAACTCCACTCATGAACCTCTAGCTACTTACCCAACAATTCCTTAACCAGAAAGTGAATGCCGATTTTATTTTGCTCTAAGAGCAGAAGGAACGAAGAGCAGAGGTCTTCCTCTGTCAGAAGAAAATAATAATCGCATGAAGTCATTCCCATTTTGTTGGTATTTTTGAACAATAAGGGCCTACTATGATTACTTGTACACATTTCCCCTAATGCTATAGAATGTAGCACCAAAGGAGATTCTCAGAGGATTTGGTTGTAATACCACTACACAGTCATAGCAGCAGTGAAGGGCAGCTGGACGGGCAATGTTCTAAATACTAGACAGCAGTGATAGACTTCAGCCTAACATGATAAATTCCTGGTTCTTAGGACAACCTCTAGTATTAAGTGGGGAGAATAGGAAAATGTTCGGCTGAGATGATAAAGTGAGTGCTAACAACAGATATAGCAGCTTACTGAGCAGGCTGCTTTTGAAGACACACTCCAGCTATTGCCGAAGAACACTAATGTCAGTTCATAACACTAACAGAGCTAAATGATCTGCCCAGTCAACAAATGCTCTTATGCTTGGCTACCTCCCAGTTCCTACATTTGTGCCAGATTATGAGAGCAATGTGGATTTCGCAGCTGTCACCTTATAAACCCAAAATTTTAACCTCCTTCCTTTGACTATTTTCTGGTTACTTCTGCACTTGAGCACTCCAATACAAAGCACAGATCATACCCACTTCCAGATCTAGAGCTACACATCTGAGGTCCCTCTCAGATACTTCAGGAGTGCCTTCACCTGACTTCTCTGAGGGAGACTACCTCAGTGGTTCCAAGATGTTTCCCTTTTAAGTAAAACCCTTTAAGTACCCTAGCTAATAATCAATAGGATTTTGCCTTTAATATCTCCAAAGTTGGTTGTTTCTTTAACACTTCTCTAACTAATATCAGAAAAAAATAAGATCTCTAAAAATCTCTCTCAAACAAAATTATAATCTTATTTTGTCATGTCATTCATTCTGAAAACTTTCAATAACTTACCAACATGCACAAAGAGAACAAAGTGAGTGCAAAGAATTCTATCATATATCTACACAAGCTTCATTTCACTCTACTGCCCCTACAATGACTGAAGTGTGCACCATTTCTCAAATATGTCCCTAGCATCATTTAGGTAATTGTTAATTTATTCCCTCCACATGGAATTCCATCTACTTTACCTATCAAAATTATACAGGATGACAGTTCTTTCAAGAAATCTTTTTTGTCACCTTCAGACAATGGTAATCTCTCCGTCTTTGAAATTTCACCAAGTACAGTGCCAAACTTTGCAACTCAACACAGAAGGGTATGAATCCCATTTTCACCATTCACTTGGCTCTATGTCCAAGAGAAATTTACTTGACCCCCATTTTCTTTGTTATTAAATTGATGATTTTTCTAATTTATAAAGTATAAGCAATAATATTTACTTTCCATAATGATAAGAATAATATAAATCACATAGAGAGAGCAGGGCACATAATATGTGCTAAGTAGATAGTAGTTATTGCTATCACTATGAACTGTATAATCTTCTATATCTTTGCAATGTAGGTGACAAAAGACTTAAGCAAAAAATATAGAAACTAAAGCAAGTCACTTACAGGAAATCAAGGGCAAATTCACAAGTAGTAATCAAAACCCAAACCAGGGCAACGTTTGACAAGTGTTCATAATTGGCCCAGAGCTCAAGCAAAATTGTAACCAATGACTGAGTGTTGAATTGTATCACTTTTTGCTGAATATGTGGTTGTTTCTGCCACAGAGTGCCTTAATGATGTTAAATTGCAATTTCTGACAGCAATGTAATCAATTATTTTATTATTCATTACTTAACCACCACTTATTTGCTTGCACAACTATCTAAAATTTTCCTATGTTTCTATACATCTCCTCACTTTGATTATCAGCTTATTGGAGATGACCATATCATCCTAATAATCCTATATAATAAATAGGTAATATGCAAATTGACCATCACTCCAACACACACAAGATGGCCGTTCCCATGTGGTCAAAGATGGCTGCCCCCATGTGGACACAAGATGGCCACCACAAGTTGGCCAGCAGGAGAGGGCAGTTGGGAGGTACCAGGCCTGCAAGGGAGGGCAGTTGGGGGCAATCAGGCCTGCAGGAGAGAGCAGTTAAGGGTGACCGGGCTGGCAGAGGAGGGCAGTTGGGGGCAACCAGGCCTGCAGGGGAGGACAGTTGGGAGCGACCAGGCCTGCAGGGGAAAGTAGTTGGGGGGACCAGGCCTGCAGGAAGGGAAGTTGGGGAGACCAGGCCTGAAGGGGAGGGCAGTTGGGGGGGTCAAGGCCTGAAGGGGAGGGCAATTGGGGGGGGGGAACCAGGCCTTAAGGGGAGGGCAGTTGGGGGGGCAAGGCCTGCAGGGGAGGGCAGTTGGGGGTGATCAGGCTGGCAGGGGAGGGCAGTTAAGGGCAATCAGGCCAGCAGGGGAGGGCAATTAGGGGCGACCAGGCTAGCAAGGAATGGAAGTTAGGGGTGACCAGGCCTACAGGGGAAGGCAGTTGGGGGCAACCATGTCGGTAGGGGAGGGCAGTTAGGGGTACCAGGCCAGCAGAGGAGGTCAGTTAGGGGCAATCAGGCCGGCAGGGGAGCAATTAGGTGTTGATCAGGCTGGCAGGGGAGTGGTTAGGGGGTGATCAGGCTGGCAGGCAGAAGTGGTTAGGGGCTATCAGGCAGGCAGGCAGACAGGCGAGAGGTTGGGAGCCAGCAGTCCTGGTTTGTGAGAGGGATGTCCCAGATTGGAGAGGGTGCAGGCTGGGCTGAGGGACACACACTGCCCCCCCTCCGCCCCGTGCACGAATTTCATGCACTGGGCCTCTAGTGTCTTATAATTCTTTCTATCCCTTTTATATATGGATGTAGTAAAGAGTAATCATCAAGAAAGTAAGGGTTGAACTAGACCTAACTGCATGCAAAGCAACATCATAGCCAAATGTATGTAATGTTAGCATCTCTCATAGTGAAGCAGCAGGCATTAGTACTAAGCAAAATATTAGAAGCACTGCTGGATTGTTGCCTTAAAAATACTGTATAATGTAGGGCAAGTTTCCAACTTTTTGTAACCATTTCCTCTGTAATGTAACATAAGACAATGAAATGACATAGTAGTTCACGCACAATGGTGAGAAATTACCCTTATAGACATGAATACTAATACTTAAGGGGGGGAAGAATCACAATGTAATCTTTACCTTGCATTAAAAATGGTTTTTATTTTTAGGTTCTTATTTACTTAAATTCACAAACTGAAGAATCCAAACCAATTTTTTTTAATATATTTTATTGATATTTTACAGAAAGGAAGAGAGAGGGATAGAGAGTTAGAAACATCGATGAGAGAGATACATCGACCAGCTGCCTCTTGCACACCCCCCACTGGGGATATGCCCGCAACCAAGGTACATGCCCTTGACCAGAATCGAACCTGGGACCCTTGAGTCCGCAGGCAGATACTCTATCCACTGAGCCAAACCGGTTTCGGCCAAACCAAATTTTTATCCAGCAAATATTACTCAGCACCTCTTATGTTCATTAGTTTTCCCATATGCTCTTAAAGAATTGAGAAAGCAATAACTTTTCACAATTTTGTGGTTAAAAAATGGATTTGTAAAAAGTTCAATTAATTAAGTGCTAAAGGAAATTATAAAGCCAATAATGAGGTGAAGAGCAAGAATAATTCACCCAACTTGGAGGAATCCAGCAATACTGTAGGAAGGATGGCACTTGAAGAATTTTAGCATTTGAACATGCACAGGAAGGAATGTACTAAATCCTTGGAATCTGTGAATATGGCAAAAGGACCTTGCATATATGATTAAGACTGAAGACCATGAAATGGGGAGGTTATCTTGGATTACCCAGGTGAGCAAGATCTAATCACACGGGTCCTTAAAAGTGAACATTTCCTTACTGTGGTCATGTGGAGATGTGACTATGAAAGCATGGTCAGAGATGCAGATGGAGGCAGGGAGTCACATGTTAAGGAATGTGGGTGACTTCTAGAAGCCAGAAAATGTGAGGAAACATATTCTTTCCTAAAGTTTCAAGAAAGGAATGTGGTCCTGACAACACTTTGAGCCCAGTAAGAACTGTATGAACTTCTAATTTTCTCAAACTTTCAGATAATAAATGTGTTGTTATAAAGGCACTAAGTTTTTACAGCAGCTATAGGAAACTAATACAGAGAACAGTGAGCTCTGCTTGGTATCAGTAACTAAGTTTAAATAAAAGAGGAAATGGAAGGAAAAGAGCATTACCCTGTCCTCTGCATGGAAAGCAAGATGGTTTTGGTGCATTGTTGTCTCCAAAGAAGTCAGCACCAACACAGTGATCACCATGCAGAGTGCCAGTACAGTAGGTCCTCAGGTTACATCAGAGATCCGTTCCTACGGCGTGACATAACGCGATTTTCACCATAAGTCGGAACCCACCTACATAAGTACCTACGTCACTTACATGGAGCACATACACAGCAGTAATAAAGTGAAACAGTAAAAAAAAAATTTTTTTTAAAAGATAACAATTCCTGACCTTTACTTTTGGTAAATAAATAATAAAAAACATAAAGCACATATGTATATACATCGAAATGACAGAACTTTTTTTTTATACATAAATGGGAGATGGTGACATAACCACGAAACAACATACGTCGAGTCCAATGTAACCCGAGGACTGTCTGTAGTGCCTGATTCAAGGTGCAGGAGCTCAGGAGAATGTACTTAGCAGCCAGCACTCACAGAGCTGTGAGGCAGCTTTGAAAGCAGGAGAGGTCTCAGGGGAAGCACCATGAGGATCCGAAGCAGTGTCAAAGGACTTAGTGAGTTCTGGGTGATGATGAATAGAACTCCTTTGTGGATATGCATGGAATTTGCAGTGAAGAATTTTAATAGTACTCTTCTATTCCTTTATTCTTAAACTAGTGGCCTGGTCAACGAATTCATGCACATTAAAAAGAAATTAATTAGAAGAAATGTTTTAATATCACTTTTTGCCCTTTCTCTATAATAGAAGTATAAACCAAATCCATGATTGACAATAACAGATGGAAACACACACATGTACTTGGCACCAGCGAGAGCTTTATATGTATTTTACATGCTCAAGTCAACTTAGCCTTTTATAGATATAGAATAAACTTGCTTAATTAGACCTGCTTTCTGATTTAGCTAAACTTTTTACAGCCCAGTGAAGCACCCCAACTTCTCTTTCAGGTAATTGTCAGCAACACACAGTAAATATCAACACGAAGCAGATTATTATTATAGATCATGCAGGGAGAACAAAGGGTAAAACATTTAACTGCAGCAGTGTTTGACTATATTCTGTGCAGTGAGAAAACCTGAAGTCATTTTCAAGGTCCACCATTTCTTACTTCTTTTCAGTCAGGTCAAATTTCTAAGCTTTCTAAATCTCTGTTTTCTGGCTAATGAAAAAAAAAAAAATAGGATTCCACTGAGTCTCCTATCTACCTACTCCAGGACTTCTGTGAGGATCAAATGAGATGAGGCACAGGAAAATGCTTCACAGACATTTGGTTACAGTGTAAAATATTTCCACCTGGCTATAAAGCAAATCGTGTTCCTGGGCTGAAGAAACTGCAAGGAGGCTAGTTGCTAGGGAGAGGAAGTCGGGCGTTGCTATGTGACATCATTACCTGGACAGACACTTAGCATATTAGCCTTTTATATATAGAGAGATTCTCAACAAACTTCTAGATTTGGGGCAATATCCAGAAAAGTCACCAATGGAAGCTGTAAGTATTAAACTATAATACAGCTTTGAATTCAAAAGACAATTTTGAACAATCAAGAAATATCTAGAGAGAGCAATTAGCTGCTAACAAAAATACATATCCATTATAATTATTACTAATTATTTTTCTTCACACATACAGTTCAGAAATAAATTAGAGGCATAATGATCTGCCTTGCAAGCTTCATTTAAGTCTATCCTAAGGTTTGTTTTTTTTACTTTCTCCTAAGAACAAAATTTAAAAAAAAACAAAACAAAACATTACTTAATTGTCAAAAATAACCCTGCAAAAATATGATTTGAAATCTAAACATTTTATTTTATTTTATTTTATTAATTGTACAATTCTATGATGACACATTCCTAAGGAATACATATTCCATTCTCTCTAAAACACTCCAACTCAAACCTGACTCTAACTTTTCCTCTATATCTTCCCCAAATTGCAGGCCAAAATAGAACAGTCAGGTAATAGAAGATAAGAAGGATAAAAAGTACTTAAATCTTCTAGATGCTGTGTGCCACTGGCAATGAACTAAGCATAAGAGTAATATGGCCTCTTTACCTCAAGTAAAATATTTCTTAAACTAAAATGTTTGATAGTTAAAATAATAAATCAAAACAACTTTTCAATCCAGAACTTCAGAATGTTTTTCTCCATGATGGAATTACACTCTTTAGACCATTTAGATCATTTTCTCTCCAGGATGCAGGTTGGTAATGGCTCTGATGTTAGCAACCAAAGTATCAAAACAAACCTGGGTAACTATTTCATAGAACACATAAATCCCAGAGTTAAGTGCTCTCCATTTTTCTACCCTTTTACTCATCTTTTACTAGTGGCCATCCATGTAATGGCCACCTTTGATCAGCTCTTAGCCATGGTAGTAACTCTCCCCTGCAGAACTTACATTGACAGCTTGTTTGTTAACAATGTATTCTTTGTGTTAATTATATCTGCTCTCCAGTAGTCACTTTTTTGAATCTTTGCTACAATGTTCATGCTATCTAATTAAAGAGGGAATATGCAAATTGACCATCACACAGTAACAAGATGGCTGTGCCCACAGCGGAGGCAGGGATTCTGTAACACAAGATGGCTACTCCCACAGAAGAGGTGGGGATCTGTAACTTAAGATGGCTGCGCCCACAGTGGAGGCCGAGTTCCCATAATGAGCCTTAACGAGCAATCAGCAGGAATCTGAGGCTGCAGCCCCCGCCTGGTGGGGCTTGACAAGGGACCTCAGGCCGTGCGCCCCGCCCTGGCGCCAGCCTGGGGGATCTCAGGCTGCACCCCCCGCCCCAGCGCCAAGCTGGGGGACCTCAGGCCATGCCCCCCACCTGGCAGGACTTGACATGGGGAACCTCATGCCATGCTTTCTGCCTGGCAGAGCTTGACGGGGACCTCAGGCCACACACCCCCACCCCAGCACCAGGCCGGGGGACCTCAGGCCATGCCCCCAGCCCCAGCACTCGGCCAGGGGACATGAGGCTGGGCCCCCCGCCCAGTGGGGCTTGATAGGGGACCTCAGGCCATACCCCCCTCTCAGCAGGGCTTGACAGGGAACCTCAGGGTGCACCCCCTGCCCGGCGGGGCTTGATGGAAAACCTCAGGCCGTAGCTCCTGCCCCAGTGCCAGTCTGGGGAACCTGAGGCTGCGTCCCTCACCTGGCGGAGCTTGATGGGAGACCTCAGGCCATGCCCCCTTGCTCAGGCCAGGGGACCCCAGGCCACGCCCCCCACCTTAGTGCCAGGCCAGGCCACCTGAGGCCGTGCCCCCCACCCAGCGGGGCTTGATGTGAGTGGGGCCAGCCAGGTCTGAATCTAGCCCAATGGGGGTGGGGCTGGCCAGGTCTGGGTCTTGCATGATTTCAAGGCACACATGGGTGGACAGGGACTTGACTCTGGTTCCCGTGGCATGCCCCAGACTCTGACAGGAGGAAGATTTTCATATGCATTTCACTAATTTTCTTTCATCTCTGACACTTCTATTATAGAGAAAGGGCAAATAACAATATTAAATTATTTCCTCTAATTAATTCCCTTTTAATGTGCACGATTTTCATGCACCAGGTCAATAGTTACTACTATAATAATTTGCAGGTAACAACAAAAGCAATGACTGGCATGATTTCCAGAATGCTGTGGTGCAATGCTTGGTTGGAAATCATGAAAGCTATTTCTTAAGCTTAGTCAAAGATATAATTTTGAGGACAAAACAAAAATATTTTAATTATTTTTTAATGTAAAAGCAACACGTGGCTTTTGTATTGACTTAAGCAAAAAGTATGGAATAAAAAGTTAAAGCCAAGGCAAGAATGCTCACTATTTCAAGTATTATTTAACCTTCTTCTCAAAGTCCTAACCAATAAAATGATCAAAGGAAATGAGATTTTAAAAATTAGAATAGAGAAGTGAAAATGATCATTATTTAGAGGTGACAGTATTTACATATATAGAAAACAGAGAATCAACAACAATATTGGAAATAAATTTAGTAAAGCAATCGGTTACAAAATTAATATATAAAACTCAATAACATCTGATATGCAAAGAATTTACTAGAAAATACATGAAAATAAAAAATCTTTTATGATAGCAATAAACAGATGGGAACATATTTAAGAAATATGCTGGCCCCAGAAAAATACTATAAAAATAAACTGGGGGAAATGAAGAAGAAAATTAAAGCAAGATATATCATGTTCTTGAATAGAGATACTCAATACTATGAGACATAAGTTCTTCATAATTTACTCAATATATTTTATACAAGCCCAATTAAAATAACAATAGAATATATTAAATTAGAAAACCTTGATGACTCCACAAATGACACTGATGACTCAGCATTCTCATCTACCATTGGAGCATCTTTTTAGAAAGTGGTTTGGCAATAACTATCAATATTAAAATGTTTATGTCATATGATCTACTAAGTCACCTACTAAAAATGAACCCAATGCATATTCTAATAATAGTCAGAATTCCAATCTAAAAATAGTCAACAAAGTCTTGTTTAAATTTTAAAAAATGATAATAAATGCATCAATAGGGCACCGAGTAAATCTACCTTTCTGTGTAGGTGAATTCTTAGAGATTTAATTTAGATAAATAAAACAATATTGGTTAAAAACAAAACAGGTTTAAAAAATACTTTTTTCTGTATTTGGTATTTTCTACTGTTAGACAGTTTTTATTGGTATGCTAGAGACCCAGTGCACAAAATTCATGCACGGAGTGGGGGGGGTCCCCTCAGCCCAGCCTGGATCCTCTCCAATTTGGGACCCCTTGGGGGATGTCCAACTGCTGATTTAGACCTGATCCTGGGGGTTGGGCCTAAACCGGCAGTTAGATATCCCTCTCACAATCCTGGACCACTGGCTCCTAATCGCTCACCTGCCTGCCTGCCTGGTGACCCCTAACTGCCCCGCCTGCCGGCCTGATCACCCTTCACTGCCTCTGCATGCTGGCCTGATCGCCCCCAACTGCTCCCTCTCTGCCGGCCTGGTCACTCTTAACTGCCCTCCCTGCTGCCCTGGTCACCCCCAACTACCCCCCCTGCCGGCCTGGTCACCCCTCACAGACCCCCACCAGCCTGGTCATCCCATGCAGCCTGCTGTTCAGTCATTTGGTCATCCCTCAGTAACACCCCTGCTGGCCTGGTGGCCCCACGCAGCCTGCTTGTTCAGTTGTTTGGTCGTCCCTCACTAACCTCCCTGCTGGTCTGGTCATAGGCAGCCATCTTGCGAGGGTGTAAGGGTCAATTTGCATATTACCTCTTTATTATATAGAAGGATGCATGTATAAGTTACTGCCTAGAGTTACCATTATTGTGGACTATGAGCCATTTTAAAATTTCTTTACACGTGTGATAAAGACATAGGAAATAAATAAACCTGACACAGATACAATTACATGCACTCACACTCATATAAGCAGACTTTTAACATGAACTGAATAATACTGCACGTTATTCTACTGCTGCCCTTTCTTAAAATTATGTAAATTACTTAGAGATCTGTTCATTTCATCACCAAAAATGTTTTTTT
The DNA here is from genome assembly GCA_025583905.1 of Ia io. NCBI lineage: Eukaryota > Metazoa > Chordata > Mammalia > Chiroptera > Vespertilionidae > Ia > Ia io. The sequence continues at coordinate 45,916,047 of JAJQQW010000009.1, read as the reverse complement.
AACTATATTTTATTGACTTTTCACAGAGAGGAAGGGAGAGGGATAGAGAGTTAGAAACATCAATGAGAGAGAAACATTGATCAGCTGCCTCCTGCACACCCCCTACTGGGGATGTGCCCCCAACCAAGGTCATTCCCTTGAACGGAATCGAACCTGGAACCCTTCAGTCCGCAGGCCGACGCTCTATCCACTGAGCCAAACCAGTTAGGGCCCAAAAATGTTTTTGACTGTTGCACATTCTTCTCTAGTATAGGTGAGTTATAATTATTAAACCATTTCTCTGTTCATATGCATTTGAATTGTTTTAAATATTTCCTGCAACAAATAACTACATATATATTAGAAGTAAAATAATTTAGTTAAAGCATATGCACTTCTAAAATTTTGATACTGTCAATCTTTCCATCAAAAAGCAGTTCAAATTAACACCAAGAGAGAATAAAACTGTTAATTCTACATGTTATACTTTGTGTGGGCTAAAAAATATGATATCATTACTTGTTAAATTGATACCCTTAGTAATTATTTTGGTCCATTTGTATTTCTTATTGTCTAAATTGCTGATCGTATCCTTCTTCAATGTTTCTACTAGTTGTCTTTCTTATAGATTTAAAAATGTTCCTTATGTAGTATGCTTATTAATCCATTAATAAATGTTTGTAAAAATAGATTTTTTAATTGTTTTTTAACTTTATAGTTGTTTTTTTTTTAATATTAGAAATAGGTAGGGATTTTTTGTACACCAATTTTATATGGTGACATTTATAAAGCCTTTTTTCTATGGTTTTTTGTGTTTTGTGTCTCTTTTTGAGAAGGCCTTTCTTGTTACAATTGTTTTTGTACTTTAAATAATTTTTTAATTTTTCAATTACAGTTGATATGCATTATTATATTAGTTGCACACATACAATCTAATGATTACAGATTGTATGCTCACCCCAATAAATCTAGTACCCATCTGATATCATACATAGTTATTAGAATATTATTGACTATACTAGAGGCCCAGTGCATGAAATTCATGCATGGGGCGGGGGGGGGGGGTGTCCCTCAGCCCAGCCTGTACCCTCTCCAATCTGGGACCCCTCGAGTGATGTCTGACTGCCCGTTTAGGACCGATCCAGGTAGAGCAGCCAGACATTCCTCTCACAATCCAGGACTGCTGGCTCCCAACTGCTCACCTGCCTGCCTTCCTGATTGCCCCTAATCGCTTCTGCCTGCCAGCCTGATCACCCCCTAACCACTCCCCTGCCAGCCTGATTGATGCCTAACTGCTCCCCTGCCAGCCTGATTGCCAGTAACTGCCCTCCCTGCAGGCCCGGTCACTTCTAACTGCCCTCCCCTGCAGGCCTGGTCACTCTTAACTGCCCTCCCCTGCAGGCCTGGTCCCCGCAAGTGTTCCCCCCTGCCAGCCTGGGTCCCCCGCAACTGCCCTTCCCTGCAGGCCCGGTCACCCCCAACGTCCCTCCTCTGCCGGCCTGGTCACCCCTAACTGCCCTCCCCTGCAGGCTTGATTGGCTCCAACTGCTCTCCCTTGCAGGCCTGGTCCCTCCCAACTGCCCTCCCCTGCTGGCCATCTTGTGGTGGCCATCTTGTGTCCACATGGGGGCAGGATCTTTAACCACATGGGGGCAGCCATCTTGTGTGTTGGAGTGATGGTCAATCTGCATATTACTCTTTTATTAGCTAGGATAGAGGCCTGGTGCATGGGTGGGGGCCAGCTGGTTTGCCCTGAAGGGTGTCCTGGATCAGGGTGGGGGTTCCCTTGGGGCATGGGGTGGCCTGTACGAGGGGCCTGTGGTGGTTTGCAGGCTGGCTACACCCCCTGGTGACCCAAGCGGAGGCCCTGGTATCTGGGATTTATTTATGTTCTACAATTGAAACTTTGTAGCCTGGAGTGGAGCCAAGCCTCCTGCTCACTCCATGACGGCAGCCATTTCTATTGGGATTTATTTATCTTCTATAATTGAAACTTTGTAGCATTGAGTGGAGGCCTGGGCCTGCCAGGATGTGTGGAAAGCTTGGCTTCTTCCATCGCCAGAGAAACCCAAGCCTCCCTCCTGCTCTCTCCGTGGCCGCAGCCATCTTGGTTGGGTTAATTTGCATACTCACTCCTGATTGGCTTGTGGGTGTGGCTTGTGGGTGTGGTGGAGGTATGTCAATTTGCATATTACTCTTTTATTAGATAGGATTCCCTATGCTATACATTTCCACCACTAGTCTTTAACTACCAATTTTTACTTCTTAACACCTTCACCCCTTCCACCCATCCCCCCCAAATCTCTTCCCATCGTAAACAAGACTCTTCAATATTTCTTATAATACTCGTGAGGTGTTAATGAACTCCTTATCTTATTCTTGTCTCAGAAACTCTTTATCTGACCTTCAATTGTAAATGATACCTTTGCTTGGTAGAATAATCTTGTTTGTAGGTTCTCGTTTTTCATTACTTTGAATATTTCTTGCCACTCTTTTCTGGCCAGCAAAGGTTCTGTTGAGAAATCAGCTGACAGTCATATGGACACTCCATTGTAGGTAATTAACTGCTTTTCTCTTGTCACTTTTAAGATTCTCTTTGTTTTTAATCTTTGGTATTTTAATTATGATGTGTCTTGGTGTGGGCCTCTTTGGATTTATCTTGATTGGGTCTCTCTGTGCTTCCTGGACCTATATGTCTATTTCTTTCACCAGGTAGGGGAAGTTTTCCATCATTATTTTTTCACATAGGTTTTTAATTCCTTGTTCTCTCTCTTCTCCTTCCCACATCCCCATGATATGAATTTTGGTAAGCTTGAAGTTCTCCCAGAGGCTTCTTATACTATCCTCATTTTTTAAAATTCTTTGTTCTTTTTGCTCTTCTGACTGGGTATTTTCTGTTTCTTTATGTTAAAAATCTTTGATTTGATCCTCTGCTTCATCAATTTGACTGCTGATTTCCTGAAATGCATTCTTCATTTCAGTTCATGTATTCTTCATTTCTGACTGGTTCTTTTTTATGTTTTCTTTCTCAGTTTACATTTTCTATCTCTTTGTTGAATTATCACTAAATTCATCTATTCTTCCCCTAAGTTCATTGAGTATCCTTATAACTAGCATTTTGAACTCTGCATCTGTTAGAGTACTTGTCTACATTTTGTTTATTTTTTTTTTTGAGTGTTGTTCAATTCTTTTATTTGGGACATATTTATTTGTCTCCTCATTTTGGCTGCCTCTCTGTGTTTGCTTTTATGTATTAGGTAGAGCTGCTACATCTCTTGGGCTTAGTAGAGTGGCCTTATGTAGTAAGTATCCAGCGACACAGCCTCCCAAACACCTGAGCTAGACACTCCAGGTGCAACACCTATAAACTGTGTACACCCTCCTGTCACTGTTGAGTCTTGGTTGCTAATAGCACACCAGTGGGAGGGATTTATTTCCAGGTTGATGGGCTGTGAGGACTGGCTGTGACCACAGTGGAGGATCAGCTATGCAGGGGCTGACCCCATGGAGCAGGACTCATATCAGTGGGGCCCTGGTGCCCACTGAGTCCACCCCTTGAGTTTACCATTTATGGAGGTGGTTGGGTGGTCCTTCAATGTGGTCTGAAACTGTCCACTGTGTGCTGACCCTGGGCCTACCAGGAAGTGTAGCCCAAAATGAGCTGTCACCTGTGCCCTGTCCACTCCCCTCCCACCCCTGCATGAGCTACAAAACAATCTTTAGATGGCTGCTACTTGTGTTGGACTTGGAGATGCCCAGGGGAGGCCAAGATTCTAACTAGATTGACTACACTAGTGCCAGGCCTGAGGCCACTTAGCAAGAGGTACACAGCAAGCTGAGGCTAGATTGTGCTTGTTTGAGGGGTTCTTAAAAAGTCCAAAACATAAGCCAAGATAGGCCATTTGGTGGGGCAGGGTCTCGGGGAATCACTCAAGCAGGGCAATGGTATTAGCCAGGTTGAGGGAGTCTGTCTGGATGTACACTCTTCTTTATATCCTTAGTTGTAAGAATTGTTCTGCTAGATTTCAGGCAGTTCAGAATGATGTTTGTTTTGTAGTTTAGCTGCACTTTTGATGTGTCTGTGGGAGGATTAGGGTGCTGCATATACCTATGCTGCCACCTTGAATGATTCTTTCATCACAATTTATAAAGGCCCGGTGCACGAAATTCATGCACTGTGGCAGGGGAGTCCCTCAGCCCGGCCTGTGCCCTCTCGCAGTCTGGGACCCCTCACTCCTTACCACCCGCCTGCTCACTGCTCCTCACCTCTCAGCTTGCTGCTCCCTAGCGCTGCCTCGGAGGTGGGAGAGGTTCCCACCACCACCACTGTGCTCACCAGCTTTGAGCCCGGCTTCTGGCTGAGCAGCGCTCCCCCTGTGGGTGCGCACTGACCACCAGGGGGCAGCTCCTGTGTTGAGCATCTCCCCCCTGGTGGTCAGTGCACATCATAGTGACCAGTCGTTCTGGTTGTTCTACCATAAAGGTCACTTAGGCTTTTATTATTTAGACTAGAGGCCCGGCGCACAACATTTATGTGCAGGTATGGTCCCTAGGCCTGGACTGTGATCAGAGCCATCTTACCCGGCTGCCTGCAGCCAGCCCCTCCACCCACCACCACTCACTCCCGGTTCCTCATTCGCCAACAGGCAATTGGAGCCTGCCAGCTGGGGAAAGGGACTGAGAGGTGGTCAGTGCACCTCATAATGACTGGTCGAGTGGTCATCCTGGTCATTCTGCCATTAGGGTCAATTTGCATATTACCCTTTTATTATATAGGATTATTATATAGGATTCTTTGGTACTATTCTATTACATATTTAATTTTAAGTGTTTAGTGTTTAACACCTCTAGATTTTTTTTGGATAAGGTAAGAAGGAGATTCTAGCTTTACTCGTACTGTTGTACAAATGGATTGTCAGATACATTCACTGAATAGTCTCCTCTTTTTCAACTGATATGGAATATACCCTTGTTATTTAAATTTGTGTATGCTCTGGAATTACTTCTCATATTGCTTAAATTACAAGTTCACTCAGGCCTGATCAGTACTGTATTAAAAATTTTTTTTTTACTTTAATATTTAGTAAAAATGTTCCCCCAAAGTTACTGTCTCTTCTTCTGCATGGTACCTTCTAGATAAGCTCAGAATCAGTCTATCACTCACAATTTTAAAAGCCCCATTAGAATTTTGATTGATATTAGACCTATTTTATAGCTGTATTGGGTAAATATATATTTTACAAAACAATGCCCTCACATTTGAGAACATGGACCATTTTATCTTTTATTCAAGATTCATTTAATATCTTACTGTAAAGAAAAAGTTTTATAATTTTTTTTCATTCTAGTAATTGTGTGTGTATATGTACATTATGTGTATGATGTTTTTCCCAGCATTCTTTTATTTTCTTGTGTATAGAAAAACACATTTTTCTGCATTTGATTTTGAGTCACCCTGATTAAATCTCTTATTTATTCCAATATATAGTTGGCTCTGGTATTTTCTAGAGTTATCCCCATTGTTTCCAAAGAGTGAGACTTTTTTTTCTTATTCTTCAAAATCTACAACTCAATTTGTTCTTAAGATGTATTTCATTGCCTAAAACTATCTAAAAAATATCTATAGTGGTGCTGAAGTTGTACCACCTTTTGTCATTTCCCATTTGGTTGTGAGACTTCTAATATATTCAATGTTTATTTTATTATGGTACCTTCATTTTCTATAGCTTTAAGATCCCTTTGAATCCTTTATAAGCAAAATGAAGTTTCCTTTTCTATAACTTACTAAACACACTTATAAGAAACTTTATTTTTAATAAATTAAGTAGTTCATGCCATTGTCTAATAATTAAAACCTATTCCATTCTTTATTATTCTTTTTTAATTCTTTCTTGTTTGAAGTATTATATATGTCTCCTTTTTGCCCGATTGAACCCTCCCTAGCCATTCCCACCCCGCCCCCCACACATGCCCTCATCGCCCTACTGTCTGTGTTCATGGGTTATGCTTAAACACATGCATACAACAAGCCCATTAGTTGATCTCTCACACCCCCCTCCCAATCTGTCCCTCTGAGGTTAGATGGTCTGTTCAATGCTTCTATGTCACTGGATCTATTTTTGTTCATCAGTTTATGTTGCTCATTATATTCCACAAATGAGTGAGATCATGTGATATTTATCTTCCTCTGACTGGCTTATTTCACTTACCATAATGCTCTCCAGGTCCATCCATGCTGTTGCAAATGGTAAGAGTTCCTTGTTTTTTATAGCAGTGTAGTATTCCATTGTGTAGATGTACCACTGTTTTTTTAATCCATTCATCTACTGATGGGCACTTAGGGTGTTTCCAAATCTTAGCTATTGTAAATTGTGCTGCTATAAACATAGAGGTACATACACTGAGTGGCCAGGTTATTATGAGCTTTGGACGCATAATAATCTGGCCACTCAGTATATATGTATATGTGTGTGTGTGTGTAGATAGATAGATAGATAGATAGATAGATAGATAGATAGATAGATAGATATAGATATTAGAGGCCCGGTGCACGAATTCGTGCATGGGTGGGGTCCAGCCAGCCTGGCCAGGAGGAGGGGACATGGGCGGTTGGCTGGCCTGCCTGCTGGGCAAACTCCTGGTCGAGGGGACAATTTGCATATTAGCCTTTTATTATATCCTATACACTGAGTGGCCAGATTATTATGCATTCAGAGATCATAATAATATGACCACTCAGTGTATATCCTTTCTGATTGGTGTTTCTGATTTCTTGGCATATATTCCTAGAAGTGGGATCACTGGATCAAATGAGAGTTCCATTTTTAATTTTTTGAGGAAACTCCATACTGTTCTCCACAGTGGCTGCACCAGTCTGCATTCCCACCAGCAGTGCACAGGGTTCTTTTCTCCACATCCTCGCCAGCAGTTGTCCTTTGTTGATTTGTTGATGATAGCGATTCTGACAGGTGTGAGATGGTACCTTATTGTCATTTTGATTTACATCTCTCCGATGGTTAGTGACTTTGAGCATGTTTTCAAATGACTCTTGGCCTTCTTTATGTCCTCTTTCGAAAAGTGTCTATTTAGGTCCTTTGCCCATTTGTTGATTGGATAGTTTATCTTCCTTTTGTTCAGTTGTATGAATTCCCTGTAAATTTTGGAGATTAAAGCCTTGTTGGATATGACATTGGCAAATATGTTCTCCTATGCAGGGGGCTCTCTTGTTGTTTGTTGATGGTTTCTTTTGCTGTGCAGAAGCTTTTTATTTTGATGTAGTCCCATTTGTTTATTTTCTCCTTAGTTTCCATTGTCCTAGGAACTGTATCAGTAAAGATATTGCTATGACATTATGTCTGATATTTTGCTGCCTGCAGATTCCTCTAAGATTCTGATGGCTTCCCATCTTACTTTTAAGTCTTTTATCAATTTTGAGTGTATGATGTAAGTTGGTGTTCTAGTTTCATTTTTTTGCATATATCTGACCAAATTTCCCAGCACCATTTCTTGAAGAGACGGTCTTGACTCTATTGTATGCTCTTGCCTCCTTTGACAAATATTAATTCAGCATAACAGCTTGGGTCAATTTCCGGGTTCTCTGTTCTGTTCCATTGGTCTATATATCTATTTTTCTGCCAGTACCAGGCAGTTTTGAAAACAGTGGCTTTGTAACACAGCTTGATATCTGGTATTGTGATCCCTCCAACTTCGTTCTTTCTTAGGATTGCTGTGGCTATTCAGGGTCTTTTTTTATTCCATATGAAATTTTGGAGAGTTTGTTCTAGTTGAAATATGCTGTTGGTATTTTACTGGGGATTGAATTGAATCTATAGATTGCTTTGGGTAGTATGCACATTTTAATGATGTTGATTCTACCAGTCCATGAACAAGGTATATTCTTCCATTTATTTATGTCTTCCTCTATCTCTTTTTCAACATCCCATAGTTTTCTGAGTAAAGGTGTTTTATCCCCTTAGTTAAGTTTATTCCTAAATATCTTAATTTTTTTGATGCAATGGTAATGAATTTTTTTTTTAGTTTCTCTTTCTGTAAGTTAATTATTAGTGTATAAAAAAGCCATAGATTTCTGGGTGTTAATTTTGTATCCTGCTATATTGCCAAATTAATTTATTAACTCTAGTAGTTTTTTTATGGAGTCTTTAGGGTTTTCTATGTACAAAATCATGTCACCTGTGTATAATGATAGTTTTACCTCTTCTTTTCCAATTTGGATGACTTTTATTTCTTCTTCTCGTCTGATCATTATGGCTAATACTAACAGCACTAGGTTGAACAGGAGTGGTAAAAGTGGGCATCCCTGTCTTGTTTCTGTTCTTAGTGGAAATGGTTTTAGTTTCTGCCCCATTGAGTATGATGCTGGCTGTAGATTTGTCACATAATACTTTTATTATGTTAAGATATGATCCCTCTATTTCCACTTTGCTGAGTATTTTTTATCAGGAATGGGTCTTGGATTTTGTCAAATGTTTTTTCTGCATTGATTGATATAATTATGTGATTTTTGTCTCTCAATTTGTTTATGTGATGTATCACATTTATTGATTTGCAGATATTGTACCAGCCTTGCATCCTCTGAGTAAATCTCACTTGATCATGGGGTACGATCTTTCTAATGTAATGCTGAATCCCAACTGCTAGAATTTTGTTGAGGATTTTAGCATCTATGTTCATCAGGGATATTGGCTTGTAATTGTTTTTCTTTATAGTGTCTTTATCTGGTTTTGGGATTAGGGTAATTCTGGCTTCATAGAAAGAGCTTGGAAGTGTGCCTTCCTCTTGAATTTTTTGGAATATTCAGAGGAGGATAGGCTTTAGTTCTTTGAATGTGGAGTAAAACTCCCCAGTAAAGACATCTGGAACAGGGCTTTTATTTAATGGAAGTTTTCTTGTTGTTGTTGTTTTTATTACTGCTTCAATTTCATTGGTAGTATTGGCCTTTTCAGGTTTTTTTATTCTTCCTGTAGAGTTTTGGAAGATTGAATTTTTCTAAGAATATGTCCATTTTTTCTAGGTTGTCCAGTTTGCTGAAGTAGAGTTGTTCGTATTATTATTTTACAATCTTTTGTTTGTCTGTGGGGTCAGTTGTTACTTCGCCTCTTTCATTTCTGAATTTTGTTTATTTGTCATCTCTCTTTGTGAGCCTGGCTAGAGGTTCATCCATCTTATTTATCCTTTCAAAGAACCAGCTCTTGGTTTTATTGATCTTTTGTATTGTGTTTTTGGCATCTATGTCGTTTATTTCCACTCTGGTCTTTATTATTTCCTTCCTTCCATAAAAAAAAAAAAAAAAAAAACTACTAGAGTTAATAAATTAATTTGGCAATATAGCAGGATACAAAATTAACACCCAGAAATCTATGCTAGGCTTTTCTTGTTGCTCTCTTTCTTATTCTTTAAGTTGTAGGGTTAGATAAGTTATTACCATTTTTTCTTGTTTTTTGGGGTAGGCCTGTAGAGCTATGAACTTCCCTCTCAGGACTGCTTTCACCATGTCCCATCGATTTTTAATTGTTGTGTTTTCATTGTCATTTGTTTCCAGGATGCTCTATATTTCTTTTTTTGTTCTCTTTGGTTAGCCTCCAAGTGTTTGATCTTTTTCATTGTTTTTATTGTAGTTGATTTCTAATTTTATGCCATTGTGATCTAAGATGCTTGATATGCTTTCTATCTTCTTGAATATGAAGAGACTTTGCTTGTGTCCCAATATGTGGTCTATCTTTGAAAATGTGCACTTGAGAAGAATGTATATTCTGTAGCTTTGGGGTGAAATTTTCTGAAGATGTCAATTAATTCCATCTGATCTAGTGAGTCATTTAGGATTGATGTTTCTTTGCTGATTTTTTGTTTAGAGAATTTATCCAGTGGTGTCAATGTGATATTAAAGTCCCCTACTGTGATTGTATTGCTGTCAATCTCTCCCTTGATATCTTCCAGAAGTTTTTTATGTACTAGCATTTGGGCACTTCTGTATTTGGTGCATATATGTTTACCAGAGCTATATCCTCTTGTTGAATTGCTCCCTTTGGTATTATGAAGTGGCTCTCCTTTTCTCTTCTTATGGCTTCACTTTGAGGTCTATTTTGTCAAATAGAAGTATTGCTACCCCAGCTTTTTTTCATTTCCATTTGCCTAAAAATTTTTTTCCATCCCTTCACTTTCAGTCTGTGTGAGTTCTTTGTTCTAATGTGGGTCTCTTATAGGCAGCATGTACATGGGTCATATTTTCTTATCCATTCAGCTACCCTGTGTCTTTTGATTGGAGCATTTAATCCACTTACATTTAAGGTTGTTATTAATAGGTTCTTGCTTCTTGCTTTTTTATTCTTTATGCCTGTGTTCCTTCTCCCCTTTCTATTACTTCATTTTATAATAGTCCCTTTAGCATTTCTTGCATTGCTGACTAGGTGGTAAAAAACTCCCTTAGCCTTTTCTTGTCTGTGAAGCTCCTCATATCACCCTAAATTTTGAATGATAGCCTTTCTGGGTATAGTGTTCATGGATTCAGTCCCTTGCTTTGCATCACTTGTTATTTTTCATTCCATTCCCTCTGGCATTATGTGTTACTGTTCAGAAATCAGTTGATAGTCCAATGGGAGATTCCTTGTAGATAACTTTCTGTCTCACTCTGGCAGCCTTTAAGATTCTTACTTTGTCATCGATGTTTGCCAGTTTAATTATGGTGTGTCTTGGTGTCAGTCTTTTGGGGTTCATCTTGTTTGGGACTCTGTGTGCTTCTTGGACTTATGTGAGTTTTTTCTCCCCCATTATTTCTTCAAACAGGTTTTTTATTCCTTGATCAACTTCCTTTTATTCTGGCTCCTCTATTATGCAGATTTTGTTTCCTTTCATTTTGTCCCAAAGCTCCTTTAGGCTCTCCTCCTGCTTCTTAAGGTTTATTTTTCCAGTTCTTGTTCTATTTGGGTGTTTTTTCTACCTTGTAGTCTAACTCACTGATCTGGTCCTCAGCTTCTTCTAGTCTACTATTGATACTTTCCATTGTGTTCTTTATTGCAGCTATATCATTCTTCTTTTCCTCTTGATTCTTCTTCAGTTCCTCTTGATTCTTGCACATGTTGAATCTGTCTTCCATCCTTTTCAGTGTCCTCACAACCATTGCTCTGAATTCTTTCTCTAAGAAGTTGCTTGCCTCCATTTTGTTTATTTCTTTTTCTGGTGATTCCTCCTTTTCTTTCATATGGGGGTTACTTCTTTGTCTCCCCATTTTTGCTGTTTCTTTGTGGTCATTTCTATGTACTCGATCAAACTCCTATGTCATGCAGATTTTTTTGAGATTGTCTTATATAGTAGATGTTTTGTGGGACCCAGTGGTGTAATCTCTCAAGTCTTCTGAGCTGAGTATTCTAAGGATGCCCTTTACTTGGGATATTTAGGTTATCTTGGTGTAGAGTGTTATTGTCATATTAGTGGATGGATTTTCCTCTCAGGGTGTCTGGTTATGTGGCTCACTCTCTACAAGCAGCAAAAAATACAACTCGACAAATATGACACAAAGGGTAAAAATCACGAATGTACACATAACACCAATAACCCCAATGCAAGTAACCACCAGAAAAAAGAGAATTAGGAGATAGTAAAGAGAGAAAAAATGATATTGAGAAAAGGAAAAGAGGTAAGGGAGAAAAAGAAAAGAAGAAAAAAGAAGAAGAAAAATTATATAGGGAGAGAAAATACCATAAAACAAACAAATGAGCTAAAAATGCAAACAACAAGCACCCAGAAAAAGGGGGGAACAGAATTTGTAGAGGCAGAGCTTATATGCACAAAGTAAGGTTAATGAATTGAATGAATAGGTGAAGTACCATGGTTCAGTATAGAGGAGGAAGAAAGATAATGAGTGGATAAGAATAAAAGAAAAAAACAACAAAATAATAAATAAAAAGATAAAACAATGTTTTAAAAATTATCTATTTATGCATCTATTTTTGGAAATTAAGAATAGAGGATAGAGCAGATAGGCTTGATTTTAGTGAGTGAAACCAATTAAACTATTAGGGGAAGAAGAGAGCAAGAGAAGAGAGGAAAAATAAAAGCTTAAGAAATGGCTAAGAAAGAAAGAGAAAAAAGAAAGTTACATGGGTTTGGAGCAGGGGAGAGGAAATTAGATATATGTGTAGGCCAACAGAGACTACAATAATAATAACATGTCAATAAAGCAGATAAAGAAGATCAATTTTTTAGCAAGGGGTAAAAAGAAAGGAGAGAGAAAAACTAAAGCAGGGACACGAGAAGAGAAACAGAATGAAAAAGGGAGAAGTGAGGAAGAAAAGAGTGGAAAACAATAAAAGAATAAGATAAAATAAAATAATGATAAAAAATACACCTGTCAGAATGGCTCTCATCAACAAATCAACAAACAACAATTGCTGGTCAGGATGTGGTGGAAAAGGAACCCTCATACACTGCTGGTGGGAATGCAGACTGGTGCTGCCACTGTGGAAAACAGTATGGATTTTCCTCAAAATATTAAAAATGGAACTCTCATTTGACCCAGTGATCCCACTTCTAGGAATATATCCCAAGAAACACCAATGAGAAAGAACATATGCACCCCTATGTTCATAGCAGCACAATTTACAATATCTAAGATTTGGAAACAGCCTAAATGCCCATAAGTAGATGAGTGGATTAAAAACCAGTGGTACATTTACACAATGGAATACTACACTGCTGTAAAAAAGAAGGAACTTTTATCATTTGCAACAGCATGGATGGAACTGGAGGGCATTATGCTAAATAAAATAATTCAGTTGGAGAAAGATAAATATCACATGATCTCACTCATTTGTGGAAGATAATGAACAACATAAACTGATGAACAAAAATGGATCCTGAGACATGGAAGCATCGAACAGACTATCAAACCTTAGAGGGAAGGCAAGGGAGGGTGGGAGGTTGTGTGTGTAAGAGATCAACCAAAGGGCTTGTATGCATGAATCCTATCTAATAAAAGGGTAATATGCAAATTAATTGTCACTCCGTCACAAAGATGGTGGTGCTTATAACCACAAGATGGTGGTGCCCAGTCCTCTCAGCCCTGCCAAAGTCCCCCAGTCCCAGGAGGTGGGGGGAAGCCACTGAGAGCGGGCAGCGTGAGCGGCCTGGCGGAATGCTTACTTCATCGCTGCGGTGATGAGACAAGGATTCTGTGCCCGGCTGCGGATGGCCCTCCGGCCAGGCCGGGGTGCAGAACGCTTGCGTCGTCACCCTGGTGACGAGGTGACACAAGCGTTCCGCGCCCAGCCACGGATGGGCCTCTGGGCCGAGGAGAGCCTCTGGGCAGTGGGTGTGGAGCAGCCAGGCCCTGCAGAGAGCTACTGGTGCATGGATTCATGCGCAGGGTTACTAGTATAAGTATAACCAATGGATACAGACAGTAAGGGGCTGAGGGCCTGAGCTGGGGGGTGGGAGTGGTCAGCGAGAGGTTAATGGGGGAAAAAGGAGACATATGTAATACTTTCATTAATACAGAATTTAAAAATTAAAATAAAATAAATAAAACCAAAAAATTAAAAAAATAAAATTTAGAAAATAATTTTGATATATTTATTTTGAATATACTTTTCTGTTAATTACTATTTTTATTGCTTGTCTTAGAAAATCTGTCTTGTATAATTTTCCTTTATAGAATTTGTCTGTATTCTCTTTTTAGCTTAATAATAGCCTCAATTTTTAAAAATGTTTCATGTATGCTTGAAAAGACCATATACCTTCTGTTCATTGATACAAAGGTACATATACATATCTATTATGTTGGATGTAGTAATTGTGATATTCAAACTATTTCTATTACCTTATTATTTCCCTCATCTATAAATTCCTATGTCTCCTATGAAGGAGATAGATTTTTATATTTTTTCTGACTAGATTTTGCTTTATACCCCTTAGTATTATGATGAGGAGAACATAAAGGCTAACAAAAAATTTCTGATTCATTAATTTTCTCAATAGAAACTACTGTTTTCTCATTGAATACATCAGACCTAAAATCTATTTTTAAATATTGATGTCAACTTCCTTTTTGTTGTATGTAATACATATATTTTTGTTTCAATTCATCAATCCATTGTATTTAATACTAGTAGCCCTGCACACAAATCCGTGTGCCAGTAGCTCTCTGCAGGGCCTGGTTGCTCCGTGCCTGCTGCCCAGAGGCTCTCTATGGCCCAGAGGCCCATCTGCGGCTGGGCGCAGAACGTTTGCCTCGTTGCTGGGGTGATGATGCAAGTGTTCTGCATCCCAGCCTGGCCAGAGACCCATCCGCAGCTGGGTGCAGAATGCTTGCCTCATCGCCCTGGCCGCTCATGCTGTCTGCTCTCAGTGGCTTCCCCCACTGGGCCTGGGGGACTCTGGCTGGGCAGAGAGGACTGGGTGCCACCATCTTGTGTCTATGGGCGCTGCCATCTTTATGGTGGAGTGATGGTTAATTTTCATATTACCCTTTTATTAGATAGGATAGTGCTGTCTTTTGTGTGTGTGTGTGTGTATCTTCTGTAAAAAGAATGTATAATCATATTGCATTTTTAATATAATCTCTTTTTCTGTCACTACTACTGTAGTTTTTAATCATTTTAAAACTATCGTTTTGATAGTGAAGTGCTTGTATTTACACTCAGAGAAGGAAATACAATCCTATATTATTAAAACTTTACCACTTAAAAATAAATCTTTGAGATGATAATATTTAACATAAGAGGGTTTTTTTGTTTGTTTGTTTAATTTTATTTCCAACTTGCTTCACTTTTTCAGGGTGCCACTTAATTTATACTGTGGTGGTGGTGTTGGCTTTTATACTGCATACCTTTTTCTTACATTTCTTTTTCATGTTGTAGAACCATGTCTCCAAATACCTTTTTCATTCCAGAGTGTATGTTTGAGGGACGAACATTTCGAACTCTTGCCTGTGAAAAAATGAATATTTATCCTCACTCTTGGTTATACTTTGATTAAGTAGAGAATTCTATGTTAAAAGATAATTTATCTCTTTGAAGTTATTTTTTAATGTCTTCTAGTAGCTAGGATTGTAAATGAGAGTTGCGATGCCACCCATATTCTTTATCTTTTGCAGGTGTAGTCTGCTGCCCTTACAAGTTACAGAATACTTAATTTAGGTAGTACAAAAATAAAAGAGACCTGATAGCTGCGGTGACCACCGAACATCTGCAAGCCCCTGAACACCGGTTCCCAATCGGCGCAAACGCGCGGATTCAAAGGAGCTCTTCACTCCACCATGGAAAGGTCAGATTTCGCTAGGGATAAGGAGAGAGAGAACTACATAACAGACATCCAGAAAAGAGAGACCATGGGGGGACAAAGAAACAGCCCACATAGGAAAGAAAAGCAGGCATCACCAGAAAAGGAAGTAAATGAATTAGAGGCAAGCAACCTATCAGAGCAAGGATTAAGAGAAATGGTCATAAGGTGGCTGAAAAGAATGGAAGACAAATTTGACAATATGAGTAAGAACCAAGAGGAAATGAAGAAGAACCAACAAGAAATGAAAAATGACATCGCTGCTGTGAAGAACTCAATAGAAAGCATCAAGAGTAGACTAGAAGAAGCAGAGGACCACATAAGTGAGCTAGAAGACAAGATGGAAAAAAGTACCCAAGTAGAGCAGCTTCTAGAAAAAAAAATTAGAAAGCAGGAGGAGAGCCTAAGGGAACTTTGGGACAACACGAAACAAAACAACATCCAAATAATAGGGGTTCCAGAAGGAAAGGATACTGAGTAAGGAATAGAAAACCTGTTTGAAGAAATAATTACAGAAAACTTCCCTGATATAGGGAAGAAAAAACCCACACAAATCCAAGAAGCTCACAGAGTCCCAAGCAAAAATGAACCCCAAAAGACTAATGCCAAGGCACATTATAATTAAATTGGCAAACACCAACGACAAAGTAAGAATCTTAAAAGCAGCCAGAGAGAGACAGAAAGTTACATACAAAGGAATCCCTATCAGACTAGCAACTGCTTTCTCAACAGAAACTCACCAGGCCAGAAGGGAATGGAATGAAATATACAAAATCATGCAAAGGAAGGGTCTGAATTCAAGAATACTATACCCAGCAAGGCTATCAATCAAAATTGAAGGTGAAATCAGGAGTTTCACAGACAAAAAAGGACTAAGGGAATTTATCACCACCAAACAAGCAATGCAAGAAATGCTAAAGGGTCTGCTGTAAAAAAAAGAAATAGGAAGCGAAGAAGGAACACAGGGGTATAGAATAAAAATGGAAACAAATAAGTACCTATCAATAATAACTTTAAATGTAAATGGATTGAATGCCCCCATCAAAAGACATAGTGTAACAGACTGGATAAGAAAACAAAACCCATATATCTGCTGTCTACAAGAAACCCACCTCAGAAAACGATGCATACAGACTGAGAGTGAAGGGATGGAAAAAGGTTTTCCAGGCGAATGGAAATGAAAAAGCTGGGGTAGCAATACTTATATCTAACAAATTAGATCTCAAAGTGAAGGACATAACAAGAGATAACGAAGGCCACTTCATAATACGAAAGGGAGCAATCCAACAAGAAGAAATAATTCTGGTAAACATATATGTACCCAATACAGGAGCACCAAAATACATAAAAAAACCTCCTGGAGAATAACAAAGGAGAGATTGACAGCAATACAATCATAGTAGGAGACTTTAATACCCCACTATCACCATTGGACAAATCCTCTAAACAAAAAATCAGCAAAGAAACTTCAATCCTAAATTACTCACTAGAACAGATGGAATTAATTGACATCTTCAGAACATTTCACCCCAAAGCCACAGAATACACATTCTTCTCAAGTGCACATGGGTCATTTTCAAAGACAGACCATATAAGGGACATAGGCAAAGTCTCTCCAAATTCAAGAAGATAGAGATCATATCAAGCATCTTCTCAGATCACTGTGGCATAAAACTGGAAATCAACTACAATAAATACAATCCAAAGAAATCAAACACATGGAGACTAAACAGCATGCTATTAAACAAGGACTGGGTCACCAGAGAGATCAAGGAAGAAATAAAAACATCATGGCAACAAATGACAATGAAGACACAACAATCCAAAATCTATGGGACACAATGAAAGCAGTCTTGAGAGGGAAGTTCATAGCTCTACAAGCCGACTGCAAAAAACAAGAAACAATGGTAATAAATTACCTAACCCTACAACTCAAAGAGTTAGAAAAAGAGCAACAAGAAAAGCCCAGTGTAAGCAGAAGGGAGGAAATAATAAAGATCAGAGTGGAGATAAACGACATAGAGACCAAAGAAACAATACAAAAGATCAACAAAACCAAGAGCTGGTTCTTTGAAAAGATAAACAAGATTGATAAACCTTCAGCCAGGCTCACCAAGAAGCAAAGAGAGAGGACCCAAATAAACAAAATCAGAAATGAAAGAGGTGAAATAACAACAGACCCCACCGAAATACAAAGGATTGTTGCAAAATACTATGAACATTTCTATTCAACAAACTGGACAACCTGGAGGAAATGGACATATTCCTAGAAAATTATAACCTTCCAAAACTCAATCAGGGAGAATCTAAACAGCTCAACAGGCCAGTAACTATGGAAGAAATTGAAGCAGTCATCAAAAAGCTTCCGGCAAACAAAAGCCCGGGGCCAGACGGCTTCAAAGGAGAGTTTTACCAAACATTCAAGGAAAAACTAAAACCTATCCTCCTCAGACTATTCCAGAAAATTCAAGAGGAAGGAACACTTCCAGGCTCCTTCTATGAAGCCAGCATCACCCTAATACCAAAACCAGATAAAAACAACACAATGAAAGAGAATTACAGACCAATATCCCTCATGAACATAGATGACAAATTCCTCAACAAAATTCTAGCAAATCAGCTCCAGCAGTACATCAGAAAGATCATACACCATGACCAAGTAGGATTTATCCCAGGAATGCAAGGATGGTACAATATCTGCAAATCAATAAACGTGATACACCACATAAACAAATTGAGAGATAAAAATCACATAGTCATATCAATTGATGCAGAAAAAGCATTTGACAAAATCCAACACCCTTTCTTGATAAAAACTCTCAACAAGGTGGGAATAGAAGGATCATACCTCACCATAATAAAAGCGATGTATGATAAACCCACAGCAAACATCATACTCAATGGGCAAAAACTAAAACCATTTCCCCTAAGAACACAAGACAAGGATGCCCACTCTCACCACTCCTGTTTGACATAGTACTGGAAGTATTAGCCATTGCAATTAGACAATAAGAAGAAATAAAAGGCATCCAAATTGGAAAAGAAGAATTAAAGCTGTCCTTATATGCAGATGACATGATATTGTACATAAAAAACCCAAAAGACTCCATCAAAACTAATAGACTTAATAAATGAATTCGGCAATGTAGCAGGATACAAAATTAACGCCAAGAAATCTATGGCATTTCTATACACCAATAGTGAACTAACAGAAAGAGAGACTAAAAAAGCAATTCCATTTACCATCACACCAAAAAAATTAAGATACCTAGGAATAAACTTAACTAAGGAGGTAAAAGACCTATACGCGGAAAACTACAGGACACTGAAAAAAGAGATAAAGGAAGATGTAAACAGATGGAAGAGCATACCATGTTCATGGATTGGTAGAATAAACATCATTAAAATGTTCATACTACCCAAAGCAATCTACAGATTCAATGCACTCCCCATTAAAATACCAACAGCATAGTTCACAGACCTAGAAAGAACTCTCCAAAAATTCATCTGGAATTAAAAAAGACCCCGAATAGCCACAGCAATCCTGAGAAAGAAGAATAAAGTAGGAGGGATCTCAATACCAGATTTCAAGCTGTATTACAAAGCCACTGTTCTCAAAACAGCATGGTACTGGCAGAAGAACAGACATATAGATCAATGGAACAGAATAGAGAATCCAGATATTGACCCAAACCACTATGCTCAATTAATATTTGACGAAGGAGGCATGAACATGCAATGGAGTCAAGACAGTCTCTTCAATAAATGGTGTTGGGAAAATTGGACAGATACATGCAAAAAAATGAAACTAGATCACCGCCTTACACCATACACAAAAATAAACTCAAAATGGATACAGGACTTAAACATAAGACGGGAAACCATAAAAATACTAGAGGAATCCACAGGCAACAAAATCTCAGACATATGCCAAAAGAACTTCTTCACTGACACTGCTCCTAGGGCAATGGAAGCTAAAGAGAAAATAAACAAATGGGACTACATCAAATTAAAAAGCTTTTTTACAGCAAAAGAAACCATCAACAAAACAATAAGAAAGCCCACTGTATGGGAGAACATATTTGCAAATGTTATCACTGATAAAGGTTTAATCTCCAACATCTACAGGCAGCTTATACAACTTAATAAAACAAAGATAAATGATCCAATAAAAAAATGGGCAACGTACCTAAATAGAATCTTTTCAAAAGAAGACAGAAGGAAGGCCAAGAGACACATGAAAA
Source organism: Ia io (assembly GCA_025583905.1). NCBI lineage: Eukaryota > Metazoa > Chordata > Mammalia > Chiroptera > Vespertilionidae > Ia > Ia io. The sequence goes on along the minus strand of JAJQQW010000009.1, from coordinate 45,896,533 downwards.
CATGCTCAAAGTCACTAATTATCTGAGAGATGCAAATCAAAACAACCATGAGGTACCATCTCACACCTTTCAGAATGGCTATCATCAACAAATCAACAAACAACAAGTGTTGGCGAGGATGCGGAGAAAAAGGAACCCTCGTGCACTGCTGGTGGGAATGCAGACTGGTGCAGCCACTGTGGAGAACAGTATGGAGTTTCCTCAAAAACTGAAAATGGAACTCCCATTTGACCCAGTAATCCCACTCCTGGGAATATATCCTAAGAAACTAGAAACACCAATCAGAAAGGATAAATGCACCCCTATGTTCATAGCAGCACAATTTACAATAGCTAAGATTTGGAAACAGCCTAGGTGCCAGTCAGCAGATGTGTGAAATAGAAAACTATGGTACAGCTACACAATGGAATACTATGCTGCCATAAAAAAGAAGGACTTCTTACCATCTGCAGCAACCTGGATGGAATTGGAGAACATCATGCTAAGTGAAATAAGCCAGTCAATGAAAGAAAAATACCACATGATCTCACTCTTTTATGGATAATAAAGAACATTATAAACTGATGAACATTAAGATAGATACAGAGACAGTAAAGCATCAAACAGACTGTCAAATTACAGCGGGAAGGTTAGAGAGAGGTGGGGGAGATAAGAGATCAACCGGACTTTTATGCATGCATATAAGCATAACCAATGGACGCAAAACTCTGGGTGGTGAGGGCATGTATGGGAGTGGGGTGGGGGGCAATGGTAAGGTATGTACACATATAATACCTTAATAAAAAAATAAAAATAATAAAAATAAAAGAGACCTCTTTTCTCACTGTATAGGCTAGTTTACTGGCAGAATAGTACCAGTGTGAATTAATTCACAATGTTGACAGGATCCAACTACATTGCTATTTTTTTAATGCTATCGTAAATGTCTTGAACAAAAAAATATTCTTATGCTACAATTCCGATGCACTCTTGACAACATCTTGTAGCAGAAGATCTGTATTCTTTTTTTCTTTCATCCAAGAATGCAAACATTTCTTCTGGAGACAGATTTCTTTATATGTCCCATGAATCAGATGGAATTACATTTCCATGCCCAAACCACTCCTTGCAAGGGGAATATAAGCATCACAATTCTCCTTTTTCAAAAGAGGTCAACCTTTCCTGAGGAGACAGAGATTCACAGTCACCTGATAAAGCAGAGTTCTTCAGAAAAAAAAAAAAAAAAAAAAGGTTGGGAATGGATTACTGGCAACCAAGAGCATCTACTGAATAAGTAGCTTTTTTGTTGTTCTCCCGGGAACCTTTTTGAATATTTATCTTTGTCTTTGGAGTCCAGAAATCTAACCAGGATTATTCTAGATATTTACTTTTATTTTTCCCAGCTTAGTATATGGTGAGGTTTTACAAACTGGGCCGTTGTGTCTTTCTACAACTCAAGGAAATTTTCTTCTACAATTTCTTTGATTATTTCCTGTCTTCATTCTTTCTGGTTTCACCTTAAACTTCAAACTGAACTTTCAGATCAATACCTTGCTCTTCAGCAATAGCCATTCAGTTTTTCTTTTCTTTCCTTTTGATTTTTTTGTTGTATATATTATTTTTAATATAAATCACTTTTGTTTCTCATTACTTGTTTTTTGTTGTTTCTTGATCTTATTTATGAATTTAAATTTATCCCAGTCTCTGTAAAAACTAATAAGTATGTTTTTGTGAGGTTATTGTCTGTTTCCAACATTACCTCTGTTTTAACTTAAGTTGGTCCAATTTATTCATATCATTTTCCTCTCTGTATTATTGATGTAACTCAAATCTTTGATGATTCTTCATACTCTGTTCCTATTTATATATGAAAACTTAGATTTGTTCATGTAGACACCCAACTTGATTTTTCTTTGTGGGTCTGATGCTTCTTTCCCTGTACTCCAGGAGAGAAAGGAGTGCTCACTACAGGTTCTGTATAAATGGATTGGGTGATAATAGATAGGCTCCCTTTTTGTGTGTGGTTGGGTGGAAATGGGCAAGCTAAGTACTCCCAAAGTAAAGAAAGTTCTTCGGAAGTGAAAAACATTGAAGCACTTTACTTCTAAAAGGAGCTACCTTCTATTTTTGCTAATCAGCTATTGTAAAGGTCCACAGTTACCTCAGAGACTGCTTTGCTTCTCTGTGCATCCTTGGTATTTGATATGAGAATTACATCTACATACAGGGCCTATTAATTGGTGAGGCAGTCTCAGCCCCTCATGCTGCAGTAAATTATTTTTGTTTTCATGGTTTAGAAGATGTAACACTGTTTTATGAGAACTGTAATGTTAATGTTTGATGTGTCATAGAAGAAAGAATGTATAAAATAAGTATATCACAAAATTGAAACAAGCTAACATAGGTATTTTTAAACAGGTAGCAAGTGATAAGTAACCTTTGTCTACCATGGAATTCATTATAGCAAGGACCTATTCAAAATGAACAAATCACTCCTTTGATCAGCCTTGTTAATCTAATGTGACCATTGTAGTCTGTTCCTCCATTTTGACTATATTCCTTATACTGCACTTTACATCCCATGACTATTTTTTAACTACCAAATTATACTTCTTAAGACCTTCACCGTTTTACCCAGACCCCAACCACCTCTTCCTTCTGGCAACCATCAGTCTGTTCTCTGTCATCCTGGAGTAAATTCTTTTTTTCTCTCTCTCTCTCTCTCTCTCTTTTTTTTTTCTTTTTTGCTCAATCCCTTCACATACCCAACCAAGCCCTCTAACCCTCTTCCCCCCACAGCTGTCTGCCTCCTCTCTATCTATGAGGCTGTCTCTATTTTGTTTTCTAGTTCATTTTGTTCATTAGATTCCACATATGAGTGAAATCATATGGTATTTGTTTTTCTCTGACTGGCTTATTTCACTTAGCATAATTCTCTTCCTGGAGCAAATTCTAAATCTAGAAGCTCCATAAAGTGCAGGGGGTGGGGCGGGGGTCGAGAAACCAGGCATGGAGAATTTAGGGAAAGAAGGTACACTTCAATTAATTAACCTAATGATGGCATTAGTGCCCATTTCTGATCTGTACACTTAACTCTGACCTTGAAGTTTCTCCAAAATTTCCTTTCTGGCAGTTATTTTTTATGCCAGTTTGAGGTTAATTTATTTCTATTCTCCTTTTTCTGCAAATCAGATCCCATCTGTTTTTAACCTTCCAGAAATTCTTCAAAATGTGTTCTTTTATGCTGGTGCTTCTTTTATGATTTCTAAAACATTTATGGATTAAAAAATCAGTCTGTAATTTCACAACGGTTTGGAACAGACAAGTTAAAAAAGATCATGTGCTTAACCTACTCTCTTGAAGCAGTTTTAAATGCCTTCTCTGATTTGAACACTTCACTATCCCCTCCCTGTTTCAGCATTCCCAAAGGCATGACAATTAAGGCTATTACCAGGAAAAGCCAGCTAATCACTGGGGACTGCTCCAAACTTTGAGACTGTCTGCCCTCAGTGTGCCCAGCCTACCCCTCCATATACTATTCAATGCCACTTCATGACCTATTATAGATTTTCTCCCATGTCCAATATTGATAGGCTAGGAGCCAAGTTATTAAGATCCTACCTGTTACCTTGATAAAAATGAAGGCAACTTTCCCTTTAAAAAGCCACCAGAGTTTTTCTAGGTGATGCTGTTAAATAGGTAAAGACATGCCAGATGGAGAAGATAAGGCTGTAGCCTGGCTTAATCCCCAGCTGGTTCTGATTCTTATTCCTCCAATGCTTAAGGAGCAAATCCATCTAGAAGAGTTCTCTGCCCCAATTCTGAATAAAATGACCCTCAGTATTGCCTAGAGCAGAACTTTGGTCAATAGTCCTTTAAGTGCACCTACAGAGGTAATGATTATTGACTTAAAATCTAATTGCCCTTAAATAAAATAACTAACCTCACTGGTGCTCAGTTTCTTTTACTTTAAATAATTATGTTTCCGAATACTCTCCTATGTTCCTCTCAGCTAAATATTTCTGGTACATGGAGCAAAAGAATGAAACTGGAGATATGCCAAATGCTTGAGGGTAGCAGCATCTGATTTTAGAGTAGTGTGTTTGGTACCCACAGTTAAGATGTAATGTCCCCATAGATCAAAAGTGTCTGCATTGGATTGAGTCTATAATGAAGATAAGTTTGATAAATAGAAAATGGCATGTAATCTATATATATAAAAGGCTAAGCTACTGATAGGTATGACATGCACTGACCACCAGGGGGCAGACACTCAATGCAGGAGCTGCCAATCAACAGCAACTTTGCAAGAGTGCCCTCTCGAACTCTGGGACCCCTCAGGGGATGTTGGACTGCTGGTTTAGGCCTGACCCCCACAGGCCAGGCTGAGGGACCCTATCTGCTGGAGGGACCCCACTCATTCCGCAGATGCCCTTCAAACCCCAGCACCACCCTAGGTGTGGCTAGCAGGGGAGGGACCGCAGGAGGTTGCCTCCAGGGCGTGTCCAGCCCATTTCACCCAGGCCCACCCCACCAGCCATCTTCTAATTAGTTTACTTTCAATGTGCATGAATCTGTGCCCCGGGCCTATAGTTACAAATAAAGCTTTGAGGGTTGTCCTATGTATATAACCTTCTAAAAAAATTACAAGTAGCCTACATAAAAAATCTTATTTCCAAAGTCAAGGTGAATATAATTTTTAAGTACAACAAGAATTCCATCAAAGGCTGGATTCCCCTAGTGTCAATGAGTTGCTGTGGGGCAGTGGAAAGGTCACAAGTCTTAGAGCTGATGTATCTGGATTTGAGGACAAAGTCCATTAATGCCAACTATATTGATTTGGGTAAAACAAAATTATGCTCTCTGATTTTGTTTATCTATAAAACAGGAGTATTATAATGTGCATTACCTGCTTCAAAGATTTATTGTGAAGAAAAATGAAATAATAGATGTTAAAGGGATTTGGAAATTGAAAGCCTGAATATGATTATGCAGCTGTTTTTAGGGAGAAATTTAAGTGACCAGAATATTTGTTCTTTTTTGAGGTCATACTCCTATTCTGGGGAATGGAGATAACTGATTAAATATATTTACCATAGGGAGGGAACCAAGATGGCAGTGTAGGTAAACCCTGGAACTCTCTGCCTCCCACAACCACATCAAAATTACAACTAAAATACAAAATAAACATAATTCAGAAGCGCCTGAAATCTGGCTGAATGTTAGTCCTACAACTAAAGAAGCAAAGAAGAAAGCACATTGAGACTGATAAGAGGGGTGGAGGCACAAATAGGTTGCTCTGACACCAAGATGTGGTGTGTTTTTAATTGGGAGGGATATCTCCAAGGCCTATCCTGAGAAGAAGGGGGTCCCAGCTGCACTTCAGAACCCCAACCCAGAGTTCCAGAGCTGGAAAGAGAAGTCACCATAACTTCGGGCTGTAAAACCAGTGGGGATTGTGGCTGAGTGACACTGAGGCTGCTGGAGCCCCAGGTGTTCCTCTTAAAGGGAATATGAATTTACACGGTCTCACTTCCTCTAAGCTCCAGCACTGGATGGTGGCTTTGGGGGAATCTAGGGACATATGGGGAGGAACTGGACTATCTGGCATCAGGGCAAAAACTCAGGGGTGGCTTTCTTGAAAACAGGGGTGCTTCCAGGGGTCATTGTTCCTGTGCTGGGACCTTCCCCCATCCCAGAGCTGACTGGCAGCCTTATCTGAGTTTCTATCAGGATGGCCCAACTCTTCACTCCACCCTGGTGATTCCCTGAGACACCACCCCACACAATATGAAACCCCAACCAAGCTGTTTGCAAAGTCTTTTCCATATGAATGACCTGTCCTGACTCAGGCTTCAGACTTTTCTAAAATCTTTTAAACAAGCAGCAGCTGAAGTCAGCATTCCCCAAACTTATCAATAAAAGGCCTAAGACCCAGCACTAGCACCAGCATGCCTTGCTTCACAGTGTGGCCTCTCCTGGGCACTTTCTAGCCTAATACAAGTAGCAGCCATCTGTTGATCTCTCTGTAGCCCCTGACTGGTGGCCCCAGGCAGTTGCTGACTTTGCACTTCCCCAGACGCCCCAGAGCCAGTCCACCCAGTGGACAGCTTCAGACTATACCAGATTACAAGCGGCACACTCAAGGGGCAGACTCAGTGACCACCAAAGCCCCTCTGAAGCAAGTTCTACTCCATAGGGGTGTCTTTGGCACAACAGCTCTTCCATTGTAGACACAGCTAGTCCTCACAGCCAATTGGCCTGGAGGTCAATTCCTCTCAGTGACTCCAACAGAAATCAAGGCTCAACTATAACAAGACTGTGCACATAGGGGCATACCTAGAGTGCCCAGCTCAGGTAACTGGGGAGACTAAGCCACTGGGCCCTACAGGATATCTAATACACAGGCCACTCTACCAGTTTCAGGATACATAGCAGCCCTATCTAATATATGGAAACAAACATAGGGAAGCAACCAAAATGTGGAGACAAAGAAACATGTTACAAATAAAAGAAATGGGAGCAAGCAAACTACTGGATACAGAGTTCAAAATAATGCTTATAAGGTTACTCAAAGATCTTAATGAGAGCTTCAAGGACATGAAAAATGACCAGTCAGAAATTAAGCATACACTAATTGAAATAAAGAATAATTTAAAGGGATTCAACAGTAGAATACAGGATTATGAGAATCAAATCAATGATTTGGAATATGAGGAAGCAAAAAAATACCCAATCAGAAAAATAAAAAAGGAAAAAGAATGCAAAAACATGAAGATAGTGTAAGGAGCCTCTTGGACAACTTCAAGCATACCAACATTCACATTATGGGGGTACCAGAAGGAGATGAGAGAGAGAGAGAGAGAGATTGAAAACCTTTTTGAAGAAATAATGACAGAAAACTTCCCCTACCTGGTGAAAGAAATAGACTTACAATATAGGAAGCACAGAGTCCAAAATGAGAGGAATTCAAAGAGGCCACACCAAGACACATCATAATTAAAATGCCAAAGTTTAAAAACAAAGAGAGAATCTTAAAATCAGCAAGAGAAAAGCAGTTAGTTACCTACAAGGGAGCACCCATATGACTATCGGGTGATTTCTCTACAGAAACTGTGCAGGCCAGAGGGAGTGGGGAAAAAAATACTCAAAGTGATGAATAGCAAGGACCTACAACCAAGATTACTCTACCCAGCAAAGCTATCATTTAGAATTGAAGGTCATAAAGAACTTTACAGACAAGAAAAAGCTAAAGGAGTTCATCATCACCAAACCAGTATTACATGAAATATTGAAGAAGGGTACTCTTTAAAAAGAGAAAGAAGGAAGAAAAAGATAAAAAATATATGAACACTAAAGTAGCAATAAATACATATCCATCAACAATTTAATCTAAAAATTAAAATAAATGAATAAGTAATCTAATGAACAAAATAAACTGATAAATAAAATTGAATCAGAGGCATGGAAATATGGAACAGACTGACAAACCTCAGAGGGAAAGGGGTGAATGGAGCAGGAAGAGATTAACCAAAGATCTTATATGCATATATGCATTACCCATGGTCACAGACAATATGGTGGTGAAGGCCTGGGGTGGGGCAGTAACCTGGTGGTGGGGACATTGGAGGGAAAAAATGGTACATCTGTAAGACTCTCAACAATAAAGATTTTTTAAAATAAATAAATAAATAATAAAAATAAATAGTGAAGATTACAGACCCTGATTTTAATGTATTAAAATCCATACATTAAATCACCATTTCTCTTTGATGTTTTTATTGCCCATTGATTGTGTACCCTCTCGTGGAAAGAGATTAAGTTTATTTAAGTAAGGTGTCAGCTTTCAGGCTCTGGGGCTTCTAAGTGCAGTTGAGTTGGTGAATCCTCCCACCAGTCATTAGCAGTTGGATCTTGTCTGAGTCAAGTGGATTATTGGATAAAAGCAAGATCTGGAACATAAACTGTTTGAGGAATGCATATATTTTGTAAAACATGATAGATTTGTTTGTTAAAATAAAATCATGTTTTTCTTCTTCAATATTTCAAATATTACAAAATAATAAATAAAAACAGCTGCTACTAATGGCACTGAGTAGTCCAAAACTAAAAACCAAAAACATTTGGCTTTTTGGTGTTGAGGGAAGGCAGTATTTCTGTTGTTTGTTTTTGTTGTTATAGTAATAAAAACCTGAAAGAAACATGCGGAGGGGGAGATGATCCTAAGCTATGTTGAACTAGCATGAAAATGGCATCTAGGAACAAGAGCATTGCCAACTTCAATGATGGTTTGTCAGGTCTGATTAAAACCTGAATTAAGCAGTCCTCATTAGAACCTCAGAAGTATGAATTATGCTGCATAAATAGATTACTCACGCCCTGATAGAAACACTGGCACAGCACACCCTGCTAGTAACTTTCAATTACATTGATAAATGAAAAGTTAAACTGTAATATTTTTAGCACTATCCATTTTGTCTCTAATATCCTGCCACTTCTGTTTTTATTGTGCTGCAAAAAAAGAGAATGCAAAGAAACAAACAGTCATCTAGATTAGTGTCACACTCCAGACCAAGAGATAGTAAGGGGTTGGAGTTATGGTGGGAAAAAGATGCCAACAGAGTGAAAGGTGTTCTTTATATATCTCCAATGCTGCCCCAAATACTTACGAAAGTTGTATAACAAGTGTATTCAGAACTTGTTTTCTCCCATGTAATAGATAAACTAGACAGATTATTGGAGAAACTACTAATGAAAGTGTCTTTAAAGTACTATTGGAAAATTTAATTTCATAGGTCAGGGTCTATACTTGTTAAGCAGTCCATACAGTTTACCCTTGAACAACGCCAGGGTTAGGGGGACCAACTCCCCACCGCCATGCAGTCAAAAATCTACATTTAACTTTTTAACTCCCCCAAAACTTAACTACTAGAAGCCTATTATTGACTGGAAGCTTCACCAATAATATAAACAGTTAACACATATTTTGTATGTTATATTCATTGTATACTCTATTCTTACAATAAAGATAAAGAAAAGAAATATTAAGAAAATCATAAGGAAGAGAAAATATATTCACAGTACTTATTGAAAAAATAAAGTGGCCCCATGCAGTTCGAATTCCTGCTGTTCAAGAGTCAACTGCAGATTTCACTTGCCACAGTTAATCATTCTATAACATTTCAAAAATAGAGAAGACAATAAAAGCACTTAGCATGTTAGTCGCCATTTCCTCCTCTCAGCTGTTTATAAGCATTAATTAAATTTATACCCTATCTCATACTTTGGGTTCCTGCCACAGAGTCATTTTTCCTACTAATGCAGATTGTGAATAATTTGGATAGGCATTGTGTGGGAAAGGGAAGGCAGCAAAAATAGTTATTTTCCAAATGAAACTGGATTTTCTAGCTCCAATGTTGAAACCTATGCTAACATGGTGATACACCCAATGAAACAAAAATCCAACTCCTCAAAGACTTGGAAAGCTATACTAAAGTCTCCTTGAGAGTAAAAAAAAGGAAGAATTGTATCTAATGATTCACACACACAAAATTCTTAAAAGTCCTTCTCTCCATATCTGCCTCTCCCTGAATCTTCACTCCTGTTTTAAGCAGCTGTTAAAACTCTTCTCACCCAGACTCAAAATTCCTCCAAACTTTTTTAGTTTCCCTACTCCATATCTCTCTCCTGCTGCCCTCTTCCAGTCATCTGGGCCTTTTCTTTTCTTCCAAGTCTAGGTGTAGACCCAGAATGTAAGTTAAGTTTGTTAAACTCCCTCCAGCTGTCTTCTCCATTCATTACTCTAATCAGACAATAAAAAACCATGATCCAAATAGCATAATAAATCCTCCTAATAGTAGAGGAGAAAGGATCTAATTATTTATCTTTTAATGTTTTTAGCACAATTCTATTACCAAGAAGCTAGGGAGACCTTTAAAAAAAAAAGAAAGAAAAAAAGAAAAAGAAAGAAAGAAAGAAAGAAAGAAAGAAAGAAAGAAAGAAAGAAAGAAAGAAAGAAAGAAAGAAAGAAAGAAAGAAAGAAAGGAAGGAAGGAAGGAAGGAAGGAAGGAAGGAAGGAAGGAAGGAAGGAGGAGGAAGGAAGGAAGGAAAGGAAGGAAGGAAGGAAGGAAGGAAGGAAGGAAGGAAGGAAGGAAGGAAGGAAGGAAGGAAGGAAGGAAGGAAGGAAGGAAGGAAGGAAGGAAGGAAGGAAGGAAGGAAGGAAAGAAAGAAAGAAAGAAAGAAAGAAAGAAAGAAAGAAAGAAAGAAAGAAAGAAAGAAAGAAAGAAAGAAAGAAAGAAAGAAAGAAAGAGAGAAAATGAAGTTGCTAGAAATTTCACTGACAGTGTTTCTGCTGTTACAGGTTTGGAGGCAAATTCCTCTTAGCTTCTTTTTTCATCCCATAACAGGTTTATGCTAGCTTAGATCAGAAACTTTCAAAATCTTCCCCCTTTTATATAAAAGAACTTCAAGTTGAGAGGGAAGAAATATGAGGGGAAATTTTCAGCCAGAGACTTGAAGAAAAAAGATGGGGTGGGGGTGGGAGAGGAATGAGATTTTAAGCAAGAAAGCATTAAAGACAAACTACTACTTCAAAAGTAGCCTACAGTGTGGAGTAAGGAGAGAGACCATAAAGAAATAAAAGAAGGCTGCAACCCATAAGCCCCAAATCCTGGAATTTGAGTACTGGTCTTCCTTTTGTATTAGGAAAATACCTCCTGGGCCAATGTTTATTCCTCCAAAAATGATGGAATTTGTCTAAAGAATCTGAAAGGCTCACATCCTATGATTTAATGAATATCTCTTCAACTAACCTGCCCTCTCACCACTCACTGGATTCATGCTCAGGACTCTAACTGTGCTCTTGCCCAAAGACTGGAGATGTATTGCTTTTGCTTTCTACTCTATACAAACTCTGGCAGTCCCTGAAACCGGCACATTCTCTGCATTATTAAATTCATGATCTACAACAAAACAGTATTTTAATTACCTGATTGATTATAATACTTCACTAAGTTTACAAAATAATGACCTCAGGGGAGTTGACCAATTAAGAAAAATGAAACTGTTGTGGATGCAGCTACACATACAAAGAAAGAAAAAATAAAACATTGAATCAAAATATATCTGAACAGACCCTGGCCAGCTAGCTCAGTTGGTTAGAGTATCATCCCGATACACCAAAGTTGTGGGTTCAATCCCTGATGGGCACATACAAGAAACAACCAATGAATGCTTAAATAAGTGGAACAACAAAATGATCTATCTTTCCTTCTCTCTCTCTCTCAAATCAATAAATAAAATTTAAAAAGAGTACATGTGACCAATGAGTGTAAGTTGTGAGTGTGTGTCCATTACCTATTTTATCTGTCAATTTTTACAAAAAGTAAAAATTTTTAATTAAGAAAAATATCAGATTATTTTAGTCATGCCTTCAATATGTCAAGTTCACCTTGGGAGTAAGGAACACAATAGATCATCTATTTTGAAGTAGAAGCCTAGAGAAAAAACATGTAGCAGCTAGAATTGTTCACCAGTCACACACAAAACTCAGTGGCATTTCTCTTTTTTTGCCTCTTCAACTTCATTTCCCCAAATGGAACTTATTAACTTTTGTAACTACCTTATTCACTGGACTTAATGTTGAAAGATCTTGGTCTATTCCCAGGAAAAGGATAAACCATGCTTCAGATTTCAAAGGAATTCAAAGGAAGAATTCTAAAATAACATGATGAGCTATTTAGTATCTAATTTTCTAAGGTAGATACTTTGAAAAGAACAAAAAGTAAAAATATTCTATTAAGAAAATTATCAGATAATTTTTAGTCATACCTTCAAGATGTCAAGTTCACCTTGGGAGTAAGGAACACTTTGGTAATAAGAAAATGAGGCCTCAGAGGCACCAAGGTAAGATGCCACTGTTTGCACCGAAAGATCTGCTCCTGGCTCAGCTCACTTTGGGCACTCTATCAATGTTATGTGTTTCACTGAACAAGATGCAAATCTTACTTACATGTGACATAAAATCTAAGTAAAAGTTATGGAATTATTCACAGGAAGTTGAAACAGAGATAAGATGAAACCTTTAAAATTTCTGGTTCTGATCAGCCCATATGGCTCAGTTGTTGAGCTTCGACCTATGAAAGGGGAGGTCACAATTTGATTCCTGGTCAGGGCACATGCCCTGATTGCCAACTTGATCCCCAGTGAAGGGTGTGCAGGAGGCAGCCAACTGATGATTCTCTCATCACTGATGTCTCTCTCTCTCTCTCTCTCTCTCTCTCTCTCTCTCTCTCTCTCTCTCTCTCTCTTTCTCTCTCTCTGAAATAAAAACATAGTTAAAAAATAAAAGTAAAAAATGAAATCACTAGTTCCAATTCTAACATGTCACCTGAAATCAGAACAGTGTGTAATAAATGGAATTTTGCTTATTTTGATTTTTATTTAAAAAATCTAGTAAATAAAGTAATGAGAAAAAAAATGCTTCATATATCTCTTTTTTATCATACAAATCCTTCCCTTCTATTGAGAATACTGAAGTAACATTTGATTACACTGTAATATTCATATGTGCTCATAATAAAATAAATCCATGTGAAGATCTGAGAATATCTGAATCATCAAGTCCTTCAGCGAGGAGAGAGGAGACTTCCCTTTTAATTTTTTTTTACAAAGTTATTTATGTTGTTAAAATAATTAAGCAATTCTATAAGGCTTAAAAAAAAACATGCAGCAGTCCTTGGATTCTCCTCCTACTACACATTCACACCTTCCTCACCCTACTCTGAAATTTTCATGCCTCAAGTCCTACACTCAGAATCTCACTAACTCTACCTCTCCAGAGGTGGTCTTTATTCAGGGGAAGGGAGCAGGGGTACCCGACAGTGTGGACTAAAGGAGGAAATATGGAGGTTGATTTTTTTTTTAATGGCCTTTCTAATAATAATCCTCCTACTAGCACTGGCAGCTTCAGATACCTGATGTCGCCATGTGGGCCAAATTGCTTTAACTCCTACCCAGTGAAGGTTCAACTTTCTTCTGTCTGCTTTTATACATCTACTATGTTGTCAACTCTATTGTTGTCCTTACCACTGGGGATTTATGACTTTTTAAAAAATCACCTTATTGTCCCTTTATTGGAATTTTAGGAGGAAGCACGGAATAAAATGTGTGTGCCATACTCAGCCCAAAATCTCAACTTTTACTTTTTATTCTAAATCCTTATATATTGACAATTGCTGGTATATTTCTGTGATTTAAAAATAAATTAAAAATTAAGCCCATATAATCTGAAGTAGTTTTATCCTGCTCAGAGGTTTTCTATAAATTTTTCACTATTTTCTGTTCTCTGGCTAATTCTAGATGGTTAAACTTGTTTGAAAGTTGGGCTTCTGAATTGGTGCACCCTTCTGAATAGTACACATAAATTCAAAATGATATTCAGCAAAAAGATCATGCAAGTTATCATTATAACAGTTATGAAAATTAAGTGTTGCTTTCTATATAGTGTTTCAGGGTATAGTTTGTGGAGGTAACCTTCCCAAAGGCCTTAAGAACCCTTTTCCCCATAGACTGTTTAGGCTGCTGCATATAAAGGCACTTTAAACACAATTCTTAAGGCAGTTCTTCTGCTTAGAGTATTCCTTCTCTCTTCCCTTTTAAATTAAAGAATCTTATTCTTCAAGGCACAGCTCAAATACTACTTCCCTTCCTTGGCCTCCCCTTTTCCTTTCTATTTCCCTCACAGAATCAACTACCCCATTAGCTGAGCTTCTTTAATATTTTGTGTAAACTTCCATTGTACCATACCACAATGTGCTAAGATGATTTATTATGTCCACTTCCACCATGTTTTGAATTCCTCAAAGACAGAATCTATGTTCCACTTTTTGGTATCACCATTAGCTAGTAAACTACATAGAACTCAAGAGAGCATCAGTAAACCATCTTGGACTTGATCACAATAAAGCAAATACCTTTTTTACTCTGAGAAAGCCCAGGATTGCATATGAAAAATGAGGATGAACATTCAATTCAAAGTCTACGATAAAGAAACTTTATGTCTTAATATGAAAAGTAAAAGAATTGAGACTCAACTAATTTGGTCTAGGTCAAAGCTAGTAAGCATAAGAATAAGAGCATTTGAACCCTCATATGGTTCCAAAGCTAGAGCTCCTGTTTTGACTTTTCTTTTTAATGTTCCTTTCTTAAGAGATCAGTGAATATAACATGCATAAAGTTTTTCATCTGCATTTTCCCAGATCTTGTTATATAATTGACTATAGTCTTCAGATACAAGTTATGTCCAAATGTTAGTTTTTTTAACTTATTTTTACATTGTTCATTTCTGAGCCATTGCATCTGCCACAGTTAGTTGAGCCTGCTGTGAACTGGTATAGTCTGAGACTGCTATTACTTTAAATGGCAGTTCTTAGTGCATGGGGTTGATACTCCCAATTGCTCTACCTTCAGGGAAGGAAGACAGGTACAACCAATTCCTTGACTTGCATTCTCAACATATAATGTGCACCTATAATTTGCATACTTTGGGAAATGGTGCCTACTGGGGCTTTGATTTTGTCTGTGTGTGTGATTTTAGAAAGGAAAAGTAAAATGCAATGTGGAACACATACGTAACACAATAAACGTTGCTGGGATGCACACTTGGTGCTTTTTATCTTATTTTTCTCCTTTGGGCACCTACAATATGGGCTGCAATACTTGAGTTTGAGTCCGCATAGCTATATCTCTACATCTAGATTCCTATATAGTTAACACAGGCATGCTCCACAATGTCTACATGAGCAGTTTTTTTATATAAATTCCTAACCCATCTTCTCCAGGAAATTGGTGATTATTAATCACCATGTGAAAAAAATTGTTTCTGTTGTGACCAGTCTGATTTTTCTTCTTCTAGATCTGGTTCATGCAATCTATGTATCTCACAGATTCTTGTGCCATACATGTCATACTGTCTCTGCCATGACTGGCAGGAGAGCAGAACACAGACCTTTGGCATCTACCATTCCCAAACCTGTTGAGGTCTTCTTACTTCAGGTTCTTGCAGCTCTTCACTGATGGCTTTACCTACTTTCCAGGGAATGCTCAACCCATGCATAAGGGTGTCCTGAGGTGGTACAAAAGTGATATCCTGAAAGCAGCCCTGAACCCCCAACAAAGAGAAGTTTGTGAATAAATATCACAGCCCATTCACTCCTAACGGGGACAACTGAGAGGTGTGTCCTGTACTGACTCACAGAGGTCCCCAGCAGGACTGAACCCTGCTTCACTATCGTGATCATCTTCTCATTAGAGTATTGGCTTCCTTCACTTTCCTGTCTCACTTTCCTCTGGGTCTACCTGAGATGGCTTCCATCTGGCTGCCAGCCCTGAGGCCTGAAATAGATAAGAGTCTATTTTAGGAAGAGTGTTTATGGGTGATACTATGGAGATTTTTTTCCTCTTCTATGCAGAGTAAACCACCTCCTCCTCAGTCTCCCATTTCACTAGGTTTGGCATTGGCTTATTTCCTGAGTTCATCAATTCTCCCTCTCCCAGGTGTCCTGTCACAAGCTCTATACTCTCTGCCTACTGTAGAAAAGTTAGGGGCATTTTAAGCTCCTTGGGGCAAGAAGAGTCACTGTCCTATGTGTCCAAGATGGAATGACTTCCCTCCTATCCTTGACCAGTGAGTGACACCTTTACAGCACTACTTACTCCTTCCTCCCCAAGTTGCCTTTTACCTCAGAGGTTACTAATTTAATAACATACATCCCTTTGCCCAATTTTCCCAAGTAAGCATTCACCATCTTTTCTTCTGGTAAGCTACATATCTCCACACACAAATGCACATACACATTTATTTTATTTAATAATTGTGTTCATTTATTATTGCTGCTATAAACACAGGCTGTCCCTGAGCACCAGAGTGCCTCTGCTGGCTCCACATTCCGAGTGGGCCACCACACAGGTAGCCCTGAGCTAGTTATAGGCTACATCTGACATTGACCTGCACCTGGATTCTCTCCCAAGAGGCGCCAGCACCAATACACTGGGTAGCCAATTTCAGAACACATTAGAGCACCACCAAATTTGCTCCACAAGCAGCACACCCAAAGGGAGGTCTAAGCAAGCACCAGACCCCACTGGCAAATCCCATTCCATAGTTGTGGCCAATGCTCAAAGTCAGCCTGCCTGAGGGTCAATCTTACCCACTGGCAAGCCAGAAGCAATCAAGGCTCAACTGCAACAGGAGGGCTCATGTACCCTCACAAGGGAGACTCCTGGAGTACCTACCTCAGGTGATGGGAAAGACTGAACCACTGAGCCCCACAGGAAAACTACTATTTAGGCCACCCTGCCAAGACTGGGAAACGTAGCAGATCTATCTAATAACATAGAAACAAACACAGTGAGGCAGCCAAAATGGGAAGACAAAGAAACATGCCCCAAATGAAAGAACAGGAAAAATCTCCAGAAAACAACTAAATGAAATGGAGGCAAGCAATCTATCAGATAGAGTTCAAATGAGTAATTATAAGAATGCTCAATGAACTTAGGGGAAGAATAGATGAACTCAGTGAGAACTTAAACAAAGATCTCTTTGTGTAAGCATAAAAAAGGACATAGAAAACACAAAAACAACAATCAAAAATGAAGAATATAGGATTTGAAATGAAGAATACACTAAAAGGAATTAACAGAAGATTAGATGAAGCTGTTGTAAACACATTACCATAAATTTAGTGGCTTTAAAAAATAATTATTATCTTATAGTTCTGGAGATCAGAAATCGGAAATTAGTCTCATGTGGCTAAACTCAGAGTGTTGTTAGGACTGCATTTTTTCTGGAGATTCTAAAGGAGAAACAGAGTGCTTGTCTTTTCCAGCTTCCAGAGACTACCCTCATTCTTTGGCTCATGGCCCCATTCTTTCATTTTCAAAGCCAGCATCATTAAGGTAAATCCTCTCATGCTGACATACATCTGATCCTTTCTCTTCTGCCTCCTTCTTCCACTTATAAAGACCCATGTGATTACATTTGGTTCATTCAGATTTCTCAAGATCAGCTGATTAGCAACTTTAATTTCATCTGTAGCTAATCCCCCTTGCTATGTAACCTAACACACTCAGTTTTTAGGGATTAGCATGTGAACATCTTTGGGAGTAGGGATATTATTCTACATACCAAAATAATTGTTTACAATGTTAATTATATTACCTACTAGAGGCCTGGTGCACAAAAATTCATGCACAGAGGATGGGGGGGTGGCTCTCAGCCCGGCCTGTTCCCTCTCACAGTCCAGGAGTCCTCAGGGGATGTCCAACTGATGGCTTAGGCCTGCTCCCTACGGGGAACAGGCCTAAGCCACAGTCTGGCCTCCCTCTGTGGGAGGCGACCAGATGGGCAGATCAGGGAATAGTGCCAGCCCCCCCGCAATCACCCCTCTGCCACTGCTGGTCGTCACCCCCCACCCCCATCGCCATTCCCTCCCTCTGTCAACTGGCACGCACCTTGGCTGGCCTGGTGCCACCTGTTCTCCGGCCTTGCCCCCTGCCAACTGGTTGTTCCACCATTCAATCGATTTGCATATTACATTTTTATTATATAGGATTACTGTCAGTTCTAAATTATTCTAGATGCTGTATATAAGGATGACCCTATTACTGCACTTACTCTAGAAATAACATCTAAAACATTGAATACTATACTGGTGGGTTCATATTGGCAATAATTGTTGTCACTGAGAACTTATGTGTCAGTTATTCGATGTACTAAGCCGTGTTTAATAGTTATATAGTTAAACACATTACCATAAATTTAGTGGCTTTAAAAAATAATCATTTTGTGGCCAAATTATAGTGTGGCCTTCAGAATCAGACTGGTCTGGATTTGAATATGTCTCTACCACGTAAGTGGATAATATTCTAGACAAGTTAATTAAACCCTCTAAATCTCATTCTATCAAGCGTCAAAGAGACAATATACCTCCTTCATAATCATAAGTTGGTTATTTCATTATTTTAATAGCTACCAAAAGTCTTCATTGAAAGGTTTGTCATCATTTGAAAAAATTGAGAAGACTATTTGATTACATATAGAGTTGCCACATGATTTTTACCTTTAATGATTCTGAAATTACACCAGAATGACAGTTGAGAAATTAGCATTTTACTAACCCATAGCATAGAGAATGATTAAGGGAAAAAAGAAACAGTGAAAAAAAAGTAGAACAGAAAACTAATTGTGGCTATATACAGTTGGACACAGTTGTGTCTTGCACACTAGAAAATCTTTTACAAAATAATCATCTGAGGTCAATAGAAAACCAATGTTCAGTGTTGTGCTGCAAGATTGGTTAGTTTAGCAGTCTTCTGTTTTCTCCAATGTCCTGATTTAAAATGGTTGATGATTATTTTGGTGATTGCCACCAACCCCAAGATGCCTTGCAGTAAATGCTGTGTTGGTCACTATAGTCTGCATATTCCTGTCCATATCCATAGTTCACATAGTTATACCCAGTAAAATCATAGTCATCTTAGCCACTAAAGTTTTGATCACCACCAGCAGCACTAATGTAATTCCATATCTTTGAGAATAATAGCTATTAAATCCTTACTTCCAGTTTTGGCCCTGACCTCGTCCATGACCCCTAGTACCACCTCATCCACCAGCTGCAGTACCTCTGCTCCTTTTTGTTGTTGCTCTTGCTACCTACATACTTCTTTTGGTTGGGCAACATTGATCTCACACTTCCCAGAACCAATTTGATGATATGTGCTTTCTAACAGTTTCTTTACTGGCTCTTCATCTGTGTATGTGAAAAAAGAAAAATCTCTTCTTTCATTTGTTTTTGTACTCATGGGAAGTTCAATATTTTCAATCTCTCCAAAGACTCCAAAATATTATTTAATTTGTTCTTCAGAACTATCTGGACTCAATCTACCCAGGAAAAAAACCCACATTTTGGGGGATGTTCTTTCCCTTTTAAAGCTTTGACCCTTTGGGGTCTATCAATTTGCCATCCAGTTTGTGTACCTTCAGTTCTAAAACCTTATCAATACTAGAAGCATCTTTGAAAAGCACAAATCCAACCAAATCCTTTTGATCTTTCAGTGATTAGGCCTATTTCAATTGTGCATCTATAACTTCCCCAAATTGAGACAAATATTCAGTCAGATCTTTCTTGCTTGTAGCCCAGCTCAAGCCTCCAGTAAACATTTTACCGTCATCCTGCTGATTCCTGCTCACATTGACCTTGGATCCCTCTGTGAGTTCTCTATGCTGTTGTATTGGCTCATGTCCTCTGTGTTGGCGGGGCTGTCAGCGGGGTGCTGGGTACAGTCTGAGTCACGGCAGCCCCATCGGTGGTAGCAGTGGCAAAGGTTTTTATGGAGCTGGATTTAAAATGGTGGTGGAAGAGTGAAAGAAATTATTTCAACAAATATTTGAGAGATGAAAAAGATGGAGATGTGGTGACTGACTTATCAGACAGAATACAGGAAGTTAAAGCCTACATCAGTGTCAAAGGGGACCAAATAAGAAGCTAACCAATTCATCTAACAAAACACCTGGAAGCTTAGCCTTTGAAATCAATCAGCTTTACTAAAACAGGGAAGAGTTAGGGTGAACTCAGAGAAACATTTGAATATCTACAGTCATAGTAAGTGGAGACATGAAGGCTTTCCCTCCAGGTTTCCTTTTCTACCTGGTGCAGTCAGGCAACTTATCCTGAACCTCTGCTGTGTGAGGGATGGAATATGATTCCTCTGGAGAAATAGAGTCAGTAAGGCTCCTACTAGGGAACAACAGACACATGGAAAAGGGGGTGATTCATGGCACTGATGATCAGGGAATTTTTTATAAATCCATATACTAACCTATAGGACTCTCAGAATATCAGGAGAAAACTAAAGGATTTTTGTTTAGAGTAAATAGTTTTGATCAAAAGTCTAGTGATACATTTTTAAGGATAAATGGAAAGCCAATGTTTACCAAACACTTGAGAAAAATCTCCAAAGTAAAAGATCAAAACAAACAGGAAAAAAAAACTAACAAACAAAAATTATACAAGGTGATGAAGAAGAAAATCTTAATAATACATAAGATGTTCAAAGAGATTTCATTCTGTCTATAAAATGAGAAACTGATGCAACCAAAAAGGAACAGTTCCAGAGTTTAAAATAGAAGAGCTCCTAAAAATTAAAGATATAACTGATTTTTTTAATCAAAAGCAGGATGGAAGTTGAAGTTGAGAAACCCAGGAAAATAGACTAAAATATAAAACAAGATAGAATATAGGAAAACACGACAATGACAAAATGAGAGTATTCCATCCTGCTTTCCAACATCTAATAAGAGTTCCAGAAAACCTGAATACAGAAACTATGAAAGAAATATTAGGTTTCCCTGAACTGAAATAAATAATCTTCCAGAAAGAGAGTTCCCAGAATGCCCAGAATAGTAAATAAGAAACATCACTAGAAATGTCATCAAGAGTTAAAGGAAGATTCTGAAAGATTATATACACACAAGGCCCTCATAAAATAACTACAGGCCCAGTGCATGAAAATTCGTGCACTCAGGGTGGTGGGGGGGCCCTCAGCCCTCAGGAGATGTCCACCTGCCAGCTTAGGTCTGCTCCCCAGGGAATCAGTCCTAAGATGGCACTCTGACATCCCTCTGGCAGCCTGGGAGCCCTCAGGGGATGTCCAATTGTGGAGAGTGGGCCTAAGCTGCAGTTGGACATCCTTAGTGCTGTGGATGATGTGGGAGAGGTTCCCACCACCGTTGCTGTGCCACTGTGCTCGCAGCCATCAAGCCCAGTTTGTGGCTGAGCAGAGCTCCCCCTGTGGGAGCGCACTGACCACCAGGGAGCAGCTCCTGCATTGAGCATCTGCCCCCTGGTGGTCAGTGTGCATCATAGCAACCAGTCGTTCCTTGTTGTTCTGCTGTTAGGGTCAATTTGCATATTACCCTTTTATTATATAGGACTAGAGGTCCAGGGCATGAAATTTGTGCACTAGTAGGGTCCCTAGTGGCTGCTGGCTGCTGGTCAGGTACTCTCTCCCTTCCTCCAGTTGTCCCCAACCCTGGTCAAACTCCCAGAAGAACTCCTGTCAAGAGAACAATTTGCATACTACGCTTTTATTTTATAGGATAGGTATCACATGACATCAGCAACACTAGATACTCAATGACGGGGAAGCCAAACCTCTTAAGTTTTGATGCAAAATTAATCTTAGTCTAGAATTCCATATTAACTCTATCAGTCTTAGTTGCAAATAAGAGAATGCACACTGTTGGCCAAGAAAAATATATTTCTAAAAGATAGTGGATAATTCACTGAA
Source organism: Ia io (assembly GCA_025583905.1). NCBI lineage: Eukaryota > Metazoa > Chordata > Mammalia > Chiroptera > Vespertilionidae > Ia > Ia io. The sequence continues at coordinate 45,875,206 of JAJQQW010000009.1, read as the reverse complement.
TCATTGGAAGGGATAGAGAAAATAGCTCAAGATCAGGTTTCCAGTACCACGGCCCAAAAACACCCTGATGGGGAAACTTTTTTTATTTTATCCTCCCACCAACTTTGCACTGGAAATCACTGTAACTATTCTGGCCTCCAGCACTAATGACACCACTACCCTTGAAAACCACATGCCCCTGAACCTTCACTAGAAAAATAGTAAACTCCTACAAAACTCAAGCTACTTGCTTCTGATTTGTTTAATAGTAACAGAGCACCATACCTGGAAATGAGGTTGGTGAAAGGAATAGTCTGAATTATACCTTGAAAAGACAGAATTCACAAGGTGGGAATCATAAAAATACAGGGGAAGTATTTGAGAGATACTCTTAATGGCCACTATCCCAATCAAATGACAAATGTATACTATTGTAGTCAAATTATCAATCAAATTTGAGAATAGGGGTTTGTAAACATACAAGGATTCAAATAAACTCTCATGCACCCTTTCTTAGAGAAGATGAACAACAAAATAAAAGAGTAAACCAAGAAAGAAGACTATGTTGCATCCCAGATAAAGATCAAACACTGAAGAAGTCTGACATTTGTTCAGGAGACCTTGAGTGTAACCAGCTGGGCCTGAAGAAGGGTGATGGCGGGATGGCATGGAGGCTTCCAAGTGGGAAAGAGATTTTAATAAATTTATTTGTTATCTCATATTTTAACATACTAAAAATATTAGTAAGTGTTTGACAGATTTATTAAAGGCTTTGGGGGAAAATGGAAAATAGAGAAATACAAACAGAATAATAAATACAGTAAAGTAATAATCTGGAAAGGAAGAAACATAATATACTACTAGGCTCAGCAGTAAATAATATTTAATTATTCAATAACATGGAAACTGAGTACTGAATTCATTGTAAATGTGCTAAACTATACTAAGAGAACAGTATGAGGGAACACGTGTGTATGTGTGGAAGGGATTGTATTGACTGATAGATCCTGAACTAGCAAAGCAGGAAGTCTAAAATCACTGAGATTGATAAATTAAGAAAGAGCAATACAAATATAAATATTTATAAAGATGTGGACAATTATAAAAGAAAACTGTAAAAGAGCTGAACTTGATATGTATCAGGAAAACAGGACTTGAAAATGAGGAAGAATGGGACAAGAGACAATATTTCATTCAAAATACACCTTTTATTTCTATTGATTTTTAACCATGTGAATGTAATACATTGATAAATGTAGGATTGCTTTTTAAAAAGAAAACTACCTTGGCACTGATGATGCAGAAAGTGGGATCTCAAGAGCCTGGATATCAGACAGCAAAACTTTGAAAAAGGATCACTAGTTTTGCATAACGGAAGACAACCAATGTGAACTTCCCAGGAAAATGAAGAAGAAAGGAAGTAAAAAGAAGAGGGCAGGAAAAAGACATAATAGGAAGTAGACAGAAAAAAGGTGAAATTTTGTGCCACACATTATATAACTCTTTTTCATGACACTACAAAACCATCAGTACCATATCCTGAATTCACAAATGAATGGTATAAGTGATCTCTGACAAGGAAACTAAAGAAGAAATTGTCGATCTTTCATACATAGGTGGTATCAGATGAAGAAAGATTCAACTGGCTGGGTTCATTCTTAGGAAATGAACTCCTTTTGCAACAGCAGGGAAGGACCTGCAGATTATTATGCTAAATGAAACAAGCCAGACAAAGACAAGTACCATATGATTTCACTCATGTGTGGAATCTAATGAACAAAATAGAACCAGAGGCATGGAACAGTCAGATAGCTGTTAGAGGGGATGGGAGAGGGAGGGGTAAATGGATGAAAGAAGGTGCAGGGATTAGCCAAAGAACATATATGCATAGTCCAGGAACATAGACAACAGTTTATGGCCAGAGCCAGGGGCAGGGGCTGGGTGAAGGTGGGCAAAGGAATGGAGGGAAATGGGTTCATCTGTAATAGCATCAACAAAAAAAATGAGCTTCTTGAAAATTATCTTTTTGAAAATTAGAAGGATTTTTGATTTACAGATTTGATTTTGCCTGGAACATGAGGGGCAGCAAACTACACAACTAATAGCTGATTGACTGTGTGTTAGACATAAAATATCTGATGAGTTTAGTACAATGCTGGCATATCGTAAGGATTCAGGGTAGGGTAGATTTATATAATCCTCATAATCCTCACAACAACCCTCTGAGGTAAGTAATAACTTTATATTAACTCCTTTTTTCTCCAGGAGGAAAAGGCTGAGAGACATAATTTTCTCAAGATCACATAGACCAGTTCCTGTCAATCAAAGTCTTTGCACAAACCAACAAAAACATCATCAAATTCATCCCAAGGCAGGAATAAAACCATAAATGCACTAATCACTCATTAATATCCTCTGTGTGCTATTTTTTAATGAGAGTGGCAAAAGATGAGGAAATACACACCCTTTTGCTTTGGAACCTAAGATGCTCTAACTATTCTTAAGCAGATTGAATGGTAAAAACTGAGTAGGAGTGAAAATGATCATGAAAGTATAAAGGAACTTTAAAACATGTCCATATTTTATGTAGGAGGGTTGTTTTGTTCTGTTTTATTTTTAATGACATTTTTTTTTGTGGCAGAGTAACTTCTATCCTCACACTATTTTAAGAAACTCCAATACCCAGATCACTTAATATATCAGATCATGAATGTTATCCTGATTCTGTTATGAGTACTAGATCCTCAACTACCAGAAAAGAAAGTCCAAACATACCAACTAAAATTAATAAATGAAAAAATGGCCATACAAGCATGTTATTTGAAAAGATACTAGAAAATTCGGTTTGAAACCAGTGACACAATCCTTTAGCTTTCCAATACCCCAATTTACTTCATGTTACTATTATATACTTTTTTAAAAAAAGGAGTTGATTGGAAATTACAAATTAGTGTGTCTTAGAAATTGCTCTTTTCTCTCCAATATTTAAAAAACCATCCATCTTTGTAATGATGTATTCTAGGATTTTGCTTAGGGTCAATGTCAATGATCTGTTGGACTCTAAACAACAATGCTTCCAAAAATTAACCAGGGAATAAAACTGGGGAACACAGAAGAGGGAGGTTAAAAACTATGATAATCTATAAAATATATGTCCCCTAAAAGTATTCAGATTCAATAACTTCTTCTGGACCAGTCAATACATTCTTGCCAGTTTTATTTGTCCTATGGGCTACCAGTTTGTGGCTTCTTATCAAAGGTGTCCATTTGTCATCAACATCCTTTTCAAAAGCAGTGTCATCATCTGCATCAGTTCCTACTGACTCCTCAGAAGCCACCTGCAGTCAGTAAATTCCTTGGTTCATTGAAGGTGTGTTGAGGCCCAGCTATGTCCCAGGCATTTTACCAGCTATAAGGGAAACACCACAAAGAGCACAACATAGAGCTTTGTTTCTAGTGCCATACCTGGGATGGAAAAGTAACCACTGACATAACCACACAAATAAATATATACTTACAAATCATAACATTCACTGTTTTACAGGATGCTGTGAAAAAAAATCTAACAGGAGTATTGATCTGTCTGAGGTTGTCTCAGTCTTCAAAGGCATGTTTCTTCTAGTAGGAGACCTGAGCTAATTTAGACCATTAGGTGCTGCTTCATAATATCTTTACCCATATAGATTTGAATCCTCCTGCCTGTAACCAATTTTGTTTTATCCTTCTATGGTTTGAAGATCATTCTATTTTGAAAGAGAGGATAAAAGCAAATTTGGGAGTGTCTGATCCTCCATATTACTTATCAATATTGTAATGTTGGCCCTAATGAACACACTGCTCCTTCATTGATCTTTTGCCTCAAATGCAGCTTTATAAAAAGGTATTTCTGACAATCTTTGCATGCTTGTTCTAGTCTCGGATCAATTTGGATTTTAAACTTTATGACACTATTCTTTAAAAGAGCAGCTAAAATTAGTAAAAAGATAGCTTGGGTTCAGATTTAAATCCTTAATGGAATACTAACAAGTTATTTCATCACTCTGAGCCTCAGTTTTCCATTTTAAAAATAAGAGTAATAATTTCTACTTTGCAGTGTTGAGGTAATGATGAAGCTAGATCATGAAAGCAAAATATATCTTGCAATGACTAGCATAGACCAGGGCCCCACCAAACAACTGAGGGCTGGCTATTATTTTTTTACAGGTCTATGTCTATACAGTGGGTGACCTCACCTATACTGTGAGTTTCTTAGGGAAATAGACAGAGCCAGCCACTTTTTTTCTCTCATACATATGTCTAAGCACATGGTCCCTAATAAATAGAGCAGGCAGGTGTGTTGACCATTAATAACACTGGAGAGAAAACTTCAAAGGAATTCCATATTTGACAATATTCTTTAGTTTAATAGGGAAGAATAGCTTTTCATTTTGTAAGTACTAAATTGCATGCTCCTTTTCCAGTTAAACACACAGTTTGTTTACCACTAATTGTCACCTCAGTGGCTTCTGCTCCAATGAACATTCATACATTGTGTTGACAGGTTTACACTTCTATCGTGTCCCTATTCTCACAGCATACATACCCTGCATGATGCAGGCTTATCTCCCTATACCAAATAATCCTCTGCCTAAATTTTTTACTGAATCAAAGTGTTCAGTTATTTTGATCCAGCTGAGCAAAAGTAAATTTCATCAAACACCATTAGAACAAGGTATAGAAGAGAAATTCTAGTCTTATATATTTATAGCCTCTTTGTGTATGGCAATAAATTCCTAACTCTAGGTGGGTATATCGAGAAAAAAAGGAGCTCTTACTACCCCAGTTATTTAAAAACTACTATAAACATGTTAAATGTTACAAATGAGCTTCATTTTATAAAACAGAATGGCAAACAGCCTCTATTTTATAAATCAGTTGAGTTCTAGCAGTTTATTCCAGCAAATATTTCTTTTGGGGGCATCTGAATAAAACTGTGTTCCATTAGAGAACTAAATTAAACCTGTCTGGGCCCATATCCTAATAATAGAGATAAGTCCATTTTATTCCTCATCCTATGCCGTACCATTTCTGTGATAATAACCTGGTGTAGAGGAACTGTCGATGCTCTTCCCAGATACCCTCAAATCCCTTTTACAGGTCCTGTGTGCCCACCTCTGGCTTCTGCATCCCTTTGTTTCTAGTGTCATACCTGGGACTCTCTTCAGAGAGTCATACATTGCTAGCTTACCCTGCTACTATTAGACTTAAAATATCTAAGTACAATTTTAAATGTTATTTCTAAAAAAAAGGTTAATTTATATTTTAAATTAAAATTAGATTCTAGGAATACACTTAACCTTCCGATCTAAAGACTATCCATACTGGCACCACTGAAAGGCTCTCTCACCCACAAACTACTAGTGACCATTAAATTACCAGATTTTCCTTTGAGACCAATGCTCCAGATTCATCAGGAACTGTAGAAAATTTATACACACAAACATACACACATTTATTCTAACACTTAATTTAACTCCAATGCCTAGACCAGTGACTATTACAGAAGGCACTTAATACATATAGATAAATAATGACCAAATGAGTAAACAAATAAACTCATGGATTTAAAAGACTTCTACTGAATATCTTCCATGGGCCAGGTACTGAACTAGCCTCTAGGGATACCATGGTCAGCAAAACCATTCATAGACTCTACTCTCAGGGAACCTACATTCCATGAGGTAGAGAGACAGATACTCTCTGCATGCATGCACACAGGATGCACCACCTGAATTCTGTAAGGGGACAATGGTTTGTAGGGATGACAAATATCCAATGTCAGATCCACCAGCAAAATCAGGAGTGTGCAGGGTTTGGTACTTGCCCAAATGGCTCCTGAAGCTTTGGACAGCAGTGCAAATGCATGTATCATCAGTACATCAAGGATGGCCAGCAGTCCCAGGAGTGTGTATCAAAACAGATGTCTTTACAAAGGAAATTCTACTTTCATTAAATTCTTTAAGGTCATTGTACAGTGAATATTTAAGCAAAGTAAGGAATCATCTCTCATCAGTTTTTCAATTTATCTTTATGGTTTACTTAGAATAAGATGAATCTGTAAAATTATTAAATAATAATGAAGTGAACTGTTAGAGCCAAGAATGAGAGGAAAGCCTATAATGAGTTCCAGCAAAGACTGAGAGAATCTGGCTCCTGCCCCAAGAGGCATTTCCTCCTCACTCTTTTGAAAGTGTGAGTTCCTCCACACTGTGAATAACATGCCAGTATCAGCCTCCATATAAATGGTATGTTATAGAACTATGATCATTTTTTTTCTGATAGAATAAAGAACCCAGTTTACTTGTATTAACTGTTTGCTTACTTTAGTAAAAACAGCATTTAGTATGATGCTATGGGAAATTACTTCAACTCCCCTGCAGCTGCACTGGCAACCCTATAATCAATTTTACTCATTCTTAGAATATTTCCTCAGTTCAACAGATAGCTAGAGCAAAGATACTGTGAGTGCCATGCACAGTAATAGCTATGTTGCTGCAATAAGAAAACTGGGAAGGCAATTCTGCTATAAACATAGGAAAAAAATCACCAAAGTAGAAGATAGCAAATTTGACATCATAAGGAATGAGCTTTACATCTGGAAGTTACATATTGTTGTTGCAATAATTTCTTCTTACATTTTAGACCAGGGTTGTTCAGATACCTTGATTCTAAAGCATGAAAACACATTCTTCACCATATTGTCAGTCTTCATGAAGGTTCTAGATAATAACCTATTTTTGACATGTCAAAGGTAGACATTACTAATATCTGTAAGAATAAAAAGAAGGTAGGGGAAAATCTTCAGCCAACTCTGACAGCTTGATTACAGACTGCCTTGTATGGCCCTCTAGTATCTCTAGAGTCTCTATCAAACACTGGGTCCTGAACCATGCAGGACAGTGTGTGGGACATGCAGTGTACTGTAGTATAGACAGCCCAGGCACTGGAGTCAGAAATCTCTGCTTTAAATTCTGTCTTGGCCAAAGAGGCGGGGTGCAACATGGAGCACTTCACATTTGGAGTAAAACCATCTTCATCTATGAGAGGAAGTAAGAATGCATTCTTTACAGATTGTTAAGAGGGCTAAATGTAATTGTACATACAAACTTTGTTGCGTGGTCTCATAGCAGGTGTTTAATAAATTTTCAAATACATAAAAAGTTGTATTCATCTCACCACTAAGGAATGAAGTGTGGAGATTTGTACAATTACAATGACTCCTTAGGGTATACTCCCAAATTCTTCCAGCTTCCCTCCGCTTACTTACTTCCAAGTTAGAGAATTGTTTAGGATCCTCCCCATCTCTAAAGGGACCTCTTTTACTACTAATGTCCATTGTCCACAACCTTTCATGTGTGACTTCTACTCTTCCCTTCTAAATCCCATATACCTCCAGGTTAATCTCCACAAAGCTTTGTTCTGATCATGTCACTTCATTATCTATAACCTCCTGTGAATCCCAGATGTCCACAGAAAATGTTCCAATTTTGAGCTAGGGCATTGAAAACTATTCATCTTAATATACACGTGTGGATGGAATAGAAAATATATCATTAAAATTACCATCAAAATCTACTAATACAAATTATTAACCCCAGTACAATGTTCCATGTCTAAACAGATTGAGAAACATGTAATAGTCATAAGGAGATATCTTTGAAACCTTCACTGCTATAACTGCTAGCATGACCCTAAAATATTATGAGCACTTTGCTCTTTTATAATAAGTAGAGAAGTTTTGCTGGGCTGCATAGTAAGGTAGTATGAATAAAGTAGCGACTCAAAGAGTCTAAGGTAGGTAGAATATTACCAATAATAGCTACTATTCAATGATGCCTGTCTCAGCCCAATTTCCTTAGACAAAGTCAAAGGTTTGTACTAACACCTTATTAGGAAGAGCAAAGGTAAAGGAAAAGGCACTATCAGGGAGTATATTACTGAACTGGCCACAGTGTTGTAGCGAGGTCCATCAATTGCTCAGGTTCCCTGGATGACTTTAGAGAAGCATGTAAGACTAATGAGTTTCCAAACAGTCTGGAGAAAAGAGATAAGGGAAATGATTTCTTTGCTTGTTCCCTCCTGGCTCCTGCCCTCTGAATAGTCAATGTTCACACCATGAGGAAAGAATTCCCTACATCTGGTGATGTCACCTAGCCCTTTCACAAATGCTGAGGAAGCCAGATCCTATGCCTTTCAGCTTGGTGCTTTGAGTCAGGAAGTGGTAAGAGAAGTCAGTTTGAAGTAACGGAGCTCACAAATCTGGTGGAGGTGGTCGTTAATACATTGATTTTTACCACAGCAGGTAGCTAAATGAAGTCTATGCTGAATCAGTCATAGGATCCCTTCTGTGCCTGTTCTTCAGAATTAAGTGGATAATGTTCATGAAAGATATACTGGAAAGAAGCAGGTTGAATAGGGAAAGTCTTCAGATCACTCAACTGATCTGAAACCTGTGAGAGGAAAGAGGAAAGGAAGCAGGATTGGGCCAGGTGAGTTGCCGACTGTGATGCAGGTCTGGCAAAGCCTAAGCCAACTCCATAGGGTGCTCTGGAGCAACGACTGCCCAATAGAGGAGACCCACTATAGGCAGAAATGGCCAGACCCCAGTACTCCTACCATGCTCAGTGATGTGCTGAGAGCTACCTTAGAAATAGTGACCCTGGTCCTCATGCCACAGCAGTTTCCAAAGGTGCTATGGTTCCCGACGTTAAAATAAGTTCTTCTTGAAGTGAGATACAAGCAGGACATCTCTACAGCTCCCACTCCCACAGAGATCTTGTTTGCCTCAGAGCAACTAGCTAAGCAAGTTCAAGGTTTGATGAGATTGATCCCCTAACTGTAAAATTAAATGCATGGTTTTCTTATTTGAACTTTCTGATTTGGGAACTATTGACCAGTTTATTCTAGTTAATCTGCCTGGTAAGTATATCCACCAAGTATACTTCTTTATAGCAGTAAACTTGGCAGAAAAAAAAAATGGCCAAAATTATCTAGGGGCAGTTTTCATCTAGAGATATGCATAGATCTCTATAACTAAAAAACCAAAGTTTTCATTCTCTTTGGACCAGATCAGCAATACAGAGCAGATGACAGTTAGGAAAGTGTGCCAGGTTGAGCAATGGTTATAATTATGGCAGGATTGATGGATGGAGAAAGAAAAAAACATCTAATTTGTACAGCTGGTCTTCACAGTTACTGAGAAGGACCAAAGAAGTCTGCAAATACTTGGGATGTAAAATACTAATTAGAAAACACAATTAGTAGCATTGAAAAGGATATTATAAGTTCATGCAGTGAAATAAAGTTTTAAAATAATTTTTTTTTTCTGAATGGCAAGAAAAAATCTTCCCCACCTAGAAGAGGCTTATGAAATTATATTTAGAAGTAGACTAGAAAGAAACCCAGGTCATAGTAAACAATTTTGTACCATCCCGTAGGGGAATCAACTTATTGGATTTTTTTCTATTTCTTATTTATCTCCTTCTGTGTCTATACTACAGCTTTCCAGAGACTTTATTAGTGCTCTTGGCAGCTCTGGTTACAAATGGAGAACTAATGATTTCCCTATGGAGGGGTCAAATATCCTTGGAGAGAAGGTTGAACTGAAAACTTTCAGGCAACTACCACATGCTCTCCTAGTGTGGCAGCTGGTCTGCTGGAGAGAAGTACAGGAAGTCCCCAACTGAAGAGTAGGCTGTGTTCTAAAAGCAGCAGAGTGAAAACTCATAACCCAGTTCCCCATGGAAAGATTTAACCATTAACAGTGATTAACTATCATTAGAGAATACTGGCTGGATCAAGTTTGTTTAACCCCTACCCTAGCAGAGGTGCAGTGATAACAGTATAAGTTTAAACAAGTCTAACTTCCTATCCATTTGTATCATGCTGAAGTACTTGTTTCTAAGGGGAAATGCATTGCAAGCAAGCAGGGCCTCAGACAGACAATGTGGTCTTGCTAGGGCAATGAAAATAAACAGTGTCTCAAGTTTATAGCACCAGTAGGACAAGAAGTGGAACAAGGAGGTACATCCTGCACTACTATTAATACTCAGGGATGGCTTGTGGGCATACAACTTAGTCACACAGGGCCCCATCTTTAGAAAAAACCCTGTCTTTGGTCACTGCCTTGAAATTTTTAATAGATTCTGAACAAGAGGCCCCACATTTTAGTTTTGCATTGGGCCCCACAAATCATGCAGCCGGTCCTGGTAATACTATCTTAAAATTAACGAAGTGCTTTTCATACATTACCTCACTTTATCATCACAAATGCCCGTGAAGCAGTAAGTAAGACATATGTTACTATCTCTGCTTTACAGTTATATAAATAGACACTCAAAGAAGTAAGGCATTTGCTTTACAAAGTTAAATGCAAGAGCTGAACCTAAATCCATGACTTTCCATTAGCCCCACTGCCTCCAGATATCCTGAATTGTGGTTCCATTACAGAACAATATAAAATGAGGTGGGTCTCTTGTAAAATGACAGGTTGAGCAGTGAGAATAGGCTCCTATTCTCAGTAGCTCTACATTACTAGAATTATTTCATCTCAAATTCTAAGTGACAAGATCTTGCTCCTTTTTGACAAGATCAACTTCTTTCTTTTCTATTTCTATTTCTTAACAGACCTTAAATTTTTTGCTATTTAGTCATTATCGAAATCCCACTGATCTTCATGTGTAAATGTCCTTTTCCTAATTGGCAGGGTCATATCTGGGTTTCCTGTGCTTGTTTGACCCCTGTCAGTACACAGAAATGATCTGTGATCTTGCTAGCCAAGTGTGTGGGATTTCTGGGTAACTTTTTCTTAGCTTTATACAGTAAGAAGGGAGTTCTAATTAGGAATCCCGTGAGGCATGGCTGAACATGTTAAATAGCACATGATAAAGTACATCTATCCCTGTTAGAAAGTGCCTAGGCGTAGAAGAGGGACAGATGAGTGATGATAAGATATCAGGTTTTGAGGATTGCAGAAGCCCCTAGAAGGTACACAACATGGCAGGAACGACCAGGCATTTTTCACTCTGCACACTAGATCTGAAGATGGGAAATTACTCAAGGCTTCCATCATAAAAGCGATTTTAAAGCATCTAAAGGACAAGAAAATTATTTTTCTCTCTACGGTGCATAAAGGATCATATTTAGGTTACCCAGGTCTTTGGTCTTGGGGGAAAGTTATAGCCACCCCAATGAATCTGGCTGAACTCCAGGTGAGCTATTTACTATAATGTACCATATAGAAGAGACAGAGAAGTCATTATAAAAGATTATATTCCAGTGACACCCTCAGTTCCAGAAAATTACTGAGTAAAACAATGTGGTATCATAATAACATATTTTAGATCTCAACCCATGCAGTACCCAGTATAGAGAAAAAAGCATTAGCACTTGAACCATACAGACCTATGATAGATTCCAAGCTTACTTATGCACATTTTTGTAGGCTTGGATGATTTATTTAACCTCAAATTTTTCTGACTTTATAAGAAAGTGGGAAATAATAACATCCACATTCGTTTGTCAGGAATAATAAACAACCTTATCTCAAAAGGGGAAGCTGTTACTATTTATTTCCCTCCAATCAAGTTGACAACCCTTGGCTTGCCTGGGACACAGTCTTTCCATATAACTTGACCCTTTACCAAGTAGCACAAAATCTATAGTTGTCAATAGCCAAAGTGAGGGGCAGCTCCTCCATTTCCAGGTTACAGAATCTTAAAATTGGAGTGGAGGGGAATGTAGTTCTCCTTTTATATTGGCTCAAGCCCTGGCACTCCTTCCCACACCCCACCCCCACTCACACACCAATATATGTTTTAAACTATTCTGCTGCATCCTCCATTTCATCATCACTGCTCCAACCCAACACTAGCATGGCCAGATTCCAAGACCAACTTTATTCTCATGGGATCTGTTATTTGGGCACCACTGTGCATTACAAGAGGGGAAGCGGTTTGATTACATGCTGCTTTCAACACCGAGTCATTTTGTGTAAGCTGCAATTAAACGTTTACAATCATTTAAGAGCAGTAAGAGAGACATGGTTTTACAACATAATTGTGATGTTGGCTTTGCAGCATTTTTCTTTGTATCTAAATATTTGTAATCATGCAATGCTGGTATATGAATAGAAGATCCTTATAGAAGAAGAAAATGATCTATAGTTTTAAAAAGAAACACTGAACTTTTTGTTACTGCCAAGTTATAAATAATATTTAAAACATGTTATGTAGTCTAAGAATTTATGAGTTTTTCATGTTTTGAATTGTGACCAATACTTTTTAAAATATATTTTTATTGATTTCAGACAGGAAGGGAGAAGGAAAGAGAGATAGAAACATCAATGATGAGAGAATTATTGATCAGCTGGCTCCTGCACACCCCACACTGGAGATCGAGCCCACAACCTAGGCATGTGCCCTGACTGGGAATCCAACCATGACCTCCTGGTTCATAGATCAATGCTCAACCACTGAGCCACGCTGGCCAGGTAAATTGTGACAATACTTTTGATTTCCATGTGCAAATGGTAACAATCAGCATCTTATTTTTATAAAAGGACTATAACCTCTTGCCATAAACTAATGAAATCTAAACAGCAACTGCTTGAGTCACTTTGTAATTAACTAACTCTATCTCTCCACCATTATAACAAACTAAAAAGCTGAACTTATAGTACAAAATTGAATAATTTTAGAAAGTTTTGCTAAATCTGTCTGCCAAGTAAATGACCACACTTTGATTTGTGTTCCTTGCTTCCATACCTGGCTCCAGTGTACTAGAACTACAGAAGATATTTTCAAATGTTTTCAATGCAGGAAAGAAAGCCAACATAGTAAAACAAAATTCACAGGATTACTAGTCAAAGGCATGGGTTCTTTTTCCTACCTGCTGGAGGCTGAATGTTTATATGCCCCCTAAATTCATAAGTTGAAATCCTAATGTCCAATGTGATAATATTAGAAGGTGGGAGTTTGGTCCCTAGCTTGTTTGGCTCAGTGGATAGAGCGTCAGCCTGTGGACTGAAGGGTTCTGGGTTCAATTTCCATCAAGGGCACATGCCCAGGTTGCAGGCTTGATCCTCATAGGGGGCATACAGGAGGCAGCCGATCAATGATTCTTTTTCATTATTGATGTTTCTATCTCTCTTCCCCTCTCCCTTCCTCTCTGAAATCAATAAAAATATATTTTTAATAAAAAGAAGGTGGAAGTTTGGGACAGGGAGGGCAATGATTAAGTCATAAAGGCAGAGTCCTCAAGAATGGCATTAGTGCTTGTATAAAGGAGGCTCCAGAGAGCTCCCTCTCCCCTGCCACCATGTGAGGCTGCAACAAGAAGTCTCAGAAGAGGATCCTGACCCTGATCTCAGACTTCCAGCCTCCACAACTGTGAGAAATAAATTTATGTTGTTTATAGGCCACCCAGTCTGCGGTATTTTGTTACAGCAGTCCAAATGGACTAAGACACTACTTTTGAATTTCCCAGCATCTGATCTTAAACTAATCACTTCATCTCTCTGACACTTGTTCTTTATTTGAATCTTAAAATCTGGCTATAGTAAACTATGGGATCTATACCAGTTATCAACTCCTGTGACCAAGTTTTCCAGGAACCTTACATTTATGTAAAGGACAGGCCCACACACTACCTTGTCCACTTGCCCTGTCTTGCCTGCCATATTATAAGGCAACAAATATTCTGCTAGAATGAATTAAAGAAAAGGTATAAATGGAAGAAGCAATGCGGCTGAATTTGTTCCCCTAACTCTGTATTAGTCAACTGTTAATTTATATCGAGAATATCGTGACCTTAAATGGCAAATAGATGGAAACTGAGGCATGAAACATTTATCCCAGGTTAACCACTCAAGTCATGGCAAAGCCAAGACTAAAAGTCAGGTCTCCTAACTCCAGTTTATTGTTATTACTGATTTATAAATTGCCAGGGTTTCTTAACATTAATATGACAATGGGTGAGACTTTGAGAAATTTTATTCAAGTGAAATTTGAAGCCACATTGCTCATATTCTTGTGTACTTCCCAGTAATTTCTGTCCCCAAAGTATGTAGAATTCTAAAGAATGAGAAAGGTATGAATGATGAAAGGAAGCCTTTATCCTCTCAAGCACTGAGCTAATCCAGAATCCCAGAAGTTTCTTGTGGCATCCATGGATGCTATAAAAAACCACCTTCTTTGTTTGTTAATCCTCATTTGAGGATATTAGCAGGTAAAAGATCACAATCCTTCTGGAAACTGTCGTTTGGTTTCATTTAGAATCTTGTACAGCTTGTTTCTTAGGTGGCTGTTTCTTCTCCAGGTTATTTTATATAAGCTGTCATCTCGACTACTGATTTAAAGTTTTTAAATGTATTTACTGTATGCTATGGAAACTTGTAGCTCCTCACCCAGATCTGTTTTTCTCTTCTTCTTGGTCTCAATTTGAGTGTGACATCTCTTTTCTGCTGAGAATCTGACTGACACAGATGCTGAAAAGAGGATGTTGATGGCCCTTTGGCAGAAACACAGCAACCAACAGCCATGGGGAGTTCAGTGAAGACACATTTTCCCTTAGTCTCAGGTCCCCTCTGAGTCCCCCAAGCAGAGGAATCAAGCCTTGAGAAGAGATAGGGAGGAGGTCTGTCCTAAAAAGAAATCTCCACCCCTTGAGAGAGAGAGAGAGAGAGAGAGAGAGAATGAAGAGATCAGAAGAGGCCCATACATAAATATAAGTATGAACTTTCAAAACAGCAGATAAATAACTTCCATTAAATAATGGTGTTGAAAGAATGAGCCAATATAAAAAGAATGTGTGAAGGTCAAGCTCCAAGAAGTACTAGGGAAACAAACTGACTCAGGTGCCCCATAATCAATTTTTCACAGCTGGAATCACTGAGATTGTCAAGTGGGTTTCACAGTTTACCTGCAATCATAGGAACCCAGGGGCAGAAGTAGCCTTAGATTTTTGCTTGGCTTTTTTGAGTCATACTGCCTCTAAGGATGTGGCCTTTTACATCTAATCCACTTGAAAAAATATTAGTGAGTGACTGAGAACCATAAACAGGCAGTCAGATTTCCTGCAAGGGAATGAAAAAGTTACAAAATGGCTTTCCAAACAGAGAAGATAGCAAAATCCATCTTTCTGTGTTTAAAAACCTACACAAGAGCATGTCATTCAATTAACCTTAAAGATTTATCTGTAAATGACATGTTATAAATGTACTAGAGCCCCGGTGCATGAAATTCCTGCACTTGAGGGGGCGGGGGGGTGTCCCACCTCAGCCCAGCCTGAGCCCTCTCACAGTCCGGGAGCCCTCAGGGGATGTCCAACTAAGCCATCAGTCAGACATCCTTAGCGCTGCCAAGGTGGGAGAGGCTCCCACCACCGCTGCTGTGCTCTCCAGCCATGAGCCCGGCTTCTGGCTGAGCGGTGCTACCCCTGTGGGAGTGCACTGACCACCAGGGGGCAGCTCCTGCATTGAGCATCTGCCCCTGGTGGTCAGTGCGCATCATAGTGACCGGTCATTTCACCGTTGGGCTGAAACCAGCTCTCCAACATCCCCTGAGGGGTCCCGGATTGCAAGAGGGTGCAGGCCAGGACAAGACACCCCATCAGTGCACGATCAGGGCCGGCAAGAGACATAGGAGGTTGGCCAGCCAGGGAGGGACTGCAGAAGAGCTCCAGGGCATGTCTGGCCCATCTCACTAAGTCCTGACTGGCCGGAACCCAGCAGCAAGCTAACCTACGGGTTGGAGCATCTGCCCCCTAGTGGTCAGTGCACATCATAGCGACTGGTCAATTGGTCGACTGTCTGCCCCCTGGTGATCAGTGCACGTCAGAGCGAGTGGTTGAGCAGCGTTAGCATATCATTAGCATATTATGCTTTGATTGGTTGAACAGCCAACTGGACTACCGGACACTTAGCATATTAGGCTTTTATTATATAGGATACTGTAAGGGCACACATCTAGAGTTTTTATTTATTTGAGAGAGAGAGAGGAAAAGAGAGAGAGAGAGGAAAAGAGAGAGAGAAACATCAATGTGAGAGAGAAACATCAATCGGATGCTTCGAGTAGGCACCTGACCAGTGATCTAACCCCCAACCTTTTGGTGTATGGAATGACACTCCAACCAACTGAGCCACCCAGCCAGGGCTAGACTTTATTTTTGATCATAGATATAATTCAAATCAGTGTTGAATTCTAATATCATAGAACTAGCTGTCCAGCTAATATCCATAGCCCAAGGTAATTTAATAATCATAAAACAAGACAGTATTATTTATTAAATAAATGGAACATGAAATATATTATAATAATATATGTAATTCATGTAATAATATTGGAGGTGGGACAATTTAGAGCCTTCCTCATAATGAAGTATTAATTATTAACTAGGTTAAGCAGTTTCCTTTTAGAGCTTACAAAACTCATCAAATTGGAATTCTCCTGTGAAGTATGTTCATCTTCAAAATTATATTGACATTTGAAAAAAGTTTTTAAATATGGGCATATTTTTTTCCAAGGTATTACATGAAACAACATATCATATTTCTGACTAGGATGTGCTAGCATTAGGGATGTCTGAGACCTTCTCAACAGGCTTGGTCAACATCTATCCATCACCTTTTAAGATGGCTCTAGTTCACTTTATAAATGAAAAATAACTGTTCTAATACTTTTCAACATGGGTATGGGTGGCTGTTGTGGAGTTGCCACCACAGTGATCAACTATTGTATCTGTGCCTGTGAACATGCACATACACTCACATGTTTAGGAAAATTTCTCTTTAAAATGGCAACAAGGGGCTCCCATTCATAAATCTCTGTTTTTGTCAGAAGAGCCATATCTCAATTCCCAAACTGGCATTAAGACACTCTAAAAGCACGCCTTACACTCTTTCCATTTCATTTCCAGGCATTAATCTTCTCCATTCTGTACCTCCTTATCTATTTATCCCTCTATTGGCCCTTTCTCTCCACACATTTGATCATGTTGTCCTCACTTCTTTCCTCCTAACAATATTCTATCCATTATTTATGCCCCAGTTTAAATTCTTCCTCTTCTATAAAATGGTCCTAAAGTATTTCAGCCCAATATTCACCCTCTCCTATTCTCATCTGGCATTGTGAGTCTGTCTTACTAATTTTAAAATGAATTATTCACTACCTTATGAGAGATATATTAATATTGAAGCTAGCCTCTTAGAGTTTTATCATTTTACTATGTCTGTAATTACTGGAACTTGCCTGAGTGAATCTGTGTGTGTATGTGTATGTGTGACAGGAAATTCAAACAAAATACAAATAAGGGCAGGAAAGAGATGAAATGGAACTTTTCAATTATGTAAAGGTCTATATTTCTTTCTCTTTTATTTTTTACTAGAGGCCAGGTGCACAAAATTTGTGCACGGGGGGTGTGTCCCTCAGCCCAGCCTGCACCCTCTCCAATCTGAGACCACTAGAGGGCTGTCCAACTGCCCATTTAGGCCCGATGGGATCAGGCCTAAATGGGCAGTCGGACATCCCTCCCGCAATCCAGGACTGCTGGCTCCTAACTGCTCGCCTGCCTGCCTGCCTGCCTGATTGCCCCTAACTGCTTCTGCCTGCCAGCCTGATCACCCCCTAACCACTCCCCTGCCAGCCTGATCCATGCCCAATGCTGCCCCTAGCCCAATTGCCCCTAACTGCCTCCCCTGCTGGCCTGGTCACCCCTAACTATCCTCCCCTGCAGGCCTGGTTGCCCCCACTGCCCTCCCCTGGTTGCCCCCCTAACTGCCCTCCCTTGCTGGCCCGGTGCCCACTACCCTAACTGACCTGCCCCCAACTGCCCTTGCCAGCCAGGTTGTCACCCATAACTACCCTCCCCTGCCAGCCAGGTTGCCCCCAACTGCCCTCCCTTGCCAGCCTGGTCACCCCCTAACTGCCCGCCCCTACCAGCCAGGTTGCCCCCAACTGCCCTCCCCTGCCAGACTAGTCACCCCTAACTGCCCTCCCCTGCAGACCTGATTGCCCCCAACTGCCCTCCCTTGCAGGCCTGGTCTCTCCCAACTGCCCTTCCCTGCTGGCCTGATCACCCACAACTGCCCTCCCCTGCTGGCCTGATCACCCACAATTGCCCTCCCCTGCTGGCCATCTTGTGATGGCCATCTTGTGTTCACATGGGGGTGGCCATCTTGTGTGTTGGAGTTATGGTCAATTTGCATATTACCTCTTTATTAGATAGGATAATTTATGCTTTGTCACTTATTTTAATGACAGAGATGTGTCTTTATGCTTTTTTTTAAAGTTCCTGGTAACACTTAATATAACAATTAATACCTATTGACAATCAATATTTTTGCTTGATTTATGATATACAAAACCAGATTACTGATTAATACATACAAGCCTAGAGTCAGAGCTGGTATCAGGGGGAAAAAGGGAAAACAAAACAGTAACAATGAAAACCTAGGTTGGTACTTTAGCTTGCTGTATTTCTCTTGGCTCAAGCCCACATTCAAAGACCCAGGAAAACCTCTTTGGATAGTCAAATTAACACAAACCAAGTTAACCTTGCAAGTACACTTCCAGAAAGAAGAAAAAACCTACTTTAAAAAAGGAAAAGTATCCAACAAACATCAAAACTGAAGTGGCCAAAAAGCCCACAATGTTCCTGTGTCTTTAGGTGTCTTACAAGTATCCCCTGGGGCTGGTCCCTAAGGAAGCTCCTTGCAGCTGTTCCTCAGGTCTGCTTTACCACCTTCTGGAGTGGCACCCTTTGGTGGTCTGTTCACCTCTTTGCTGGTCACCCCTTGCCTGTGTTCTCTCTATGCAAAGATAATCTTTGGTAGGAGAAGATGAAAGTTCCTGGTCAGTGATTACAGCTCCCCTGCAGATCTCTGAGTTCAGGCTATAAAGCTTCCCTCTTAATGTGTGTCCTCTCTGTTTAGAGAGCTATTTCTCTGCATAAGAATCCTCACTCTGAATGAGGTCATTCTGTTCCTTCCGTTGTATTGCCTTGTAGTTCAGATTATGCCTATGATTCAAGAATCTCCTCAAACTCTCTCTGACCTGGGGTTCCTGCTTTCTGTAAACACTAGGCGTTTGCTTCTCAATCTTCTAAATACAGCCCCCAATCCTCACTACCACACACACACTGAAGAGGATGAGGGGCTGGCAACTGCCTCCCCAATGACTCTCATTAAGCTCCATGTAGGAGCAAAATTTCTATACTAGGTGAGGCACCTTCTTCAGCAACTCCTAGACAGAGAGTCTAGGACTGACCAACGACAGCATGGGAGTGTGTATGCAGGAAATGGGCATCTGAAAGGATAAAAAGGATAGAAAGGTGTTGTTGCCTCAGCGTGCCCATAGAAAATAAGGCTGGATGAAGATTCCAAATCACAGGCAGGGAGGAAATTTTAAAAAAAGATCATCATCGGCAAAATGGCACCAGGAATGCATTCTGATGCTGTTTATAAAATAATAGCATTATTGATCATAACAGGTGCAATACTTGGAAGATAAATGCCTACTAATCATGGAATGAACTTATGATCCATAACTATTTGGTATTTTATAATACTCAAAGCTCTTCCAAATATATTACTCATGGGCTTCTCACAATGTTTAAGCGGACCTTATTATCGTTGTTGTGTAATAGAAGAAAAGATGGAAGTTAGGTGGGATTCTGTGACCTGAGAAAGATCTCAGAGTGAAAGGAATGAAAGGATCTTACTCTATTTTCTTTCCACTTGTCCGTCTGCCTTGGTGATAAATGGACTTATGCCTTATTCCCAAGAATTAGGCTCCACCTTTTGGCCCAGTGCTGATATCTAAGCTTCAACCCTTGATCCAGCACCTTAAAATCTGCATACATTCCAGACTCTAGAGTCTGCTGTGCCCTCTGAGATGAAAGCCTGATCCCTGAATAGAAACCTCCATGGCTTAGCCTCCTCCCCAAGGCAGACCTCCCTGACTCACTGCCTTCAACTTCCTGAAAGCTACTCAACTCCACAGGACCTGTGGATATTCTTAGTCCACCAGTTCCTCCCTCTACATCAAGCACGTCAAACTCAAAGGCTAAATGGGCCAAATAAACAAGGCATGCAGCCTGTGGGTGGTGAGTTTGACATGCTTGCTCTACATCTTTTACATCACCCAGTACTAACTCATTTCCTCATCTGGAAGGTGTAATCACAGAATACATGCAGTACTGTGGGTTTTGTTTTTGTTATTTTTCAAGATCAGACAGTGTTGAGTACCTACAATAATATATATCCCTCCGCCTGCCCCAAATAAGAGCTTCCCCTCCTGTTTTACAGTCTTCTGTTGCTGACTGAGCCATGCCCAGTTCTGTCTGGAAATATTGCAATGGTGACATTAAAACTTTCCTCTTAAAATTCCAGCTCTGAGTGAAGATTCATTCCAAGCCTCTTCAAAGCAATAAAAAAGTGAGTCATAAGAGACTTTTTCAATGACAAACATGTTGAACCCATAGTGTAATCCCTTATGATTTTGAAGAACTCTTTTCATAACATTATTTTCTCTGAGTATATTTAGAATGTGTGGATAATAATGTGGTCGGTGCCACAGGAAACTACAAATATCAGTGAACAACCTTTAATAAGACATAAAAATTCTCAATATGTGTTGGTACTGGTTTCCCATAAGAACAGATATTTCACAAGAAAAAGGGCAAAGCCGCCAACTAATCTTCAGATCAGAAGCAGGCACTAGGAGTGTTCCGGCAACTGCACAGAGATATCAAAGCTAGCACTTTGTCTTTTGATGAAGTATTGCCCTTTTCCCCCAAGTAATATCTAATTATTAATGCTCTTCCCAAGAATAGTAACATCCGTGCCCATGTGCTCATTGTCAGGAGCCCATGCCCATGTGTGTCGTTGTCACAGAGCAGACACCGGCTAATAATTATAAGGGCTTCTCTATTTCATGAATAAGGAAAAGGTTATTAGCGGAGATATTGTTTTAGGATGCCATTTCCAGATGTGTTAAATAAAACCAGCTCTCACACAAAAGCCACCTTTACTCCTTTTCTAATGAACTAATATTAGCACAATTGAGCAAATGGTATGGGTAAAAAGACACGGAGAATCTGAACATTAAGATCTGAACCTAATTCCAGTCCTTATTATTGATATGAATTTGGCTTAAAAATATCTTTAGACCTCAGTGTCCTCATATGTAAAGTAGGCCCATCAGTACTGCTTAGTCTATCATTATGAGGAAAAAATGGGTGAAAGTATATGCCTTATACAAATATAAGTGATTATTATTCTTATACTGACATTCTGAGATAGAGTTTGCAAAGAAGCACAGCTAGACAGAGAGTTGCTGGCAGACGGTAACATGACTACTCTTCCAGAAGTCACAAGGGGGGAGAGGGGTGCGCTAGTATGGTTCAGATCACTCCCAGTCCAAAAAGTATCATCACAACAGGAATCTTTGAATAGCAGACACAGGTCACATGGTTTAAGAAATATTTGAGCCCCATAAAAGCATGTCCATCAGCATTAAAGAACTTGAAATTTGTTTTAATAAAATTTAAATATGGATGAAATCCATGCACTTCTAGTATCTCATCAAATAAATATATCTGTATGACTAAAGGCAGAATTTTTTTTTCCGGCGATAAAGAAAGAGAAATTCTAACCTTTTACTTTTCTGTTCTTTTCATTTGAACCAATGAAGAAGCTCTGCGAGCATCCAGATTGAGCAATATATTTCAAATGAAGGCAGGAAAGTAATGCACAAATTTCTATCCAAAGACATTCAAATTGTCTCATGAAGCAAAGTCTGCCTATGAGCTCCTCCCGAGTTATCAAAGACACCTCAATACAGTCATGATCACTCATATTTGCACCTTTTACTCCAAAAGTTATGAACAGTTCTAGATATCCTATTAACACAATACTGCAGTCTGCCAATAAGAAAATAAACAGTCACTTACTAGGCACCTGCTCTATGCCAGACAGAGTGCCAATCACTGAGAAGAGAGATAAACAATACAGTCAGGTTCCCTATCATCTGATTCACAAGGCTCATTCTCCATCAGTGACCATCATGTGTGCAGTAAGGAAGGGAGAATGCAAGTGTGGCACTTGTGGGTCCCTTCTAGATCCTGGGCTTTGGTGACTCCAACTGTGGCCACTGTTCCCAACCTCCTCCAGTTCCTAAATAGAGCTTCCTGTCTCTAGGATGGCCTGATTTCTGTGTCTAGAAGATCATATCTCCAGATATCTTTTTTGCTTCCTTTCTCATGTGAAAATATTCATGAGGACGGAGAACGAGGAAAGATGGCGACCGGCAAGAAGGTAGGGAGAGAGAGAGTGTGAGTGAGGAACCCATAGAGGAGAGTGTAGACGTGTAGACGTGTGTGATGTGTGTGTGGGTATGAGCTAGGGTCAGATAGATTCTGCAGGGCTTCCAAGGGGCTGCCTAACCAGGCAGTCCTAGACGGCGGAGCCCCGCGCACAAAGCGGACACATCTCGGCGGCTGGTGCGGACGCGGAGACCACGCCATCTTGAGAAACAGAGCTGCCTGAGACTCGGATCCTGGCTTCTGACACAAACCAGGACCCTGCAGCCACTGGGGACAGAGAACTGCTATCACAGCTGCAGTGGAAGAAACAACAAGAATCCAGACTTCCCGGCAGATTCCCGTGAGTCAAAGAGCCTATCCCCCTCCCCGCAGGCGCACGCGGATAGCGCCATAGTAACTAATAGACACGCCCCTCACTCAAGCTGCAGAGCTTTGCGCAGGGACGCGCGCTCCGCCTTAGGGAATTTGGCGCACAGGACAGAAGCAGCTCACCTTCGGGGAAATCTGTCAGTGCGCACAGAGGGCTCCCCTTTGGGGAATTGGGGAGAATTTGGCTTGCGGGTCACAGCTCCCCTTCGGGGAATCTTAGAGCGTGCACAAAGGGGCTTCCCTTTGGGGGAATTTGGCACGCAGGACGGACTCCGCCCCTCTTCGGGGATTCTGGGAGAGCGCACAAAGGCAGCTCACCTTCAGGGATTTGAGAGTGTGCGCCCTAGCCGGTTTGGCTCAGTAGAGAGAGCACACACAAGACACAGCTCCACTTCAGGGAATTTGGCACGCCGGACACAGCTGCCTGGGATCCCTGACTCACAGCGCATTCACACTAAGAGCCAACGACCCCAATTGTTGGTGCATGCACACACAGGGACCCTGATTCTCAACGAGAAACTGCACAAGGCAACAGAGACTCTGACACTCGATTCTTGGTGCAGATACAGGGAAACTCTGACTCCTGGCACATGCTAAGGATCTCATTTTCGGCACATACCAACAGTGTGGTGCTGACAGGGCCCCTGATTCTAAGTGTGCACACGAGACCACACGGAACACTGGGGACACTGACCCTGGGCAAGTCTGGTTCCCACCAACCAAACAGCCATACGTCCTAGTGTCAGAGCACTTCAGTGAAACTCGGGTGGAGCGAAGTCCCCACAGCACACGGCCGAGGTTCACACAAACGGAAGCTTGAGCTTTCTGGTGATAGCCAGAATGGGGAAACGAAATAACTCACAGAGGAAAGAAAATGTGGAGTCGCCAAGAAAGGAAATTAGTGAAACTGAAGCTTGCAACATGACCGAAAAGGAGTTCAGAGCAATGGTTGTGGAATTTATACATCGGATGGATGAGAAAATCAACAACTTATGCAAGAATCAGGAAGAAATGAAAAGTGATATAGCTACAATCAAAAACACCATGGAAAGTTTCAACAGTAGACTACAAGAAGCAGAGGACCGAATTAGTGAGTTAGAAGATCAGGTACAGAAACAAGCTCAATCTGAACAGCAATTGGAGAAAAAAAATTAAAAAGCAGGAGGAAAGCCTAAGGGAGCTTCGGGACAACATGAAGCGAAGTAACATGCGTATAATAGGGCTGCCAGAAGGACAAGAAGAGCAGCAGGGATTAGAAAACCTATTTGAAGAAATAATGACAGAAAACTTCCCGGATATGGGAAAGATAAAAGTCACGCAAGTACAGAGAGTCCCAAGCAGGATCAACCCCAAAAGACCCACACCAAGACATGTCATAATCTCAATGGCAAATATAAATGATAAAGAGAGAATCTTAAAGGCAGCAAGAGAGAGACAGAGAGTTACCTACAAAGGAACACCCATCAGATTGTCAAATGATTACTCAACGGAAACACAACAAGCTAGAAGTGAATGGAAGGAGGTATACAAAGTGTTGCAAAGCAAAGGACTGAATCCAAGAATACTATATCCAGCAAGACTATCAATCAAAATTGAAGGGGAAATCAGGAGCTTCACAGACAAAAAAAGACTCAGGGAGTTTATCACCACCAAACCAGCAATGCAAGAATTGCTAAAGGGAATACTGTAAAAAGAAGAAATAAACAGGTAAGAAGGAATACAGACACAAAAATAGATATGACTACAAACAAATACCTTTCAGTAATAACTTTAAATGTAAACGGACTAAATGCTCCAATCAAAAGACATCGAGTGGCTGAATGGATAAAAAAGCATGACCCATATATATGCTGTCTACAAGAGACCCACCTCAGAACAAGAGACTCACACAGATTGAAAGTGAAGGGATGGAAAAATATCTTCCAGGCAAATGGAAATGAAAAAAAAGCTGGGGTAGCAATACTTATATCTGACAAATTAGACCTCAAAGTAAATGCCATAACAAGAGATAAGGAAGGCCACTTCATAATACTAAAGGGTGAAATCCAACAAGAAGAAATAATTCTGGTAAACATATACGCTCCCAATATAGGAGCACCCAAATACATAAAAAAACTCCTGGAAGATATCAAGGGAGAGATTAATAGTAATACAATCATAGTAGGAGACTTTAATACCCCACTATCACCATTGGACAAATCCTCTAAACAAAAAATCAGCAAAGAAACAGCAATCCTAAATGACTCACTAGACCAGATGGAATTAATTGACATCTTCAGAACATTTCACCCCAGAGCCACAGAATATACATTCTTCTCAAGTGCACATGGGTCATTTTCAAAGATAGACCATATGCTGGGTCACAGGCAAAGTCTCTTCAAATTCAAGAAGATAGAAATTATATCAAGCATCTTCTCAGATCACAGTGGCATAAAACTGGAAATCAACTACAATAAATACAATCCAAAGAAATCAAACACATGGAGACTAAACAGCATGCTATTAAACAAGGACTGGGTCACCAGAGAGATCAAGGAAGAAATAAAAAACATCATGGCAACAAATGACAATGAAAACACAACAATCCAAAATCTATGGGACACAGCGAAAGCAGTCTTGAGAGGGAAGTTCATAGCTCTACAAGCCTATTGCAAAAAACAAGAAACAATGGTAATAAATTACCTAACCCTACAACTCAAAGAGCTAGAAAAAAGAGCAGCAAGAAAAGCCCAGTGTAACCAGAAGGAAGGAAATAACAAAGATCAGAGCGGAGATAAATGACATAGAGACCAAAGAAACAATACAAAAGATCAACAAAACCAAGAGCTGGTTCTTTGAAAAGATAAACAAGATTGATGGACCTCTAGCCAGGCTCACCAAGAAGCAAAGAGAGAGGACCCAAATAAACAAAATCAGAAATGAAAGAGGTGAAATAACAACAGACCCCGCTGAGATACAAAGGATTATTACAAAATACTATGAACAGCTCTATTCCAACAAACTGGACAACCTGGAGGAAATGGACATATTCCTAGAAAAATACAACCTTCCAAAAATCAATCAAGAAGAATCTCAACAGCTCAATAGGCCAATAACTATGGACGAAATTGAAGAAGTCATCAAAAAGCTTCCGGCAAACAAAAGCCCGGGCCTGACGGCTTCACAGGAGAGTTCTACCAAACATTCAAGGAAGAACTAAAACCTATCCTCCTCAGACTATTCCAAAAAATTCAAGAGGAAGGAACACTTCCAAGCTCCTTCTATGAAGCCAGTATCACCCTAATACCAAAACCATATAAAGACAACACAATGAAAGAGAATTACAGACCAATATCCCTCATGAACATAGATGCCAAAATCCTCAACAAAATTCTAGCAAATCGGCTCCAGCAGTACATCAGAAAGATCATACACCATGACCAAGTAGGATTTATCCCAGGAATGCAAGGATGGTACAATATCCGCAAATCAATAAACGTGATACATCACATAAACAAATTGAGAGATAAAAATCACATAGTCATATCAATTGATGCAGAAAAAGCATTTGACAAAATCCAACACCCTTTCTTGATAAAAACTCTCAACAAGGTGGGAATAGAAGGCTCATACCTCAACATAATAAAAGCTATATATGATAAACCCACAGCAAACATCATACTCAATGGACAAAAGCTAAAAACATTTCCCCTAAGAACAGGAACAAGACAGGGATGCCCACTCTCACCACTCCTGTTTGACATAGTACTGGAAGTATTAGCTAATGCAATTAGACAAGAAGAAGAAATAAAAGGCATCCAAATTGGAAAAGAACAAGTAAAGCTGTCTTTATTTGCAGACGACATGATATTGTACATAAAAAATCCGAAAGACTCCGTCAAAAAACTAATAGACTTAATAAATGAATTCGGCAATGTAGCAGGATACAAAATTAACGCCAAGAAATCTATGGCCTTTCTATACACCAATAGTGAACTTACAGACAGAGAGACTAAAAAGGCAATCCCATTTACCATCGCACCAAAAAAAATTAAGATACCTAGGAATAAACTTAACTAAGGAGGTAAAAGACCTATACACGGAAAACTACAGGACACTGAAAAAAGAGATAGAGGAAGACGTAAACAGATGGAAGAACATACCATGTTCATGGATTGGTAGAATCAACATCATTAAAATGTCCATACTACCCAAAGCAATCTATAGATTCAATGCACTCCCCATTAAAATACCAACGGCATATTTCACAGACCTTGAAAGTACTCTCCAAAAATTCATCTGGAATAAAAAAAGACCCCGAATAGCCACAGCAATCCTGAGAAAGAAGAATAAAGTAGGAGGGATCTCAATACCAGATTTCAAGCTGTATTACAAAGCCACTATTCTCAAAACAGCCTGGTACTGGCACAAGAACAGACATATAGATCAATGGAACAGAATAGAGAATCCAGATATTGAACCAAACCACTATGCTCAATTAATATTTGACAAAGGAGGCATGAACATACAATGGAATAAAGACAGTCTCTTCAATAAATGGTGTTGGGAAAATTGGACAGTCACATGCAAAAAAATGAAGCTAGATCACCAACTTACACCATACACAAAAATAAACTCAAAATGGATACAGGACTTAAACATAAGACGGGAAACCATAAAAATACTAGAGGAATCCACAGGCAGCAAAATCTCAGACATATGTCAAAAGAACTTCTTCACCGATACTGCCCCTAGGGCAATGGAAGCTAAAGAGAAAATAAACAAATGGGACTACATCAAAATAAAAAGCTTTTTTACAGCAAAAGAAACTATCAACAAAACAACAAGAAAGCCCACTGCATGGGAGAACATATTTGCAAATGGCATCACTGATAAAGGTTTAATCTCCAACATCTACAGGCAGCTTATACAACTTAATAAAAGGAAGATAAACGATCCAATAAAAAAATGGGCAACGGACCTAAATAGAATCTTTTCCAAAGAAGACAGAAGGAAGGCCAAGAGACACATGAAAACATGCTCAAGGTCACTAATTATCCGAGAGATGCAAATCAAAACAACAATGCGCTATCATCTCACTCCTGTCAGAATGTCTATCATCAACAAATCAACAAACGACAAGTGTTGGCGAGGATGCGGAGAAAAAGGAACCCTCGTGCACTGCTGGTGGGAATGCAGACTGGTGCAGCCACTGTGGAGAACAGTATGGAGTTTCCTCAAAAAACTGAAAATGGAACTCCCATTTGACCCAGTAATCCCACTCCTAGGAATATATCCTAAGAAACTGGGAACACCAATAAGAAAGGAAATATGCACCCCTATGTTCATAGCAGCACAATTTACAATAGCTAAGATCTGGAAACAGCCTAGGTGCCCATCAGCAGATGACTGGATCAGAAAACTATGGTACATCTACACAATGGAATATTATGCTGCCATAAAAAAGAAGGAATTCTTACCATTTGCAGCAACCTGGATGGAATTGGAGAACATTATGTTAAGTGAAATAAGCAAGTCAATGAAAGAAAAATACCACATGATCTCACTCATTTATGGATAATAAAGAACATTAAAAACTTGAACAAAAAGATAGATACAGAGGCAGTAAAGCATCAAACAGTCTGTCAAATTACAGCAGGAAGGTTAGGGAGAGGTGGGGAAGATAAGAGATCAATCAAAGGACTTGTATGCATGCATATAAGCATAACCAATGGACGCAAAACTCTGGGGGGTGAGGGCATATATGGGAGTGGGGTGGGGGGGGCAATGGTAAGATATGTACACATATAATACCTTAATAAAAAAATTGGAAAAAAAAAAAAAAAAAAAAAAAAAAAAAAAAAAAAAAAAAAAAAAAAAAAAAAAAAAAAAAAAAAAAATATTCATGAGTACAAGTGGAAGAAAAATATAAAGAAAGAAAAAAAGGCTTTCCTGTCTACTGGAAAATATGTGGAGGGAATAAGAATTTGTTCATTTGCCTATTCATTAAAACAAGAGCTACGGAGCACTAAAGACTTTCTGAGATGAGTGTAAGTTTCTGGAGACACAAAGATGGAAAAGACACTTTCTGCTGGAAAGCAAGCCCCAGTGCAGTAGCAGAGTGCAGGCATATGAATAATATGGTGACACTAGGAAAATGTTATAGTGGATGTGGGTACCAGGATCAATGGGAACACTAAGGGGGACACTGCCTATTTCTAGAGTTTTGTGGAAGGAAGGGATATGTTTTACCAGAACTTTGAGGGGAAGATGGAAAATTGGAAGCCAAAGGGGAAGAGAGGGGAGCTCTAGGATAAGAAGTGTGTGCCAAGAGTTTTAGACATAAAAAACCATGGCTCAGGGACTCTAAACATACAACATGGCTGTATTGTAGAGAGAAACCAGAAAGAGGCTGGGAAGGTGGGTGGCTTTGAAGGCTTTGGACAGTAGAATATGGGGTTTGGACTTTTATTCCCTGGGCAGAGAATTTAAAGCAAGACAGTGATGCATACAGACCTGAGTTTTGGTAATATTCTTCTGAAGACTGTAGACAATGAACTGCAAAATGGAAACAGACTTCAGTTAATAATTTATTAGATGAATGGAAATGATGAATGTGAGAAAATAAAAAGCAATAAATTCAAATGTTCTCTAGCTGGTTTGACTCAGTGGATAGAGCATCAGCCTGTGGACCAAAGGGTCCCGGGTTTGATGCCTGTCAAGGTCACGTACCTTGGTTGCAGGCTCTTCCTGGCTCAGGCCCTGGTCGGGGCTCATGCAGAAGGCAAGCAATCGGTGTGTTTCTTTCACATTGGTGTTTCTATATGTCTTTCCCTCTCTCTTCTACTCTCCCTAAAAATCAATGGAAAAATATCCTTGAGTGTGGATTAATAAAAATAATAAATAAACAAACAAATAAATAAATTCAAAAGCAAGATCTTTCAGAGGTAAAATCAGCAGTACCTCAAGACAAAGTGAATGTGGGGAGTGAGCAGCAGGTGGAAATAAATAACTCAGAGGTTTTTCTCCAGGATAAATGATTGAGTTGGAATATCGTTGACTGAGATGGAAAGAAAAATATTTTAAGAGAAGTAGTAAAGAACAAAGATGAACAGTTTGGCTTAAAGTTTACTGAGTTTGAAGTACCCAATGCCATCTACCTGCTGTCTAAGAGCAGTTGTAATTACAGGTCTGGAGAATACCAACTGAATACATTAATTGGAGTATCATTAGCATACATACTTTATGGTTGAGAAAATACATGAGGGCAAAAAGAAAAAAAATTCCAGGGAACCCCAACTGAGGAGTAGGATGAATGATGAGTAGGAGGAATCTGTTCCATAGTCATAGCCACGACCTTGGAGTTTCAAACTAATACATATTAAGTATTCTATGTTCCAAGACAACCCTCAAAGAGGCCAAAATCCTACCAAGGAAAAATGAAACTGAACAAAAAGCAGGCTGCAGGATGTGATGCTTTTCCTAGCTCTTTTTCCTTTGCTGACCTTTTCAAGCAAAGGAATTTTATATGCACATATATTTTGTTAGTGTCTTTAATACATTAGTTCATTCTTTGATTCCTTTGTCAAATAAAAAACTTCTTTCACAATACTGAAATACAGCCATCATCTACTGGCAAAATCTGGTAACTACAGAACTGTAAGTTGGGGGTGAGGGTGGTTCCTTGGAAGTTTTAAGAATTATGCTTCCTGAAAGGTAGTCCATGATGAGAGAGAATGGAAAGAAGCAGGTTTTCTATGATTTTAAAAATATTTTTAAATTGATTTCAGAGAGGAAGGGAGAGGGAGAGAGAGATAGAAATATCAATGATGAGAGAGAGTCTTCCATCGCTGCCACCTGCATGCCCCCTACTGGGGATTGAGCCCAAAACCTGGCATTTACCCTATCTGGGAATTGAATGGTAAATTCATGGTTCATGGGTAGATGCTCAAACACTGAGCAACACCAGCCGGGCTAATTTTTATGAGCATTAATTATGGGAAATAGAAACTTACATATTATGAATGCCTTTCCTTTGAGTGCTATAGGGAACCATAGTATGAGCCACAGCTTCTGTAGGGTTATCTGGTCTCAGGTGACATGGCAATACCTAATTAGACTGATAGAAACATGATCAGTACCCACTACCAGTCTTTCTAATCCAAACACTTTATCATGCCCTACAGAGCTTTATAGGATCTAGCCACTGGCCCTCTCTCCAGCCTTTTGTCACTTTGACCTTTGACCATTACAATGCAACCACAGAGACCTCCTTGCTATTACTTAAACACAAATTAATTCCTGCCACAGGGCCTTTCTATTTACTATTTCACCTCTTCCACCAATTCTTTCTACCACTCCTTCTTCTCCTCTTAGGTCTCTGTTTCAATATTTCCTTCTCAGAGAGATCTTCCCTGATAACTCTAACTCAAAACCCTTCTTCCCCAGTTTATTTCTTCCTTGGCACTTAGCACTATCTGAAGTTATATTATTCACTTACTTGGCAAAAAAAAAAAAAAAATCTCCAAATCTACAGTGCAAATTCCATGAGAGAATGAATTTGAACTGCATTGTTGGCTAGGACCTAGAGGAGTGCTATCACATAAAAGACATTCAACAAATAATTGAGGACTGAGTGAATTAACCCAGGGGGTGCCTGGGCAGTGTCTGGGCAAAAGATAGAGTTGAGCAGACTGCAATCTACACAGAATCATGTGATGACAAGACCCAGGCCAAAGATTTTGATATACAAGCAAGAAGGCCCAGCATGTAATGGACACATCCTGCTTAAGGTTTGCTAACCAAGTGTGGCCAAGGCAGATAGTGTGAACTTGAGGCTTACTCAACCATTAGGAATCAGAGTTCAAATAACAAATTGTAGGTGGTGGGGATGGGGGGTCATAGAGCTCTTAATGTCTCATTAATGGGCACATGGTCAGGCTCTGTCAGGGCATTTTTGTAGTTCTAGATCTCTCTTTTAGACAGGTCCTCTTGATGTAAAAAGATGTTTGTTACAATACAAGCAAAGTCACATGTACTGAAGTCTTCTCATAAAACAGTCCACAAATGAACTCTGCTACGCCAAGAAAAATAAAAGTGCTGCAAAGAATATTTAGCATTTGTAATGCAAAGCATTTTGCAATTCCCTATTTGCCAAATCTCTCTTGAGAGGAGGTCAGTAATTTTCTCATTATCCTGCTAAAGGAAACAAGTCAGCTGCTGTTCCCAAAGTAACATATGGTCAATCAATATCTGGAATTAGAACACAAACCATTTCCATTCCAGGGACCACAGCTAAGCCAACAACAAATTTGGGTGTAAGATTATTGTAAGTTTTGGAGGTAACTAATATGATGAAATCACTCACTGGTGACAGGATGTGCATAGGAATAAAGTTGAGAAAGAAAGTTCTCCATTGCATTTAATGCGAGACATTTGTTCATTTGAGTTTTACAAGTTTCCTAACAGTGCATGAGTTGAAAGAAGGAAAGAGAAATATGTAGAGGGGGACAGAGAAAGAGAGTAGAAAATGTTGTCAGAGAAATTTCAAAATAAAAGTAGATTCCGAACACATATGAAATTAAGTTAGTCATTTTTAAAAGAAAATGAAGAGGTCTCCCAGTCTCAGAAGAAAGATAAAGATTTTAGAATGCCTCACACACAAAAATCTGAATAAAATATAACAATTTCATATCATAAATTTAGTCACCAAAGGGAATATATCAAATAAATAAAAGCATCTTATTTGGTTACTCTGACTCAGATAGCAGGATTGTCAAAATATTATTTTAAGTCAATCTGTATATATCAAAAGCCAGCAACTGGAAGGCCATAAAGACCAGAACAACTGGTCGCTAAGATGCCTACTGCAGCCAGCAAACTGGCCTGATGGGGTGGGGGGGTCTTCCAACCAACCTCTTACAGCCCCTCCCCCCAGCCAGCCCCACCCTGATTGCACCCCCACCCTGATAAGGGGAGTGGCATGTAGGCCAACCTCCTGCAGCCCCTCCCCCCACCTGGCCTCACCCCAGATTGGTCCCCCACCCCAATTAGGGGCAGGGCTGGCCAGCCAACCACCTGTGGCCCCTCCCCCTGGCCAGCCCCACTCTTGATGGGCCCCAATAAGCCACAGCTCTTCCCCCCTGATCACCCTCCCCTACCCAATAGAGGGCGGGTCCAGCCGGCCAAGCTTCTGCAGCTCCTCCGTCCCACCCAGCCCCACCCCAGATCAGCCCCCGACCCTGATCACGGGCAGGGCCTGCCTGCCAACCACCCATGGCCCCTCCCCCAGGCTGCTGGCCCCTGATAGGCCCCCCACCTCATTTGGGGGCAGAGTTGGCCAACCCATGGCCCACAGTCCCTCCACATGTCCGGTCCCACCCCCAATCAATCCCCCACCCCAATTGGGAGCAGGGCCTGGTGGCCAATCACCCATGGACCATCCCTCAGCCTGCCAACCTTCCGCCATCTCCTCCTGACAGGCCCAGCCCCGATCCACCCTGATTGGGGCCAGGTCAGCCAGATCCCACCCATGCACAAATTCATGCACTGAGCAGTATAAAGATAAGAAAAAAATTCTATTTTTATTTGCCATTTAAGTTTATAAATATATATAAATATATATATATTTACATATATATATTTATAAATATATATATATTTATATATATATGCAGCTCCTCCGCTCCACCCACCCACCATACACAAACCCTAAGCAATAAATTTTGAATCATTCCTGACCTCATCACCACATTGTTACTGATGTTACCCTTGAGTTAATTTTTATCCTTTCTTTGCCTTGTGTCTTGTCAGTCTAGAAGTTTTACTGTAATTCACTAGGCTGAGATCCAGTATAATCCTATTTTAACAGTGTTACCTTTAATACTTCATGTGCATATTTATTAGAAATTAACTGAATACAAAACAAACCAAAAAATCCAAAAGCAATATTTAAAAAACAACCATATTCTCTTTAAACAGGTATTTTTTTAAAATCAAGTGCTCCAAACTCATCAAGTCATATGTATTAAATATGTACAGCATTTTGTATTTCAAGCATACCTCAATAAAGTGGTTTAAAACACTTCCTCTCTAATAAAATGGTAATATTCAAATGAACCATCACTCCGCTACATAAGCCACGCCCACCAGCCAATCAGGGAGAGTATGCAAATTAACCATCACTTTGCTACATAAGCCATGCCCACCAGCCAAGCCACACCCACCAGCCAATCAGGACGAGTATGCAAATTAACCCCAGCCAAGATGGCTACAGAAACAGAGAGCAAGGTTTCCCAGGTAACAGAGCAAGCCAAGCTTTCCATAGCTGTTGCAGGCCTAAGCCTCCACTCAAGCTACAAAGTTTCAATTATAGAAGGTAAACAAATTCAAACAGAAATGGCGGCAGAATGGAGCTTGAGAGAGCAGGCCAGGGTTGCCGGTGGCAACAGGGGAAGCAAAGCTTTCCGCACACCCTGGCCGGGCTCACCCGCTTAAGGCTACAAAGTTTCAATTGTAGAAGGTGAATTAACTGCCACAGAAATGGCTGCCACCCCGGAGGGAGCAACAGGCTTGGCTCCGCTCCAGGCTACAAAGTTTCAATTGTAGAAGGAAAATAAATTCCAGATACCAGGGCCTCTGCTTGGGTTGCCAGGGGGTGTGGCCAGCCTGCAAACCACCACAGGCCCCTCGCTCAGGCTGCCCCACGCCCCAAGGGAACCCCACCCTGATCTGGGACACCCTTCAGGGCAAACCAGCTGGCACCCACCCATGCACCAGGCCTCTATCCTATCTAATAAAAGAGTAATATGCAGATTGACCATCACTCCAACACACAAGATGGCTGCCCCTATGTGGTCAAAGATCCTGCCCCCATGTGGACACAAGATGGCCACTACAAGATGGCCAACAGGAGAGGGCAGTTGGGAGGCACCCGGCCTGCAAGTGAGGGCAGTTGTGAGGGGCCAGGCCTGCAAGGGAGAGCAGTTGAGAGGGACCAGGCTTGCAAGGGAGGGCAGTTGGAGGTGATCAACCCTGCAGGAGAGGGCAGTTAAGGGTGACCAGGCTGGCAGAGGAGGGAAGTTGGGGGCAAACAGGCTGGCAGGGGAGCAGTTAAGCATCAACCAGGCTGGCAGTGGAGTGGTTAGGGGGTGATCAGGCTGGCAGGCAGAAGTGGTTAGGGGCAATCAGGAAGGCAGGCAGGCAAGCAGTTGGGAGTCAGCAGTCCTGGATTGTGAGAGGGATGTCCGACTGCCCGTTTAGGCCCGATCCTGGGGGATCGGGCCTAAACGGGCAGTCGGACATCCCTCCAGGAGTCCCAGATTGGAGAGGGTACAGGCTGGGCTGAGGGACAACCCCCCTCCGTGCATGAATTTCGTGCACCGGGCTTCTAGTTTTAACATAATACTCGGTTCATAAATAAATAAATAATAAAATTTAAACCAAATGACATCTATCAGTTGCAAGAGGTTGGTAGGACAAAAGTTTGTTTCATATAAATACCCTAATAACTTCTTGTGTTATTCTAAAACTCATATTACCTAGTTCATTATTTTTAAAAGCATTATATTCTTTTTAGAAATTACCAAGTTAATTTTTTTAACTGAATCTTTTAATTTATTTGGAGTTGGAGAAACTAGATATGTATTACTTAATATTTCTTGATAATAATTTGCCCCCATTTAAAGTGGTATCTCTACAGTATCTTTGTCACCCCATGTGCATTTAACTGCACCACTATCACCAACCCCTATTTTTAAAAAATCTTCATTAATGGAAATTGTTTCAGTGTTAATAACTGGGGGGGGGGGGGGGGGGTGTCAAAAGCAGGAATTATCTGTGAATGGCACAAGTAAGAGATGAATTTTTTGTTCTTCTTTTAAAAACTCCCTCAAAATTTGCTCTCTGCTGGCCTGAAGATGCCAGTCTGTACACAGTGATCTGAGTGCCATTCTTCCAGATTCTAGAAGATTCAGTTGGCATGATGAGATATGCAAGTACTGGTTCTGCAGTTGCTTTCTTCATTTAAAATAGTCTCAATAGAGACTAACTCTGAGTCTTCAGCACAGAGGCAATCCAAGCCCTGGTAATCCAAAAACTGCTGAGGAATTCTTCTGCAAGATTTATATTCTGCAAATATGGGTGATCATTGTTTCCTTTCTGTAAATACACTCACAAGATGATTAGATGATGTCTTCCAGTTTTCTTTTTTTATTCAATGTGGTCTGAGAAGTTGCTTGTTGATAGGGAAATTGCTATGGGAGAACCTACATCTATTCCTGGGTATCAATGATGAATTATAAGCACACTCATCACAGGCTCTACTGCTTAAAAATACCTATGGAATAAATAGTCTATCCTCCGTTACTCATTTGCTTTAAATTTACCTAGAGTGAAACCCACAAAACATGGAGAAATCAGGCAGTTCAGAATTTACTCTCGAAAGCAAATATACCAAATTAATAGAAACTCACTGCTAGTTTATGCTGGCTTAGAATAGCAGGATTTGCAAGATGACACTTGAAGTTAATATAAAGAGTGAATGAAAAAATATTTTTTTTATGTTTTTACTTACCATTTTGTTTCAGAACAACATACAAGATATTGAGCAGTTTTTTTAGGTGCTGAGCATGAAATAAACATAGTAGTTTACCTTATGCCTGCTTAGACCATGAACCAAATCACTTCTCTGAGAATAACTCCCATGAATATTATGAGATGGGCCCATGGCAGTTCTATTTGAGACAAAGGTGGCTATTGTTCCAAACTACTCAATTTCTCTCTCAGAGATGCCAAATTTGGCCAACGAAGCTGCCACCCACAAGTGCACAGAACTATAACATAGACACGTATGAGCCATGGTGTTGTCTATTCTGCCATGTGGTGGACAGGGAGAGGCCAGACCACCAGCACAGAGAGGAACAGTCAAGACACAGAGCTCCGCATTGACTGATGGCTTTCATTTCCTGCTTCCAGGTTTTTCATGAAGCTCAGCTTCATTCTTGCCCTTCATTTCCATGTATTATCCCTGTTTTCTTATAATAACCCTCCCTTTTTCTTCTGTAACCTAGCATAAGTCGGTTTCTGACACCTTTATCTAATACAAAGGAGGCCAATGGATACTAAAAAGTAGAGTCTTGAGTATATATGAACAGCATAGAATTGAACTAGGCCACCTTCACTAAAGCCACATCATTTGGGGATTGCCGATTTCTCCTCTATCTCCTTTTACAAATTCTTTTCCCATTCAGACTATGCTTAGTTTCCATTTTATTTTATAAAGAATAAAATCGGGAAACACATTTTAGAGTCTCAAGACTTTGCTGAGCATAGAAGAATAAGATTGACGTGTCTTATTCTTCATAAGGGAGTAAGTAAACACAATGATTTCTATCAGCTGATAAACCTGCTTCAAGTTTATGTTTTTTCTTCCTCCTTTTATGATTCTTCTCAGTCTTTAAATGCTCACTAGCACTCCCACACTGCACATTGATTTTGAAGAGAAACCTTGTTAAAGGATTCATTACTATTTCTTCTTAAGTCTAAGTAAATGAACTGGCCTTCATGATAGGGGATTAGAGAAAAAATATTTTCTTTCTTGGCTGTATCTGCACATCTCTATCATGCTGGCACTCAGTAAATGCTAAAAAAATCTGTCAGAGATGCTGTATTGTGGTAATGCTCATTAATGCAGAAAAAAATCTAACAAATCGACA
The DNA here is from genome assembly GCA_025583905.1 of Ia io. Classification (NCBI taxonomy): domain Eukaryota; kingdom Metazoa; phylum Chordata; class Mammalia; order Chiroptera; family Vespertilionidae; genus Ia; species Ia io. The sequence continues at coordinate 45,837,806 of JAJQQW010000009.1, read as the reverse complement.
GCCCAATTGGGAGAAGCTATAGTGAGACTGGCAGAGTTTACCTGAGGGTCCTGGTCCCCTCCCTATCTCAGGTCTTCTGAAACATAGGCCAGTGCCTTCATGCAGCCTTAGGGCACTCTATCCAGTCTCATTTATCACTATTATAACTTCAGCTTTCAGAGAGGTTTCTTCCTGCTCTCTTACCCATTAAATCTTATAGTTTCTCAGTTCTGTTTTTATTGTTAACCTCCCTTTAGTCTACCAATGTTTTAAGGAGACTTAGAAAAGTGTGTTTTCAAAAGTAGGAAACAATTTTAAAAATTAATGCAGACCCAAGAATATGTACTTAATTACAAAAAAGACACCCCTACTTCAATTTCTCCAGGGACCGAAGAGAAAGATAGCAGCTTGTCCAAAAGTCTCATTAAGTTTTTTTAAAAACTGGCTACATTAACCACCGAATGAATGAGAAAGAAATGATTGTCTTTTTCATGCTTTGTGTTATTTTGGGTCTTTGTTACTCAAAGTTTAACATAGCTCTCCCAGTATCTTCTAGAGGTCAGGCTCTCTCAAAATCCACCTTCTATTCCTCTGCAGCACATTTTTTTTTTTCAAATCTGAGTTAGCCAATCTAGTAAGGATGTCATAGACTCTCTACCATGACAGCCTAGGTTGGATATTGACATAATCCAGTGGATATGGTCTTTCCAAGTCTGGTTCCTTTTGAGTGCAAGATGCAGCCTTATGTTATATATTCTGATGTCAAATAGATAAGTGATAGAACAAACACACACACACACACACACACACACATACACACACAGTCCTCCCAAAGAAGTCAGAATTCAATCTAACCAAAATCAAGAAATATTGGGTAATTTTATGTGACAATCACTGCCTAAATACATTTTATACCTTTTTCTTATTCTTTACATCCATCTTTCGAGATAGGTACTATTTCCTATTGCTCTCCATAGGTGACCTACATTCCAAACATCATCTCATTTGTCCATGATGGTTGCTAGAATCCTGCTACTCTATCTATATTCTAACAGGAAGGAGGAAGCAATAAAGAAGGGCATGCCACTTCCTTTAGGAATACTTACCCATAAATTGCATGCACTACTTCTGCTTATATTCCATTGTTTAGGACTTAGTCACATGAGCATACCTGCAGCAAGGATGTCTGAGAAAGTGGTATTTATTAAAAGTAGACAGGTAATAGCTAAAAATCAAAGGTTTTATGACTGAGAATAAAAGGAAAAAAATAGGAGGCAACTAGCAGTCTTTGCCATGGGGAGGGGAGTATGATGCTGAGGAGTAACTAACATTTGGATGATCCAGAGAAATAATGCAACCAATTTTCCCTTTATTTCCATATACCATAAGATGGTTAACCTAGAAATGAGTAAGAGGATGCTTATGTTATATATACATACAGAAGGTCAAGGCTTAAGGGTATGTTAGAAGGGAGAAATGTAGGCCAAAGTTTCCACTGCTACTAAACTAATCACATATACATATGTTTACCCCTTCTCATAGAAGGCAAAAAGAGTTCATCTAAGCCTTAGATTCTAAGGGAATCAAGTGTTTGCAGTCACTGAGGCTCATTCCACAAGAAAAAATCTTTTCATGGGCCTATATATAGGAGACACTGAGACATGAGACACCAAGTCTTTGTTATTCTACAATTCAGGAAAGAGATCATCTTAACTATATTTAACTAAGATAACCTATCTTAATATATTACAATCCCCCAAAATATTTATATTTTTAAAAAGTAAATGTAATGTAATTTTATACTTAAGAGTAAGATGTTTTTTCAGATGTGATGGGACAGAGAGTTTTCTGGTTGCCCTGAAATTATACCCTGTGATGCACATCAAGTCACAGAAGTTACTGTGATAGAGGCTCCAGAACAGGGGCTTCCCCTCATCTTCTTCTTTCTGCCAAATTAAATGACACCAACCCTTAAAGACACAGTTCATGTTTCATCACCTCCAAAGACATATTTGACTTGACTAGTTCTCATTTCTCTTCCTCTTCTCTGCAATTCGCACTACCTTTAAGAACCTGTGCCAGACAATTTAACAATTATATGCTGTCTGCTAATGTTTCATGTGTGTTAAAACCCTAGAGGACATGTGTTTGTGGTTCTCTGAAAACCCCCATGGCCTCTAGAGTACTGAGCTCTTAATACATATCTGTTGTATAACTGATTGACCCAAGTGCACTGCACCTCAACCTATAGTGGGTCCACCTGCTCAGTATTACAGAAAGGGGGGAGGTGGGATTATAATGAGCTGGTAGGAAAAAAATGTGTCTGCGTGTATGTGTGTGCATGTCCTCATTACTATCTATACTAATAAAAGGGTAATATGCTAATTAGACCAGATATCTTCCGGACAAAGCCACAGTGGTGGGGGCCGAGGCAGAGGTGGTTGGGTAATCAAGCTGGCAGGGGAGAGCAGTTAGGGGTGATCAGGCTGGCAGGGGAGGGCAGTTAGGGGTGACTAGGCCAGCAGGCAGAGGCAATTAGGGGCGATCAGGCAGGCAGGCAGGTGAGCGGTTAGGAGCCAATAGTCCCAGATTGGAGAGGGTTCAGGCCAGGCTGAGGGACCCCGCCCCCGTGCACAAATATTGTGCACTGGACCTCTAGTCTATAATAATAAAAGTGTAATATGCTAAATAGACCATATTTCCTTCCAGAAAAAGCCTGTGGCGGAGTGGGCCAAGGCAGAGTCAGCTCCCACAGTGGCAGGGGCCGAGCCACTTGCATGAAGTTTTGTTCATCGAGCCTCTAGTGAATAATAAGTAACAAAATATTTAGCTGAAAATTATTACTGATATTGAAAATATGTGCAAGCTTGTGTGTGCATGCACACATTTGGAACATGCACAGATTGAATGAGTGGCCATTTATGTGCTATAATTTGAAAGGCACTTCTTGGCTACTATGAAAACACCTATCCATCCTACTTGGCTTAAAATTTCGTCATTAGAATCAAAGACTTTGAACAAGAAAGCAAGGATGCTGTCTCTCTCCAAAAGTCCATAAAAATGCATGTTATTTTGAAGCCATCCTTAGCTCTCTCTGTTAGGTTGTAAGATTATCACCTTAGTGTCATATGCCTATACGTAGAAAGAGTAAGGCCAGGCTGCTAGAAAGATTGCAATGAAGTAAGTGGCCTCAAAATTAAATTCTGCTTTCTTCAACACCTATTTAAAACCAACTCAATAAGGTAAAACATGGCAGAAGACAAAAAGAAGGAGCACTTCTCAGTGCCAAGAAAGAACTCTGCATCCTTGGCACTCCCTTACCCCAGAAACTGATGCTACTATACCTCTGAAAAACCCCTACGTGGCCCTAGCTGGTTTGGCTCAGTGGACAGAGAGTCGGCCTGCAAACCAAAGGGTCCCAGCTTCTATTCTGGTCAAGGACACATACCTTGGTTGCAGGCTCCTCCCCGGCCCCGGCCCTGGTCTGGGCTCGTGCAGGAGGCAACCAATCGATGTGTTTCTCTCACATCAATGATTATTTCTGTCTTTCTCTCTCTCTTTCACTTTCCCTAAAAATAAATGGAAAAATATCCTCAGGTGAGGATTAACAAAACAACAACAACCAAAAACCCTAAGTGGATAGGAGCAGAGTTTGAACACTGCAGCTCCAGGCCAACCCTCTCACTTCACAGGTTAATAACTTATTCTCTAATTGTACATATCAGAATGTAAGTTAAGAGATACATCAGTAGTAGACTAGCTCTTTTTAATCTCAGTCGAATGTTTTTCCCACTGTGTTCTTGATTCCGGAGAGCACAAGCAACTTCCCTTATATCCAGACTATAAGATTGCAGAAATACAGGTGTCTGCAATTGTCCCCTCCATTTCTCACTAGCACCATGCCCAACTTTTGAGAGGCAGGATTGCTTGGACATTAGCAGAGTGAGCAGTGGCTCTGTATCATTACCATGGGTTCAAATTCTCACTATCCCCTTTTCCAGCTGTGTGATCTTAAGCAAGTTACTTAAACTTCGTGGTTCTTGGGTTTCCCACCTATATATGGGAGCAACAGTAACTACCTCACAGATTTATTGGAAAGATAAAATTATAAATTCATGCAAAGCACTTAGAACAATAAACTGGCATTATAGTTAATACTAAGCATTTGCAATTACTGCTATCTTTAATCATAGAGATAACGAAAATGGGTATCATGGATAAATGAACTTCAAAAATCGTAATATTGCCCTGGTGGGCAATGTCTGTTTGCATGAGTATAGAGTACTAAGTTCCAAGCATTGAGCTCTGAGCACCAACTTTTAAAGATTAAGCAAGATAAGTCTCTGGTCATGACTTGAATTTCAAAAGCATGGCACTAGGGAGGAATAAGTGAACAGATACACACAAAAAAGATGCCTTATATGCTAAAGTCTTGCCAACTCTGGTCTGTATCCCAATTTAAAAACTTGGTCTATATCATGGAAAATTTCAGAAAAGCCTGCAAACGTTTAGTACTTTTTGCAGTCTTTAAGGATTAGAATGCCAATCTGTCCCAAAACAGATACTTCCTCTTCTATTTTGTAATTTCTAAACAATGAAAATGATATTAGTAACAATATAAATTCTGTGGTACAAGGGTTTTAATGCCAAAGGCATTCCATATTAAAATTGTTGGAAGCAAGGAAGAAGAAGATCCATTCATCCATCATTGGTGGATGCAGCACCATCCTTGGATAGGGGGCAAGAGGAGCAGTGAGTACCCTGAAAGTATGGGATTAGTTTTCTTCTATGTGAAGGTGTCAAGTGGCAGCAGAGGGTGGACCTAGATAGAATAGAAAGTCAGAAGGGCACGCCCTTAACAGAGAAACAGTGAGTGAGCAGTGCATGAAAGGGTGAGCAGTACAGGCTCAAAAGTGGCCAACCTAAGGGATGCTCCGTAGTGGTTTTCAAGCTTCCTAATGCCGCGACCCTTTACTACAGTTCCTCATGTTGTGGTGACCCCCCCAACCATAAAATTATTTTCGTTGCTACTTCATAACTGTAATTTTGCTACTGTTATGAATCATAATGTAAATATCTGTGTTTTCCGATGGTCTTAGGCTCTACAGCAGTGGTTCTCAACCTGTGGGTGGTGACCCACAGGTTGAGAACCACTAGCAGGGTCACCTAAGACCATCGGAAAACACAGATATTTGCATTACAATTCATAACAGTAGCAAAATTACAGTTATGAAGTAGCAACGAAAATAATTTTATGGTTGGGGGTCACCACAACATGAGGAACTGTAGTAAAGGGTCGCGGCATTAGGAAGCTTAGAGTGAGGGCTGAGAGTTATGCTTCCAGATACTCTTGTACTCTCCATATATCTTGATGGTTTATGGGATCATTCATGTGTTTATATTCCAAAGCTACTGTGGATTTCACTTTAAGCTTTTGACAAAATCATTCAAAACAAAGTGGCATGAATGTCAGGAAATCTTATGGACATTCTAAACACTTAAAATTAGTAAATACCATTGTAGGACAAGCTTGTAGTTTTTTGAGATCTCACCTCTTAATTCAAAACTAAAAGAAAGTTCTTTTAAAATAATGTTTCAGGAAACAAAACAGCCTAATTTTTAGGACATAGATCATTTCAGCCTCTACAACCTACAAGTTTGAAGAATCAATAACACAAGATTAAAGTTCTGGAGCTATCTTTAGATCTTCCTCCAAGAAATTGAGAGGCATGCCGAAACCGGTTTGGCTCAGTGGATGGAGCGTTGGACTGCGGACTGAAAGGTCCCAGGTTCGATTCCGGTCAAGGGCATGTACGTTGGTTGCGGACACATCCCCGGTGGGGGGGTGCAGGAGGCAGCTGGTCGATGTTTTTCTCTCATCAATGTTTCTAGCTCTCTATCCCTCTCCCTTCCTCTCTGTAAAAAATCAATAAAATATATTTAAAATAAAGAAAGAAAGAAAGAAAAGAAAAGAAATTGAGAGGCATTTTCTGAGTTTCAGACCACAAGCCTTTCACTACTATGATGGACATGGTTTCTCCTTTTCAGGGTTATAATAGATTCATAAGTAGAGAATAGAATGAGATTCAATAGTTATGTCAGATACTATACTGTGTAGTTGTGAATTATATACATTTATCCAATTATTAATTAGTTCAATAAATGTGTTGAATTGTTACTTTGAACCAGGCATTTTTCTAGCTTCTGGTAATACAGCAAAAGAAACTAAAAGGCATGAACCTGTTTCACAAAGCATATATTATAATGGAGGAAACAAAAAGAAAAGAAATAAAATAACAGAAAACAACATATTACAAAAACATATGATAGGTGGTCACAAAAAAACCTCCCTAAAAAGGTAATTGAGACTTGAATGACAAGAATGACTGTTACACAAAGATCCAGAAGAGCAGCCCTAGCACACCAAGACCATGAACTTGGTATGTTGGAGGGACCAAAAGCAGACAAGGGTGGTGGCTGATTATAATGAGTGAGATGGTATAGAGTATGGTGAGGTCAGAATATCTCATGTCTAGAGGATCCAGGAAGTAATTTAGATTTTACAGGATCTCACTGTAGACTTTAAAGCAGGATAATGATGTGATGTAATTTATGTTTTTAAAAATATCACTTTTGCTATACAAAGAGTGAATTTTAGGCAGCACTGTGCCAGTAAATATTTACAATTAGCTATCTGGAAAATATATTTTAACAATTCCTGATTTATAGCACATTCCAATTTCTGTGGTGTAAATATTGCCACCATGGCCAATTTCAAGCTACCAATGTTACTGAAGGTGGAGTTGAAAAGTGATGCACACAATTGGCTCTTGAGATCCTGGACAAGGCAGTTCCAGCAAATACCCAATTGTAGGGCACTAGGAATTGAAGCACGAAAGCTAGCCACAAGGCTTCAGTAGCCATCCAGGCAAGAGAGATGGTATGTTGGTAGAATGGATTTTGTGATTGTAGATGTGGTTAAAAGAAATGAACAGATTTAAGAGGTATTTATAAGAGAAAATAGATAGGACTTGATGAATTAAATAAAGAGGGTAGTATGGCAGCCCTCAAAAGTAAGTTCCATATTTCAAAATGGTAAAATTCCTTTTAGCTAATTACTCTCTCCCAGCTAGTCTCTATCCTTCCTATATCCTACCCAGACTCCTTTTATTTAAAGTTTTTTTTAAAAAAACATCATTCATACCTATTTGTTTCTTCTCTAATGTAGAAAAAAGAAAGTTTCTTTCCCATGCCATGTTCTGTTCTCTTCTGGGTAGACACAACCCAAGAGGCACTGGTGAAAGTAGGGGTAGAAATTCTGAATTCAATACTAATGTTCTTACTCAGCTGCCTAGCCCTGCCATCCTTGCTACGGCTCACTTGAGCAGTTGAGCCTCTGCCTATGTTAAGGTCAGGGTGGGAATGGCTGGTGACCATTTTTTTAAAAAGTACAAGAGGGTGTTAAGAGTTAAAGTCATGCTCTTTTCCAGTTGATTCCCAAGTCTATTTTTTCAATAATCAATCAGATAAGAAGTATTGAAGTCTCAAATGAGGAGTTATTTGACTTCTTGATAAAAAAACAAAACATTTCTAACTAAGCACCATTCAATGGTTATTAAAATTTGTTATAACATTTTCAGTGTTTGCTGTGCAAATATTTTAATCATCATGATCACTTTCCCACTGTATACGATCAATTTTTGCATTACATCTCTCATGTTTCAACTATCTCCAGAGAACCAAGGTGAGTTTTCAAATTACCTTAATAAATATATTATACTGGATCAGTATTATTAAGGAACTCCCTCTCCCTTAATTTGATAGACTGAATGATACTGAGATTCAGTGATCCAAAAACTGGCAGAACATTTTATAGATATCATTGTCTGTTTGTCATTACAGCTGTTAATAGAAACAATAGGACTAATGATGAGCTAAATGCCCCCCAAAAAGTTAACATCATTTTTTTAAAACTGACAAATATTTATGTCCAAGGTGGTATTCTTTCCATCAAACCACTTTTTCCGTACTCTCCTGTTTTCCTGTATTTATGAGACAAGTCCACTAAAAAAGGATTTTCTGGTTTTGTCTTTCTGTAATCTAGATATTGAATTTATTGTTATAGTGATTTATTTTATCCAGACATAACTGCAGACTGCAATACCAAGTTTCCCAGACAACGCTGACATTCATCACTGGCACAGCTGTACAGGAGAAAGGTCATTAAACAATAAGTAAAGATTTGGGTTTCAGGTCTTCCAGTGACTTGCTATTTGGTGATAGGATGTATTCTTGTCTTCTATGACTTCACTCATTTAAATAATAAAGCATTTAAAAATAGACATTTAAAAAATTCCTTTCGGGTCTTAAGACAGAGCATTTTCTTTTTGGAGAAAGTTGTATGTAGCTTATATAGGATCGTACACAATATCAAATTGTAGTATGTTACCTCTTTTTATTTCTGTATTACTCATAATAATTGCAGTTACTAGTAAGCTATTAATGGCTCATTGCCTATATGTTAGTCAGAAATCAACCCAAACTAGCTTACAAAAAAAAAAGGAGGGGGAGTGGGAGAAGCATTGGGAAGGCAGTATAGGTCAAAGGACTGAAATGATGCTCTCTAATCTTTCACTCCCTTATCCTGGCTACTTTCTGGGGTTTGGTTGTTTTGTCTTACTTCAGACAGCTTCCAACATGAGAGCTGATGGGTGGTGTATGATCAGAAGTAACTCCAACATGATATCATTCTACATTATAATCCAGAGGAGAGATTTCTCTCACCCAACTTTTGCATATGAAATCCCAGGAAGACTAACTTGCTCAGTCACTGTAATACTTGAGTTAAATTCACTGCCCTATGAGTTGGAGGGTGATAAGAAAGAGCACAGTTCACTAAGCAGCAGCCTCACCTTGAATCTTACATGTGAAGAAGAGTGGTGTTATTCTTCCCAGAGATAGAGACGAATACTACACTGAGAAAAATAGGTATAAGTACCAGAGTCTGTATTCAAGGTTTACCCTCACAACAAGATATATGATCGTTGTCTTTTGGCCTTTAGTATGGGCCTTGATTCATTTTGTCGATAAATTTCAGTATGTTAGAAGCCTAACTGGGTTGTCACATCACCTAGAGAAGGTCAGTGCAATTTCATTATTTGTTACCCATGTGACTTATTCAAGTAGCTATTCAATAAATATTTGGTGATAATGAAACAGTTCTAGTTGCTATAAGCCAATTTCACTTTACATTTAACTTCTTTATATTGCCTACTTCTGCTAACCCTTTTTTGGCTCAAGTTATTATGGAAGAGATCATTGTTTCTGGATACTTAATCTGGGAGCTTTAGTAGAGATTTTTTTCTTCATTAGACAGTGCTTGATCTCCTCTGACAGCTTCAATCCTATAATGCTCTTCCCCAAAGGCGGTACTTAAAGTCCAGATATCTCTATACATCGTAGAGGTCCAACTTCATGACTTCACTTCTTATTAGACTCCTAGTAAAATTCCAAGGATACTGGGTATTTGTTATTATTAAAGGATTTGCAAGTTCTTGGGAAGAATTTCTATACCTGTGTTTGTATCTGAATGATTATGTTCCTTTTCTTTCCATTGATCCTCAGGAGTGAGAGCTCATATGCATAAATCCATATTCCACTACCTTGTCTATGATTTATAAATAAATGAAGTGAAACAATTTTACTATTGGCAAGTAAGTTCCATAATAAATAAAAATGAACACTAAGCTTTGGGGAAAGAGGGGTTGAGTACACAATATAATATACAGATGTTGTATTATAAAGTTGTACACCTGAAATTTATATAATGTTATTAACCAATGTTACCCAAAAAAAATTAATTTTTAAGTGGCGGTTGTTTTTCTCTATGCTTAACAATTACTCTTTATTTCATTGGATAAGATTTACTATGTCTAGTTTGTGATGGTAACAGAGAAAATATATGTAACCATATATCACATAAGTGCTGTTCTATGCCTGTATCAATATGAATATATCCATAAAACAATAATTAAAAGACAACTTCTAGTCAATGAAAACTTCCCCAAGATAATGTTTATATAAAATTTACTACTTAACAATATAAGGAAGATCTGCAATTTAATTGTGTCCACAATTTTTTTTTATTTGTTTATGCTTTAGCTAATATTTTTAGATATCTGCAATACATATCACAATAAACTTGGGCAATTATTTGGCTTTCCACAAGTTTTTTTATATATTTTTCAAGACATATTTTTCCTCTATAATGGATTTTTATAATAATAAAAAGGCTATAATGTAAAGAATATATATTATACTGTAGTATATCTTCCCTGAATCTGCATCCCTTCTATTTACTATGACATTTTTCTTTGATTTCTATTGGAAAAGTCCTTGAAGGAGTGTTAGTTATTGTTTTGTTTTGTTTTGTTACTTTTCTGTTTTTACATGCTGTATTTCCATTCTCTCATCACTCCACTTCAATTAGGCTTTTCCCATACCAGTCTACTGAACCCATTCTTGACATAGCCATCAAGTAACTCTATCTTGCCAAATTCGGGGTCAAGTCTACCCTCTTTTAACTTGGCCTTCTAGCAGAATTCAATACATTTGATCACCTCCTTCTTCTTGAAGCATATACTTCTCTTAGTTATTAAAAGGATACTTTATAAAAAGCCACACAGAAAATACGTTAGGTTTTATGGACTGTACAGTTTCCGTTGCAACTACACAACTCTGTTGATTTAGCACAAAAGCAGCCTTAGACAATATGTAAATGAACAAGTATGGCTGTGTTCCAACAAAACTTCATTCATAGATACTGAAATATGAATTATATACAAGTTTCACGTGTCACACAACAGTATTCTTCTTTCAATGATTTTTCAACCATTTAAAAATGTAAAACCCACTCTTTGCTTGAGAGACATGCAAAACAAATAGCCTCAATTTGCTTAAAAGCTTTAGTTTGCCAACCTCAGGTTCAGAAGAATTGATCTCCTTTCCCTTATATGTGTTGGTTCTTCTTGGTCTTCATTACTATATCTGACTGTTAAATGTCGCAGTACCTCCAAGCTCATGTCTTGGCTCTTTTCCCTACCCATGCTTCCTCCTTTGGTGATCTCATCCAGTCCAATAGCTTTAAAAATCATCTATATGCTTATGATTCCCATATTTATACCTTAAGCCTGGATCTCACATTTAATTCTCAAATCATATTTCCAGCTGTCTATTTAACATCTCCACTTGGAAATCTAATACTCACATGGCACTTAACCTATCCAAATCAGAATTATTATTCTCTCCCTTAACTGCTATTCCCCTAATTTTTCTTATCTTGGCAAATAGTTTTGACATTCACTCAGGTGCTCAAGGCAAAAACACAGGGTTCACCTTTTATTTCTTCTTTTTCCCTCATACCCACGTCCAGATCATGAAAAATTTCTGCCAGTATTACCGTTTTCCATTACTCACCAATTCCAACTTGGCTCAAGCCTTTCATATCACTTGTCTGAATTACTTTACTAGCTTCATAACTCATTTCCTTATATTTATGTTTATCCCCCTGCCTTCTGTTCCCCACTGTGCTACCAGGTTGACAATTTCAACATGTAAGCAGAATTATATCATTCTCCTGCTCAAAATTCTTTAATGGCTTTCCATCATAATCAGAATAAATTCCAAAATCTGTAGCATGGCCCACAGGCCCTCTGTGATCTGATTACTGCTTATCTCTGTGAATTTACCTCTCAATCACTCTCTCATTATTTGTTCCATTCCAGCCTCTGTCTTGAACTCTTTTCTTCCAGTATTTCCCTGGCTTGTTCTCTCTCTTTATTCAGGTCATTGCTCAAATATTACTTTCTCAGATAGATTTTCCATGATGTGCTACCTAAAATACTAAACTCCTTCCTTGTGTTATACCTATTAACTCTGCTTTGTTTTCTTCATCAAAATATACTGACTGAAACAGTATTAATGCTTATAAATTTGTTTACTGATTATGTCTCCCACTAGAATATCAGCTTCATGAAGTCACTTCTTTTGTCTATATCTTTACATCTATATCCCAGTGCATAGAATAGATCCTATTTGTGTGTACAAATGAAAGAAAATGAACAAATTAATATGAAGAAAATAAGTAGATTCTTACCCAAAGTAAGTTTTATTAAATTTCTATGCAATATGTGGTAAGGACATTCCTCAATATACATTTTTAATCAATTAATTAATTTATTTAATTTTATTGGGGTGACATTAGTCAATATGAACATATAGGTTTCATGTATGGATTACTAATTTAAAAAATTTGTATGTAGGACCATGTGCTCAACACCCAAAGTCAAATCTTCTCCTGTCACCTCATATTAGGATCCCTTCCCCCAACCCCCCTCCCTCTAGAAACCACCACATTGCTGTTTGTGTTCATAAATTTCAGTTTTATATTCCAGGTATGAGTTAAATCATATAGTTCTTAGCTTTTTCTGTTTGACTTATTTCTCAAGGTCCATCCATGTTGTTATAAATGATGCTATTTCATCCTTTCTTATGGCCGTGTAGTACTCCATTGTGTATATATACCATATCTTCTTTATCCAGTCCTCTATCATAGGTCACTTTGGCTGTTTCCAACTCTTGGCAACTGTGAATAATGCTGCAATGAACATAGGGGTACATATATATTTCTGTATAAGTGATTTTGACTTTTTGGGGTATATACTCAGAAGTGGGGTTGTTGGGTCATATGGTAGCTCTACTTTTAATTTTTTGAGGAATCACCAGACTGCTTTCCATAGTGGTTGTACCCATCTACATTCCCACCAGCAGTGAATGAGGTTTCCCTTTTTTTCACCTCTCCAACCCTTACTGTTGCTTGTCTTATTGATAATGGCCAATCTAACTGGTATAAGGTGATATCTCATTGTAGTTTTAATTTGCATTTCCCTGATTGACAGTGAGGTTGAACATCTTTTAATATATTTATTGGCTGTTTGTATGTCTTCTTGGGAGAGGTATATTTTCATGTCCTCTGCCCACTTTTTGATTGGATTGTTTATTTGTTTGGTGTTGTGTTTTATGAGTTCTTTATATACTTTGGAAATTAAAGCTTTGCCAGAGCTACTGTTTGCAATTATCATCTCCCATCTGGTTGGTTGTTTGTTTTGTTGTCCATTTCTTTTGCTGTGCAGAAGCTCTTTAGTTTGACATAGTCCCATTCATTTATTTTTGCCTTTATCTCCTTGCCTTTGGGGTCAAGTCCATAAAATGTTCTCTATCACCAAGGTCTGTAAGTTTGGTACCTAATTTTTTTTCTGTGTGACTTATAGTTTGGGGTCTTATGTTTAAGTCTTTGATCCATTTTGAATTAATTTTTGTACATGGGGACAAACTGCAATCCATTTTCATTTATTTGCATGTGGCTTTCCAGTTTTCCCAGCACCACTTATTGAAGAGACTATCTTTACTCCAATGTGCATTTCTGGCCCCTTTGTCAAATATTATCTGTCCATATATGTGTGATTTTACAGCTGGGCTCTATATTCTGTTCCATTGATCTATGTATCTGTTTCTCTGCCAATACCATGCTGTTTTGATTATTGTAGCTCTGTAGTATATCCTGAAGTCAGGTAGCGTGATACCTCCAGCATTGTCCTTTTTTTCAGGATTGCTTTGGTTATGCTGGATCTTTTGTGGTTCCATACAAATCTGATGATTTCAGGTTCTATTTCTATAATATACATTTGGAAAATTATAATCCATGAGTTGATATGTCTATCAACCAACGACTTCATTGCTCTGTCTATATTACTAATGTACTTTGCATTTTATAACTATTTATTCCACCTATAAAACCACACACACACACACACACACACACACACTGGGTTTTCCCAGACTGCTGAAATGCTTTACTATTTAAGAACATTCACTGATATTTCTGATGATAAAACTGTAAATTTAGTTTTAATTGTATGTTTATATTTTGTTGAATATCTATTATTACAGAATATATCTACATATTAGATATGTGTTATTGCATAATAATTTGATATATATTGAATATTTATTGATGTATATTGTAGAATAATGCAACTTAGTCAATTTCATTATCTTAAATATAGTTAAATGCATTTATCTTAGTCAACTGCTTTATTTTTTTTCAATTGCATTGTTTTTTGTAAGTAGTTTCATCTTACTTAAATATATTGTCCTTTCAAATTTTATTTTGTATACTTTTTTTGCAAGAAAAAGGAAAGACAATTTTCAAAAAGTATAAAGGACTAAAACAACATTAGAATAATGACTAAATCACATCAGGCTAAACAGTAGATACTACCAATAATATTAGTACTGTATATGTTTACTCAAGTAACATAGTTTTTTTTCTTTTAATGTATTATCCTAACACAAGGTAAAATAGTATGCTGGGTGTAATATGGAATCTTCTGAGCAAATCTACATGAAAGATTTTCCTTCTTCATTTAAAAAAAAAAAAAGGTGCTATAAACAAATTTTTATCTTCTCTTGCCTCTTCCCTCAACAAGGCTGAATTGGTAGTACATTGCTCCCAGAAATAGGAAAGAGGGTAAGAGAGGCCTGTGCCTTAAGTGGTACAAAAAATGCAGGCTGTATGATGTGTGGAGGTTCTTTTACATGGACCAACGTAGGGAAGAAAGAAGTTATATCAATCTATGGCATTTCTACACACCAATAGTGAACTTACAGAAAGAGAGACTAAAAGAACAATCCCATTTATCATCACACCAAAAAAATTAAGATACCTAGGAATAAACTTAACTAGGGAGGTAAAAGACCTGTACTCGGAAAACTACAGGACACTGGAAAAAGAGATAGAGGAAGACAAACAGATGGAAGAACATACCATGTTCATGGATTGGTAGAATCAACATCATTAAAATGTCCATACTACCCAAAGCAATCTACAGATTCAATACACTCCCCATCAAAATACCAACAGCATATTTCACAGACCTAGAAAGAACTCTCCAAAAATTCATCTGGAAAATAAAAAAAAAAAGACCCCGAATAGCTGCAGCAATCCTGAGAAAGAAGAACAAAGTAGGAGGGATCTCAATACCAGATATCAAGCTGTAGTACAAAGTCACTGTTCTCAAAACTGCCTGGTACTGGCACAAGAACAGACATATAGACCAATGGAATAGAATAGAGAACCCAGAAATCAACCCAAACCACTATGCTCAATTAATATTTGACAAAAAGAGCAAGAACATACAATGGAGTTAAGAAAGTCTCTTCAATAAATGGTATTGGGAAAATTGGACAGATCCATGCAAAAAAAAATGAAACTAAATCACCAACTTACACGATACGCAAAAATAAACTCAAAATGGATAAAGGACTTAAAAATAAAATGGGAAACCATAAAAATATTAAGAGGAATCCACAAGCAGCAAAATCTAAGACATATGCCGAAGCAATTTCTTCACTAATACAGCTCCTAGGGCAGTGATGGCGAACCTATGACACGCGTGTCAGCATTGACACGCGTAGCCATTTCTGATGACACGTGGCCGCTGAGGCGGCCGCTTGCCGAGGGTGAAACATTTGCTGCTCCTGAGGATGAAACATTTGTGAAATAATGCTTTTTCTTCAAAGTGACACACTACCCGAGTTATGCTCAGTTTTTTGGCGAAGTTTGACACACCAAGCTCAAAGGTTGCCCATCACTGTCCTAGGGCAATGGAAACTAAAGAGAAAATAAACGAATGGAACTACATCAAAATAAAAATCTTTTGCACAACAAAAGAAACCATCAACGAAACAACAAGAAAGCCCACTGTATGGGAGAACATATTTGCCAATGTTATCACCAATAAGTGTTTAATCTCCAACATTTACAGGAAACTCATACAACTTAACAAAAGGAAGAAAAACAATCCAATCAAAAAATGGGCAACAGACCTAAATAGAATATTTTTGAAAGAAGACAGAAGGAAGGCCAAGAGACATATGAAAACATGCTCAAAGTCACTAATCATCTGAGAGATGCAAATCAAAACGACAATGCGGTACCATCTTATATCTGTCAGAATAGCTATCATCAACAAATCAACAAATGACAAGTGCTGGTGAGGATGCATAGAAAAAGGAACCCTCGTGCACTGCTGGTGGGAATGCAGACTGATGCAGCCACTACGGAAAACAGTATGGATTTTCCTCAAAAAACTAAAAATGGAACTCCCATTTGACCCAGTGATCCCACTTCTAGGAATATATCCCAAGAAACTAGAAACACCAATCAGAAAGGATATATGCACCCCCATATCCATAGCAGCACAATTCACAATAGCTAAGACTTGGAAACAGCCTAAGTGCCATTCAGCAGATGAGTGGATTAAAAAACTGTGGTATATCTACACAATGGAATACTATGCTGCAGGAAAAAAAAAAGGAATTCTTACCATTTGCAACAGCATGGATGGAACTGGAGAACATTATGCTAAGTGAAATAAGCCAGTCAGCGAAAGATAAATATCACATGATCTCACTCATTTATGGAATATAATGAACAACATAAACTGATGAACAAAAACAGATCCAGAGACAGAGAAGTATCGATCAGACCGTAAAACCTCAGAGGGAAGGTAGGGGAAGGTGGGAGTAAGGGAGAGAGATCAACCAAAGGACTTTTATGCATGCATATAAGTATAACCAATGTACACAGACACCAGGGGGATAAGGGCATGAGTTGGGGGCGGGGGTCAATGGGGGAGTAAGGACACATATGTAATACCTTAATCAATAAAGAAAAATTTAAAATAAATAAAATAAAATAAAAAATAGTGTAGAACAAATGGAGGGTTCTGAGGCGGAGGTACTCCTTTACTTGTCAGGTTTGGGCTCCACTAGGAGAGGGGAGTGTGATAAGACCATAAAGTCTCATTCTGCTTAATTTTTAAACTTAAATTTTGTTAGGTTTTCACTGAGTTTTTACATTCTCATATTTTTCCCCTCTATGTTCAACAGCTATGGTTCTCCCATTCATCCCACCATTACTACGCTAGGTTTTACCTCTGACATCCGGAGTCCTCCATTAACTTTACAGCCTATAACGCATGCTTCTTTTCTACTGGATGTGAATTTCTTAAGGACAGGCTCTGTATCTTAAAAGAGCTATTTATATTAACAACACAGTCTTAGATAAGCTAACTTCCTAATAAATTAATAGTTGGATAATGTAATTTAAATTTATTAGTATTGGACCAAAACATTTTCAGTATATTTCAAAATTATGGAGATTTAAGTTATTCTTATTTAACATATTCTGACCCATCTTCCATTTACTGTCTTTTATCCAATATTTTTTGTAGTAGATCAGGCTGTGGCCAAGTAAATAATAACAACAACAATAGCAGTGGCAGCAGCAAAACAGAGAGGAGGTTAATACTTGCAGCCAAATTTTTACTGAGTGCCTCATTGAATCTAAGGGACAATATCAGCCATGCATGATGTTGGGAAAATGGAAGTAGTATTTTAAATGGGTAAGTGGCCACTATACATCTCAACCTTAAAGTACTAACAATACTGTTGAGAAAGAATTCTTCATGGGTCTTTCACGCTTCTACACGTCATATAGCAGGAGACCTAGAGGATATTTTATCTATTTCTTTTCTTTTCTTTTCTCTTCTTTTCTTTTCTTAGTTTTTATTGATTTCAGAGTGAGGACGGAAGAGGGATAGAGAGATAGAAGCATCAATGATGAGAAAGAATAATTGCTAGGCTGCCTCCTGCATGCCCCCTACTGGAGATTGATCCCACAACCCAACATGACCAGGAATCAAATCGTGACCTCCTGGTTCATGGGTCAATGCTCAACCACTAAGCAACACCGACCGGGCCATGACTTTTCATTTTATATAATTTTTGTCAAAGGTGTTTATATAGTGAACAGCATGGGAAGGTAATGTCCATCTCCAGAGAAGAGGAAAGTTTGTTTATTGCCTATCATAAAAGCCTCAGGTTCCCTAAAGTCAGGGTAACTCAGCTGTGACATACATCCGCTCTGTCTGCAGCATCTATTTAAATATCTTCACATTGCTTCTGTGGGACTTGAGGGGACAAGGTAAACTGACATAAATATGATACTCATGATGTTCCCATGTAGTGAGTAATGAAGTCATTTGTCTCTGACCCAGAGGCTCATTTTATTTCAATAGAAGAAAGAGAAAGCAACCCTAGGTAATTAAAGAAGTTGGAGGGGTGGGATACTTATGATAAGCACACTGGAGAGTTCACAGAATTGAAGAAATAGTTGAGTACCCAAAAATCAGAAAAGATGAGTCTCAAGAGCATAGACCCTTGAAGAATCACTTTCTGATTTTGACATGGAATTAATCATCATGTTTAATGAGCCATTTCATATCCTACATTTTTTATAAATCAAATTCCTGAAAGGAATGTGATTAGGTTGGGTTACACACCTCAACCCCTATGATGAGAGAAAGTGGGACTACCTTGTTGACATTCCCACCAATCAGAATGAGCTAGTGAATCAATAGGTCAACAATAAGATTAATTAATAAACAAGCAATAATAACAAAAGGAGACATCCTCTTCCCCTTCCATAAGTAAACAGTTTTCACCTCTGAAGACATTGCAATTTTCTCCTGGGAAAACAATGGACAGCTCATAATTTATTGCATTACCCTGTTTGTTTTGACGACCAATAACCAAAAATTTAGCAGAATGTTAGTAATTATGCAAGACCAAATGCCTTACACATTGGTCCATGTCTTGTCCTTCTACCCTCACATTTTTTCTTCAAGTAATTTTACATGTGATAAATAAACAAACAATTACCATGACCATACCCCCAAACAAACATGCTCTGCTATTTCACTATTCTGTGACCTTGCATGAGCTTTTCCTTTTAGCCAAAATCTCTTCTCCACTTTGTCCACCATGCAAACTTCTGCCTGTAGGAAAGGCAGTCCTGCACGGCTGCATGGCAGTGGCCTTGAGCCTGGAACATTTTCTTGCAACGAGAGAAAGAGTCTTCACAGCTTGTGCTGGACCTGTCTCTTTGCTTGGAAATAGCTTTCCTTATTCCAGGCTTAAAGTGTAGGTAGGCTTAAAGTGTAGGTCTTTGTTCTGCGTAGACATTTGTGCCCTGGCCAACGTCCTGCTATATCTGTCCCCAGAGGGCAAGGAGGGAATGGAATCCTTCACCTGCAGCACAGATGGTGCACACAGACCATCTCCCAGCATCGGCTGAGGGTGAGACCTGCTGGTCACGGGGGACAGACACTCACAGTTGAAGTTGATCGTGCTCTGCCTCTTCTGTTTGTAAGTAAAGTGTGGTTCCACCCAAGTGTGAGTTATATCTTTCTTACCCAGACACCTGCAAACCATGCAGTGCATTGACGTCCAGGGACTGCTGCTCCTGGTAGCAGGTGCTGCTGGTAAGCTCTTTGCTGATCTCCACACAGTGGGACTCCTTCCCTGGAGGTGGTAACAGGTTTCACTTGCTCAACACTATTTATCATTTAGATCTAGGTAAAGTTATTCACCCTGTTCTTTCTGCTCCCAACGTACTGTTATTTACCAGTAGAATCCAACCTATTATAACCTTATCTGCAATGCTTTGTTTAAATATCTGCTAGTAGATTGACATTTCTTTAGATAGACCTATCTCTCATTTATTATTATTACTTTATGTTTTTATTGATATTAGAGAGAGAGAAAAGGAAAGGGGGAGAGAGAAAGAGAAAAACATCAACCCGGGCATGTGTCTTGAATAGGAATTGAACTAGTGACCTTTCAGTGCACAGGATGGTGCTCAATCAACTGAATCACACCAGCCAGGTCATTTATTATTGCACTAGAGGCCCGATGCATGAAATTCGTGCAAGAGTAGGCCTTCCTTCCCCTGGCTATCAGCACCGGCTTCCCACTGGCACCCAGGACCCGGGCTTCCCTCACAGCCCAGGCTTCATCTGGAAGTTTGTCTGGAAGGACGCCTGGTCTAATTAGCATATTATGTTTTTATTATTATAGATTGCCAGCACCTACTCTGTTTCCTGACACTCAAGAAAAGTTAAGTAAAGGCTTATTAATTAAATGGGTTTATAAATGGATGAATGAATTAGGCATTGCAGAATCAAGGAAATCTGCATACTTCTTATGAGACGGTTTCTACAGTCCCCATTTTGGTTTTGGTTTTCATATCTTTTCCCTCTTCTTTTTATCTATCTCTGTACTAATCTCTAGAACACTAATCTTTTCTTATTCTTCATAACTTAATTCTAAGTTTAACACTCAGCTCCTCTTGAGAAACTATGCAGTCAGATTTTCATTTTAAATTCCAATTTCTCCTCCTTTCCAATATTGAGGTGTCTATCATGCTGCTTCCACAGTTCTATTTAATTTAGTTCATACCACTTTGGGAATTTACAGTTCTCACTACAGTCAAGGCCCACATAGCTCACCTAACTAGTTAGTGTCTAGGCCGAGACTTTCTTTCAACACATCACAATAGTATCTAAAAAGGTTTTGATTATACTAAATTCTACCCCATAAGCTGAAAGAAGTAATGTCTCTTCCCAAATTACATAAGTTCATTCAAAATTGGAGTTATTTGCTTCATTAAATAAATCACAACAAAGGCCTAATATTGCCTCTGAGATTTTAATAAGCAGAACAGAAAGTCATGAAAGTTTAGGAGGTATAAGAACACATTAATATCCATGGAAAACCTTACTCCCTATTAATGTCTTTTGAGAATGATGCCCGTAAGTTTTAATTCAAATCACTTTGTCAATGTTAAATAATAAAGTACTGTGTTCTTGCTGTAGTTGCTTTCTTTGTAAAACTCAGAAAAAAATTATTGCTACAACGTCACCTCTCCATAAAGAGGAAAATGTTTTCGTCTTTGCTTGCCTTTATTTTAATAATTGAAACACTGTCTCTTTCTTGCTAATTGAGCCCATTCACCTGTGATAAATGCAAGCTGTACTGCAGTTAGGACAAGTTTGTCACCCGGGTCACTCACAGAAGCTCCTTGCCAGGGAATTGCTGATGTTCCAACATATTCTTAGTTGCTAAGTCATACCAGGTGAGCATAAACAAATAGCTCTAATTATTCAAGAAAGGGAAAGAGTTGAGAGGGGGGTGGGGATGCTACAAATGCTATTTCCATCCTCTTGCAAAGTCAACAAGATTCTGTACAGCATAACCAATCCATTATACATGATATATCTCTTCCTGGCCTAAGGCTTCTTATGTGTGTGTGTTTTTTTCATTTTTATTTATTGAGTTTACAGAGAGAAAGGGAGAGAAAGAGAAACATCGATCTGTTGTTCCACTTATTTATGCATTTATTGGTTGCCCCTTGTGTGTGCCCTGACCGGGGATCAAACCCACAACCTTGACATATCGGGACAGCACTTTAACCAACTGAGCTATCTGGCCTGGGTATTCCTTATGTATTTTTAAACTTAGTTCTCTATGCTGTTCCATTATCTAGGCTCATCTAAAGCAAGGAAGTGAGGAGAAAAAAGTGTTTAAAGAGCAATGCCAACAGGTTATTCACTATAATGATGCCACCTTTCATAAATTCACTCTGGCATTCTCAGTGTACCCTTTCATAGATAGCTCAACTGGAACTGAACTCTTCAAGCTCTTATAATTTGTGCCACTTATTTGTTCATTATTTAAATAGTATCTTCAACATATATTATGATTATAAGAACACTTCAGCTCTGGGAACATTCTTGCTCTTCCAGGTTCAGTTTCACCCAAAACAAAATCCACATTTTTAAGGATAAAACATAAGAATAGAATAGCAACTATAAATTTCCACGAATGGGATAATCTAGGAAAGTAAAATTTTCTAGAAAAAAAAGACACTATTCTCTATATTTCAATTAAGAGAAGTAAATTGGCTGTTGGGAAGTTCATATTTACTCTTTATCATAATACCTGAAAATTTTAGAGCAGTAAATAAAATTGAGAAGCTCCTAACCAATGTTGGGAACATAGATGAATTTATTATATTAGCATATAGTTTAATACAGAAGAATCCATTTGTCTTAGGTGTCCAGAAAACAGAATTTTCCAATGTCAAAAAAATAATCTGAGCTTTTATATTTTTACTGGATACCCAGTGCATGAAATCCATGCATGGGTGGGGTCCCTAGGCCTGGCCGGAGATCAGGGCCTATCGGGGCCATCTTGTCCAGTCCTGATCGGGGGCAGTCTGGGGCCTGGGGGCCTGCCACTTGCCAGCTGCCAGACAGGGCCTATTGGCTGCCAGCCACAGGACCTGCCAGCTGCTGGACGGGGCCTGCTGGATGGGACCTGCCGGCCGGCGGGGAGAGACTACAGGAGGTTTGCCAGCCTGCGGGAGGTACCAGGGAAGTTTGGCTGGGCATGGGAGGTTGGCTGTGGGAGAGCCTGACCACCAAGGGGCAGCTCTTGCCATTTGTTTGTAACATTAGCACTAAGGGGATCTTATCAAGTAGGAAAAAAGTTTTTAGTCATATATTCACTTGCATATTACTTCCTCTTTTGTCATTCACTTAGGCCAGAAGTCGGCAAACTCATTAGTCACAGGCCAAATATCAACAGTACAACGATTGAAATTTCTTTTGAGAGCCAAATTTTTTAAACTTAAACTTCTTCTAACCTGTAGTTCCAGTCATTACAGTTGTTCAGTCGTAACGGTCATAATGGTTGCTTAGGCTTTTATATATATAGATATTAGGTAATGAGAAGACCCAACATTGGATACAACAGAGATAAGTATTGTAATTGTATTTTTATTTTTGCTTTTAACCTATTTCTTATTTTGAAGTTATAAGGAAATAAAATAGTTCTGTACTTTTATAAGTAAACACTAGAGGCATGAAATTTGTGCGGAGCGGGGGAGGGGGGCCCTCAGCCCAGTCTGCACCCTCTCACAATCTGGGACTGCTAGCTTCTAACCGCTCACCTGCCTGCCTGCCTGCCTGCCTGCTCGCCCTAACCGCCTCTGCCTCAGCCCCCGCCATGGCAGCTTCGTCCAGAAGGATGTCCAGAATGATGTCCGGAAGGTCGTTTGGCTGTCTGGTCTAATTAGCATATTATGCTTTTATTATTATAGATTATATATATCTGACTCAGGGCATCATCCAACGCACATACATTAACTTTCAAGTTCTAGGGCCACAGACAATTTTCCCCTTATACATTTCAAACAATTATCTATATAAATATATTAATAGTCTACTTGTTATAACTATGTTGGTGATAGAAGTTGCCATTTGTTTGTAACATTAGCACTAAGGGGATCTTATCCTTATCAAGTAGGAAAAAAGTTTTTAGTCATATATTCACTTGCATATTACTTCCTCTTTTGTCATTCACTTAGGCCAGAAGTCGGCAAACTCATTAATCACAGAGCCAAATATCAACAGTACAATGATTGAAATTTCTTTTGAGAGCCAAATTTTTTAAACTTAAACTTCTTCTAACGCCAATTCTTCAAAATAGACTCACCCAGGCCATGGTATTTTGTGGAAGAGCCACACTTGAGGGGCCAAAGAGCCGCATGTGGCTCGCGAGCCACAGTTTGCCAATCACGGACTTAGGCAGTTAAATAAACATTGTTAAATATTTCTTTGCTTCTGGTTGCATCCTTTTAATGTTTAACCATTTTACTTTGAATCATCGCCTTTTGCTTATTTCCTCCCTGTACCTGTTTACTACGACAAGGTTGGGATAAATCAAAGCTGAATGTAAAATTCTGGCATATGTGCATTTTTCTTAGGGAGAAGAGTCATCATTTGTCAATTACTTAGACTTTTTCTTAAATAACTAGTTTAGTATTTAGACTAGCCAATCAACATTCCTTTCCTCTTGTTACCCAGGTAATAAGAAGAATCATTTTCCCCAAAACAGTCTCAAAAAGTGTTTATATGTTTCTGGAGAATGAAAATTTCCTATGATATGTGCCTGTGTGGTTTTCCTAAATAGAATTTTAAATTGTTTTAATGTTATCAGGTTAAAAAAATGAGTGGATATCAACAATAAAACTTATTGCAAGCTATGTTTAAATAAATAAAAGCTGGGTGATGTTAAGACTGTCATTAGTGTCTTTAAATAATTTATTTTATGAAAATATATTTTAAAATAAAATACAGTGTCTTGACATGATGCAAGACTATAAAATAATATTTTTCATCCAATTATTGATGATTTCAACTACATCATTAATGTTTGGAAAAATATAATAATTGGACATGGTATATGTTGAACATTTCAGAAGTTAAAATACATGTTATTAAAGGCTAGCTTGAGTTTCCAGGTAGACATACTAGAGAGAGATAGAGATAGAGATAGAGATAGAGATAGAGATAGAGATAGAGATAGAGGTAGAGGTAGAGGTAGAGATAGAGATAGAGATAGAGATAGAGATAGAGATAGAGATAGAGATAGAGATAGAGATAGAGATAGAGATAGAGATAGAGATAGAGATAGAGATAGAGATAGAGATAGAGATAGAGAAGAGATAGAGATAGATATAATGATGAAGTGTGGCGTCTTCTCATAATCTTACAGCCAGATGAAAATTATCCAACCTCATTACCATGGAGCTTTACATGAGACTCCATGGGTAGGATATGATGCTACATAGAATAGAATTCTATTTTCAACCTTGTTGAAAGTGGCTGGTCTTTCCAAGAGATGTTTAAATCCCCTACCACCACACTACACTGAATCAAATCCCTGCAGAGAAAATGCATATACAGCCTGTTCATATTAGACAAACACAGATACTATATTAATTCACAGCAATACTGGTATTGTGCAGAGTGTATTTCATGAAAATGAAGATCCAGTAAGCTCTATATGGCAAATTCGAAAGAAATCACTATTAGGATTTCATAGTGAGATCAGTAAATGATTCATGCAAAAAGCAATAGTGTTTCTTTATATCAGCAATAACCACCAAACTGTAATAGGAAAAAATAGCACATTGACAATAGCAACAAAGCACATAAAATACAGTTAACAAAAACAAAAAATATACAAGTCCTCTAAGAAAAGAGAATTTATAAAACTTTCTTTCAAGAATTGAAAAATAATTTGAATTATCTCTGTGGAATAGAAGAAGGAATATTGAAAGGTATTTTCCCCAAAAAGTAATGTATAAATACAATTAAATCCACTAAAATATGAAGTTTACTTTTAATATTACAAGCCAGTTCTAAAATATATCTAGACTACATAAAGTTAAATATGACACCTCTTATATTCTTCATCATGTATTCAGTACTTGGTATTGTTGAGTGCACATACTCAGCCCTTGACTGATAACTATACATTATTTGAATAAATGAATATAACCTAAGTAATCAATCTGAATATATATATATATATATATATATATATATATATATATATATATACACATACTGAATGGCCAGATTATTATGATCACCTGATGCTTGTAGGCAAATTAGCCGTACACTGCATCGTATGGGATGTGGAAGCCAAAGGCCTGTTCAAACACCTTTGCTGTCTGCAGTTACCAAGATAAAATGTCTCCAATTTGCACAGGAACACAAGGATTGGACAGTCAAGCATTGGAAAAAAGTCATGTGGTCCGATGAATCACGTTTCCAGTTGCATCATGCAGATGGCAGAGTGAAAATTTCACGGAAACAGCATGAAAGCATGCACCCCACATGCATGAGTACAACCCTTCAAGCTGGTGGGGGCAGTGTTATGGTTTGGGGCATGTTTTCTCGGCATGATTTGGGCTCTTTAATTCGTGTGGAACAACACCTGAGTAGCATAACATACCTAAGTATCGTTGCTGACCAAGTTCATCCTATCATGTTGATGGCATATTCCAATGGAGATGGCTTCTTCCAACCAGACAATGCACCATGCCACGGTGCTCATATTGTGCAGGAGTGGTTTCAAGAACACGAGGGAGACTTTACCTTGCTTGGGTGGCCCCCACAATCACCAGGTCTTAATCCAATTGAGCATTTGTGGGACAAAATTAAAAGATCCATCAGGCAGCTGGTTCCACAACCATCAAATCTCACAGAACTGGACAGTGCTATTCTTCAGGCATGGTGTCAGATTCCTCGCATCACCTTTCAACATCTCGTGGAGTCAATGCCAAGAAGAATTGCCGCAGTATTGAAGACAAAAGGTGGCCTAACAAAGTACTGATGGGATGGTCATAATAATCTGGCCACTCAGTGTGTGTGTGTGTGTGTGTGTGTGTGTAGCATAAGAGCATACCTATTTTTGAAAATGAATAGTAGCCTATCATCAGAATATTCCATGCAGTTATTCACTGCCTGCCATGACTCAGTAATATATTCCAGACTAGCCCTCCCACCATAAACAACTATAAAATGGGACAAATAAATGAGACAAATGTTTTCAGACATTGGACAAAAGACAGTGAAATACTGCAATTTTTGAAAAAAGGTAAAACCACAAACTGAGTCCCACCTGTGTCCTAGATCTCTGCCCAAAAACAACTTTCAGAGCATGGCATAGAAAAAGGAAGCCAAGTAGAGGATTTCAGATCTTTTAAGGACCCTTGACAAGGACTTTACAGGACCAAACAATTATATACCAGTATCTTTCATTAACATAAATGCAAAAATCCTCAACAATATAATAGCAACCAAATCCAGAAATATATAAGAACATATTTTATGACAAAATGGAGTTTATCCTCAGAATGCAAGGTTGGCTCAACATTCAAAAACCAATGTAATCGCCGAAACCGGTTTGGCTCAGTGGATAGAGCGTCGGCCTTCGGACTGAAAGGTCCCAGGTTCGATTCTGGTCAAGGGCATGTACCTTGGTTGTGGGTACATCCCCAGTAGGGGGTGTGCAGGAGGCAGCTGATCGATGTTTCTCTCTCATCGATGTTTCTAACTCTCTATCCCTCTCTCTTCCTCTCTGTAAAAAATCAATAAAAAATATATTTAAAAAAAAACAAAAAACCAATGTAATCTACTTCATTTAAAGAATATTCAGTGAAACCCTAGTAATTAAAACAACCTGAGTAGTAAGAAATGGACATTCCATCATCAAGCAGAACAATGATGAATACTATAGAGAAGGTTCAAACAGAACTAACTCACATGAGGTAATAATAGTTACTTAGAGAACAGAAACTGGAAACTGAGATCAAGACCAATTATATGTAAACTAGTGGCCTG
The DNA here is from genome assembly GCA_025583905.1 of Ia io. Taxonomy (NCBI): domain Eukaryota; kingdom Metazoa; phylum Chordata; class Mammalia; order Chiroptera; family Vespertilionidae; genus Ia; species Ia io. The sequence goes on along the minus strand of JAJQQW010000009.1, from coordinate 45,810,606 downwards.
GTGCACAAATTTGTGCACATTGAAAGGAAATTAATTAGAAGAAATATTTTAATATCGTTATTCACCCTTTCTCTAAAATAAAAGTGTCAACCAAATTCAGAATCAACAATGACAGCTCAAAACACACCTGTGCAATTGGTGCCAGTGAGAGCTTTATATGTATTGCACATGTGCGAGTCAACTTAGCCTTTTATATATATACTAGTAGCCCATTTGCAGGAAGAATCCTGCAAGCGGCCGCTGCGGCCGCGTGCGCGGCCGCCGCTGTTGCAACCGCCGCGCCTGCACCCGCGCGCCGCTGCCACCTGCCGCGCTCCGCCCCACTCTGCCCCGCTCCGCCCCACTCCGCCACACTCCGCCCCACCTGGGCTTTTCCTCTGGCAGCCACCTTGCTTTCCGCTTTTCCTCCCTCTTCCTTCTAAGTTGTCTTCAGTCTTCACTCCTCCCTCCCTCAGCGTATGCAAATTAACTGCCATCTTTGTTGGGTAATTTGCATATTCACCCTGATTGGCTGGTGGGCATGGCTTTGGCTGGTGGGCATGGCTTGGGCGTAGCGAAGGTGCGGTCAATTTGCATATTACTGTTTTATTAGGTAGGATATAGAATAAACTTGCTTAATTAGACCTTCTTTCTGATGTAGCTAAGCTTTTTCCAGCCCAGTGAAGCACCCCAACTTCTCTTTCAAGTACTTGTCAGCAACACAGCAGTAAATACCATATTTTCTGGTGAATAAGACGACTGGGTGTATAGAAGATTTTCCTGTGTTAAAAATTCATCTTATACACTGGAAAATTCGGTATCAACACAAAGAAGATTATTATTGTAGATCATGCAGGAAGAACAAAGGGTAAAATATTTAACTGCAGCAGTGTTTGATTATATTCTGTGCAGTGAGAAACCTAAAGTAATTTTCAAGGTCCACCATTTCTTACTTCTTTTCAGTCGGGTCAAGTTTCTAAGCTTTCTAAATATCTGTTTTCCGGCTAATGAAAAGAAAATAGGATTCCACCGAGTCTCGTATCTACCTACTGCAGGACTTCTGTGAGGATCAAATAAGAAGAGGCATGGGAAAATGCTTCACAGACATTTGGTTAAAGTGTAAAATGTTTCCACCTGTCTATAAAGCAAGTCATGTTCCTGGGCTAAAAAAAAAAACAAACTGCAAGAAGGCTTGTCGCTAAGGAAAGGAAGCCAGACGTTGCTATGTGACATCATTACCCAGATGGATACTTAGCATATTAGTCATATATATATATATATATATATATATATATATATATATATATATATATATATATATATATATTTCCAGAGAAAATATACACAACTTTAAGCTATCTCAGCAAATTCCTTTGATTTCTTATTAATGTCTCAAAGCTAAAGAATCTCTCTTGCTATTGCTGTAGAGGTCCAGCAGATCCTAAATAGCCTACAGTGTCCAGTGTTGAAATGGGCAAAGGATGGCCAACTGTTCCTTTTACAGAATTCAGCTTTAATGAGCTTTATCTATATCTGGTCTCTATGTGTTGGAACACAAAGAGAGAGGTTGTTTGCATGCAATTTCTAAGAAACATTTAAGTTTAAGCTATAGCATTCATTTCAAGATAAATAGCTATTGTTCGTCAATAAACCACAATATTAGAAAAGTTATAACACCTTAGTTGTAAATTTTGCTTATACTATACTGTACTTCCAGATTGTTTTAGTGATTGCTTTCCCCAACCCCTATGATGTAAAGAAGTCAAGATCACTAATGCATAGCTGTTTCCCAGGTTATAAATCTTCTTGAAAGAGCCTACTTGTGTCACAGATAAGGGACTTGAAGAAATAACTATAAGGACCAATTTACTGGTCTTGGGGACTTTGAAGGATGAGAATTACTTAAGAAAAGAGACAATATCTATTTCAGTCTCTGAACGACCTTTCATTTACTTCACTTCTGGTTTAAGGCATTAGTCTAAGACCGATAGCATTTTCATCCTGGCTACAAGTACTTTTCCTGGATCTTACCCTCTGATGTATTCCTTGTCATTTCTGGCCTCTGCTGCATATGGGTAGGAAATTGATTACAATAGGCTGAATTGTATTTTTATTACCTGATTGATTACAACAGTGGCTTATGGCTCAGCTATATTATTCAGAGCCACTGGAGAAGCTGAGAAACTAGCAAAAGGAAAAGCCAGAATATTTCTCCATCCGCTTGGCCAGTGTCTCTGGTAGTAACTGTGTCTCCTATGTAGCTTCAGCTCCCATCAGATGGGTCTGCAGGGGTTCAACTGGGTGACCCCACTGCCTTTGCTCCTTTAACCATACTGCCTCCCTTTATTGCTCTAGCCAGTAGTGGCAGTTGTGGCTTCCTGCTACTGATCACCATCCCATTTGCCTTCCATTCCATGATTTATGGACACTCTGCCTATACTATGTCTAATTTAAATACTTGAAAAGTTTTCTATTTTCCTAAATAGACTATGACAGTTATTCTACATAAGAGAAATACATCAAAATAAAATCATGTGAGTTTCTTGCTAAGCAAAAGACTTAGTGCTGTGCCCTTGTTTTATTTTTCATCAGCACACAGTGAGATGAGGTTTATGTGGTTTGTGTGAAGTTTTCACTATTGCTGTTACTGCCTCTACACTTGCTAAAGGAAATTGTGCCTCTCTTACTTTTGTTCTTACATGCAGATTTGAACTATGAGACCTGAAAATGCTTATCTCAGGACTTCTTAGAACCTTTGACTTTAATACTAGCTCACATTTGTAGATGTTTTATAGCTAGATCTAAAATTCTTTCTGAATCCTTCAAGTAGTGAACATCAATTGTATTTGGCTGCTCAGTGTTCCCCTTTAGTCTGCTAACTAAGGATATGCTTGTTTGTTTTTTTAATTTTTTAAATAGGTTTTTATTGATTTTCTTTTAGAGAGAGTGGAAGGGAGAGGGAGAAAGAGAGAAACATCCATGAGAGAGAAACATCAATTGGCTGCTTCTTGCACACCCAATACTGGGAGATCAAGCCCACACCCTGGGCATGTGCCCTGACTGGGAATTGAAAGGATTACACAGGCTAGGCTAAAGATATGTTTTCTACAATAAATGTATTCCACATGCTGGGCGAACTACTCCCTGACCACTGTGGTAGTCATTTAATCTGGGCCTGACCGATGGTGAAAGCCTGAACTCCTGACCACAGTGATTAAGAGATTGGCAAGTTTAACAAGCAGGCCAATAAGAGCCATCCTCCAGCTCCATGCTGGACTGTCTGACTGCCATAACTTTTGGAAAAGATTGCCTCTTTCAACTGGACTTATTATGGCAAACCTGAAGATGCACTGCTCAGATCTTATTATAAGGAAAACTTTTGCACTAGAACTGAGTATAGACAGAAAACAGCCTTTAATTATCTGTTTTTTCAAGGTCTACCTAAGTTTTATATATATATATATATATATATATATATATATATATATATATATATATATTATTGATTTTTTACAGAGAGGAAGGGCAAGGGATAGAGACTTAGAAACATCGATCAACTGCCTCCTGCACACCCCCTACTGGGGATGTGCCCGCAACCAAGGTACATGCCCTTGACCAGAATCAAACCTGGGACATTTCAATCCAAAGGCCGACACTCTATCCACTGAGCCAAACTGGTTAGGGTCTACCTAAGTTTTTAAACTCACCTCCACCTGAGTTTATCACTTCCCAGGCAGACTGTATCAAGTGATTTAGCAAACTGGGGTTATAAAGGCTCATTCATTTCTGCTGGAAGCAGAAAACTCTGACAAGCTCTGCTTACTAGTTCCCAATAGGGTTAGCTGAGGCTTTGTCAGGCATGAATCACAGTTTAAATAAGAACAGCATGGGAGAAACCAAGATGGCAGCATAGGTAAACACCTATACTGCTGCCTCGCACAACAATTTCAAAACTGCAACTGGAAGACAGAGCGGACATTGTCCAGAACCACCGGAAAGCTGGCTGAGTGGAAATTCTACAACTAGAAGGAAAGAGAAAAGGACACTGAGACTCAGAGGAGCTGTGGAGGTGCAGAGACCTGTGCGCGTGGAAAGGGCAGGTAGCTGAATATGCAGCTGGCTTACGTGTGGCACGCGGAGAGGGCGGGCAGCAAGCGCGCGACTAGCTATCTCGTTCTGGAGGGGAAAAAAACCTCCCAACTGCACTGAACTCCAGTTCTGGTACCCAGACTCATTCGGGGAGAAACTGGACTATCTGGAGTGGGTGAAACTCAAGAGCAGCCTTCTCTCAGAGGTGCGTGCAGGCATTGCCATGGGACACTGAGACCTAGGGGCCTCTTAGGGTGGGGCTGACGGGAAACCAAGGCTGTCTGCTCCACCCTAAGACTCCGCCCCATCCAAGCTGAGCACAGAAGCCCTCCCAGTAGAGATACTGCTGATCCTCACAGCCAATTGGCCTGGAGATCAACTCCCCCCAGTGATACCAACAACAATCAAGGCTTAACTACAACAAGACTGCACACACAACCCACAAAGGGGTGCACCAAGAGTGTCCACCTCAGGTGACTGGGGAGGCTGAGCTACTGGGCCCTGCTAGGACATGTAGCACACAAAGCCACTCCATCAACTCAGGAAAGCAGCAAAATGCGGAGACAAAGAGGCAGGTCACAAAAAAAAGAAATGGAGGAAAGCAAAAGACTGGATATAGAGTTCAAAACCATGGCTATAAGGTTTATCAAGAATTTTCTAGAAAAGGCCGATAAATTTAATGAGACCCTCAAGGATATGAAAAAGGAACAACTAGAAATTAAGCATACACTGACTGAAATAAAAAATATTATACAGAGACCTAAAAGCAGACTAGCGGATCACAAGAATCAAGTCAAAGATTTGGAATACAAAGAAGCAAAAAACGCTCCTCCAGAAAATAAAAAAGAAAAAAGAATCCAAAAAGTTGAAGATAGTGTAAGAAGCCTCTGGGACAACTTCAAGCATACCAACATCAGAATTATGGGGGTGCCAGAAGAAGAGAGAGAGCAATATACTGAAAACCTATTTGAAGAAATAGTGACAGAAAACTTCCCCCACCTGGTGAAAGAAATAGACTTACAAGTCCAGGAAGCACACAGAACCCCAAACAAAAGGAATCCAAAGAGGACCACACCAAGACACATCATAATTAAAATGCCAAGAGCAAAAGACAAAGAGAGAATATTAAAAGCAGCAAGAGAAAAACAGTTACCTACAAGGAAGCACCCATATGATTGTCAGCTGATTTCTCAACAGAAACTATGCAGGCCAGACAGGAATGGCAAGAAATATTCAAAGTGATGAATAGCAAGAAACTACAACCAAGATTACTCTACCCAGCAAAGCTATCATTCAGAATTGGAGGTCAGATAAAGAAGAGCTTCACAGATAAGAAAAACTAAAAGAATTTATCACCACCAAACAAGAATTATATGAAATGCTGAAAGGTATTCTTTAGGAAGAGGAAGAAGAAGAAAAAGATAAAGATAAAAATTATGAACAACAAATACGTATCTGTCAACAAGTGAATCTAAAAACCAAGGGAATAAAAAATCTGATGAACAGTATTAACTGTTGGATATAATAGAATCAGGGGCATAGAAAGGGAGTTGACTGGCAATTCTCAGGGGAAAGGGGGAGTGGGGGTACAGGAAGAGACTGAACAAAAAGCGTACACCTATGGATGAGGACAGTGGGGGTGGGTAAGGGCAGAGGGTGGGGTAGGAACCTGGTGGAGGGGAGCTATGGGGGGAAAAAAGAGGAACAATTGTAATAATCTGAACAATAAAGATTTATTAAATTAAAAAAAAAAAGAACAGCATGGTAACAAAGGACCCAGATCCCTTGGATTTAGGTCTAGGTCATGTTTATAGGTAGACCATTAAGGTGAGCACAGATAGTAGCTAAGATTAAGAAGAATGTAGGATGAATACTAAAAGAGGGAAAAATAAGTATCAATTATGACCCTAAGAACAACTTCAGTGGCAGGAACTATAGTTCTTCCCACTAAACACTCTTCCAAATACAGGTTTAAGAAGATCTGAGCAGCCCAATAGGCAAACTGTGGTAAACAGCCCAATAGGCAAACTGTGAGGCAAAACACTACAACTGCATGAAATACAGTCAGTAGACAGCCTCCAGCTGCCAGCTCCCTCATTGTCTGATGCAGCTCCCTAGCCACATAAGTCCACCTTGCCAGAGGCCACGCGGTTCCTAGGGCAGTGAATATCCAGTGACTGAGTAAGGAGGGGGTATAAATAAAAACGAAATCAATAAAAACCCTGTCATTTGAGCCTGCTGTGAAACAATGCTGAAAGGGATTATTCCAAATTTTCGTACCAGGTTAGTTGACGCTTTGTCATAACCGAATTTGAGTTTGACTTCTCCCTCTTCCCAATCCTGTTTCCCCTCTTCCTTTCAAGGTGTGGTATAATAAACAGCTTATACCACAAACTTCATTTAGAATCTGCCTATAAAGAATGCAACCTATGACAGCTGCTAAGCAGATAGGTGAAATTATTGGACTCCTGTCCATCATTCGTCCAGCACTTCCAAGTGCAACTGATGCCAACAGCCTCATTTGAGTTCCAGGTCATGCCTTAAGTCATGCCTAAAGCCAAATATACTCCAGGACTTTGCAGTTTTGTAAATCATTAAATTTAGGCTCATATTTAGAGAGAAGAGATTGGTAGTTGCCAGAGGCAAGGGAGTGGGTGTAGTAAAAATGGGTGAAATGTTGTTTGTTTGTTTGTTTTTTAGTTTTTTTTTATTAAGGTATTATATGTGTACATATCTTACCATTGCCCCCCCACCCCACTCCCATATATGCCCTCACCCCCCAGAGTTTTGCGTCCATTGGTTATGCTTATATGCATGAATACAAGTCCTTCGGTTGATCTCTTATCTCCCCCACCTCTCCCTAACCTTCCCGCTGTAATTTGACAGACTGTTTGATGCTTTACTGCCTCTGTATCTATCTTTTTGTTCAAATTTATAATGTTCTTTATTATCCATAAATGAGTGAGATCATGTGGTATTTTTCTTTCATTGACTGGTTTATTTCACTTAACATAATGTTCTCCAATTCCATCCAGGTTGCTGGAAATGATGAGAATTCCTTCTTTTTTATGGCAGCATAATATTCCATTGTGTAGATGTACCATAGTTTTCTAATCCAGTCATCTGCTGATGGGCACCTAGGCTGTTTCCAGATCTTAGCTATTGTAAATTGTGCTGCTATGAACATAGGGGTGCATATATCCTTTCTTACTGGTGTTCCCATATATTCCTAGGAGTGGGATTATTGGGTCAAATGGGAGTTCCATTTTTAGTTTTTTGAGGAAACTCCATACTGTTCTCCACAGTGGCTGCACCAGTCTGCATTCCCACCAGCAGTGCACGAGGGTTCCTTTTTCTCCGCATCCTCGCCAACACTTGTCATTTGTTGATTTGTTGATGATATCCATTCTGACAGGTGTGAGATGGTATCGCATTGTTGTTTTGATTTGCATCTCTCGGATAATTAGTGACTTTGAGCATGTTTTCATGTGTCTCTTGGCCTTCCTTCTGTCTTCTTTTGAAAAGATTCTATTTAGGTCCATTGCCCATTTTTTTATTGGATCGTTTATGTTCCTTTTATTAAGTTGCATAAGCTGCCTGTAGATGTTGGAGATTAAACCTTTATCAGTGATGCCATTTGCAAATATGTTCTCCCATGCAGTGGGCTTTCTTGTTGTTTTGTTGATAGTTTCTTTTGCTGTAAAAAAGCTTTTTATTTTGATGTAGTCCCATTTGTTTATTTTCTCTTTAGCTTCCATTGCCCTAGGGGCAGTATCGGTGAAGAAGTTCTTTTGGCATATGACTGAGATTTTGCTGCCTGTGGATTCCTCTAGTATTTTTATGGTTTCCCATCTTATGTTTAAGTCCTGTATCCATTTTGAGTTTATTTTTGTAAGTTGGTGATCTAGTTTCATTTTTTTGCATGTATCTGTCCAATTTTCCCAACACCATTTATTGAAGATACTGTTTTTTTTTTTTTTTTTTTTTTTTTTTTTTTAAATATATTTTATTGATTTTTTACAGAGAGGAAGAGAGAGGGATAGAGAGTTAGAAACATCGATGAGAGAGAAACATCGACCAGCTGCCTCCTGCACACCCCCCACTGGGGATGTGCCCGCAACCTAGGTACATGCCCTTGACCGGAATCGAACCCGGGACCTTTCAGTCCGCAGGCTGACGCTCTATCCACTGAGCCAAACCGGCTTCGGCTGAAGATACTGTCTTAATTCCATTGTATGCTCATGCCTCCTTTATCAAATATTAATTGAGCATAGTGGTTTGGGTCAATATCTGGATTCTCTATTCTGTTCCATTGATCTATATGTCTGTTCTTGTGACAGTACCAAGCTGTTTTGAGAATAGTGGCTTTGTAATACAGCTTGAAATCTGGTATTGAGATCCCTCCTACTTTATTCTTCTTTCTCAGGATTGCTGTGGCTATTCGGGGTCTTTTTTTATTCCAGATGAATTTTTGGAGAGTTCTTTCAAGGTCTGTGAAATATGCCGTTGGTATTTTAATGGGGAGTGCATTGAATCTATAGATTGCTTTGGGTAGTATGGACATTTTAATGATGTTGATTCTACCAATCCATGAACATGGTATGCTCTTCCATCTGTTTACATCTTCCTCTATCTCTTTTTTCAGTGTTCTGTAGTTTTCCGCATATAGGTCTTTTACCTCCTTAGTTAAGTTTATTCCTAGGTATCTTAGTTTTTTGGTGTGATGGTAAATGGGATTGCTTTTTTAGTCTCTCTTTCTGTAAGTTCACTATTGGTGTATAGAAATGCCATAGATTTCTTGGCATTAATTTTGTATCCTGCTACATTGCCAAATTCATTTATTAGGTCTATTAGTTTTTTGATGGAGTCTTTTGGGTTTCTTATGTACAATATCATGTCATCTGCAAATAAGGACAGCTTTACTTCTTCTTTTCCAATCTGGATGCCTCTTATTTCTTCTTCTTGTCTAATTGCAATGGCTAATACTTCCAGTACTATGTCAAACAGGAGTGGTGAGAGAGGGCATCCCTGTCTTGTTCCTGTTCTTAGGGAAAATGGTTTTAGTTTTTGCCCATTGACTATGATGTTGGCTGTGGGTTTATCATATAGAGCTTTTATTATGTTGAGGTATGATCCTATTCCCATTTTGTTGAGAGTTTTTATCAAGAAAGGGTGTTGGATTTTGTCAAATGCTTTTTTTGCATCTATTGATATGACTATGTGATTTTTTTCTCTCAATTTGTTTATGTGATGTATCACGTTTATCGATTTGTGGATATTGTACCATCCTTGCATTCCTGGGATAAATCCTAGGTGGTCATGGTGTATGATCTTTCTGATGTACTGCTGGAGCCGATTTGCTAGAATTTTGTTGAAGATTTTGGCATCTATGTTCATGAGGGATATTGGTCTATTCTAATTCTCTTTCATTGTGTTGTCTTTATCTGGTTTTGGTATTAGGGTGATGCTGGCTTCATAGAAGGAGCCTGGAAGTGTTCCTTCCTCTTCAATTTTTTGGAATAGTCTGAGGAGGATAGGTTTTAGTTCTTCCTTGAATGTTTGGTAAAACTCTCCTGTGAAGCCGTCTGGCCCCAGCTTTTGTTTGCCAGAAGCTTTTTGATGACTGCTTCAATTTCTTCCATAGTTACTGGCCTGTTGAGCTGTTTAGATTCTTCCTGATTGAGTTTTGGAAGGTTATATTTTTCTAGGAATATGTCCATTTCCTCCAGGTTGTCCAGTTTGTTGGAATAGAGTTGTTCATAGTATTTTGTAACAATCCTTTGTATTTCGGCGGGGTCTGTTGTTATTTCACCACTTTCATTTCTGATTTTGTTTATTTGGGTCCTCTCTCTTTGCTTCTTGGTGAGCCTGGCTAGAGATTCATCAATATTGTTTATCCTTTCAAAGAAACAACTCTTGGTTTTGTTGATCTTTTGTATTGTTTCTTTGGTCTCTAATGTCATTTATCTCCGCTCTGATCTTTGTTATTTCCTTCCTTCTGGTTACACTGGGCTTTTCTTGCTGCTCTTTTTCTAGCTCTTGGAGTTGTAGGGTTAGGTAATTTATTACCATTGTTTCTTGTTTTTTCAATAGGCTTGTAGAGCTATGAACTTCCCTCTCAAGACTGCTTTCGCTGTGTCCCATAGATTTTGGATTGTTGTGTTTTCATTGTCATTTGTTGCCATGATGTTTTTTTATTTCTTCCTTGATCTCTCTGGTGACCCAGTCCTTGTTTAATAGCATGCTGTTTAGTCTCCATGTGTTTGATTTCTTTGGATTGTTTTTATTGTAGTTGATTTCCAGTTTTAGGCCACTGTGATCTGAGAAGATGCTTGATATAATTTCTATCTTCTTGAATTTGAAGAGACTTTGCCTGTGACCCAGCATATGGTCTATCTTTGAAAATGACCCATGTGCACTTGAGAAGAATGTATATTCTGTGGCTTTGGGATGAAATGTTCTGAAGATGTCAATTAATTCCATCTGTTCTAGTGAGTCATTTAGGATTACTGTTTCTTTGCTGATTTTTTGTTTAGAGGATTTGTCCAATGGTGATAGTGGGGTATTAAAGTCTCCTACTATGATTGTATTGCTATTAATCTCTCCCTTGATATCCTCCAGGAGTTTTTTTATGTAATTGGGTGCTCCTATATTGGGAGCGTATATGTTTACCAGAATTATTTTTTCTTGTTGGATTTCTCCCTTTAGTATTACGAAGTGGCCTTCCTTATCTCTTGTTATGGCATTTACTTTGAGGTCTATTTTGTCAGATATAAGTATTGCTACCCCAGATTTTTTTTTCATTTCCATTTGCCTGAAAGATATTTTTCCATCCCTTCACTTTCAATCTGTGTGAGTCTCTTGTTCTGAGGTGGGTCTTGTTTACAGCATATATATGGGTCATGTTTTTTTATCCATTCAGCCACTCGATGTCTTTTCATTGGAGCATTTAGTCCGTTTACATTTAAAGTTATTACTGAAAGGTATTTGTTTGTAGTCATATCTATTTTTGTGTCTGTATTCCTTCTTACCTGTTTATTTCTTCTTTTTACAGTATTCCCTTTAGCAATTCTTGCATTGCTGGTTTGGTGGTGATAAACTCCCTGAGCCTTTTTTTGTCTGTGAAGCTCCTGATTTCCCCTTCAATTTTGATTGATAGTCTTGCTGGATATAGTATTCTTGGATTTAGTCGTTTGCTTTGCAACACTTTGTATACCTCCTTCCATTCACTTCTAGCTTGTTGTGTTTCTGTTGAGTAATCATTTGACAATCTGATGGGTGTTCCTTTGTAGGTAACTCTCTGTCTCTCTCTTGCCGCCTTTAAGATTCTCTCTTTATCATTTATATTTGCCATTGAAATTATGACATGTCTTGGTGTGGGTCTTTTGGGGTTGATCCTGCTGGGGACTCTCTCTACTTGCGTAACTTTTATCTTTCCCATATCCGGGAAGTTTTCTGTCATTATTTCTTCAAATAGATTTTCTAATCCCTGCTGCTCTTCTTGTCCTTCTGGCAGCCCTATTATACGCATGTTACTTCGTTTCATGTTGTCCCGAAGCTCCCTTAGGCTTTCCTCCTGCTTTTTAATTTTTTTCTCCAATTGCTGTTCAGATTGAGCTTGTTTCTGTACCTGATCTTCTAACTCACTAATTTGGTCCTCTGCTTCTTGTACTCTACTGTTGAAACTTTCCATGCTGTTTTTGATTGTAGCTATATCACTTTTCATTTCTTCCTGATTCTTGCATAAGTTGTTGATTTTCTCATCCATCCGATGTATAAATTCCACAACCCTTACTCTGAACTCCTTTTCAGTCATGTTGCAAGCTTCAGTTTCACTAATTTCCTTTCTTGGCGACTCCACATTTTCTTTCCTCTGTGTGTTATTTCGTTTCCCCATTCTGGTTATCACCAGAAAGCTCAAGCTTCCGTTTGCGTGGACCTGGGCCGTGTGCTGTGGGAACTTCGCTCCACCCGAGTTTCACTGAAGTGCTCTGACACTAGGACGTATGGCTGCCTTTGGTTGGTGGGAACCAGATTTGCCCAGGGTCAGTGTCCCCAATGTTCCGTGTGGTCTCGTGTGAACACTTAGAATCAGGGGCCCTTTCTGTACCACACTGTTGGTATGTGCCGAAAATGAGATCCTTAGCATGTGCCAGGAGTCAGAGTTTCCCTGTGTCTGCACCAAGAATTGAGTGTCAGAGTCTCTGTTGCCTTGTGCGGTTTCTCGTTGAGAATCATGGTCCCTGTGTGGGCATGCACCAACAATTGGGGTCGCTGGCTCTTAGTGTGAATGCGCTGTGAGTCAGGGATCCCAGGCAGCTGTGTCCGGCATGCCAAATTCCCAGAAGTGGAGCTGTGTCCTATGTGCGCTCTCTCTACTGAGCCTAACTGGCTAGGGCGCACACTCTCAAATTCCTGAAGGTGAGCTGCCTCCATGCACTCTCCCACATTCCCCGAAGGGGGGAAGAGTCCATCCTGTGCACCAAATTCCCCAACGGGGAGCCCCTCTGTGCACGCTCTAAGATTCCCCGAAGGGGAGCTGTGACCCGCAAGCCAAATTCCCCCAAATTCCCCGAAGGGGAGCCCTCTGTGCGCACTGACAGATTTCCCCAAAGGGGAGCTGCTTCTGTCCCGTGCGCCAAATTCCCTAAGGGGGAGCGCATCCCTGCGCAAAGCTCTGCAGCTTGGGCGAGGGGTGGGTCTATCAGTTACTAGGGCACTATGCGCGCGCCTGTGGGGAAGGGGATAGGCCCCTTGCCTCACGGAAATTTGCTGGGAAGTCTGGATTCTTGTTGTTTGTTGGTCTGAAGCTGTGATAGCAGTTCTCTGTCCCCAGTGGCTGCCAGGTCCTGGTTTGTGTCAGAAGCCAGGATCTGAGTCTCAGGCAGCTCTGTTTCTCAAGATGGCGTAGTCTCCCTTTGTTTTTAGTTTAAATAAATTTAATTTAAAAATATAGTAGGAATTACAGTTTGGGAGATGGGGTGGGGTGACAGGGAGGCTGAAGCTTTCTAGGATAACTGAAATAAACAAAGACAGAAGGCATAATGAGATCAGACCTACTGGATTGAAGACAAATATTAGTGTTGAAGCTATAAGTATTGAAAGGTAGGGAGAAATGGGTAGCTCAGCACTCTTTCAAGCCCCAAGATGATAAGAGAGAAGGTCCTTGGAGGTAAGGTCTTAAAAATGTTAATTATTATTGAGGAGAGAGAAACCAATATGGCGGCATAGGTAAGCACCTAAACTGCTGCCTCGCACAACAATTGCAAGACTACAAATAAAAGACAGAGCGGACATCATCCAGAACCACAGGAAAGCTGGCTGAGTGGAAATTCTACAACTAGAAGAAAAGAGAAAAGCTCACGGAGAATCAGAGGAGCTGCAAAGGGTTGAGGTACGGAGACACACATGCAGAGAGGAAGGGCGGCTGAGTGCCTGGCTGGCTTTCTCTGGCAGGAGGGAGAAGGAAGCTCTCAACTGCACTGAACCCCAGTTCCAGGCGAAAGCCTGTGGACCCAGGCTCATATGGGGGGAGTGTGGACTGTCAGGTAGAGAGAAAGGAACACGGAGACTTGGGGGAGCCATGGGGACAGGGGTCTGGAGGCACGCATGCGAGTGCACGCATAGAGGACTGACTGCTGAGGTTGTGGCTGGCTTTCCCTAGCGGGAGGGAGTCGGAAGCTCCTGACTGCACTGAACCTCAATTCTGTCTGCACTGAACCCCAGTTCCGAGTGAGCCCCTGGGGATCCAGGCTCTTACAAGGGGAATCTGGACTGTCAGGCTGAAACTCAGGGGAGCCGCGAAAGGCAGAGGTCTGGAGGCGTGTGTGCAAGTGCGCACAGAGAGGACTGACTGCTGAGTATGCCGCTGGCTTTCTCTAGCTGGAGGGAACCAGAAGCTCCCAACTGTACTGAACTCCAGTTCTGAGCGAGAATCTGGGAATCCAGATTCATTGGGGGAGAAACTGGACTGTCTGGGAACAGGCAAAACTCGAGGGCAGCTTTCTCTCAGAGGTGCTTACAGTGATTACTGAGGGACCCTGAGACCCAGGGGCCTCATAGGGAAGGGCTGATGGGAAGCCAAGACTGTCTGCTCAGCCCTGAGACTCCACCCCATCCAAGCTGAGCGCAAACACTTTTACAATTTTGCAAGTCTAAGTTCTCCCAGTGTAGGCACAGCTGATCCTCATAGCCAACTGGCCTGGAGGTCAATTCCTCCCAGTGATACCAACAACAATGAAGGCTTTACTACAACAAGGCTATACACACAGTCCACAAAGGGGTGCACCAAGAGTGTCCACCTCAGGTAACAGGGAAGGCCGACCCACTGGGCCATATAGGACACCTAGCACACAAAGCTACCCTAAACTCAGGGAAGCAACAAAAGTGCGGAGAAAAAGAGGCAGGTCACAAACAAAAGAAATGGAGGAAAACAACTGACTGGATATAGAGTTCAAAACCATGGTTATAAGGTTTTTCAAGCATTTCCTAGAAAAGGCTGATAAATTTAACGAGACCCTCAAGGATATGAAAAAGGAACAACTAGAAATTAAACATACACTGACTGAAATAAAAAATATTATACAGAGACCCAACAGCAGACTAGAGAAACACAAGAATCAACTCAAAGATTTGAAATACAAAGAAGCAAAAAACACTCAACCGGAAAAGAAAAAATAATCCAAAAAGTTGAAGATAGTGTAAGAAGCCTCTGGGACAACTTCAGGCATACCAACATCAGAATTATGGGGTGCCAGAAGAAGAGAGAGAGCAAGATACTGAAAACCTATTTGAAGAAATAATGACTGAACACTTCCCCCACCTGGTGAAAGAAATAGACTTACAAGTCCAGGAAGCACACAGAACCCCAAACAAGAGGAATCCAAAGAGGACCACACCAAGACACATCATAATTAAAATTCCAATAGCAAAAGAAAGAGAATATTAAAAGCAGCAAGAGAAAAAAGTTAATTACTTACAAGAAAGCACCCATACGATTGTCAGCTGATTTCTCAACAGAAACTATTCAGGCCAGACGGGAGTGGCAAGAAATATTCAAAATGATGAATAGCAAGAACCTACAACCAAGATTACTCTACCCAGCAAAGTTATCATTCAGAATAGAAGGTCAGATAAAGAGCTTCACAGATAAGAAAAAGCTAAAGGAGTTCATCACCACCAAACCAGAATTATATGAAATGCTGAAAGGTATTCTTTAAGAAGAGGAAGAAGAAAAAAATAAAGATCAAAATTATGAACAACAAATACATATCTATCAACAAATGAATCTAAAAATCAAGTGAATTAAAAATCTGAGGAACAGAATAAACTGGTGAATATAATAGAATCAGGGGCATAGAAAGGGAGTGGACTGATAATTCTCAGGGGGAAAGGGGTGTGGAGGGTGCAGGAAGAGACTGGACAAAAATCGTACACCTATGGATGAGGACATTGGGGGGGAGGTAAGGGCAGAGGGTGAGGTGGGAACCTGGTGGAGGGGAGCTATGGGGGAAAAAGGAGACACAATTATAATAATCTGAACAATGAAGATTTATTATATTAAAAAATGTTAATTATTATTTATACTAATATGATTATTATACATAAGCTATTTAAATTTATTTCTATGACTTACAATTAGATGATCTTGATTGACAAAATACAAAGTCAACTGAATTTATTAAAAAAATAAAAGTGAACAATGAATGTCTATGAGAGAAATAGAATTTCATGCCACCGTGGCTTGTCTCAAAAAGACATTCTTGCCTGGCTGGAGTGGCTCAATGGTTGAGCGTCAACTCATGAACTAGGAGGTCATGATTCAGATTCTCCATTAGGGCACATGCCTGGGTTGCAGGCTCCATCCCCAGGGTGGGGGCGTTGAGGGGGAAAGGACATTCAGGAGACAGCCAATTGAGGATTCTCTCTTATCATTGGTGTTCCTATCTCTCTCTCCCTCTCCCTTCCTCTCTGAAATCAATTAAAAAAAAATTTTAAGACATCCTGATGTTGGTCTTAGTCTTTTCTATTTCTGATTCAGTTATGAGACAATCTGAGTCATTATCACCATTCACCATGTTGAGTCAGAATTACCTTGTACCTCTATAAGGCACTTGGTTTTTAATATCTGCCCAGGAACATCTCCCTAGTCTTAAAATATAATTTTAAAAAACATTAAGGGTATAATGAATAGATGACCTCATACCTATATGTAAAGCCCAGTAGTAAAAAGCAGTAAGAGCAATAAATTATATAGAAGACTTAACATGTCTGTGCAATTGATAAATAGGTGAATCTATTTCCAACATGCTTTTTAGTTTATAAGAAGCTTTGAGGGATGGTTTTGTGACACTTGATTTATCTAAATACAAAGAGCAACCATATGAATAAAGAAAATGCCTGTGGGAGGTATCTTGAAAATAGTCGTGAATGTTATTTAGGGTTTTTCTATTTAAAATGCTAATTTTCATAAATAGGAGGATGAACAAATAGTACAATGCTCAACCAATGCCACCCCAATAAATTTAATTAATAAAATTGAAAATAAAAAATAGTAAAATGCGAAAATTTAACAACTGTGTAGTGCAATATATGACACATTTTATTTATTTTATTTATTTTTTATTGTTTAAAGTATTAATATAGTATTACATATATCTCCTTTGTTTTTCCCCATTGACCTTCCCCCAGCCTCCCCCAACCCCTATCACATGGCCTCATCCCACCCCACCCCCCAGTGTCTTGTGTCCATTGGCCGTGCTTATATGCATGCATACAAGCCCTTTGGTTGATCGCTTTCCCCACCTCCCCAACACTCCCCAGCCTTCCTGCTGTAATTTGCCCGTCTGTTCGGTGCTTTACTGCTTCTTATCTATATTTTTGTTCATCAGGTTATAATGTTCTTTATTTTCCATAAATGAGTGAAATCATGTGGTATTTTTCTTTCATTGTCTGGCTTATTTCATTTAACATAATGCTCTCCAGGTCCATCCATGCTGCTGCAAATGGTAAGAATTCCTTTTTTATATAGCAGCGTAGTATTCCATTGTGTAGATGTACCATAGTTTTCTAATCCACTCATCTGCTGATAGGCATTTAGGCTGTTTCCAAATCTTAGCTATGGTGACTTGTGCTGCTATGAACATAGGGGTGCATATATCCTTTCTGATTGGTGTTTCTAGTTTCTTGTGATATATTCCCAGAAGTGGGATTACTGGGTCAAACGGGAGTTCCATTTTTAGATTTTTAAGGAAACTCCATACTGTTCTCCACAGTGGCTGCACCAGTCTGCATTCCCACCAGCAGTGCACGAGGGTTCCTTTTTCGCCACATCCTCACCAGCACTTATCATTTGTTGATTTGTTGGTGATTGCCATTCTGACAGGTGTGAGATGCTACCACATTGTCGTTTTGATTTGCATCTCTCAGATAATTAGTGACTTTGAGCATGTTTTCATATGTCTTTTGGCCTTCCTTCGGTCTTCTTTCAAAAAGATTCTATTTAGGTCTATTGCCCATTTTTTTATTGGATCATTTATCTTCCTTTTATTAAGTTGTATAAGTTCCCTGTAGATGTTGGAGATTAAACCTTTATCAGTGATAACATTTGCAAATATGTTCTCCCATACAGTGGGCTTTCTTGTTGTTTTGTTGATGGTTTCTTTTGCTGTACAAAAGCTTTTTATTTTGATGTAGTCCCATTTGTTTATTTTTTCTTTAAACACATTTTAAATCCTAGTAGATTATTATCTTAAATTTATAAGTAACAATTTGCAAGGTATAGGTTAAGCAAGTTGCTCAAAGTAACAATGAATAAATTATGGACCTGAGAGTTGTCAGTTCCATGTGGCCAAGAGTAATGGTATCAGGCTGGTCTCATTTTTATTATATACAACTAGAGGCCTGGTGCATAAAATTCGTGCATGGGGGGGGGGGGGATGTGTCCCTCAGCCCAGCCTAAACCCTCTCCAATCTGGGACCCCTCGAGGGATGTCCGACTGCCCGTTTAGGCCCGATCCCGATAGGATTGGAACTAAACGGGCAGTTGGACATCCCTCTCACAATCCAGGACTGCTGGCTCCCAACCTGCCTTCCTGATTGCCCCTAACTGCCCTTCCTGAAGTCTGGCTCACCTACCTGCCTTCCTGATTGCCCCAAATCGCTTCTGCCTGCCAGCCTGATCACCGGCTAACTACACGCCTGACAGCCTGATTGATGCCTAACTGCTCCCCTGCTGGCCCGATTGCCCCTAACTGCCCTCCCCTGCAGGCCTGGTCACCCCTCACTGCCATTCCCTGCAGGCCTGGTCCCCCAACTGCTCTCCCCTGCAGGCCTGGGTCCCCCCTAAACTGCCCTTCCCTTCAGGTCCGGTCACCCCCAACTTCCCTCCTAGGCTGGCCTGGTCACCCCTAACTGCCCTCCCCTGCAGGCTTGATCACCCCCAACTTCCCTCCCTTGCAGGCCTGGTCCCTCCCAACTGCCCTCCCCTGCTGGCCATCTTGTGGTGGCCATCTTGTGTCCACATGGGGGCAGTCATGTTTGACTACATGGGGGCAG
This sequence comes from Ia io, assembly GCA_025583905.1. Lineage (NCBI taxonomy): Eukaryota > Metazoa > Chordata > Mammalia > Chiroptera > Vespertilionidae > Ia > Ia io. The sequence continues at coordinate 45,791,982 of JAJQQW010000009.1, read as the reverse complement.
CCATCTTGTGTGTTGGAGTGATGGTCAATCTGCATATTACTCTTTTATTAGATAGGATAGAGGCCTGGTGTATGGGTGGGGGCCAGCTGGTTTGCCCTGAAGGGTGTCCCAGATCAGGGTGGGGGTTCCCTTGGGGTGTGGGATGGCCTGGTGAGGGGCCTGTGATGGTGTGCAGGCAGGCCATGCCCCCTGGCAACCCAAGTGGAGGTCCTGGTATCTGGGATTTATTTATCTTCTATAATTGAAACTTTGTAGCCATGAGCAGAGGCCAGGGCAGGCCAGGGCAGGCAGGAAGCTTGGCTTCCTCCATCGCCAGGGAAACCCAAGCCTCCTGCTTGCTCTGTGGCCACAGCCATTTTTGTTGGGATTTATTTATCTTCTATAATTGAAACTTGTAGCCTTGAGTGGAGGCCAAGGCAGGCTAGGAAGCTTGGCTTCCTCCATTAGCAGGGAAAACCAAGCCTCCTGCTCTCTCCAGCTCCGTGGCTACTGCCATTTTTGTTGGGGTTTATTTATCTTCTATAATTGAAACTTTGTAGCCTTGAGTGGAGTCCAGGGCTGACCCAGGTGTGTGGGAAGCTTGGCTTCCTCCATTGCTGGGGAAACCCAAGCCTCCTGCTCGCTCCGTGGCTGCAGCCATCTTGGTTGGGTTAATTTGCATACTCACTCCTGATTGGCTGGTGGGCATGGCTTGTTGGTGTAGCGGAGGTATGGTCAATTTGCATATTACTCTTTTATTAGATAGGATTCAATGTGCCCCCAGGAGCCCAAACATGAACTGTTCTCTGTGGGGTTGTAAAATTGACATTCTTGGTAACATAGGCACAGTTGCTCCTTGGTTAGAAGCACCCTTGTCTGGAGGAAGCTGCATGGCTCATAACTGACTAGGTACCCTGTGTTCACTTATGAAAGAGGAACAATTATAAACATGTTACCTAAGTAAGCATTACCAAGAGGTAAAATTTGCTTTGATCACACCAAATTATGTGTATATGAATGTCCACAGCAACTTTTTTCATAATATCCCCCCCGGAAACAACTGAAATATCCATCAATAGGAGAATGGATACATAAATTGTGAAGGTTAATACAGTGGAACACTACAAAGCAGTGAAGAAAAAAAACGAACAAATAAATTATATCTGCAATATGAATGTAACTTACAGACACATTGTGTTGAATAAAAGAAGCCAGTTAGAAAAGAGTACATACTATATGCTTCTATTTGCATGAAACTCAAAAACAGGCAAAATTAACCAATGATAACAGAAATCAGAATACTGGTCACCATGAGAGGTGGAGTACTGACTGAGGAGGGGTATGATGAAAGTTTTGGGCTGCTAGAGGTATGTTGTACCTTGTCCTCAGTGATAAGTATTTGGATAGGTGTGTAAAAGTTCTTTGAGCTTACACTTAAGATTATTGTACTTTATGAGCTGTATGCTAAAAACCAGTAATAAAATTTGGTTTTCAATCTGCTCTGAACCATTTCACAAGAACACACTGACTAACCTGACACACCACAGAGCAGTACAGTGAAACTCAAGAGCCATGTATCTAAATAAGCCACCAACCTGACACTATACTCAAACTCATTCTTTCTTAACACATACTGACCTTTATATTTTAGATATATGTTTTTAACTGAATATGAATTTTGAATTGTTTATTCAGTTGCAGTAACATTTTCCCAGAATAATTTTATATATATATATATAATCTCCTATATAATAAAAGGCTAATATGCAAATTGACTGAACAGCGGAACAACTGGTCACTATGATGCGCACTGACCACCTGGGGACAGATACTCAATGCAGGAGCTGCCCCCTGGTGGTCAGTGTGCTCCCACAAGGGGTGCACTACTCAGCCAGAAGGTGGTGACGGGAGCCTCTCCCGCCTATGCAGCAATGCTAAGGGTGTCTGACTGACGGGCCTAAGCTGTCAGTCAGACATCCCCCAAGAGGGCTCCCAGACTGCGAGAGGGCACAGGCAGGGCTGAGGGACCCCACCCCCAGAATGCACGAATTTCATGCACTGGGCCTCATATATATATATATATATATATATATATATATATATATATATATATACACACACATAAACAAACCAGAAATAACACCCTACCTAGTAATAGACAAATATGCAAATTGACCATTCCTCCAACACACCCACAAGCCACGCCCACCATCCAATCAGAGCAAGTATGCAAATTAACCCAAACTAAGATGGCTACAGCCACAGAGAGTAAGGTTTCCTAGGTAACAGAGGAAGCCAAGCCTTCTGCCTGCCCTGGCCAGGCCTAAGCCTCCACTCAAGCTACAAAGTTTCAATTATAGAAGGTAAACAAATTCAAACAAATGGCGGCAGAATGGAGCTTGAGAGAGCAGGCCAGGGTTGCCACCAGCAACAGGGGAAGCAAAGCTTTCCGCACACCCTGGCTGGGCTCACCCGCTTAAGGCAACAAAGTTTCAATTATAACCCCAACACAAATGGCTGCCTGCGGAGGGAGCCCCAGGCTTGGCTCCACTCCAGGCTACAAAGTTTCAATTGTAGAAGGAAAATAAATTGCAGATACCAGGGTCTCTGCTTGGGTTGCCAGGGGGCGTGGCTGACCTGCAAACCACCACAGGCCCCTCGCTCACACTGCCCCACACCCCAAGGGAACTCCCACCTGATCCAGGACGCCCTTCAGGGCAAACCAGCTGGCCCCCACCCCTGTACCAGGCCTCTATCCTATCTAATAAAAGAGTAATATTCAGATTGATCATCACTCCAACACACAAGATGGCTGCCCCCATATGGTCAAAGATCCTGCCCCCATGTGGACACAAGATGGCCAGCAGGAGAGGGCAGTTGGGAGGCACCCGGCCCACAAGGGAGGGCAGTTGAGAGGGACCAAGCCTGCAAGGGAGGGCAGTTGGAGGTGATCAACCCTGCAGGAGAGGGCAGTTAGGGGTGACCAGGCTGGCAGAGGAGGGAAGTTGGGGGCAAACAGGCTGGCAGCAGAGTGGTTAGGGGGTGATCAGGCTGGCAGGCAGAAACGGTTAGGGGCAATCAGGAAGGCAGGCAGGCAAGCAGTTGGGAGCCAGCAGTCCTGGATTGTGAGAGGGATGTCTGACTGCCCGTAAACGAGGGGTCCCAGATTGGAGAGGGTACAGGCTGGGCTGAGGGAAAAACCCCTCCATGCACGAATTTCGTGCACCGGGCCTCTAGTATATAATATATACCCACCAATAAAAATATCAGCTATTAATAGCATTGATCCATATCACTTTATGCAAAAAAACCAAGTAATTTAAAATGGGTATAAATTCAATTTTTATAAATGGAAGTCTATTTAAAATGTATTTTGATCATTTCTTTATCTAAATCAACCAAAAATTAATTATCTGAAACCACTTAAATATCATTGTCTCTTTTATAAGTCTCTCCCTTTTCTTCAAACTACTCAAAACTATACCAAAAGAAAGGTTAACAAAATAAAGATACAAGTTTTGTTTTCTTTTGTTTTGTTTTTCTCTTTAGGGTGTTTGGTAGTGAGTAACTAGAAGATCAAAAAGACCAAGTAATTTCATCACTCAGAGTTAGACACCATTTATGAGGCTTGATATTCCTGGGCTTTACTAGAAAATGTTGATTACTGGAGGGTTAGGAGTCTGAAGGTCTTGCTAACAATCTCCCTGTCCTGATTGAGGACTAGAAAAAATTGCAATTTCTGTATAGACTGCATTTTAAACAAATTTCTCCTTGACTGCTTTTCAGAGCGAAATGGTTTCACTGCTTAGAAAACAATTAAACAAACAACTGTATTCTGGCCTTGCAAGAGTCTCTTCTACTTTCAGGTTGGGGGCATTTCACCTACCATATGTCATCCAATTTTTGAGACTAGAATCCACCAGACCATCCTTGAAAACAAGGTCAGATATATTTTTGTGAGATAAATAATGTACCACATTGAACCTATTCTGCCTCATGCTAGATTAAAGCCACCTATTCAAGAATTTATGATGACCTTATATGCATTATCATTTCATTTGGAGCAACATAATTTTGACTCTCTTTTAGGGAAGAATTAAATATTTCATATATTTTATTCTGTGTGAGAGCCAAAAATAGTATTACTTATCCTATCTAATAAAAGAGTAATATGCAAATTGACCATCACTCCAACACACAAGATGGCTGCCCCCATGTGGTCAAAGATGGCCACCCCCATGTGGACACAATATGGCCACCACAGGATGGCCAGCAGGGGATGGCAGTTGTGGGCAATCAGGCCATCAGGAGAGGGCAGTTAGGAGTGATCAGGCCAGCAGGAGAGGGCAATTAGGGGCAACCGGGCCTTCCAGGAAGGGCAGTTGGGGGCAATCTGGTTGGCAGGGGAGGGCAGTTGGGGGTGACCAGGCCTGCATGGGAGGGCAGTTGGGGGCAACCAGGCCGCCAGGGGAGGCCTCTTAGGGGCAATTGGACCGACAGGGGAGCAGTTAGGCATCAATCAGACTGGCAGGGGAGTGGTTAAGGGATGATCAGGCTGTCAGGGATGTGAGCGTTTAGGAACCAGCAGTCCTGGATTGTGAGAGGGATTTCTGACTGCCCTCGAGGGGTTCCAGATTGGAGAAGGTGCAGGCTGACCTGAGGGACACACACACCCTCGTGCATGAATTTCATACACCGGGCTTCTAGTTGACAATAAAAATAACATGCAATTATTACAACGTTAGACACATTGGAAGTGCCCAATACAATCTAATTGAGTGACTGACATGTAAATGAACTGTGTGATTCTTTATGGTATTTTACAGATTAGGAGCTCAGGAAGCACACTCTGTAGGCAAGAAATAACTAAAAGATCATTGGCTAAGTGCCCAATTATATTGTTCTGTCCATCTTTCTTTGTCTTTGGTGAGAGGACAAGCAAATTAGATTTAACTGATCTTCAGTTGTGTGTACTTGATTTCCCATAATGCAAATAGAGTAGAAGCAAGTTATGCATTGAACAAAAAAGACTACTCAACATCTTACCCACAAAATAACACTAAGGAGAAATTTAGCACTAAACTGTGTGCTGTTCAAGTTTCTATACAAAGAAAACAAAAGGCCTGGTCTGTAGAATTTCACAATACACTGAATTCTGGTCTCTGAAATCAGAACTATTAAAGAATAAGATGACTATAACATTCATGTTCAAAGGTGAATGTCCTTCGAGTTATAGCTGAATGAATGCATAATTGAAGTAGTAAGAGAGAAAGATATCAAGGAGACTTGCTATCCATATAACTTAATGTAGAGAAAAAGAAGTTGTTGGGGTGTTCTTTTAATGTTTTGTTTTGGTTTTATGATGGTTTTCCCTTTAATCCCAGTTTAGTCTTCATACTCTACCACATTTTAAAAAGGGATTTTTTTCCAATAAGAAAGCTCCCCAATTCAGTATTATTAATGTATCTGTAAGATATACCATATGTAGGATATTATACTAGATAATTATGTTTTTCAATGTCTAATTTCCATATGCTCATCAAGGTCTTGGAGACTAATGTAATAATGATGCCATTTGGGTAGAGACTTGCCTGTACAAACAACAGCATATTTTATAGTCATACTTCTCAGCTTTAAATTGGAAAAGGCTATAGAAAATCCTCTAAACATTGGCTTTTTTAAATTGAGTAAATTTCATGAACTCCTAAGTGGTTATTCTAATATTTGACTGGGCAGCTACATAGACATTTCTGATTGACTCACTGACACTATTAGTACATACTGAATCAACTCATCAGGAAAAAAGAAGCCAGCCTATGAATCACGGATCTAAAGGGTTTCATATAGAATTAATGGCACCCGGCCGGTGTGGCTCAGTGGTTGAGCATCAATCTATGAATCAGGAGGTCACAGTTCAATTCCCAGTCAGAGCATATGCCCAGATTGTGGGCTCAGTTCCCAGTGTGAGGCGTGCAGGAGGCAGTCCATCAATGATTCTCTCATCATTGATGTTTTTCTCTCTCTCTCTCTCCCCCTCTCCATTTCTTTCTGAAATCAATAAAAACATATTTTTTAAAAAAGAATTAAGGTCTGACACCTTTCTTAGAAGAAAAGACAGAGATCAGGAAAGCTTCTAACAAATGTTAGGGGACCTGCCTCTGAAGGGCACAGAGTCTTCTCAGCCCAAAGCACTAATGCTGCTGATTAGAGATCTCGCCTAGTATCTCTGAGGTCTTAATGTACTGACTCAGACTGAATCCACTTAGCTGGCTGTTCTCGAGAGTTTACCTGGTTATGCTATGTCCAGAGAACAATGATTTCCTCATCTCTTTTTATTTTTTCAAATTTTATTGAGGCCCTATTTTGTAAAAAATTATAATTGGCATTTTTTATTTTAAAGTATAATGATTGATTTTACTTTTATAATTCAAATAATTTTAGCAAACATTTTGATTGGTGCCTGATGGCCAGGGGAAGGGTCTGAGAGGTTGGCTGCTCCCACCCACTCGCCAGCCCCACCCCCACTGTGGGTGGCCATCAGGTGACCGGAGCCTGCCGGCCGGGGAAAGGGACCAAGAGGTGGTCAGTGCGCCTCATAGTGACTGATCCAGTGGTTGTCCTGGTCATTCTGCCGTTAGGGTCAATTTGCATATTACCCTTTTATTATATAGAATAGAGGCCTGGTGCACAAGTGGGGGCCAGCTGGCCTGCCCTGAAGGGGGCCCTGGATCAGGGTGGAGGGTACCCCCAGGGGGGCAGAGCCAGCCAGGGTGAGGAGCCTCAGGGTTTGCAGGCCAGCCCCGACCCCGATCAGGGTGGGGGTCCCTGTTGGGGGTGGGGCTGGCCTGGGCGAGGGACCGCCGGGGGGTTGCAAGCCGGCCATGCCCCCGGCTTTGTCAGGAAGGACATCCAAAATGATGACCAGAAGATGTCTGGTCTATCCAAGCTAATTAGCATATTATCTTTTTATTTTTATAGATAGTAGACTTTGCAGCTTAGAGAAGTAATTAGACACTTGGTATAGCCCCATATACAAGTTCCTGGCTTGAGAATCACTTTCCACTCTAAAACTATCTTTGTAAGACAGGTGAAATTTATATTACTATAACTTTTTAAAGTGGAAACTTGATTTTTCTAAAGTATTTTGACTTCTAGTGAAATGTTTTTCTGGCCTGGACTTCTATAAGACCACAATCTAATTTCAACCATCAACACTGCTAGGAATCTGCCAAAACCGGTTTGGCTCAGTGGATAGAGCGTCGGCCTGCGGACTCAAGGGTCCCAGGTTCGATTCCGGTCAAGGGCATGTACCTTGGTTACAGGCACATCCCCAGTAGGGGGTGTGCAAGAGGCAGCTGATCGATGTTTCTCTCTCATCGATGTTTCTAACTCTCTATCCCTCTCTCTTCCTCTCTGTAAAAAATCAATAAAATATATTAAAAAAAAAAAACACTGCTAGGAATCTGCAAGCTTCACAAGGGCAAATATAATGCCCCATGTATATTTATTTCCTTTTAAAGTAAAGATCATCTCCACAATGAATGTGATTAAATTCAGAAAAATAGAGAAAATGCCATGTATCTTAATATCCAAGGATAACCTCTGTTAAGAGTTTGCTTTATTTCTTTCCAGTCTGTGTCTGTAGCATACATTTTTTACATAAATATTACAATATAAAATATAATGATCAAATATTACCTACAAAATATAATATGCAGACTTTGAATATTATGTCTACATTTTCTAATTACAATACTAATATAGACTAATTTTAGACAAAGCACAAATGAATATAAAACCCATTTATCCCAAAATATTATATACATTTAATATTGTCAATAATTTTAGGTTTACCTGTCAGATTGCACATTTATTTATTTTCAATTTAAATTCTTATTGATTAAAGTATAACATATGTCTCCTTTTTTCCCCATTGACCTCTCCCAGGTGGCTCCCACCCCTAAGCACATGCCCTCACCCACTACTGTCTGTGTCCATTAGTTATGCTTATACTAGAGGCCCAGTGCATGAAATTCATGCACTGGAGGGGTCCCTCAGCCCCGCCTGTGCTCTCTCGCAGTCCAGGTCCCCTTGGCGGATGTCTGCCTGCTGGCTTAGGCACAATCCCCAGCAATCAGATATCCCTCTCGCAGTCCAGGGCTCTCACAGTCGAGGACCTCTTGCTCCCTACCGCCAGCCTATAGCGGAGGTGGAAGAGGCTCCCACCACCACCACTGTGCTCGCCAGCCATGAGCCCAGCTTCTGGCTGCGCGGCGCTCCCCCTGTGGGAGTTCACTGACCACCAGGGGGCATCTCCTGCATTGAGAATCTGCCCCCTGGTGGTCAGTGCATGTCATAGCGACCAGTTGTTCCACCATTCGGTCAATTTGCATATTAGGGTTTTATTATAAAGGATTCATGCATACAAGTCCTTTGATTGATCTCTTACCCTCATCCCCCCCCACCCTCCCCTGCCTTCCCTCTGAGGTTGAATGGTCCGTTTGATGCTTCTATATCTCTGGATCTATTTTTGTTCACCAGTTTACTAGTAGTCCCATTTGTTTATTGCTCTTTAGTTTCCATTGTCCTAAAAACTCTCAATAAAGATATTGTTACAACAGATTTCTGATATTTTGCTGCCTACGGATTCTTTTAAGATTTTTATGTTTTCCTGTCTTATGTTTAAGTCCTTTATCCATTTTGAGTTTATTTTTGTGTATGGTATAAGTTGGTAGTCTAGTTTCATTTTTTTGCATGTCTCTGTCCAATTTTCCCAACACCATTTATTGAAGAGACTGTCTTGACTCTATTGTATGCACTTGATTCCTTGGTCAAATATTAATTGAGCATAATGGCTGGGTCGATTTCTGGTTTCTCTGTTCTGTTCCATTGGTGTATATGTCTGTTCTTGTGCCAGTACCAGGCAGTTCTGAGAATAGTGGCTTTGTAATATAGCTTGATATCTGGTATTGTGATACCTCCAACTTTGTTCTTTTTTCTCAGGATTGCTGCAGCTATCCGGGCTCTTTTCTTATTCTAGATGAATCTTTAGAGAGTTTGTTCTTGGTCTGTGAAATATGCCGTTGGTATTTTAATGGGGAGTGCATTGAATCTATAGATTGCTTTGGGTAGTATGGACATTTTAATGATGTTGATTCTACCAATCCATGAAGATGGTATATTCTTCCATTTGTTTATGTCTTCCTATATCTCTTTTTTCAATGTTCTGTAGTTTTCCAAGTACAGGTCTTTTACCTCCTTAGTTAAGTTTATTCCTAGGTATCTTAATTTTTTTTGTTGCAATGGTAAATGGGATTTTTTTTTTTTTTTTTTTTTTTTAGTGTCTCTTTCTGTGAGTTCATTATTTGGGGCATAAAAAACGCCATAGATTTCTGGCTGTTAATTTTGTATCCTGCTACATTGCCAAATTCATTTATTAAGTATAGTAGTTTTTTGATGGAGTCCTTAGGGTTTTTTATGTACAATATCATGTCATCTGTGAATAATGACAATTTTACTTCTTCTTTTTCAATTTGCATGCCTTTTATTTCTTCTTCTTCTTGGCTAGCACTTCCGTACTATGTTGAACAGGAGTGGTGAAAGTGAGCATCCCTGTCCTTAAGGGAAATGGTTTTAGTATTTGCCCATTGAGTATGATGTTGGCTGTTTAGGTCTGTCATATAAGGCTTTTATTATGTTGAGATATAATCCCTCTACTCCCACTTTGCTGAGAGTTTTTACCAGGCATGGGTGTTGGATTTTATCAAATGCTTTTTCTGCATCAATTGATATAATTATGTGATTTTTGTCTCTCAAAAATTTTTGTTTATGTGATGTGTCACATTTATTGATTTGCAGATATTGTACTAGCCTTACATCCCTGGAATAAATCCCACTTCGTCATGGTTTATGATCATTCTAATGTAATGCTGGATCTGATTTGCTAGAATTTTGTTGAGGATTTTAGCATCTATGTTCATCAGGGATATTGCCCTGTAATTCTCTTTCTTTTTGGTGTCTTTATCTGGTGTTGGGATTAGGGTAATGCTGGCTTCATAGAAAGAGCGTGGAAGTGTGCCTTTCTCTTGAATTTTTTGGCATAGTCTGAGGAGGATAGGTTTTAGTTCTTTGAATGTTTGGTAAAACTCCCCTGTGTAGCCTTCTGGACCAGGGCTTTTATGTGCTGAAAGATTTTTGATTACTGCTTCTATTTCTTTGGTAGTTATCAGCCTATTAAGATTTTTTTATTCTTCCTGATTGAGTTTTGGAAGCTTGTATTTTTCTAAGAATATGTCCATTTCATCTAGGTTTTCCTCATCTCTTTCAATTTTCTTTCATGTGCAAACTGAAATCCAGGACTACTCAGATAAGGAGATTATGGGAGAAATAGTTCCCAGCTTCTTTGCTGAAATTCATATTTTAAACAGAAGTGTTGAACAGAAGACTTTAAACAGGAGTGTTAGATGCCCAATGAACTGCAGATAATTTAAAAGAGAGAAGGATTCTGATTGGCAAAAAAGTATGAGAAACACATATTTTAACTTGGCTTGGAAATTAACAATGAGCAATAATTATAGAAAAGGTACTATAAAGCTAGGGAAATAGCACATTTGACTTTATTATTGTATCAAAGCATCCTTGTTCTTTTCATGTAGAACTTATTAACAAGCTAATAAGTGTGCTTTTATATAAACCTTATTCTAGTGGATGTTTTCAGCAACCTTCAAGATTATTAATCAAACTTATGATTAAGTAAAGCACATTGGCTACTGCATTTATCTTTTCTCCTCCCTAAGAGTCTACTGAAATCGCAGTATTGTGATTTTAAAGGCATAACTCCCCAAAACAAATGAAACTACAGAGAAAGACATCAGATGTGACAGATTTCAAGTTTGAAAATATGGATAATAGGTGTAAAATTAGTAACTAAGGAATATGATTTATGATGTTTAACAATCAGCATGACTTGGGCATCAGTCAAGCAAAGCTGGGTACTGGAGTTATATATTAACCCTTTCATTGATGCATAGTGGAGAGTGCAGGGCCTCAGTTGGATAATTTTGGGCTATGGGAGGAGGAGGATATTCATGGGTTAGGGGACAAAGCTATTTATGAATCGACTCAGCATTATTTCAGGGGTTTAACGGTTGATATACCATTCCAGGAAGAAAGTGTCCTAATTAGAGAGAGATGATGAAAGCCTTCAAGTTTATGCGTAAAATACAGTCCAAGCCTGTATCACAGGGTTACTGTGACCTGCCAAGAGGTCTTACTGGCCCTTGGAAGGAAATTATGTAGCATAGATGGCAGTACTTTGTAAGCTACAAAATGCTATACACATACTAACTATTATTTCTCCTATCACTGCCAGCATGGTGCTTGCTTGCTAAAATTGAGAAATCATTAGAAAAATTTATGCCCTTTTATTCCATTCCCCCCACCAAAGAATACATATATTAGAATTGTCTACTGCTCACAAACAAGAATAAAAAGTATACTTATAGCAAGAATATATGCCCTAAGTTATTCCCCAAATGTATTCTCAGTGAACAAAGCTAATCTTTCTTGGTATAGCACAGAAACCCCAAAACCTTCAGGGTTATTATCAGAATAAATTCTTGTCCTCTGGAATTACCTTGCCTCAAGTATGAGTAGCTGCTCCTTCACTGCTACCACCCCACCCACATGCACACACATAAACCCAACACACACCTGTCATCTTTGTCTTTCCTGACCCCTTCAATAAATGTGCTCACTCATTTTTCAACAAACTCAGGCCCCAGTGAATTTGAAGGGCCGCCCACAAGCTAAAGACTATTTTGCAGGGGAAGAAGGGCAATCTTTTTTTGTTGCTTCATTCCTGAGCTTTTATTTTTTTCTTTTACGAAAGACCACACTGTACCCAGGATTTTTATCTTACTCTGAAAAATCACTGTAAAAATTAACATTGCAAGTTAACAAAAGGTTGTTAGGGTTAACCTTTTGCACTCGGATGTTGAGTGTGACTCGACACGGTTAGCATCAGTAGCAGCTCGTATGTCGAATTGTATTGAATGTATCAATAATTTGAAATATAAAAAAATCCAAATAAATAAGTTTGTATGAAAAGAAACTCCAGTTTTTTATTCTACTGCCATGCTTTGTAAAATCTGGTGTATTTAAAAAATTAAATCCTGAGTAGAATAAAGGAATTGAGAAAAAAGCAAGCGAGTGCAAAGGGTTAAATACTTGACCTTTTCTTGATAATAATTTATAACAACTTAAAGACATTATTAGACTTTCCAGCTGCTTGTAGAGTGACAACTAAGGTGAAAGTTTAAGTGGGATATTGCTTTAATGTGAAGTCAGTTTGCTATGCTCTGGACTCAATGTGCTATTTTAATCTCAATAACTGGTAATGCTGTTCACTAAACAGAATGGCTTTCTCACTTTTCTCTGATCTTTTAAGTTTTATGCATCCTTCATAAACAAATTCAAATTTCATTTTATTAGTGAACTAGAGGCTTGGTGAATGAAAATTCATGCACTGGAGGGGGGGTCCCTCAGCCCAGACTGCCCCCTCTCACAGTCCGGGAGCCCTTAGGGGTGGTAGGTGACCCGGCAATCAGGGGAAGGCGATGCCCCATCACACCTCTGCTGCTGCCACTGCCGGCAGTGCAAGCCTCAAGCCTCGGCCAGCTCTGGTAACCTGTGCCTCAGGCGGCCCTGGGAGTCTGGGCAGCTGACATCTGAGACTTGCCTACACCTCAGGCATCAGCTGGGCAGCCGCCATCCAAGGCTTGCCTGCGCCTTGGGCCGGCCCCGGGTAGCTGAGCAGCCACCATCTGAGGCTTGCCTATGCCTCAGGCTGGCTCTGGGCAGTTGGGGGACTGAGGAGGCTGGGGGACTCTGGAGGCAGGTGCGCAAAGCAGCCAGGCCCACCCCCAGGTTTTGCTGCATGCCTGCCACCCCGGTGGGGCTGAGGGGACTGGGTGCCACCATCTTGTGGCTGTGGGCACTGCCATCTTTGAGGGCAGGGCAGTCAATTAGCATATTCCCTCCTTATTGGCTGTGGGTGCCGCCATCTTTGAGGTGGAGCAGTCAATTAGCATATTCCCTCCTTATTGGCTATGGGCACTGCCATCTTTGAGGGTGGGGCAGTCAATTAGCATATTCCATCCTTATTGGCTGTGGGCGTCACCATCTTGGAGGGTGGGGAAGTCAATTAGCATATTCCGTCTTTATTAGATAGGACTAGAGGCCCAGTGCATGATTGAATCATGCACGTGTAGGGTCCCCTACACGCTTTCGCTTTCATCAGGGGGAGCTGGGTGCCTGTCCACTGGTGCACTAGGCCTTTCAGAAGCCTCTGGCATGGTGGAGGCTTCTGAAAGGCCTGGTGCCTGAGGAGACAGGCATCCAGCTCCCACGCTTTTGCTTTTGAGCTGGGTATCTGTCCGCTGGTGTGCCAGGCCTTTCAGAAGCCTCCGGCACGGCGAAAGCTTCTGAAAGGCCTGGTGCACCAGCAGACAGGCACCCAGCTCCCACGCTTTTGCTTTTGATCGCTGGTGCACCAGGCCTTTCAGAAGCCTCCAGCGTGGCGGAGGCTTCTAAAAGGCCTGGTGCCTGAGTGGACAGGCACCCGGCTCCCACGCTTTTGCTTTTGAGCTGGGTATCTGTCCGCTGGTGTGCCAGGCCTTTCAGAAGCCTCCGGCACGGCGAAGGCTTCTGAAAGGCCTGGTGCCTGAGCGGACAGGCACCCAGCTCCCACGCTTTTGCTTTTGATCGCTGGTGCACCAGACCTTTCAGAAGCCTCCAGCGTGGCGGAGGCTTCTGAAAGGCCTGGTGCCTCAGTGTACAGGCACCCAGCTCCCACGCTTTTGCTTTCAATTGCGGGGGAGCTGGGTGCCTGTCCGCTGGTGCACCAGGCATTTCAGAAGCCTCCGGCGCGGCGAAGGCTTCTGAAAGGCCTGGTGCACCAGCGGACAGGCACCCAGCTCCCCCGCTTTTGCTTTTGATCGCTGGTGCACCAGGCCTTTCAGAAGCTTCCAGCATGGCGGAGGCTTCTGAAAGGCCTGGTGCCTGAGTGGACAGGCACCCAGCTCCCCCGCTTTTGATGGTCCCTGGTGGGACGTGAGCTCGCTGCCCCAGAGGCCCCTTCTGTGCCACAGCACAGCCATGGCGCAGACGCTGAGCTCGAGCCGCTGCTGGCGATGCGAGCTCAGCGTCCCGCCAGCCCAATCGGCCACCCCAGCCACCCCGAGTCCTGCCCCCCCGCGCCTCCTGGCCAATCGCGGGCATAGCAAAGGTACGGTCAATTTGCATATTTGTCTATTATTAGGTAGGATGTTTTCTCACTAATTTTTGGCCATACTGATCTCTTACTACCCTGACATCCTACAGTGCTTCTTTTCTGTATCACACATTTTAGCTTATAACTAAAGGTAACCCTGAACTCTTGTCTATGTTTTCATTTTCAGGTACCAGTTCTCTTATGAGATTGTAAGCCCTTTGAGAAAGAGACTGTGTCTTGTCAAGAAATATTTTGTGAGTGTATCACTCAGGCTTTAACCAGAGAATGGGACCAGTAGGAGATATATTCATTACAAGGGAGTGGCTAGTACAATTGTGGGGGCTGAGTAAGCAAGTCCAAAGTTCATAATATAGGCAGTCAGAAAAGGGAAGTGACAAGCAGACTGTAATCCCACAGGCACAAGCTGAAGATTTCTGTTCACAGGTGGTGGTCAGAAAGGAAGATCCAGAAGAAAGGGGGAGCAATTACAAAGCCTGAGACTGTATGGAGCCCTGACTTTAGGAAAATCATAAATCCTCTTTTAAAGGCTTTCCCACTGATTGGTAGGCCCGTACAATGCATTCTTCCTTTTTATTACTTTAAAGTCTACTGATTAGAGACCTTCATCACATCTTCAAAATCTCTTCACAGCAGGACCTGGATTCTAATTCCTATGAGTAGAAGAAGTTTTATGTATGCTACAAAATGACAGTTATCTTCCTGTTATCATGAGAGGACAGCCATTGTAACCTGCTCTAACCAGACACATACAAGATAGAGAATTCTGGGGACTGTAGTTCACTCAAACCAAGTGGACATCAAAAAGCCACAACACTGAGCACATGATATATAGGACATAGATGACAACTGTTGCTGCTCTTAAAGAAAAAATAAAGCCATATGTAAAATAAGAAAGTATTTCCTATCTCCTCACATACCTGGCTCTGTGCTAGAGATATAACAAGGAAACAACAAATACTTGAAGAAATAGCTAGTGGCTTTGGCCCAAATTGATTATATTGATTTGAGCACTGCCCAGGTTTGATGAATGCATTGTTTTGTCTGATTTAAATGATCTGATAAGAAGCAAGAGTTGAGTTAATGGCATCATTTTGTCTATTATGTTAGAAAATACATGCTAAATGGTCATTTCTGAAAAAAAGCACAAAAATGCTCTGATTATGTTTAATTTATTATGTTTAATGGAAACAGGCTATTTCAAATTCTCAGTATAAGTCATCATGAAGAATTATAAAAATAACTGAAGAAATTGCAGGAACCTATCCTTTGAGGTCATTCTTTCATTCAATAAATATTTATCAAGTGCCTTCTGTGTGCTATCATGGTTCTATGTGCTGAAGATAGAGTTGAGGACAAAACAGAGTTTCTGCACACATAGAGCATATGTTATGCAGGAGGTGGCAAAAAATAAACACAGGAACAGTTTAACATACAAAAATATCAATTTGGGCAGATTTAATAACTTTGGTCTAAAATTTTTTTCATGGCCTTCATTAAAATGAAAGAATAAAACACACAAAACCAATGAATACAAAATTAGATATACACATTAATACTTAGGGCATGAAAACAAATTATGAATCTTACAAAGCTATCAAAAGCATCACAAAGTTCATAAAAAATCCATAATATTTTTATTAATTAACTTCCTGACACATTTTATACTTCATTTTTATTATTTTTACTGTATACTCTAACAACTATGAACATTATTTTGTATTATTTGGTAATATTTTCTATTAAAAATGTGCTAATTCAGATTTCCCTCTGGCATGGTTGATTAAAATCTGTGGGTTTTTTATTATTAACTAGAGGCCCAATGTATGAAATTTGTGCAAGGGACTCAGCCCTCGCAGCCCCGGCTTCATCAGAAAGTTCATCCAGGAGGTTGTTTAGCTGTCCAGTCTAATTAGCATATTATGCTTTTATTATTATAGATGGTGATTTAGAAATGTTTTTTTTCAACTTCATTTTTGGTAATGTCATGTCAATTTTTCTAGTACATTTTGTTTTTTTACTAAAATACAGGAAATAGCCCTAGTTGGTTTGCTAAACCCAGAGGGTCATGGGTTTGATTCCTGACCAAGGGCACATACCTCAGTTCCAGGTTCATCCCCACCCTCTGTCAGGGCACATGCAGGAGGCAAGCAATTGATGTGTCTCCCTCACATCAATGTTTCTTTCTCTCTCCCCTCTTCTCCCTCCTTTCCACTCTCTCTAAAAAATCAATGGAAAAAAATATCCTCTGGTGAGCATTAAATACACACACACACACACACACACACACACACACACACACACACACACAGGAAATATAATCATCCTATCCTATCTAATAAAAGAGTAATATGCAAATTAACCATCACTCCGCTACACCCACAAGCCATGCCCACCAGCCACGCCCACCAGCCCATCAGAGTGAGTATGCAAATTAACCCCAACCAAGATGGCTGCAGCCACTGAACCAGCAGGAGGGAGGCTTGGGTTTCCCTGGCAATAGAGGAAGCCAAACTTTCCACACACCCTGGCGGGCCCAGGCCTCCACTCAAGGGTACAAAGTTTCAATTATAGAAGATAAATAAACAAAAATGGCAGCAGCCACAGAGCTTCAGAGAGCAGGAGGCTAGGTTTGCCCCCAGCAATAAAGGAAGCCAAGTTTCTGCAGCCCTGACCAGCCCAGGTCTCCACTTAAGGCTACAAACTTTCAATTATAGAAGATAAATTAATTCCAAGAGAAATGGCAGCAGCCACTGAGCAAGCAAGAGGCTTGGCTCTGCTCAAGGCTACAAAGTTTCAATTGTAGATAAATAAACCCCAGATACTAGGGCCTCCACTTGGGTCGCTGGGGGGGGGGGGGCATGGCCATCCTACAAACTGCCACAGGCCCCTCGCCCAGGCTGCCCCACACACCAAGGGGACCCCCACCCTGATCTGGGACACCCTTCAGGGCAAACCAGCTGGCCCCCACCCACGCATCAGGCCTCTATCCTATCTAATAAAAGAGTAATATGCAGATTGACCATCACTCCAACACACAAGATGGCTGCCCCCATGTGGTCAAAGATCCTGCCCCCATGTGGACACAAGATGGCCAGCAGGGGAGGGCAGTTGGGGGCGATCAAGCCTGCAGGGGAGGGCAGTTAGGGGTGACCAGGCCTGCAGGGAAGGGCAGTTGTGGGGGACCCAGGCCTGTAGGGGAGGGCAGTTGGGGGCAAACAGGCTGGCAGGGGAGCAGTTAGGCATCAATCAGGCTGGCAGGGGAGTGGTTAGGGTGTGATAAGGTTGGGAGGCAGAAGCGGTTAGGAGCAATCAGGAAGGCAGGCAGGCGAGCAGTTGGGAGCCAGCAGTCCTGGATTGTGAGAGGGATGTCCGACTGCCCATTTAGGCCTGATCCCACTAGGATTGGGCCAAAACGGGCAGTTGGACATCCCCCGAGGGGTCCCAGATTGGAGAGGGTGCAGGCTGGGCTAAGGGACACCCCCCCTCCATGCACGAATTTCATGCACCGGGCCTCTAGTCCTATATAATAAAGAGCTGATATGCAAATGGTCATCACACCCTCATTCCATCACGCCTTAACGGCTCAGACACTCAACACTGGGGAGAGAGGAATGGGGACCATCCAGGCACAAATGAGCTCACGAGAGAAGAATGGGGATCAGCCAGGCTGCGGCCCAGGAGGGGAACAAGCTACCCATCCCACGGTCCCGGACACTAGCGGCTGCACCTGTGCCTGTGGCCCAGGAGAGGGACAAGCCGCATGCCCCATGGTCCCAGGCGCCTGCAGCTGCAGCCTGGGCAAAGCCATCCACCCATGGTACCCTGCGGCTGGCCCGGGTGAATCCAGCCCAGGTCCTGGGTGCCTGCAGCTGGCCAGAGGAAGGGAAGCCTGGGTCCCGGGTGCAGGCAAAACAGAGGTGGTTAGGGGCGATCAGGCCAGCAGGAGAGCAGTTAGGGGCAATCAGGCAGGCAGGCAGGCAGAGGTGGTTAGGGGCAATCAGGCAGGCAGGCAGGCGAGCAGTTAGGAGCCAGCAGTCCCAGATTGTGAGAGGCAGTTGGACATCCCCCCAAGGGGTCCTTGATTGGAGAGGGTGCAGGTTGGCCTGGCCCCCGCTCCCATGCACAAATTTTGTGCACCAGGCCTCTAGTTTTACATAATTCTCATAAAAAATGAAGATAAACTTTTAATTATATAATCATTATATGATATATTATTAAGTATACTAGTAGCCCTATGCATGAATTCATGTTCCAATAGCTCTCTGTAGGTCCTGGCTGCTCTGCACCCACTACCCAGAGGCTCTCCTCGGCCCAGAGGCCCATCTGCACCCTGGCCTGGCCAGAGGCAATGAAGCAAGCATTCTGCCAGGCTGTTCATACTGCCTGCTCTCAGTGGACACCCCCCCAGGACTGGGGGACTCCGGCGGGGCTGAGAGGACTGGGCGCAGCCATCCTGTGGCTATGGGCGCCACCATATTTGTGATGGAGTGATGGTTAATTTGCATATTACCCTTTTATTATATAGGATTCTGATAGGACAGTAAATGTTGACAAGACAGCATTTCTGTTTTGATTAGACATTAATGGGAACAGAATCCTCCAATTATAACTATATATCTGATTATTAAAATAGTTTTCCAACCCAGCCAGTTGGCTCAGTAGTTGAATATCAACCTATAAACCAGGAGGTCACAGTTGGATTCTGGGTTAGGGCATATGCCCTGGTTTTGGGCTCCATCCCCAGGGGGCATACAGGAGGCAGCCGATCAATGATTCTCTCTCATCATTGATGCTTCTATCTCTCTCTCCCTCTCTCTTCCTCTCCAAAATCAATAAAAAATATATTCTTTTTAAAAATAGTTTTCCATAGATTAGCTTCTGGCACTTTAAACATTGTTTCTTTTCCATTACACTCATAATTCCTGTGCCAGGCACTGTGGGACACACTCAAATAGTCATACAACGTTTGATCTTGTTCCTCCATTCCATGAATGTCACCCTTCCTCAATTCAACTTCCCCTTCATGCCTGCTGCCACTCTAATGCCACATGCCATGCAAAAAAATGTGATCCATGTTTAAAAAAATAAAAACAACTTTTGCCTTGGCTGGTGCGGCTCTTGTGGTTGAGCATGCACCAAATTGTCACCAGTCTGATTCAGGGTCAGGGCACACAACTGGGTTGCAGGCTTGATCCCCAGTAGGGAGCAGGCAGGAGGTAGCCCATTTATGTTTCTCTTTCACATTATGGTTCTCTCTCTGTGTCTCTTCCTCTCTCTCTAAAATCAATAAGAACATGTTTTTTCAAAAGAAAATACTTTTTTTTTTAATTTTTACAGAAACTTGGGCAAGTAAGAGGCCCAGAATAATGAGGACCAAGGTTAGTAGGACAATTTGGCAGGGAATGTTTAAAGTTATTTCCCTAAATTTTTGTTTATCTATACTGTCATATCCTGTTTGTTGGCTAATTACTGCTGGTCTTATTGAGCTTTGTGATATAATCATTAATGGTATAAAGCAGTGATTTTAAACTTTTTTATCTGATGGCACACATAAACCAATTACTAAAATTCTGAGGCACATCAATATATATGTATTTTTATCATCTGACAAAAATGGGTATAATTTTGATTCATTCACAACAAATGGCTACTATGTTGTCATTTTTTTTATTTGACAATCTAAGGGAAAAGCGGTCGGTCCCCCAAACTAAATAGGCAGGTATTACATGTTTCAAAATTCTTGCAGCACACCAGTGTGCCTGCCGTGGCACCCTCATTGAAAATCACTGCTGTAGAATTGACTCCAATAGTACTAAAGAGTGTATACTGCAGGACATTACCTGAGTCAAGTCAGTCTCAAATCCAGAACCTTCCTCTCATTAGCATCTTTGAGTAGGGTAATATATTTGAAATTTTAAGTCATGTTTTTCTTCTATTTTATTTCCTACCCACCCTGTCCACCCTCCGCATCATCAGCCACAGTCCAGTCTTCCTTCACAATGACTACGAAGAACTGCTATGTTGTGTGGGGGATATGCAGTTCTAAGAAGGAAAAAAAAAAGCCTCTTCCCAGTTTTGCTTTCCAAAAGTGTGATGTTCCGAGGTAAACTGATGACCTGAAAGGATTGATCCTAACCTTAAAAATCAAAGAAACAATAATAGACACATAATTCTGCCTCTAGCCCATAGATCAGTGATTTTCAACCAATGTATCACAAGGATTTTTAAAACATGCAATAACTATTTAGTGGATAATGACCTCTTTTCCCTTAAAATTTCAAATAAAAGAAAATTACAACAGCCAATACAACCATAGCTGTCTGGTGTAAATTCCCTGTCTTGAACCATATATGTACAGATCATAAAATAGAGTTACAGCTTATTGGTTATGTCACATAATAAGGTTGCTTCTGATTGGTTAATTCCTAGTAGCAGACATCCTTATATACATATATAGGCAACTGATTTTTTAAAAGTCACTTTGGAGCAAAAAGGGTAGGTAATTACTATTTTATTTTTATTTTTTGTAAATAAATGAAAATTACACCTATTTTTTTGGCAGATTGGCTAAAATATAATATATTTTTGGTGTACCACAGAATTTTAGTAATTAGTTTATGTGTGTCATGAGATGAATAAGACTGGAAATTGCTGCCCTAGACAGAAAAGATTCCTCCATTAAAAAAGAAAACAGAGAGTACATGATGAAAGTGTAGGCATCAGAGAGGAACACTGAAGAGGTGAGGAAGAGTGTCATGGATCCTGGATTTCTGAGCCCTGTGTTCCATTTATAGACAAATTTCTGGAGTGTTATCAAGATCCTAGAAGAAAAAGATGCACAAAGAATATAGGCCAAAAAAATGAAACTAGATCACCACCTTACACCATACACAAAAATAAACTTAAAATGGATAAAGGACTTAAATTAAGATGGGAAACCATAAAAATCCTACAAGACTCCATAGGCAACAAAATAGCAGACATATGTTGTAGCAATATCTTTACAGACACAGCTCCTACAGCAATGGAGACTAAGGATAAAATAAACAAATGGGACTACATCAAAATAAAAAGCTTCTGCACAGCAAAAGAAACCATCAGAAAAACAACAAGAAAGCCCACTGCATGGGAGAACATATTTGCCAATGCTATTTCAGATAAGCGTTTAATCTCCAACATTTACAGAGAACTCATACAACTTAACAAAAGGAAGATAAACAATCCAATCAAAAAATTGGCAAAGGATCTGAATGGACACTTTTCAAAACAGGACATACAGAAGGACGAGAGGCATATGAAAACATGTTCAAAGTCACGAATCATCTGAGAGATGCAAATCAAAACAACAATGAGATACCATCTCACACCTGCCAGAATGGCTATCATCAACAAATCAACAAACAACAAGTCTGGCAAGGATGTGGAGAAAAAGGAACCCTCATGCATGGCTGGTAGGAATGCAAACTGGTGCAGCCACTGTGGAAGACAGTATGGAGTTTCCTCAAAAAGTTAAAAATGGAAATCCCATTTGACCCAGTCATCCCACTTCTAGGAATATATCCCAAGAAACCAGAAACACTAGTCAGAAAGGATATATACACCCCTATATTCATAGCAGCACAATTTACCATAGCTAAGATTTGGAAACAGCCTAAGTAAGTGCCCATCAGCAGATGAATGGATTAGAAAACTGTGGTACATATATACAATGGAATACTACACCGCTATAAAAAAGAAGGAACTTTTACCATTTGCAACAGCATGGATGGAATGGAGAGCATTATACTAATTGAAATAAGCCAGTCAGAGAAATATAAATATCACATGATCTCACTCATATGTGAGATATAATGAACAACATAATTTGATGAACAAGAATAGATCCAGAGACAAATGGCATGGGAGTGGGGAGAGGGAGATTAGAGAGCAAACAAAGGACTTGTATGCATGTATATTAGCATAACCAATGGACACAGACACTGGGGCAGTGGAGGCTTGCCCAGGGTGAGAATGGCTTGGGGGGGTGTCAATTGGGGAAAAAGGAGACATATGTAAAACTTTAGACAATAAATAAATAAAACAAGGAAAAAGAATACAGGCAGATGAATTTCAGCACTATAGTGACTTCAGTGCCCCAATACAGAGTAGGATCCCAAAGTACCATACAGACCACTGAGGGGGCCACTCTGACAGGAGAGAGAGATATCAGGGATGACCTGTGTGGACTAAGGATGAAATAGAAAGATGGCCTTAGAGGCAGATATTTTTAAAGACAAATGACATGAAGCATCTACCCTGCTAAGAGGAGTAGAGAGGTTTTTTTAATTGACTGGGATTGTGTTTCTTCCACCCTGCCAGATGGCAGGCTACAAATATATATCAAAGCAAGATGTAAAATAAATTATAAATAGATTTATTAATTTTTTAAAAATTTAAATAAGAAAAACAAAAAAGAATTGCACATACAAACACACATATTTTACATATCTGAATTGTGCCATAAAGAATATATCTTATACACCTGGTTATCAGAGGCCAAGCCAGTCTGCTTGCCATAGGCATTGAAAAAACTGACTTTGCCTAAGAAAAATCAAATAATTTGTTGATGAAAAAAAAAAAATCTCACAATTCTCAAAGGAATTCTATGTAACTGTCAGTAACTCAGAGAAGTTCTCTTTCATTAATATTAATACATTCTGGGTCTACGTGTGATGGTGTTTACATGTCACAATGAGTGTGAAAAGGTGTGTTTAAGTATCAATGTATAACAGCTATGTCTCATTACAACCACCTTGCCTTAAAACTGTCAATAACAAACTAGGTTTTTTAGTATAAACACAATAAGAATCTTGATATTAATTTTAAACATATTAGCTATATTCTTGATTAAAGCTGACTTTTTATGAGGCTCTCATTTTTAGTCCTTCAACTTGCATACATTTCATAGAATATTAGAACATCAATTTTAAATTGGTAAATATGCTGTCACTCACTGAATGTGACTAATTTAGCTGATAATTACATGTATCTGTTGTTCATTTTTTTCAGAATTACATTCCATTTGCTTAAATTACAAATTCAAGCCAGCTGTTTGTACTAGCTGACACTCTCACTCCTCTCTAGGAAACAGTCTCCACTGTGTTTTATTTACTAGTAAAAGAGGTATGCTGATCAGAGACTCAAAGCCCAATGGTCTCCCTCTTCCTTGACCCACCCGCCCTCCAAGCATCCTCTAGCCACATCCTATATAATAAAAGCCTAATATGCAAATTGACCATTACTCCAACACACAAGATGGCCACCCCCATGTGGACACAAGATGGCTGCCACAAGATGGTCAACAGGGGAGAGCAGTTGTGGGTGATCAGGCCTGCAGGGGAGAGCAGCTGGGGGTGATCAGGCCTGTAGGGGAGGGCAGTTAGGGGCAACCAGGCTGGCAAGGGAGGGCAGTTAGGGGTGATCAGGCCAGCAGGGAAGGGCAGTTGGGGGGGACCAGGCCATCAAAGGGAGGGCAGTTAGGGGTGACTGGGCCAGCAGGGGAGGGCAGTTGCGGGGGACCAAGCCTGCAGGGGAAGGCAGTTAGGGGTGACCAGGCTGGCAGGGGAGGGCAGTTACGGGTGACCAGGCTGGTAGGGGAGGGCAGTTAGGGGCAATTGGGCCAGCAGGGGAGCAGTTAGGCATCAATCAGGCTGGCAGGGAGTGGTTAGGGGGTGATCAGGCTGGCAGGCAGAAGCAATTAGGGGCAATCAGGCAGGCAGGCATGTGAGCTGTTGGGAGCAAGCAGTGCTGGATTGTGAGAAGGGTGTCCTACTGCCCGTTTAGGCCCGATCCCAACAGGCAGTAGGACATCCCTTGAGGGGACCCAGATTGGAAAGAGTGCAGGCTGGGCTGAGGTACACCGGGCCTCTAGTTTTAAATAAAAGTAATATCATCACCATTTATATAACACACACACACACACACACTTTTGCACTAACTAGTCCCAATTGCCAATATCAGATTTCTGTATATGTATCTTTAAAAAACACCAGCACTTAAGATGTCAATGTACGTGGTATACTCAAGTGAAAATTGTTAAATTTGAATGATAGTCAAGAATACAGTTTGTTGTGTGTGGTGTTTTTTAAAGTCCATTTGGAAAAGTTCCCAGTTTCAGTTTGTTGTCCCCTAAAACCTTATAATGATTTCAAATGCAGTTAGTTGCAGGATGAGAATTGGGAATAAGAAAGGAAGTTTACTAAGTAAAAATTTCATGGGCCTTTCTCTTCTTCATTCTGATCTATTGTCTCTTTTCAAGTGCCTCTGTAGCCACCTGGAATGCTCCAGGGCTTCTCTTCTTTGAAGGATGACAGAAACATTCACCCTGCAGCCATTGACCCTGGAAATAGATGCATTGGAGAAGGATCTGAGAAGCAGAGAACTGGGTCACTTACTCTAAGCAAATAAGATTTTGTAAAAATCTCAATTTGAGTCAGGACAGGGAGAGGAAATGAGGGTGGGTGGAGGGTTTTGGAGTTGGGGTTTGGGGATTGTACATTAGCTGTAACCATAAAGTTAAATGCCATTATCATTTTCAAGGTCAAATAAAGGATGGGATGAAAATGTGAACTAAATCACTAACCCACTCCCCAAGCTGCATATGACTATTTTGTAAAGTTTCTACTCTCAAAAATTTCATGTCAATGTATAAAAACAAGACTAGATACAAAGCAACCAAATTATTTCCTTTTAGCACAGTAATGATTAAAAGAAAGTTTGTACCTAGTAAGATTTAATCCAGTGTATAACACATACCTGCAAAGCAACTGATCACACACAACACTCATTCATTTGCCATTCAACATTTATTTTGAGCACTGACTGCCTAGATAGAGTGATAAACAGAAAATATACTGTCTCCAATTTTCATGGAATGCATAGACCAATATATATATGTGTGTTTGTGAAGAGAGGTGGGAAATTAATTAAATAATTAAATCACTCTTTGAACTAATATTTTTCAAGTAGCTGCAATATGCTCACCTCTTATTCATTCTGGGAATGAACACATCTTTCCTTGGGATAGCTCACATTTGAATGAGAGAAACAATGAATAAACAAATACTATTAAGATAGTGATAAATCCCATTTAAAAAAAAACATACACACACAAGGGAGTGATGAGAGTATGTGTGAGTGCATGATATTTAAAGTTTTAAGATTTGGTGGTTTAGGATAAGCTCCTTTATAGAGAGGACATTTCTTTAGAAATATGAATTAAGATATGAGCCATGGAAATATATAAGGTAGAAAATTTTTATTTTATTTTTCAATTATAGTTGACATTCGGTATTATTTTATACTAGAGGCCTGATGCACGAATTCATGCACCAGTGGGGTCCCTCCGCCTGGCCTGCAGGGATCAGGCTGAAACTGGCTCTCTGACATACCCCAAAGGGTTCTGGATTGCGAGAGGGCACAGGCCAGGCTGAGGGACCTCACCCATGCATGATCTGGGCTGGGGAGGGGTCACGGGAGGGCTCCAGGGAGCGGCCAGCCCGTCTCACCCAGTCCCAATCAGCTGGACCCCAGCAGGAAGCTAAACTATCATTTGGAGCATCCTCCCCCTGGTGGTCAGTGCACATCATAGTGATTAGTCGAACAGTCAAACAGTCAAACACTTAACATATTAGGCTTTTATTACATAGGATTAGTTTCAGATATAAAGCATGGTGGCTAGACAGTTATGTAATTTATAAAGTGATCCCCTGGATAATTTCAGTACCCACCTGGCATCATACATAGATATTACATTATTGAATACTAGAGGCCAAGCGCACAAAATCGTGAGTGGTTAGGGTCTCTAGGCCTAGCCTGCAATCAGGGCCATTTTCCGCCCGATTGCCAGTCCCTGGCTGCCGCTGCCACTGCCAGCTACCTGCTTTCCCTTACAGGCCCTCATCCCGCCCCGCTGCCACCACCAGCCAGCCGGTTCCCCTTGCCGGCACCCCACCTCACAGCGACTCGTCGAGCAGTTGTTCTGGTCATTACGCTTATGGTCTGGCCTTTTATTATATAGGATACTAGAGGCCCGGTGCATGAAATTCGTCCACGGAGGGGGGTTGTCCCTCAGCCCAGCCTGTACCTCTCCAGTCTGGGATCCCTCTCACAATCCAGGACTGCTGGCTCCCAACTGCTTGCCTGCCTGCCTGCCTGATTGCCCCTAACCACTTCTGCCTGCCAGCCTGATCACCCCCTAACCACTCTACTGCCAGCCTGTTTGCCCCCAACTTCCCTCCTCTGCTGGCCTGGTCACCCCTAACTGCCCTCTCCTGCAGGGTTGATCACCTCCAACTGCCCTCCCTTGCAGGCCTGGTCCCTCTCAACTGCCCTCCCTTGTAGGCTGGGTGCCTCCCAACTGCCCTCTCCTGCTGGCCATCTTGTGGTGGCCATCTTGTGTCCACATGGGGGCAGGATCTTTGACCACATGGGGGCAGCTATATTGTGTGTTGCAGTGATGATCAATCTGCATATTACTCTTTTATTAGATAGGATAGAGGCCTGGTACAGGGGTGGGGGCCAGCTGGTTTGCCCTGAAGGGTGTCCCAGATCAGGGTGGGGTTCCCTTAGGGCATGGGGCAGCCTGAGCGAGGGGCCTGTGGTGGTTTGCAGGCCGGCCATGCCCCCTGGCAACCCAAGCGGAGGCCCTGGTATCTGGATTTTATTTTCCTTCTACAATTGAAACTTTGTAGCCTGGAGCAGAGCCAAGCCTGGGGCTCCCTCCATGGCCGGCAGCCATTTCTGTTGGGGTTATAATTGAAACTTTGTTGCCTTAAGTGGGTGGGCCCAGCCAGGGTGTGCGGAAAGCTTTGCTTCCCCTGTTGCTGGGCCAGCAACCCTGGCCTGCTCTCTCAAGCTCCATTCTGCTGCCATTTCTGTTTGAATTGGTTTACCTTCTATAACTGAAACTTTGTAGCTTGAGTGGAGGCTTAGGTCTGGCAAGGGCAGGCGGAAAGCCTGGCTTCCTCTGTTACCTAGGAAACCTTGCTCTCTGTGGCTGTAGCCATCTTGGTTGGGTTAATTTGCATACTTGCTCTGATTGGATGGTGGGTGTGGCTTGTGGGTGTGTCGGAGGTATAGTCAATTTGCATATTTGTCTATTATTAGGTAGGATTCCCTTTGGTATATTTTACATCCCCATGACAACTATGTAACTGCCAATATGTACTTCTTAATCCTATTAATCCCTTAACCTTTTTTACCCAGGCCTCCAATACCCCTCCCACTTGGCAATCCTCTGTTCAGTTTTAGTTATTCATTTATTTTGTTCTTTAGATTCCACATAATAAGTGGGAATCAAATGGTATTTGTCTTTCTCTGTCAGAATAAATATTTTAAGCAGAGAGAATTTCAAGAACAAAGGCTCGGAGAGTGAAATGTGCTTGCATGTAATGTATTGCATGAATGCCAAATTTATTAAGCAAAACATTTTTTGAGGTCTATGTGACAGGAACCAAAGACCCAATATAAGTGAAATCAAGTCCTTCCTTTCAAGGGGTATAATTTCATATCCTCAATAATTAAAACAGATACAGATGCAAACACAAAAACACCGAGTTCCCCCACACCAATCAACTCCAGGTAGTTGGGAAAACTGTCTTCTAAAATCTCTGATATGGTGTAAATTGGTGGTCTAGTTTCATTTTTTTGTATGTATCTGTCTAGTTTTCAAAACACCAATTATTGAAGAGACTGTCTTGATTCCATTGTATGCTCTTGCCTCCTTTGTCAAATATTAATTGAGCATAATGGCTTGAGTCAATTTCTGGTTTCTCTGTTCTGTTCCATTGGTCTATATGTCTGTTCTTGTGCCAGTACCAGGCAGTTTTGAGAACCATGAATTTGTAATACAGCTTGATATCTGGTATTGTGATACCTCCAACTTTGTTTTTCTCGGGATTGCTGTGGCCATTCAGGGTCTTTTTTTATTCCATATGAATTTTTTGAGAGTTTGTTCTAGGTCTGTGAAATATGCCATTGGTATTTTAATGGGGATTGAATTGAATCAATAGATTGCTTTGGGCAGTATGCACATTTTAATGATGTTGATTCTACCAATCTATTAACATGGTATGTTCTTCCATTTGTTTATATCTTCCTCTATCTCTTTTTTCAACAACCTGTAGTTTTCTGAGTATAGGTCTTTTACCTCCTTAGTTTATTCCTAGGTATTGTCATTTTTTTGTTGCAGTGGTAAATGGGATTGTGTTTTGTTTTTTGTTTTTAGTTTATCTTTCTGTGAGTTCATTATTGATGTATAAAAAAGCCACAGATTTCTGGGTGTTAAAATAAACTCAAAATGGATAAAGGACTTAAATGTAAGATGGAAAAACCGTAAGATCTTAGAAGAATCCATAGGCAGCAAAATATGAGATATATGTCATAGCAATATCTTTACTGATACTGCTCCTAGGGCAATGGAAACTAAGGAGAAAATAAACAAATGGGACTACATCAAATTAAAAGCTTCTGCACAGCAAAAGAAACCATCAACAAAACAACAGGAGAGCCCACTGCATGGGAGAACATATTTGCCAATGTTATCTCCAATAAGGGTTTAATCTCCAAAATTTATAGGGAACTCATACAATTTAACAAAAGGAAGCTAAACAATCCAATCAAAAAATGGGCAAAGGAACAATAAAGACACTTTTTGAAAGAGGACATACAGAAGGCCAATAGACATGAAAACATGCTCAAAGTCACTAATAATCTGAGAGATGCAAATCAAAATGACAATGAGGTACCATATCAGACCTGTCAGAATGGCTATCATCAACAAATCAACAAACGACAAGTGCTGGCGAGGATAAGAAGAAAAAGGAACCCTCTTGAACTGCTGTTGAGGATGCAGACTGGTGTAGCCACTGTGGAAAACAATATGGAGTTTCCTCAAAAATTAAAAATGGAACTCCCATTTGACCCAGTAATCCCACTTCTAGGAATATATCCCCAGAAATCAGAAACACCAAGGATATATGCACTCCTATGTTCATTGCAGCACAATTTACAATAGCTAAGATTTGGAAACAACCTAAGTGCTCATCAGCAGATGAGTGGATTAAAAACAGTGATACATCTACACAATAGAATACTACACTGCTGTAAAAAGAAAGAACTCTTACCATTTGGAACAGAATGGATGGACCTGGAAAGCATCATGCTAAGCGAAATAAGCCAGTCAGAGAAAGATAAATATCACATGATCTCACTCATTTGTGGAATATAACAACATAACCTGATGAACAAAAATAGATGCTGAGACATAGAAGCATCAAACAGACCATCCAACCTCAGAGGGAAGATGGAGGAATGGGGGGTGCGGGAGTCCTAAGAGAGCAACCAAAGGACTCATATGCATGCATATACGCATAACCCATGGACTCAGACGACAGTAGAGGGGTGAGGGCACGTGTTGGGGGTAGGATTGGCTGGGGAAAGGTCAATGGGGAAAAGGGAGATATGTGTAATACTTTAAACAATAAAAAAATTTTTAAAAAAGGAAAATAAATACAAAGTAAAAAAATTAAAATAAAATCTCTGATAAATTTAATACGTGGAATGAATATCATTAAGGGGTATAAGACAGTAGAATCTACAAAATTAAGTCAGTTCTAAGGGAACACAAAGACCACTACAGCAAGAGACTTCCTAGACATAAATGTCATCAGTGAGAAGAGTGAAGGAGGATGAGAACACATACATTTTTAGAAAAGATATAATGAATTATAAATAAATAAATAGAGGCAAATGGGTTAAAATGGTATCATGTAAATGCTAGTGTTCCATTGACTAATAATCACACCAACTGTTTATGTATATTTATATATGTAATAGAGGCCTGGTGCATGAAATTCGTGCATGGGCAGGGCGTCCCTCAGCCTGGCCTGCACCCTCTCGCAATCTGGGACCCCTCGGGGGATGTCTGACTGCTGAATTAAGCCAGGGATTGGGACAATCCGGGACCGGTGGCTCCTAACCGCTCATCTGCCTGCCTGCCTGCCTGATCACCCCTAACCATTCGCCCCTAACTGCTTGCCTGCGTGCCTCATTGTTCCTAACCACTCTGCCTGCCTGATTGCCCCTAACTGCCTCTGCCTCGGCCCCCGCTGCCATGACTTTGTTCAGAAGGACATCCAGAAGAACGTCCGGAATGACATCTGGAAGGTTGTTTGGCTGTCCAGTCTAATTAGCATATTACACTTTTATTATTATAGATATTGTCAATGATTTATGTGTTCAATGTGCAATTAGTAGTACTGTTAAGACAAATAAGAACATTTAAAATAATAGATTTCCAAGTTTTCTGTTACTAACAATCCAAATTAGACACATTTATACTGAAAATATACCACTTTGACCATTCTAAATATTTTTATTAGAAATTCTTCTACTTCTGGGTTAACTAAGTAATTTATCACTTTCCAAGAAAATGGAAGATTTTTGAATAATCATAAATAATCCCCCCCTTTATCAAAGGGAATATCTTTGCCACATGCACCTACAAATATAGGTCTTGATGTGTCAAAAAGGTGTTATATAAATGAGGCTAATAATGCTGAGGCTAGCTACCTCTTATTTTGAGGATATAGCAAATTACTCAGGCAAGGTTTTGTGCAGAGGCAATAGAAATGAGAAGCATGGATAAAACTTGATTCCAAATTTTCAATGACAATTATTTAATCACTTTAAAAAATTAAACTGTAGCGTGTTTACCAGAGTGGAGAGAGGTTGGGGGCCAAGTGAAAAAGGTAAAGGGATTAAGAAGTACTAATTGGTAGTTGCAGAATAGTCATAATTATGTAAATTACAACATAGGGAATATAGTTAATAATATTGTAATAACTATGTGTGTTGCCAGGTGGGTACTAGAAATATAGGAGGGAATATTTTGTAAAATATATGATTATCTAACCACTATACTCTACATCTGAAGCTAATATAAAATATTTAATGTAAACTGTAATGGAAATATAAAATTTTAAATAATACAAAATTAAACTGTAGATAATTTATAATATTCTTAGATTGTTTCCTTTGTTAGTCAGATTTGAGCTCAATATGTCTAAAATTTCTTGAGATTAAAAGATATTGTATTCTGTGAAGATTGGTGCAGCCACTATGGAAAACAGTATAGAGATTCCTCAAAAAATTAAAAATGGAATTGTCTTATGACTCAGTGATTCTACTTCTGGGTATATATCCAAAGAAATCCAAAACACTAATTCAAAAAGTTGTATGCACCCCTATGTTCATTGCAGTGTTATTTACAATAACCAAGATATGGAACTAATCCAAGTGCCCATTAACACTGGTTTATTGTCCAATGCATAAGAAATTCACCCACTTCCTAGACCTTTAATTACATACTGAAGCCATAGCAGGAAAATCAAAAGCAAATGTTCAAGTGCCTACTATGTGCCAAATTCTGTGTGAGATACTCCATGAACTTTTCACATCTGAAAGGCTTATAACAAAATAGCCTTGAAAAATGATTTTCTATAAGCTTGTTCTTTACCTGCTGTTCTAGCTTGAACTGCTCTCAGAAATACTATCCAAGGCAAGAGAGTAAACCTGAAACACCATGACTATAATCATCTACTTTTACACCTTGCAATTATGAGTAAATAGCCTGTTTCTTCTTTGCAGCAAAAGCCCTACAGTCAAACATGTAACTTTCTAAGACACTTATATAGAGTTGAGTTCACAAAGTATGAACAATTATGAAAGATATCATTATTTATATCTGATATTTATGTTTATAAATGCATATAACCTACTCTCATGAATACACATAGACTCATACCTTTAACATAATTCATTCATAATATGGAATCATAAAGTCTTTTTGCCATCTAAAATCTCTTGTTAAACAAAAATGACTGATGTGATTGAATAATGGTAAGAAAAGCCATGTCACTCACACTATGAAATTATCCATATGCATAGCATGAAATTAAGAGACACCTGGGAAACTTTTCAAGATTTCACTAAAGAGAAACAGCTTTTTGTAGATTCTGAACCTTTAATTTTCTCTTCTTTTTGAGCAATTACAGATCTATTAACTGAAAGTCTATCACATAATGTCATTTGATCGCAGTCAGTCATTGTGATGGAGTCAACAGGTGTTCTAGCCAGAAAACTAATAGTCGGGTTCTTTGAGAACAGTGAAGAATATAAATTTAACACACACAAAAAAAGCTCATTATAAAAATATACTTCCCATGCAGATAATGAATACTTATATCAAACATTATTTTACCCTAAATAATAAAATCGAAGATATAGTTCTAAGAAAGTGTAGTAAAAATGAAGAATTTGGTAAATCTTTAAAATCTCTCATAAATTGTTCTTTAAATTTTTGAAACAATAATTGCATTTCTAGAAATTTATTCTAAGTAAACAATTAAGATTCTTCTTAAATAGAACTTTTTAAGTATTATTTACAAGAATAAAGTTGTATCAACAGCCTAAAAATCTCTCATTAAAAGATGACTGTGGTGGTGGGCACGTAACACAATGTGCAGATCAGGTATCATAGAAATGTACACTTGAAACCTATATAATCCTATTGGTCAGTGTCACTCCAATAAATTTAATAAAAATTTAAAAAATGAAAGAAGGGTGTAAATTATGGAAAATCCATCTAGTGCAATATTATTCATTCTTTAACTATCATGTCTTCAAATAACTTTTAATATCTTTAAAAATGTTCATGTTATAATGTTAAATAAAAAAAGTAAAATACAAGCTATTATATATGTATCTTTTACCATTTCCTATGCATAAATGTACAAAAAGGATGGTTAAAGGAAATAAATTAAAACAGCATCTGTACTTCTCCATGAATAGTAAGATTATATCATTTTCTTTTCATGCTATTATGTATTTTACACGTTTTCTATGATAAACTTGTAATAATTTTATCCAACATAAAGCTATTTATTTTTTTAAGTGAGCAGGCAGGAGGAAACTTTTGGAGGTGATAAGACATGTTTATTCTCAAAACCAGAAAAATCCTAAAAGATTTTTAATTGTGTTTTGTCTAAATCTAATACTAAACATTTCATTAAAATAAGAAATAAATTTATGCAAAAATACCATTTAACTGAATTCAGAAAATTTCATTCCAAAAAAATTTTATGCATATGCTAAATGTTGTGAGCCAATTACTGTAATCATTGTTTTATTTTGTTAGTTTCTAAATGTAACTGGTTAGTACTCTAAGGAATTATGTTTTATTATTTATTTTTTTGTTTTACAATGATGAGGATTAGTTTTTCTTCTCTGGAAAATCTGTTTTGTCCTTCCACTCAGCATATTATCAATAATCATTAAGCATAATTAGTTATCTGATTATTTATGTATGATCCATTTGCTGCTTAATTATGAGATGAATGCCTATACCACATAACAACAACATTGTCAAAATTATACCTATGGGAAAAAGTTTCCATCACCAAATAAATTTGGAAATGACTACTTAACATCTCCCACTACTTCCCAACTTTGGAAAGTCAGAATTTAAACATATTTCTTGAGAGGCACTGTGGTATAAAAACCTGTATAACTTTACTTAACCAATCTTCCATAAATTGATTTGTTACAAATTTCTTTCCCAGAATTTATTTTTTAATAATATGAAGTATTAGTGTTTGGGGGCAGTGCTTAGCAAGTTTTAATTTGTAAAAGCATCAGCTGGGATAGTCATGAATTCATAACCTGGTAGGTCAAGGATGAGGCCTGAGATTCTGCATTTCTAGCAATCTGCTTGATGACTGCAGAATTTCAGGGCTGCTGACCACACTTTGAGTTCTAATACTAGAGACCAAACCCTGAAATGCACCCTATACCCACCCACTCACATACACCCATTTTTTTCTCTGTAAACTAGCAGTCTTCCATCAGATATTTATTGAACACACAGATACTGTGTGAGGCATGGTAACGGATGAGTGCCAAATGTAAGCTTTAAAATTTAGATATCTGGAAAGAAAACATCTTTAGTTTAGAGAAATGCCTTATGTTGTCTTTCCATGTGGATTAATTCAGAGTCCGAACATCCTGGTTTAATGTTACTGAATGGGCACTTAATAGCAACTGCCTGTAGCTTAGGTTGGGCTCTCAGCTATAATACATTCAAATGGCAGTGCATTTGTATGGACACTTTACTTGTATCAGCAATTCTATTCTTTGAGTTCATAACTGCCTTGTGAACTTGTAGACCAAGAGTGAACTCTTGCTAATTCACTAAAGTCACATAAATTATCTTAAAAACAAATCAAAGATTAATATATGCATCACATCTTTTTTGAAAGAGTAATAGGAATTGCATTGCTTAAATTTTACTTTCTCTAAGGCAGTGGTCTCAGCCAGGGGCAATTTTATTCCCCAAGGGACGTGGCAATGTCTGGTGACATTTTTGGTTGACACATGGGGCAGAGAGGGGTGCTGTTGAAATCTAGTGGGTAGAGGTTAGGGATGCTGCTAAACATCTTCCACGGCACAGGATACTCCCCCACAAGAGTAAGTTATCTGGCCCAAAATGTCAATAATGCTGAGGTTGAGATACCCTACTATAAGCCTAAGAATTTGTGCTATCCTATATAATAAAAGCTTAATATGCAAATCAACCAAACAGCGGAACGACCAGTTGCTATGACACACACTGACCACCAAGGGGGGAGATGCTCAATGCAGGAGCTGCCCCCTGGTGGTCAGTGTGCTCCCACAGGGGGAGTGCTGCTCAGCCACAAGCCGGGCTCACAGCTGGTGAGAGCAGCAGCTGTGGCAGGAGCCTCTCCCGCCTCCGCGGCAGCGCTAAAGAGCAGCAAGCCAAGTGGTAAGGAGCAGCGAGCAGGCGGGCAGTAAGGAGGGAGTGGTCCTGGACTGCAAGAGGGCACAGGCTGGGCTGAGGGACACCTCTCCCCCCAGTGCATGAGTTTCATGCACCAGGCCTCTAGTTTTTTAATATTGTCTTTGATTTGATGTAGGACATGGATTGGAAAATGTAAAAAGTAGATTTAATGCTGATTTGCAAATAAAAGTGAAGAGGAAATAGGTGCTGGCTGCCAGCTCTCCTGAGATGAAGGCATTTAGGTAGACTACAGAAAATCCCAGTGGTGGTAATCCTAGTTATAGGGAGGGAGTTGAAATACTAATGTGCCATTATCTAGTTATAATTGGTCATTGTGCCTCTCCTCATAATTACGTGTCCATATGTTTTGTAGTTGTTATAAACCAGTGAAGGGGCTAAGATTTCTCAGGGCCCCTTTAAAAAAATCGCATTCCCGTGTGGGTGCCTAGACCATTGTATAAAGTGGCAGACAGTCCTCACATGTTGAAGCTGTGTGACTGATAGTTGGCAATATGCTTAACCTCCTTGCTCATGTAGGTTTGATTTGAAGAATAAAAAGTGGGATAATACATGATGTGATAATGAATTGCTTCCTGCAGAAATGTCCTTGTTACACAACATGCTGATGCCTACCATCTTCCCCTCTCCTAGTCCCAGCATTAAGACTGCTTTAAGAATGCCAGATATTCACTCAGTGTAAGAATAAAGGAGGGAAAGAGAAAAAGTGATCAGAGAGATCCAGGCTGGCACAGATTGGGCACCACTTCTCTAAAGGGGAACAGGAGTGGCTTATCCAGATTTCACCAGGGATGGCTTATTCAAATTTCACCAGGTATAGTCGGTGGCTGCATGGAACTTTTCATTACAATAAGTCCAGAAACTAAGGCTTATATGGAATATACAGAGGGCATGTGATTTTTATAAATACACAAAAACAACCATATTGTATCTCAATTTTGTCAATATACAAGACCACTAGAGTGACAAGAGGAGGCATATTTATTGGGATTTTTAAATTTAATTAATGGGTTTATAAAAACCTTTAAGTGTCTCATAAAGGTTAGCATACCATTTTAAAGGTTGCATTAATTTAGTTCTATGTTGTTTTACTTGACATTGTTTAAGCTGGGGAAAATGTTGTAATAGTATGTTCTTTGAAATATAAACTACATAAATGTGAAAGTGGAGAATAATTGGACAGGGTGGCATCTGCAGAAATAAATAATAGGATTTAATATGTCTGTAATATGCTTATAAAAATTAACATAGTTATTGCTGGGGAGTATTGTCTCAGTAAGTTCCTTGGGATTCAGAATACGTGAAAAGCCAGTTGAATGTGGTAGTATTTGGAAAGCTAAATGACAGGACTCAGAAGGTTAATAGCAGAGGTGCAAATATCGCACGCAAGGCAGCTGGGGATTGCTGGCAAGGCTATGGCCATCAGGGAAAATTAAGGGCACTGGGCACAATAGTGAGGGACTAAAGAAATTCCAAGGAGGAAAGTCAAGCAGGGAAATGAAGCTGTACTGAGGAAGGACAGAGGTCAGGGTGTGTACTGCCATCAGAAAGGGTCCGGTACGGTAAGGAGTCACAATTATACTAGAGATTAGAACATGAAATTTGACATTTGAAAAGAATAATCTTACAGTAAAAACAATCTTACTGAACAATCTGTCAGTAAAAAGTAGTTTGCGGTCAGTAGTTGAAGTTATTACTATAGGAGAGTATTATTTCCCAAAGTGTGGTTCATGGCTTACCTGCATCAGAAGAATTACCTGAGTCATATTTAAAATATCGATACATGAGCCCCACAACAGGTCTGAGTCAAGAACTCCATGCCAGGCAGCCAGGCACAGGAAAAAGTCCCCAGTGTGATTGAGGCACACACTCAAGAATGAGATATATGGCATCTGAGGGGAGGAAGACCACACCAGGGTCAGTGGTCCCAGACTGACACTTGAGCTGACCATGAACAGAGCTGGAAGGGAGTCTGTAGCCTCTGCCTACGGAGCACTGCCTGGATCACGGACTATTACCATCAAGGTTGTTCTCAGGATCCTGGTGTGACCATATCTTAAATGACTGCCTGGATTTCTTTTTCCTGATACAATTACAGTAAAAGGTAATGTGAAATAGAAAGCATCTCATAAAGGTTAGCATACCATTTTAAAGGTTGTATTAATTTAGTGAGGTGAGATATATCTCGGTTTTGTAAAGTTTATTTTCCTTAGAAAATGAAAGTCTAGAATTTAGGTAATCTTCTAAGTTAAAAAAAAAAAAAAAAAAAGTGCTATGTTGTTTTACTTCCCAGATAGATTGTAAGATTCTGGGAAGTAAATTTCTTTACACTCAAACTATGCTCAATAAATACTTGTTTGAAGGAATTAAAATAGTAATAGAGAAAAAATATGTTAGAAAAAGAAGATGCCTGGTAAAAAACAATATAAAATAATTGAACAGTTTTACATTCAAACAAAAACCAGCTAAAAAATGAAAAAAAAACACCTTCAAAAGTATAACAAGAAAGCAAACAAACAAAAGCCTAAGAGAGCCAAGAAAAGTTCAGAACCTATGCAAAGAAAAATTCAGGGTTCTACTGAGAAGCATAAAATAAATAACAGGATACTTTTTATTCTTAGTAAGACATTCTATTTTAAAAATTCTCAGTTTAATCAATCCCAGTTAAAATTACAAATAGATCTTCACTTCTTTTTTATCTTTCTAAAAAACATTTTTATGATAGCCAAATATATTTAACATAAAACTCACCATTTTAACCATTTTCACATGTACAGTTCAGTGACATTAGATATATCCATATTGCTGTGCAACCATGATCACCATCCATCTTCAGAATTCTTTACTTTCTCAAACTTAAACCCATTAAACACTAATTATCCATTCCTTCCACCCCCAACCCAGCAGCCACAATTCTGCTTTCTTTTTTTTTTTTTTTTTTCCATGAATTTGACTACTCTAGGTATCTCATTTTAGTGGAAACATACACTATCTTTTTCTCAGTGGTTTATTTTACTTAGCAGGATTCATCCTTGTTGAAACATGCCTCAGAATTTGCTTCCTTTCTAAGGCTGAATAATATTCTGCTTATTATGTATTATAGTTATGTATAATTATTATGTATTATATATTCCACATTTTGTTGATCCATTCATCTCTTGATAGATACTTGGGTTTTTACCTTTTGGCTATTGTAAGTAATGCTGCTATGAACACTGGTGTAAAATATCTATATGAGCTCTTGTTTCCAATTCTTTTGTGTATATATCCAGAACTGGAATTGATAGATCATATGGTAATTCTATTAATTTCATATTAATCCATTTCAGGTTAATCAATTTAAGTTTTTGAGGAATCACCATACTCTCTTCCAGTGGCTGAGCAATTTTATATTCCCAAGAGCAAAACACAAGGGTTCTAATTTCTCCACATCTTTGCTAGCATTTTTCATTTCCTATTTTTTATTAATAACAATCTTAATAAATAAATGATATCTCACTGTGGGTTTGATTTTCATTTCCCTAATGATTAGTGATGTTGAGCATCTTTTCATGTGTTTATTGATGATCTATAAATTTCCTTTGGATAAATGCCCGTTAAAGACCTTGACCCATTTATTGAGTTGTTTGTTTTTATTGTTGTTATTGAGTTGTAAGAGTTCTTTATAGATCCCAGATATCAATAAAATATGATTTGTAAATACTTTCTTCCACTCTATGGCAGTGATTTTCAATCTTTTTCATCTCATGGTACACATAAACTAATTACTAAAAATCTGTAGCACAACCAAAACATATTTTTTGCCTATCTGACAAAAAAAAATAGGTATGATTTTTATTCATTCACACTAGACATTATTGTTATGTTGGTTTTTGTCATTTTTTTTAATTTTATATTCTAAAGGAAAAGAGGTCAGTGCCCCTGACTAAATAGTCAGTTATTCCATGTTTTAAAAATTTTGCTAGGGCACATTGATTGAAAATTGCTGCTCTATAGGTTACCATTAGATAGTGTCCTTTAATGCACAAAAGTTTTTCATGTTT
This sequence comes from Ia io, assembly GCA_025583905.1. Classification (NCBI taxonomy): domain Eukaryota; kingdom Metazoa; phylum Chordata; class Mammalia; order Chiroptera; family Vespertilionidae; genus Ia; species Ia io. Next base: position 45,752,753 of record JAJQQW010000009.1, on the reverse strand, counting down.
ATAAAGTCCAGCTTAACTGTATTTATATTTTGTTGCCTGTGCTTTTGATGTTCCACTTTTTTCTTCTAATTTATCAACTAATTCTAAACTTCATCTGGAAAAGCTGAACATGAAGGGATAACTAGGAAATTTCTGAAAGAATGGACTAATGGGGAAATGGGCTTCCTGATAATAAAATGTATTCTGAAATAGCATAATCAGTCTTTAAATAGATACACAGAGAAGCATAGTAGAGAACCTCAGAATATATCCCTGTATGATTGGGAATTTACTATAAGTATAGCATTTCAAATCAATAATCAGTGTTTTTTAAAACTGGCTGGCCATTTGAGAAAAACAGAAATCTTCTTTCATATCCTACCTAACAATAGACAAATATGCAAATTGACCCCACCTTTGCTACACCCAAGCCACGCCCACCAGCCAATCAGGATGGGTATGCAAATTGCCCCAACCAAGATGGCGGCTAATTTGCATATCAAGACAGCGTAGAAAGAAGCCAAGAGCTGCAGAAGGGAGCAAAGCTGCGGAGAAGCAAGCAAGCTGGGGGGAGGAGAAGGGAGAAGCGGAGGCGGGGCTGGGGGAGAAGGAAGGAGAGCAGGCGGGCTGGCGGAGAAGGCGGGGCGGGTGAGAAGGGAGGAGAGCAGGCGGGGTGGGGTAGAGTGCAGCAGGAAACCCTATTGCAGGATTCTTCCTGCAATGGGAATGCTAGTCTTTTATAAAAATGAATTTCAGATTAATCAATGACTTAAATGTAAAAATTGATTTAAATGTAAAACTTGAAAACAAAAGATTTATTATTTTTCTAAGCTTATTACAAAACCTAGGAGCTATATTGAAAATTTTTAGCACATATCAATTTACAATACCTATATAGACCTTTTTGCTCTCAGTAATCTAATGAACTCTATTGTTTAAAACAAGAATAGAAGCTTGACACAATATATAGGGCAACTGTTTGAAGACAATGGAGATTTAAAAACTGAAGACAGTATTTGGGGAATTACAATCTTTGAAAGAAGAAAACACAAATAAATCTTCATACTAAAACTAACTTAATAAACTTTATATTCAAATTGATACTTTCTCTTCAGGATATTTTCTAATTCTCTGAGCATGAGGAGTGGACAGTAGAGCCTAAGCTAAGGTGACCAGACGTCTCGCTTTTGGCGGGACAGTCCCGATTTTTAACAATTTGTCCTTTGTCCCGCAGCATTTTAAAAAAGTCCCGATTTTTGGAAAGAATGCACGACAAGCTAGGGAACGGCAGGAGAACGGGAAGGGAATATACGGTTTTCGGCGGCCATGTGGCTATTTAGCCAAGATATGAGTTTTATATTATTTTTGTTAATTTTATAATGCTAAACTTTAATATAACAAATAATTGTTGAGAACTGATTATCGAGAACTGCTTATCAAAGTTCACATTGTTGACCAGTTGTTAGAATTTGACCACCATTGTTTGGACTTAATGAACAATGGCATTTTTTGGGATTGGCAACGACGAAAACATTTTGTAACTGTCTCTTAGATGATACACATCGTACTGCGTGCTAGTAAGCTAGTTAAACAAGTGATGTCATTACAAATCAGCTATTCAGATAATTTAGGTAAGTAATTTATTTATTTATTTCATAAATACATAAATTTTCTTGAATTTAGCAGACAGTACTCATATTATTTATATTTTATAGTGGTGGCAAAAAGTCTAGCACTGGCCTTGAAAGTGACACAACTTGAAGATGGCGGCGGAGTTGAACGGCTGATCTGTTGCCTCGCATGGCAGTTTCGGAAATACAACTAAAAGATGGACTGGTGAGCACGGCAACTCCTGCTCACGTCTCTCCAGGCCAGGCGGCTGCTCCTCTCAGTCAGCACCTCAGCCGGGGCCATGGGCTCATCGGTGGCCGTGGCTGCTGCTGTGGCGGCGGCCGCGGACTCGGCGCAGTGGCTCTCGGTGAAGGAAGAGACCATCTTTCTGCAGGACGGGCCCATCCGCATCACCGACCTGGCCGAGCTGCCCAGTGAGATCCTCGGGGCCCCGGTGGCCGCCGACACCGACTTGGAGGATTTTTAGGATTTCCCGTCTTACATTCAAGTCCTTTAGCCATTTTGAGAGAGGAGAACCAAGAACGTGTCAAAGTTAAACAAATTAACTGCACCGCGCACAGCAATTTCAAAAATACAACTGGAGGACAGAGCGTCTGCCACCCAGAACCACAGGAGAGCTGGCTGAATGGTGGATTTACAACTAAGAGGGAAGAGGAAAGAGCAAACTCGGAGGCGCTGAGGTGCGGAGGCACGTGGGTCGGGCTGGTGGCGGGGGAAGGGACGTGTGGCTTTTTTTCCAACCCTAGGGTAGATTAGCTCCCCATCACTCTGAAATCCAGCTTCTGGGGACGCGCGGGAGACCCAGACGCCTGCAGGGAGAGGCTGGACTCTTGGCCTTCGTGTCGGAGAGTGGGAGTAACTTCCTTGCAGAGGAGCGCCCAGCAATCAGTGTTTGCTGCGATGGAGTGCGGGATGAGGGGACTTGGAAACGTGGAAAGGCAGATAAAGCAGACTTGCAGCCATTGCGGTTCGCCTGGTGACGCCCTGAGACCCCGCCCTGCCCTGAGACCCGCCCTGCCCTGGGACCCGCCCCGCACATTTTGCAGGCCCACCTGGGCTCCAAGCAGTGCCTTTTGCATGTGGGTGGCCTGCCCTGTGGCAGCTTGACCAGATGAACTGCGGTTCCAGTCGGACTGCTCTAGGGCCGCTCAGGCAGGAGGAGGAAACTGCAGTTTTTGCTGTAACTCCTGCTGAGTGGCCTCAGACAGTAGCTGACCTACACTCCATTGGAGACCCAGAAACGAGGGCATCTAGTGGTCGGTGCGAGATGACACCAGATTTCAACCACTCGCATAAGGGACACATTCAAGAGGCAGACTCACTGAGCGCCAAAGTCTTGCTGCAACAAGTCCCGGCCCATAAACGTGTCTCCTGCACAGAAACTCTTCCTTTATAGACACAGCGGGTCCTCACAGCCAATTGGCCTGAAGGAAAATTCCTCCCAATGACACCAACAACAATCAACACTTAACTACACAAAGGAGGACCAAGATGGAGGCATAGGGCGGATGCCTGATTGTTGACTACCACAACAATTTTGAAACTACAACGGGAAAACAGAGCAGACACCATCCAGAACCACCGGAGGGCTGGCTGAGCAGATGCTCTACAACTAGAATAAAAGAGAGGGGTACGCGGGATGATGCTGATGCTGGTGAGCCAAAGATCACACTTTAAGAACTACGGCTCAGGCAACACAATGGCGGCCTGGAACGTGCTCGACGCAGTTCCCCTGGTGGTCTCCGGCTGAGGGGACGGCTCCACTCGCTGCCGAGCACGGACAGACGAGCCCCTGAGAGACATGGGGTGGGAGACTCCGCACTTGCTGACCTCCGAGTCCTTCAAGAATCTCAACGCCCCGGAAGCAGCCAGGTGCGCACGCTCGGCGACCAGACACCGCTGCAGACCCAAGCGCTGACGCAGCGACCCCGGACCAGCCCGCCACCACGCACTGGGCACACCGGAGCTTCGCCAAGCCCACAGCCCAACGAGTCCTGCGGCAGCCGCCCCGGAGCTCTGAGAAAATGGCCGAAGGAATTGCTGAGAGGGAATGGACCAACAGGAATTGGGATCAAGAAGACAAAGCCCCGCGGGGTCCCAGGTCCAGGTGAGGCCGCATGCCCCTGGGTCCAGGTGAGGCTGGCACCCTGGTCAGGGTGAGACTGGGTCCCGGGTCCGGGCGAGGCCACATGCCCCTGGATCCGGGTAGGGCCACACGCCCCTGGGTCCGGGCGAGGCTGCGTGCCCCTGGGCTCGGGTGCGGTCACACGCCCCTGGGTCTAGGTTAGGCCTCAAGCCCCTGGGTCTGGGTAAGGCTGGGTCCCTGGTCCAGGTGAGGCCGCGCCCCTGGGTCTGGGTGAGGGTGGTTCCCAGATCCGGGTGAGGCCGCACACCCCTGGGTCCAGGTGAGGCTGGGTCCTGGGCCTGGGTGAGGTCGCGCCCCTGTGTCCAGGTGAGGCTATGCCCCTGGGTCTGGAAGAGGCCACACGCCCCTGGGTCTGGGTGAGGCCACGCGCCCCTGGGTCCAGGTGAAGCTAGATCATCCCGGGTCCAGGTGAGGCCGTGTGCCCCTGGATCTGGGTGAGGCTGGGTCCCGGGTCCGGGTGAGGCCGCGCGACCCTGGGTCCAGGTGAAGCTGGATCCCGGGTCCGGGTGAGGCTGTGTGCCCCTGGTTCCGGGTGAGGCCACGCAACCCTGGGTCTGCAAGAGGCCATGCCCCCCTGGGTCCGGGTCAGGCCACGCGCCCCTGGGTCCGGGTGAAGCTAGATCCCGGGTCCGGGTGAGGCCGTGTGCCCCTGGATACGAGTGAGGCTGGGTCCCGGGCCTGGGTGAGGCCATGCGCCCCTGGGTCTGGGAGAGGCCATGTGCCCCTGGGTCCAGGTGAGGCCACGCGCCCCTGGGTCTGGGTGAAGCTGGATCCCGGGTCCAGGTGAGGCCGTGTGCCCCTGGATCCGGGTGAGGCCACGCGCCCCTGGGTCCAGGTGAAGCTGGATTCCGGGTCCGGGTGAGGCCATGTGCCCCTGGATCCGGGTGAGGCTGGGTCCCGGGTCCGGGCGAGGCCGCGCGCACCTGGGTCCGGGTGAGGCCACGCGCCCCTGGGTCCGAGTGAGGCCACGCACCCCTGAGTCCGGGTGAAGCCATGCCCCTGGGTCCGGCTGAGACCAAACCAGAGGGAGTCAGACCTGCATTACCACCATTTGTCCACCATCCAGAGCTGAAAAGTCAGTGCCGACATGTACACATAAGGAACTGGTGTACATTGAAATTGGGTCTCAAAAGAACTGTTGGTCCAGAAAGAAACTCACTACAGACTGATTCATTTGCCTGTCAGCATAACTATTATTGCTCGTGTCACATTCAGTTCTTATAAGTATATTTCTAGTGACACATGATCTTGCTCATCTAGGGGAAATGATGAACAACATAGACTGATGAACAAGAACAGAACCAGAAACAAGGAGGCATCAATCGGACTATCGGGCCTCAGAGGGAGGGTAGGGGAGGGTGGGGGGAGGGGGGAGAGATCAACCAAAGGACTTGTGTGCATGCATACGAGCCTAACCAATGGTTAAGGTCAACAGGGGGTTGGGGCATCCGTGGGGAGGGGTATGGGATGGGAATGGGGGGATGAGGACAAATATGTGACACCTTAATCAATAAAGAAATTAAAAATAAAAAAATAAAAATAAATTTAAAAAAAAGAAAGTGACATGACTTACGTTACAGCAAATTCAGAGGAAAAATAATACAAGTCAGTATTGTTATTATTTAGAAAGAAATATAGGATTAAAATAATTTTTAAAATATAATTACTTTATAACAATCAAATTAATTTAATTTATAAACTAACAATAAAATATGTTCATGTAATTATGTACCTACTTACTGTGTTTTTAAGCAATATGTATATAATAATTTATAATAAAATTTTAAATTATTTTTTTTAGATTTTTAACATAATGAGTAAGAAAAGAGGATGCAAATTCAACGATGATCTAAGAAGTGAATTTCCTTTTATTAAAAAAAACCAAAAGCGATTACAATATAGACCAAATTTTTAATCAAGAACCGCCCCCCGCCGGCCGAAACCGGTTTGGCTCAGTGGATAGAGTGTTGGCCTGCGGACTCAAGGGTCCCAGGTTTGATTCCGGTCAAGGGCATGTACCTTGGTTGCGGGCACATCCCCGGTAGGGGGTGTGCAAGAGGCAGCTGATCAATGTTTCTCTCTCATCGATGTTTCTAACTCTCTATCCCTCTCTCTTCCTCTCTGTAGAAAATCAATAAAATATGTTAAAAAATAAAAAGAACCCCCCCCCCCGGGTCAATGGTGTCCCGCTTTACCAATGTTAAAATCTGGTCACCTTAGCCTAATCAGAAAGCAGCAATCTGGTCTGAGGAGGTCCACATCAGAGTATGGAGCTTCCCAAACATTTGAATCCTGAAGAATAAAATTTGAAAGAAGGAACCTCAGAGAAATGATCCCCAAATCCGACTACAAATATCCCTCCAAACACTGGCTGACTCTTAAATACCATATGTGCAAGCTATCCCAAGAAATCCATCAGAAAACAGTAGGTAGGAAGCTAAAACCTGAGCAAATATTACTGCAACCATAGAGACAGATTGGAGTTCAAAGCCTGTGAGATGAGAGACCTTAATGAAAACGCAGGCTTTTAGTTATGAACCAAAAAGGGTCACATTTAGAATAAAGGTAAATAGTACAGGAGACAGCAAACTACTATTTTTGTATGTCCCTATAGCTGAAAATGGTTTTCACCCTTTTATTTGGTTGAATATAAGCAAAGCAAAAGTACTATAACATAACAGTTGAAAATTATATTAAATTCAAATATTAATGTCAATAAGGTATATTGTAAAATAACCAAGTTCATTCACTTATATATTGTCTATGACTGTTGTTCTGCACCAGTAGTAAAGCTGAGTAGTTGTAGCAAACATAGGATGACCTACAAAATCTAAAATAATTGCTATTTGGTCCTTTACAGGAAAGGATGATTAGATATACACATGCAGAGGAAAGAAATTGGGCCCTTATCTCACCCCACACACAAAAACTAACCATAGTGGATTAAAGACTTTTATGTAAGACTTAAAACCATAAAACTCCTGGGACAAAACACAAAGAAAACCTTCTTTACATTGGTCTTGAAAATGATTTCTTGGATCTGACACCAAAAGCAAAAATAGACAAGTGAGAGTGCATTAAACTAAAAATCTTTGCACACAAAAAAATAAATAAATAAATAAAAATCTTTGCACAGTAAAGAAAACAATAGAGTGAAGAGAAAATCTATGGAATGGCAGTAAATATCCACAAACCATATATCTAAAATATATAAGGAACCCATAATACTTAATAGCAAAAAATCCCACAAATAACTCAATTTTAAAAATGGGCAAAAGGCCTGAGAAGACAATACAAATTGCCTATAGGTATATGAAAAGGTGTTCAACATCATGAATCATTGGGCATCCTACCTAATAATAGACAAATATGCAAATTGACCGTACCTTCGCTATGCCCATGATTGGCCAGGAGGCGCGGGGGGGTGGGACTCGGGGTGGCCGGGGTAGCTGATTGGGCCGGCGGGACGCTAAGCTGCGTCGCCAGCAGCAGCAGGAGCTCAGCGTCTGTGCCATGGCTGTGCTGCGGCACAGAAGGGGCCTCTGGGGCAGTGAGCTGACATCCAGCCCCGTGGACCATCAAAAGCAGGGGATCTGAGTGCCTGTCCGGTCAGGCAGCAGGGCTTTCAGAAGCCTCTGCCACGCCAGAGGCTTCTGAAAGGCCTGGCGCACCAGCGATCGAAAGGAAAGCGTGGGAGCTGGGTGCCTGTCTGCTCAGGCACCAGCAATCGAATGGAAAGCGTGGGAGCTAGGTGCCTGTCCACTCAGGCAGCAGGCCTTTCAGAAGCCTCCACGGCGCCGGAGGCTTCTGAAAGGCCTGGTGCACCAGCAGACAGGGACCCAGCTCCCCGCAATCAAAAGCAAAAGTGTGGGAGCTGGGTGCCTGTCCACTCAGGCAGCAGGCCTTTCAGAAGCCTCCTCCACGCCATAGGCTTCTGAAAGGCCTGGTGCACCAGCGATCGAAAGGAAAGTGTAGGAGCTGGGTGCCTGTCCACTCAGGCACCAGGCCTTTCAGAAGCCTCCGCCACGCCTGAGGCTTCTGAAAGGCCTGGTGCACCAGCGATCGAAAGCAAAAGCGTGGGAGCTGGATGCTTTTCAGAAGCCTCTGGCGCCTGGTGCACCAGCGGACAGGCACCCAGCTCCCCGTGATCGAAAGGGAAAGCGTGTAGGGGACCCTACACGTGCATGATTCAATCATGCACTGGGCCTCTAGTATGCAAATAAAACCCACACTGAGATATCATTGCACACATGTAAAAATGGCTTTATCAAAAAGGCAAAAGATAACACATGTTGACAAGGATAAGGAGAAAGGAAAACCCTTCTTTGTATAATGTGGTGAAAATGTATATTGGTACATCCATTATGGAAAACAGTATAGAGATTACTCAAAAATTAAAAATAAAACTACCTTATTATCCAGCAATTTCATTTCTGTGTATGTGTCCAAAGGAAATCAATATCTCATAGAGATTTTTTGTACTAGTTATCTGTACATGTTTATTCCAGCAGCATTCACAATAGCCAAGATATGGGCAGAGTGGGAACTGGGTGGAGGAGGTCAATGGGGGTAGGCGAGGAAAGAGGGACATCTGTGATACTCTCAACAATAAAAAGCAAGTTGTTAAGTATTATTATCATAGGATTTCATTTTTTAAAACATATATACACATTTATACTTATTGACGTATATTTGTATATGCACATAAAATCTGGAAGATAAACTTAAATGAAGGAGGGACTTTTACTTTATGTTCTTCTAAATAGTATAAATTATTTACAGTAACACTATAATAACATATAATTAAAATTTACTTTAAATATTGAAAGTACATACTTTGTGCTAGGCATAATAGAGTCCCATCCTTGAAATAGTAAATAAGATCATTACTGAAGAGTGTGAAATGAAAAAAAAGGAAGCTACATTTCAGGTACACTGTCAGCTCTAGGTTTGAAAAATACAAAAGTTTCTAGATTTCTATTTGGGAGTCACTTTTCTTCAATTCATTCTCTTTAATTAGTAATATATGGGGGAATGGACTAGAGGGTTACTAAGGTCCCTTATAAATTGTGAGCCATAGCAACTAGAAAGATCAAAATGCATGGCAAGGAATAAAGAAGCTCTATTGGTGATATACCTTGGATATATCAGCATGATGTGTTTCTCGGTGAAATGTCAGCTCCTAGAGGTAGTGAGGCCTTGGATATTACAGCAATTATATGAAAACAGACTTCTCAAGACAGCTGCCCTCTAGTCTACTTAATAACAAATGTTTTGTTTTGTTTTGTGTTTTTTTGCTTCACTGTAAAATGTAAAGAATTCAATTTTTAACATTTTCAAGTTTTCTAAATAAGCATTGTTGCTATTTTCCTCATTTCAAACATTTTTTTTTTATTTTCCACTCTTTGAAACACAACCCATGTTTTGAAAAAATGAATTTGCCAAGCATAAAATAGTCCAAAAAAGCAAATCACAAGAGTGCATATTCACCTCATATTTTAGCTTTCCCCTACTCTGCTGATGCTGTTGATATTATTGACTCAATAAATAAACATTTTATATGCGGTGTAGAATATAGTCACAACCTCAAAAATCTGGAAGTAAAAGTATTTTCACTATTCAAGCTTTTTTTCCCCTCTTGTATCAAAGTAGGCAGTTCTTAAGTTTCAAATGCACTGTGTCCCTGGATTTAGTTTTTGTTTTTAAAAAATGTCTTAATCCTTACTTGAGGATATGTCTTTCTTGATTTTAGAGAGACAGGAAAGGAGAGAGTGAAGGAGAGAAGCATCAATGTAAACAAGAAACATCCATCCATTATCTCTGACCAGGGATCCAACCCACAACCCAGGCACATGCCCTGACCGAGAATCGAACTCTCAACCCTCCAATATATGGGAGGAGTATGGGACGATGCTCCAACCAACTGAGCCACCCAGCCATGATCAGAATTTACTTTTGAAATCAGCTATATAGAAGTAACAATATACTTCTCTCCCCTCTAACCAGAAACAGTATTATAATTGCTTCACATATTTGCAATCTAAAGCACAATGACCTACCTAATCCATAATGCACCCAAACTGGAATATTTTTGAGGGATAGTGGAACCTAACAAAGAAAGCAAACCCTAGCTCTGCGACTTCCCAACTGAAGGGGTTGTCAATGAGCTTCAGTGTCCTCCTCTGTAAAATAGTGATTATAATATTTCTTTCCCAGAGTTGTCCTGAGGATTATCTGGGATTATGTAGGTGTTCACTTGAAACAAGAAGAGGTTGTTTGTTTGCTCTACACCACAATTATGGTATTAACTAAGCTATGCCTAATTTTAATCACAGCCCCAAGCAGCAGCTGAAGGATAAGTACTGCTTTGATTCTGGAGGAGCAGAACAGGGCCTCATAGCACAGTGGCATCCACACTCATTCATGATTAAGACCCCACACCTTGGAGACAGAGGGATCAAGTTCAAAACCCTGGATTGGGGGTTGGTGGTATAGTAGTGAGCATAGCTGCCTTCCAAAATCCTGAATCTACCACTTACCAGATGTGGAAGCTGAAAGAATGAATTTAACCTCTCTATGCCTCAATTTCCTCATCTGAAAAGTGAGTATAATAGTACCTCCCACCTAAGGCTTCTTTGAAGATTAATTGAAGTAATGTGTGTAAAATACTTTAAAAGTTTCCTTCCTGGTAATATTTTTATGGAATTAAGCTTACTAATTATTGTTTTGATGCTTTCTAACTAAAAAAAACTGTTTAAACAGAAAAGAAAGAATGTAATACTGCTAAATGCAGTTGGTGGAAATATTGCAAGCTAATTCTTTTTGTTTGTTTAAAGGACATTTCTTATTTATGGATTCAGGATTCAGAACTTCATGTGTTCTTAGTTTGCCCTGATAAATCAGTGTAAAAGAATAAATATTAGTTCAAAATTTAGGTGTAAAAATAATACTTTTGTTGCATTTTCTGTAACAATTTAATGTTGTATAATCCTCCTTCAGCCACGGTGACAGCAATTTGATCTCTGTATGTTGAGTTTCCTAGGAATAACATCCAATTTATAGAGACTTCACACAATACCAGGACATGGGGCTCAGACATCTAGTGTGTGATGCCATCTGTCCACATAGAAATATCTTATTGGGTTCTCAGTCATCACAGGAATTGCCCGGGAAACACTCAGTATTCCTGTGTCTAGCCTCTTCAACATGGGAGGCTCAGCTACTTCCAGGACTCACTTGAATCTCTCCTCCTTGCAGGCCATGCTGGGGCTCAGGAATTGAGGCAAGGCAGTGTCCAACCTTAGACAACTTTAGAAACCCTCAGCTTCTTTCATGTTCCTGAGAGTATGACCAATAAGCAGAGAGCAAGGTCTTTCTCTCAGGGACCTGCTATCACCTATACAGAGGTGGGCAAAGTAGGTTTACAGTTGTGAGTTACTTGAGACACAGTTTGTTCTTGTATTATTATTTATTTACTAGAGGCCCAGTGCATGATTGAATCATGCACGTGTAGGGTCCCCCACACGCTTTCCCTTTCGATCACGGGGAGCTGGGTGCCTGTCCGCTGGTGCACCAGGCGCCAGAGGCTTCTGAAAGGCATCCAGCTCCCACACTTTTGCTTTCGATCGCTGGTGCACCAGGCCTTTCAGAAGCCTCAGGCGTGGCAGAGGCTTCTGAAAGGCCTGGTGCCTGACAGGCACCCAGCTCCTACACTTTCTTTTCGATTGCTGGTGCACCAGGCCTTTCAGAAGCCTCCGGCATGGCAGAGGCTTCTGAAAGGCCTGCTGCCTGAGCGGACAGGCACTCAGCTCCCTCACTTTTGATGGTCCATAGCGGGATGTCAGCTCGCTGCCCCAGAGGCCCCTTCTGTGCTGAAGCACAGCCATGGTGCAGAGGCTGAGCTCGTGCCGCTGCTGGCGACGCAGCTCAGCGTCCCGCCGGCCCAATCAGCTACCCCGGCCACCTGGAGTCCCGCCCCCCCGTGCCTCCTGGCCAATCATGGGCATATCGAAGGTACGGTCAATTTGCATATTTGTCTATTATTAGGTAGGATTATTTCATTGTTTATTTGTATAACAACTGCAAACCTACTTTTGCCCCCTTCGTGTTCACTTCATGTGTCTTCCATGTCTATCCTGTGATGTTGTGAAGGGTGCCAGTATGAATAGTCTCACAAACTCTGGAACAAGTTGGGATATAAATAAATAAAACCAGCAAAGCAGGTTCAAAAAGGCCTCTAAATGAGGCTAACCAAATGGTAGGAAAAATTATTGAGAGCTCTTGAGAGCCGGGGCCACAGGTTCCTGCATGTGACAATGAAAACACAAGTGTTTCCTCGTGTGGTATATGGTGAAGGGGTAAGGAAGAGAGTTGTGAGAGAGAATGGCGACAGACATAAGCAGGTTCAGGTCATTTCTAAGCTGTGTCTGTAAGTGAGCTGTAGGATGTTGGTTTTTTAAATTATTTTTCTTCATTTTCCCTTACCTAATTCTATCTTTCAGTTGGTATTGTGTGAAACAATTTTTCATTAACATCATTAAGTAGGAGCCCTTTCTTTTTTAAAATATATTTTTAATTGATTTCAGAGAGGAAGGAAGAGGTAGTGATAGAAATATCAGTGATGAGAGAGAATCATTAATCAGCTGTCTCCTGCATACTCCACACTGGGGATCAAACCCGCAACCTGGGCATGTCCCCTGACCGGGAATGAAACAGTGACCTGGTTCATAGATCTACGCTCAACTGCTGAGTCATGCCAGCCAGGCTGGATCCCTTTCTTAGCCTGCGTTGCTTAGATTTTATTTATTTCTATCCCAATTTGTTCCAGAGCTTTTTTAGAGAGACCATTCATATCAACTCCCTTTTTTTCCTTTGCACTCTCGCTGACCTTTCTGTTGGGGAGACTCTAAGTCCCCTTACCTTATGCCTCTATTCCTACTGGCATTTTTTAAGCTAGGTTTTAGTTCATGCAGTTCTATTATTTTCAGGTCCATTTGGTTTATATTTGCAACATTGTGGAAAACTATATCAAATACTTTCTCCCATTTTGTCATTCAAAGGAGTCTTATCACATTTCTTTGAAAAACCAAGGGCAACTTGAAGATATTTATCAATTTTTGCCTTCTTTTTCTGAAGCAGCATTATGCTGGGCACTACTGAATTTCAGTGAGAATGGCTTGGAGCCTCATCTTCTGGAAATCTTTGGAAATATGAGCATTCGGTTATCTTGTTCTGGCCACAGGAGACGTTTTAGAAATTACAGCTTTAAATTATAAGTAACAAAGCTATTTTCATTGCTAATGAAATGATAACATTTTTCTTATGAAATCTTATTTAAATAACATATCATTACTTGTATATTTAGATAGCTGCAGAATGTAGCACTTGTATTTTGTGTTGTTTTTAATTCTAAATCAACTACACAAACTAGAATAGGCTTCCAGGGATGGGACCTGAAAGAATTAAGTGCAGATTTTTAAAAAAGGCTCTGACCCAGATTATTTACAATAAAAGACAAATATATTTCCTCAAGCCATCAAACCCAGTTCCTTGAGATTGATGATGGTTCTCCATTTTTATACTCTATTTTGTTATATATTCTGTCCCTCAGAGAACAAATTACATTGTTTTTTCTAAAGTCAGTGTCAAAGGTAAACAAAGCTCCAGTTTGGCTTTAGGTTTAGAAATGATCAGAAACATTTGTAAAGCCACTTCATAGAAAAGACAAAAAGAACGAGTTATTGTTTTAAATATCAGAATTTACACTGCCTGTCCAGAGTTTGAAACAAAATATCTGCCAGAAAAATTGAGAAAGATGAAAAGGAGAGAAAAGAAATTACTGAGTTTATTACATAGTGATTTATAACAAAATTGATTAACAACAGATAAAACTTATGCATTGATAGCCATTTGCTAAATTTTCTCTAGTTTCTTTAGTATTGCATTCTAAAACTATTCATGAGATTGGGATTTAGATTTTTATAAAAAGAATAAAACAGATTGTGAATATATTTGGAAAAGCACTCTCTATTCTCCTCAGACCTTTGGTTCAAACAAGCAGAATGACAGAGTGTGAAACTTCCTGACAAAGACAGAGAATAATAATCTGCTCTTTGACCTGAGACCTTTGCAGTTAACCAAATTATCAACTATTAGAGGCCTGGTGCACAAAATTCGTGCACAGAGAGGGGGATCCCTCAGCCTGGCCTGCACCCTCTAGCAATCCGGGACCACTGGCTCCTAACCACTCACCTGCCTGCCTGCCTGATTACCTCTAACTCCTCACCTGCCTGCCTGATCACCCTTAACTGCCTCTGCCTCACCACCGCCACCAGGCTTAGTCTGAAAGGATGTCCAAAATGACATCCAGAAGGTCGTTTGGCTATGCGGTCTAATTAGCATATTACGCTTTTATTACTATAGATAGGTCTCTTAGGATATTAACTGATTTTTAAATGTTTTCTTTGTTCCCAGCATGTCTCTGATTTTTTTTTTTTTTTTTTTTTTTTTTTTTTTTTTTTTTAGTTTTCTCTCTTTAGTCTCTACTTTAAAGGTAATTCATTTACACAAATGTGCAGCAATGTTTCTTTGTATATTGATCTATGAGTGAAAAAGCAGTGTTTGTTAGTTCTGACTGCAGGGTAGGGACTTTTCACTGGAAGGCATCATTTCTGAGTTTTTAGTCATGAAGTTAAACTCATTTTTGAGTTCTCCAGGTTTTGAAAGACTTTCTCAGGGGTTTTTCAGGATCTCCTGAGAATTCTCCAGGCTTCTATGTGTGGTGTAGATGCCAAGCTGTTGATGTTTTTGTGGTTGTGATAAGAAGAGAGGGAATTGCTGACAAACTACACACAATGCAATATATAGATGATGTATCATAGAATTGTACATTTGAAACCTATATAATCTTATTAAGCAGTCACCCCAATAAATTTGATTTCCTAATAAGAGGACCGGGAGCTTATTTTTAGAGGGACTAAAATTTGTGCCCTTCCTCTGAAAAAAAAAAAAAAAATCAAATGCTGAAGTCCTAGCACCCAATGTAATGGTATTTGGAAGAAGGACCTTTTGGGGGGGGGGGGTAATTAAATTTAGATGAAATCATAGGGTGGACTGTCATCATGGTAGTAGTGTCCTTATAAGAGGAAGAAAGCCAAGAGCCTCTCTCTCTCTCTCTCTCTCTCTCTCTCTCTCTCTCTCTCTCTTTCCACCATATGAGGACACAGAGAGAATGCAGCCCAGGAAGTGAACTCTCACCAGGAACCCAATCTGCCAGCACCTTGATCTTTTATTTCCCAGCCTCCAGAATTGTGGGGGTGCGGGGGGAAGCATCTATTGTTTAAGCCACCAGTCCATGGAATTTTGTTATAGCAGCATAAGTTAAGATGGAGCAGATGATGTAATCATTGTGGTTACAGACTACATTAGTTCTGTTATGACCCAAAGTCCCATGCCACTCCCACTGACTTTTCAAGATAAGAAAAATTATTTAAATGTCAGTGTCTTGTGTATTCACTACATAGCATTTAAACCTACTTCCCTGACTTCTTGATCCACTGCTCTTCCTCATTATCCAATGTAACTTGTGCTTTCAAATCTGGAGTTTTGAAGGGTGTACACACTTTAAATTATGGACCCTTGAATCCTGTTAAATCATTTTATCAATAATCCATCTACTTTTCCTCATATTTTATCAAAGTTCTTCATTAATTGTTGTCCTCGTTACCACTAAATGGGGTCTTGGTAAAGAGAGGAGATAAATATGTGAGTTATTTGTTTATTGTATGGAGGGTGGATTTGAGGGAATAAGACTAATGGAAGGCATACAAATTAGCTTGTTGCACTTACCTAAAGGTAAGGTTTGGAGATATAATATACGCTGATAATGTGTGACTGTGAATTGAAAGTGTAATTTAAAAGAGATTTAGCATTGGATCCCTGTCACGGTGGCTTATCCCAGAGTATCATCCCAGATATGCCAAGGTTTCAGGTTTGATCTTTGATCAGGGCACATACATGAAGCAACCAATGAATGCATAAATGTTTGGAACAATAAATTTCTCTCTCTTCCTCCCTCCCTCCCTATTTTTCTCTCCCGCTCTCTAAAAATCAATCAATAAATAAATTTTTAAAAGATAATTAGGGTTGGCAAACACAGACATTTGTGACTGACTAGAAGTGTTAGAAAAAGCAAAAGCAAAACTATAATGATGATGCTAGCCTAAGAAAAAGAATAATGCTACCTCTAAAACAGGAAATATGAAAGGCTAATTTAAAATGATAATAAATTTCAAAGTTGGAAAGACATTAGTGTTCATATTTTTATTCAACAAACCTGTTTTTAAATTAATTCAGAGCCAGAAAGCTAGGCAATGAACATTAAAAAGATTAATAACTTGCTTTGGAAGGATTTACAATTTAGCAGATTTACTTGGAATTTAAATTTGATGGCCCCTACTGGATTAGAAAACACCAGTCTGTCAACACCTAGGGGAAGCGTTGTGTGATTTTTATCCAGAATCACTAATCTAGAGTGGGAGCACACAATAATAAATTAGGAGATAATGCAGAAAATAGCTAAGATACGTTTTTGAAAGGATTGGTGAGATATAGTTTAAGCTTGTGTACCATGGATCCTCATTTGGAAGAAAGGCAATGAGTCCAGAAAGGACTAATGAATTTGGCTATAAATATTGGATCAAATATTTGGAGATTCCAATGAATTCATTGAATAAAAGTGCAGTGAAAGTTGTAGAAGAAGCAGCTAATTGTGTTCCCAAAATTATTCCATCGTTCTTCCTTTCGAAATAGAGCATTCCAATTTTGGGCTGTACACAAGATTGCTCAGCTAAGGTTACATTTCCCATGTTGTAGATGATATTGACTGAATGTTTATGCCCTTTCAGAATTTGTATGTTGAAACCTAATCCCCAATGTAATGGCATTTGGAGTTGGAGCCTTCAGAAAGTGCTTAAGTAATGAGGATGGGGTCTTCATGAATGGTGTTAGTACCCTTATAAAAGAGATCCTAGAGAGCTACCTAGCCCCTTTCACTATGTGAGAATCCAGCAAGAAGACAATTGTCTATGAACCAGGAAGTAGATTCTCATCATACACCAAATCTAGTGGCATCTTAATCTTGGACTTCCCAGCCTACGGAATTATAATAAATAAATTTATTTTGTTTATAAGCCACCCAATATATGGCATTTTGTTAGAGCAACTCAAATACACTCTGTCACCAACTTTAGCCAATAGGATAAGGGTGTAAGAAATATGTGCAACTTTTGGGCTACTTTTTTTAGTAAGAAAAGCTGCTCGTCATTCATTCTTTCTCTTCTTTCCAAGTGCTGGAAAGTACATATAATAGTAAAACAGCTTCAAATTTGTGAACAAATCTAAATGGTAGTAGAATTACAAGATAGAAGAAATTTAGGTCACTTAATGACCTTGTAGAAGAGAGCCATCTGCCACCCTGGACCAACCACTTCTGAATTGTTACATGAAGAAGGGTCCTTGGATTTGGTCTATCTGGTTCAACAGCCTAACCTGCAATAGATGTGGGTGGAATAATGATGTGTGCTCCAGAAGAATAGGAGTTAAAATCAGAGATTAGAATATTAGATTTTGTGACTGCAGACATGTCGTTCTGGGGAACAAATGGAGGGGATCATGGGAGTTGGTTGCTGAAAGAAAGTGAAAATAGAATAAAAGGTAGAAAAAAATCTGAATTTAGCAAATTGGGTTAACAAATCTCTATAGTTATTAAAATAACCTAGATTAGAACAGGACTGAGGATGGTAAAACAAAAATGATTAACCATGTGACAGAGTTCTCAATGGCTGTAGAAAAACCTTGAACATAATAGATAATAAATAACGAGGACATGGAGAAAAGTAGGTTGCTAACAGTTGATTGGCGTAAGCCCCCAGGTCCCAGGATATTTTTCCCAAGTATGGTTGAATAACATTATAGAAGTAGTATACAGGCTACTGGCGATTCTATTCCAGATGCTATCATTAACTTGGCAAATTGTTTACTATCTGAAGATCAAAGGACTCTCACCTGTAAATGGGAAAAATTGAATTTGATTACACCTAGTTTGCTTGCAGCACTAATATTCCATGATTTTAACTTAGAATTAAATCCAAATTCTCTAATACTAAAACAGGCAATCTGCTACTTGCTTTAAAACCATGTCACTGAACCTTTAATGGAACATAAACCCAGGGCTAGTGCCTCTTGGGGAGAGTGATGAAATGCTACATAAACAAGTCACTTCCCTTCTCTCCCCAGCAGAGATGCTAAACTTCAAATTTGTTCCCTCTGTATCTGTGAGCTGTGATTCACAGCTGTGGGAGCTGATTAGCAATTACCATGATCTGCAGGAAAATCTAAGCCCGAAATGAGATGAGGCCTATGGGAGGATGGAGGCTCACGCCAGTCAGGCAATGTCTTGGGTGACCTCTTTCTGACCGGTGCTGTTTTTTTATCCAGCTGCTGGTGGAGAGTGGTTGCTTATACAATAGCATTTCCCTTTTCTTCAGCTATTTGGATGTTTCCTCTATAATTAGTTTGTTTCTTTTGATTTCTATAATATTCAATTTAAGTAGATTGTTTCAGATCATGTGTATGTGTTTACATACATACATACACATACCTATAGACAACATCATATTATTACTTTTCCAAATTTTCAAATAATCCAATCACGATTTTGATAGTTGATTGCATGAGCAAGATGATGTTCTAGTACTCTGCAAATGAGTCCAAAGCCTTTTATTTTGGCTTATTTTACTTTTGGAAATGATATTTTGCATCTTTCTAACACCCTAAGATTCTTACTGGGGTTGACCCAGCTAACGTTAGGGTAGGTCTCTTGCCATACATCCAGTCCACCATTCATCTATTTTTCTTCCTTTTCCAACAACAGAAAACAGCAGCACAGGACAGCGGTGAAATCAATCATTAAGGTAAAGATATAGATTCTACTGGATTGAGTTTGTCTTTAATAACCATGGAATAGGATTACCTCCAGTGCATTTTCTTTTCTATATCTGACTCTTAGTAAAGAGATCCTGGGGCGTAGGTGGGGGGGTCACTATTTCTTAGGAACCATTGTGAAAACCCTGAAGCTAGATTCCCTTCCCACCAGACCTTCCTGGTTCTTTCATTAGTTCCAAATAGCCACATGAAGGTCTACAAGTTGACCTTTAAATCTTCAATTTGAAAAAAAAATAAGGTTAATTAGGAGAGAAAGGTTGATTATTGGTTATTGTTCTGCAGCTGGTGCTATCTTCCTTGTTTTAAGTGTTGATTTTCTATTAAAGCGGGAGGTGTTAGTTGTGAAACTAATATTAACATCCTCTAACCTACCATATTAGTCCACTTCTAATCTGTCATCTCTGGGTTGTTTTTGGTGTGGTTTTTTTTTTTTTTAGCCTCTGAACAGATTATTGTAGCACTTATTACAAAGATAAATTAATTATTTCTGTTTATTTCTTAAAAGTAAGACCTGCTAGGTTGCAACCTACATCAGTGCCAAGGACATATTTGTATTTTCAACACTACTGTGGCTTACAATTCCTATATACTCAAATAATTTAGTGAATGAATGTAAATAGCATTATATGGAGTAATATTTTTCAGAAACTTTTTTTAAGTGTTCATTCCTCAGGGTACATAGTTTCTGGAAGGTCCTGCATGAGTGTTAAGCCTTAAAAATATCAATAGTCAATTGTGCTTATTAGGTAAGATTTGAACAAGAATCACACTTATCCTTATCCTGATTCATTGTTACAATGCTCTTAACTGCACTGGTAATTTTCTTTCGTTCTTTCTTTTCTATTGTTGACACTATTACAGATGTCCCCTATATTCTCCCTTTGTCCCCCTCTACCCAACCTCCCCACATCAAGCATTCACCACACTGTTGTCTGTGTCCGTGGGCTATGCATATATGCACTGGTAATTTTCAAAGTATCAGGAAAGCACCTACAACACAATGCACACACATTCAGAATGCAGTATCATCTTTCCTTTTTTCCTAACCTCAGTTGGCACTCCAGGGTCATTTCTGTTAACATCAATTATCCCTACATTTTAAATGTGTGGAAGTACAGTTAGGAAATTTATGGTTAACATCTCACCGTGTAAAACAGGCTTTACTATAAAATGTAATATTCAAGTGTCACTGAGCATAATCAGTCATATATCTCTTTCATGTCCCACTCTGTATTAGCAATCTCTAAATATGTATTGCTGCTTTTCCCCTCTGAATTACTGTATTGATAGCTAGTCAGATGTGCTAAATGGATAGGTGTGATTCAAGCAGACTTCATTGTAAGCTCTATAACACTTTTTTTCTAAACCATGATATAAATGCCAATGTTTCTTCCTATTACATTTTCTTACCTTCATTGAATTCTCTCATGTACATATGAAATACTATAATTTCTGTATGTTTCAAATAAAATCTGGAATGAAGGATTACATGAATCTCACAGGACTTTTCTACTAAGTATTCAAACTCAAATAAATCATGTACCCAAGCCAAACCTTTAGCCATGCCACTATCATTTAAAGAACAAACATCCAAAGAATAGATCATTCATTCTATTTTGGCATGATTGTTTCTATTATAAAACTATTTTTAGCCCTAACCGGTTTGGCTCAGTGGATAGAGCGTCGGCCTGTGGACTCAAGGGTCCCAGTTTCTATTCCGGTCAAGGGCATGTACCTTGGTTGCGGGCACATACCCATTAGGGAGTGTGTGGGAGGCAGCTGATTGATGTTTCTGTCTCATCGATGTTTCTAACTCTCTCTCCATCTACCTTCCTCTCTGTAAAAAATCAATAAAATATATTTTTTAAAAACTATTTTTATTTTTAGGTTCATACTTTGATGAAATATAATTGTTCTAGATTAAAATTTTCATAACTGTAGGCTTTCTTGCTTGCAGTCCTAGTAAATTGTAGACAGCATGATTCTGTAAACATGGATACCTCATTCCAACAAATTCATATTTTATTCATTTGACCATTTAAATATATATTTTTATTGATTTCAGAGAGGAAGGAAGAGGGAGAGAGAGCGGGAAACATCAATGATGAGAGAGAATCATTGATCAGCTGCCTCCTGCACACCCCTTACTGGGGGTCAAGACCACAACCCAGTTATGTGCCTTGGCCTGGAATCAAACCGTGACCTACTGGTACTTAGGTCAAAGCTCAACCACTGAGCAATGCCAGCTGGGCTCATTTGACCATTAATACTTACTTATTTTACCTGAAAGTTTGTTCAAAACTAAATTTTTATTGGCATTATTTCATTTATTCCTGATATCTAAACTGACATATATCTCTTAGATGTTCCCTTTCTCTCACATTTATATTACCTTGGTATACTTATGCTTAAAAACTGCCAAGTACTGCCTCTTATAAGAACTCTAGGACCCTCCATAATATAGTTTCATCTATACTCATTGCCAACCTATTTCAGCTTCTCTATACCACACAACTTCTGTTTTAGTTGATTTTTAGTTATTTTTCTAACTCCACATACATTGGCTTAACATAACCCAACCCTTAATAGCTCTGCTTCTAACTCATCTTTAAAGCCAAGTTACCCTTAAAGCTAAGAGATCTTCTATCTACCCTTCCAGATCCACTCTCCACACTTTTCACCATTACCTCTGCCCAGATGGCTGATGGACTATATTAAAAGGCACCTTTGACCTCAAGCTGTCAGTGGAATTTGGCCAAAGGGGAGCCTTGGCAGAGATGGGAGGGGAAGAGAAAGGAGAGTGAGGTTGTGGTGTTTACTGTACTCATCCATTCCTGTAAGGTGATCTTGATCTGGTTACACCTCTCAATCAAAGGCAGCCCTTATCACTCCTTCCCTCTATGTTCCAGAAATTACTCCATTTCTTAGCCTCTGAAGATAGTAATGGTTATTTGCCCTGTGGTAATATGCTATCCCTGTGGCTACCACATATCCTGAATGCATCTTTGTCAATGGTCCCTTTATTAAACCTTCCAGAAATTATATGTTTCCTGGTAGGATACTGATTGACATATATCTCTTCCAAACTACTTTCCTAGGAAGCCTTAACCAATAACCCCCATTCACTTTCAGGTGATAACATATATTTTTATCACTCTGTGGTGGCTTTAAAATATGCCCACAAATTCTCTGATACTCCTCTCTTCAAAGAATGGAGCCTAATTTCCTTCTCCTGTAGGCTGTAGAAAGTGACAGAAGTGTTGTCATCATATGACTTGCTTATCTATATATATCAAAGGCTAAGCGACCATCCGACCATCCGACTGGCCAGTATGTATGACATGCACTGGCCACCAGGGGGCAGATGCTCAACACAGGAGCTGCTGAGCTGTGGTGACTTGGCAGTGGCAGTATTCAGGTGACACACCCAGGAACCAGAGAGAAGGAAGTCCGATTCCGGGGTGCATCACCCGAGAACCTCCCTCTCGCACACTGGGACCCCTCGGAGGATGTTGGACTGCCAGTTGCAGCTGGCTGGGGAGGGGCCTTGGAAAGTTGGCTCCAGGGCATGTCCGGCCCATCTCACCCAGTCCCGCCCTGCTGGCCACCTTCTAATTAATTTCCTTTCAATGTGCACTGGGGCACTAGTTAAGATAGAAAAGGCATTGGGACTTCCTCTTTCTCTCTCTCTCTCTTGGATCCCTCACTCTAAGGAAGCCAGTTGCCAGTTGACACTCAAGCAGCCCTAGATAGAGGCCTACATGGCAAGGAACTGCCAGTAGCCATAAGTGAGCAAAGTAGATCTTCCAGCCAGAGTCAAGCCTTCAAATGACTGAAGCTATGATTGACAACTTGACTCAACTTCATGAGAGACCCTGTACCAGAACCACCTAGCTAAGCTGCTCTCAAGTTTTTGATCCACAGAGACTGATGATATTTGTTCCTTTAAGCTGCTACCCAGCCATTTTGGTTCAGAGGTCACTGGTTCAATTGCAGTCAGGACACATGTCTGGGTTGCAGGCTTGATCCCCAGTAGGTGCATGCAGGAGGCAGCCAATCAATATTTTTCTCTCATCAGTGTTTCTATCTCTCTATCCCTCTCCCTCTCTCTCTAAAATAAATAAAAACATATTTAAAAAATAAGCTGCTAAGTTTGGGGAGATAATTTGTTGTATAGCAAATTTGTTGTGTAGATAACTAATACTAATAAATATCTTATATAGCAAGACAGACACCCCATTTAAAGAGGTTTAGGCCACACAGGTGTAATGCAAATTCAATATTGGATAACCTAGAAGTCTTTGACTTCAACTATCTTACTTTTTTCCCTAGTGACTAATCTTTGAATATTTTTCAACAACCATGCCTTTGAATTCTTCCGTAATTTTGCTTTTTGTATATTTTAGTGACCTTCTTGGTCACTACGACCAAGTTATGCTCCACAATTTTGCCTCTTGGACTAGAGACTAAACCTAAGCCTCACTTACTACTTCTCTGGTCCTGACCATAAAAAGATTTTTACTACCAATCTTTTGTCACAAAGGGATAGCAGCCTCATATTCCAATTATATTTATATTACTACATTATTTAAGACTTAAAGAAGTGGTATATTCCTTGTTTTCCTTTTATTGCAAAGGGGAAAGCCATAGTCTCATGCTTCTATATTCTATTACTTTCAGTTCTGTTGAATATGTAGTATAAAATAAATGCCTATAAATGTGGATACCTCATGACATTTAGGTTTAATAAATACTCTTTTATTTCTTGCTTCATTTTTCTTCTGCTGCTACCACTATTCCACTAAACCCAAAACCTCTATATCTTGTTTGAGTTAGAAAATATTTACTTTTCCCTGGGCTCCTCTGCCATCCCCTCCTGCAAAGTATTATATATTCTGTATAGATGTTAAACCTTTAGAGTGTTTTTCTTTTTTACTTGTTTTAGTTTATAGGAATTGGCTGGTCAAATGTATCACCTTCATCCATAACCCCTAAAGCAATTACATAAAAAACATTGCTGCTGTTTGCTTGATTCAACTTGGACATAAATGAAGATGGCTATATCTTCATGTTTCTGGGTTGGCTACTGGATAAATAAGAACATATGTGGCATGCCCAGAGTAAATGGATGACTTACTCTCCCAGATAACTTAATTTGGCAAAAAGAAAACTGGGTTTCCTGGCTTTTTTTCCTTTTGTCCAATAAAAATAAGCCTTTGAGACAGCTTTTCTCCCATTGACACTTCATTAACTGCCAATATTGTTGGAGCTACCCTGTTATAAATATGTAAAGTGTGATATATGCAGGCCTATTTTGCATAGTGTGCCTGTGTTCCCAGCTGCCTGCTATTTTTGTTCAAGTCAAACATGTTTGATGTGCATGTTTTGTTGTTTTTGTTTGACTTCTGTGATACTGAATAATTAAAAACAGTTTATAAAAATCACTAGATATCCAAATGTTGCTAAAATATGTCCAAAATCTAACCTTCTGTGTTTGGATATAAATTTAGTTGCCAATATGGCAGTAACATAATAAGTTGTGTTTAATTAAATTCTTCACACTTATAGGATTTAAATCATACCTAAATCATATGTGCATATGAGCTCCAGAATGTAAGAGCATGTATAGTTAAGTTATATAATGCCAGAGCAGAATGAAATTTAGAGATATTTCAGTTCAACTCTTCTTCATTCCCTTAATAAACAAGTTGAAACAAAGGCATATTAGGGCATTTGTTTATGGCCACACAGCCAATTGAGTGATGAACTACACAGAACCAGATTTCTAGTGATTCTTCATTCAGAGTTGCTGTTTTCCTCTACAAAAATCAGAAGAAGTGGCAGTTGTGTCATCTAGAATACACAAGCAGGAGTGCCTTATTCTCCATGTCCTGAGATTTGAAGTCCTGTCTAGATAGGTCAGCCTTGCTCTACCCATGCCCAGGAAAAATTAAGTTCTTAGAGCAGAATCTCACTAAATCAAAGTTACCTAACATTAAAGTAATCACAAGGATGATCATTTAAAATTTAACAATGAGAAATAGAAAATTCTGTGCATCATTTATATCCTCATTATCATCATAGCCAAGCTGCATAGAAAGTGAGATATGCATCCCTTTATTCATTAGCCATGAGGAATGATCAAAGATTTCAAGAATTTATTTTTATGTAATCAGAAAGTTTCCCTTTATGCTCAAAAGATAAAAACTCAAAAAGTCTACAGGGGCTGGCAGTTAAGTTGGTGAACAGCTGGGTGCAATATCACAGGAATGGTGAAGATTCTGGTAAAATAGAATATAAATATCCTATTTAAAGGGAGCAGCTGCTATTCATCTCCAGTCAGTAGCTACCATCTACAAATTTAAACCTAATCCCCTAAAAAAACTTACTCTATTTAGAGAGGAAGTAAGATAAGCTCCAAACTAGTTTTCCAATTTTTATATATTTGCAAATATTTATGAACACTTACTTTAATTGCATAAAGAATTTTTGATTTGAATTTGGCCTCTGGGTCATCAGTTTACAGCCTTTCCAATGCAGACACACATATGAAATCAAATCATAACCAGATGTTTGCTTGCCTATAACAATGTCAAAATAAGAGGAGTTATGATTATTTAATGTCCCCAGTCTATTATAGTCACATGTAGGGTTTCCATCAGGGATTAATACTGCAAATGAGGATCAGAAATACTGAAAATTCACTCCCTCTATTTCTTGTATCTATGCCCAAAAAAGGATGGTCTTGTCATCATCCCAGAAATACTCCTGCTCCAGTAGTTGAGAATTCTTTGCTCTTTCATTGGGCATATAGCTGTGTCCAATTTCACATCAACAATTCCTCTTTTATTTCTGTGCTTCCAGGATGATTAACTCCCATTTGATTTTTAAAAATCTCCTCTATAAATATTTTATTTTAATAGATTCTTTCTTGTTAATATAAAGTTGGTTAACAGTCCCGTTTCCATCAGGTGAATTTGAATTTACTTGGTCAGATCCTTCCTGTGTTGATCTTATATTTAACTTTGATTGTGTAATGTTATCTTCCTTGTGTTCAAGTTATTGGAATTCAACTGAATGTGGCCTCCAATTCTGACTATAGTAACACTAGCTAGTGGAATAGTATCTTCAAGGTCATGGAGTGACATATAACTTTCAAATACTAAAGAAAAAGTACTAGAGGAAAACTCGCCATCTTGCAAGGAAAGGAGGGTTTTATTGGAGGCCTGACTGTCCGCGACAACGGCGAACACTGAACAGCTGTGAGCACCCGAACACCGGCCCCCAATCTGTGCAAACACACGGATTCAAAGGAACTCTTCACTGCACCAAGAAAAGGTCAGATTTCGTGGGGATAAGGAGAGAGAGAACTATATAACCAGACATCCGGAAAAGAGAGACCATGGGGAGACAAAGAAACAGCCCCCATAGGAAAGAAAAGCAGGCATCACCAGAAGAGGAAGTAAACGAATACGAGGCAAGCAACCTATCAGAGAAAGAATTCAGAGAAATGCTCATAAGGTGGCTGAAAAGAATGGAAGACAAATTCGACAATATGAGTAAGAACCAAGAGGAAATGAAGAAGAACCAAGAAAAAATGAGAAATGACATCGCTGCTGTAAAGAACTCAATAGAAAGCATCAAGAGTAGACTAGAAGAAGCAGAGGACTGCATAAGTGAGCTAGAAGACAAGATGGAAAAAAATACCCAAATACAACAGCTTCTAGAAAAAAAAATTAGAAAGCATGAGGAGAGCCTAAGGGAACTTCGGGACAACACGAAACAAAACAACATCCGAATAATAGGGGTACCAGAAGGAATGGAAACTGAGCAAGGAATAGAAAACCTGTTTGAAGAAATAATAACAGAAAACATCCCTGATATAGGGAAGAAAAAACCCACACAAATCCAAGAAGCTTACAGAGTCCCAAGCAAAATGAACCCCAAAAGACTGACGTCAAGGCACATTATAATTAAATTGGCAAACACCAACGACAAAATAAGAATCTTAGAAGCGGCCAGAGAGAGACAGAAAGTTACCTACAAAGGACCCCCATCAGACTAGCAACTGATATCTCAACAGAAACCCATCAGGCCAGAAGGGAATGGAATGAAATGTACAAAGTCATGCAAAGGAAGGGTCTGAATCCAAGAATACTATACCCAGCAAGGCTATCAATCAAAATTGAAGGTGAAATCAGGAGCTTCACAGACAAAAAAGGACTAAGGGAGTTTATCACCACCAAACCAGCAATGCAAGAAATGCTAAAGGATCTGCTGTAAAAAAACAAGAAAAAAAAATAAATAGGAAGCAAAGAAGGAACACAGGGGTATAGAATAAAAGTGGTGACAAATAAGTACCTATCAATAATAACTTTAAATGTAAATGGATTGAATGCCCCAATCAAAAGACACAGGGTAACTGATTGGATAAGAAAACAAAACCCATATATCTGCTGTCTACAGGAAACACACCTCAGAAAAAAAGACGCATACAGATTGAGAATGAAGGGATGGAAAAAGGTTTTCCAGGCAAATGGAAATGAAAAAAAAGCTGGGGTAGCAATACTTATATCCGACAAATTAGATCTCAAAGTGAAGGACATAACAAGAGATAATGAAGGCCAATTCATAATACTAAAGGGAGTAATCCAACAAGAAGAAATAACTCTTGTAAACATATACGCACCCAACACAGGAGCACCCAAATACATAAAAAAATTCCTGGAAGATATCAAAGGAGACATTGACAGCAATACAATCATAGTAGGAGACTTTAATACCCCACTATCACCACTGGACAAATCCTCTAAACAAAAAATCAGCAAAGAAACAGCAATCCTAAATGACTCACTAGACCAGATGGAATTAATTGACATCTTCAGAACATTTCACCCCAAAGCCACAGAATATACATTCTTCTCAAGTGCACATGGGTCATTTTCAAAGATAGACCATATGTTAGGACATAGGCAAAGTCTCTTCAAATTTAAGAAGATGGAAATCATATCAAGTATCTTCTCAGATCACAGCGGCATAAAACTGGAAATCAACTACAATAAAAACAATCCAAAGAAATCAAACACATGGAGACTAAACAGCATGCTATTAAACAATGAGTGGGTTACCAAAGACATCAAAGAAGAAATAAAAAACATCATGGCAACAAATGACAATGAAAACACAACAATCCAAAATCTATGGGACACAGCGAAAGCAGTCCTGAGAGAGAAGTTCATGGCTCTTCAAGCCTACTGCAAAAAAAAAAACAAGAAACAATGGTAATAAATTACCTAAACCAACAACTCAAAGAGTTAGAGAGAGAGCAACAAGAAAAGCCCAGTGTAAGCAGAAGGAAGGAAATAACAAAGATCGGAGCGGAGATAAATGACATAGAGACCAAAGAAACAATACAAAAGATCAACAAAACCAAGAGTTGGTTCTTTGAAAGGATAAACTGGATTGATGAACCTCTAGCCAGGCTCACCAAGAAGCAAAGAGAGAGGACACAAATAAACAAAATCAGAAATGAAAGTGGTGAAATAACAACAGACCCCGCCGAAATACAAAGGATTGTTACAAAATACTACGAACAACTCTATTCCAACAAACTGGACAAGCTGGAGGAAATGGACATATTCCTAGAAAAATATAACCTTCCAAAACTCAATCAGGAATAATCTAAACAGCTCAACAGGCCAGTAACTATGGAAGAAATTGAAGCAGTCATCAAAAAGCTTCTGGCAAACAAAAGCCTGGGGCCAGATGGCATCACAGGAGAATTTTACCAAACATTCAAGGAATAACTAAAACCTATCCTCCTCAGACTATTCCAAAAAATTCAAGAGGAAGGAACACTTCCAGGCTCCTTCTATGAAGCCAGCATCACCCTAATACCAAAACCAGATAAAGACAACACAATGAAAGAGAATTACAGACCAATATCCCTCATGAACATAGATGCCAAAATCCTCAACAAAATTCTAGCAAATCGGATCCAGCAGTACATCAGAAAGATCATACACCATGACCAAGTAGGATTTATCCCAGGAATGCAAGGATGGTACAATATCCACAAATCGATAAACGTGATACATCACATAAACAAATTGAGAGAAAAAAATCACATAGTCATATCAATAGAGGCAAAAAAAGCATTTGACAAAATCCAACACCCTTTCTTGATAAAAACTCTCAACAAGGTGGGAATAGAAGGATCATACCTCAACATAATAAAAGCGATGTATGATAAACCCACAGCAAACATCATACTCAATGGGCAAAAACTAAAACCATTTCCCCTAAGAACAGGAACAAGACAGGGATGCCCACTCTCACCACTCCTGTTTGACATAGTACTGGAAGTATTAGTCATTGCAATTAGACAAGAAGAAGAAATAAAAGGCATCCAAATTGGAAAAGAAGAAGTAAAACTGTCCTTATTTGCAGATGACATGATATTGTACATAAAAAACCCAAAAGACTCCATCAAAAAACTAATAGACTTAATAAATGAATTCGGCAATGTAGCAGGATACAAAATTAACGCCAAGAAATCTATGGCATTTCTATACACCAATAGTGAACTTACAGAAAGAGAGACTAAAAAAGCAATCCCATTTACCATCACACCAAAAAAACTAAAATACCTAGGAATAAACTTAACTAAGGAGGTAAAAGACCTATACACGGAAAACTACAGAACACTGAAAAAAGAGATAGAGGAAGACGTAAACAGATGGAAGAACATACCATGTTCATGGATTGGTAGAATCAACATCATTAAAATGTCCATACTACCCAAAGCAATCTACAGATTCAATGCACTCCCCATCAAAATACCAACAGCATATTTCACAGACCTAGAAAGAACTCTTCAAAAATTCATCTGGAATAAAAAAAGACCCCGAATAGCCACAGCAATCCTGAGAAAGAAGAATAAAGTAGGAGGGATCTCAATACCAGACCTCAAAATGTATTACAAAGCCACAGTTCTCAAAACAGCCTGGTACTGGCACAAGAACAGACATATAGATCAATGGAACAGAATAGAGAATCCAGATATCAACCCAAACCACTATGCTCAATTAATATTTGACAAAGGAGGCATGAACATACAATGGAGTCAAGACAGTCTTTTCAATAAATGGTGTTGGGAAAATTGGACTGATACATGCAAAAAAATGAAAGTAGACCACCAACTTACACCATACACAAAAATCAACTCAAAATGGATACAGGACTTAAACATAAGACGGGAAACCATAAAAATTCTAGAGGAATCCACAGGCAACAAAATCTCAGACATATGCCAAAATAACTTCTTCACTGACATTGCCCCTAGGGCAATGGAAGCTAAAGAGAAAATTAACAAATGGGACTACATCAAAATAAAAAGCTTTTGCACAGCAAAAGAAACCATCAACAAAACAACAAGAAAGCCCACTGTATGGGAGAACATATTTGCAAATGCTATCACTGATAAAGGTTTAATCTTCAACATCTACAGGCAGCTTATGCAACTTAATAAAAGGAAGATAAATAATCTAATAAAAAAATGGGCAACGGACCTAAATAGAATCTTTTCGAAAGAAGACAGAAGGAAGGCCAAGAGACACATGAAAACATGCTCAAAGTCACTAATTATCCGAGAGATGCAAATCAAAACAACAATGCGGTACCATCTCACACCTGTCAGAATGGCTATCATCAACAAATCAACAAACGACAAGTGTTGGCGAGGATGCGGAGAAAAAAGAACCCTCGTGCACTGCTGGTGGGAATGCAGACTGGTGCAGCCACTGTGGAGAACAGTATGGAGTTTCCTCAAAAAACTGAAAATGGAACTCCCATTTGACCCAGTAATCCCACTCCTGGGAATATACCCAAAGAAACTAGAAACACCAATCAGAAAGGATATATGCACCCCTATGTTCATAGCAGCACAATTTACAATAGCTAAGATTTGGAAACAACCTAGGTGCCCGTCAGCAGATGACTGGATCAGAAAACTGTGGTACATCTACACAATGGAATACTATGCTGCCATAAAAAAGAAGGAATTCTCATCATTTGCAGCAACCTGGATGGAATTGGAGAACATTATGCTAAGCGAAATAAGCCAGTCAGTGAAAGAAAAATACCACATGATCTCACTCATTTATGGATAATGAACATTATAAACTGATGAACAAAGAGATAGATACAGAGACAGTAAAGCATCAAACAGACTATCAAATTACAGGAAGGTTAGGGAGAGGTGGGGGAGATAAGAGATCAATCGAAGGACTTGTATGCATGCATATAAGCATAACCAATGGACACAAAACTCTGGGGGGAGAGGGGTGTGGGGTGGGGGGGACAATGGTAAGATATGTACACATATAATACCTAAATTTAAAAAAAAGTGGAAAAAAAATAATAGGTTAACAAATAATTTTTGTCTAAAGAAGGTGGCATTTACATACAATACCCTGTGTTCTCTCTTCAGGGTCCTGATGCATGCTAGCAGCCTGCTATTATTGTACAGAAGTAGTTGAGAAGATCTTTGTATTGTCTTTGACAATCAGGGTACACTGAAACTGATTATCAGACACTCGGGTTAAACCCTCACTTCTTCCTCATTTTTGACACATTACAAGTGCAATACACAGGGGTAGCAACGCATTGAATTTTCACAAAGAATAACTTGTGTTCCTCATGGGATCTTGAGCTGATGGGGTCATGAGTGTGGCCCTATACTATTAGCCAGTTCTTTGAAGATAGTGGCAATGCTATCTGAACATTCTCCTTGCTTAACATCCCTACGTAATCAGTGAGCTTGTCATGGGGGCCACTTTCTAGACAGTAGTTTCAAGTTTGTCATCAGTGTTTTTAGAGGAGTTGGGAGTCAGATTGGCAGGTGATATCTTAGTTGCACTTTAGTAAAGCTCCAAAAATATTGTATATGTGATCAGCTTGTATTAGCCATGATTATTCCTTCTCAGTACTTAAGACTTATAGCCATCCCCCTTTTATACTTAACCTGTACATTGTACTTAGAAGCAGTATAATATAGTAGTAAAGTGTATGATTCTAGAATAAGGCTTACTTCACACCTTATTCTGCCACCTAGAAGACTGTGCCTCAATTTCCTCATTAGAAAAATAGGGATTAACATAGGACCTATTAAATAAGTAACTATTTAATAAGTTATTTCCTGACACTTAGGGAACTACCTGGTACATGATAAATATTATTTAAATTTTATTTTTATTACCTACATTGCCTTCTATATGTCTATGCCTTTAGGATTTTTTCCTGATCATTCTGTCCCATTGTCTCCATAATTTCATATAAATCTGTCAAGCAGATGCCCCAATTTCTGATTTGAAAAATATGTTCCATCATAAATTAAAGAAAACATATTTCTGAAACAGTACCACTGTTCCATTTTCCTAAGCTTAAAGGCTCGTGCAGAGTTCCCCAGCAAGAAATATCTCCTGATGTCTACTAGGCCCTAGCATTTCACTCTTTTTCTGTGTCTTGGCCCATAGAGGGCTAATTTCTTTAGGCACTTTAGCTCAAATTCAAGTCTCAAACATTAAACAATGAGTATGTTTTCTTAAAAGTCACAAAAGGATATTCAGAAAGTTGATCCAAGTTCCTTTGCTTCTAGATCATGTACTCTCCTCAAATTAATGAGGCTTTTTAAACTCCACTGTCATTTTCATTTTGGCTCTGCTCAGAATAGCTAGACTTCTGATCATTAAAAATAATTTTCAGAAATACTCTATTGTAGCAGAGATCATTGTTTCTTTAATATAATAAACTGGTCTATCCAGCAAGTCAAAGGAGATTTATTGCTTTTCACATATTGCTTTCATTATTCAAAATATTGAAAGAAGATATAAGCCTTGTTATAGAGAATAAATCACATTTTGAGGCTATTTATCCATTGCTGTGTAATAAATCACCTCTAAATGTAGTGGCTTATAATAACAGCAATGTTAGTATCACTCACGTTTCTGTAGGTTGACTAGATGGTTCTTCTGTTCCATTGGGTATTGGTCTGCAGTTGTCTGGCAGCTCACCACATTGGAACATCCAAGACGGTTCACGCTCAGGCTGGCAGTTGGTACTGACTGTCCACTGGGAATTTATTTTGGGCTATAGACCAAAGCACCTCAGATAGCAAGCGGCTGATAGATTTTCAGAAGGAACATCACAAGAGTGAGTGTTTCAAGAGGACAGGAATGACAACTATCCATCCTTTTAAGTCCTGGACTCACAAGTACTAAAACATTCTATTGATCAGATGGTCACCAAAACAGCTCACTTTCAAAGACAGGGGGTATACAAACGGTCCCTAACTTACAATGGTTCAACTTACTATTTTTTACTTTATGATGGTGTAAAAGTAATATGCATTCAGCAAAAACTGTACTTGGAATTTTGATCTTTTACTGGGCTAGAAATATGCATTGCAGTACTCTCTCATGATGCTGGCCAGTGGCAGTCAGCCACGGCTTCCAGTCAGCCACACAATCAGGAAGATAAACAACCGATACTCTACAGTGCACTGTATTGTCAGCATTGTGGGGTGTTGTGTTTTCTGTTTTTGCATTCCATCATGTCTACCAAATACCTCTCTGTGTTTCCTGCTTCTGGTGAAAAGAAGAAGAGGTAGGCAATTACTCTTGAGAATGAAACTCAAGATAATTGTCTAACTGTAGGCCAATATAAGTATTCTGAGCACACTACCATAGACTAGATGAAGCTATGCTGGTTGGTAGATTAGGTGTATTAAATATATTTTTTATTTATATTTTCAATTTAAGATGAATATAGCTGGACATAATCCCATTGTAAGTTGAGGCACAGCTGTAAGGAGTGGCATACAGTGTAGGAGTGGAGGAAGTGCAGGGGCCATCTTTGAAGACTGGTTACCATGACAACCAAAGCCCTCCTCTTCCTCACAAATTGCTTCTGTCTGTTGATGGCCAACAAATAGAATTAGAATGAATAAAGTAGTTCAAAAGACAAAAAAATATGAATAATGTCTCTAAATTTTATTAAAACAGACTAGAAAGAAATATGATCTTGTACTCAGAGCATTGGAGTTCTAATCCAGGCTCTATTATTTATAAGCTAATGTGACCTAGAACAATTCACCTAAACTAAATATCTCAAATTATTCTCTTACAAGATTAGACTGAGAGAAAACAGGCAAGGAACAAACCCTGATATGGATAATAAAATCACTGATAAATGGCCAACATGTTCCTTTCAAAGAGAAAACCATTAATCAGACTTTGGAAAATAAACTGTCTCAATATAGTCTCAGTATACTATCAGGCTCCTCTGATAGTTGTCATAACCACAAAACACAAAAGCCACATGGTTGAGTTAGTTCCCACATAAGGTCAAAGACAAAAAGCAAAATTCACCAGAATGTACTGAGAAACTGGGATGCAGGCATAGGTCAGACAACAGGAAAAGCTGAAGAGATCATATTGTTCTGGTCTCTCTGCTTCCTTATCTAGATTTTCTTAATTAATTAAGCAATTCTAAATTAAAATTTTTTCAACCCTAGATCTACACCAAAACTGACTATGGAACTTCAAAAAGCCTAAGTTCACATTGTATATATCATTCCTCCTATCTGGAGCACAGTTTTCTCCTGGTTAGTTCCACTTTATCCATTAAGTCTTATCTCAGAAGTCACCTCCTCCCAAAGGAATTCCCAGAGACCCCTTGGTTAGATTCTGTATCTCTCCTTTATGTTCCCACAGATGTAATATGTTCTATTTTATTTTTGCTCCCCTTCAGTATATTGTGAAGCTAATGAATTCCTAAGGCCTAGCACAGTATCACCATCTTCCACCACCAAAATAGATAATAGATGGATAATAGATGATAGATAGATACATAGATAGATAGATGATTGACAGATAGAGATATAGATGATAGATAGATAGATAGATAGATAGATAGATAGAAAGAAAGAAAGAAAGAAAGAAAAAGAAAGAAAGAAAGAAAGAAAGAAAGAAGAAAGAAAGAAAGAAAGAAAGAAAGAATAAGGAAGGAGGAAAGAAAAAAGGAAGGAAGGAAGGGAATGGTTCATAAAGAATAAGTAATTCAAATCCGGTAGTCGAATCTGGTACATAAAATTAACATAGTAGTGTAGAGATTGTGTCCTGTTAGCTCTCTCTCTATACTGCAAAGCACAAGAGTCTTCAGTTTGATGCATATTTATCATCAGCATCACGGGGCTTACCTTGTCTTCTCTTGTAATCAGAAAATATACAAATGTGTATGAAATTATTAAACCACAAAAACCATTAAGGCAAAAAGTAGATGTTCAATTACTGTGCTACCACTGGGGTTGGGAAGATGGCAGATGGAACATAAAATAATACAGCAGAAAATGTAACGAACAAGTTGAGTTTTCTAAGCAATAGATCAGATACTTTCAAGAAGCACCCATGCGTGTTCTTTCCTTCCCACCAAAATCCAGTATCAAGGCCAACTTGATGGTGTGCAACTTGGTTTGTTGCACAGAGCCCATTTAGAAAGCTCCTCTTGGTTTAATGCTCTGTTGTCATGATCTTGAAAGTTTTAATAGTTTTTGCACAAAGAACTACCTATTTTCATTTTACACTTTGTCCCACAAAGGATGTGGCTGGTCCTGCCCAGGAGGTTCTGCAAAGCTCCTCACTGTAGAGCAATATGTAAAGGAGATATTTTGTAATAGATGGCTACAGACTACACATTAGCAAAAATGGGAGGAGTGGCTTAAGTGTCTATAATAACAAATGAGAAGAGAATTATTAGATGAATAGAAATACAGAGAAGGTTCTTAGAAATCCTCGTAATCTTAGTATATAATCCTTGTAACTTTAGTAAATTTAAATCAAGGGAGTGACAATGCTAGCATGAAACAGATTAGATTAGCAGGTATTGTCCCAGCATGGAATATACAAGTGGATCAATGTACTATGGCAACAAGGACAGTGAGGAAATTGACATGGATAAAAATTTGAAGGACAATATCCTTAGCAGTAGTGGCAGAGTGTTTTTACAAAGCCTCTGGAAAAATAATTGATAATAAATGTGAAGGAGGGATAAATTTATCTAGGTATCATTTTTAACTGTTTATGCTTAAGTGAACTGCTTAATAATCTGTATATAATTAATTTCATGATGTGAGTTGAGTCATTCTCAATTAATCACTTTCAATGTCTTTGTAAACTACTGAGATAGAAGAACCACTTCCAGAATTGTTAATCACAGGAAAGTAACTAGATATCTATGCTGACATTCTTATTGCTCCGAGGGAACAGATGAGGCAAGAACATGATTTTGAATGATCCTATGAAAACTTACTTGTTCCTGTTTGGGTGAGCTAGCTGCTTATGACATTCACTGGAAAGGAACAGGTGCTCCTAATAATGTCTAATATTTGAGTGCTTTCTGTACATTATTTGTTTCACCCCTTTAAGAACTCTGTGAGGCAGATACTATTTTGATCCTCACATTGTTGATGGGGAAATTGAAGTACAGATGGGTTAGGTTATATCCTCAAGGTCACACAGTTAAACCATATTCTAATCAAGGAGCAGACAGATGGATACATTAAAGAAAATATAATTTATATATGTATGTATATAATTTACATGTAAAGCATAGAGATATACATCCAGATTTTTATCCAGGAGTATGACTCCAGTGCAGTGCTTTGGCACACCGCCTTATGCTGCTGTATGTATTCTTTCACAGGTGAATGTACTTTACCTCAAAAACTCATCATCCTGATTCTCTAACCATATATGAATTAGTTGATTTATTCAAAAGACTATCCCTACTGGGAAACATATATGCATAGCCCATGGACACAGATAATAGTGTGGTGAAGGCCTGGAAGGGTGAGTGTAGGATGAGAAAAAAAACGGGGGGAGGGCATCTGTAATACTTTCAATAATAAAGATAAATTTTAAAAAATAAATAAAAGACTATCATTTCCCCCACTGAATTGGAATATTCATGTGCTGAAAAATAGGCAGCTCAAACTTTACCTCATACCAAATGCAAAGATTAATTTAAAATGGGTCATGACATAAATATAAAATATAACACTTGTCGGGGGGGGGGGGGGAAACTTGATAGTGACCTTGTATTAGGCAAAGATTTTTAAAATAGGAAACAAAAGTCTTTTAACAGATTGTGAACTTTATCAAAATTAAAATATTTTGCTCTTCAAAAGACACTGATAAGAAAATGTAAAGACAAGCCACAAACTAGGAGAAAATATAAACATGCATCTTATAAAGGGCTGTATCTAGAATATATAAAGAACTCTTATAATCAATAAGTAGAAGATAAACAAATAGTCAAAAAATAATGAGTAAAATATTTGAACAGATACTTCACTAAAGAAAATATTTAGATGGTTAGTAGGTGCATGAAGGATGCTCAGCGTTATTAGTAACTGGGAGATTAAAATTAAACTTAAATAAAATACCACTAGGCCCTCACTAGAAGGATTCCATTAAAGCTAACAAATACCATATATAGAATGTTGAAGTCATTTCATCCCTCCATGACACCCGCTGGTGGTGATTGTTTATCCAAGTAACTGCTGCCCAGATAAATGTAGCAAAATCTTAAATGTTTGTGTTCATCTTGATTCATTGTTTGGTACTTGTGGATAAAAATTTGCCTGCTAAGTTTCTTTCATTCAAAAACTAACATTTCAGATGCGAGGAGATCTGAAAGCCCAGATGCGTGTTTCCTGCTTTTTCTAATTCGTCCATGTCCACTTTGATGCAGATGCCAACAGGAGTCTGGACCACCACATATCTTAAAAGCAGAATTTTAGAGAACTGATTGAATCCGGAACCTATTAAGTAAAACACTTTTTCATTTCCTTTTCCAAATGTAGCTTTTTAACATAACGTACATAAATTAGAACATGTTTCAAAGTTCAGCATAGAAAATAATAAATGTAAGAAAAGAATAAAAATTGTGTGGTGCTTTCTGCTTAAAAATGCCTTTATATACATTATCTTTAATGAAACAAAACCATCAGAGGGTCAGTCATGATTGAAGATGAACTTCTCAGAAAATATTTTTTTTCTTTGAATATGGAGCATCTCTAGGAAGTTTCCTAACACTTGACCGACCTGAGACTGCTCAGCACAATATGCACCTCACTGCACAGATGTGTCATTCATCTAAAACCTCCGCACACACCCACTTCTAGGAATATATCCCAAGAAACTAGAAATACCAATCAGAAAGGATATATACACCCCTATGTTCATAGCAGCACAATTTACAATAGGTAAGATTTGGAAACAGCCTAAGTGCCCATCAGCAGATGAGTGAATTAGAAAACCGTGGTACATATACACAATGGAATACCATGCCGCTATAAAAAGGAAGGAACTCCTACCATTTGCAACAGCATGGATGGACCTGGAGAGCATTATGCTAAGCGAAATAAGTCAGTTGGAGAAAGATAAATATCACATGAGCTCACTCATTTGTGGAATATAATGAACAACATAAGCTAAAGAACAAAAACAGAGATCCAGAGACAGAGAATCATCAATCAGACTCTCAAAACTCAGAGGGAAGGCAGGGGAGGGTGGGGGAGGGGGAGAGATCAACCAAAGGACTTGTATGCATGCATATAAGCATAACCAATGGAAACAGACAACAGGGGCGTGAGGGCAGGAGCAGAGGGGGTGGGGGGACAATGAGGAGATAAGAACACATATATAATACCTTAATTAATAAAGAGGGGGGAACCTCCCCACACAGAATGCTAAGAGAAAGACCAGACCTCTGATAGTTAGTGACAGCACACTTAAAAAGGGCTTTTTAAAAATCAACTAAACTCATGTCATTTCCTAATGCAACCAAATTCCTACTGTTTCAAAGCAGCTAATATCTCAAAGTTATACTTTGGCACAACCAAATCTAGAATATACTTTCACTCCACTCCCTGGATTTTTTCCAGAAGAAAAGTCGATTTTCCTGACTAAAAACGAAGTGCCACTTGGCACATAGACACGTACTTTAGGAAAGTCAGCTCCAGGATGAATGAAGTAGGAACTGTTGCCATTGGGGATACACAAAAGGAGGTCTTGGTATGTGTTTCAAAAACCTGGAAATAAGAGGAGTTTCAAAGAATTAAATTAGTAAAAATTCACATTTTCATAATGTAGTACTAAACCAAAAGATTAGCTTTATATGATGAAGAGTTTAGACACATCTAGAACTTTAATTGAGGTAGTCTATTTATTTTATCCCATTTTCACCTCTTAAAAAATGAATTAAAGGTAGCATACAGAAATATATACAATATAATATGAGAGTAATATATAACAAATAAATATTGACATTTCTAATATTAGAGTGGAAAATTGAGCACACAAATTTGCTTTCTTCTCGAAACCCTCTAAAATAATAGAACAGAGACTTTAAGACATAAGAGAAGATGGAAGAACAGGTGATAATAACAGCAAAATTTTGGAATAGATAGACTAGTTGTAATAGCATAAACTACCTGGAAAACAGTAGAGATAATGCCAAAAATAAATCTAATTAATTCAACAGAATCCTCCAAAGGCTTAGGAATTCCTGGCACCAGTTAACTTTAAATATGATGATTCAAACCCTGGCTAGTGTGGCTCAGTTGGTAATAGTGTCATCCCATTAACCAAAGGTCGCTGGTTCCATTCCTGGTCAAGGCACATACCCAGGTTATGGGTTCTATTCCCCACTGGGGTGTGTGAAGGAGGGAACCAATGGATGTTTCTCTCTCACATTAATGTTTCTCTCTCTTCCTTTCTCTCAGTCTAAAAAAATCAATAAAAACATATTTTAAAATTATGATTTAAAAATATATCCTAAAACAAGCAGTATGGCTTATTAGAGAAAAGACAGAGTCTCTAATTTTGGAGGGGTACCAAAAATAGTTGAGGAGTATAATACCAAAAATAGAGAGATTAAGCACTAAATGTTTACTGGATTCTTAGACCCCTATCCACTCTTTCTACTCAAGTCTCAAAACATCATCAATTGCTAGACCTACTACTTCTACATGTAGAAGTTTCAAAGGGTCTTCTTTGGAGAGTCTGACTACTTAAGAGGAAAGACTTGGAAGATACTAACACTGGAGATTCACTCCAAAAAGATCCAACCATATCACCTACATTAAAACTGAGGGTGCACAAACCCAAACTTCACCTCAGATCTTTTATTTTTTTTATTTTTTATTTTTAATATATTTTATTGATTTTTCACAGAGAGGAAGAGAGAGGGATAGAGAGTTAGAAACATTGATCAGCTGCCTCCTGCACCCCCCCCACTGGGGATGTGCCCGCAACCAAGGTACATGCCCCTGACCGGAATCGAATCCAGGACCTCTCAGTCCACAGGCTGACGCTCTATCCACTGAGCCAAACCGGTTTCGGCCACCTCAGATCTTTTAAATGGCTTTTTGGGCCCCTACTGTTTAATGGGAGCAGCAAATAAAATTACCAACGTCTGAGTAAAGCCTCTCATGCAAAAGATAACAACCTGGGGGAAACTACACAAAGAGAATAAAATGCAAAAATCATTACTATATTTAAAGAGATAAAAAAAAATAATCTATTGCATCCATAAAGACTGAAACAGTGCTGTTAGGAGCATTCCCAAAACAAAAACAAAACAAGTGACAAAAGAGCTCTTTGAAATTAAACATATAATTACAGAAGTGAAAAACTCAGTAGAAGTGTTGAAAGATAAAATTGAGAAAAATTCTCATAAGTAAGAGCAAAATGACAAAAAAGGAACATTTACAAAAATGATTAGAACAGCTAGTTCAGTAGGTCTAATATTTGAATAATAAAAATTACATAGCAAACTCTGTAATTTTACATTCTATAGTCATTAATAAACATTTAGATCTTCGTTTAAAAAAGAAACACAGAAAATGAAGAAAGAAAACAAGACATTTTTCAAAAATGTCTCAGAATTAAAAGGAATGTTATGCTTTTTCAGATTGAAAAAATGCAGGGCATTAGATTAAACTATACTACACTAAAGTATCTATCTATATAAAAGCCTAAGCAACCATCACAACCGAACAGACAACTGAACAGGCTGTGTGGGGCGACCAGGCTGGCAGGGGGGTTAGTGAGGGGCAACCAAATGACCAAGCAGCAGGATGTGTGGGGTGACCAAGCTGGCAGGGGGGTTAGTGAGGGGAGGCCAAACAACCGAGCAGCAGGCTGCGTGACATGACCAGGCCGGCTGGGGGGGAAGTTGGGGGCAATCAGACCAGCAGGCAGAGGTGGTTAGGAGTGATCAGGCTGGCAGTGGGGGGTAGTTAGGGGCAATCAGTCAGGCATGCCTGTGAGAGGTTAGGAGCCAGCAGTCCAGGATTGTGAGAGGGATGTCCAACTGCCGGCAGTCTGGCATCCCCCGAAGGGTCCTGGATTGGAGAGGGTGCAGACTGGGTTAAGGGGCACCCCTCCCCGTGCACAAATTTCATGCACTGGGCCTCTAGTCTACACTAATAAAAGAGAAAAATGCTAATTGACCGTACCTTCGCTATGCCCACTGCCAATCAGGAGTCATATGCAAATTAAGCCAACAAAGATGGAGGGTAAATTTGCATATGCAGGAGGGGCGGACTGTGTCTGACGCCGCTGCAGTGTCCAGGCCACCATCAGGGACCGGCAGGCAGTGTGGGAAGCCCTCACATTGCCCATGGGGTCCAGGCAACCATCAGGACCGGGACAGGCTGGGCAGGCAGCGCCTGACACCACCAGCTGGGTCAAGGCAGCCATCAGGGTCGGGCAGGCATGGCGGGCAGTGCCAGTTGCCACCTGTGGGGTCCAGGTTGCCATTGGGGTGTGGGCAGACAGCGTCTGACGCCACCCGCGGGGTCCAGATCGTCATCGGGAACCAGGCAGGCATGGCAGGCAGTGCCTGTCATCACCTGCGGGGTCCAGGCTGCCATCTGGGACCAGGCAGGCCAGGCGGACAATGCCTGACGCCGCCCATAGGGTCCAGGTAGCCATCGGGGACCGGGCATGCCTGGCGGGCTGCGCCTGAAGCCGCCGCGGGGTCCAGGCCGCCATCAGTAACCGGAACACCTGGCGGGCGGTGCCAGACACCACCTGTGGGGTCCAGGCAGCCATTGGGGTCAGGCAGGCACGGCAGGCAATGCCTGTCACCACCTGCAGGGTCCAGGTCGCCATTGGGGACCAGGCAGGCCTTGTGGGAAGTGCCTGATGCTGCCAGAGGGGTCCAGGCAGCCATTGGTAACAGGGAAGGCCTGGGGGGCAGCGCCTGATGCAGTCCGCAGGGTCCAGGCAGCCATCTGGGTCCGGGCAGACCAGGCGGGTGAGCCTGACGCTGCCCGCTGGGTCAAGGCTGCCATCAGGGACCCATGTAGGTGGGGGTGGCCAGGGTCTCTGGGATCACTGTCTGCCCGGGCACCCTGCAGACACAGGTGGAGCAGGCCGGGTTAAACATTTTAATGAAAATGGGATGCCTGTGCCCTGGCCCACCGCGCCGGTCCCTGGCGAGGAGAGGGCAGTGGGCAGTTAGCAGGCACCAGGGCTTGGAAGGGACTGGGAGCAACCTGCAGGCATGCTACCAGGAAGAGGTGCTGAATCATGATGACACAGAGGGCTGGCTGATAGAGGCGCACAAAGGTGCAGACGAGGTGGCTCTTGCTGGCGCTGAGCTTGAAAAGCGCATCAACAGCCTGATGGACTAAATCACCTTTCTGAAGAAGGTGCATGAAGAGGAGATCGCCGAGCTGCAGGTGCAGATCCAGTAGCTCAGATCTCCAGTGGAGATGGACATGTTCTCCAAGTCCAACCTCTCTGCAGTGCTCAAGGACATGGGTACCCAGTAGGAGAAGCTGGCTGCCAAGAACATGCAGAATGCAGAAGAATGGTACAAGAGCTGCTCACCATGCTGACCAAGAGCACTGCCAAGAATACCTATGGGGTGCGCGCCGCCAAGGACTAGGTGTCTGAAAGCCGCCGCCTGCTCAAGGCCAAGACCCTGGAGATCAAAGCATGCTGGGGCATGAACTAAGCTCTGGGAAAGCAGCTGCAAGAGCTGGAGGATAAGTAGAACTCCGATGTTAGTGCTATGCAGGACACAATCAACAAATTAGAAAATGAGTTGAGAACTACAGAGAGTGAAATGGCATGATATTTAAAAGAATACCAGGAGCTCCTCAGTGTGGCTTTGGACATTGACATTATAGCTTAAAGGAAACTCTTGGAAGGTGAGGAGACCCAGCTCAGTTTCACCAGGGTGGGAAGCATAGCCAGTGGCTCACCCAGAGTTCCCAGATCTTTGGTTGATCTGCCTAAGGTGGTTTACAGACCAGCTCCTACTTGATGTCTGCTCGCTCCTCCTTAATACACCAGCAACGTCCAGGAGATGCAGATCGAGGTGGAGGAGACCATTAGGAAGCTAAGGATAAACCCCCCTCTGAAGGAGAAGCTGAAGAGGAGGAGAAAGAAAAGGAAGTGGCTGATGAAGAGGAAAGAGAGGAAGAGGAAGAAGGTGCCAAGGAAGAATTTGAGGATGCAAAGGAGGAAGAAGAAGGAGGTGAAGGTGAAGGAGAAGATGCCCGAGAAGCTGAGGATAAGAAGAAAGATGAAGGTGCTTG
This sequence comes from Ia io, assembly GCA_025583905.1. Lineage (NCBI taxonomy): Eukaryota > Metazoa > Chordata > Mammalia > Chiroptera > Vespertilionidae > Ia > Ia io. The sequence continues at coordinate 45,709,317 of JAJQQW010000009.1, read as the reverse complement.
GGAGGAGTAAGCAACCAAGAAAAGATTGAGCCCTCATTTCCTTAATTATTTCAGGAATAATCCTCCTGAAACCAGGTCAACCCCGTCACCAACCAAGCAGTTGAGTTCCCGATACTATATGAATTAAGAAGTAAATATATATAACATTCTGAGGTGACTCAGGTTGGACATTAAATGTTGTGCTATGACTTTTCTCCTTTTGCAGAGTGGCTTCCTGGCTTGCTGCCAGCCTGTGCATGGTACATGCTTTTGAGTTCAGGATCTATGACAATGTGAATAATTCAGATGTTCATAATAAAAACACATGAATACATGAATTCACTGATGTTAATGTTAAACTTCATGGAAAAAATAGTCCTTCGAATCTTTGGTGGTTAGAAATTAAAGACCTCAAATTATGTGCAATAAACAGTAAATAAAGTTCACACTGAATGACAAAAAAAAAAAAAAAAAATACATTAGGGGCCAGGAGACGTTCAAAGAACTAGGGAACCATTCCCAAATCAGGAAGGGAAGTCACAGGGTGTATATTATTGCTATGAATACAGTATTTTCTACTACTTGCAACATATACAATGTAATGTATTAGATGCCTTCCTATCGCATGAAGTATGTATTCTCATAGAGTAATACTGGTACATATGTTATAGTAATGGCAGTATGTCATATCCTATCTATATTAATAAAAGGGTAATATGCTAATTAGACCATGAGACCTTCCAGAAGTCCTTCTGGACAAAGCCATGGTGGTGGGGCTGAGGCAGAGGTGGTTAGGGGTGATCAGGTCAGGAGGGGAAGGCAGTTGGGGATGATCAGGCTGGTGTGGGGGGGAAGTTGGGGGTGAGCAGGCCAGCAGAGGGGACCAGTTGGGGGTGAGCAGGTTGGCAGGGGAGTGCAGTTGAGGGCAATCAGGCCAGCAGGCAGAGTAGTTAGGGGTGATCAAGCAGGCAGGCAGGTGAGTGGTTAGGAGCCAGCAGTCCCGGATTAAGAGGTGGTTATCTGACTACCAGTTTAGGCCCGATCCCACAGGGGTCTCAGATTGGAGAGGATGCAGGCCAGGCTGAGAGACATCCACCCCCCGTGCACGAATTTCGTGCACCGCACCACTAGTATTAGCATCAAATTTCAGTGCTCTGGTAACAAAAAGAACAGGGGGAAAAAGGTTACATACAAACAATTTCATCATCCTTCAAGAGCCACAACTGGAACTTTAAAGATATATAGCAATAACTTTAAAATACTGAAGGAAGGAAGTATGTAACCAGCCAAATTCAAAATCAAATGTGAAGGTAAAGACTATTTTGGACATGCAGCATTTTGAAAGTTTCTCCCCCTTCTCAGAAATCTATAGGAGGATGAGCTTCACTAAAATGAAGGTGTAAGCCAAGAAAGAGGCAGATAAGAAATAGAAAACTGCATCCTCACTAGAGAGAGGTGGTGGTGGCGGGGGGGATTCCCAGATGATGGTGAAGGAAGTTTTTATAACAGCTTTGCCCCAGAAAGCAGGAAACAATTCAGACTAGAGTAGGGCAGAAAACTCTTCCGAAGAGATTTCTTCAGGAAGATGAAACTGATAGAACATCTGATGTATCTCAACACCTTGAGAGAATATTCAGACAATTATGACCTCCAGGGAAAACATAAAGGCATGCAAGGAAAGCAAAATGAATAAGGTTCACTACATGGCTCAACTTTCAATGTGTGAAACTTTATTGAGAAGATGTGGGCTGGAAAGTGGCACATGTGCACTGGAAAACAGGAATGGTGAGAGCTAAAGCTGCAGGATCCATGGCTGGAAGTCAACAGGCCATGCTTAAACTAATAAACCAATGAGTGGTAATAAAGTTTGTGATTTAAGAGACATAGAACTATATCCCAAAATAATCTACCAAAAGTAAGAGTAGGGGGACATAGACTGCAGGTTTTCACAAGTCTTGTAAAAACTATTTGTCTGTGTATACTTTATGCATGTATAATTTGATAAAAATTAAAACTAAGATAAGCAATATAGCAAGTGGTTACTTCTAGAGATTATGGATATATGCCAATAGAACAAATGAGAGCACCAGCTTCCTAATGTGAATGAATATGTCTAGCATAGGACGACTTTCCTAATGATGTCATACATGGAATTATTAAGTGCATGTCTCAAAAAAAAATTTAAATGGAAGTGAAGATGAAATTATCATATCTCCAGTAGGCTAAGATTAAAAATGAACTCCATTTACTCTACTCTCCTATTAATATACTCACTACACTATCCCATATTTCTTGAGTCAGGGTATTATGCCACATAGGTGGGCATCTGCATTGTTCCATTACTTGACTTATAGGGATAGATGATTTTGGTTTTCCAGTGAGTTGCTAGCCCATAACTATGGATTGGGTCTGGTACAGCTGTTTCACAAAGAGCATTTGAGGGTCTCTGTATGGAGACCCAATCTTCAAGCATTAAAAGGGTGGAGAAACAGCACACAGCCCTGCTATTGAGCAGCTAGTGGCATTGAGCTGTGTAAGCTTAGGGTGCTTATACTTAGTGAACTTTCATTTGCTGGTCTCAAATAGGATTACTACATATTTCAGCTCTGCTGCCCCACCAATATGTAAATTTCATGTTAATGTAAATTAAGAAACTCTGTTGGGTTGATCCTGATAAGATGTGGTGTCCCTCACTGAATGTTGCTAGATCTATGGGTTGAAAATGATAAGGTGCTGTAGTAAAAACTGGATTTAGACTAATAATTCATACTCACACTCTCTGGAAAATTTTCTGAAAAACTGCTTATCTATAATAATAAAAGTGTAATATGCTAATTAGACTGGACAGTCAAACGACCTTCCGGATGTCCTTCCAAATGAAGCCACTGTGGCGGGGGCTGAGGCAGAGGTAGTTAGGGGCGTTCAGGCAGGCAGGTGAGCAGTTAGGGGTGATCAGGCAGGCAGGCAGAGGCGGTTAGGGGCAATCAGAAAGGCAGGCGAACAGTTAGGGGTGATCAGGCAGGCAGGTGAGTGGTTAGGGGTGATGAGGCAGGCAGACAGAGTGGTTAGGGGCAATCAGGCAGGCAGGCAGGTAAGCTGTTAGGAACCAGCAATCCTGGATTGTGAGAGGGATGTCCGACTGCCAGTTTAGGCCAGATCATGCTTAAATTGGCAGTCGGACATCCCCCAATGGGTCCCAGATTGCAAGAGGATGCAGGCTGGGCTGAGGGACCCCCCCTACCCCATGCATGAATTTTGTGCACTGGGCCGCTAGTTGATCATAAAGATGTTGATGGTAAAAATGCATGTAAATACTTTGAACTAAAACCTCTTTCTAAAATATAGTCAAATAAAGCAATATTTCTAAATTAATAAAATAGATATTACTTTAAATGTGCATAAATAAACAAATAAGTTACATATAAGTTTAAGAGAAGAGAACTGTTTGGGAAAATAAAAAGAGACCAGAGAAGGCCATGGACACAAAGTGCAATCCATCAGATCATTCAAGATCACTTGATGGTCCTCTCCAAGGAGACATTGTGAGATGCTGAGAATGATGACCTTACATGATACTATTACAAGAAATACAACAGTGAGTTTCAATCAGATATTTGATATAGTCTGATGGCAAACATCAAAATACAGTTCAGTAAAAGTAATAACATGAAAAGCCAAAGCAACCTGATTTATATTCACAGTTCTCTGATGGTGTGTCATAAAAGGAAGAGTGTGTGGTGAAAAATACTTAGGACTAAGTAAAGGCCATAACAAGAGATAAGGAAGGCCACTTCATAATACTAAAGGAATCAATTCAACAAGAAGATATAACTCTGGTAAACATATATGCACCCAATACAGGAACACCCAAATACATAAAACAACTTCTGGAAGATATCAAGGAAGAGATTGATAGCAATACAGTCATAGTATGGGGACTTTAATACCCCACTGATACCACTGGATAAATCCTCTAAACAAAAAATCAGCAAAGAAACAGCAATCCTAAATGACTCACTAGATCAGATGGATTTAATTGACATCTTCAGAATATTTCATTCCAAAGCTACAAAATATACATTCTTCTCCAGTGCACACAGGACATTTTCAAAGATAGACCACAAATTAGGATGCAGGCAAAGTCTCTTCAAATTCAAGAGGATAGAAATCATAACAAGCATCTTCTCAGATCACAATGGCACAAAACTAGAAATCAAGTACACTAAAAACAAGGGGGAAAAAAATCAAATACTTGGAGGCTAAATAGCATGCTATTAAACAATGATTGAGTTACCAAAGATCAAAGAAAAAATAAAAAGCATCCTGAAAACAAATGACAATGAGAACACAACAATCCAAAATCTATGGGACACAATGAAAGCAGTACTAAGAGGGAAGTTCATAGCTCTACAGGCCTACCTAAAAAAAAAGAAAAAGAAAAACTGGTAATAAATTATCAAACGTTGCAACTTAAAGAATTATAAAGAGAGCAACAAGAAAAGCCCAGAATGAGCAGAAGGAAGGAAATAATAAAGATCAGAACAGAAATAAATTACATAGAGACCAAAAAAAAATCAATGAAACCAAGAGCTGGTTTTTTGAAAGGATAAACAAGATTGATGAACCTCTAGACAAATGCACCAAGAAACAAAGAGAGAGGACCCAAATAAACAAAATCAGAAATGAAAGAGGTGAAGTAACAACTGACCCCACTGATATACAAAGGATTGTTAAAAAATACTATGAACAACTCTATTCCAACAAACTGGACAATCTCGAAGAAATTGACACATTCTTAGAAAAACACAAGCTTCCAAAACTCAATAAGGAAGAATCAAAAAACCCAAATAGGCCAATAACTACTGATGAAATTGAAACAGTAATCAAAAAGCTTCCAACAAACAAAAGCCCTGTGCAAGATGGCTTCACAGGGGAGTTTTACTGAACATTCAAAGAAGAACTAAAACCAATCCTTCTCAGATTATTCCAAAAAATTCAAGAGTAAGGCACACTTCCAAGCTCTTTCTATGAAGCCAGCATTACCCTAATCCCAAAACCAGATAAAGACACCAAAAAGAAAGAGAATTACAAGCCAATATCCCTGATGAACATAGATGCCAAAATCCTCAACAAAATTCTAACAAACCGGATCCAGGATTACATTAGAAAGATCATACACCATGACCAAGTGGGATTTAGTCCAGGGATGCAAGGCTGGAACAATATCTGCAAATCAATAAACATGATATATCACATAAACAAATTGAGAGACAAAAATCACATAATCATATTAATTGATACAGAAATGGCATTTGAAAAAGTCAAACACACTTTTCTGACAAAAACGCTCAGCAAAGTGGGAATAGAAGGATCATACCTCAACATAATAAAAGCCTTATATGAAAAACCTACAGCCAACATCATACTCAATGGGCAAAAACTAAAAACATTCCCCCTAAGAACAGGAACAAGACAGGGATGCCCGCTTTCACCACTCCTATTCAACATAGTACTGGAAGTGCTAGCAAAGCAATCAGACAAGAAGAAGAAATAAAAAGCATCCAAATTGGAAAAGAAGAAGTAAAAATGTCATTATTCACAGATGACATAATACTGTACATAAAAAAATCCTAAATACTCCATCAAAATTTTATTAGACTTAATAAATGAATTTGGCAATGTAGCAGGATACAAAATTAACACCAAGAAATCTATGGCATTTTTATATACCAATAGTGAACTTACAGAAAGAGAGATTAAAAAACACAATCCTATTTACCATTGCACAAAAAAATAAAGATACCTAGGAATAAACTTAACTAAGGAGGTAAAAGACCTCTACTCAGAAAACTACAGGACATTGAAAAAAGAGATAGAGCAAGACATAAACAGATGGAAGAACATACTGTGTTCATGGATTGGTAGAATCAACATCATTAAAATGTCCATACTACCCAAAGCAATCTATAGATTCAATGCACTCCCCATTATAACACCAATAGCATGTTTCACAAATGTAGAAAGAACTCTCCAAAAATTCATCTGGAATAAAATAAGACCCCAAATAGCTGCAGTGATCCTGAGAAAGAAGAACAAAGTAGGAGGGATCTCAATACCAGATATCAAGATGTATTACAAAGTCATTGTTCTCAAAACTGCCTGGTACTGGCAAAAGAACAGACATATAGATCAATGGAATACAATAGAGAAACCAGAAATCGACCCAAACCACTATGCTCAACTAATATTTGACAAAGGAGGCAAGAACACACAATGGAGTCAAGACAGTCTCTTCAATAAATGGTGCTGGGAAATTTGGTCAGACACATGCAAAAAAATGAAACTGGACCACCAACTTATACCATACACAAAAATAAACTCAAAATGGATAAAGGACTTAAACGTAAGATGGGAAACCATAAAAATATTAAAGGAATCCATAAGCAGCAAAATCTCAGATATATGCTGAAGCAATATCTTCACTGATACACTCTAGGGCAATGGAAACTAAAGAGAAAATAAACAAATGGGACTACATCAAAATAAAAAGCTTCTGTATAGAAAAAGAAACCATTAACAAAACAACAAGAAAACCCACTGCATGGGAGTACATATTTGCCAACGTTATCTCTGTTAAGGGTTTAATCTCCAACATTTACAGGGAACTTATACAACTTAACAAAAGGAAGACAAACAACCCAATCAAAAAATGGGCAACGGCCCTAAATAGATAATTTCTGAAAGAAGACATAAAGAAGGCTAAGAGACATATGAAAACATGCTCAAAGTCACTAATTATCCGAGAGATGAAAATCAAAACGACAATGAGGTTCCATCTCACACCTGTCAGAATGGCTATCATCAACAAATCAACAACTGACAAGTGCTGGCAAGGATTTGGAGAAAAAGGAGTCCTGTGCACTGCTGGTGGGAATTCAGACTGGTGCAGCCATTGTGGAGAACAGTATGGAGTTTCCTCAAAAAACTAAAAATAGAACTTCCATTTGACCCAGTAATCCCACTTTTAGGAATATATCCCAAGAAACTAGAAACACCAATCAGAAAGGATATATGCACCCCTATGTTCATAGCAGAACAATTTACAATAGCTAAGATTTGGAAACAGCTTAAGTGACCATCAGCAGATGAGTGGATTAAAAACCTGTGGTACATCTACACAATGGAATACTACTCTGCTATAATAAAGAAGGAAATTTTACCATTTGCAGCAGCATGGATGGAACTGGAGAGCATTATGCTAAGTGAAATAAGCCAGTCAGAGAAAGATAAATATCACATGATCTCACTCATATGTGGGATATAATGAACAACATAATCTGATGAACAAAAATAGATCCAGAGATAAGGTAATACTGAATAGACTGTTTAACCTCAGAGAATAGGCAGGGGGAAAGGGGGGAGATTAGAGATCAACCAAAGGACTTGTATGCATGCATATCAGCATAACCAATGGACACAGACATTGGTGCGGTGAGGACTTGCCCTAGGGGGTGGGAGTGTCCAGGGAAAGATCAATGGTGAGAGAGGGAGACATATGTATACTTTAAACAATAAAGAATTTAAATTAAAATAAGAATTTAAATTAAAAAAATACGAAAAAGCTAAAGGAAGTAGTATAAAATTCTCCAAAAAAAATTATATATGCTATTAGGCAATTTGATAATGATACAACTCTGTGCTCTGATTATTTTACCATAAATTAGCTTAATGAAGTAACACTTTATATCTAGCAGAATAACTTCCCATTAGTGGGAAGATAATGATGGCATAAATGAGGCAATCATAGGGGGACCTTAAATTTCATGAGAACATTGGTATATTAGTATGCTAGGGCCACCATAACAAAATCCCATATCCTGAGTGGCTTAAATAACAGAACTTTATTTTTTCACAGTTCTGGAGGTTGGGAGTCCAAAATCAAGGGTTGGTTTCCTGTGAGGGCTCTCTTCTTGGCTTGTAGAGGGTCAACTCTTACTTCTTCTTTACATGGTCATCCCACTGTGAACATACCACCTCTTGTGCTTCTTTCTGTGCATCCAAATTTATTGTTTTTATAATGAGACCAAATTTTATAGAGCCCATCCTAATGACTGCATTTTACATTACTTACCACTTTAAAGGCCCATCTCCAGATGCAATCACATTTTCAGATACTGAAGTGTAGGACTTCAACATAGGAATTTGATGGGGACACAATTCAGTCCAAAAATATTGAGAAAAAGACAAACTGAGGGATCATAGAAAATCAATAAATGAGAGGTCAGAAGACACCAAAGCCAGGCTTGGCATCCTTCCCAACCCAGCTTTAAGTTGGCTTCACTTTTTGTTTCCTCTTAACTGTCTTCTTACAGAGCTCACAGAAAACCTGAGAGTAAAAAATAAAATAAAATAAAATAAAATAAATTCTTGGCCTCATCCTCCAAACCTTGAAAAGGGATTGTGAATCAAAAACATGAATGGGAGAAGAGAGACAGCCATATTATAACTCTCCAGAATGTTGGAGTTCAGAGGGAAGTTCATACTAAGGCATAAAAACTAGCCCTTTATCCCTTGACCTTTAGCCCTTCTGTAGGATATACCATGGAATGTTCTCTCTCTCTCTCTTTCTCTCTCTGCCTCCCTCCCTCCCTCCCTCCCTCCCTCCCTCCCTCCTTCCCCATTTTTAGTCTTTAACAGCCTCAGAGCCAGCAATGGTAATCCTCCAGAGCTATTCATAAGAGAAGTTGTACATGGTGATAGAAATTATACAATTCTGAGCACATTCACATGTCCATAGATTTGTGCACATCACTACCCTGTTCATTTATCCCCTAAGACAAATGTCATCACTTCATTTTAAGTTTAAACTATTCATAAATTATATTGCTTTAGATTCCAACCCAAGAGTTGAAATATGTGCTCTACTGATGGCAGTAAAGGCATTGGTTAAATATTACAGTAAAAAATGTATAGTATACACTTTGACATTTATGCATTTACTAGAGGCCCAGTGAACAAAATTCGTGCATGGGGGTGGGGGGGTTCTCCTCAGCCCAGCCTGGACCCTCTCCAATCCAGGACCCTTCGGGGGATGTCCGACTGCTGGTTTTGGCCCGATCCCAGGGATAGGGCCAAAACCAGTAGTAGGACTTCCCTCTCAAATCCAGGACCACTGACTCCTAACTGCTCACCTGCCTGCCTGCCTGATTGCCCCTAATCACCTCTGCCTGCCAGCCTGATCACCCCTAACTGCCCCCCTGCCAGCCTGGTCACCTCCAACTACCCCCCTCTGTCAGCCTGGTCACCCCTAACTGCCCCCCTGCTGACCTGGTTGCCCCTAACTGCCTCTGCCTGCTGGCCTGGTCACCCCCAACTGCCCCCCCCCCGCTGGCCTGGTCACCCCCAACTGCCCCCCCTGCCAGCCTAGTCACCCCCAACTTCCCCCCCCCACCAGCCTAGTCGCCCCCAACTTCCTCCCCTGCCGGCCTGGTCACACCTAACTGCCCCCCCCCACCCCACCGGCCTGGTTGCCCCTCACTGCCCCCCTCTGCCAGCCTGTTCGCCCCTCACTGCCCCCCTCTGATGCCTGGTCACCCCTCACTACCCCCCCTACCAGCCTGGTCACCCCACACAGCCTGCTAGTCAGTTGTTACCGTGAGGGCATTGTGACCAATTTGCATATAACCCTTTTATTAGTACAGATAGCATTTTCTGAATTTTAGGCTAGCAAGATATTTGCTATGGAAAAGTTTATCACCTTCTGCTGTCCTATGATATTCATATCAGGTAAAATGGAATGGCTATAACATCTTAAAATTACCAGTAACCAGTTTTTTCTGGTGAAAATTTATAGGAATATGGTTTTCCAATTGCAGCATTTTGCCACTAACATTTAAAATAACTTCATATATTAAACCCATAAAATTGAAGAGAACTATATCTCTGTCAAGTGTAAATTTTATGGTTGGTTTTTTAAAGTGAGTGTTAATCTCTGGCAGCATAATTAGATATGCACATAGTAGATGATCCATGCAGGTGAATTAACTTCCAATTAATATATTTGTGCCAAATTCTCTTTCTGTTAAATTGTTTATATTTATTTCTTGATAATACCATATGTCCTCTGTTTCAGTTTTACACAATTTGTGTCTAACACCAGTTTCCTGTTGCCAGTTATTTATACGGTGATTTACAGCTGCAACAAACTGAACCATCTGGGGCCACAGCCACTGTATTTCACTACCACATCACAAAGTTGTTTTTGCACCTCAGAAAATATTCAGCAGAAATTCACTGTCAAGTTTCTAACCTGTGACCAAATGTAAGTAACTGAATTCAGCCATCATATATATGCCTGATTCTCTCCCCTAAGTGGCATTCCCATTGCCATGACTCCAATTTGGGTATTCATTAACCCATTCCTGAGTTTTTATAATCACTCTTAACACATATCCTTAGTTCAAGGTCTATTCAATCCTTTTACTAATTGGTCTTGTATCCAAAAGTACATTAATCCTGCTACAGTACTTCTGTAATCATATTACTTTTTACCTACTACTTGGTTTTCCAAAAAACATCCACAATCAGTTTCAAAATAGAACACACTCTCTAAACTCTCTGTTCAAGACCTTCTGTTATAGACTGCATGGTTGTCCCTGCTCCCCAAATTTATAGCTTGAAACCATAATCCCCTATGAGATGGTATTTGGAGATGGGCCCAGGGAGATTGGTCATGAGGGTGAAGCCCACATGATAGGATCAGTACCCTTATAAGAAGAGACAGAGGAGAGCCTTGTTCTTTTTGTGCTCTGTGTCTTATGAGTATACAATGAGAAGACAGATATACACACACCAGGAAGCAGGTTCCTACCAGACACTGGAGCCTCCAGTGTCTTGACCTTGAACTTCCAAGCCTCCAGAATTGTGAGAAATAAATGTCTGTTGTTTAAGCCACCCAGTCTCTGGTATTTTATTACAGCAACCTGAGCAAACTAAGTCACACTTCAAATACTGTATCATCATTTCAATTCAACTTCTCAGTTGCCCAACCCAAAACATAATTCAGATCTTGCTCTACAATGGTACCTGCATATATAATATTTATAATCCATGTGTGTTTTTTTATTTTTATATCTACCTAGAACATTCTCATATCATTCTCATATCCTATACATTGTGTTCATAAATAGAAAGAAGTAACATCATTAAAATATCTAAACTACCCAAAGCAGTCTACAGATTCAATGCAATCCCTATCAAAATACCAAAGGCATTTTTACAGAAATAGAACAAGTCATTTTAAAATTTGTATGGAATCACAAAAGACCCTGAAAAACCACAGAAATCTTAAGAAAGAAGAACAAAGTTGGAGGTATCACAGTACCTGATATCAAACTACACTACAAGGCTATAGTAATAAAATAGCATGGTACTGGCATAAAAACAGACACATAGATCAATAGAACAGAATAGATACCCCAGAAGTAAAACAATGCCTATATGACAAAGGAGTCTAGAATATACAATGAGGCAAAGACAGTCTCTTCAATAAGTGGTGTTGGGAAAGCTGGACAGTTACATTCAAGAAATAAATGTAAAATGTGAGAAACCAACAAATTCCTAGAAAGAAACATAACAGTAAACTCTTTTACATCACTCTTAGCAATACTTTTTTTGGATATGTCTCCTTAGGCAAGGGAAATAAAATTGGGACTACATCAAACTAAAAATTTTTGCACAATAAAGGAAACCATAAACTTATTGAATGGAAGAAAATATTTGCCAATAATACATCCAACAAGGGGTTAATGTCAAAATATAGAAGGTACTCATGCAACTTAACACCAGAAAAACAATCTGATTTTTAAAATGGCAGAGGACATTAATAGACATTTCTCCAAATATTAGTAGAACATACAAATGGGCAATAGATATATGAAAAGATGTTCAGAGTTACTAATCATCACAGAAATGCAAATTAAAACCACAATGAGATATCACCTCACACCTGGCAGAATGCCTATCATCAATAAGTCAACAAATAAGTGTTGGCAAGATTTTAAAGAAAAGGGAACCCTCATGCACTGTTGGTGGAATTGTAGATTGGTGCAGCCACTATAGAAAACAGTATGGGCCAGCTGGTATTGCTCAGTGGTTGAGTGCCTACCCATGAACCAAGAGGTCACTGGTTCAATTCCCAGTCAGGGTACATGTCTGGTTGGGAGCTTGATCTTCAGCAGGGGACGTGTAGGAAGCAGCCAATCGATGATTCTCTCATCATTAATGTTTCTACCTCTCCCTGTCCCTTCCTCTCTATGAAATTAATTTAAAAAATGTTTTTAAAGAAAAGAAAATAGTATGGTGGTTCCTCAGTAAACTAAAAATAGAACTACCATATGTCCCAGTAATTCCACCTCTTGGTATTCTGAATACTTAATATGAAGAAACCCAAAATACAAATTTAAAAAGATATATGCATTTCTATATTAATTGCAGCATTATTTACAATAGCTAAGATGTGGAAGCAACCTAAGTGTCCAGCCATAGACATACAGAAAAAGACATATATACATGCCATATATACAATGGAATATTACTCAGCTATTAAGAAGAATAAAATCTCTCCATTTGGGACAACAAAAATGGACCTAGAGACTAGCATGAAGTCAGTCACAGAAAGACAAATACCATATGATTTCAATTATGTGTGGAATCTAAAAAACAAAACAGAAACAAACTCATAGATACAGAGAACAAACTTATGGCTGCCAGATGCGAGGGGAGTTTGGGAGGATGGATGAAAAAGAAGAAAGGATTAAGAAGTACAAATTGGAAGTTATAAAATTAGTGACAGGGATGTAAAGTACAGCATAGGGAATCTAGTCATTAATAATGTAATAACTATGTATGGTGTCAGATGGGTACTAGACCTATTGGGGTGACCACATCATAAATTATATAAATGTACAATCACTATGTTGTATACCTGAAACTAATATAATAATGTATGTCAAGTAAAATTGAAAAATTATTTTTTTAAAAGTTTAAAAATATATTTTAAAAATATTACCTATCCTATACTTTTTTATTTTATGTCCCATCTTCTCAACAAAACCTTTTAATATTATTCTAGGTTATAGTAATCTCACCAAGTAATCTCTCATGAGTCTATTTATGTACTCACACTATCATTCATTCAACAAATATTTGTGTTCCTGTGAAACCCACTTAGCTTATTTCTAAGTTGTCTTTAAACATTGCACTTCAGAGCCCCTCTCTGATTGTCATAGAGGAAGCTGGGTGCCAAGGAAGCATAGCCCCAAGCTGCCTTAGTCCAATGCCAGCCAGAGTGACAAAGCTTTCATTTGTTTTATAGATGAACAACAGCTAAGTGATTCTAGAAACCAATGTTCTAATGCATAAATTCAACCATAAATGTTATTGCTCTCATAAGCATTGTAGCTTCCAAGCTTGTAGTTTTTTATTGTCTCCATTCTTATATATATGGTCTTTCCCAAACCTTAATTCTTAGACTTAAATTGAATTATGTACTACAGCTTTACTCCCCCAAAAAAAGTCCCATTGCTTTTTTTCTACCATATTTCCTTATTCCAGATTTCATAGTCTGCTCTACATTATTAATAAAATAAATACATTGAGGAATACTAAAGCTAATCACCAGAAAGCAGAATTCAGAAAGATTAAGTCATTAACAGCCAATTATTGAGCAAATATTTATTGAATGTTCCCTATATGCCAAGTATTATTTTTCAAAACCACTTTGATACACAAATATTAAAAAAGATCATATCCTACCCTCTTTTATCCCATGTATTCTCTGGACAAATTTGGAAATATCCCTCCTTATCATTATTTAGAAATTAAACATAAGGTAAATTTTTTTACTTAGTAAAAAAAATCACAAAAATAATTCTAATATATATTGCCATGCTATCAATGTGTGCAGGTGGTTTGCATTCCACAAACTCTCTCTTCCAGCTCTTGTGGAATTAGACTGTAGGTCAGTGTTCACACTAAGCCTGTTGCTTTGTTTTGCAATCATAGACAAAAGTACAGGAAAATCCACTTTATGCATTCAATTACAATAGTAAACATACATTTTCAAACTGCACTTCCTAAATCTGGGCAATTCACTTGCTATGTGTGCACAATTAAAGACAATGACTAATAAATAAAATTTGGTATTTTCCAATATGTGATATAATGTTTTATTAATGACATACTAGTACAGTAAATATAGCTTCAATTTCCCCATTGTCTCACTTTTTGAAGGGTCTCTTTTCTATAATAAATCATACCACAAATGTTAGAAAGAAGCCATTTAATTAATTCTTATCTTAAGACAATATGTCTGATGCTAAAACTATACAGGAATAGGTTTTAAAATTAAATTTCCCACCATGTTTAGCTCACATATATTTGATTAAAGACAAACGACACCCATCATTAACTTAAATAATAAGTTTACATAAGCAATTAACCAATAGTCCTTCATCCTTAAATGAGGCCTTACTGTGAAAAGCATCTTCCTCATTGTTGAAACAAGAAACTATTTTAACTAGAACAGTGAAATCTGCAGTGAAGATTCACTGATGACATTACCCTCAGATTACCCAGATTTTGTGATTTTGCTCTTCACTCTCCTCTCTGTGTGGATTAATTGGAGTGTGTAATTTCAGAGTACTAAATGGCACAGTTGGGGATATAAGGCAGTAACCAAGATACCATTATCTCATGTTATCCAAATAACCAAGTGTTGGGGTATTTTTTATTCTGCCTCCTTATTTTTTCATTGACTCTATTTCCCAGGAATTGAGAGCAAGAAATAAAGCAGAGACTAATTTAAAACCAATGTAATTATAAATGTGAATTTAGTCTTTATTTTTCCTCTGTGACATCTATGAAATGAATGAACCTAGAAAGGGGGAATCATTCACCCAGCACAATGCTATTTTATTCGTACAGAACATGAAGCACACAAACATACAAACAGAAAAAAACAGATTTTTGTAGCCTTAAGAAACCTTTCAAATAGTTATCAGATATAGCTTCAGTCTAGGAACCACTCAAAAGGACCATGGGGCCTCCAAAATACTAGGTGTAAAGATAATATTTTTTGTGTAAATTTATTCTCTCCAAACACCATTCATTCCAGCACTAAATAAAAGGGGTTAGGGGTACATAAATACAAATTTAGAACATGTTTGACCTTTAAAAGCTTTTATTGTTTTAAAAATCAAATAAAATAATGATCTTTTGAGTAAAAAAAAAAAAAAAGAAAGCAAATAGAGAGAGAGAGAAAGGAAGAATTAGAAAGAGTTTCTTGGAAAAGAGCACCCACAGATAATGCTAATGAAGACTTAGGTGAGACTGTTAATATTTTGTTGTTTTATAGTAATGATTGAAAGATTTTTTTTAAAATATATTTTATTGATTTTTTACAGAGAGGAAGAGAGAGGGATAGAGAGTTAGAAACATCGATCAGCTGCCTCCTGCACACCCCCCACTGGGGATGTGCCCGCAACCAAGGTACATGCCCTTGACCGGAATCGAACCCGGGACCTTTCAGTCCACAGGCTGACGCTCTATCCACTGAGCCAAAACGGTTTCGGCTGATTTAAAGATTTTTTTTCTGAAAGTTAAAAAGGAAAACCAGAATCTGTCAAAAGAGTCATGACCCACCATTTTTTCTCCCTAAGGAGCTAAGTTTATAGGTGAAAGAAACACTTATTTCAAACCCGAGTAGCCATATTAGTAATTGGATAGATGATAGCACTGGAAACAGGGGAACCCAAATTATAAACAGGGCTCTTTATTATTAAAATTTTGTCATTCCTTGGTTTCTATTATTCTGTGTGTCCCATTCTCTTTCTTTAGTTCAAGCTCTTTATCTTTGTAATCACAATTTTCCTTCCTCCTCCCAACTCCTGAATGTTGGTATCTCTAAACTCAGTTCAAAAACATTGAGATACTTTTGACCCATATTCACTTTACCCCACAGTATAAGCATCAAGTCCTGTCAAATTAAAACTGTTCCTTTTTTACAAATACCATATTATTTTATTTATAGGTGGAATCTAAAGAGCAAAGTGAATAAGCAACAACAACAATAAAATAGAAACAGATTCATAGGGACAGAAAACAGACTGATGGCTGCCAGAGGGGAAGGGGTTGGGGGACTGGATAAAAAGGTGAAGGAATTGCGAAATACAAACTGGTAGTCTCAGGGATGTAAAGTACAACATAGGGAATAT
Organism: Ia io; assembly: GCA_025583905.1. NCBI lineage: Eukaryota > Metazoa > Chordata > Mammalia > Chiroptera > Vespertilionidae > Ia > Ia io. The sequence continues at coordinate 45,693,064 of JAJQQW010000009.1, read as the reverse complement.
AGTCAATAGTATCATAACACTATATACAGTGCAGGTGAGTACTTGAATTATCAGGGGAATCACTTTGTAAAGTATATGATTACCTAACCACTATGCTATAAATCTGAAACTAATACAAAATAGTATTGAATATAAACTGTAATCCTATCTAATGAAGAGGGAATGTGCTAATTGACCCTCACGCAGTTGCAAAGATGGTGGCGCCCACAGCCAATAAAGAGGGAATATGCTAATTGACTGTCATGTCCTCAAAGATGGTGGCACCCATAGCCAATAAGGAGGGAATATGGTAATTGACTGCCATGCCCTCAAAGATGGTGGTGCCCATAGCCACAAGATGGTGGCACCCAGTCCCCTCAGCCTTGCTGGGGTGGCAGGTGTGCGGCAAGTGCAGGCCCACCCCCAGGCGTGCCCAGCCACTCTACACGCCTGCCTCCAGAGTCCCCCAGTCCCCTCAGGCCCGCAGCTGCCCAGGGCTGGCCCGAGGTGCAGGCAAACCTTGGATGGTGGCTGCCCAGCCAACGCCCAAGGTGCAGGCAAGCCTTAGATGGCAGCTGCCCAGCTGCTTAGGGCTGCCTGAGGCTCAGGTAACCAGGGCCAGCTGAGGCTTGTACTACCGGCAGTGGCAGCAGCAGAGGTGTGATGGGGGTATCACCTTCCCCTGATCACCAGGTCGCCTCTTGCCCCTAGGGCTCCCGGACTGTGAGAGGGGCAACCTGGCTGAGGGACACCCCTCCAGTGCATGAATTTTCATGCACCGGGCCTCTAGTTGAAAAATAAATTTTTTTAAAAAACTTATTTTTCCTTTTCATTCCCTTTAATATTACCCCATGAACTTATGTCATCCTACGTTTTTGCAGTAGTTTCTGAAGTCAAATGAAGAACCATATGCTAAGCATCTACCATAATAAACAGCACATAGTAGCTGCTTAATAAATGCAGTTCCTTTACTTTCTCACCCAAAACTGGTTGTCTTTATTTCCACCTTCTCTCAGTAACAGATCTCATACATTTAACACATTTTTTGTATACATAACTCTCTACTTTCAAACTTTCAATTTGCCCTCTATCTACCTGGTCATGGGATATGTAATATATTAAACATCTAAAGCAACACTACACTTAACCCTATAGAGTGAGTCTACTTAGTATTTCCTAAGTGGTCATTCACATTTTTATCTCCATTTCCTTGTTCACTTCATTCCCTTTTCCTGCTGTCTACTAATATGTCTAACTCTTCCATTAAAGTGTATCTTAAGTCCCATATTCTCCAACTACTTCAATCTTTAGTATTCTTTGCTGAATTATTTTGGGATTTACATATACTTACAATCATTAAGATCAGAAAGGCTATTTAAAACCCCATCTATTTGTAAAGCCAAATGTTTTTTATAAAAGGCCATCAACACCATCTGTTGTTGGCATGCTGGGTTGGCACGCTTTTGCTCTGGCCAATAGCATAGTTCACATCAGTGACATTTCCTACTTTGAAAATTTGTAAGTAATTGTGCTTCTATAACATGAGCAATGCTCAATATACTTAGCATATTTGCATTTTTATTTATCTCTTATTAGTAAGTCTTCTATACTCCATCTAGCATATACATGGTCTTGAGGCTTATACATTAAACATCTTTGCTTCCTGCCTCCCTAGCATAATAAAAGCTCAGTCAGTATTTGTTGGTGGTAATAAAAAGTATTTACATCACAGGAATATTGTTGTAAAAATCTTTAAAGCATCCATGAGCTCCTCTGAGACATACAATTTATATTGGAGGGGGAAAAATGTGTTTTATTTTTTAATCTTTTTGCAGTGTTAGTTTTGAGAAGAAAGAATAGTAATGCAAACCTGTCATGTCTCAAAGGCAAATTTTTGTGTCTTTGCAACTTGTTATATCTGTATAATTTGTATAATTATTTGGGAAAGACAAAATCATATTCATTAGCTGAAAAATATGAAAGATACCATGATCAGGTCAGTGTCACAAATGGAGCTTAAAATATATACTGATGACCCTGTACAGTACATAAGGAACAATATCTGCTTCTAGTACAAAGCTAACAATAAAATGTCAATTAACAAGGCATGGGATACTCTCTAGGGGTAATATTAAAGAAAACATTTACAACAATCTTACAGAAATGCTGGGAAATAAGATACTCAAAGTCTAAGATACAACTGTTATACAAAATCCATTATATATGAATCCACGTTCTTGTAAACCCCCAAATGCCTTCAGGCTGAGCAAAATACAAAATTCATCTGAGTTAGAAATTTAGGTAAGAAAGAGCAGTTTTCAAAGGACGTAAATAATAAGAAATCAAGATAGAAAGTGCATATACAAGGTGTCATCAAATACTAACATGTGTTTATAACCTGTTAAATTTACATAATTTGTTAAATCTGTACAAAATGATGGGCATATATATAGCCAACTCCATATTTTAAATAGCATTATCATATAGTCATATAGACTGTAATTAGAGTTTGGGGCCAGAGACTGGCAGTGTAAAGATTAGTTACCTTTTTCAGCCACTGTGGAGAACACTATGGAGTTTCCTCAGAAAACTAAAAATGGAGCTCCCATTTGATCCAGTAATCCCACTTCTAGGAATATATCCCAAGAAACTAGAAACACCAATCAGAAAGGATATATGCACCCCTATGTTCATAGCAGCACAATTCACCATAGCTAAGATTTGGAAACAGCCTAAATGCCTATCAACAGATGAGTGGATTAGCAAACTATGGTACATCTACACAATGGAATACTATGCTGCTATAAAAAAGAAGGAATTCTTACCATGTGCAGCAGCTTGGATGGAACTGGAGACCATTATGTTAAGTGAAATAAGCCAGGCAATGAAAGATAAATACCACATGATCTCACACATTTATGGAAAATAAAGAACATTATAACCTGATGAACAAAAAGATAGATAGAGGCAGAGAAGCATCGAACAGGCTTTCAAATTACAGCGGGAAGGCTGGGGAGTGTTGGGGAGGAGGAGAAAAGAGATCAACAGAAGGATTTGTGTGCATGCATATAAGCACAACCAATGGACACAAGACACTGTGGGGGTGGGATGAGGGCATGGGACAGAGGGTAGGGGAGGTGGGGGGAAGGTCAATGGGGGAAAAAAAGGAGATATATGTACTACTATATGTAATACTTTAAACAATAAAAAAATGAAACAAAAAGATTAGTTACCTTTCACTTTGTTACAATCTCTCAGCAATTCAACCCCCTTATCTATAAAATGCTGGTACAAATACTTATCCCTTTCTTTCCCATAATGTTATTATAAAGAAAAATTATAATTGAAGACTCTATACATATAAATACAAGGTTTTCAACAATATGTGGTTATGAATTTGTCATTTCATTTTTCCCCCCAAACTATGAATTGCTGAAAAACAGCTAAACAAACCTGCTCAGTCAGGAAACAGCAAATTTTTCTGTTTTATTACTTTGTTTCTCATCTGAACTAAGCCAGACTGGTACATTCCCATTGTGAATGCTACGTTTTAACAATCAATAAAGAAATTTTTAAAAAATAATAATTTAAAAAAACTCAATTCAATTATTTAAGTAATTCAATCCAGAGCCTGTAATGGGATTCTTAGGTAGTTTGAACACCTCAGCTTCTGCATTAGCTGGAGTAAAAGACATCTAACTAATTGTATAAAGAAACACACCTGATTTGTACAGCTACTCATCACAGAGTCCACTGTATATTATTTATCACTAGAGGCCTGGTGTACGAAATTCGTGCATGGCGGGGGGGGTGTCTCTCAGCCCAGCCTGCACCCTCTCCAATCTGGGACCCCTCAAGGGATGTCCGACTGCCCCCTCACAATCCAGGACTGCTGGCTCCTAAACGCTCACCTGACTGCCTGCTTGATCACCCCTAACCACTCTGCCTGCTGGCCTGCTTGCCCCCAACTGCACACCCTGCCGGTCTGCTCACCCCCAAATGGTCCCCTCTGCTGGCCTGCTCGCCCCCAACTCCCCACTCCCCGCCAGTCTGTTCACCCCTAACCGCCTCTGCCTCAGCCCCACCACTATGGCATAGTCCGGAAGGACGTCTGGAAGGTCTCATGGTCTAATTAGCATATTACCCTTTTATTAATATAGAAAGGATATGACATACTGCCATAACTATAACATATCTATCAATATTACTCTATGAGAATACATAATTCATGTGATAGGAAGGCATCTAATACATTACATTGTATATGTTGTAAGTAGTAGGAAATACTGTATTTGTAGCAATCATATACACCCTGTGACTTCCCTTCCTGATTTGGGAATGGTTCCCCAGTTCTTTAAACGTTTCCTGGCCCCTAATGTATTTTTTTTTTTGTCATTCAGTGTAACTTTATTTACTGTTTATTGCACATAATTTGAGGTCTTTAATTTCTAACCACCAAAGATTCGAAGAACTATTTTTTCCATGAAGTTTAACATTAACATTAGTGAATTCATGCATTTATGTGTTTTTATTGTAAACATCTAAATTATTCACATTGACATAGATCCTGAACTCAAAAGCATGTACCATGCACAGGCTGACAGAAAGCCAGGAAGCCACTCTGTAAGCAAACAGATACTCTGCATAAGAAGAAAAGTCATAGCACAACATTTAATGTCCAACCTGAGTCACCTCAGAATGTTATATATATTGACTTGTTAATTCATATAGTATCAGGAACTCAACTGCTTGATCGGTGGCGGGGTTGACCTGGTTTTGGGAGGATTATTCCTGAAATAATTAAGGAAAGGGGGGCTCAATCTTTCTTCTTGGTTGCTTGCTCCTCCCCAGCACCTTCATCTTTCTTCTCATCCTCAGCTTCTTGGGCATCTTTCTTTATCTTCACCTCCTTCTTCCTCCTTTGCATCCTCAAATTCTTCCTTGGCACTTCCTTCCTCTTCCTCTCCTTCCTCTTCCTCAACCTCTTCCTTCTCCTTCTCCTCCTCTTCAGCTTCTCCTTCAGAGGGGGATTCATCCTTAGCTTCCTCAGCTTTTGCAGCCTCAATGGTCTCCTCCACCTCAATCTGCTCCTCCTGGACGTGGCTGGTGTATTAAGAAGGGAAGGAGCTAGTGGACATCAAGTAGGAGCTGGTCTGTAAACTATCATAGGCAGATGGACCAAAGACCTGGGAACTCTGGGAGTAGCTGCTGGCTATGCTTCCCATGCTGGTGAAACTGAGCCAGGTCTCCTCACCTTCCAAGAGTTTCCTGTAAGCTGCAATGTCAATGTCCAAAGCCACCTTCACATTGAGGAGGTCCTGGTATGCTTTTAAATATCATGCCATTTCACTCTTTGTAGTTCTCAACTCATTTTCTAATTTGTTGATTGTGTCCTGCATAGCACTAACGTCAGCTTTCTGCATATCCTCCAGCTCTTATAGCTGCTTTCCCAGTGCTTCGTTCGTGCCCCGGCTTGCTTCAATCTCCAGGGTCTTGGCCTTGAGCAGGCAGCAGCTCTCAGACACCTTGTCCTTGGCAGCACGCACTGTGTAGGTGTTCTTGGCAGCGCTCTCAGTCAGCATGGTGAAGTGGCTCTTGTACCATTCTTCTGCATTCTGCATGTTCTTGGCAGCCAGCTTCTCATACTGGGAGTAGATGTCCTTGAGCACAGTGGAGAGGTCGGACTTGGAGAACATGTCCATCTCCACGGAGAGCTGAGCATACTGGATCTGCACCTGCAGCTCAGAGATCTCCTCTTAGTGCACCTTCTTCAGAAAGGTGATTTCGTCCATCAGGCTGTCGATGGGCTTTTCAAGCATAGCGCCGGCGAGAGCCGCCTCATCTGCACCTTTGCTTGCCCTCAGCATCCTCATGGTTTAGCACCTCTTCCTGGTAGCATGCCTACAGGTTTCTCCCAGTCCCTTCTGAGCCCCAGTGCCTCCTAACGGGGTCCCGAGGCTGCACCCCCTCCCCCCGATCCCAGTGCCCTCTCCTCGCCAGGGATGGGGCACAGTGGGGCGGGGCACAGTCATCCCATTTTCATTAAAAAGTTCAACCCAGGCCTGCTCCACCAGTGTCTGCAGGTGGCCCGGGGGGCAGACAGTGATCCTGGAGGTGCTGGCCGCCCGGCCTGCCTGGGTCCCTGGTCGTGGCCTGGACCCCACCGGCGGCATCAGGCGCTGCCCACGCCACCTTCCTGGTCCCCCATCACTGCTCTGACTGGGGCCAGACACCCACTGCTGTGCATGGCCTGCAGGGACTGCAGCGGCCACCATGTAAGCCTCCTCATCCCATCCTCGACTCTGGCACCGTGATCCCAGGTCCACTTCTACCAAAGGAGAGCTTTGCCCGCAGAGCAGCTGCCCAAGACCGAGCACTTCTAAGGTCCCCAGACCCCAAATTTCTTCCAGCCAAGGTGGTTGGCCTGATTGAGATGTTGGGGGCTGATGGGGGGTAGGGCCAGTGGGTGAGTGAGGGGGGCAATTGGGGCTGGATCAGGATGGTTGGCTGCCACAGTGTGCATCATAGCAACTGGTCGTTCTGGTTGTTCCACCTTAATGATCGCTGGGCTTTTATATAGATAGATTATCCATTAAGCTGGACATGCTCTTCTACCAGACAGCAATGTAGCTCTCATGGTCCCTTAATTAATATCTCTGCCAAATGTTGCCTTATTAGAGAGCTCTTTTCCAACCAACCTATCTATTAGTACAGTGGTCAGCAAACTCATTAGTCAACAGAGCCAAATATCAACAGTACAATGATTGAAATTTCTTTTGAGAGCCAAATTTTTTAAACTTAAACTTCTTCTAATGCCACTTCTTCAAAATAGACTCGCCCAGGCCATGGAATTTTGTGGAAGAGCCACATTCAAGGGACCAAAGAGCTGCATGTGGCTCACAAGCTGCAGTTTTCCGACCACGGTACTAGTATATAGCATTTCATTTCAATTCTGCCCCTTCAACACTGCTGGATTTTTCTTTTTCTTTTTCTTTTTTTTTTCCTTGCTGGATTTTTCTTGATATCATTTATCTCTGACCCACATGATATTGTTTATTAAGATAGTCCCCCACTGATATGTAAAATTCAAGAGAGTGTGGACTGGATATGAGATACAGTTCTGTATCAGTTACTTCACTGAAGTTTTTTTTTTCACTTTAAAATTAGGACTTGTGTAAAGAAACCGAGGAAGAAACCAAGATGGTGGCATAGGTAAACACCTATACTGCTGCCTCGCACAACAATTTCAAAACTGCAACTGGAAGACAGACGGACGTCATCCAGAACCACCGGAAAGCTGGCTGAGTGGAAATTCTACAACTAGAAGGAAAGAGAAAAGGACACTGAGACTCAGAGGAGCTGTGGAGGTGCGGAGACCTGTGCACACAAAAAGGGCAAGCCACTGAATAAGCGGCTGGCTTACTCGCTGCACGCAGAGAGGGCGGGCAACAAGCGCGCGGCTAGCTTTCTCATTCGGGAGGGAAACAAAACCTCCCGACTGCACTGAAATCCAGCTCCGGTACCCAGAATCATTCAGGGAGAAACTTGACTGTCTGACAGCCAGGCGAAACTCGAGAGCAGCCTTCTCCTAGAGGTGTGTGCAGCCATTGGAGCAGGGCACTGAGACCCAGGGGCCTCTTAGGGCAGGGCTGACGGGAAACCAAGGCTGTCTGCTCCACCCTGAGACTCCGCCCCATCCAAGCTGAGCACAGAAGCCCTCCCAGCAGAGACACATTGGTCCTCACAGCCAATTGGCCTGGAGGTCAACTCCCCCCAGTGATACCAACAAAAATCAAGGCTTAACTACAACAAGACTGCACACACAGCCCACAAAGGGGTGCACCAATAGTGCTTACTTCAGGTAACTGGGGAGGCTGAGCTACTGGGCCCTTCTAGGACACCTAGCACACAAAGCCACTCCATCAACTTAGGGAAGCAGCTAAAATGCAGGGACAAAGAGGCAGGCCACAAATGAAGGAAATGGAGGAAAGCAAAAGACTGGATATAGAGTTCAAAACCATGGTTATAAGATTTTTCAAGAATTTCCTAGAAAAGGCTGATAAATTTAATGAGACCCTCGAGGATATGAAAAAGGATCAACTAGAAATTAAGCATACACTGACTGAAATAAAAAATATTATACAGAGACCTAAAAGCAGACTAGAGGATCACAAGAATCAAGTCAAAGATTTGGAATACAAAGAAGCAAAAAACACTCCTCCAGAAAAGAAAAAAGAAAAAAGAATCCAAAAATTTGAAGATAGTGTAAGAAGCCTCTGGGACAACTTCAAGCGTACCAACATCAGAATTATGGGGGTGCCATTAGAAGAGAGAGAGCAAGATACTGAAAACCTATTTGAAGAAATAATGACAGAAAACTTCCCCCACCTGCTGAAAGAAATAGACTTACAAGTCCAGGAAGCGCACAGAACCCCAAACAAAAGGAATCCAAAGAGGACCACACCAAGACACATCAATTAAAATGCCAAGAGCAAAAGACAGAGTATTAAATGAAGCAATAGAAAAACAGTTAGTTACCTACAAGGGAGCACCCATACAATTGTCAGCTGATTTCTCAACAGAAACTATGCAGGCCAGAAGGGAGTGGCAAGAAATATCCAAAGTGATGAATAGCAAGAAACTACAACCAAGATTACTCTACCCAGCAAAGCTATCATTCAGAATTGAAGGTCATATAAGAGCTTCACAGATAAGAAAAAGCTAAAGGAGTTCATCACCACCAAACCAGAATTATATGAAATGCTGAAAGGTATTCTTTAAGAAGAGGAAGAAGAAGAAAAAGGTAAAGATAAAAATTATGAACAACAAATACATATCTATCAACAAGTGAATCTAAAAATCCAAGGGAATAAAAAATCTGATGAACAGTATTAACTGTTGGATATAATAGAATCAGGGGCATAGAAAGGGAGTGGCTGACAATTCTCAGGGGAAAAGGGGAGTGGGGGGTGCGGGAAGAGACTGAACAAAAAGCATACACCTATGGATGAGGACAGTGGGGGGGTAAGGGCAGAGGGTGGGGTAGGAACCTGGTGGAGGGGAGCTATGGGGGGGGAAAAAGAGGAACATTGTAATAATCTGAACAATAAAGATTTATTAAATTTAAAAAAGAAAGAAAAATCAAGCATTTGTATTTCTCATGTTAAAATAGTAAGTACAAAAGGTTTTCTGTCTGTAGGCAAAGATCTAAATTGTGCATCAACAGGGTGATAAACAGATATGAGATTAGAAACCTCAGAAACCTTTTATAGGTCCCAAATATCCAGGTCTGTAGGCTAATTATAATGTCAAATATCTAAGTGGTTGCTGGAGATGGAATTACAAATCATTTTTTTAAATATATTTTTTATTGATTTCAGAGAGGAAAGGAAGGGAGAGAGAGAGAAATAGAATCATTGAGGATGAGAGTGAATAATTGATTGGCTGCCTCCAGAATGTCCCCCACTGGGGATCGAGCCCACAACCTGGGCATGTGCCCTGACCAGGAATTAAACTATGACCTCCTGGTTCACAGGTCAATGCTCAACCACTGAGCTCCAACAGTTGGGCTACAAATCATTTTTTTTAAAACAACATAACAGTCCTCAGAGCTATCAACTAGGTATCCAAGTAAACTAAAGCCTATTTTTTTATCCATGGGCCTTACCTTACATGATAACGTGCTTGCAAATGTTATGGTTCATTGCAACCCTATCATGAAGAAACGTGTGTTAAAATGGAGAAAGTTGTATTCTGGCTTTTCTTTCATATAGAGCAGTGGTGTGCAAATGAGGCTGCACATTTTGGAGAGTTATAAGAAATAAAAATAAAAACAGATGGCTGGGTTCTACTCCTAGAGACTCTGACTTAATTGGCCTGGAGCTATCTAGGCATTTCCAGAGCTCTTCAGGAGTGTCTAATGTGAAGCCAGCACTGAGAATCTCTGTTTATGGAGGCTGCGAGCAAAGGGCCCAGCAGGTCCTTTTTGTGATTGTTAGCTTGGATGTGGGACACCTGTTTACTAAGAAACTGGGCTGAGGCAGCAATTCATTCTGTTCAGAGCACAAAATCACATTCAGCTGTTAATGGCTTTTTCGCTGCACTGACCTACACTGAATTCAAACCAGCAATGACCTTCGTTTTCCATTGCCTGTAATTAAGGATGTCTGCCACCACCATAATCCAGTTTGGGGCTTGATTAATTCTCATAATTACCAAATGCCTTTTTGCAGCTGTAGAAAAAGAAGGTCTCTAGGCCACTAAAATTAGGTAGTTCTGATGACAAAAAATAAATAACAATAATGCTTAGCATTTATTTCATGCTTAATCATTATTTTTATGCTGTTGACATTCATTAACTAGTTATTTCATATGATGTCCTGGGGAAGTAATGCAGAATTATTATTTGCATTATATGTCAGTCAGTAGGGCAGAAAACTATTTTGTCAGGTGTTAGGAGTTGCAATTTTTAAATCCTTTAGTGTACATTTAATCTGGTGACTTCTCTTTAAAGGAGAGACCAATATCAGGGCTGTGGGGACTCAGAGACAGTGACACTTGCACTGACCTCAATAAATAAACTCTATAAAATTAATAATGCATTTTATGACCAGATTGTCATTATAATCTCCTTTCTTTTTCAGGGTTCACTAGTAATCTCCAGGGGAGTTTGAAAGTCTCTATGTCCAGGGTAAAAAGTCAGAATCTTTCCACCTAAACAATAACTCCAATTTTGTACTCAAGACATAGATAGTATTATTTTTAAAGTTCCAGACCTTGTAGAGGAAAAGAGGAGATTTCCTGACTTTTCTAACTGCAAACTCCCAATTTCAACATTCCCTAATATTCACTTCCAACCACAAGGGACTGAACATGTAACATTTTTATCAGATTTCATTTACTGGGTGCTCACTATGCCTACCACTTTGTTACATCTATAATAATCTATAATAATAAAAGCATAATATGCTAATTATACCGGACGTCCTTCCAGACCACCTTCCAAATGAAGCCACGGTTGTGAGGGAAGCCTGGGTTCCGGGTGCCAGAGGGAAGCTGGTGCTGGCAGCCAGGGGAAGGAAAGCCTTGCATGAATTTCATGCATCAGGCCTCTAGTATCTTTATAAACCGTAACACAAACTGAATCCTACATAGTGCTTATTATCCCCTCCCTACTTTATGAATAAGAAAACTAAAATTCAAAGAAATGTAGGGACTAGTACAAAATGTAACAGATAGGAACAGCATTAAAGCCCATGTTTGTCTGACTCTATAAACCTAGAAATAAAACAAAAACCTGTAGAAATTGTTGAAGTTTATTCTGCGGCTTCCTTACCTCGCTTTATAAATATTCCCTCAGAGAATTCTATCCCCTGCAGGGACCCGCCCTGTTTCTGAAACTTAGCCTTCTGTCCCCCCAAAGAAGCTCATTGGGCATGCTCTTCTGTCAGATCCTCACAAGCTGGTTAAATCCAACCTGTTACAGCCTAGAAATGAATCATCTTGCAGTCCCTCCTTCATCCCTGGATTCCATTGGTCACAAGGTCTGTCTGTCATTCCCTTTTCATGTTGATTCTATTTCTGCCATTGCTACTTTGAGTTCAGGCTCTTGAACAACAGTCTTCCCTCACTCTCACCATCTCCTGCCCAACCAGTTCATCATTAGCTGGACTAATAATCCCCAAACACTTTCTCTGTGGTGCAATTTTCTGACTTAAAACATTTCATGGGTCCGCATTTCCTCTCAGAGCAACTCCAAACCTTTTATTTCTCTACATTATTAACATGATCTCTATCTCCTATTCAATTTCAGCTTTATTAATATCCAAGATGTCATTAGACCTATTAACTAGTCATTGTTAGATCTGATAATAAATTACTAATTATTAGCTCTGATAAATAATTAGTTACTAATTTTATATTTCACAATTAACAAATTTGTGGGTGGCACACAGGATTGTCCAATGAGTAATCATGGGAGATTCTCTCTGAGCTGCCTGGCAATAAGGGAAGGAATTAATGACTTCTACTGCCAGTGAAAAATGCTGCTCATAATCTCCACTTCCCCCAAGTTTTACAGGAGTTGGGCAGCAGACATTCCCAGAATCACCCAAATCAATCTCACTCAAAGCCAAGTAATTTGGCACCCAAACTCAGATTAGTTCCTTACAGTGCTACGCCCACAATTGCCCTATATAAAGAGAGCACCATGAGGTGGGGTTGCCCTCCTGAAGAGCAGTCTTGGTGCATACTGTTGTCCCTGACTCCAACTTGTCTCTGAGCAGAAAGCTATGTGAATGAATGAAGACTGTTGACATTAACAGATTTATAAATGGAGAAATGGGCATGGTCTCTTTGAACAATAGTTGAAGAACTAAAAAACTTTATGTGATCCAAAAACTATCCCAAATAAGTTTAAATTAGAACTCTCACAGAAAAGTAAACTCTGTTGATTTATAAACTTGTGTAATTTCCATACTTATTACTGAAGCTTCAAACAGATGCCAGCTTCTGCCTTAGAGAAGATTTACTTTCCATCAAGTTACTGTACATTTTCCAATTCAGAAAGTCAAAAAGAAGGGGCACCATGAGTAGTGAACAAAAAGGCAAAGCAATAAAGAAACCTAAAACTCATGGGACCTACAAGAGATAGAGTAACAAAAAAACAAGGTGGGGGTGGGGAGAAAAAGGGGGAGATTCACTTTAGATCATATTGTTGTAAATGAGGCAGAAAGTTGATATTGAGCTGTAAGATGATGTATATACTGATGACATATAAAGAGCCATACAGTGGATTTTAATACAACAGTGATAAAGAATAACAGCAATAGTAGGAGACACATTTACTAAGATCAAACTGCACCAGACAGGGTATAAATACTTTACATGGATTATTTCATTTAATATTTAAAACAAATCTATATGATAGATGTTGCTCTTTTGAATTTGTTGTTGGTAATGAAACAGAAGTTTAAAGAGCTTAAGTATTATGTGTATGATTTTTTAAAAACTATTTTTATAGATTTTTAGAGAGAGAAGAAGAAGGGAGAAGGAGAGAGAAAAACATCAATGTAAGAGAGAAACATGTGCCCTGACCGGGAATCGAACCGGCAACCTTTTGGTATACAGGAAGACGCCCAAGCAACTGAGCCACAATGGCTAGAGCATATGTATGATTTTTAATAAGAAAAAAAGACGAGAGGGAGGGGGGCAGATAAGTAATTTAACTATAGTCACATAAACAGTGGGAGGCAGCGGCTGATTTTGAATCTAGCTCTTTTGACTCCAGGTCACATACTTCTAGCAAATATAAAAGCACATGCTAATTTAATGGGCACTCACTACAACTATTGCTTCCCAGATGTATTTTTTCCCCTAAACTAGAGACACCTCCTGGGAGTTGTCCCTGGTCCTCTAGTTTGCCAATTGAGAGAGAAAGAATAGATAAATGGATTTGACACAAGAGGCAGCACTGCCAGACTCTCACCTTTGCTTAATTAGGAGCAAGCATGCAGGACAGAGAGAGAGGGTATTGGAATGAAATCAGATTGGACTGCACAGAGTTATAGAACCCCCTGCTGTGAAGACAGGCTGTGACATGGGCGGCGTGGAGAGGGCAGAGATGCAAAGCTCACAGGACTTTTACTGATGAAGCATCACAAGCAGCTTTTAAATCAAGATGCTTTTCCTTTCTGCACCATGAATAAAGAAAAACTAAAAACCAGAAAATGAGTGCTGTGAGATGTCTGAAAATTATGTTGTATTTAATGTCTGCAGCAGGCAGGCGGACTGTTGGTTAACAAATACTTTGGAGAATTTGCTCTTGGTGAGGTTCACTAAAAGCTATGGAGAATATAAAAATATATAAAATCCAGTTTGTCCTCAACATGCTTGCAATTAGGGACACTCTATTTGGCACAATGTACCAAATTGTGCACAATGTAAAGTCCTAACTATCTAAAAAGGTCCATAAATCCATTTGATCCATTTCCCACTACTGATTACCATACTTAGTGCATACATACCTACGTAAGTTCATTTCATAATGTTTGTTGAACACACTAAGCTGGATAGGCATCTTTGCTTCCCGGGAATAAGCAACTGTAATACTATAAACTAGAATATAATTTTGCTTCCTTTCATTGTTTTTTTATAAGTGTCATAGATAAAGAAAGGTCATTTTAAGCACAGTTTAAATCAATCTTACTTTAAAATCATTATGAAGGTGTTCGCAGCCGCCGTCGCTCTCCAACGCCTGCGCTGCCTTCCAGCTCGCCGAGCTCCAGCCGAAGGAGAAGGGGGGTCAGTAACGAGGTCTCTGTACCAAGGCTCGTACCAAGCAGACCGCCCGCAAATCGACCAGGGGCAAAGCCCAGAGGAAGCAGCTGGCTACCAAAGCCGCTCGAAAGAGTGCGCCCTCCACTGGAGGGGTGAAGAAACCTCATCGTTACAGGCCCGGTACTGTGGCACTTGTGAAATTAGACGTTATCAGAAGTCCACTGAACTTCTGATTCCCAAACTTCCCTTCCAGCGTCTGGTGCGAGAAATTACTCAGGACTTCAAAACAGACCTGCGCTTCCAAAGTGCAGCGATTGGTGCTTTGCAGGAGGCAAGTGAGGCCTATCTGGTTGGCCTTTTTGAAGACACCAACCTGTGTGCTATCCATGCCAAACGTGTAACAATTATGCCAAAAGACATCCAACTAGCACGCCACATACGTGGAGAACGTGCTTAAGAATCCACTATGATGGAAAACATTTCATTCTTTTAAAAAATTTCTCTTCTTCCTGTTATTGGTAGTTCTGAACGTTAGGGGTTTTTTTTTCCATGGGTTCAAAAGGTACCTAAGTATATGATTGCAAGTTGAAAATAGGGGACAGAAATCAGGTATTGGCAGTTTTTCCATTTTCATTTGTGTGTGAATTTTTTTAATATAAATGCGGGGACATAAAGCATAAATGCAAGTCAAATGTTTCCGTGAACAAGTTTCAGCAGTTCAACTTTATAACAATATAAATAAACCTGTTAAATTTTTCTGGACAATGCCAGCATTTGGATTTTTTTTAAACAAGTAAATTTCTTATTGATGGCAAAAATAAATAAATAAATTAATTAATTAATTAATTAATTAAATAAAATCATTATGAAAATATGAAGAGAAAAATTACAACTATTGAGATTAAAACAGGAGAAAAAAAACTCCCATCAAAAATAAGTCCTGGACAAGAAGAAGAAATAAAGCATCCAATTGGAAAAGAAGACATAAAACTGCCATTATTCACAGATGACATGATACCGTACATAGAAAACCCTAAAGATGCCATCAAAAATTATTAGACTTAATAAATGAAATTGGCAATGTAGCAGGATACAAAATTAATGCCCAGAAATCTATGGCATTTTTATCCACCAATAGTGAACTTACAGAAAGAGAAAATAAAAATTTTAAAAAATCCCATTTACCATTGCACCAAAAAATTAAGATACTTAGGAATAAATTTAACTAAGGAGGTAAAAGACCTATATTTGAAAAACTACAGGACACTGAAAAAAGAGTTAGAGGAAGACATAAACAGATGGAAGAACATATTGTGTTCATGGATTGGTAGAAACAACATCATTAAAATGTCCATACTACCCAAAGCAATCTATAGATTCAATGCAATCCCCATTAAAATACCAATGGCATATTTCACAGACCTAGAACAAACTCTCCAAAAATTCATCTGGAATAAAAAAAAGACCCCAAATAGCTGCAGCAATCCTGAGAAAGAAGAACAAAGTAGGTGGGATCTCAATATCAGATATCAAGATGTATTACAAAGCCACTGTTCTCAAAACTGCCTGGTACTGGCACAAGAACAGATATATAGACCAATGGAATAGAATAGAGAACCCAGAAATCAATCCAAACCACTATGTTCAATTAATATTTGACAAAGGAGGCTAGAACACACAATGGAGTCAAGATAGTCTCTTCAATAAATGGTGTTGGGAAAATTGGACGGATACATGCAAAAAAATGAAATTAGACCACCAACTTACACCATACACAAAAATAAACTCAAAATGGATAAAGGATTTAAACATAAGATGGGAAAACATAAAAATACTAAAAGAATCCACAGGCAGCAAAATCTCAGACATATGCTGAAGCAATATCTTCATTGATACACTCCTAGGGCAATGGAAACTAAAGAGAAAATAAACAAATGAGACTACATCAAAATAAAAAGCTTCTGTACAGCAAAAGAAACCATACACAAAACAACAAGAAAGCCCATTGTATGGGAGAACATATTTGCCAATGCTAACTCAAGTAATTTGGTTTATTCACCAAAATTTACAGGGAACTCATAAAACTTGACAAAAGGAAGATAAACAACCCAATCAAAGAATGGGCAGCTGACCTAAATAGGTACTTTTTGAAAGAGGATATAAAGAAGGCCAAAAGACATATGAAAACATGCACAGTCACTAGTCATCCGAGAGATGCAAATCAAAAGGACAATGAGGTACCATCTCACACCTGTCAGAATGGCTATCATCAACAAATCAACAAACGACAAGTGCTGCCGAGGATGCAGAGAAAAAGGAACCCTCGTGCACTGCTGGTGGGAATGCAGACTGGTGCAGCCATTGTGAAGAACAGTATGGAGTTTCCTCAAAAAACTAAAAATGGAACTTCCATTTGACCCAGTAATCCCACTTCTAGGAGTATATCCCAAGAAGCTAGAAATACCAATCAGAAAAGGATATATGCACCCCCATGTTCATAGCAGCACAATTTACCATAGCTAAGATTTGGAAACAGCCTAAGTGCCCATCAGTAGAAGAGTGGATTAAAAAACTGTGGTACATCTACACAATGGAATACTATGCTGTGGTAAAAAAGAAGGAATTCTTACCATTGGCAACAGCATGGATGGAACTGGAAAGTATGATGCTAAGCGAAATAAGCCAGTCAGAGAAAGATAAATATCACATGATCTCACTCATTTGTGGAATATAAAGAACACAATAAACTGATGAACAAAAACAGAGACAGAGGGGCAATGGGGTGATAAGGACATATATGTAATACCTTAATCAATAAATATAATAAATAAATAAATAAATAAATAAATAAATAAATAAATAAATAAATAAAATAGTAAAAAAAATAAATAAATAAAGTCCTGGAAGTGATGATTTCACAGGCAAACTTTACCAAGCATTCAAGGAAGAACTAACACCTGTCCTCCTCAAACTATTCCAAAAAATTCAAGAGGAGGGAACACTTCCAAATTCTTTTTATAAGGCCAGAATTATCCTAATTCCAAAACTAGATAAAGACATTACAAAGAAAGAAAACTATAAACCAAAATCCCTGATGAACATAGAGGCTAAAATCCTCAAAAAAATATTAGCAAACTGGATCGTACACTATAACCAAATGGGATTTACTCCAGGAATGTAAGGCTGGTACAATATCCACAAATTGATAAATGTGAACAGCACATAAACAGATTGCAAGACAAAAATCACATGCTCAGGAAAACCAAGATGGCAGCATAGGTAAACACCTAAACTGCTGCCTCACACAACAATTTCAAAACTACAACTAAAAGACAAAACGGACATCATCCAGAACCACAGGAAGGCTGGCTGAGTGGAAATTCTACAACTACAAGGAAAGAGAAAAGCACACTGAGACTCAGAGGAGTTGCAGAAGGCAGAGGTACGGAGACACGCAAGCGGAGAGGACTGGCAACTGAGTATGCAGCTGGCTTTCTCAAGTGGGAGGGAGACGAAAGCACCTGAATGTTCTGAACTCCAGTTCCAGCTGAGACTCTGGGGACCCAGACTCATATGGGGAGAAACTGGACTATCTGGCAGTGGGCAAAACTCGAGGGCGGCTTTCTCTCAGAGGTGCTTGCAGCGATTACCACGGGACACTGAGACCCAGGGGCCTCTTAGGGCAAGGCTGACAGGAAGCCA
This sequence comes from Ia io, assembly GCA_025583905.1. Taxonomy (NCBI): domain Eukaryota; kingdom Metazoa; phylum Chordata; class Mammalia; order Chiroptera; family Vespertilionidae; genus Ia; species Ia io. The sequence continues at coordinate 45,675,106 of JAJQQW010000009.1, read as the reverse complement.
ATGCTGTCTTCTCCGACCTGAGACTCTGCCCCATCCAAGCTGAGCACAGAGGCTTTTGCAAGTCTTGTCTCATAAGGGTGTCTCCAGCACAGAAGTTCTCCCAGTGTAGACACAGCTGATCCCCACAGCCAATTGGCCTGGAGGTCAATTCCTCCCAGTAATACCAACAACAATCAAGGCTTAACGACAACAAGACTGTGCACACAGCCCACAAAGGGTTGCACCAAGAGTGTCCACCTCAGGTAACTGGGGAGGCTAAGCTACTGGGCCCTATAGGACACCTAGCACACAAAGCCACTCTATCAACTCAAGGAAGCAGCCAAAATGTGGAGACAAAGAAACAGGTCACAAATGAAAGAAATGGAGGAAAGCAAACTACTGGATATAGAGTTCAAAACCACGGTTATAAGGTTTTTCAAGAATTTTCTAGAAAAGGTCAATAAATTTAGCGAGACCCTCGAGGATATGAAAAAGGACCAACTAGAAATTAAGCATACACTGACTGAAATAAAGAATAATATACAGAAATCAACAGCCAACTAGAGGATCACAAGAATCAAGTCAAAGATTTGGAATACAAAGAAGCAAAAAACACCCAACTGGAAAAGCAAAAAGCAAAAAGAATCCAAAAATATGAAGATAGTGTTAGGAGCCTCTGGGACAACTTCAAGCGTACCAACATCTGAATTATGGGGGTGCCAGAAGAAGAGAGAGAGCAAAATACTAAAAACCTATTTGAAGAAATAATGACAGAAAACTTCCCCCACCTGCTGAAAGAAATAGACTTACAAGTAGGAAGCTCAGAGAACCCCAAACAAAAGGAATCCAAAGAGGACCACACCAAGACACATCATAATTAAAATGCCAAGAACAAAACACAAAGAGAGAATATTAAAAGCAGCAAGAGAAAAACAGTTAGTTACCTACAAGGGAGCACCCATATGATTGTCAGCTGATTTCTCAACAGGAACTATGCAGGCCACAAGCGAGTGGCAAGAAATATTCAAAGTGATGAATGGCAAGAACCTACAACCAAGATTACTCTACCCAGCAAAGCTATCATTCAGAATTGAAGGTCAGATAAAGAGCTTCACAGATAAGAAAAAGCTAAATGAGTTCATCACCACCAAACCAGTATTATATGAAATGCTGAAAGGTATTCTTTAAGAAGAGGAAGAAGAAGAAAAAGGTAAAGATAAAAATGATGAACAACAAATACATATCTATCAACAAGTGAATCTAAAAATCAAGTGAATAAAAAATCTGATGAACAGAATAAACTGGTGAATATAATAGAATCAAGGGCATAGGAAGGGAGTGGACTGACAATTCTTGGAGGGAAAAGAGGATGGGTGGTGCGGGAAGAGACTGGACAAAAATTATACACCTATGGATGAGGACAATGTCGGGGAGTAAGGGCAGAGGGTGGGGTGGGAACCAGGTGGAGGGGAGCTATGGGGGGTAAAAAGAGGAACAATTGTAATAACCTGAACAATAAAGATTTATTAAATTAAAAAAATCACATGCTCATATCAATTGATGCAGAAAAAGTATCTGGTAAACTCCAACATCCATTTATGATAAAAGCTCTCAGCAAGGTGAGTATAGAGGGATCATATCTCAACATAATACAGGTCATGTATGACAAACCTATAGCCAATATCATGTTCAATGAGCAAAAACTGAAAGTGTTGCACTTAAGAGTAGGAACAAGACAGGAATTTCCACTTTCACCACTCTTATTCAAGATATTACTAGAAGTCCTATATATTTGGAAATTAACCCCTTATCAGATGTATCATTGGTAAATATTCTCCCATGCGGTGGGTTGCCTTTTCACTTTGTTTATGGCTTATTTTGCTGTGAAGAAGCTTTTTATTTTGATCTTGTCCCATTTGTTTATTTCTTTCTTTTGTTTCATATTGCTACTACAAATTTCTGAAATTTTACTGCTTATGTTTTCCTTTAGGATTTTTATGGTTTTGTGACTTACACTTAAGTCTTTTATCCATTTTGAGTTTATTCTTGTCTACGGGTAAGTTGGTGGCCTAGTTTCTTTTTTTTTTTTTTTTTTTTTTTTTTTTTTTTTTGCATGTATCTGTCCAATTTTCCCAACACCATTTTTTGAAGAAACTGTCTTTAACCCATTGCATATTTTTGCCTCCTTTGTCAAATATTAACTGACCATAAAGGTGTATGTTGATTTCTGGGGTTTCATTTCTGTTCCATTGATCTATATGCCTGTTCTTGTGCCAGTACCAGGCTGTTTTGATTACAATGACTTTGTAGTATAGTTTGATATGTGGTACTGTTATCCTCTAACTTTGTTCTTCTTTCTCAAGATTGTTGAGGTTACTCAGGATCTTTTCTTGGTTCCATATAAATTTTTTTTACTTTCCTTTAAAAATAAAATCTTTATCGTTAAAAGTATTACAGGTGTCTCTCCTCCCCCACCCCCTATATCATCCCCCTCCACCCAGTCCCACCCTTCACCACCATATTGCCTGTGTCCATAGGTAATGCATATATGAAGAACTTATATAAATCAACACCAAGAAGGCAAACAGCCCAATTAAGAAATAAGCAAAGGACCTGAATAGACACCTCTTCAAAGAAGACATATAGAAAGCCAATATACATATGATAAAATGCTCAACATTGCTAATCATTACAGAAATGCAAATTAAAACTATAATGAGACATCACCTTATGCCTGTCAGAATGGCTATCACAATAAATCAGCAAACAACAAGTGCTGGCAAGGAAGTGGGGAAAATAAAACCCAAGTATACTGCTGATGGGAATGCAGACTGGTACAGCTGCTTTGGAAAAGAGTCTGGAGTTTTCTCAAAAAATTAAAAATGAAACTGGTTTATGACCGAGCGATATCACTTCTGGGAATATATTCTAAGAATGCTGAAATGCCAATCAGAAAAAAAATATGCACCCCTATGTTCATAGCAGCTCAATTTACAGTGGCTAAGATCTGGAAACAGCCCACATGCCCATCAGTACATGAGTGGATAAAAAAAGCTGTGGTACATTTACAGAATGGAATACTACTTGGTCATAAATATAAAGGAAATCTTACCCTTTGTGACAGCATGGATGGACCTGGAGAGCATTATGCTAAGTGAAATAAGCCTGTCAGAGAAAGACAAGTACCATATGTTTTCACTCATATGTGGAATCTAATGAACAAAATAAACTAACAAACAAAATACAAACAGACTCATGGATAGAAAGCAGACTGACAACTGTAAGAGGGGAGGAGGGTTGTGAGGCTGGGTGAAAAAGGTGAAGGCATTAAGAAGAGAAAAAAACAACAACTCATAGACAGAAACAATAGTATGGTGATTACCAAAGGAAAAGGTAAGTGGGGGGAAGGTAGAAGAGGATATAGGAAGGATAAATGGTGTTAGAAGGAGACTTTACTTGGTGAGCTAAACATACAATACAATATACATTGATGTATTTTAGAACAGCACTCCTAAAACCTATAAAATTTTATTAAACAATTAATTAAAAAGGAAATAAAATTGGAAAGGAAAAACAAGAGGAAATCTTACCTTTTGGGACAGCATGGATGGACCTGGAGTCAGAGAAAGACAAATATCATATGATCTCACTCATATCTGGAATCAAATAAACAAACAAAAAAAAAACCTGAGGAACAAAATAGAAACAGATGCATGGATACATGGAACAGACTGACAACAGCTATGAGAAAGTAGAGGATTGGGGGGCTGGATGAAAGAAGGTGAAAGAAGTAAGCAAAAAAAAAAAAAACACAAAATACATACATATATATATATAACACATAGACACAGACAGCAGTGTGGTGAGAGTGGTGATAGCCAGAGGGAAAGGGAGATGGGGGTAGGTGGAGGTGGGCAAAGGGGATAAATAGGGATGGAAAGAGACTTTGCCTAGGGGCCCAATGCAGTGTGCAGATGCTGTTTTGTTAAGTTGTACACTTGAAACTTGTTTAGTTTTGTGAAGCAATGTCACTCCCCAATGAATTCAATCTTACCTAATAATAGACAAACATGTAAATTGACCATACCTCTGCTACGCCCATAGCCAATCAGAGTGAGTATGCAAATTAACCCAACAAAGATGTCAGTTAATTTGCATACATAGGCGCCCAGCGCCTGGGTCCCAGGAACATCCTGGCACCCAGGTCACTCTGAGGTAGGCCCTGCGTGGGCCCTGAGCAGCCTGGGAAGGGCCTGAGCCAGGGGGCTCCTGGGCAGGGCCAAGCCTGCGATCAGAGCCAAGGGGTCAGGGGCGGAGCTGGCAATCAGAGGGAGCTGGGGGTCCCCTGCCCAGGCCTAAAGCGTTGGCCAGAGGTTTTAGGCCTGGGCAGGGCCAGAGCTGGCGATCGAAGGGAGCTGGGGGTCCCCTGCCCAGGCCTAAAGCTTCGGCCAGAGGCTTTAGGCCTGGGCAGGGGCAGAGCCGGCGATCAGAGGGAGCTGGGGGTCCCCAGCCCAGGCCTGGGCAGGGCCCAGCTGGTGATTGGTGTGAACTACAGAGGAAACACCTTTTTCTGACTGCTCAATGGCTAAGCTTCCTGTATGCCACTGGTAATATTCTTAGTAACTTGGGTAATAAGAATCCAAAAAGGTGCTCTAGGATTTTTCCACCACACTTCTGGAGAAAAAAAACAAAGGTCTGCTGCTGGAGGGCGAAGAAATGTCATATCCTGCCCTAGCCAGTTTGACTGAGTGGATAGAGCTCGGTCTGCCCACAGCAGGGTCTGGGTTCAATTCTGATCAAGGGCATGTACCTAGGTTGCAGGCTCCTCCTTGGCCAGGGCCCAGGTCAGGGCTCATGCAGGAGGCAACCAATCAAAGTGTTCCTCTCACTTTGATGTTTCTCTCTGTCTTTCCCTTTCTCTTCCACATTCTCTAAGTCAATGGAAATATATCCTCAGGTGAGGATAAAAAAAAAAGAAAGAAAGAAATGTCATATCCTATGAAAGACACATCTTGAAAATGACTAAAGAAAGTTGTCATTTTTTCATGGTGAAGGGACTGGAGTCCATGTTGATGAAAACACCTTGGTGGCTGTGGTGACTGGCAGTGGCTGCAGCAGCGGGGTGATGGGGCTGGTGCCTTCCCCTGATCAGCCCAGTCGCCTCCCACAAAGGGAGGCCAGACTGTGGCTTAGGCCATCAGTAGGACATCCCCTGAGGGCTCCAAGTATGTGAGAGGGGGCAGGTTGGGCTGAGGGACCCCCTCCCCACCCCCCAGTGCACTAATTTTGTGCACCGGGCCCCTAGTAAAAAATAAAAATAATCCTATATAATAAAAGGCCAGTGACCATAATGGCGTACCAACCAGAACAACCGATCGACCAGTTGTTTGAGGTGCATTGACCACCTCTCGGTCCCTTCCCCTAGCCCGCAGGCTGGATGTCCAACATGGAACCACGGGGAAGTGGGGTGGGTGTCGGTGGCGGGGCAGAACTGGGGACTGGCGAACGGGCTGAAGATGGCCCTGATCGCAAGCTAGGCTAGGGACCCTACCCACGCATGATTTCGTGTGCTGGGCCTCTAATAAAGAAATAAATATCATTCAGTCCACTGATTACCCTCTCAATTCATCTTTATCAACTCAACACCTCAGAATTTCTTCATCAACTCTCTTTTTCTACCCCTTAAATCATAAGTGCAATGTTTGATAAGAAAAAGTTATTCATACAGTAGAAGTACTCTTTTAACTTACCTTGCAAATAAAAAGAAAAAACTTGAAATATCAAAATTTAAAAATTCAGAAGAGCAAGGGCTGGCTTTGACTGGTTGGCTTTCAACAGGGTCACTGTGAATCATTTTAGGTTATGGGCATTTAAATGGGAACATAATTTAATGACTATTTCTGGAAGAGAATAGATTTAGCCAAGAATTTAAACTACTGTGTAAATTTTCATGAGTCTACAGGGTCAACCCCCCAAAGAAACAAGATTACTAGGCAGACTTCACTATAGGACCAGGGCACTGCTGAAAGTAGACAAACTAAAGCCATAAAAAATTTAATCATAAGGAAAACATTTATTAAATTATTAATATAGGCTTCTATTAGCTATGTGCATAATCTATGCCAGATACTGTTAACTGCTTTGTATTGTGTTTAACACATTGCTGGCTCTTAATAAGTATTGGTTGATTTAACATCTTATTTTTAACCTTCAAAAGACCCTGCATGTAGCTTTTGTAAGTTTCATTTTCCATATGAGAAAATTAGGTCAAATAGCTAATAAATGATGTCTAAGCACTTTTCTCTATTCTGAGGTGCCCCTCACCAGACCAAGGAAATCTGATGATTCTGCATTGAATATAATTTATAAAAAATTGACTTTATTTTATGTAATTTGAATGTCCTTAAACTGGGCATTTGAAAGACACTTCTAAGTTGCAAACATATAGAAAATACAAATACATCATTCTGCATGCATAACTGAGTGGGTGAATATGCAATTACTTGACTTTCCATTGTGGTAGACTTGCATACACACAATTTTGAGGTCCTTTGAATGAGACAGAGTAAGACATCACAAATATTACTTAATTTGATAATCATTATCATAGCAAACACAATAGTAAAAAATGTGTAACTGTATTTTCATTTAAATTAATTTTTAATTATAGAAAATATATACAGGATGAGGCAAAATGGGTTTATAGTTGTGAGTATGCAAAACACAGTTTATTCTTGTATTATTATTCATTAATTATTGCATCATTTTGCATATAAACAACTGTAGACCTACTTTGCCCTACCCCGTATACAGAGAGAAAGGAACACTTGATAAAAGGAAACTCTACACTGAAAGGAGAAAAAGTAGATTTGAACACAATTAACATTTGGTTTCTACAGGCTTTTCTAACTTTAATATTTTAGAATATAAATTGCCAATAATAAACAATTATGCTTGTTTTTCTTTCTTTTCTTTCATTGAAAACAAGTTTGACATACTTTCTTCTTTTTGTTGTTATTGTTATACCTATAAAACCCTATATTCCTCCCAAATTATATAGTCATCAATTATAAGAATCACTTTAATTGGTAGTAAGTCATTATTAAAATTTCCATATTGGAGAGGGAGAAGTTAGAATAGGAAAAATTTGTGTTTTATCCATATCCAGAATCAAACAAAAAAAAAACAAACACAAACATAAGAGGGAGGCAGAAAAACTTGCTTCAAGTACCAGGATGTGTATTCTATCATAAAAACTAAAATAAGAAATGTTATTAATTACTCTTATTTTTAACTCATTGTTATAACTTTGAACTGGTCATTACATGTAATGATGCATAATAATAAATATTTCAAATATAAAATAAATTATATTGTGCATTTTATTTCCCAGCAGTTTGACTTTAAAATAATTATATTAAATTTAACAGACAAATCAAATATTAAGTATAATATAATGTTAGATTATCTGTATTTAAATTTTATTGACCAGTAATTGAGGGAGAAAGAATATGCATCAATGGAATCTATCTATATTCCCTCTACATTATTTGCGCAGTTTAGACTGACCTTAATAAATTAAATATTGTGAATACATTAGTCCTCAGAAACAAGAATAAAAAGGATGTAGACATTCTCTTGAAAATCTATGACCTTGCTTGCTAAATGACTCAGTAATTATCACGGCCATGCCAGTGTGAATGATGGGTAGTTTAAAATGTTCCAGAGAACATACAGCAGAGTCCTTGATTGAAGGCAACAATGGTTTTACAAAAAATCTGCCCCATGCAGACAGAGTTCCTGAAATGTAACTGCCAGCCATAGTATATAGGAGGGGAGACAGGGCATTCAGGACAGTCATTCACAGGTTTGAAGTTCTCTCTACACCTTAGTGAACATGGGACCTCAGGCAAGTTATCTCACTGCTCTAAGCCTCAATTTCCTTATTGGCAAAATGAGGCTAATAACACCAAACTTAAAGAGTTCACATGGGAAAAAGAGGCACCTCAACAGACATGCTGATTTCATTCATTTGTGCAACTAAAGCCTTCAAGATGGGAATCAGTAAACTGCAGCTTAGTTCTTTCATATGACACAGGCTTAGTGTGTGTCCTTAGTCAAGTTGTTGCTCAGTTTCTTCATCTGAAAGATGTCACCTCCTTCATAAGTAGAAGGTGAGAATTTCTTGGCATGAAAAATCTATAGGAGATTTACATTGCATATTACAGTATTTTCTGTGAAGGCCTGGGGTGGTATAAGGATTGGGAGGAGGGGGGTAAAGGATGGAATTGGGGGACATCTGTAATACTGTCAGCAATAAAATAAAATAGAATAAATATTTAAAAAGAAAATTACATATTTTCCTACAGGAAATTGGTTAGGCAAAATAGTGTTCCATGGGATTTGCCGTTTTGAAGTGGGATTGGGGGACAGGACGAAGTGAACTGTACAAAGCATATAAAGTGACCTTTAACAAGTACTCAAAGCTATATAACTAACCACTTGAAGTAGGATGTGGCAGCCCTCTGCTAATACACCCAGTATTTTTAAACAGTCCTTTGAAAGATTTCATTTCCTGTGGTAAATAAAAAACTTTTATCTCAAAAATCTGAGAAATGAGCTTCAACCCAGGAACCAAGAGGTCACTGGTTTAATTCTAGGTCAGGGTACATGCCCCAGTTGTGGGCTTGATCCCCAATAGGAGACGTGCAGGAGGCAGGTGATCGATGATGTTTCTCTATCATCAATGTTTCTATCTCTCTATCAACTCTCCCTTTCTCTCTCTCCAAAAATCAATAAAATACTTTTTTAAAAAGCCTGAGAAATGTAATGCACATCTAATTCTGACCCACAAACACTTGATCAACCAGCATTTACAATCTACCTGTTGAGAATTTTACTTTTTCACTTGTATTTACTTATATCTCTTTGTTTACATATTTATTGCACTCTTTCCTTCCTACCTAACAATGAAAACTGGCAGCTTATTAAAGCTGGGAATTGAGAGGCACTAAATGCAACAACAACAAAAAAAGAACAATTACCCACAGTAAACAAACAGAAAAGTTTTCTCTGAGAACTACATTAAGCACTATACTTCTGATAGCTTTTATGCTCTGTCAACTTCCAGTCAGGCCATTAGAGGATGAGGGAGGAGAAAAAAACAGCAAAAAGACCTCAAAGCACTTGGCCGGTTTTCCATAATGAGCTTCTTGTCTAACACTCCAATAAAGGCCAGCTCCAGTAATGGGCCCCCGGTGAATTTGAGATTCTTAATATACACGTTGCTTCCCACCACCGCATGAGGCAGAGAGGGACCAGAAGGCATCCTGGCCTTTTATACAGTTCCTCAAAGGCAAGGTCCAAGACATTACTCATCTCTGTATCCCCAGATCCCAGTCAGAATTACATGTTTGCAGAATCAATTTGAATATAATTATGAATTTTTGAGGATGTTAGATAAAAAGACACTTTAAATGATTTATTTATGAAGCATATTTTTTTCTGACCAAACTATGTCAATTCCAATGACTGTGTTAATCCATGTTGATCCATTAAACTTTTCCACCAGACATATGTGTACTTGCTATAATCTTTTTATTCTCACCCACTTATCCCCATATTTAAGTCATCAATCATCCAGTCCAGATGCTTTGACTAGTTTCAGCTTTACCCAGAATGTTCCAGTAGCCAGCCTCTAAGATGTCCTTGATCTCCACTTCCTAAATGGTACAGGAAAATGAACTAAATGAACATTTACCCAATAAGCTGAAGGCTGGGTCTATTCCATCTAGTTAGCCCCTGCTACCTTCAGCTGGCTTTTTTTCTTTTTTTAAACTGCACATCAGCAGCCTTCTTTATAGACTTGTCCATTCCACTTCCACCCACCTACTATCAAAGCTCTGGGAGAACTTTATGTGGTAGCCCACTGCTAATATGCCCAATATGTCCTCCACACTGGGAGTCCACTAAAGGTTGAGCTTCTTTCTTTGCAGCAGTTTGATTTTTGAGCAGTAGCAATAGTCACTGATAGAGGTGATAATAGCCCAACAGGGCAAGGTCTGAGCAGCAGCTCTACAAGCCCAGGTATTGAAGACTTAATAGCATGTTCCTTGTCAAAGGTGCTGAAGGTGGTCCAAAGCAGTGCCTATGTGCTCCCCATCCGTCTGCCATGAGAGAGGAGGATCAGACAGACTTCACACTAAGAGGATCTGAGTCAGTGACTACTAACTGCATTACCTTTGTCAACAGGTTCTCTCCACAAGCCTTCTTCAGGCTGTGGTGGCCAGAGAAACACCTGCTACCATCACAAATGCCACTTTAATGAAACAGTTATGCTCAATGATGCCATGCCCAAGACCCAGATGAAACTCCCCTGAAAAATCTACATTTTTAATACTTAATTTTTAGAGCAGTTTTTAGGTTCACAGCAAAATTGAGAGAAAAGTACAGAGATTTCCCATATGTCCCCTGTACCCCCTCCCAACATGCGTAGCCTTCCCATTATCAATATCTCCCACCTGAATGGTACATTTGTTGTGACTGATGAATCTGCATGGACACATTATACCACTCAAAGTCAATAGTTTACTTTAAGGTTGACTCTTGGTGTTGTGCATTCTACAGGTTTGAACAAAGGCATATTGAATACATCCATCATTATAGTATCATAGAGAGCATTTTTACTGCCCTAATAAAATCCTCTGTGCTCTGTCTATTCAACCCTACTTCCCACACCACACCCCTGGCAACCACTAATCTTTTTACTATCTCCACAGTTTTGCCTTTTCCAGAATGTCATCTAGTTAGAATGATATAGTATGTAGACTTTTCAGATTGGCTTCTTTCCCTGAGTAATATGCATTTACGTTTCCTCTATTGCTTTTCATGGCTTGTTAGCTCTTTTCTTTTTAGCACCTAGTAATATTGCACTGTCTGGATATACCCGTTTATTTATCTATTTACCTACTGAAGAACATCTTGGTTGCTTGCAAGTTTGTGCAATTATGAATAAAGCAGCTATAAACATCTCTGTGCATGTTTTTGTGTGGACATAGTTTTTAACTCTATTGGGTAAATACCGAAGAGCACAGTTGCTGGATCTCATGGTAAGACTATGTTTAGTTTTATAAGAAAGCATCAAACTGCCTTCCAAAAGGCTGTACCATGTTGCATTTACACCAGCAAGAACAAGAGTTCCTGTTAAGGCATATAGATCAATGGACTAGAACAAAGAACTCAGATATCGACCCAAGCCATTATGCTCAATTAATATTTGACAAAGAAGTCAGTAGCAACAGTGGAGTAAAGAGAGTCTCTTCAATAAATGGTGTTAGGAAAATTGGACAGATATATGCAAAAAAATGAAACTAGATCATCAACTTACACCATACACAAGAATAAACTCTAAATGGATAAAAGACATAAATGTAAGTCATGAAACCATAAAAGTCCTAAAAGAAACCAGAGGCAGATGAGTGGATTAGAAAACTGTGGTACATCTACACAATAGAATTCTACGCTGCTGTAAAAAGGAAGGAACTCCTACCATTTGCAACAGCATGGATGGAACTGGAGAGCATTATGCTAAACGAAATAAGTCAGTCAGAGAAAGATAAATATCACATGATCTCACTCATATGTGGGATATAATGAACAACATAAACTGATGAACAAAAATAGATCCAAAGACAAGGTAACACTGAACAGACTGTCCAACCTCAAAGAGAAGGTGTCTGTTATAAAAGTGACGTTTTAATTAAACCTAAGAAGTAATGCAGTAAGCTAAATTCTTTCCTTGTCATATATCCCTTAAATATATCTCTAATCCAAAACAGCTTCAAAAAGGGAGAACAAAATTAGTGAATGTATTCTGATTTCAAGATATTATAAAGCTACAGTAATCAAGACAATGTGGTATTGGCATAAAAATAGACATAGGAACAAAGGCAACTTAGTAAAGAAAACTAGTCTATTCAACAAGTAGTGGGGAATAGTTGATATCTACAGGGGGGAAAAGAACTTTATATATTATATCACATACAGGCAAAATATAGTATATACTACATGATTCCATTTATATAAATCTAGGCAATACAAAGTAAGCTATAATGACCAAAAGCAGATCCATCATTGCCTGGGAAGCGGAGGTGGGGGGTGGGGAGGGTTTACAGGGAATATGGAGCAAGGGATTACAAAGGGACATGAGAAAACTTTGGGGGTGAAGGATATGTTCATCATCTGGATTGTGGGGAGAGTTTCACAAATGTGTGCATATATCAAAACTCATCAAATTGTATACTTTAAATAAGTGCAGTTTATGCCAATTATACCTAAAATTGTTTTTTAAACAGCAAACGAAAGGTCATTATTCTACTTAAGTAAAGTACCGGTTTACTTACAAAAGTAAGAAATAGATGAGGAAAATGGATGTCCACACTAGATTATGTGTGAAAGCGAGGTTCAGAGCCACACTACTACAACTAATAGCAAGCTCATAAAGTCTTTATTTGTGGCAGATATTCTAAATGTGTTATGTATAATAATTCATTTATTATTGCTAATATTCATGGCAGGTGGCACTATTGTCTTACAGTTATGCAAATGAGGGAGCCGATGCTTGTCCCAATCACACAGCTAATACCTTGTGGATGAGGGCTGCTAATCCAGCAGTCAGGTCCCAGGCTGTGCTCTTAACCTCCACACCTGATTGCAAGATCCTACTGTGTAAAGTAACATGCATGTAAGGGTAGATGCATCTAGATTAGGGAAGAACAGTGAAATATGGAAAAGGTACTGTTGAAAGGGAATTTTACTCTTTAATGTAAATATTAGTGTCTTGTTTGAATTTTTACAGCAATCAATCCTTGTCATTTGGTCTTTTTGAAAGCAGATGTTGAAAAGTTAGAAGTGCAAGTGGATTATTAAGAGGTACACCTAAAATAAAGTGTAAGCGAGATTGGGCAGGGAGAGCCTTAGACTATCAAACAGATTCGTATAAGTCTAAACCAACCAAATGGAGAGCTCTGAAGCAGAATTCCTTTTGCAGAAGTCTTATTTCATATTGAATAGAAATGGCTGGGCCCGGGTAGTCCTGCCATGCTCAGACACTGGCTGTGGACTGCTTAGAAGTGTGTCCTCAACTAGAATAAAAGTGCAGGAGGATCCTGACGGCATTGCAGAAGAAGGCGGTCAGCAACTGGCACTCTTAGTTAGTGTAGCAGAACAGTAAGTTCTCTCTTAAAGGGAGATCTGAGTGAAAAGAAATGAGCTAAGATATCTATCAAACTACCACAACTATTGATAAGAAGGTTTGGAGAAATATCCATTTCCTTAGTATGTTTTTCCCCCTGCGGAGAAGTAAAAATATATGCCCAAGTGGTATACTTAGCCTTTTCCCAAAGAAATTGTTTCTCTATATCTGCCCAACCACTCCCTCTAAATAAATTTTTCTCAGGAAGGATTTATACTCTCTTTGCTAGTATACTAAGTCAAGTAGACCAATTTTATTTGCTATTAAATTGAATATGAATTGTAACAGGGATACATAATTTCTACTGATTATTTTATCATCTCCTAATGCTATTACATTTCTGAGAAGTGACCCTGTGCAACAAGTACACCACAGATCACAAAACTGAACAAAGAGAAGGTGCCTATAGTCAGAGGAGGATTTTTTCGCTCTCATTTAGCCCTGCTCACCCTTTTTCTAAAGCCTCTTGCAAACATGAGAAAGACATGCTGACTATGCCTTTTCTACTGTCAGATGAAACCCCTGGTTTTCCTAAGTGTAGCAGCATCTCTATCTTAACAATACAAAGCTCTGACATTGTGAAACTGAAGCCAGGTCAGTGAAAACTGACATGGTCAGCATACTCATTACTACCCATATCTGGGGGCGGGGGGAAAACAATAAAAAAGAACATTCAATGAGGCCAACTAACCCTCTGGGCAGTAATTTTCCCATTTCCCATCTTCCCCCAAACGCCAATAATCTCATTTATCTGCTATTATACATTTATTTCCAGTGGATTCTTCTCTGATTAAATTAACCTTATCAAACCAGAGGCAGCTTAAGAAATGCAAGTTACACGGTGTGTGTAGTTACAAAGATAGTGTCCAGAGGAATTTATCTTCCAGCATTAATTTTTTGCTTGACATAAATTGTTAGCACAGGCTCTATAATAGTGCCACATCTAAGCATGCTGGATGCTTTATGATGCCTTATTTGTGATGTTCTGAATATATTCTAGAACTTATGATATTTTTCCTATTTGATGGGTTTTTATGTATTTTCTACTTTGGGCTATTTCGTTTGCTTGATACTATCAACAGAAAAATGATAATGCGTTCTATAGGTCATTGTTTTCTTTACTTATTATAATCCATTCAAGATAGATAGCCTACACATTTTCAATTAAATAATTCCAGAGTCACAAAACAAGAGGTAACATGGTTTATGTAGACACTGGTGTGGGAATACTAACAAGCTTAGCACATCAATTCATGGTAATATCCTGTAATTCTGAAATTCACCTTACAGTTTGCATTGCATTTTGTCATTCTGTTTAAATGTGTGTCTTTGTTGAAGGAGAGTAATGCAACTTTTTACTTCATTCTATTAGTACTCCTTAAAGATGGAAAAAGTCAATGTCAAACTGTAGGTTGGTCAATATGCTAAATTTCCCAGTGGCAAATGTATTTTTGGCCCAAATATTTTTTAAAATTTCTTTTTCTTACTAACACATGGTAAAATTGGTAGCAGATACACTTTCTTAAAAAGGGGTAAACATGCCGAAACTGGTTTGGCTCAGTGGATAGAGCGTCGGCCTGCGGACTGAAAGGTCCCAGGTTCGATTCCGGTCAAGGGCATGTACCTTGGTTGTGGGCACATCCCCAGTAGAGGGTGTGCAGGAGGCAGCTGATCGATGTTTCTCTCTCATCGATGTTTCTGACTCTCTATCCCTCTCTCTTCCTCTCTGTAACAAATCAATAAAATATATTTAAAAAAAAGGGGGGGTAAACACTAGTCCCCCAGAAAACATTTCAGTAGGGCAATAATTGTGCTTCCTTCTTTGAAACAGTTTTAATGGATTCACATTGACTAAATGACCATCGTAGGTCTAAATTGTGATAGGTGGTAGAAAAAGAAATCTTCCATAAGAGTTTTAAATATTACTCAAATCTGGCAGTATGATACAAATTTATTATCAAACACATATGTAATTTCCAATTCAGTTTAACTTTCATCTTGTAAATTCCATGACTTACCACGTTGAATTGGCAACTTGGTACAGATTCCCATTCATTTTCAGAATTTAAAGTTACAAATCCTTTTTCATTTATATTAAGGCAGGTCAAATATTCACAGATTGTGGAGATAGTAATATGAGATTACTATATCATAAGGTCAAGTGCTCAAATATGTATTGAGCACCTATTACGTATTATACAGTATGATTAGCCCTAGGTATTAGAGCACTTCACTTATAAACTAAACAAAAACCTTTTTTTGAGACATTGTAGCTTAGTTGTATAAGGTTATATGCTATTAGAAAAATAAATCAGAGAAAAGGAAAATGGTCCACTAGGAAGCATGACTGGCTGAATTTTTAAATAGGCCACAGTAAGAATTACTGAGATTACATTTTTTAAGTAAAAACCTATAGAATGCACAGGAGAAGCCATGTGTGTCTCTGAAAGGAAGTACAGAGAGCAACTGGGCAATGGCCCTGAAGTGTATTTGGCATGTCTGAGTAATAGAATGTAGGCCAAGGGGATTGGAACAAAATAAATGAAAAGTATTAGAAAAAAAAGCCAGAGAAGAAAGCAGAGGGGTGTGGTGGGCTTATGTTGTGACACCTGACAGCATTCTATATGGATGACATCCTCTGAAGTTATGCTGTTATTCAAGGGAACTCAGAGTGGGCTGGAGTCCCAAAATGACTTTGGCTTGTACTCTGAGTAAAATGAAAACACATTGAAAAGTTGTGAGCAGTACAGTAAAATGTTCAGACTTAAAATTTAGCAGGATTACACTGGAAACTTAATTTTTTTTTTCTCAAGTATGGGCAGAAGAGGGACCACAGAGGAAACCAGGAATCCTAGTAGGAGATTATTAAAATAATCTAGGCAATAGATGATGATGGCTTAGATGAGAATAGAAGTGAAGGTCGTGATAAGACATTGGAATCTGATTATATTTTTCATAGTCTACTGATGGATTGATGACAAAATGAGAGAGAAATAGAAAAGTCAAAGACTCCTCCCAGAGCTTTGGCCTGATAACTAGAAGAGTAAATTGCCATAACTGAAGTGAGAAAGACTGCAGTAAGAATGAGTTTCAAGGTGGAAAGCTCTGAGCTCTTTTTGGCTATGTTAAGAAGATATGCCTGTTTGACATCCAAGTACAGATGTTCAAGAAACATTTGGATAATGAAACAATAGAATGAGGAGGAAGTCTGGAATAGAGATATGCATTTTAGAGAATACTTTTATTAGAGAGAAGATATTTAAGTCATAAAACTAGATAAAAATCACCAAAATAGTACTGAATGCATGATATAGGATCCAGAGGACCTCACTTTTGGTTTCCACTATGTGGTTTTGGTCGAGTAATTTAATTTTACTATGGCTTCAGTTTCACATAGGTAAAATAAGGAAAATATTACCTGTACTATGTCGTACATTTATTGTGAAATAATATAGTATCTTATAATAAACTAAAAAAAACACTAGTAATCTATAATAATGAAAGTATAATATGCTAATTAGACTGGATGTCCTTCCAGACATCCTTCTGGATGACCTTCTAGACAAAGCCAGGGCTGCGAGGGAAGCCCGGGTCCCAGGTGCCAGAGGGAAGCCGGTGCCAGCAGCTGGGGGAAGGAAGGCCTATTCTTGCACGAATTTCATGCATCGGGCCTCTATTTGTCTAAATAATTCAGGGATACAAAAATTTTAAGATAAGACTAAAGATAATTAGATCCATTTTTAAATTATTGTCTCTCAGGTGCAAATCCAACTTTCTACTAAGCTTTCTCATTCTAGGGTCAGAACTCTGCAAGTCACACTCTTGATAAATTCTGCAAACAGGAAGTGTTAGAGAAAGACCTTAAAGATGGAGGAGAAAGAAGAACCCTGCCCTTTCCCATTTGGCTTCCTGTGTACATCTTGTTTCTGTCAGCATCTTGTTTCTTCAGCCAAGCAACAGTGATTTATTCTTGGAGACTCAGTTGAATCTATTTTTCAGTGTTGCCTTATTATGTGCCCTCAGAGACTCCTGGAACAGCCAGTTACCACTCCCCTCCTCAGTGGGCTGGGCCCCAGCCTCGAAGACCAGTTCTCTGAGCTTAGAGACATCAGCACTACCTGACAAGCACCTCCTACTTTGAGGCCAGAATTTCAGCTTTATGGACGCTCTTCTTTAACCATCCAAGTAGAAATGTTTCTATTTTTTTATTTGCTCTCCCAAATCTAAGAGTGTAGCCACTTCTTGGTACCATCATGTTCTCTTTTTATCTTTTTTCAATTCTAGATATCTAGTCAACAATTCTTTATATTGAATTCCCTCCATTAAAACAACTTCTGTGGCTTCTGTCTCCTACTGATGCCTGACTGATACAATACTATGGGGCCATTGGCATGAACAGAGTGGATCTAAAGTACTTTAAATAGGCCCAGCCGGCATTGCTTACTGATTGAGTGTCAACCTATGAACCAGAAGGTCACAATTCAATTCCCAATTGGTGCTTATGCCCGGGTTGCAGGATCAATCCCCATTGGGGGGGCGTGCAGGAGGCAGCTGAATAATGATTCTACCTCATCATTGATGTTTCTATCTCTCTCTCCCTCACACAATGGAAATATTTTTGAAGAATTGCACTTTAAAGCAGATTTTGGGAGGCATAGGTAAATGTGGTACTCATCTCCTCCCATAAGCACACCAAAATTACAACTAAACTACAGAACAACCTGAAATCTAGCTGAGCAGAAGCCCTATAACTAAGGATAGAAAATAAACCACATCTAGACTGGTAGGAGGGGCGGAAATGCAGAACTGGTTGGTCCCACACACACACGTGTGGCAAATAAAAATCAATAGGGACATCCTATATAATAAAGCCTCACATGCAAATCAACCGAACCGTGGAATGACCCGTGGGATGACTGGTCATTATGCCACACACTGACCACCAGGGGGCAGATGCTCAACACAGAAACTTCCCCCAGCCCACAGGCCCCAGGCCAGCCAAGGTGGTGCCAACAGGGGCCTCCCCAATCGCCCCACCCGTGACACCGCACATCAACCCTGATCGCCAGCCAGGCCTAGGTTTCTCTACCCACACATGAATTTCGTGCACCAGGCCTCTAGTTTTTAAATAATTAAAAATTAGTAAAGAAAGAAAGAGAATAAAATAGCAAAAACAAATTTAATCCTCTTCTCTGGCTAATTTAAAGTTGTAGTTCATCTAGTTTAACCCAGTCTGAGAAACCAAACACAGTAGTCCCCCCCTTATTTGCAGTTTCGCTTTCTGAGGTTTCAGTTACCCATGGTCAACCTCAGTCTGAAAATATTAAATGGGAAACCTCAGAAATAAACAATTCATCAGTTTTAAATTACATGCCATTCTGAGTAGCATGATAGGATCTTGTGCTGTCTCACTTCTTCCCACCTGGACATGAATCATCCCTGTGTCCAGCACACCCATGCTGAATACACTATCTGTTACCCCACTTTAGTCACTTAGTAGCCAGCTGAGTTATCAGATCGACTGTATCTAGTGATTGTGTTCAACTAAGCCTTACTTTACTTGGTCCCCAAGCACAATTCGAATATGCATCTCTTAAGTGAAAAGGGTAAAGTTCTCAATTTAATGAGGAAAGAAAAACATCATATCATAGGTTTGCTAAAATCTATGCTAAGAATAAATCTTACATCCATGACATTGTAGAGAAGGGGGAAAAACTGTGTTAATTTGATGAGAAAACCCAACATTCATATAATTTTCATTATAGTATATTGTTATTTTTATTTTACTTTTAGATATTGTTAATCTATTCCTGTGCCTAATTTATAAATTAAATTTTACCATAGATTTAATAATATATTTATTTATTTATTTATTTATTTATTTATTTATTTATTTATTTTCATCCTCACTGGAGGATATTTTTCCATTGACTTTTAGGGAGAGTGCAAAAGAGAGGGGAAGACAGGGCCTGGGTCAGGGAGAAGCCTGCAACAAAGTATGTGCCCTTGACCAGAATCGAACCTGGGGCCCTCAGGTCAGCAGGCCAATGCTCTATCCACGGAGCAGAACTGGCTAGGGCTAATTATATATTTAAAGTGCAGGTTCAGTACTATCCACACTTCCAGGCATCCACTGGAAGTCTTAGAACATATCCCCCACGGATGGATAAGGGGAAACTGCTATAATATCCTAAGGCCCTGAAACCCAGCTGCTCATCATGAACAGTAAAGAAAGCTCAGTCAAAATCCTTTTGTGGTCTCCCTGAACTCATGAACTCTAATCATTTTTCTGGCTCTGGTCTTGTTTTGTGCAGTTCCACTTGTAACAAAGTTGACAACTCTCAGAAAACAAGGGTTCAATCAGTAGCCAGAATATAGAGCTTATGAGACAAGGCCCTAAGTTCAGTAGATTGGTGTCATGGACAAGTTGGCTTCATAAAATGAAGCATCCAATTCTATAACTACTATCAGCACTCCTATCTCAAGCTAGCACTCTTCCAAATATGTGCCTTTAATTGAGGCAGCATTCTGGCAAGAGAATATCGGTGTCTTAACACAGCCCAACACAGCTATGAGAAGGAGCAATTGAAGCACAGAGCCAACGATTTACCTCATGAGTGCTTTGCATCAACTTTCCTATCTGTGGGACACAGACTGTATTAAACCTGTACTTCATGGTACAGAGATTTACTCCTGGTGTAGGGCGTAAAACACTTGTGAAAACACTGTGGAACAGTTTTGCAGAGGAAAATTAAAAATTAGTTTTAATAATCAAGCTATGTAAGAGTTCACTCTAAGTGCTGTTCATCTAACTTGTAAGATAACACTGAGTTAAGAACTATGTAAATGAGGAAGCGGAAGATCAAAGCCCTTAAGAAAGAAATTTCATGGATATGAAGTGACAAAACCCATTTTACAGACAGCAAAGTCAGGATCTGACCCAGTTTTATGTAAGTTCAAAATTGCTGCTCCTAACCACACTGTTATACTGCCTTCAATACAAACAATAACAAAAAAGCTATGGACCTAAGTCTTTTCATGGAAATTGGATCTACTGACTGGGGAAGCTGAGTTCGGAAGAAGCCTGTCATGCGAAAAAATTGCTTGTGTCACCCTAACCGGTTTGGCTCAGTGGATAGCATGTTGGCCTGCGGACTGAGGGGTCCCAGGTTCGATTCCAGTCAGGAGCATGTACCTTGGTTGTGGGCACATCCCCAGTGAGGGGGTGTGCAGGAGGCAGCTGATCGATGTTTCTCTCTCATCGATGTTTCTAATTCTCTATTCCTCTCCCTGCCTCTCTGTAAAAAATCAATAAAATATATTTTAAAAAAAAGAAAAGAAATTGCCCGTGTCTTCTGTATGTGAGTGCTTCTGACCAGAGAATTAAACAGTGGGCTTCCATAAGATTGATAGGAACAGAGTGATTATTGCTTTTTCAAAAAACTGTCCATTGACCCTTAGCAAGTATTTATGTTTTCCTCAAACAGGAGAATGCCTGGGAGCACTGCCATGAATCTAAATGCATATGCTTTTAGCAGGATTCTTAGGAGGCAACTGCACAAGTGCCTGAAATAATGACCAAAGCAATTTTTTAAATGTGTTCAAATGACAGTTGTGAACACAGATTGTTCCACCTAAGATGCAAAAGAAAGGTAATAACCTGTAAAATGCAAAAAATGTATGTTGTTTACTCATCAACTCTGAATACCTTTATGCTGATGGTAGAATAAGACATGCCACTGACAATAATGTGACACAAACAGCAAAAGTAAGTCAGAGGGACACAAAAACCTCCCCAGCAAAGTGAATGACATGCCATTAACTTTGAAGAATCCCTGTGACTGGTCAGACTTGTGCAACAGCACATTTTGGGGAAAATCCAATAGGCACTAGAGACTGCTTACAGACATGACCTTGCTCTTATATAGTCTCTACCCAGGTGATAGCAAATGACGTGTTAAGCAAAGAAATAAAGAAAGAAGAAAGAAGAAAGAATGTCAGTGATAAAATCCAATGAAAAAAAATCTCTCAATCCTCTAAATCCCAAGAATTTTTTTCATTATTGCCACTCCTCCAAAGATTCTATCATGGGGAAGTCCTTTAAGTTCTTTGTTCTTTTATCTTAATAAAAGCATTTCTGGGAAAGTTGGAAATCACTGAATTAGAGTTTTGCTTGTACACTCTATTCATGTTTCCTTTTTCACATTCTCAGGAAAACCCAGAAGTTAACTAATGGTTATTGAGTTACTGCATTGTGCCAGGCACTTACATATACTAAATACAGAAATACGTGCCCACAATAAACCTTTTAGTTACTTATTTTTTTCTTAACCCATCCTGCCTCCTGGAAGAGCAATCATCAGAGGAGCTACAGCAAAAATATAAGCAGAAAAAGAGGGCAGTACAAGTCACTCCTTTTTCTGACATTTTTCTCTTGTGTGTGCTGGCTTTGGTCAATTCTGAAAAGAATTTTCAGAATAACAATCTGTGATTTTTATTAGTTTGTGGTGACTTCAGTAATAGAGAAAGAACTAGGTTGCCAATAGCTAAAACAATTTCACTGACATAATTCATAACGATAGATGGACAGATAGATATAAATATTGATACATATAGTAATTCCCACTTAAGTTCCTCTTCTTTCTCTCTAAACCATGTAGCAAAAACCATTTGCAAGTGTTTGTCTTGCAAAGGTACCAGTAGAAAGTTAAAACAAAATTAAAATACATTTATCTATCAGAGTGATGCTATTAGAACACATGAGTGCAAGCTCCAGTGAGAATAGACTTAATTCCCAATTTCCAAGCCACATCTAAAATGTCTTATATACTCACTCAAAAAATCCTACTTGCCAAATATACTGATTCTAGTAGCTGTATTTTTGGCTAATATGAGAGGTAATATACCATAATGTTTATGAGCACTAATGCTTGGATCAACTGCCTGGGATTTAACTCTTGGCTCTACCATTCAGTAGCTGTGTGATTTAGGGCTAATAACTTAATCTTGCATGCCTGAGCATCCTCATCTATAAAATGGGTACATAGCAGTATGTACTTCATGAGTTGCTGTTAGGATAAGATAAATTAAGGGGGGTGGGGAGGAAAAACCTTAGAGCATAAGGTTTGATACATAAACTAGATATATGTTAGCTAATCTAATTACTAGCAAATTTAAAATTATTGCAAAATGGAAATTCTTCCCAATGGAGAGAGCTTCATGTGATACAGATGGTCATCTGCTTTGTGTGGAAAGCGGCCCAAGGTAATGCTACATATGGTTCCACAGGCAAAGGCAAAGGACTGGGCTGATTGAACAGGGCATGGAAGGGAAAAGGCTAGGAGATCTGGAACAGTAAAGTCTGGGAAAGAGGCACGTAAATAGATGCAGAGAAATGGACACAATGTGTGAAAATGCTTATATTTTATGTTAATATGCTTGTGACCCATGAGTAATCTGGCACTCAGAAATACCACTGAAGCGTACCTTGGTACTGCTTTGTTAAGATTTGAAGGACAATTTCTGCTCACCCTTTGCTCACAGATCTGTAGCTTAGAACACTGCCCTAGAAATCTTCTGCATACAAATCTCTCATAGTCTGTTTCCCAAAGAACCCTTTCCAAGAAAAGGCCAAACTGAACATTTATAACTTAAAAGGAAGGATAATGGAAAATTTGCATGAAAGATATCTAATGCTTTCATTATAAAGTGTATATTTTAAATCCTTGAAAATGAACATTTTAAAGAAGACTGAAGCAAATAGATAAAATTGTCACCACTACCACCCAACCTCCACATGCCAACCACACACAGACACACCCACACATATCACACCCACACATATATACCAGTCCTTCCTTGGACAAAAAATAGCAGAACCATGGGCTTTTTCATAAAATCAGATTCAGGCTGAAAAAACATCAGAATAGAATCTAAAATATGCCTAACATACATATCAGGCAACAGATGATTTATTAAATACATTATGTGTAGCTATATGATATTATACTATGCCAAAAATGTAAACTGTCTCATTTAGGAATATTTAATGACATGTTATCCCAAAGATTGACATAAAGTGAATAAAAGACATTATAAGCAAATATGATACCACTTTATAACTATTAAAATGGCTATTATCAAAAAGAGCAGGAAACAACATGTGTTGACAAAGATGTGGAACAATTAGGACCTTTGTGCATTGCTGATGGGAAAGTAAAATGGTGCAGCTGCTGCAGAAAAAGTATGATGTTTCCTTAAATATTAAAAATAGAATTACAATATAAACCAGCAATTTCACTTCTGGATCTATATAGACACAAAAGAATTGAAAACAGAATTATTCACAATGGCCAAGGTGATAACATAACAAATAATCGTTGACAGATGAATAGATTTTTTTTAAATGTGATATATACCAGTACATACAATGGAATATTATTCAACCATAAGAGGAATGAAATTTAGAGACTTGCTACAACATAGTTGAATCTTGAAGACATTATGCTAAGTGAAATGAAATTATTAATTATTTAAATAATTAAATAAAAATTAATTATTTAAATAATTAAATAAAAATTAATTATTTAATGGGCACAGAATTTCACTGTGAGTTGATGAAAAAATTCTGGATATGGAAACTAAATGTTCACTTAAATGGTTAAAAGGGGCAATGTTATGCTATGTATATTTTACCCCAATAGAATAATTATCCAAAAGAAAACAAATAAAAATATGGTACACTATGATACAAGTTTTATAAAAACATACCTAGGTTCTGCAGTGAGCATCTAAGAATCCTCCCACCACCCACCACCACCCTTTCTACTTTCCTTCCTATGACTGTTTTATATATTGAACATCTACTTAGTGTCAGATTTTAAATACTGGAACACAAAGATTTCTAAAACAGAAAAGACTCCTTTTAAGGGTATACAGACTCATAATTTAGTTCAATAAAAGATATATTGAAGAGAAAATGACACCATAATTTAAAGTCTCTAATGAATTTAAGGACAGAATATAGTGAGAGCAGTCAACTCTGCTGTTATTCTGCCCAAAATTAAGGTCTCAGTGATATTAGCAGCAGGGTTGGCATGGAACATTAGTACTGAAATATGTTTTCAACATAACTAATATTTTGAGCACCTACCCTGTAGAGGATACATGACACCTAATTTAAGGCTTCCATCTAAAAAACTCCCATCACCTCTGATGAGGGGGCGATGGGGGAATAAGGACACATATGTAACACCTTAATCAATAAAGAAGTTTTTAAAAAAAGAGCACACAAAAATATCAGGGGAAAAAAAAAAAAGCTCACACCTAAATGGTTATGCGAACCATTTAGTCTGACACCTAAAAATCATAAAATTCATGGGGTTAGGAATGGAAAGGATAAGATATACTTAAATATTTTCCTTTGGCCATAACTTAATAAAATTTGACTTGCATTAGTCTTTCAAAAAAAAAGACAAAAATCTATTTAAAAAATTTTAAGAAAAAAATGTGTTAGAATGTAAAAGTAGAAAATATTTATTTTAAAGAGGAAATATGATAAGAAAAATATAATTGAAGTTACATACACTGAATGCTAGTCCCAATTTAGCCACTTAACACTGGGTAACCATGAACCAATTATTTAATTCTGTGGGCTTAAGTTTCCTCATCTATAAATTAAGAACATTGTGAGGGTGCATAATATAAAGTTCTTTTAGTGCCTTTTTTTTTAATTCTAAGTGCATCATTGTGGCTCATTATGCTAGTAGTTAGAATCAGGTGAAGTATCTCAGATTTTGTAAAACCTAGGATTGCATCTGTAGCTATTGGAAAGATGATTAGATTGTATTTTGAGAAAATAAAAAAGAAAATACTTTTACCATGAATAATCCTATATAATAAAACCCTAATATGCAAATCTACTGAATGGTAGGATGACCAGCAGAACAACTGGTTGCTATGACATGCACTGACCACGAGGGGGCATATGCTCAACGCAGGGGCTTCCCCCAGCCCACAGGCCTCAGTCCAGCCAAGGTGGGTGCCAGAGGGGGACCTGATCTCCTGCTGGTCGCCCCACAGAGGGAGGCGACCAGTGGGAGTAGTGGGGGGTGGGGCCGGTGAGCAGGTGGTTCCAGGCTGGCCAAGGTGGGTGTCAGCAGGGTTGCCCCCAATTGCCCTGCTGGTCGACCCACAGATTGGCCCTAATCACCAGCCAAACCTAGGGACCCTACCCATGATGAATTTCATGCACCGGGCCTCTAGTAATAGGAATAAGATTACTGTTCTAAATATCCTTAGCAAGTTTGGCATCATTAATCTCAGATTAATGAGAAAATTAAAACCTTTCAGTTATGCAACAATTTTTCTTTTATTTAGAGTATGGATAAGCAAAGGGAAAAAATATCAACTTACTCATTGATTCTTTTGATGGTTAGTTTTATGTGTCAATTTGGCTAAACTGTAGTGTATAATTGTTTGGTCAAACACCCATCTAGATGATGATGTGAATGTATTTTTTTTATATGTTATTAACATCTAAATCAGTAGACTTTAAGAAAATTAGAGTATTCTATGTAATGTAGGAGGGCCTCATCCAATCTTAAAAGACTCCCAAGACAGAAGGATCTCACAAAATGGCAACATTGATACCCTGCTGAATTTCCAGTTTGCTGGTCTATAAATTTCAGACTTGCCAGCCTACAAAACTGCATAAATCAATTCCTTAAAATAAATCTCCCTTTCTCTCATTCATATGTATATATGAATTTTGCTCCTTACTAATACCATTACCTTAACACTATCATTGCTTCATCTGTGGTTATTTACTAAGTATGATTTTTCATTTTGAAGATGAAGGAAAAGACACATCAAATAAGTACTCTGATCATTCATTCCCAATTCAAATTCATCATGTTGCTATATTTACAAATACATTGTAGTCCTACACTTGATTTTTCTGTCCCAAGAAAATTTTAGGGATATTAAATCTCAAAATTGTTGAGTTTTAATTGAAGAAACAGACTTAATCCAAATAACAACAGTAATAACAATATTAGTGTATTAGTAGTAACAATAGCAGTAGAAATTACAATAATGGTTTGCATAACTGAAAAAGGAAA
Organism: Ia io; assembly: GCA_025583905.1. Taxonomy (NCBI): domain Eukaryota; kingdom Metazoa; phylum Chordata; class Mammalia; order Chiroptera; family Vespertilionidae; genus Ia; species Ia io. The sequence continues at coordinate 45,648,754 of JAJQQW010000009.1, read as the reverse complement.
AAGCAGATGTGACTTCAAAGTTAAAAGGCTCTAACAATGTCATCAGGACATCTGAGCCATCCTGACTTGATTTTTTCAGTTGAGAACTTATTCTCAGACATTTCTCTCATATGCCAGCTACCAGGCAATTCCAGCATTATCTCATCCTACATCTAACATTCCCAGTGGAATGAGGGAGCTTCTAATTCCCAATAATTTTAAGTAAATTTCCAGAAACCACTCTAATTGGCCTCCTCTTATCATATGCCTTTATCTAAATAAATCACTAGTAAGAGGATAGAATATGTTAATTGGCAGGAATAAGTCACCTGCTAAACTTGGAATGAAGGGAGGAAGGGAATAACATTGCAGGAATGATGTAAGGCAAGCATGTCAAACACACGGCCTGCGGGCCGCATGCCTCATTTATTTGGCTCATGTTAGCCTTTTAGTTTGACATGTTTGATGTAAGGTGAGAGGTAGGGAAGAGAAAATTGAAAAAAATAAAATAAAACAACCTCAGGAGAAACCAAGATGGCGGCATAGGTAAACCCCTGAAATTGCTGCCTCACACAAGCACTTCAACTACAACTAAAAGACAAAAAGGACATTATCCAGAACCACAGGAAGGCTGGATGAGTGGAAATTCTACAACTAGAAGGAAAGAGAAAAGCACACTGAGACTCGGAGGAGGTACAGAAGTAAAGTTCAGAGGTACGGAGGCATGTGCGTGCGGAAAGGGCTGGCAACTGAGTACACGGCTGGCTTTTTCAATCCGGAGGGAGACACAAGCTCCTGACTGCTCTGAACTCCAATTCCAGGTGAGACTCTGGGGACTCAGACTCATACAGGGAGAAACTGGACTGTCTGGCATTGGGTGGAACTCTAGGGCAGCTTTCTCTCAGAGGTGCTTGCAGTGATTACCGAGGGACATTGAGACCCGGGGGCCACTTAGGGCAGGGCAGATGGTCAGCCATTGCTGTTTGCTCTGCCCTGAGTCCTGCCCACCCAAGCTGTGCACAAAAGTGTTTTCATATAAATGGCCTGGTCCTTTGAAATCTAAAATTACCTAACAAACTGCAGCTGAGTCAGAGAGGCCCAGAGCATCCAAAAGAAGGCCCAAGGCCCCACAGCAGCTTGCATTGCTTCACAGCTGGGCCTCAACTGTGCACCTCCAAACCCCAAACAAAGAAGAAGGATGTGAAGATTTCTCTGTAGCTCCTGCTGGGTGGCCTCAGGCAGAGGCTAAATCAACACCTCCTTGGATATCCAAGAACCAGTGTACCCAGGGGTCAGAGTGGGACCATCCAGATTACAACTCCTCACATCCATAAGGGACACACTCAGGGGGCAGACTCAGTGAGCACCAAAGCCCCACTGAAGCAAGTCCTGCCTCGAGAGGACCAAGATGGCGGCATAGGGCGGATGCCTGATTGTTGCCTACCACAACAATTTTGAAACTACAACTGGAAAACAGAGCAGACACCATCCAGAACTACCGGAGGGCTGGCTGAGCAGATGCTCTACAACTAGAATAAAAGAGAGGGGGACACGGGATGATGCTGATGCCGGTGAGCCAAAGATCTCACTTTAAAATCTACGGCTCTGGAAGATGGCGGAGTTGAACGGCTGATCTGTTGCCTCACATGGCAGTTTCGGAAATACAACTAAAAGATGGACTGGTGAGCGCGGCGACTCCTGCTCGCGTCTCCCCAGGCCGGGCGGCTGCTTCTCTCAGTCAGCACCTCAGCCAGGGCCGTGAGCTCATGGGCAGCCACGGCAGCTACTATGGTGGCGGCCGCAGACTCGGCGCAGTGGCTCTCGGTGAAGGAAGAGACCATCTTTCTGCAGGATGGGCCCATCCGCGTCACCGACCTGGCCGAGCTGCCCAGTGAGATCCTTGGGGCCCCGGGGGCCGCCGACACCGACTTGGAGGATTTTTAGGATTTCCCGTCTTACATTCAAGTCCTTTAGCCATTTTGAGAGAGGAGAACCAAGAAGGCAGCAAAATTAAATAATTGAACTGTGCCGTGCAAAGCAATTTCAAAAATACAACTGGAGGACAGAGCGTCTGCCACCCAGAACCACAGGAGAGCTGGCTGAAGGGTGGATTTACAGCTAAGAGGGAAGAGGACAGAGCAAACTCGGAAGGGATATGGTGCGGAGGCGCGTGGGTCGGACTGGTGGCGGGGGAAGGGTTGTGCGGCTTTTTTTCCAACCCTAGGGGAGATTAGCTCCCCATCACTCTGAAATCCAGCTTCTGGGGACGCGCGGGAGACCCAGACGCCTGCGGGGAGAGGCTGGACTCTCGGCCTTCGTGTCGGGGAGTGGGAGTAACTTCCGTGCGGAGGTACGCCCAGCAATCAGTGTTTGCTGCGCTGGAGTGCGGAACGAGGGGGCTTAGAAACATGGAAAGCAGAAAAAGCAGACATGCAGCCATTGCGGTTCGCCATGCCATGGCCTGGTGACGCCCTGAGACCTGCCCTGCCCTGGGACCCGCCCCGCACGTTTTGCAAACCTGCCCCACACGTTTTGCAGGCCCACCTGGGCTCCAAGCAGCGGCTTTTGCATGTGGGTGGCCTGCCCTGTGGCAGCTTGACCAGATGAACTGCGGTTCTGGTCGGACTGCTCCAGGGCCGCTTAGACAGGAGGAGGAAACTGAAGTTTTTGCTGTAATTCCTGCTGAGTGGCCTCAGGCAGTAGCTGACCTACACTCCATTGGAGACCCAGAAACGAGGGCATCTAGTGGTTGGTGTGAGATGACACCAGATTTCAACCACTCACATAAGGGACACATTCAAGAGGCAGACTCAGTGAGCGCCAAAGCCTTGCTGCAACAAGATCCGGCCCATAAACGTGTCTCCTGCACAGCAACTCTTCCTTTATAGAAACAGAGGGTCCTCATGGACAATTGGCCAGGAGGACAATTCCTCCCAGTGACACCAACAACAATCAAGACTTAACTATACAAAGGAGGGCCAAGATGGAGGCATAGGGCGAAAGCCTGATTGTTGCCTACCACAACAATTTTGAGACTACGACGAGAGCAGAGCAGACACCATCCAGAACCACCAGAGGGCTGGCTGAGCAGATGCTCTACAACTAGAATAAAAGAGAGGGGTACACAGGATGATGCTGATGCCGGTGACCCAAAGATCACACTTTAAGAACTACGGCTCAGGCGACACAATGGCAGTCTGAAACGTGCTTGGCGCAGTTCCCCGGGCAGTCTCCGGCTGAGGGGACGGCTCCACTCGCTGCCGAGCACGGACAGACGAGCCCCTGAGAGACATGGGGTGGGAGACTCCGTGCTTGCTGACCTCCGAGTCCTTCAAGAATCTCAACGCCCCAGAAGTGGCCAGGTGCGCACGCTCGGCGACCGGCCACCACTGCAGACCCAAGGGCCGACGCAGCGACCCCAGACCAGCCTGCCACCGCGCACCGGGCACACCGGAGCTTCGCCAAGCCCGCAGCCCAACGAGTTCTGCGGCAGCCGCCCTGGAGCTCTGAGAAAATGGCCGAAGGAATTGCTGAGAGGGAATGGACCAACAGGAATTGGGATCAAGAAGACGAAACCCCGCTGGGTCCCGGGTCCGGGTGAGGCCGCGCGCCCCTGGGTCCGGGTGAGGCTGGGAACTGGGTCAGGGTGGGGCTGGGTCCTGGGTCCAGGCGAGGCCACATGCCCTTGGATCCGGGTAAGGCCGCACCCCCCTGGGTTCAGGTGAGGCTGGGTCCCGGGTCCAGGTGGGGCCGCCCCCCTGGGTCCAGGTGAGGCTATGCGCCCCTGGACCCGGGTGAGGCCACGCAACCCTGGGTCTGGGAGAGGCCACGCGCCCCTGGCTCCAGGTGAAGCTGTATCCCAGGCCCGGGTGAGGCCGTGTGCCCCTGGATCTGGGAGAGGCTGGGTCCCGGGTCTGGGTGAGGACTCGCGCACCTGGGTCCGGGTGAGACCATGCACCCCTGGGTCTGGGTGAAGCTGGATCCCGGGTCCGGGTGAGGTCGTGTGCCCCTGGATTCGGGTGAGGCTGGGTCCCGGGCCCGGGTGAGGCCACGCGCCCCTGGGTCTGGGGGAGGCCACACGCCCCTGGGTCCGGGTGAGGCCTCGCACCCCTGGGTCTGGGTGAAGCTGGATCCGGGGTCCAGGTGAGGCTGTGTGCCCCTGGATCCGGGTGAAGCTGGGTCCCGTGTCTGGGTGAGGCCACGCGCACCTGGGTCTAGGTGAGGCCTCACGCCCCTGGGTCCGGGTGAGGCCGTGCGCCCCTGGATCCGGGTGAGGCCACACGACCATGGGTCTAGGAGAAGCCACGCGCCCCTGGGTCCGGGTGAGGCCACGCACCCCTGGGTCTGGGAGAGGCCATGTGCCCCTGGGTCCGGGTGAGGCCATGCGCCCCTGGGACTGGGTGACGCTGGATCCCGGGTCTGGGTGAGGCCGTGTGCCCCTGGATCTGGGTGAGGCTGGGTCCTGGGTCCGGGTGAGGCCGCGCGCCCCCTGGGTCCGGGTAAGGCCATGTGCCCCTGGGTCCGGGTGAAGCTGGATCATTCCCGGGTCCGGGTGAGGCCATGTGCCCCCTGGGTCCGGGTGAGGCCACGTGCCCCTGAGTCCAGGTGAAGCTGTGCCCCTGGGTTCGGCCGAGACCAAACCAGAGGGTGTCGGACCTGCATTACCACCATTTGTCCACCATCCAGAGCTGAGGGGTCAGTACCGACATGTACACATAAGGAACTGGTGGACATTGATATTGGGTCTCAAAAGAACTGTTGGTCCAGAAAGAAACTCACTACAGACTGATTCATTTGCCTGTCAGCATAACTATTATTGCTCGTCTCACATTCAGTTCTTATAAGTATATCTCTAGTGACACATGATCTCGCTCATCTAGGGGAAATGATGAACAACATAGACTGATGAACAAGAACAAAACCAGAAACAAGGAGGCATCGATTGGACTATCGGGCCTCAGAAGGGAGGGTAGGGGAGGGTGGGGGGAGGGGGGAGAGATCAACCAAAGGACTTGTGTGCATGCATATGAGCCTAACCAATGGTTAAGTTCAACAGGGGGTTGGGGCATCTGTGGGGAGGGGTGTGGGATGGGAATGGGGCGATGAGGACAAATATGTGACACCTTAATCAATAAAGAAATTAAAAAAAAAAAAGTCTTGCCTCATAAGGGTGTCTCCAGCACAGAAGTTCTCCCATCGTAGACACAGCTGATCCTCACAGCCAATTGGCCTGGAGGTCAATTCCTCCCAGTGATACCAACAACAATCAAGGCTTAATGACAACAAGACTGTGCACACAGACCACAAAGGGGTACGCCAATAATGTCTTCCTCAGGTAACTGGGGAGGCTGAGCCACTGGGCCCTATAAGACACCTAGCACACAAAGCCACTCTATCAATACAGGGAAGCAGCCAAAATGTGGAGACAAAGAAACAGGTCACAAATGAAAGAAATGGAGGAAAGCAAACTACTGGATATAGAGTTCAAAACCATGGTTATAAGGTTTTTCAAGAATTCTCTAAAAACCACCGATAAATTTAGTGAGATCCTCGAGGATATGAAAAAGGACCAACTAGAAATTAAGCATAAACTGACTGAAATAAAGAATAATATACAGAGATCCAACAGCAGACTAGAGAATCGCAAGAATCAAGTCAAAGATTTGAAATACAAAGAAGCAAAAAACACCCAACTGGAAAAGCAAAAAGAAAAAAGAACCCAAAAATATGAAGATAGTGTAAGGAGCCTCTGGGAAGACTTCAAGCGTAACAACATCTGAATTATGGGGGTGCCAGAAGAAGACAGAGAGCAAGATATTGAAAACCTATTTGAAGAAATAATGACAGAAAACTTCCCCCACCTGCTGAAAGAAATAGACTTACAAGTCCAGGAAGCACCGAGAACCCCAAGCAAGAGGAATCCAATGAGGACCACACCAAGGCACATCATAATTAAAATGCCAAAAGCAAAAGACAAAGAGAGAATCTTAAAAGCAGCAAGAGAAAAACAGTTAGTTACCTACAAGGGAGCACCCATACGATTGTCAGCTGCTTTCTCAACAGAAACTATGCAGGCCAGATGGGAGTGGCAAGAAATATCCAAAGTGATGAATAGCAAGAACCTAAAACCAAGGTTACTCTACCCAGCAAAGCTATCATTCAGAATTGAAGGTCAGATAAAGAGCTTCACAGATAAGAAAAAGCTAAAGGAGTTCATCACCACCAAACCAGGATTATATGAAATGCTGAAAGGTATTCTTTAAGAAGAGGAAGAAGAAGAAAAAGGTAAAGATAAAAATTATGAACAACAAATACATATCTATCAACAAGTGAATCTAAAAATCAAGTGAATAAAAATCTGATGAACAGAATAAACTGGTGAATATAATAGAATCAGGGGCATAGAAAGAGAGTTGACTGACAATCTTCGGTGGGGAAGGGGTGTGGGGGGTGCAGGAAGAGACTGGACAAAAAGCGTACACCTATGGATGAGGACAGTAGCGGTGGGGGGGAGATAAGGGCAGAGTGTGTGGTAGAAACAGGGTGGAGGGTAGCTATGGGGGGGAAAAAAGGAACAACTGTAATAATCTGAACAATAAAGATTTATTTAAAAAAAAAAACAACCTCAGAATGCTGTTAACAGAAGAATAGTACCATTTTCCAAGATTAAAATTAAAAATAGAAGGTAATCTTCTTTATAGGGTGTATACTTGAACTTAGAGGTCTGTGAAAGGTAGATTTCCAAAATGGCCCATAAGATACTCCCTGGAGTACCCACCTGATGTAACCCCCTCCTCAAAATGTCATCAAAATCTGATGGAATATGGAGTATGATTAAATCTTACTCCATGATTATGTTGAATTATATAGCAAAAAGGATTTTGCAGATATAAGTTCCCTAATCAATTGACTTTAAGTGAATCAAAAGGAAAATTATCCCAGATGGGACTGACTTAATCAGGTAAGGAGTTTAAGAGAGACTTCGTCTTTTTTTATTCCAGGTGAATTTCTGGAGAGTTCATTCTAGGTCTGTGAAATATTCCATTGGTATTTTAATCGGGATTGCATTGAATCTATAGATTGCTTTGGGTAGTATGGACATTTTAATGATGTTGATTCTACCAACCCATGAACACAGTATGTTCTTCCCTCTGTTTATGTCTTCCTCTATCTCTTTTTTCAGTGTCCTGTAGTTTTCCACGTATAGGTCTTTTACCTCCTTAGCTAAGTTTATTCCTAGGTATCTTAATTTTTTTGGTGCAATGGTAAATGGGATTGTTTTTTTATTTTCTCTTTCTGTAAGTTCACTATTGGTGGATAAAAATGCCATAGATTTCTGGGCATTAATTTTGTATCCTGCTACATTGCCGATTTCATTTATTAAGTCTAATAATTTTTGATGCCATCTTTAGGGTTTTCTATGTACAGTATCATGTCATCTTCAAATAATGATAGCAGCCACTGTAGAGAACATATGAAGTTTCCTCAAAAAACTAAAAATGTAACTCCCATTTGACCCAGTGATCCCAGTTCTAGGAATATATCCCAAGAAACTAGAAACACCAATCAGAAAGGATATATGCACCCCTATGTTCATAACAGCACAATTTACAATAGCTAAGATTTAGAAACAGCCTAAATGCACATCAGCAGATGAGTGGATTAAAAAACTATGGTACATCTACATAATGAATACTATACTGCTATAAAAAGGAAGGAACTCCTACCATTTGCAACAGCATGGATGGAGCTGGAGAGCATTATATTAAGTGAAATAAGTCAGTCAGAGAAAGATAAATATCACATGATATCACTCATTCGTGGAATATGATGAACAACATAAACTGATGAACCAAAACAGATCCAGAGACAGAGGAGCATTGATTAGATTGTTAAACCTCAGAGGGAAGGCAGGCGAGGGTGGGGGGAAGGGGGAGAGATCAACTAAAGGACTTATATGAATGCATATAAGCTTAACCAATGGACACAGACACCAGGGGGGTGAGGGCACAACTGGAGGAGGGGGCAATAGGGGGGGTAAGGACACATATGTAATACCTTAATCAATAAAAAATAACATAATAATAATAATAATAATAATAATAATAAATGTCCTGCCTACATCCAGAAAAAAAAAAAAAAAAGAGTGAGAGAGACTGGAATTATCAGTGAGCTCTCCGGCTGGATAGTCATGTCATCAATTGTCTTTAGATGGGGTCATGTGCTAAGACCTGAAGGTGGCCTTTAAAAGCTGAGACCAACACTAGCCAACAGCAAGTAATATAATCATGGTCTTGGTCATTTTATAACCACAAAGGACTGAATTCTGTTAATAGCCTAAAGGAGCTGAGAAAAGCCCCCCAGCTGCAAATAAGACCACAGCCCTGGCCAACAGCTAGATATCAGCCTCATGAGACCCTGAGCAGAGAATCCAGTTATGTCATCCTGGGATTTCTCATCCACAGAATCTATGAAGAAAGCGTGGTGCTGTTTAAGTTTATAGTAATTTGTTACACAGCAATAGGAAGTTAAACACAAGGTCACTTTTAAAATTCCTTTGGGTTTTCATTTTGTGACAGGCAATATATAAAACTGCACACAGTGTATTAATAATGATGATTTTGGTGTTAGAAACCATTTTCTTTGAATATTTTTAGTTTCTAAGAGTGGTCAATATGATAATTTTGAGATTTGAAAGGGGTTCTTCCCAACACTCCTGCAATGTGCCCTGCAGCTGAGTTTCAGGCATACTACCTGGCAAAATTATCCACGTCTTCACTTCACTTGCTGAGCAAAAGGAGAAAACTGTTAGTTGTTTACATTACAAACAGTTTTCTTTGTCACAAAGAGCAATCTGCATTTCTCAAAATCTATTGAGTCCTTTCAAAGCTATACCTGCTTTGCTTTAATCAGGAGATGCCTACTGAATATTTAATACCCAAAAGAGATGGAAGAAATGCAGAATATGGTTCAAAAAGAAGTCCTTTGCTATTGAGTTCATGCACAAAACTCTAGAATCTTTACCAAAAATAATACATTTTGAAAGAACCAGGAGTCAGAAAATGTGTTATTTCCTCCCTGAATCTTTCACTTCCTGGCCATGTGACCTTGAAAAAAAAGCTCTTCTGTATAAAAGGTTGAATAAATCCTAACAAATAGAATCGGTGAAAGAATTCCATGTATGTTAAGTGCTTTGTAAGTTCTAAAGTGATAACTAAAACTTAAATATAGGGTAATATATTTGTTAAATGGAGATTTTTTTCCCTCCCCAAATCAGTATATTACAGACACCAGCATGCTCAGAATGAAAACCATTTAGGAATGATGAAGCATTGAACATAAATGATCTTTTGATTGCATTGTAAAGTGTGATCTATTGGAGTGTTGATACTCGAAAACAAATTACACTAATCAGGCTCTTAAATAAAACTTACCCTCTTTGTAAAGTTTATGTATAGGGACACATTTAAATTGCTTAGCAAATTAAAGCAATTATTAAGTTAATTGTTATTGGCCTAAGAGTCTTGATTTTTACTGTAATTAAGGTTGTATAAGAATGAATCTTGAAACAGGGGGATTTTTTTTCCTGTTTTTCTTTTAACTTTCATTGATCAGACCTTAATAGAAATCCAAAACCATTTTTATCCTGACAGGTATGAGGCCAGTGAGTTTGGGATGATTTTAGGAAAAGCAGAGATTCAAACTTCTATGACATTTAGGATACAAAAGATGCAGTGAGAACATTACTCCATCTTCTGACTTATTGCTAACTTTGCATTCTTCTGGAAAGTTTTTGTAGCATTTCTTTTAAATGATTCCTCACCCGGCCGGTGTGGCTCAGTGGGTGAGTGTTGACCCATGAAACAAGAGTCTCTGGTTAGATTCCCAGTCAGGGCACATGCCCAGCTGCGGGCTTGATCCCCAGTAGGGGTCATGCAGGAAATAGCCAATCAATGTTTCTGTCTCATTTATGTTTCTATCTCTCTAGATCCCTCCCTTCCTCTCTCTCTAAAATCAACAACAACAACTAATAATAATAATAAAATGATTCCTGCATACATAATATACAATATTTTGTTATTCAGGGAAAAGGAGAGAGTTTCTCTATAAATATATCTTAGACAGATACTTTGGGGTAAGTCTATAAACTGCACTGTCTGTCTACTTCATGCTGCAATTCAGAAATGCAAAATAACTTATTCCCTAGACTCTCCTTGGATCCTACCTTTGTCTTCCCATTGTTTGGGATGAGAGCCCTTTCTCCACTACCAGGAGCTCCACCTAACCTAGAAAGCTGTGACTTTTTCAGTAGTTTTGCCCAAAGATACAAAATTCTCTATTTCACAAGACAACTATTTAGGGGGAAAAAAAAGCTTTTATTTCAATATCTGCTTTGTTCTATTTTTAATAAAAATCCTTACAGCTAGAAAATCCTTTAAACTAGAACTATTGGTCAGATCAGAACAACTCAGTGCCTCTAACTCAACAAACATGGACACTAAAGTAAGAAGTAAATCCAGCAGGCACTGCCTTTTCCCACAAAACAGACTTAGGGACGAGAGGAAAATGTACAACACAGAGCTATAAACCTCTAGAGTTACCTTGATTTAATCCATTAAGTCCCTGTAGGATTTTGAAAGTCTTGTTGATGCCAGCTGGCTGTTTTGATTAATAAGATGATGCAGAAATTCAATGTGTCAAATCCAGGGCTATTTAACATTATTTAAATTAGCCACTTAAAGAATGCTGCACCTTTCAAAGTGGGATTTGCACTGGAGAAACTGTGAGGGTCATTTCAGCAATTTAAAAAAAAAGATAATACTCAACATTGAAAGAGTAAATCCTTTAGTTAAGAAAAGGTAATATAAAATTATACAACTGTATTATAATATTTGTCAGTTATTGCTATTGCTTTTGTGACTAGCTTTCTCTCAATTCCTATTACTATTATTATTCATTACTTTCAATTGTGTACATTAAGCAAGATGCAAGGAGCACATACCTAGTGGTATGTACCACTAAGAGATTGTTCCTTGCTTTTCTAGTCCATCAATGGATACTTTCTTGACTCTAGGGCAGAGAAGATCCACAGGAATGATGTCCCAAAAACTAAAGGAAGAACTTAAGAATGAGCTTTAATAGAGTTCCTTCTAAGAACTCTGATAAAGCTAGGGGAGTACCCTTTATTGCAGGTGCCAGGTGCTGGTGAAATAAGATGGTATGAATTAATGGACCAGACAAGACCACAGCCTAATGAGATTTTTTACTCACCCACTGACAGATTGAGGCAGAGAGAGATCTGTGACTTTATTCATTTATCCATGCATCTGCTATTTGTATCACACTGTGCAGAAAGTGCTAAGAAAGATGTACCAAAGATGGCAGTGGAGTAGTTGGAACCTACACTCACCTCCTCCCAGGATCAAACTGGAATTACAACTAAATTATAGAACACTCATCCTGAATAACCAAAATAAGACTAGCTGAGGCAAATTCTTATAACCAATGATTTACAGAAAAGGTCACATTGACACTGGTAGGAAGGGCAGAGACACCAAAAGGGTTGGCACCACTCCTGTGGGTGGTGGCTGAGATTCCAGAGGGTTATCTCAGCTGAGGGGTGTTCCCCTGAAAAGTGAGGCATCTCAACCCCAATCCAGACTCCCCAGCCGAACACACCAGAGCCAGGAACAGGTGCCTACATAACATCTGGCTGTGAAATGACACTCTAGCCTTAAATGACACACTAGATCTGCTGGATTTAATTGATATCTTCAGATCATTTTACCCCAACGTAGTAGAACATATATTCTTTCCAAGTGAAAATGGCACATATTCTAGGATGGAACACATGTTAGGACACAAAACAAGTCTCAGTAAATTTAAGATTGAAATCATATCAAACATCTTCTTTGACCATAATGGTTTGAAACTAAAAATCAATTATAAGAAAAAAACTGAAAAACACACAGACATGGAGGTTAAATAACATGTTACTAAACAATGATGGGTTAACAATGAGATCAAGGAAAAAAATCAAAAGATACCTTGAAATAAATGAAAATGAGAACACAGCAACCCAAAATATATAGGACATAGTCCTAAGAGGGAAGTTCATAGCATTACAGGCCTATCTCAAGAAACAAGAAAAATCTCAAATAAACAATCTAACTTTACACTTAAAGGAACTTGAAAAAGAACATCAAAGCTCAAAATGAGCCCTGACCGGTTTGGCTCAGTGGATAGAGCATCAGCCTGCAGACTGAAGGGTCCCAGGTTTGATCTGGTCAAGGGCATGTACCTTGGTTGTGGGCACATCCTCAGTAGGGAGGTGTGCAGGAGGCAGCTGATCGATGTTTCTCTCTCATCGATGTTTCTAACTCTCTATCCCTCTCCCTTCCTCTCTGTAAAAAATCAATAAAATAAATTAAATTAAATTAAAAAAAAATATATATATATATATATATATATATATATATATATTATATATATATATATATATATATATATATATATATATATATATATATATATATATATATTTAAAAAGCCCAAAATGAATAGGAGGAAAGAGATAATAAAGATCACAGCAGAACTAAACAAAATAGACTAAAAAAATGGAAAAGGTCAATGAAACCAAGAGCTAGTTCTTTAAAAGATAAACAACATTGACAAACCTTTAACCAGACTCATCAGGAAAAAAAGATACAGAACCCAAATAAATAAAATCAAAGAAATTCAAAGCATTTTAAGAAAACATTATGGTTGTTTGTTGAAGCGTCATCTTGTACACCAAAAAAAATGCCTGTTTGCCCAGCCAGCATGGCTCAGGGGTTGAGCATCCACCTATGAACCAGGAGGTCATGGTTTGATTCCTGGTCAGGGCACATGCACAGGTTGTGAGCTTGCTCTCCAGTGTGGGGTGCGCAGGAGGCAGCTGATTGATGATTCTCTCTCATCATTGATGTTTCTATCTCTCTCTCCCTCTACCTTCCTCTCTCTGAAATAAATTTTAAAAATATTTTTATAAAAAGAAACCAATAGTATATTTCATAGAGCTAGAACAAATATTCCATAAATTTATATGGAACCACAAAAGACCCCGGATAGCCATAGCAATCTTAACAAAGAAGAACAAATTTGGAGGAATTATGCTACCTGATATAAAACTATATTACAAAGCTATAGTAATAAAAAAAAAATCATGGTACTGGCATAAAAACAGACATATAGATCAATGGAACAAAATAGAGAGCCCAGAAATAAGCCTACAACTTTATGATCAATTAATATTTGACAAGAAGGTAAGAACATCCACTGGTTTAAAAATAATCTGTTCAATTATGCTTAGTGAAATAAGCCAGTCAGAGAAAGATAAATATCACATGATCTCACTCATTTGTGGAATATAATGAACAACATAAACTGATGGGGGGAAAAATAGATCCAGAAACAGAGAAACATCAATCAGAATGTCAAACCTCAGGGAAGAAATTGTGAGGTAACCAGAAACCCAAGAATGCACGAGAACGCCTTTCCAGCCACGCTAGCAATCATCAGATGTACCTGGGACAAGAGGGTAAGTATTTTGGACTCATGCTCCTGACCCTTCATGGGTAAGACCACTCATGTGGGCTGATCCCCTGACCAATGTAGTTACCAATAATACCAAACACCTTGGTCATCCAGGAGGTCCATGGGTGGGGCAAGTAAGTATAAATACACAGGGGTCTCCATCCAGCTTCCCTTTTGTATGACACAAAATCAAAACAATGCCACTTTGTGTGTAAAATTAAAGAGAGGTTTCTGGCTTGTGTGGACCCCAAAGAAAGGGTGTCACTACTATCACTACTTGCCAGCCGTAGAAGTGCAGAAAATGTAACTAAGACCTTGTCTATACAAAAAGAAACAGACAGCCAGTTTGAAAGGGTATTGCCATGGATAGAACAAAGAATATCCTTACATGATATTATTCTACACTGTCATTAAAATTTTTCCCAGATTTGGATCACCCCCATTATTTATAATAGTTCCTCACGCCCGTGGGGGGAGGGGGGATATCATCTGTTTGGTGCTTGGAGACAAACATAACACATCTCTAGATATTTTAGAATTACAACAGCATATTATACAATTACCCCAAACAAACTTACAAACTAATTCTTTGAATGTCTGGCAGCAATTTTAAAGGACATGAAAGGGTTTAATCCCTTCCACTGTGTAGAGGGCCCCCTGGGAAGGCACCTGAGCATTCTAAATTGGCCCCTCTTGCCCTTTTGGCCAAGAGGGACCCGCTTCTCACAATCCAATTGTCCATAGCTGTTGCCTGAGCTTCTGTTCATGCCAAGGTTGAAACCTCGTGATGGCTGGTACCATGGATCTGTCTCTCGCCCAGTGGGGTGAGCTGGGCCTCCTTGGAGAAGAAACCTGGGTTCCACAAGATATGTGATCAGTGCTGGGACCCTGCCAGCAGGCGAGGGGATCCCAAGGCAGGTGCTGGGCGTGGAGGCCATGGGGGCATAGGCGACCAAGGAGACAGAACTAAACCTCACATCACCCTGCTTGGCCCCGGAGGATGGCTGGTTAGCCAGAGATGGGTAAGATTCCTCAGGGAAGGAACAACCTAAGACAGGCACAGTCGCATAGGGGCCATCAGGAGAGAACTTGGGAGTCAACAGAGGTGGGGCACAGACCTTCACCCCCCAAGTTTGCAGGGGCCTGAACCCTCACCCCTGCTGAAGGAGATCTCCTGCCCCCATGGCTGCTCAGCTTCACATGCCCAGCTCACATCAGGACCCAGGTAACAGAGACTTGGCCGACAGCAGATGCCCTCTCACTGCAACAAGACTTGATGGAGATGTCTTGCACCCATGATCCGGGGAACTGGGGTCTATGATATCTAAATCCAGCCTAGCACCAAGAATGCTCAGGGCCTACTCAAGAAGGCAAATAATCCTCTCCACTAATAATTACAGGGTAAAACAAGATGGTTGTTAGAGTATTAAATTTGACAGTAAAATAGTAGTCAAGTTTTCAGACTAATTTAAATTGGCCAATCAAAATAAGCAAATACTCTAGAAAAATCAATTGTACTGGACAAAAAAGCTGTTACTAAGTGTTAACTATAATTTTTATTGGTAGTTCATCTCATGGTAAAAGTGCGTAACATATAATGAACCTAAAGCAGTCACATTTTAGTGCAAAAAAGTAAAAATTTAAAAGCTATCAAGATTACAGCATAAAATTTCCAAAAGCCTCCCAATATTTAAACCAAAAAAGGGGGGATAGTAGAAGAATATCATGTAAGGAAAAATATCCTGCAAATAAATTACATCTAGAAAATTTTTACTTTAGAAAATTAACTGTCATTTGTAATGCTAACAGCAAGTCACCCAGGTAAAACATACATGGTGTCAAAACAAGCCAAAGGAAAATCGTTTGGTCGAAAAAATGAAAAAGGATCGCAAGTCAAATTTATAGAAAATATTCCTTTATTAACTTTTGGTCGAGAATATGTTTGTATATTTTCAGAAAACAACTCCGAGACATGTGGATTCCTGCAACAGAGAGGAATTGGCAGGAGTGCTCCAGCCATGAAGTCAGAAGAGAAACAGTCCAGAGATGGAAGACACTGACGTTGCCTTGCCATACTAACAGTCAGCAGATATGCGTCACTGCAGATTGCCCAGGACCAAACCAGAGAGGGTCGGACCTGCATTACCACCATTTGTCCACCATTCAGAACTGAAATATCATTGCTGTTATGAACACATAAACAACTGTTGAACATAGAAACCGGGACTCAAAGGAACTGTTGGCCCAGAAAGAAACTCACTATAGACTGATTCATTTGCCTCTCAGCATAACTATTATTGCTTGTCTCATTTTCTGTTCCTATAAGTGTATTCCTAGTATCACATGAGCTCACTCATCTAGGGGAAAAGATGAACATCATAGACTGAAGAACAAGAACAGCATTGATCAGACTGTCAGACCTCAGAGGGAAGATAGGGGAGGGTGGGGACAAGGGAGATAGATCAACCAAAGGACTTATGTGCTTGCATATGAGCCTAACCAGTGATCACGGACAACAGGGGGAGGGGGGCATGCATGTGGGGGGGTTTGGGAAGGGAACGGGGGGGGGGGGGGTTGATGACAAATATGTGATACCTTAATCAATAAAGTAATTAAAAAAAAAATAAATAAATAAAAATAATCTGTTCAATTAATGGTGTTGGTAAAAGTAGATACATACAAAAAAATTGAAACTACATCACCTTCTTACATCACACATAAGAATAAACTCAAAATGTATTAAAGACTTAACTGTTAGACTTGAAAACTTAAAAATCCTAGAAGAAAATTTAGGCAATAAAATCTCAGACATTTCTCATTGCAATGTATTTTCTGATATATCTCCTTGGGCAAGGCAAATAAAAGAAAAAATAAATGGGACCACATCAAACTAAAAAGTTTTTGCACAGCAAAGGAAACCATCAACAAGATATAAAGACAACCCACTGAATGGGAGAACATATTTGCGAACGCTATATCTGACAAGCCATTAAAATCTAAAATTTATAAAGAATTTATAAACCTCAACACCAAAAATAAACAATCCACCCTGCCGGCATTGCTCACTGGTTGAGTGTTGACCTATGAACCAGGAGGTTACGTCTTGATTCCCATCAGGGTACATGCCCAGGTTGCAGGCCTGATCCTCAGTGTGGGGTGTGCAGGAGATAGCTGATCAATGATTCTCTCTCATCATTGATGTTGCTATCTTTCTCTCTTCCTCTCTGAAATCAATAAAAATATATTTATTTAAAAAAGAAAAAACAAACAATTCAAATAATAATGGGTAAAGGACCTGAATAGACACTTCTGTAAAGATGACATACACCCAGAAATCAACCCAAGCCATTATGCTCAATTAATATTTGACAAAGGGGGCAAGAGCATACAATGTAGTCAAGACAGTCTCTTCAATAAATGGTGTTGGGAAAATTAAACAGATACATGCAAAAAAATTAAACTAGAACACTAATTTACACCATACAGAAAAATAAGCTCAAAATGGATAAAGGACTTAAATGTAAGAGACAGGAAACCATAAAAATCCTAGAAGAAGCCATAGGCAGCAAAATATCAGATATATGTCATAGCAATATCTTTACTGATACAGCTCCTAGGGAAATGGAAACTAAGGAAAAAATAAACAAAGGGGACCACAGGGGGAAAAAAAAAAAAAAAAGCTTCTACACAGCAAAAGAAACCATCAACAAAACAACAAGAGAGCCCACAGCATGGGAGAACATATTTGCCAATTTTATCTGCGATAAGGATTTAAACTCCAAAATTATAGGGAACTCATACAACTTAACAAAAGGAAGATAAACAATCCAATCAAAAAAATGGGCAAAGGGCCTAAATAGACACTTTTTTAAAGAAGACATACAGAAGGCCACAAGACATATGAAAACATGCTCAAAGTCACTTATCATCTGAGAGATGCAAATCTGAGGTACCATCTCACACCTGTCAGAATGGCTATCATCAACAAATCAACGAACGACAGGTACTGGCGAAGTGTGGAGAAAAAGGAACCCTCATACACTGCTGGTGGGAATGCAGACTGGTGCAGCCATTGTGGAGAACAGTATGGAGTTTCCTCAAAAAACTAAAAATGGAACTCCCATTTGACCCAGTAATCCCAGTTCTAGGAATATATCCCAAGAAACTAGAAACACCAATCAGAAAGGATATATGCACCCCTATGTTCATAGCAGCACAATTCACCATAGCTAAGATTTGGAAACAGCCTAAGTGCCCATCAGCAGATGAGTGGTTTAAAAAAACTGGTCCATCTACACAATGGATTACTATGCTGCTGTGAAAAAGAAGGAATTCTTATCATTTGCAACAGCATGGATGGACCTGGAGAGCATTATGCTAAACGAAATAAGCCAGTCAGAGAAAGATAAATATCACATGATCTCATTCAATTGTGGAATATAATGCACAATGTAAACTGATGAACAAAAATAGATCCAGAGTCATAGAAGCATCAAACAGACTGTCCACCATCAGAGGGAAGGCAGGGAGTGGGTGGAAGCGTAAGAGATAAACCAAAGGACTTGTATACATGCATATAAGCATAACCAATGGACACAGACAGTAGGGGGGTGAATGCATGTGCTGGGGGGTGGGAATAGCCGGGGAGAGGTCAATGGGGGGAAAAGGAGACATATGTAATACTTTAAACAATAAAGAATTTAAATAGTCAAAAAAATTTTTAAAAAGAACAGAAAAAGAAAGATGACATACAGATGGCCAATTGACATATGAAAAAATGCACAACATCACTAATCATCAGGGAAATGCCAATTAAAACCACAATGAGGTATCACCTCACATCTGTCAGAATGGTTATCAATAAATCAACAAACAACAAGTATTGGCGAGGATGTAGAGAAAAGGGAATCCTCGCACCCAGCTGGTGTGACTTAGTGTTTGAGCATCGACCTATGAACCAGGAGGTCATGGTTCGATTCCTGGTCAGTGGAAAAACTGGAAAATTTTATCAAAGTCTATAGATTTGATAATAGTATTATATTATTGATTTTTATTATTATATTGTGATTATATAAAATATTTTCTCATTTTTTAAGAACTACACACTGGGGTGTTTAGAAGTAAAGTTGTATCATAATTGCCATTTATTCTCATAGTCCCCCCAAAAAATGGATAAATATTTAAAAAGAGAGAAAGAGGAAAGGGAGGATGGAAAGAAGGAAGAATAGAAAGAAAGAAAGAAAGAAAGAAAGAAAGAAAGAAAGAAAGAAAGAAAGAAAGAAAGAAAGAAAGAAAGAAAAAGAAAGAAAGAAAGAAAGAAAGAAAGAAAGAAAGAAAGAGAAAGGAAGGAAGGAAGGAAGGAAGGAAGGAAGGAAGGAAGAAGAAAGGTAAGAGGAAAGAAGGAAAAGAGAGAAAAATGATAAATAAATGGGATACAATCTTCAGATTTGGAAAATCTAGGTAAAGGTTATATGGAACTTCTTGTTTATAAAAAACATTTTTAATCTAAAATAATTTCAAAAGAAAAATTTGAATAAAACAAAAGATTACTTTGTTTACAATATGAGAAATATTTTAGAGGGAGTCATACAGTAGAAATGCAAAGCATGAATTAATTTATTTATTTATTTTTTTTTTTCCTTTTAAAATAAATCTTTATTGTTCAGATTATTACAGGTGTTCCTCTTCCTCCCCCCCGCCCCATAGCTCCTCTCCACCTGATTCCCCACCCCACCCCATGCCCTTACCCTCTGCCACTGTCTTCATCCATAGGTGTAAGATTTTTGTCCAATCTCTTCCTGCACCCCTCAGGCCCCCTTCCCCCTGATAATTGTCCATCCCCTCCCTTTCTATGTCCCTGATTCTATTATATTCACCAGTCCATTCTGTTCTTCAGATTTTTTATTCACTTGATTTTTAGATTCATTTGTTGATAGGTATGTATTTGATGTCTTTTTGTTGTTCATAATTTTTACCTTTACCTTTTTTTTCTTCTTCTTCCTCTTCTTAAAGAATACCCTTCAGCAATGAATTAATTTATTAATTTAATTTAACTAATTTTTACATTGAAATCAAGCAAATTATCACCTGATTTCATTGATTCCTACCTTTCCACCACAGAGTGTGATCTAGTCATCTGTTTTTAGTTTATCTTTTATTATTTGGACATTCTTAATTTTAGAAGTTTTATTCTAACTTTATGTCTAAAAGGAATAAAGGTTGTCTTTCCACCTCTTCTCAACTTTCACTGGAGTATTTTTCAAAAATTTCTGTTTTTCTGAAAATATATGCCACTTTGTCATTTAAATTATCCTGTCTTTTTTTCCTACAAAACCGTGTTTTTTATTTCACATTCATGACCTAATTTCCACACTTAATGACAGTCTCATCTACTTCTCCATTGCTTTGTGCCACTCAAAAATTAACTAATGTTCTATCTTATTAGTCTGCCCAGCATACTCCCATCTGCAGACTTAATGAGCAATCTCTCCATTATATTACTGAGAAAGATGCTAACAAATTATTAGATTATAAGGCAGAGTATAAAGAATCTCTCTCTCTCTCTTGCACATGTACACACACACTAATATAGACACACTAATTCTAAATTCTAAAAATTAGATGTCTGCTTCCTGAATTCCTTTTTGGTATACTATTTGTGGTTATTCCATTGACCAAACACCACCACCACCAAATATCTATACTAATAATAGACAAATATGTAAATTGACCATCCATCCACGATTGCCCACAGCCAATCAGGAGTGAGTATGCAAATTAACCCAACAAAGATGGCAAGCCTGTGGGCAGCACGCACATGCGCAAGCTCCGAGAGGCCAGACACGGGGCTGGATGTCTGCAGCATTGCCGTGGCAACGCAGCAAGCATTCCTGCCCCCCAGCCACTCCAGGCATACATGCGCAGGCGCCAAGCCTCTGGAGTCCCAGAGACGCCACTTGAATGTCCGGCCCTGTCAGCCCAGCCAGGGGACATTGGAGTTCCAAGTCCTTTTGGTTTCTGTAGCCCCTGGACCGGAAGTGGTAACCAAGAGCGCGGGGAGCACCAGAAATACTAGGAATAGTAGTTCTGGTGGCAGATGCATTGCGGGATCTCCTAGACACTAGAGCAAAGTGAGCCTGGAGCAAGTTACTGTTGCAGGTGGGGGATGGAGGGAAAGCAAAGGTGAGAGACATAAGTAAAGTCAGAGTGTTGAGGAAAAATTAAAAGGAAGGAAGATATCCTGCAACTTCTAGGAAATCTCCACCAATGGAGCAAAGCAAAAAAAGACCTCTATTATTCTGTGAGCACCAAACCAAACTGGGTTGGGGTCTCAGACAATTCACTCGTATGATTGCAAAGACAGACACAAACTCCCGGATTGGAGAAGGCTCCCCTGAGGGCTCCCAGATTGGAGAGGGTGCAGGTCAGGCTGAGGGACCCACCCGCTGAGCATGAATTTTGTGCACCGGGCCCCTAGTATATACATAAGATCTCCTGGCTCTATGGGAGAGTCTCACACTTGATCAACCAAAACATTGCGCTCTGCAGTCTATTTGCAGCTAGACTGTACCACAGTGAAAACTGGACGAGTTGTCTAAGTGTCAGAGGCAGGGAGAGCTCAGCTGGCCTTTTTGAATCTCAGTGGAAGTTGCAGAGATGCTAGAGAGGCCTGAGTCACCAGTCACTTTTTTATTTATTTTTATTTTTTTTAATTTATTTTTTGAAATAGAACAACATTTTTATTACGTGAGCTAAGATCAGAGGGAAGAGGATTTATTTGCCTTTCTGGATCTTGGTTTTCATCAGGTAGAACTCCATCTCCTTGCCCTCTAGCACATAGCCATTTGTGTGGCCACATTGGCCTGGTCTTGAAGTGATACATGCAAGAAGCTCATCTAGAAGACAGCTGATATTGGCATTCTTTTTCCTTTCATCATATTTTCTTTAAATTTTCTTTGATTGTTCTTGGTGTATTTTTTTTGTTTTGTTTTGTTTTGGCTTAAAATCTCTTCCTCCTCAGGAGTCAGCTTGGCCTTCTTCTTGTGGCCAAGGGGCAATGCCTAATGGGACTTGTGCCACTGTCAGTACTGTGTGCTATCACTGAGCATGATGCAGTTCTTTACTGGGGTCTTGGTGCAGACCAGTTCATTGTTGGATGCACTGTAGCTGTAGACCACATAAATAACCCTTGCTTTTCACATCCAACACTCTGAGCTCCAGGAAAAGTTGCCCACATCCAGCCTCAAGGCATGGTACTTCTTGTTGCCTCCAGCACGTAGACTGTGTGTATGCAGTGGGGACCAATCTTAGTGTTGGCAGCAGGGTGCCCCAGCTCATATTTTCGCTTCCTGTGGTAGGGCTTTCTCTTGCCCCGATTGTGCATGCTTGTGCCAGTTTTCCTGAGAGGTGCCTGTGGCTGAGTTCCAGGTCTAAAGAGAGCTTAATTTCATTATAACCCAGGAAACTTAAGTTGGAGTGAGCTTTTCCTTAGGGGAAAAAAAAAAAACAAAAAACTGAAATTGATGCCCAGGTACAACTTTGTTCTTCTCCAGTGGAAAAAAGTATCATCAAAAACATACTTTAGCCCTGGCCCGTTGGCTCAGTGGATAGTGTCAGCCTGTGGACTGAAGGGTCCTAGTTTCCATCCTGGTCAAGGGCACATGCCTCAGTTGCAGGCTCGATCTCCGGATCTGGTATGGGCCCGAGGGGGGAGGCAGCCAATCAATGCGCCTCTCTCTCTACCCCCTCCTTTGCAGTCTCTCTAAAAATCAATGGAGAAAATATCCTAGGGTAAGGATTAACAAAAACAAAACAAAATACATTTTATTGAAAGAAATCCAAAAAGGAGGCTATGAGGTCCAAAAGTTCAGAGTTCTTGTTTCCTCCCCAGTCTCTGAGAATTGTTTATATATTCACAGGGTACACTCACCTTGGACTAGCAAGTCGACCTCAGAATTTTAGGAAAACCAAAGCAGAAAGGATTAGACAAAAGCCAAGTATTTTGGTGGGGTTTTTTTTAGGGTTTTTTTTTTTAGTTTTTTTTTTTTTTTTTTTAGAAAGAAATCAAATAATAGTACCATCTGCTATTTCAATCACAAAATCAGATCATGTTTTATAAGATGACATTATAACAGCAATTATCAGTTTTATCAGTGAAACAAATGTCAGGCTATAGAATTTGCAGCTGAGGGACAGAGGCAGAAAATGGCATGCTACCAAGTACAGCAGAATAAGTGCAATTAGCATGTGTATTACACTTGGGTCACTCCATGGACTGCACAGAGGCAGAGGGATAGAGTAGGTGACCTTTCACTCTGCCCTTCAGCCCTACCATTTTCTGATTCTATGGAACGGGGGCTTTTCAGAAATAAATCTGATTTGATACATACAAATTTGACCTGTTGCTACCACCCATTTCTCTAGTATCAAGTCCGTGTCTAAAGGGAATACTCAAGAAAAGTTAATACTGTATAAGGGAAGTCAGGTGTCCACTCATATGTAAGTAACTACTTCTAATAAACTATTAGATTATTCATGGATGAAAAGCTGTCACTATCTGATGGTGGCTGGGCACTTAGTAAAGAAAGAAATATTATTTTTTTTTAATTTTAAAAAGAAGTCTTAGGACTTGTATGCATGCATATAAGCATAACCAATGGACGCAAAACTCTGGGGGGTGAGGGCATATATTTTGGTAAGATATGTACACATATAATACCTTAATAAAAAAATTGGAAAAAAAAAAAAAAGAAGTCTTGTCATGACCAAGGGAAGAACACCTGGGCACGTGAGATCTTCCTTCGTTAGTTGGCTCTTTTCACCGAGGACCTTCTGAAACAGGAAAACTCACGATAGAATCCTGTTGTTGGTTTTTTATAGAAACCCAGAAGTGTAAAAATTATCCTATAAATTAGTTTACTTTGGGACCTTCTTATTACCAGTGATGATGAAGGGATATTTCTCGAAGCTCTGAGTTTTCCCACGCCTGTGACATGGAGATTTCCTAGTTTGTGCCTTCATTAAGTTATTACAAACCAATTCTTAAATCACAGAACACTGATGTTTGCTCTCAAGAAAATTACCTAGATCCAGGGACACAGAAGCATCGAACAGACCTTCCAACCTCAGAGGGAAGGCAGGGGAGGGGAGGATAAGAGATCAACCAAAGGACTTGTATGCATGCATATGAGCGTAACCCATGGACACAGACAGTAGGGGGGTGAGGGCATGTGCTAGGGGGTGGAAACAGCAGGGGAGGTCAATGGGGGGGAAAAGGAGACTCATGTAACACTTTAAACAATAAAGAATTTAATTAAGTTTTACATATTTCCAATCTTGCAGATGTAATGACTCTAAGCTAAGCAGCCTCAACCCACAGATGCTTTTATTAGTGTCAATCGTGTTCTCAAACACTCTTCACCTGGCCTCTCTCCAGGGCCTGCCTACCTTCCCACTTCAGGCTGATTCCCCACTAACCTGGACCAGGTGCTGCAGTTCAGAGGCAGACGTGCATCGGGGCTTGACACTATACATGAGCAGTTTGAGAATACAGCCAAATTCTCAGTCAGAGAATCTGTGTTGAGGACTATGTTAAACACTTTCAAACGATATCTCACTTGATTCCCCCAACAGTGCTATGAAGTAGATAAAGATTATTAGTCTTGTTTTAAGACAAGGCAAGTAAAACTCAGAGAAATTAAATATCTTCCAGGTTACATGACTAGTGAAGAGAGAAATCAAACTTCAAGATGCCAAATTGCATGCTTTTCTCACCTAAGCTGTCAGCTAGCTCAGTCAGGTTGCAGATATTTCCCTTCAATCATCCCACCACAAATCAAAAGCGTTTTCTGAAAGATTTTTCTGATTAATCAAGAATCTCATTTCCAGACCAGTTCACTTTCCCCTCTGTGAGAGTCAGCACTCATGAATTTGGTCCTTCTCACCAGACTAAAAATACCTTAAGATCAAAGATTTGTTTAAAGTATAACAACTTTTGTGGCCTTTGAACAGAACCCAGCTCAGGATAGCAGGTGATTCAGTATTAAGAAAGTCATGTTCTCCAGCTGACTTCTCTGCCTTTAGGCATGGTAATCTTGTTTTCATGTTGATTTCCACTATAATTTCAAATAATCGTGTCCTCATGTGTAATTACTCCCTATAATTGGCAATGGATTCCTAATTACTTAATTTTCTCTGCCCTGTTTTCTTTGACAAATAGTTAATAATGTGTAAAATAAGCGTATGTACTTTTAGAACTGGCTTTTGGAAGCAATCCCTTGGCAAATCTATTTAGGAGAGATTGCTTTTGAAAACAATCTTTTTACTTTTGTGTGTGTTTGTGTGGATTTTCTTATATCAGTTTTTAGAAACACGGAGCTCCTGTGGTCTAGATAAACTCCAGTTCCCAGAAAGGACCACTTATCTTGTCAGCACAGAACTCAGTGAAAAATGAAAGAAAACGTAAATCTGAATTTCCACAAAGTCTAAGAATAAGCACTTCAGAAAATTAAATTTTGTTTATCCAGGCGTTTCCACTCAAATGGCAGGTTGTGATGCTAGAAAAATAACATCCAAAAATTATATCTACTTGATACAGCTGGTTTAGAACAAAGCAAGCTAAATACGGAGGGGAAACGCTATGATACATTGACAACAGCAAAGGATGTGTCATACATGTCAGAGAAGTGAGAGAGAAATATCATTATGACTTAAGGTAATAATCAGGAAACTACTTCGCTTCAGTTAAAGCTGTCAGAGCAGATGAAATGAAGCGATTTGGAGTTTGATCTTTTTCCTTTCCTAAATGAATAAACAAACCTGTTACAGTAGAAAGCCTAATTTACTGTAGTATGTTTTACTCTATGCAACTTCCAGAAAATTGAAAAGGCATTTGTCACCCCAGTTCCTGCAGTGTACTTTATTGAACTGTCTCTCTCCCTTTTGCTGTGCTATAGCAAAAGGTATTTAAATATTCACATTTGCATTTTGATTGTAAGTCTGACAGGCAGCTTTGTGCTGATAGTTCAGCTGTGTTCCGCCCCCACACCCCTCAAATTCCAACATTATTAAACTGTGTAGTTGTCAAGATGCTTCAAAAGAGAATATCCCGTCAGTAAATCTTTTAGATTTATTCTATATGGAATCAGGAGGATGGGGTACTGGAGGGAGAGATCATATATGAAAAGACTTAGGAAAGTTTCTGGCATTAATAACAGCTCAATAAGTGGTAGCTACTACTACTATGAATTTCATTACTTTAAGGACATGACATCTTATTCCAGGAGACCAGTGATAGGCGTGGTTAAGTCTGCCATGTTGGGGTTGGAGAGAAGGGAACACTTGTGCCAGGAGCAGTTGACTCGAGTCCTTTAGAAAGGACAACATGATTTAGCCTCTGTCTTTGAATTGAACCTCCAATTCTAAATGAATGGCAAAAAGTAAAAATGATATTTTCCCAGTAATAAAAAGGACATTGTTTTGTTTTTTTAATTTAGGTAGTTTGTAAATATATTTGTCTTTTCTGAGTAATAGGTGCTGAAATTTAAAATGTAGGTTCAGCCCTGGCTGGATGGCTCAGTTGGTTGGAGTGTTGTCCTGAACACCAAAAGTCTGCAGGTTCGATTCCCAGGCAGGGCACATACCTAGGCTGCAGGTTCAATCCCAGGTCAGGGCACAGTATGGGAGGCAACTGACTGATGTTTCTATCTCACATCATGTTCTTTTTCTCTCCCCACACCCCCCCACTCTATATGTAAATAAACAAACATATCCTTGGGTGAGGATAAAATATTTAATAAAATAAAATAAAACGTAGGTCCATCTGACTGACAATTGCCTACAATGTTCAGAGGATAACTCTTGATTTTAAACTGATTCTGCACTCATATCTAAAACCCATTTAAGTGATCAGAATGCCTTTTTGTTAAAAAAAAAAAAAAAAGACTAAAAATTTTTATTAGAAGTAGTAGAGGTAGAAATATAATAGTCTAGAAACATGGCTATGGGAACATGAGTTTTAAACAAGTTTTCCCAAGCATGAAAAATGGGGTTAACTCATAGAAATCACATAGAATAATTATGTACACCAAAGGCAGTAAAAAATATTGAATTTACCAAGCTTTATATCACAATCACACAAAAATGGGGGTTCTAGTTTCTTTTTTACCAAATGCGAGAATATGAGTTTAAGCACCACATGCTAGGACTCAATTCTCATAACCTGACTCTCCAGAGCTGAGGCTAGTTCAACTAACAGAAATCCAGTTCAACTTGTAAGATTTCCAATCTACAAAATGCAAAATAGAAATATAGTTCAGAAGGAAACCTGGTTGCTGGGTAATTTGTCCTTATATATAAGAAGGATGCATTAAGCACCAACATAAATATTAACCAATTTTTAAACTACTGGTATTTCATTTAGTATAAATTCTAATATCACTCTTTATATCCTAGAGTAAGAATATATTAATTAGTAAACTGCAGTGTGAATCATGTGAGAACATTTATATTCTCTCAATAAATACTGCATTAGAGTTAGTCCATTATATCAGAAAATTCCTCCTAATTCTAATTAAGGTATATTAGATATGCATGAAGTAACATTGGCATGATAAAAGCCAAATAAATTAATTACTATCCACCACTATACAAAAAGACTAGAAGAAAAAATAGAAACACATTGAAATACAGTTTGGAAAGAGGCAGTTCCCACCTTGTTTATTTCACCATGGAGAGCTGGATTGTTGTTTTTTCTCATACTTTTGAGATTTACATAAATTTATATCACCCAAATGTACAACAGCTCACCATTTAATTGCCTTTTGTTCCTTCTCTACTTGATTTTCCTTTATCCTTTTTTTTAAAAACATATTTTTATTGACTTCAGAGAAGAAGGGAGAGAGAGAGAGAGAGAGAGAGAGAGAATCATTGATCAGCTGCCTCCTGCACGCCCCCTACTGGGGATTGGGCCCACACCCTGGCATATGCCCTTGACCAGAATTGAACCCAGGACCCTTAAGTCCGCAGGCTGATGCTCTATCCACTGAGCCAAATTGGCTAGGGCTCCTTTATTCTTTTTTTAACTAAAGCTTGCTACATAATGAAGTCTGAATAAAACCCTTCAAAATATATTTTTTAAGTATTATATTTCTAGGACCATAAACAACTTCCCCAACAATGCTTATTTACCACTGTTAAAGTATATTGCCACTAGTGGTATTACTAGTAATAATGAAAACGACATAGAAAGTGTGTGTTTTTTTATATTTTTATTGATTTCAGAGAGGAAGGGAGAGGGAGAGAGAAATAGAAGCATCGATGATGAGAGAGAACCATTGATTGGCTGCCTCCTGCACGCCCCCAACTGGGGATTGAGCCCGCAACCCAGGCATGTGCCCTTGACCGGAATCCAACCCGGAACCCTTCAGTCCACAGGCCGTTGCTCTATCCACTAAGCCAAACCGGCTAGGACAGAAAGTGTGTCTTGATAGTAAAAACAGTCCTCAGGGGGAGTGGAAAATATAAAGTGAACATTTGAATATCAAATAAGGTTTCATAACAGTATATCTGCATATAAATTTAAAGCCTTGAAAAGCAATAAATATTGCACTTAAGAGTTTCAACATGAGCTTCAAAGACAATTTTACTTTTGGCTGAATACAATCTAAACACACACAAAGTCCTATTCAACACCCTATAAAAGGCTGATCCAAGGAATGACATATTTATTTTTGCACACTCAACTAAAAACTCACACATTTTTAAATATACATCTTTATTGGAAAAAATTTTACCAAATGCAAGAACATGAATTTGTTTAAGCACCCACATGCTAGGAATTAGCTTAAATCTCACGATCCATGAAAGAAGATGTTGTTAAGCTCCAATCTCTCAATTTCCTAATTGCATTTGGAATAAAGCTGTTACCATCCTTTTAAATTGTAATGAGTACTATAAGATATATGGTTAATTATTGGTCTTGGTAATTAAGGAGCAATAAACCACCTTCAGGACATTTACAGAGTTGATGCAATGGATTGCACAAAGGAAGACACCAGGTGTACAAGTACATGCCCCCGGAGCTGGAGTGGGCTCCAGTGAGCCTGCTGTCCATGGGCGGGTTGCTTGAGGCCTGGCGTCCTTTGTGTGGGGCCCTGCCAGAGAGGAAAAACTGTTTTGGCCAACTTCCTGACAGAATATTCTGGCATCACCGACTACAACCCAACCCAAGAAGGGGGATCCTGGAACTTGAGAACCCACACATTACCAGCAACAACAAAGGCACAGGTGAGAATTTGAGCTCTGGGAGTGTGGTGGCGACCCAAAGTTTGAGTCTTGCTGGTCAACGCTGATGCAGGACTCTCACAGAGTGGTGATCATCTTCAATGCTAACATCCCAAATCACCTGAAAGAAATCGAGATGTGGTATTCCTGCTTTGCTCAGCAGCATTTCTTACAAAATACTGTGGCTGTTAATTATACACCACAAACCGGGCTCTGGAAGGGATAAAGGAAACCTGCCTTTGTCACCACCCTTGAACAAGCTAAAGGTGCACTGGAATTTTGAGGGTGACCCTGAAGTGATCCAGATGGAATTCATAACGTATTTAAAAAGCAGAATTCAACTCAGTGTCTAAGAGCAGAGACAGGGAGATGTCAATTATTACCTAACTAGCCTTTGTCTGGGCTCTTCCACATCCCAAGTGAGGTCAACTTATTTCCCAATGCAGATTTAAAATCTTAACCTGGCTACTGATATTTTCTTCTCCCAATAGCTTGTAGAAGAAATTTTCCTTATCTGCTCAAGGTACCAGTCACCCAAGGAGTTGAATCATTCCATCTAATCTCCGTCTTAACCTAACCCTGTATTTCCCAGGGAGCAATGCTTCGGTATTTACTAATCCAGTGTTCATGGTGACTTTATAGAACCTAATGACCATGAAGAATGAGAATCCACTGTGTCTCAATCTCTTGCAATTTAAAGGTTTTCCAGTTAGTTCAATCTCTAATAAATATTTAATTAATTCAAGATTACAATCATACACACACACACACACACACACACACACACACACACACACAATAGGGCCACTGTCAAAGATTTATAAAAATTAACTAGCCCTACCCACGGTAGTATGCACAAATCTGTTATCTGTTAGCACTATTAACAAAATATTAGCTTATCTTAAACACATCTTATATATGTCATTTTAAATATTTAAAAACTCATCTTTTTCTTTCAGATGCAATGCTTACAAATCTAGAGATAGAACTTTGTTATTATTTTTTATGTGAGGGTAGTATTTTTTAATCTTTATTGTTGAAAGTAGTGATAGAACTTTTAAAGAGCCATACATGACTGTCCATGGCTAACTACAACTTTGGAATATCAAAAGTTTATCCTTGGGACAGACTCAGGAGGAACTTCAATTTGTAAACTTTATCTAGATGTAAAGATTACTAAAAAGATGACATAGTTAATGTTACACGCTGGCAGATTCTAAAAATTATTTTCCAAATAAAAATACATTGCATTACTGCTCAGAATTGCCTCCCATTCCTATAAAAAGTCTTTAGCTTCCTGCCATTTTCAGTGTTACATTGGTAAACTAACAGTTTTCATGTGATCATAGATGCTGACAGGTACATATGCCAGAGTGAACGCATGCCAACCACAGGGGAGCTTGAATTGCTCTTTCCTTTTAGAGCAAACAAAAGATGGTCTTCTGGGGATTCTGAGTTATCATAGTACACCACACACACACACATACCTTTCTAATGACTTGAATAGCAAAACACCCCCTTCCTCCTCCATGAGTCCTTCTTCATAGCTAAGTAGGCCCCCTTTCCACATGTGACTTCCTGTAGTAAAAGCCTGTATGAAGCTATACCATCATTTAGTTTAAGCAGCCTGGGCCCTTAGATCATCCTGCATGAGTTTAAGGCACCACTCTGCTACTTATTCACTTTGCAATCTTGTATATGTCACTTAATCTCTCTGAGCCTCAATTTCCTCCTCTCTACAAAAGGATATAATATTAACTGCCAAATAAATATTAAAATTATGTACACCTATACATGCAAAATGCTCGGCAATTTGTATATAATAAATAAATGGTAATGCTTATATTTTCTGTGTGTGTATGTATGTATGTAGATTGCTAAAATATGTTTATAATATATATTTATATAAGTACATATCTATACATCTATATAATTTATATACCTATAGATATAATATATAAAGACATAAATATACACATGTATGTGTATAGTGTATCAGTGGTCAGCACATTTTTCTGTAAAGACCCAGATAGTAAATAGTTTAGGGTTTGAGAGCTATACATTCTCTATTACATCTACTCAACTCTGCTATTTCAGTGCAAAAGAAATCGTAGGCAATACATAAACAAAGAAGCTTTGCTGTGTTTCAATAAAACTTTGTTTAGCAAAATAGGCAAAGGACAGTTAAGTGAGGCCTGCAGTGAGGGCTGGTCATTTCTACTGCCAACCGTGTGTGAGCTGTCTGCGTGCCGGTGGCCTGATGCCACACCACACTGCAGCTGTGTTGACCTGTCATAGCCGTCTTGTACCAACCTAACTACTGGAATCTTCAGTAGTAAATGAAGTACTCAAGCCTCTCCAGCACAGAGGATGGCTACATTGACCTTCAGTTTAAGAAAAGCCCTCCTGAGATCCCATATAAGACCACAACACTTGCTGCAGAGCTGTTTTTGATTGGCGCCTGTCTCATCATCAGGAGTGCCCTCCTGCGCGGCTATATCAGCAAAGAAGTGCTGGGCAGACTGGGCCATCCCCTACAGATCACTGGCATCCTGGTGTTCCTGCCAGGATTTTACTACCTTCACATCGCCTACCATGCAAACAAAGGCTACAGGGTTACTCCTACAATGACATTACAGGCTTTGATGACTAGCACCTACCTCAGACCTGAGAAGAGTCAGATGAAACTGAGCCCAGCTTTAAGGCATTGAGCAGAAACTGGCTAAGGGCTAAGGAATTCTGCTGTTTGAAGATGTCTAACAAAGCAATGGCCAGGTTTTCTGTGCCCATCCAAAAGAGGTTAACTGAGCTTACTAATAGCTAATTAGGACATGCTCCATTTTCCATCTCCTATACCTGGCAAAAAAAAAAAAGCTTGTGACAAATTTTTCCACATCAACCTGTATCATGGAAGAATAGCAATGTTAATTGTATGGAAAAATGGGAGGTTGGTCTGTAGTGGGAAGTGTTGCTGCTGCCACCCTTTTTAGAGCTGAGCATTTATTTCTTTCAAATGGTTCTCATTGTCAGTTTGTTCTTGGGGCAAAGGGAAGAATGCAGTATGTCAGCTTTCTTATTATTACGTGATTTATGTTGAAAATATATAAGTATCTTATCCCCTATACTCATCTCTTAACTGCATGTTCCAGTGGGAGACCTTGGCAAAATCAAATATCAGTGTGGTGCATCTATAATATTTTTACTTGCTTTCTTATTAACAGCAACCAGGAATTTTTTAAACCTCAGAGCAAGCTTTCAAAATGTAAAAACTTTCTCTGTTCACCAATCGTTGGCCAGTTCTGATTTTTTTCACATATATCTTGACCAGCATATAACTTGAATCATTATGCCCTTTATAGGTCAAGATTTCCTGTATATTATGCCTTTAACGACTGGACTTTTGACTGTTTCTTAAGGAAAAAAAAATTTGTGAGCACCTATATTATGATGTCATTTTGCTACAGGTTGCAAGACTTGGCCTGGATCCCTAGGGGACAAGACCGCCTTAGTTTGATTCTGTTGCCTAGCTTGCAAAAAGTGACATATTCAAAAGAAATTAAAATATCAAAATTTAAATCCTAGATTTAAATTGAGTTAACATTTTAATGATTGTATACTATATTTGATTTCCCTCCCTAAAAAAACATAGGTGGAGATTAGATTTGACCAGTATTTCATAAACACCAGTACAGATTTATATTTATTTAATATAAAATAGGCAGAGGACAGTTAGGTGAGGCCTGCAGTGAGGGCTGGTCATCTCTGCTGCCAATCGTGTGGGAGCATAGATACGATTTTTCTAAGTTCAATTTTGTATATTTTTATAGTCCTGTTGGATATGTTTGTGTGGAAGAGCTTTGTGAATTCTCACCCAGATGAACCTTGGAGAAATGTGTCTGAGTATTTTATATATGTAATGGAAATTTTTTTCACAAAAAAACAACTCCTTCCATTATTCCTACATAATCTGCCAAATGCAAATGTTTTTATAATCTTCTGAAGATACAAAGGTTTCCCACATTGGTAATGATAAAATGTAAACAATAATCATTGCCATAATTTTTAAGCACATATTTTATTCTAGATGTTGAATTAAGACTTCTTCCCTAACCATTACTCCATTTTGCATCTGAGGAAATGCAGCTAAGAGAAGTAAAGTTCTTTGTCCAAGATTCTTTAGCTAGTGAAAAAAGCTAAAACGTAAATTTATTGCAAGTTGTACCTGTAATGGTAATAGACTGAGCTCAGTCAAATGCAATGAATGAGAATTTTTCATTCCATATCATAACTACAAGGTTCAGTGACTAGCTTAATTTCACTTATTCAAATCTATAGAGAGTTTAATACTATACAAACATATGTGGAAAAAAATCACTCTTTGTTAGATTTTAAGACTTCTTTGAAAGACACTATAGCCATTTGAATATTCCCCTAAGCCCACTTTTAAATTCTTACTGTATTTATTTCCCTTTCTTCATTCAAATAGCTGATCTCCCCATGATTAGAACCTTGTTTAGAATTAATTTAGCTTCTTGGCCTGACCTTATACACTGGTTCCTCTACTCTGGTATGAGCATCCCTTTGAAGTCATTATTGTCATCTCTTAGCAGTCCACTACCCCAGCCACCCTCTGGCTGCACAGTGACCCCAGGCTTGCCTAAACTCAGGTCTCTGTTCTTTGTGGCTAAGCAGCCCTTGACTAAACAGCATTTCCCAGGAATTAGCATGCATCTCCTTTAAACTCTGTCTTTAGAAAATACTGACATACAAAAAAGAAAAATCCCTATGTGGGAGAAATTGGAATATTGAATTATTCATTTCCTAGACATTCACTGTGCTATTATTAATTCAAAAAATATTAAAAATAGTTTAATATTGAGAGAGTTCATATGATACAATGAATGGACTAATGCAC
This sequence comes from Ia io, assembly GCA_025583905.1. Taxonomy (NCBI): domain Eukaryota; kingdom Metazoa; phylum Chordata; class Mammalia; order Chiroptera; family Vespertilionidae; genus Ia; species Ia io. Next base: position 45,615,003 of record JAJQQW010000009.1, on the reverse strand, counting down.
TGTTAATTAATGAGAAATAAATACTTCCATAAGAATTCCAATATGTTTAGCTATTAATTGTGCCACTACATGAAGAAACATGCAAAAATATTATATAGTCTTTGAACTTTAAAGTAATATTTTAAATTATATTTAATAGTTTTTATATTGCTTATGTTTCAAATTTATTTTTAAAATAAATTTAATTTTTCTGATAATTCTTTCCTGAAGTAGATTACTTTTATCAAAACTTCAATTATTGTACCTGGCCATTTTTGCTCAGTAGTTGAGCATCAATCTATAAACCAGGAAGTCACAGTTCAATTCCCAGTCAGGGCACATGCCTGCGTTGTGGGCTCAATCCCCAGTGGGAGACATGCAGAGAGATGTTTCTATCTCTCTCTTCCTCTCCCTTCCTCTCTCTCTAAAATAAATAAAAACATTTTAAAAAATAAATTGTTGTATAATTATGTGTTAGTGTAACTTCAGTGAGAGCAGGGACCTGATCAGTCAGTCTTATTCACTGTTGCATATCCAACACTGAGATAGTGACTAACACATAATAGATGCCAATAAATGGGTGCTAAGGAAAGAAAAACTACAAAGAAGTCAAGGACTATCAATTCCTATCATGAATAAAAACAAGAAAAGAGTTGATAAAAGTCATGATACTAATCAAATAAATGATTAGATACTGTTTACCTTGGGGTAAGAGAAAAGAGAATTCTGTTCTACATCTGCATTAGAAGTATTTAGTGGTCACTCCTCTACAATGCATGTTAACCTAGCTGTTGTTCTCACTTGTGCCTAGAAAGAGAGTATGGCTGGTATATCAGTGTCCAGAATTGTAATGTGCAAAAGAGCACTCATTTGCCACATATAGCTATTTTAAATTTAAATTAATTAAAATTAAATTTAAAATTCTGTTACTCATTTGCATTAGCTATATTTCAAGTGTTCAGTAGTCACATGAGTCTAGTGGCTACCATATTGGACAGTAAAGATATAGAAAATCTCTGCTGGAAGCTAATTCCAGCATGTCATAATAAATGCAAGAAGTCCTCAAAAGGTTGATGGGCTTCTATATTCAGCAAGGCTGAAGATACATATTATTGCCTGCTGGGATAGCCAAAAGCATTTTCCCAAACCTGAAAATCTGCATATTATTGCCTGCTGGAATAGCTGAAGGCAGTTCCCCCAACTTGACAATGCCTACTGTATGCCAAACCTTACCTTTGATATGTATATCTGCTTTGCTTTAGGGCAATTTGTGTTCATAAAAAGCTGGGGGTCCAGAGATTCTGAGAACTTGGTTACTGAAGCTAGGTCTCCTATGGCTCCCCAAAATGCCTTCCAAATTTATATTTCATGTCTAGTCTCTTTACTAATTTGTGTGTCACTCCTTCCTCCAGGCCTTTGAGCCCAGGCCATGCGGGCCATGGCCTCACACATCTCCATCATCATAGATAATTCTGTTATACAGTTCTGTTCCACACCATGCACCATTAAAAGTAGCCAGAATTTTATAAATGAGAGGAATAAGACACAGCATGTACACACACAGTTAAATAAATTGCCCCACATCATAGCTTCTAGAGGAGCCAAATCAGTTTTGTTTCTCATAAATCTCACTTCCTCCAAATATTTTCATTTATTACATTAGTACAGATAACTGTGTAATTAATACACTTAGGTTTAGCAACCACTGGAAAACCCCAGCACCATTCAATATTATAAGTCACTATTTTTATCTAATTCTTTCAAAGCCCAATACTATCTTATTAAGCAGTATCTGCCAAATCCTGACATTTCTGGACTTGCATATTTCTCTTCTGGGCACTGTTTAAAAATCTTATAACTAGTTGACAATTTACCTTTAGAGTTGGTTGTGTGCTGGAATTTAGTAACACATCAGTCAAGCTACAATCACCAAGGCAAATTTGCATTTTATTTCCAAGTGCTCATAGAAGCAGTTTTACCCAAACTAGCAGGTCTGTGATGTAAAATTATTCCCTAGACTCTGCACTTCATGAGGGTACCTAATAGACAGAGATTGATTCACCAATTAGATGAAATCTGCATTTTCCTAAACCAAAAAATAAGCTGACTGAGGCTTATTTAGCTGGAAATTCCTAGTTAAATTATAGAAAGTGAGACATAAACAGGGAAAATACCATTGCATGATGACTAATTACAAAAATGAATGACTTTATCATGAAATTAGAGGTTGATTTAAAAACACACCTGGGAATAAAAACGAAACAAAGCTTAAAGTGAAAGGAATATAATACACCTACTTACATATATGTCCCTAGGTGTACTACATCTAGGTTATTTATTTATTTATTTACTATTATATATAGAGAGAGAGACAGGGAGAGGGGTGTGGGGAGAGAGAGAAAAATATCCATCAGTTGCTGCACACGCCCAGACTGAGATTCAAACCCGAAACCTGGGTATGTGCCCTGATAGAGAATTGAACCTGCAACTCTCTGGTGCACAGGATGACACTCCAACAAACTGAACCACACCAGCCAGGCAACATCTAGGTCTTCATAGTTGTATTTGCTAATTACTGTTGAACCCAAGAAGAGTATACCTGTCATAAAGGACTCTTTCCGGCTAATTGGGCTCAAATTCATAATCCGAGCCTAGCAGCCATTGTTCAGAGAGGTCGCTCAGGCACTTTGCATTGAAATGCCATAGACTGGGCTGCCAAGCCTCCAGCACTATGCTTCTGCTGAGTCAACCCTTATAAGAGAGCTCCTAGGATCCAAATTTGAGCAATAGAACTGATACTTTCGCTGTCCAATCAGAGATGCACAGCTATATCCTTATTTGCATCCTCACCATCCAATCAGACCAACTCTATTCAGACCAATCAGGATGATGCTACTTGGACCAATCAAACTGGAAGTATTCGGAGTCCTCATTTGCCTCCCCATTCTCTGTAGAGCACACTTTCCGTTTCCATGAAGACTTTTTTCATTAGCTGGAGCTTCAACATCAGCTGAGCTGCAACACTGGCATGAAGCTGTCTCACTCCACCTGAGCTGTAACACCAGGGCTGCCCCACCTGGGCCACCTCATACCTGTGCTTTTTAACAGCTATACTGTGTCATAATTGACCTGTATCACAACCATGCTATTCCAAAGACAAGATGTATCATAACTGAGCTGTTTGCACTGAACAAAGTCTCTCTCCCCTCACTGCATCCCAAATTAAGGACTTCTGTCAGTGTTGACTTGGCAAAAAGGACCTTCGGTTGGCATTACAAAGGACAAAAAGTTGGAGTAAGTGAATTTGGAAGTACAATTGACCCTTAAACAATGCAGGGTTAAAGGGATATGTAACTTTTTAACCCCAAAAAACTTAACTACTAATAGCCTACTGTTAACATAGTCATTTATCATGTATTTTGAATGATACTGTATTCTTACACTAAAGTAAGCTAGGAAAAAAAAAATGTTATTAAGAAAATCATAAGGAAGCCCTGGCCAGTGAGGCTTATTTGGTTAGAGCTCTGTCCCATACACCAAAGGTGGCGTGTTCGATTCCCAGTCAGAGCACATACTCAGGGTGCAGGTTTGATCCCCGGTTAGGGTGCATACAGGAGGTAACCTATAGATCTCTCTCTCTCTCTCTCTTTCTCTTCCTCTCTCTAAAAATTATTTTTAAAAAAAATTTGTTAGAGAATATATATTTACAGTATTAATTTTTTTAAATTGCCTTAAAGGGGACCTGTACATTTCAAACCTGTGTTGTTCAAGTGTCAACTGTGCTTGTGTATCCTCTTTGCCTTAGGTAACTTATCCCTATGGTGTGTATCAGTGATTTCCCTCTTCTTGGTAAGAATTATATAAGATCATAAACTTGAGAAAGATATGACTTTAGATAAAATAGCACTAAATCATTTATAAACTGCACGTTAAAGAGTAGGAGAGACGGGATACTAATTATCCAAGAGGTCAGTAGCTCTTTTACAAACATGAAAATTAGAGAACTTCCATAGGAATTAACAAACCCTGGACTGCAGAGGGAACACCAAGTGGCAGCTCTTAAATAGGCACAAGAGATCAGATTTTCAAATGGGCAATGTAATGAAAGATTTGATAAAGGTTTTTCATGACTTACTAATTTTGATGATAGAAGTCACATTTGATTAGCCAGGTTAAGTGTCCACTGTAAAGAGCAGTTTAAATAGAGAGAAACATCCTCTCTTACTGCCAAACTGTCACTTTGATATATCTTTAGAATCTCATCCATGGTTAAGGGTCTCTCCTCAGGGTACAAATTAACTGTTTTACAAAGCCCTCCCCAAAATGCTTTAAATACTCAACAGAAGCACCTGTGTGTCATTATTGGAGTCAAAAGTAATTTTACAATTTTAAATAATTTTTTTTATTTGACTACACGTATTTTTCATTGATTGATTTTAGAGAGAGAGAGGAGAGAAACATCAATTTACTGTTCCACATTTTTATGCATTCATTGGTAGAGTCTTTTGTTGTTATTGTTGTTAATCCTCACCTGAGAATATTTTTCCATTGATTTTTAGAGAAAGTGGAAGGGAGGGGGAGAGACAGAGAGAGAAACATCAATGTGAGAGGGACACATTGACTAGTTGCCTCCCGCACGCACCCCATCAGGGCGGGGTATCGAGCCTGCAACTGAGGTACAAGCCCTTGACTGGAATCAACTCTGCGACCCTTCAGTCCATGGACTGACGCTCTATCCACTGAGCTAAATTGGCTAGGGCCACTGATAGACTCTTGTATGTGCCCTGACCAGGATTGAACCCGCAACTTTAGTGTATCTGGAAGATGCTCTAACCAGCTGAGCTACCCAGCCTGGGCCAGACTTTGCATCTTTATCTAGAGGTGGAAGCAGAAACTTTCCTCTAATGATTCTCAGCAATGGACCTACCTGGATAGCAGTGGATTAGATTTCTAGTCACTAGAAATAACTAGAGCTCCCTCTATGCAATATGTGAGTCTACCTTAAATAAATATTACTAGCATAACAAAACAGTTTAGTGTTTTATGCTCAACCACTAAAACAACTCAAAAATAATAATAACTACCATTCATTGAGCATAGTTTATGCCAGGCGTTAGATTAAGTTCATCTCAAGTATAATTAACATCTGTATTAGATAGGTATTATTATTCTAATGTTGAGATGCAGAGAATTTAAAACATATGGCAAAGTCAAGTCATTAGACACTATCAGACATGAGATTTATATTACAGTCAAATCTTGACTCTAAAATTTGGAGATTTCTATAGTCTTCTCAAATTGTGCTTATTACACATTTACACAATTTTCTTATTTGGGAGGAAAACAGATTTTTATTTTCCAGTTCTCTTACTTTTAAAATGGTATTGGAACCCACTTCTTTGATTGAATCACATTATTATTGCAGGATAAAATTAAAGTAGATATGTCAACCTGCTTTGAAAATTAAATTTCTTGCAGGTCCTATGAAGGTCAATTCAATTTCCCACAAGAAACTGATAACATTAGTCACCTCCAGGAGGGAACCAGCATGATGGTAGAAAAGAGTAGGAGAGAGAATTTTCATTACATGCCCTTTTACTCTTTTGAACCATGTAACTACATGAACTAATCAAATAAATAAAATATAATTAAAATTAATCCCAAATGACCCATATAGTAATGGATTATAGTTCAAAAAATCAATATAAATTCATGTTCGGCTCAATACAGATACAAATGGTGACATATAAAATGTTTATAGATATATACACAAGCTACTATACACATATGTTTTTGCTCTGTCAACTTAGAGGACCTAAAAAAAGAAAGATACCCCTGTGATAAAAGTATACCTAATGCCCAGATTTTTGTTTCTAATACTCGTTTCCAATAAAAGGAAACAAGGCTCCTTGGCAAAATGGCTGTTTCTAAGACTGAGACAAGATATAAAGAATATGAGCCTGAAGCCAAGCCAGCATATCTTAGTGGTTGAGCGTCCACCTACGAACCAGGAGGTCACGGTTCAAATCCCAGTTGGGGCACAGGCCCGGGTTGCAGGCTCTATACCCAGTGTGGAGCATGCAAGAGGCAGCCAATCAATGATTCTCTCTCATCATTGATGTTTCTGTCTCTCTCTTCCTCTCCCTTCCTCTCTGAAATCAATAAATATACATATATATTTAAAAAGAATATGAGCCTGAAGCATTTTGTAGTATGAGAGTAAGGAAGTACTCAAAAAAAACCACGAAAAGCCACATAGACGGGGATATATCAAATAAGCACAGGAACCACTGAAAGAGCTCTCAATGGCCAAAGCTGGAATAATTTTAGCAAGAAAATAAAGTAGTATTGGATTATAAATCAAAGTATAAAATAAATATCCATGAATCCATAAATGAATTACTATTTAAATTAATAAATGAAGAAGAGACAAATCTCCTGAGCAGAAGAATTCCAAGTAATTTATATAGAAACTCTGCCCTCAAGGAGAGGGAATATGCCTCCTTATGCCTTAGGAGAGGACTGCAAATAGTGGCTTCCTTCCAAACACTTTTTTTTTTTAAATATTGTAAAAGATGATTGACAATTTAAAGCAAAATAATAAAACATAATTGAGAATTTATGTCCTATTTAAAAGTAAAATATATGGAAGCAATAGCAAAAATGCCAAGAAATATTCTATTTTAGAGTATATGCTAAGAAGCTCAGAATAGTCATGGGGATGTAAAGTACAACATAGGAAATATAGTCAACTAGAGGCCTGGTGCACAAAATTTGTGCACGGAGGGGTGTGTCCCCCAGCCCAGCCTGCACCCTCTCCAATCTGGGACCCCTCGAGGGATGTCCGACTGCCCGTTTAGGCCCGATCCCGGTAGGATGAGGCCTAAACAGGCAGTCGGACATCCCTCTCACAATCCAGGACTGCTGGCGCCCAACCGTTTGCCTACCTGCCTTCCTGATAGCCCCTATCTGCTTTTGCCTGCCAGCCTCATCACCCCCTAACCACTCCCTTGCAAGCCTGATTGATGCCTAACTGCTTCCCTGCCAGCCTGTTTGCCCCTAATTACCCTCCCCTGCAGGCCTGGTCACCCCTAACTGCTCTCCCCTGCAGGCCTGGTCCCCCCCAACTGCTCTCCCCTGCAGGCCTGGGTCCCCCCCAACTGCTCTTCCCTGCAGGCCCAGTCACCCCCAACTTCCCTCCTCTGCTGGCCTGGTCACCCCTAACTGCCCTCCCCTGCAGGCTTGATTGCCCCCAACTGCCCTCCCTTTCAGGCCTGGTCCCTCCCAACTGCCCTCCCCTGATGGCATGATAACCCACAACTGCCCTCCCTTGCAGACCTGGTCCCTCCCAACTGCCCTCCCCTGCTGGCCATCTTGTGGTGGCCATCTTGTGTCCACATGGGGGCAGCCATCTTGTGTGTTGGAGTGATGGTCAATTTGCATATTATTCTTTTATTAGATAAGATAATATTGTCATAACAATGTATGAGACAAGGTAGGTAATGGAAATATCAAGGGAACACTGTAAAGTATATGATTGTCTAACCACTATGCTGAAACTAGTACAAAATAATATTGAATGTAAAAAAGAAAATGAAGAAATATATATTTTAGGTGATGTGGTATATTACTTGAAGTGCAGACTATCAATTTAAAACATAAACTGTAAACCATTAAAAATCACTAAAAATTCTATAGAGTCAATATAATTTCAATCAAAATATAAGCAAGATTTTTGTAGAAACTAACAAGGTGGGTTTTGGGGTTGTTGTTTTGAGTTTTTTTTAAATGCACAAGAGTTAGAATATCCAAAACAATTTTGTAAAAAAATAAATAAATAAATAACAAAGTTTAGCCCCAGCCGGTTTGACTCAGAGGATAGAGCATCAGCCTGGGGACTGAAGGGTCCCAGGTTCAATTGCGGTCAAGGGCACATGCTGAGGTTGTAGGCTTGATCCCTAGTGTGGGGCATGCAGGAGGTAGCCAATCAATGATTCTCATCATTGATGTTTTTATCTCTCTCTCCCTCTCCCTTCCTTTCTGAAATCAATAAAAATATATTTAAAATAATAATAATAACAAAGTTATAGAACTTAATTACCTAATTTAAAACTTCCTATAAAGCTACAGCAATCAAGATGGTAATATTGACAGAGAGACATGTAAATGAATAGTGTAGAATACAATGGCTAAAAGAGATACACATACATATGGTCAATTGATTTTCTACAAAAATGCCAAAGGAATTCAATGGGAAAAAAGAATCTTCTCAACAAATGGAGCTGGAACAATTAAAAAGTCAAATGAAAATAAAAGGGTGGGGAGAGGAAGGAATAGAAGTAGGAGGAAGGGAGGAACTCAAGGAGGGAAGGAAGTCTAATCATTTCCTCAAACCATATACAAAAATTCCCATTTTCTCAAACCATGTACATGTGGTTTTCTCAAAACCATATATAAAGCTGTTACACATATAAAATAAAACATATAATGAAATCTCAATGATCTTAGATTTTGGAAAGATTTCTCAAATAGGACACAAAAAGCACAAACTATAAAAGAAAAAAAAACTGATAAATTGGACTTAATTAAAATAAAAACCCTTTATACTTCCCATAATACTATTAAGAAAATGAAACAGCAAGCTGCAGACTGGAGAAAATATCTACAAAGCATATAATCTGACAAATGACTTGTTTCTAGAACATACAAAGAATTCTTACATCAGACTGTCAAACCTCAGAGGGAAGGCAGGGGAGGGTGTGGAGGGAGGGGGAAATATTAACCAAAGGACTTGTATGCATGCATATAAGCCTAAACAATGGACACAGACACTAGGGGAGTGAGGGCATGAGCAGGAGGGTGAGGGGGCAATGGTGGAATAAGAACACTTATGTAATACCTTAATAAAGAAAATCCTATATAATAAAGAGGTGATGTGCAAATTGACTGTCATGCCCTCACACAAGATGGCTTCCCCATGTGGTCACAAGATGGCTGCCACAAGATGGCTGGCAGGGGAGGGCAGTTGTGGGCGATCAGGCCAGCAGGGGTGGGCAGTTAGGGGTGACCAGACCATCAGGGGAGGGCAGTTTGGGGTGACCAGGCCAGCAGGGGTGGGCAGTTAGGGGTGACCAGGCCAGCAGGGGAGGGCAGTTGGGGGTGACCAGGCTGGCAGGAGAGGGCAGTTGCGGACGACTGGGTCAGCAGGGGAGGGCAGTTGGGGGCAATTGGGCTGGCAGGGGAGTGGTTAGAGGGTGATCAGGCTAGCAGGCAGAAGCAGTTAGGGGCAATCAGGCAGGCAGGCAGGCAAGCAGTTGGGAGCCAGCAGTCGTGGATTGTGAGAGGGATGTCCGACTGCTGGTTTAGGCCCGATCCCACAGGGCCTAAATCGGCAGTCGGACATCCCCCAAGGGGTCCCAGATTGGAGAGGATGCAGGCTGGGCTGAGGGACACCCCATCCCCCAAGTGCACAAATTTCATGCACCGGGCCTCTAGTATTTATATTATTTTTATTCAGTCATAACTATTATAGCTTCTCTCTGACAAAAAGTATTAGCAAATTAAAACCATCAAATGGTACCACTATGCACACTCTAAAAGGGCTATAAATACAAAACTCTAACCATGCCAAGTGTTGGTGAGGACATCAAACAATGAAAGTGTTCATATAGTGTTGGGAAAATCTAAATGGCACAAACACTTTGATTTAGCAGTCTGTTAAAGTTCAGTAGAACTCTACTGTGTGATCCAGCCATTTCAAGAGAATTAAAGAATATATTAATACTAGAGGCCTGATGCATGAAATTCATGCAAGAGGCTTGGCCCCCGCCACTGAGGCAGCTGCTTCTGCCTCAGTCCCCACCACCACAGCAGCCACCTCTGCCTTGGCCCCCGCCGCCCTGGCTTATTCCAGAAGTCATCTGGATGGATGCCTGGTCTAATTAGCATATTATGCTTTTATTATTATAGATAAGGACATGTACATAAATTTGTACAGAAACTTGTACTTATCCATAGCAACTTTGCATAGTCCCAAACTAGAAAAAAAAATGTCCATCAGTAAGTGAATGGGCAAACAAACTGTGGTAAATCATAGCATAGGATACTGTTTAGCAAAGAAAAAAAAAAAGAACTATTGCCACAGTCAGTAACATGAATGAATCTAAAAATACCTATACTGAGTAAAGGAAGCCAGATGCCTCCAAAACACACACACACACACACACACACACACACACACACACACACACACACATACTGTACAATTCCATTCATATAAAATTCTAGAAAAATCGAAAACTAATCTACAATGTCATATATCGGATTAGTGATTTCCTCAGAATGAGGGAAAAATGAAGGAATTTGAGTTTCGAAAACAAGAAAACTTATGGTTGGTAAAAATGTTCATTTTAGCCTGGCTTGTGTGGCTCAGTGGTTGAGCATCAACCTATATGAACCAGTAGGTCACAGTTTGATTTGATTCCTAGTCAGGGCATGTGCCTGAGTTGCAGGCTTGATCCTCAGTAGGGGGCGTGCAGGAGGCAGCCGATCCATTATTCTCTCTCATTGTTGATGTTTCTATCTCTCTACTCCCTTTCTCTCTGAAATCAATTTAAACACACATACACACACACACAAACACACACAAAGAAAATGTTCATTTTATGGACTGTGGTGGTGTTTTTTTCACTGTATAGACATACAGAAAAACTCCTCAAACTTTAAATATAAGGAGTCTGTTATATGTCAAATGTACCACAATAAAGCTGTAATAAAATAATTAATGATTATAACCATTTCAATACAATAAGAATCCATAGTCCATACTAACATATGAGTAAATATAAAGAGAAAGCTCTATCTTACAGTAGAATGGAAATGTAGGAGTGCTAGAATTGGAAAGTATCATTCAGCAAATGCTATAGTAAAAAGTGATTCAATGAATGTTAAATGGGTGAAATTTGGATGAGAAAATATATAGTCTCAAAGTAAGTCCCAAAAAAATACCTATTAATTACTTATTAATGAACTTGACAGTGGAGAAATATCATAAACACCACCTTGACCACATGACAAAAGTTAGTATCATTGGTAATGAGAATAGATACTGTGTCCTCCTGATGTGAGGCACTGAGAAGAAAACAGTTCTGTGGTGTTTGGGCCAAAAAAGTATGTTTTTAATCCAGTCTTGAAAAAAACATCAAAAAAATTTAAAGAAATTTTATAAAATAACTGAGCTATACTCTTCAAAAATGTCAAAATCATTAAAAACTAAGAAATTACAAGTTGAAAAAAACTAAACACACATGGCAACTAAATATAATGGACTAGTGGCCTGGTACACAAAATTTGTGCACATTAAAAGGGAATTAATTAGAGGAAATATTTTAATATTGCTATTTGCCCTTTCTCTATAATAGAAGTGTCAGAGATGAAAGAAAATTAATAAAATGTATATGAAAATCTCCTTCCTGTCCAAGTCTGGGGTGTGCCGCAAGACCTAGAGTCAAGTCCCTGCCCACCACCCACACGCACTTCAAAAACGCAGGAGACCCCCAGACCTAGCCGGTCCCATCCCCATTAGGTGAGACCCAGACCCAGCTGGGCCCACCCCCGTCAAGCTCCTCCAGGCAGGGGTTGCAGTTTCAGGTCCCTCGTCAAGCCCCGCTGGGTGTGGGGCACAGCCTCAGGTCCCCTGGCCCAGCTCCGGGGTGGGGGGCACAGACTGAGGTCCCCTGGCCTGGCACTGGGGTGGGGAGGCATGGCCTGAGGTGCCCCCTGTCAAGCCCTGCTGGGTGGGGGGGCATGGCCTGAGGTCCCCGGGCCCAGTACTGGGGCAGGGGGTGCAGCCTGAGGTCTCCTGGCCTGGCACCGGGGTGGGGGGCATGACATGAGGTCCCCCGTCTAGCCCTGCTGGGCAAGGGGGACAACCTGAGGTCCCCCATCAAGCCCCACCAGGCAGGGAACATGGCCTGAGGTACCCATCAAGCCCCACCAGGCAGGGGGCGCGGCCTAAGATCCTTCGCCCTAGCCAGGCGCCATACAGCCTCAGGTCCCTGCTGTTCGGTCATGATATTATGGCGTCCTGGCTAATTTGCATATTCCTCTATTATATAGATAGATGATTCCAGATTGTATCTTGAACCAGTAAGGAAAGGAGAGAAAGAAAACAAGTTTGTTACTACTATTTCTTCCATAACTGACAATTAGAAAAATTTTAGTGGGGTTTGTTGATTGGATAAAAGTATCATAGTAATATTTATATCCTGAGTTTGATGAGGGTATTGAGGTTATGTGGAAGAGCACCCTTGTTTTTAAGAAACACACTCAAGTAATTAGGGGTAATTTGGCAACATGTCTGCAACCTAATTTAAAATGTTTCAGAAAAAAAATAACTATGCAGAGAAAATGAAAAGACAAATGTAAACTGTTAATAATTTGGAATCCTGAGTGAAGTGTAATTCTTTGTATTATTTGTAGTTTCTCTTGCAAATAATTTTTAAGTTTGAAATTATCCTATCTAATAAAAGAGTAATATGCAAATTGACCATCACTCCAACACACAAGATGGTTGCCCCCATGTGTTCAAAATGGCTGCCCCATATGGACACAAGATGGCCACCACAAGATGGCCAGCAGGAGTGGGCAGTTGGGAGGCACCTGGCCTGCAAGGGAGGGCAGTTGAGAAGGACCAGGCCTGCAAGGGAGGGCAGTTGGAGGTGATCAACCCTGCAGGAGAGGGCAGTTACGGGTGACCAGGCTGGCAGAGGAGGGAAGTTGGGGGCAAACAGGCTGGCAGCAGAGTGGTTAGGGGGTGATCAGGCTGGCAGGCAGAAGTGGTTAGGCGCAATCAGGAAGGCAGGCAGACAAGCAGTTGGGAGCCAGCAGTCCTGGATTGTGAGATGGATGTCCGATTGCCCATAAACGGGCAGTCGGACATCCCTTGAGGGGTCCCATATTGGAGAGGGTACAGGCTGGGCTGAGGGACAACCCCCCTCCGTGCACGAATTTCATGCACCGGGCCTCTAGTTTAAAATAAGATGTTAAAAAATGAAAAGTAATGGTGACTTTGGGTAAAAGGTAGAGGAGAGTTCCTTTTATTATTCTGGCTTCTTTTCTGTAAGTTTGAAATTATCTTTCACCCAGAAAAATGCAGGCAATGAAAATGTTGTGAAGATGGAGAGATGCTTCTGGTCTATCCATTTATTCATATATTTAACACATACGTATTGAACGCCTCTCTGTGCCATGCATGCCATCAGTTTCTAGGAGTATCCTATATAATAAAAGGCTAATATGCGAATTGTCTCCTGGACCTGGAGTTCGACCAGGAGGCAGGGCCAGACAGCCAACCACCTGCAGTTCCTCCCCCTGGCCAGCCCGGCCCAATTAGCCCAATCGAGGCAGGCTGACTGGACCACACCCGTGCACGAATTCATGCACCAGAACTCTAGTAAACAAATAAAATGGGCACAATCTGGAGCTTTTTGAGTTAGGGAATGCAAGGTAACCAGCTATACTAAATTATTTGATGAAACTGAACAACAGGAAAGGAGAATCAGCAGTAACAATCATGCTACTTCAATCCTGGCTAACAACAATTGTTATTGTTTAAAGCCTTTAAAATATATTCAGCCCTATTCTAAAAAATACTTGTGCAGTATTTCATCTGGAAGAGATTCATCATCATCTGATTCCATATCATTTGAATTCCAATGTCTAATAGTCTCATTTATAGAAAGAAACAACATCACTAACAAAACTTATTCCCTGCAAGGACTAAAAGCTGTGTACCCCCAAAATTCACACATTAAAATACTAACCCCAATTTGATGGCATTTGGAGGTTGGGCCTTTAGGAAGTGATTAGGGTGAGATTATGTCATGCGATTGGGGCCCTCACGAGATTATTGGCTTTGTAAGAGAAGGAAGAGAGAGAGGACAGCCCCTATGAGCAGACAGCACAATGGCAGCCATCTGCGAGTCAGAAAGAGAGTCCTCACCAATACCATGGTGCTGGAACCCTGATATCTTAGACTTCCAGCATACAGAACTGTGAAAAAAGAAACATCCGTTATATCAACAGCCCAGTTTGTGTTATTTTATTATGGCAGCCTGAGCTGACTGAGACATTCCTTTCCATCTTGCCCTTTCTATTCAGGATCCAATCCAGGATCAAGTGTTCTATTTAACTAGAGGCCTAATGCACAAAATTCATGCAAAGGCCTTGGCCCTCGCAGCCCTGGCTTTGTCTGGAGGGTCATCGGAAGGTCATTTGCCTGTCCGGTCTAATTAGCATATTATACTTTTATTATTGTAGATTGTGATGTCTCTTGGAATAATGTCTTTGTGTGAGCACTTTAAAAAGGTAAATAAACTAGAAAAGAAATTTACTACAAGAGAAGTTTTACAAAAAAGTTTTTTCTTTCAACTACAAAATAATAATAAAAACAATAATAATGGCTATTTAAAAAAAAAAAAAAGCACTTATGAGGTACCAGCCAGTGTATTAAAGGGCTTTAGAGAGTTTATATAATTAAAATCCCCCCCATAACACATGAAATGGGTTCTATTATTTCACCCCCTCATTTGCTAAATGGCTTAGAAAAGTGAATTTACTCTCGCAAAGTCATAACAGTATTTAAAGGTAGAGTTAAGGAGAATTCTCTAGAACAGTGCCTCTTAAATGCACAAACAAATCACTGGTGGATCTTGTTAAAATGCAGAAACTGATTCTGTCTGGAGGAGGAGTAAGATTCTGCATTTCTAATAAGCTTCCAGGTGATGTTGATGCTGTGTTCCACTAACACTTTAAGTAACAAGCTGCTAGAGGTATATAACAGCTAAGTGTGCCTGGCATATAAGTACTCACTAGATATTTCTTGAATTATTTAACAAAGGGAGAAAAGAGATAGTGATAAAGAGAAAGAGGGTTTTTTTAATCTGTTCACCTCATTCTTAATCCGAGTCTTATTAATTATTGTGCCTTTTCTTCACAAAGATGCTATAAAATCAAATATTTCAAGGATATCTGGAATATTTTCAGGCACAAGACGATGCACAATCACAGAGATCACAATGCTAGAAAGCTAAAAGCAGACCATCACCATGTAGGGAACACTTTACCTGTAGGTGTGTCTACTGAGTTGTAGCATCATTTTAGCAAGACTCTATTTCCTTTCCATTGACCTGGCTGGTGAGAAAGCTATAAGTTAATGAAATGTCTCATTCACATGTCATATGAGGCTATAGGGAATGCGAAAACCATGTCAGAAAGAGAATCACTGGGAACAAAGCTGAAGGCCAGTGCTAGCTAGCATTCCTACTTAGTGGATGTGGGTAGAAAACCTTCACACCAAAGTCACTGATATAGCAACATCACATTAGAGTTATATAGTATAAATTAAGTATAAGTACAGGTTAGTGTGTAACAACTTCCAAAAAGAGATCCATTTTGAGACTCTTAAATACTCCTAGTAATAATTACAACCTTTTAGGGAACCCTCACGCACTAATTGGTGGGATTGCAAATTGGTGTAGGCCAGTGATGGGCAACCTTTTGAGCTTGGTGTGTCAAACTTCGCCAAAAAACTGAGCATAACTCGGGTAGTGTGTCACTTTGAGGAAAAAACTAACTCAAAGACTCTAGTCGCAAATGTTTCATCCTCAGGAGCAGCAAATGTTTCATCCTCGGCATGTGGCCACGTGTCATCAGAAAGGGCTACACGTGTCAGTGCTGACACGTGTGTCATAGGTTCGCCATCACTGGTGTAGGCACTGTGAAAAACAGTATGGAGGTTCCTCAAAAAATTAAAAATTGAATTACCATATGACTCAGCAATTCCTCTTTGAGGCATTTGCCTAAAAACTATGAGGATACTAATTCAAAAATATATGTGGATTCTTATATTCATTGCATCATTATTTACAATAGCCAAGGTATAGAAGCAGCCTAACTGGATAAGATGTGGTACATATATGCAATCCTCTCTAATAAAATGGTAATATGCAAATTAACCATCACTCCACTACATAAGCCATGCCCACCAGCCAAGCCACGCCCACCAGCCAATCAGGGTGAGTATGCAAATTAACCCCAGCCAAGATGGCTACAGCCACAGAGAGCAAGGTTTCCCAGGTAACAGAGCAAGCCAAGCTTTCCATAGCCATTGCAGGCCTAAGCCTCCACTCAAGCTACAAAGTTTCAATTATAGAAGGTAAACAAATTCAAACAGAAATGGGGGCAGAACGGAGCTTGAGAGAGCAAGCCAGGGTTGCCGGCAGCAACAGGGGAAGCAAAGCTTTCCACACACCCTGGCCGGGCTCACCCGCTTAAGGCTACAAAGTTTCAATTGTAGAAGGTGAATTAACTGCCACAGAAATGGCTGCCGCCCCGGAGGGAGCAGCAGGCTTGGCTCCACTCCAGGCTACAAAGTTTCAATTGTAGAAGGAAAATAAATTCCAGATACCAGGGCCTCTGCTTGGATTGCCAGGGGGCATGGCTGGCCTGCAAACCACCACAGGCCCCTCACTCAGGCTGCCCCACGCCCCAAGGGAACCCCACCCTCATCCGGGACACCCTTCAGGGCAAACCAGCTGGCCCCCACTCCTGCACCAGGCCTCTATCCTATCTAATAAAAGAGTAATATGCAGATTGACCATCAATCCAACACACAATATGTCTGCCCCCATGTGGTCAAAGATCCTGCCCCATGTGGACACAAGATGGCCACTACAAGATGGCCAACAGGAGAGGGCAGCTGGGAGGCACCCGGCCTGCAAGGGAGGGCAGTTGAGAGGGACCAGGCTTGCAAGGGAGGACAGTTGGAGGTGATCAACCCTGCAGGAGAGGGCAGTTACGGGTGACCAGGCTGGCAGAGGAGGGAAGTTGGGGGCAAACAGGCTGGCAGGGGAGCAGTTAAGCATCAACCAGGCTAGTAGCGGAGTAGTTAGGGGGCGATCAGGCTGGCAGGCAGAAGCGATTAGGGGCAATCAAGAAGGCAGGCAGGTGAGCAGTTGGGAGCCAGCAGTCCTGGATTGTGAGAGGGATGTCCCTCCAGGAGTCCCATATTGGAGAGGGTACAGGCTGGGCTGAAGGACAACCCCCCTCCGTGCATGAATTTCATGCACCTGGCTTCTAGTGTACCATAAAAAGAATGAAATCTTTTTGCAACAACATAACAACATGGATGGACCTAGAAGGTATTCTGCTAAGTGAAATAAATCAGATGAAAATATATGATTATGGGGGGATGTGTGAAAAAAGGTGAAGGGATTAAAAAGTATAAATTAATACTTACAAAATAGTCATGGGGATGTAAAGTTCAGGACAGGGAATATAGTCAATGCTATTGTAATAATTATATATGGTACCGAGTGGGTATTAGACTTATTAGGGTGATCACTTCATAAATTATATACATGTCTAACCACTATCCTGTACAACTGAAACTAATATAATACTAAAAGTCAACTGTAATTTAATTTTTTTAATTTTTCAAGGTAAAGTTATAACCTTTTGAAAAACTACTTGAGATATAACTGGCATGACATAAACTATACATCATATATTTAAAGTGCACAATTCTATAAGTTTTGACAGATGTATACATTCATGAAATGATCATTGCAATCAAGATAATGAAAAAATTCATCATTCATCCACCAAAAATTTCTTCCTGACCCTTTGTAATCTCTATCAACTCCCATTTCGAGGCAACCACTAATTTGTTTTCTATCATTATAGATGAACTAGAGGCCCGGTGCACGAAATTCAGGCAGTCAGGGGGGTCCTTCAGCCTGGCCTGTGCCTTCTCGCAGTCCGGGCGCCCTCAGGGAATGTCCAACTGATGGCTGACCTAAGCCAGCAGTCAGACATCCTTAGTGCTGCCACAGAGGTGGGAGAGGCTCCCACCAACCACCTCTGCACTCACCAGCCATGAGCCCGGCTTCTGGCTGGGTGGTGCTTCCCCTATGGGAGCGCACTGACCAGCAGGGGCAGCTCCTGAGTTGAGCATCTGCCCCCTGGTGGTAAGTGCACATCATAGCAACCAGTCATTACGCCATCCAGTCAATTTGCATATTAACATTTTTTGCCTGCAAGATCAGGCCAAACCGGCTCTCTGACATTCCCCGAGGGGGTCCAGGATTGCAATAGGGCACAGGCCAGGCCAGGGGACCCCACCAGTGTATGATCGGGACTGGGGAGGGACCATGGGAGGGCTCTAGGGCATGTCTGGCCAGTCTCGCTCAGTCCCAATCAGCTGGACCCCAGCAGCAAGGTAACATACCGGTTGGAGTTTCTGCCCCTTGGTGGTCAGTGCACGTCATGGCAAGCAGTTGAGCGGCCTTAGCATATCATTAGCATATTACGCTTTGGTTGAACAGATGACCAGATGACCAGACACTTAGCATATTAGGCTTTTATTATATAGGATTTGGTTTTTTGTA
Source organism: Ia io (assembly GCA_025583905.1). Classification (NCBI taxonomy): domain Eukaryota; kingdom Metazoa; phylum Chordata; class Mammalia; order Chiroptera; family Vespertilionidae; genus Ia; species Ia io. The sequence continues at coordinate 45,596,575 of JAJQQW010000009.1, read as the reverse complement.
TATACTTTTTGTCTAGTTTCCTTAACTTGGCATAGTTATTTTGATATTCATTCATGTTGCACCACTTTAAAAGCTGAGTAGTACTCCATGGAATGTATAGTCCAATGTTTGGTCATCTATTCACCTGTTGATGGGGATGTGAATTGTTTCCATTTTTTTGGTTATTACAAATAAAACTGTTAAAATGACATTGTCACTTTCATCTTTAGAAGTCACTTTGGGCTTTTTGCTTTTTTTAATCTTCCATGTCTTTATTTTACTTTTTAAAGATATTTTTATTGATTTCAGAGAGAAAGGGAGAGGGAGAGATAGAAACATCAATGATGAGAGAATTATTGATCAGCTGTCTCCTACACGCCCCCTACTAGGGATCAAGCCCGCAACCCAGGGATGTGCCCTGACTGGGAATCAAACCATGACCTCCTGGTTCATAGGTCGATGCTCAACCAATGAGCCATGCTGGCTGGGCTCTTTTACTTTTTAAGCTTCTGAAATATAGTAACTGTTTAATGTCCTTCTAATTCTAGCATACATATTAGTTCTTGATCTGGATCAATTGATTGTTTTTCCTGCCTTTTTTTTTAATGCTTGGTGCAATTATGAATTTTACCCTGATGGGTCCTGGATAATTTTGCCTTTCCATAAATATTCTTGAACTTTGTTTGGGGATATGTTTAAGTGACTTGGGAATGGTTGAATCCTTTTCGGCCTTGCTTTTAAGATTTATGGGGAATGACCAGAACTGGGTAGTGTAGAATTTAATACTCCCCACTACTGAGGCGAGATTCTTTGGAGTATTGTCTGCAGTGCCTCATCCTATATAATAAAAGGCTAATATGTAAATTGACTGAACAGCAGAATGACCGGACGCTATGATGCTCACTGACCACGAGGGGGCAGATGCTCAACTCAGGAGCTGCCCCCTGGTGGTCAGTGCGCTCCCACCAGGGGGAGCACCGCTCAGCCAGAAGCTGGGCTCATAGGTAGCCAGCGCAGCGACGGTGGTGGCGGGAGCCTCTCCTGCCTCCACGGCAATCGGACAACCCCCAAGGGCTCCTGGACTGTGAGAGAATGCAGGCTGGGCTGAGGGACCCCCCGCCCCTGCCACCGAGTGCACGAATTTCATTCACTGGGCCTCTAGTGAGTTATAAACTTCCAATCTGGCTGGTGGGACAGGCACTTTTTCTGGCCCTGTGAGAGTTATGTTCTATTCCAGCCAGTCATTTCAGGTGGTTCTTTCCCCAGCTCTGGGTCATTTCCTCATATGCATGCACTGAACAGCATTCTCCTGAAACCTTGAGGAAAACTGTCTGCAGATCCCAGAGTTCTCTCTGATGCAGCTCCTTCACTTCTGCACTGTCCTGAGAATCTAGCTGCCTGGGTCTCCCCAGACTCTTGGCTCTGCCACCTCAATGTAGAGCCTGCCAGATTCTGCTAGAGTTCCCTTCCCTGTGCCATACCCTGAAACCTCCTTCAGGTCACTAAGCTGGCTCAGTCAAGTGGCTCACCTCATTGTTTCCCACTTTTCCAGGATACTGTCCTTCATTACTTGAAGCCCAATGTCTTAAAAACTGGTTTTACGTATTTTTGCCTCCTTTTCTGCTTTGATTACTTTCATACAGGAGGGTAAATGCAGTCCTAACTCCATTTTAATGGAGGTAGAAATCTATATTTACCTCTTAGACTTGTGCTGTGGTTAAGGTTTCTGAGCTCATAGAGGCAAGCTCCAGACCAATTCCCCCCTTTCCTTGATGATGAGTTTGGTTCTACATGGCTCTTTCTCTAAGCTTTTAATGGTTTCCCCTTCCTTTGGAGTGTGTTATGAAATAAGTTGTTCCCCCAAATTAGTATGTTGGCATTCTAACCCCCACAACCTCAGAATGTGCCTGTATTTGAAACTAGGATCTTTAAAGAGGTGATTGCATTAAAATTAAGCCATTAGGATAAATATTAATCCAATATGACTGATGTCCTTACAAGAAAAGAAAATTTGGATTTAGACAAGTACAAAGTGAAAACCATATGCAAACAGGGAAAAGACAGCCATCTATAAGCCAAGGAGAGAGGCCTGTTGGCACATTGTCTCAGACTTCTAGACTCCAGAATTGTTAAGGAATAAATATCTGTTGTTTATGCCACCTAGTCTGGTATTTTGTAATGACAGCACTAGCAAACTAATGCAGAGTGGAATAGCTGCTTCTCTAGTTGCTATATTTATGTTATCGTAGAGGAGTGTTTCTTTTTCACCCTTTTACTTACCTCATTACCTAGTATGTACTTTATTTCTGGCTAGCAATATTTAGTGTTAAACTCTCTCTGTTCCAATAACTGGTATGGTTGCTATCCCCTGACTGCACCCTGAGGAACACATGTTTAGAGCAGCCATCAGCAGCCTTCACTGCCAGCACCTACCTGACCTACCAAAGAAAGCAGATAGATTCAGTTGATTCCAGAGATTCTTCTTCACTAATGCGGACAGTGGGTGCCCCAGCAAAGTCAGGTCGGTATAGATTTCTGGCTCTCAGGTACTAAAATAACTGGTTAGTTCAAATGTTTGTATGAAAAGGGATAGTACTCCAGTAATAAATTAGACAATTTAGAAAAATAAATGAGTCCTATATATAATTATATGCAAAATTTTTCTAAAATAAAAGTCAAAAATACATTAAAATATGTTACTAAAATTGACAAATAAAATTAAAATTTTAGAGACTAATTATTATAAAGAAATTTAAAAGGAATCTAAAACTACTGTCAACTCCCCTCAACTCCCACCACTTAAAACACAACACGCAGTTATTTTCATGAATTCTATCAAACACTCATAGGATTCCTATCCTACCTAAAGTGTTCCAGGGCACAGGCAAACCTTGCCAAATCATTTTATGCAGGAAGCAAAACTTGGATTCAAAGTCTAACAAAGAGGCCCTACTTTTCTCCCAACAGAAAGAAAATAGGCCTTTCCGGAAAGATGGCGACCGGCAAGAAGGTAGGGAGAGAGAGAGTGTGAGTGAGGAACCCATAGAGGAGAGTGTAGACGTGTAGAAGTGAGTGGTGTGTGTGTGGGTATGAGCTAGGGTCAGTTAGATTCTGCAGGGCTTCCAAGGGGCTGCCTAACCGGGCAGTCCTAGACGACGGAGCCCCGCGCACAAAGCAGACACTTCTCGGCAGCTGGTGCGGACGCGGAGACCACGCCATCTTGAGAAACAGAGCTGCCTGAGACTCGGATCCTGGCTTCTGACACAAACCAGGACCCTGCAGCCACTGGGGACAGAGAACTGCTATCACAGCTTCAGTGGAAGAAACAACAAGAATCCAGACTTCCCGGCAGATTCCCGTGAGTCAAAGAGCCTATCCCCCTCCCCGCAGGCGCACGCTGATAGCGCCATAGTAACTAATAGACACGCCCCTCGCTCAAGCTGCAGAGCTTTGCGCAGGGACGCGCGCTCCGCCTTAGGGAATTTGGCGCACAGGACAGAAGCAGCTCACCTTCTGGGAAATCTGTCAGTGCGCACAGAGGGCTCCCCTTCGGGGAATTGGGGGGGAATTTGGCTTGCGGGTCACAGCTCCCCTTCGGGGAATCTTAGAGCGTGCACAAAGGGGCTTCCCTTTGGGGAATTTGGCGCGCAGGACGGACTCCGCCCCTCTTCGGGGATTCTGGGAGAGTGCACAAAGGCAGCTCACCTTCAGGGATTTGAGAGTGTGCGCCCTAGCCGGTTTGGCTCAGTAGAGAGAGCACACACAGGACGCAGCTCTACTTCAGGGAAATTTGGCACACCGAACACAGCTGCCTGGGATCCCTGACTCACAGCGCATTCACACTAAGAGCCAACAACCCCAATTGTTGGTGCATGCACACACAGGGACCCTGATTCTCAACGAGAAACTGCACAAGGCAACAGAGACTCTGACACTCGATTCTTGGTGCAGATACAGGGAAACTCTGACTCCTGGCATATGCTAAGGATCTCATTTTCGGCACATACCAACAGTGTGGTGCTGACAAGGCCCCTGATTCTAAGTGTGCACACGAGACCACACGGAACACTGGGGACACTGACCCTGGGCAAGTCTGGTTCCCACCAACCAAAGGCAGCCACACGTCCTAGTGTCAGAGCACTTCAGTGAAACTCGGGTGGAGCGAAGAGCGAAGTCCCCACAGCGCACGGCCGAGGTCCACACAAACGGAAGCTTGAGCTTTCTGGTGATAGCCAGAATGGGGAAACGAAATAACTCACAGAGGAAAGAAAATGTGGAGTCGCCAAGAAAGGAAATTAGTGAAACTGAAGCTTGCAACATGACCGAAAAGGAGTTCAGAGCAATGGTCGTGGAATTTATACATCGGATGGATGAGAAAATCAACAACTTATGCAAGAATCAGGAAGAAATGAAAAGTGATATAGCTACAATCAAAAACACCATGGAAAGTTTCAACAGTAGACTACAAGAAGCAGAGGACCGAATTAGTGAGTTAGAAGATCAGGTACAGAAACAAGCTCAATCTGAACAGCAATTGGAGAAAAAAATTAAAAAGCAGGAGGAAAGCCTAAGGGAGCTTCGGGACAACATGAAGCGAAGTAACATGCGTATAATAGGGCTGCCAGAAGGACAAGAAGAGCAGCAGGGATTAGAAAATCTATTTGAAGAAATAATGACAGAAAACTTCCCGGATATGGGAAAGATAAAAGTTACACAAGTACAGAGACCCCAAGCAGGATCAACCCCAAAAGACCCACACCAAGACATGTCATAATCTCAATGGCAAATATAAATGATAAAGAGAGAATCTTAAAGGCAGCAAGAGAGAGACAGAGAGTTACCTACAAAGGAACACCCATCAGATTGTCAAATGATTATTCAACAGAAACACAACAAGCTAGAAGTGAATGGAAGGAGGTATACAAAGTGTTGCAAAGCAAAGGACTGAATCCAAGAATACTATATCCAGCAAGACTATCAATCAAAATTGAAGGGGAAATCAGGAGCTTCGCAGACAAAAAAAGACTCAGGGAGTTTATCACCACCAAACCAGCAATGCAAGAATTGCTAAAGGGAATACTGTAAAAAGAAGAAATAAACAGGTAAGAAGGAATACAGACACAAAAATAGATATGACGACAAACAAATACCTTTCAGTAATAACTTTAAATGTAAATGGACTAAATGCTCCAATCAAAAGACATCGAGTGGCTGAATGGATAAAAAAGCATGACCCATATATATGCTGTCTACAAGAGACCCACCTCAGAACAAGAGACTCACACAGATTGAAAGTGAAGGGATGGAAAAATATCTTCCAGGCAAATGGAAATGAAAAAAAAGCTGGGGTAGCAATACTTATATCTGACAAATTAGACCTCAAAGTAAATGCCATAACAAGAGATAAGGAAGGCCACTTCATAATACTAAAGGGAGAAATCCAACAAGAAGAAATAATTCTGGTAAACATATACGCTCCCAATATAGGAGCACCCAAATACATAAAAAAACTCCTGGAAGATATCAAGGGAGAGATTAATAGCAATACAATCATAGTAGGAGACTTTAATACCCCCACTATCACCATTGGACAAATCCTCTAAACAAAAAATCAGCAAAGAAACAGCAATCCTAAATGACTCACTAGACCAGATGGAATTAATTGACATCTTCAGAACATTTCACCCCAAAGCCACAGAATATACATTCTTCTCAAGTGCACATGGGTCATTTTCAAAGATAGACCATATGCTGGGTCACAGGCAAAGTCTCTTCAAATTCAAGAAGATAGAAATTATATCAAGCATCTTCTCAGATCACAGTGGCATAAAACTGGACATCAACTACAATAAATACAATCGAAAGAAATCAAACACATGGAGACTAAACAGCATGCTATTAAACAAGGACTGGGTCACCAGAGAGATCAAGGAAGAAATAATAAACATCATGGCAACAAATGACAATGAAAACACAACAATCCAAAATCTATGGGACACAGCGAAAGCAGTCTTGAGAGGGAAGTTCATAGCTCTACAAGCCTATTGCAAAAAACAAGAAACAATGGTAATAAATTACCTAACCCTACAACTCAAAGAGCTAGAAAAAGAGCAGCAAGAAAAGCCCAGTGTAACCAGAAGGAAGGAAATAACAAAGATCAGAGCGGAGATAAATGACATAGAGACCAAAGAAACAATACAAAAGATCAACAAAACCAAGAGCTGGTTCTTTGAAAAGATAAACAAGATTGATGGACCTCTAGCCAGGCTCACCAAGAAGCAAACAGAGAGGACCCAAATAAACAAAATCAGAAATGAAAGAGGTGAAATAACAACAGACCCCGCTGAGATACAAAGGATTGTTACAAAATACTACGAACAGCTCTATTCCAACAAACTGGACAACCTGGAGGAAATGGACATATTCCTAGAAAAATACAACCTTCCAAAAATCAATCAAGAAGAATCTCAACAGCTCAATAGGCCAATAACTATGGACGAAATTGAAGAAGTCATCAAAAAGCTTCCGGCAAACAAAAGCCCGGGGCCTGATGGCTTCACAGGAGAGTTCTACCAAACATTCAAGGAAGAACTAAAACATATACTCCTCAGACTATTCCAAAAAATTCAAGAGGAAGGAACACTTCCAAGCTCCTTCTATGAAGCCAGCATCACCCTAATACCAAAACCAGATAAAGACAACACAATGAAAGAGAATTACAGACCAATATCCCTCATGAACATAGATGCCAAAATCCTCAACAAAATTCTAGCAAATCGGCTCCAGCAGCACATCAGAAAGATCATACACCATGACCAAGTAGGATTTATCCCAGGAATGCAAGGATGGTACAATATCCGCAAATCAATAAACGTGATACATCACATAAACAAATTGAGAGATAAAAATCACATAGTCATATCAATTGATGCAGAAAAAGCATTTGACAAAATCCAACACCCTTTCTTGATAAAAACTCTCAACAAGGTGGGAATGGAAGGCTCATACCTCAACATAATAAAAGCTATATATGATAAACCCACAGCAAACATCATACTCAATGGACAAAAGCTAAAAACATTTCCCCTAAGAACAGGAACAAGACAGGGATGCCCACTCTCACCACTCCTGTTTGACATAGTACTGGAAGTATTAGCTAATGCAATTAGACAAGAAGAAGAAATAAAAGGCATCCAAATTGGAAAAGAACAAGTAAAGCTGTCTTTATTTGCAGACGACATGATATTGTACATAAAAAATCCGAAAGACTCCGTCAAAAAACTAATAGACTTAATAAATGAATTCGGCAATGTAGCAGGATACAAAATTAACGCCAAGAAATCTATGGCCTTTCTATACACCAATAGTGAACTTACAGACAGAGAGACTAAAAAGGCAATCCCATTTACCATCGCACCAAAAAAATTAAGATACCTAGGAATAAACTTAACTAAGGAGGTAAAAGACCTATACACGGAAAACTACAGGACACTGAAAAAAGAGATAGAGGAAGACGTAAACAGATGGAAGAACATACCATGTTCATGGATTGGTAGAATAAACATCATTAAAATGTCCATACTACCCAAAGCAATCTATAGATTCAATGCACTCCCCATTAAAATACCAATGGCATATTTCACAGACCTTGAAAGAACTCTCCAAAAATTCATCTGGAATAAAAAAAGACCCCGAATAGCCACAGCAATCCTGAGAAAGAAGAATAAAGTAGGAGGGATCTCAATACCAGATTTCAAGCTGTATTACAAAGCCACTATTCTCAAAACAGCCTGGTACTGGCACAAGAACAGACATATAGATCAATGGAACAGAATAGAGAATCCAGATATTGATCCAAACCACTATGCTCAATTAATATTTGACAAAGGAGGCATGAACATACAATGGAATAAAGACAGTCTCTTCAATAAATGGTGTTGGGAAAATTGGACAGACACATGCAAAAAAATGAAGCTAGATCACCAACTTACACCATACACAAAAATAAACTCAAAATGGATACAGGACTTAAACATAAGACGGGAAACCATAAAAATACTAGAGGAATCCACAGGCAGCAAATTCTCAGACATATGTCAAAAGAACTTCTTCACCGATACTGCCCCTAGGGCAATGGAAGCTAAAGAGAAAATAAACAAATGGGACTACATCAAAATAAAAAGCTTTTTTACAGCAAAAGAAACTATCAACAAAACAACAAGAAAGCCCACTGCATGGGAGAACATATTTGCAAATGGCATCACTGATAAAGGTTTAATCTCCAACATCTACAGGCAGCTTATACAACTTAATAAAAGGAAGATAAATGATCCAATAAAAAAATGGGCAACGGACCTAAATAGAATCTTTTCCAAAGAAGACAGAAGGAAGGCCAAGAGACACATGAAAACATGCTCAAGGTCACTAATTATCCGAGAGATGCAAATCAAAACAACAATGCGCTATCATCTCACACCTGTCAGAATGGCTATCATCAACAAATCAACAAACAACAAGTGTTGGCGAGGATGCGGAGAAAAAGGAACCCTCGTGCACTGCTGGTGGGAATGCAGACTGGTGCAGCCACTGTGGAGAACAGTATGGAGTTTCCTCAAAAAACTGAAAATGGAACTCCCATTTGACCCAGTAATCCCACTCCTAGGAATATATCCTAAGAAACTGGGAACACCAATAAGAAAGGAAATATGCACCCCTATGTTCATAGCAGCACAATTTACAATAGCTAAGATCTGGAAACAGCCTAGGTGCCCATCAGCAGATGACTGGATCAGAAAACTATGGTACATCTACACAATGGAATATTATGCTGCCATAAAAAAGAAGGAATTCTTACCATTTGCAGCAACCTGGATGGAATTGGAGAACATTATGTTAAGTGAAATAAGCAAGTCAATGAAAGAAAAATACCACATGACCTCACTCATTTATGGATAATAAAGGACATTAAAAACTTGAACAAAAAGATAGATACAGAGGCAGTAAAGCACCAAACAGTCTGTCAAATTACAGCAGGAAGGTTAGGGAGAGGTGGGAAGATAAGAGATCAATCAAAGGACTTGTATGCATGCATATAAGCATAACCAATGGACGCAAAACTCTGGGGGGTGAGGGCATATATGGGAGTGGTGTGGGGGGGGGGGCAATGGTAAGATATGTACACATATAATACCTTAATAAAAAAATTGGGAAAAAAAAAAAAAAAAGAAAATAAAGATGATTTCTAAAGGTCAATAATTTTCATGCACGCATTAGAGAAGAGTGAGGTCAGGTAGTTTGGGGAGAGTAGGTATTAGCTTGGGGAATGGCTTTCAGATTCTCATAGAAAGGAGCTACCTCTGTTCATCTGTTCCATCCCTCTGCCTTTGAGATAAATCTCACCTTGTTTCTGAAACCTGGGCACCTGTCCTACTATTGGAGATCCTTTAGGAGCCAGAGCCACCATGCTCTTTCAACAGTGTGTGCCAGAGCTTCACCTGATGTCATTAATCCCACCTGCTTTTCAACACTGCATGTCAATCTATTTCCTTGTGATCTGAATTCTCTCTCTCTCTCTCTCTCTCTCTCTCTCTCTCTCTCTCTCTCTCTCACACACACACACACACACACACACACACACACACACACACCCTGTTTTCCTTATCTCTATCTTTTAAACAAGGGATACATTCAGTATCTGATTAAAGGATCTGAGTAGGAAAAGTAAGCATTTAATATAGTAAACTCTAAATTTTTTCCTTTCCTGTTTGGTGTGTATATGGCCATGTGGGGATCTTATATTGAACCAAGAGAGTAAAATTACACTAGCATGTCAAAACTAAGAGAACTGAGAAGGATCAGAAAATCATTATAAAGCTGGTAGTCCAAGACCCCAAGTCCTGTCTGACTCAAAATCTTTACTTCCTAGTATACAAGATACAAAAAAATTGTATTAGTATTTGAGCTCTAAATATAATTATTTTCTAGGTTGTTTTAGAAATTAGATAGAATACAGTAGTAAAAATAGTTACTAATAAAACTGTAAATATGACAAACAATGGAAAAAAGTAAACATTTTGAATACCAGAAATGCCTAACCTCTGGAAGTACTCAAAAATATTTAAAAGTGACCCAGAGTGAAGTGTCACGAACAAGAAGCAATTTAATTATTTTTTTAATTTAAAATTTAGAAATGTAAGTCCTGAATTAAAATGCCTGAAAGGCTTAAAGCTAACGACTTTTTAACTATTTATGCAGAAGGTAAAGTAAAAATAAATAATCTGTTTGCCTTGGGTTCAGGAATTGAAGTGCCTTCACTCAGTGGATTGGAAAAAAACAGGTCATTCTGAGTCTTTGCCAATTATTAAAAATCTTCAGAAGTAATGAATGTGTGGAATAGAACACTGAATAAATCCTATAAGGCTCTTGTTTTATAGGGAAACTAGAGGCCCAGTGCACAAAATTCATGCACTGGGAGGGGTGTCCCTCATCCCAGCCTGCACTCTCTCCAATCTTGGACCCCTCGGGGGATGTCCGACCGCTGATTTAGGCCCGATCCCTCTCACAATCCAGGACTGCTGGCTCCCAACTGCTCACCAGCCTGCCTGCCTGATTGCTCCTAACCGCTTCTGCCTGCCAGCCTGATCACCCCCTAACCACTTCCCTGCAAGCCTGATCGACACCTAACTTCTCCCCTGCCAGCCCAATCACCCCCAAATGCCCTGCCCTGCTAGCCTGGTCAACCCTAACTGCCCTCCCCTGCCAGCCTGGTCACCCCTAACTGCCCTCCACTGCAGACATGGTAGCCCACAACTGCCCTCCCCTGCTGGCTTAGTCACCCCTAACTGCCCTTCCCTGCCAGCCTGGTTGCCCCAACTGCCCTCCCTTGGTGGCCTGATCACCTGCAACTGCCCTCCCTTGCCAGCCATCTTGTGGCAGCCATCCTGTGACCACATGGGGGCAGCCATCTTGTGACCTCATGGGGGCAGCCATCTTGTGCAAGGGTGAAATGGTCAATTTGCATATTACCTCTTTATTATATAAGATAAGAAAAGCTGGCTTGAGAAAGGTGACTCAAATAATTTTTTTTTAATTTTTTCCCCCACTTTTTTTTATTTAGGTATTATATGTGTACATATCTTACCATTGTCCCCCCCACCCCACACCCATATATGCCCTCACCCCCCAGAGTTTTGTGTCCATTGGTTATGCTTATATGCATGCATACAAGTCCTTCGGTTGATCTCTTATCTCCCCCACCTCTCCCTAACCTTCCCCCTGTAATTTGACAGTCTGTTTGATGCTTTACTGTCTCTGTATGTATCTTTTTGTTCATCAGTTTATAATGTTCTTTATTATCCATAAATGAGTGAGATCATGTGGTATTTTTCTTTCATTGACTGGCTTATTTCACTTAGCATAATGTTCTCCAATTCCATCCAGGTTGCTGCAAATGATGAGAATTCCTTCTTTTTTATGGCAGCATAGTATTCCATTGTGTAGATGTACCACAGTTTTCTGATCCAGTCATCTGCTGACGGGCACCTAGGTTGTTTCCAAATCTTAGCTATTGTAAATTGCACTGCTATGAACATAGGGGTGCATATATCCTTTTTGATTGGTGTTTCTAGTTTCTTCAGATATATTCCCAGGAGTGGGATTACTGGGTCAAATGGGAGTTCCATTTTCAGTTTTTTGAGGAAACTCCATACTGTTCTCCACAATGCCTGCACCAGTCTACATTCCCACCAGCAGTGCACGAGGGTTCCTTTTTCTCCGCATCCTCGCCAGCACTTGTCGTTCGTTGATTTGTTGATGATAGCCATTCTGACAGGTGTGAGATGGTACCGCATTGTTGTTTTGATTTGCATCTCTTGGATAATTAGTGACCTTGAGCATGTTTTCATGTGTCTCTTGGCCTTCCTTCTGTCTTCTTTGAAAAAGATTCTTTTTAGGTCCGTTGCCCATTTTTTTATTGGATCATTTATCTTCCTTTTATTAAGTTGCATAAGCTGCCTGTAGATGTTGGAGATTAAACCTTTATCAGTGATAGCATTTGCAAATATGTTCTCCCATAGAGTGAGCTTTCTTGTTGTTTTGTTGATGGTTTCTTTTGCTGTAAAAAAGCTTTTTATTTTGATGTATTCCCATTTGTTAATTTTCTTTTTAGCTTCCATTGCCCTAGGGGCAGTGTCAGTGAAGAAGTTCTTTTGGCATATGTCTGAGATTTTGTTGCCTGTGGATTCCTCTAATATTTTCATGGTTTCCCACCTTATGTTTAAGTCCTTGATCCATTTTGAATTTATTTTTGTGTATGGCATAAGTTGGTGGTCTAGTTTCATTTTTTTGCATGTATCTGTCCAATTTTCCCAGGACCATTTATTGAAAAGACTGTCTTGACTCCATTGTATGTTCATGCCTCCTTTGTCAAATATTAATTAAGCATAGTGGTTTGGGTCGATATCTGGATTCTCTATTCTGTTCCATTGATCTATATGTCTGTTCTTGTGCCAGTACCAGGCTGTTTTGAGAACTGTAGCTTTGTAATACATCTTGAGGTCTGGTATTGAGATCCCTCCTACTTTATTCTTCTTTCTCAGGATTGCTGTGGCTATTCGGGGTCATTTTTTATTCCAGATGAATTTTTGGAGAGTTCTTTCTAGGTCTGTGAAATATGCTGTTGGTATTTTGATGGGGAGTGCATTGAATCTGTAGATTGCTTTGGGTAGTATGGACATTTTAATGATGTTGATTCTACCAATCCATGAACATGGTATGTTCTTCCATCTGTTTACGTCTTCCTCTATCTCTTTTTTCAGTGTCCTGTAGTTTTCCGCATATAGGTCTTTTACCTCCTTAGTTAAGTTTATTCCTAGGTATCTTAGTTTTTTTGGTGTGATGGTAAATGGGATTGCTTGTTTAGTCTCTCTTTCTGTAAATTCACTATTGGTGTATAGACAGGCCATAGATTTCTTGGCGTTAATTTTGTATCCTGCTACATTGCCAAATTCATTTATTAAGTCTATTAGTTTTTTGATGGAGTCTTTTGGTTTTTTTATGGACAATATCATGTCATCTGCAAATAAGGACAGCTTTACTTCTTCTTTTCCAATCTGGATGCCTCTTATTTCTTCTTCTTGTCTAATTCTTGGCTAATACTTCCAGTACTATGTCAAACAGGAGTGGTGAGAGAGGGCATCCCTGTCTTGTTCCTGTTCTTAGGGGAAATGGTTTTAGTTTTTTCCCATTGAGTATGATGTTTGCTGTGGGTTTATCATATATAGCTTTTATTATGTTGACGTATGATCGTTCTATTCCCACCTTGTTGAGAGTTTTTATCAAGAAAGGTTGTTAGATTTTGTCAAATGCTTTTTCTGCATCTATTGATATGACTATGTGATTTTTTTCTCTCAATTTGTTTATGTGATGTATCACGTTTATTGATTTGCGGATATTGTACCATTCTTGCATTCCTGGGATAAATCCTACTTGGTCATGATGTATGATCTTTCTGATGTACTGCTGGAGCCAATTTGCTAGAATTTTGTTGAGAATTTTGGCATCTATGTTCATGAGGGATATTGGCCTGTAATTCTCTTTCATTGTGTGGTCTTTATCTGGTTTTGGTATTAGGGTGATGCTGGCTTCATAGAAGGAGCCTGGAAGTGTTCCTTCCTCTTGAATTTTTTGGAATAGTCTGAGGAGGATAGGTTTTAGTTCTTCCTTGAATGTTTGGTAAAACTCTCCTGTGAAGCCGTCTGGCCCCGGGCTTTTGTTTGCCGGAAGTTTTTTGATGACTGCTTCACTTTCTTCCATAGTTACTGGCCTGTTGAGCTGTTTAGATTCTTCCTGATTGAGTTTTGGAAGGTTATATTTTTCTAGGAATGTGTCCATTTCCTCCAGGTTGTCCAGTTTGTTGGAATAGAGTTGTTCATAGTATTTTGTAACAATCCTTTGTATTTCGGCGGGGTCTGTTGTTATTTCACCACTTCCATTTCTGATTTTTGTTTATTTGGGTCCTCTCTCTTTGCTTCTTGGTGAGCCTGGCTAGAGGTTCATCAATCTAGTTTATCCTTTCAAGGAACCAACTCTTGGTTTTGTTGATCTTTTGTATTGTTTCTTTGGTCTCTATGTCGTTTATCTCCGCTCTGATCTTTATTATTTCCTTCCTTCTGCTTACAGTGGGCTTTTCTTGTTGCTCTCTCTTTAACTCTTTGAGTTGTTGGGTTAGGTAATTTATTACCATTGTTTCTTGTTTTTTGCAGTAGGCTTGTAGAGCTATGAACTTCCCTCTCAGGACTGCTTTCGCTGTGTCCCATAGATTTTGGATTGTTGTGTTTTCATTGTCATTTGTTGCCATTATGTTTTTTAATTCTTCCTTGATGTCTTTGGTAACCCAGTCATTGTTTAATAGCATGTAGTTTAGTCTCCATGTGTTTGATTTTTTTGGATTGTTTTTATTGTAGTTGATTTTCAGTTTTATGCCGCTGTGATCTGAGAAGATACTTGATATGATTTCCATCTTCTTAAATTTGAAGAGACTTTGCCTATGTCCTAACATATGGTCTCTCTTTGAAAATGACCCATGTGCACTTGAGAAGAATGTATATTCTGTGGCTTTGGGGTGAAATGTTCTGAAGATGTCAATTAATTCCATCTGGTCTAGTGAGTCATTTAGGATTGCTGTTTCTTTGCTGATTTTTTGTTTAGAGGATTTGTCCAATGGTGATAGTGGGGTATTAAAGTCTCCTACTATGATTGTATTACTGTCAATGTTTCCTTTGATATCTTCCAGGAGTTTTTTTATGTATTTGGGTGCTCCTGTATTGGGTGCGTATATGTTTACAAGAGTTATTTCTTCTTGTTGGATTGCTCCCTTTAGTATTATGAAGTGACCTTCATTATCTCTTGTTATGTCCTTCACTTTGAGATCTAATTTGTCAGATATAAGTATTGCTAACCCAGCTTTTTTTTTATTTCCATTCGCCTGGAAAACCTTTTTCCATCCCTTCATTCTCAGTCTGTGTGCGTCTTTTTTTCTGAGGTGGGTTTCCTGTAGACAGCAGATATATGGGTTTTGTTTTCTTATCCAATCAGTTACCCTGTGTCTTTTGATTGGGGCATTCAATCCATTTACATTTAAAGTTATTATTGATAGGTACTTATTTGTCACCATTTTTATTCTATACCCCTGTGTTCCTTCTTTGCTTCCTATTTATTTATTTTTAATTTTTTTTTTTTTTTACAGCAGATCCTTTAGCATTTCTTGCATTGCTGGTTTGGTGGTGATAACCTCCTTTTGTCCTTTTTTGTCTGTGAAGCTCCTGATTTCACCTTCAATTTTGATTGATAACCTTGCTGGGTACAGTATTCTTGGGTTCAGACCCTTCCTTTGCATGACTTTGTATATTTCATTCCATTCCCTTCTGGCCTGATGAGTTTCTTTTGAGAAATCAGTTGCTAGTCTGATGGGGGTTCCTTTGTATGTAACTTTCTGTCTCTCTCTGGCCGATTTTAAGATTCTTATTTTGTCGTTGGTGTTTGCCAATTTAATTATAATGTGCCTTGATGTCAGTCTTTTGGGGTTCATTTTGCTTGGGACTCTGTGAGCTTCTTGGATTTGTGTGGGTTTTTTCTTCCCTATATCAGGGAAGTTTTCTGTTATTATTTCTTCAAACAGATTTTCTATCCCTTGCTCAGTTTCCATTCCTTCTGGTATCCCTATTATTCGGATGTTGTTTTGTTTCGTGTTGTCCCGAAGTTCCCTTAGGCTCTCCTCATGCTTTCTAATTTATTTTTCTAGAAGCTGTTCTATTTGGGTATTTTTTTCCATCTTGTCTTCTAGCTCACTTATGCGGTCCTCTGCTTCTTCTAGTCTACTCTTGATGCTTTCTATTGAGTTCTTTACAGCAGTGATGTCATTTCTCATTTCTTCTTGGTTCTTCTTCATTTCCTCTTGGTTCTTACTCATATTGTCAAATTTGTCTTCCATTCTTTTCAGCCACCTTATGAGCATTTCTCTGAATTCTTTCTCTGATAGTTTGCTTGCCTCGTATTCGTTTACTTCCTTTTCTGGTGATGCCTGCTTTTCTTTCCTATGGGGGCTGTTTCTTTGTCTCCCCATGGTCTCTCTTCTCCGGATGTCTAGTTATATACTTCTCTTTCTTCTGCGTTGATTTAAAGGTACAAAATACAACACAACCAGGTACAACACACAAAGCACTGAACAGAATTGTATTCATGGTATTAATAACCTCTAATAAAGGTGTCCCCCAGGGAAAGACAAATTAGGGTATAGGAAAGGAATAGGAAGAGTAAAAAGAAAGAACAAAAAAAGGAGTGTGAAAATGAACTTGGGAAAAGAGAAGGAAAAAAGCAAAGAAAAGAAAAAAAAAGCAAGAGAGACAAGAACAATACTAAGAGAGAAAAGGGGAACAAACTATAAATATGGGGAGTAAACTCCAATTGAACAACCACTAATCCCAGCAAATGCCAGGTACACGAACCTGGAGATTAATATAAACTACAACACCAACTAATATCAAGTGAGGCAAGGGAAAACAGAAGTAAAAAACAAACAAAAACAAAGCAAGCAAAAGAACCAAACAAACAAAAAAAGAATAAGCAGAATAATCTCATTAAAAAAGCATACAAATTCAATCTAATCAACATTTAAGCAAACAACAACAAAAGGCCAGAGAGAAAAACAAATTTTTTTTTTTTTTTTAGTTAAGGTAGCGTAGAGAGAGGTGTGTATGGACTTGGATCAGGGGGTTGGAAATTAGATATATAAGTAGGGTGAAATTTTAGCAGAGGGTAAACTGAAAGAGTAGGGAAAAATCTAAAGCCAGAAAGGGTTAAGATAAACAGGAGACCAAAAGGGAAAAGGTTAGGAAGAGAGTGATGGCATAAAGTTAGCGTTGAGATAGGGTAAAACAATGTTAAAGGAAAAATGCAAATAGAATGTAGGACACTAATCCCAAAATAAAATAAAGAGAAAATTAAATGACACTTAAAAAAAAAAAGTAAAATAATAGTAATATAATGCTGATTGAAAATAAAAATGTAATAATTAAAAAGGTGAAAATCGAGTGAGGAAAAAAATTTAGTTTCTTAAGTAAAAGATGCAAAAAATGTAAATAAAAAATAAAACATTAAAATATAAAAAATTATGATAAAAAATTAAAATTAAATTAAAATAAAAAATAAGAAGAATAAAATGTGCAATAGTGTCGGTCATTCACTTCCTCTATTGTTCTGTTTGGTACGCCTGTTTCCCGGTCCAGGCTGTATTGGAGTTCCCTTCGTTCCACTGTTCCTCAGTGTTGTAAGCCAGTCCTGATTTTTAAGCGGGCGGTGTCTTAATTTCTCGTAATTATTTTTGATTAAACCAGAGACAATTTGTGTTTCAGCCCCTGGGTGGCAGTGTTTCTGGATTGACTTCCGGGCCTCTCTAGTTTTTTTTTTTCCCTATGGCACTCACTACCGGTTTGTGGAAGTGTGCGCCTCAGAGCTGCCTCTCCGATGGTCACTCCCAGCTCCGCTCCCCAGGTTCCGGAGAAACAATTTCCCCCTGCAGTCTCTCAGGGTATTCCCCAACTGGGTTTTCCTATGTATTGGGCTTAGTAATCAGAATCGGAACAAGCCCAAGTGTGCAGACAGTGGATCTCCGCACAAGACTAAGCAGCCTGCACTCTTTTGAAAAATTCTTAGTCTGACCCTCCTCGTCAGATCTAAATGGGTTGCTTTTTAGAGAACCCTTCTGTTAGCAGCTCAGAGGACCCCCTTCCACATTCACGGATCTCGGCAGCTCCAACAGCTGCGGATTTTTTTAGGTACAGACTTTCTCGGTCCTGCAGTTCCCACCGTTCGTTCGCGCGTTTCCCTCTCCCGCCGCAGGGACGAGAAACCTCACCTTATCCCCACGAAATCTGACCTTTTCTTGGTGCAGTGAAGAGTTCCTTTGAATCCATGTGTTTGTGCAGATTGGGGGCCGGTGTTCTGGTGCTCAGAGCTGTTCAGTGTTCGTCGTTGTCGCGGAAAGTCAGGCCTCCAATAAATCCCTCCTTTCCTTGCAAGATGGCGAGTTTTCCTCCTCTGAGCCCGCTGCTCCGGGAGGGGACCCAGCCGCTGTGGTGCTGCATGGTCAGGGGAACCCTGCCTAGCACTCCTCCACCTTCTCCTGGAGTTTAGCTGTCCCTTAACTTGCCAACAGACCTCAAATAATTTTTTTATAACAGTGAATTCATCATTTGAATATTCTGAGTTCAGATGACAATCACAGTATATTATACATCCCTGTTATTCGATGAATTGTGTCTCCCCAAAATTCATGTATTGAAACTCTAACCTCCAATGTGATGATATTTGGAGATGGGCCTTTGGGAAGTAATCAGGCTTAGATGAGTGATGAGGGTAGGATCCTCAGAAGGGGATTATGAGAAAAGGTGAAAAGCAAAAATTTGTTTTTCAGCAAGTCTACACTCAGCATCTCAGCATCAAGCCACCATAGCTTTAAACTGTGTCTGTGAGCATCTTTGCTTTACCTCATTTTATTTTATGTATCCATGAGCAAGATGTGTCCTAACCTAACTGCTTCTTTGCTTTATGCCATCTCAGTTTAAGAAACTCTCTACTTTAGGAAAACTGTAGCAGAAAAAATATGTATATTGTGATTTTTTTACATTTTAAAATAAAAATGTGTATAAATAAAACAAAACGTTGTATTTAAATTACCCCATTTACATACTATAACATGTTCTTATGTATATAGAGAACCTGAAACAACACCTTAACACTATTAGCATTAGCTCTGGGAAATAAGATAGGAATAGGTTAAGTGAAAATTTTGACTACTACTTCATATATGATGGAATGCCTTTTATGCTTTAACTAGGGGCCCAGTGCACAAATTCGTGCACCTTGAAAGGAATTGTGCACCGCGAGGTTGCGGTAGGCACAAGTGCAGGTCGCGGCCCATCCTCCATGCCCTCACCTGGCCCCTCCCGCCATGGCCCCCAGTCCCTTGTCTGCTGGCAGCCCTGCTTCTATTGCTGCCGCTCCCACACGCTGACTACGCCAGCCCTGCTTGCACCTGCTGAAGGTGTGGAGCAATTGGGGCCGGCGCCAGCAACTGGTGCGAGTGGGGCTGGCGCTGTCAGCCAGTGCGAGTGGCAGCTGCTGCCCTAATCACCCCTCAGGAGCAGAGGGAGGTGGAGAAGCCCTCAGGGATGATCAGGGCCAGCAACCGCTGCTCGTACCCACTGATGGCACTGAGAGATTGGGACCGGCACCAGGCATCAGCAGCGGGTGTGAGCAGGGCTGGTGCTGGCAGTGGGTGCGAGTGGTGGCTCTGGCACCAGCAGTGGGTATGAGTAGTGGCTCCGGCGCCAGCAGCAGGTGCATGTGCCGGGTGGGTCTGTGGTGTGCGGGAGCAAAGAATTTTCAGTAACCACCAGAGGCTCAACCTGATGACAGTGATCAGTGCCCTGCCTTGGTCTGGCACCCCCGCTCACCTGCTCCACCATCCTACTGTGGCCGGTACTTGCCATGTTCCACGCACAGCCCTGGTGGTCAGCACACATCATAGCAACTGGTTGTTCAGTTGTTCGGTTGTTCTGCCGTTTGGTCTATTTGCATATTAGCCTTTTATTATATAGGATGAGTTAATGTGATATTTTTCTAATTTTAAAAAATGTAATTGTGTTGTAGCAAGAAAGGTTATAGGAGGAATAAGGTGTTAATGCCTATGCCATATGTCTTTTTTCAAAAAAACACACAATGGTAATGATAACAGCCACTTCTGAAAGGCTGTTGGTATAGTTAAAAACTAAATCAAGGAGAAACAGAAAGTAATTGAAACATGCACAAGCATATTTAAAGTAACCTTACTCATATTAGCCCACACCAGGAAGCAATACATTGTCCGTCTACATTAGGATTAAAAAATATTTACTGGAAACAGACCTCATATTACCTTGTGGGTTGCTAAAAATACTTTATTATTGTATCTGGGTTGTACAGTAAGTGCTTGTTTATGTAAAAATTGATGGAATGCTTAAGTACAGTACTATTTACACTAATAAAACAGAAACATGCAAATTACCATCACTCTGCTACACTACCAGCCAATTAGAGTGAGTATGCAAATTAACCTGAAAACATGGCTAATTTGAAAGGGCCTATGGGGTTCGGAGATGTCGGGCACCAGCGCCTAAGGCTGGTTGGAGCCCAGGAGATGAAGAAGCCGCCTGCCCCATGATCCCAGGCCACAGCCAACAGCAGAAGCCTCACATCCGCCTGCCCCACATCCTGGGGGAGACAGAGAAACCGGACCCCAGCGCCTGAGTCTGGGTGCGGCCCGGGAGACAAAGAAGCCATCTGCCCCATGATCCCAGGCCGCAAGCAGCTGGAGAAGTCACACACTGCATCCCAGGGAAGACAGAGAAGCCACCTGCTTGTGGTCCAAGCACCAGCACCTGCGGCTGGCTACAGCCTGGTAGACAGAGAAGCCACCCACCCCGCAGTCCCGGGGGCCAGTACTTGCAGCTGCAGCCCAGGCGAAGCCACCTGCCCACCATCCCCTGTGGCTGCAGCCGACCTGGGTGCCTATGGCTGACCAGAGGGAGGGAAGCCCGGATCCCAGGTGCCTGTGGTCGGCTGGAGGAGGGAATCTTAGGTCCCGGATGCGGGGCCGAGGCAGAGGTGGTTAGGGGCAATCAAGCCAGCAGGGGAGCAGTTAGGGACAATCAGGCTGGCAGGCAGAAGAAGTTAGGGGCAATCATGCAGGCAGGCGAGCATTTAGGATCCAGCAGTTCTGGATTGTGAGAGGGATGTCCGACTGCCGGTTATCCCCTGAGGGGTCCCAGATTGGAGAGGGTGCAGGCCGGGCTGAGGGACACCCTTCCTCCCCTCTCCCATGCACAAATTTCATGCACTGGGCCACTAGTACTGCATATATTATATGACTCAATTAAAAAATGAAAGAAAAAATTGTGTTTTTTGTATAAAGTATACTCTGGACTCCTTTGTGTTGCTTAGTAAACTCTGGAGCCTGCAAGCTTATAGCCAAGAAGGCAGTTACAAGATTATCAGTGGCCACATCCAGGTCTTACCTCTAGGTGGAATCAGAGGACCAGCTACAGCACAAACACTCCAAGTAAGTCCAGAGCCCACATCCACCTTCCCAGGGGCCTAGCCACACCCTCCTACTGTGGTGATTACACAAGAGATTACACTCATAACAACCCAGAACAGGAAGCAGTAACTACTTCAAGTACTGCTCTACGTACAAATTCTTACCCAAAAAAAAGGGCTCTAAAGGATCCCACAGAGTCACTATACTGTATTGTACAATAGAGCAATCTCAACCACCTTCCAATTTTCTCTACTCTATTCTATTCTGATAATGCCCCTCTCAGGTCACACATTCAACCCAAAAGTGGAAAGTGCAGGTAAGAAATAAGGAAGGCACCACCCCTTCAATGCTTCCATTTTGTGGTAACTTCATTCCATCTAGAGAGGTTCACATACCTTTATGACTGAAACAGGATGGTCTACACATGGCACAATCTTCCCAACACTTATTCCTGCTTTCTCCCAGGCTTTTCTAGTTTTTAAAACATGTATTATTTTCAGTTTCACAGTTTGTCTTCCTTTTTTTTTTTTGAGACGGTGAGGGGTGTCTAGAATTACTGCTTCAGGACTGTGGTGAAGAAAGGAAGAGGAATATGGACACAATAGAGATGCTAGAATAGTTTCAGAAGATCACCAAAATATTGTTCAAGGAACAGCTTTAGTGAAGTAAGTTGTGTAAAGTTTATGGCTCTGCTCATTATTATATTAATCTATTAATATAATATATTATATTCTCAGAGAACATAATAAAAAAATATGTAGTCATTTGTAAGAGAAATGACAGCAGTAAATCCCTAGAAATGGGAATTAACAACAAACCCAATCATTCTGCTTTTTTTACTAGTGTAATGTTCAATAACTTCACAAGGAGAGTCTGGAAATAATTTTGACATCCTAATCTGAATATGGTCTTGTGGAGGAGGAACAAACTTTCCTCTAACATCAAAATTCTTCTGGCCCAGCTGGTGTGGCTCAGTGGTTGAGCATTGACCTATGAACCAGGAGCTCATGGTTCAATTCCCATCAGGGCACATGCCCAGGTTGCCTACTCAATCCCCAGGAGGCAGCCGATCAATGATTCTCTCTCATCATTGATGTTTCTATCTCTCGCTCCCTCTCCATTCCTCTCTGAAATCAATAAAAATATAGTTTTCTAAAAAAGATTCTTCTGGCTGGTTCCCTGACCAGTGTGGCTCAGTTGATTGGGCATCATCCTATGCATTAGGTCTCTGGTTCTATTCTCAGTTGGGGCACAATCCCCAGTCGGGGAGAGGGCATGCAGGAGGCAGCGACTGATGTTTCTCTATCATCAATGTTCTTCTCTCTCCCTCTCCCTTTGTCTCTTTCTCAAATCAATAAAAGAAACATATTTCATATATATATATGTGTATATATACATATATATACACATATATATATATATACATATATATGTGTGTGTATATATATATATATATATATATATATATATATATTTTTTTTTTTTTTTTTTTATTCCAGAGAGCTAGGGAAAGGGAGAGAGAGATAGAAACTTCAGTGATGAGAGAATCATTGATTGGCTGCCTCCTGCATGCCCCCTACTGGGGGTCAAGCCCAAAACCCAGGCATGTTGCCTAACCAGGAATCAAACCATGACCTCCTGGTTCATGGGTTCATAGGTCGATGCTCAACCACTGAGTTACACTGGCCAGGCAAAAGAAACATATTTTAAAAACATTCTCTGGCTGATCTAATGATCAAATAGACACAAGATAAATTAGCAAGAGAAAATAACCAAATATAATTCATACATATGTATGGAAATTCCAAATATATGAGAGAGTCAGAGACTCCCACATGTCTGCCCCTCCCCCATTTTGACAGTTATTGTAAAATGCCCTAGATTGTCACATGCAGATTTCAAAAATGTGAAAATATGTGACTTAAAATATATAACATATGGTAACAAACTTCACTTTACTTTTGTCAAGTGACATTAGGAAAATCACCCTGTTTGGTTTAGATATGGATGCGAGATTACTATCCTGGCTAAGTGCTGTGACGCAAAATCTGTATTCTACTCCTCAAACACATGAAAAGGTTTGATTTTAGGCAATAGACCTTTATACTAGCATGGAGGCTGCTGTCAAAGGTTAAAAGAAGAAAGCTGAGGTCAACAGAAACAGAAGCACTGTTCAGGCTGGACGACATGCTGAGAAAAGGTCACAGATTTGGTTAAGAGGGATATCAAGTGGCTGACAACTTGAAAATATAAGATGCTGTGAATCTTCCAAATTTTTTCCCACTGGACTAAGTTATAATGATAAATGGCTAAGAGAGAAAAACTTAGGCATTCACAGTTTTTGTTAAAAAAAATCACATTAGATATCAGTATTTAACATTTATTGAGATCCTTAGGTTTTATAATAGGTTATGAAATACAGTATTAAAAGTAATCCTATAATCCTCAGGATAAAATGTTGGCTTTTTCAACTCTATCATGAAAAGAAGGGGCTGTCTGTATGATAAGTGAATTCACACTCATAAAACCCATTAAAACAGCTGCATATTATGCTCAAATCTCTTAGAATCCTTTGGTACAAAATGAGGATTAGAAACCAGGCTATGGAGACTGTTTCAGCCCTGTGGATGGTTAAACTTACTCTTAAATTTCAGACTACAAGAGTCTTCCCCTGAGGGAGAGAGCATTGTAATGTGTTTTTTCCCTTCTAGCAAAATAGTAATGCTAAAATAATAAAGGAAAAAATTATGCTTAAATCAGTTTATCAGGCAAATAATTGCCTCTTTGCATTCCAGTGAAAGGGAAGAAACTCTGATTAAGTGTCTGCATTTTGCCAGGGATCATCTCATTTAATGCTCACAATGTATTTGTGAGATGGGTGACTTTGGGAACCAAGCCTTGGGAAACCCAAGTAACATGCCTGAGACCATGAGGCTAGTAGAAATGGGGGTGAAATTGGAACCCAGTCTGCTTAACGTTCTCAATTTATGCTCTTCACACCTGATAAAAGATTGCTAGATTACCAAAATGCTTTCTGCCTCCAATAATTCTAGATTTCTCAAAGGGAGATAGCTAAAAAGAAGCCAATTCACGTTGAGACACAGGCAGAGATTCGATTTCTAGCTGCCTAGATGCAAGACTAAGTCTATCTACTGAATATCTTCTAGAATGCTCTCTGGCTACAGGTTACTTTGCTGACACTACAAATTACAGCCTTTCCCAGGACCCAGCCAAGATCTGTCTCCCCTCTTTGCCTGTCCCCGTTGCCATCTCTAATAATGGATAATTGGAATGTAACTAACAGAGAAGATGAGCTCCTTCCCAACTAGGTATTTTTTTTCCTTTTGATTTTTTTCTTTTTCAATATATTTTTTTATTGTTGATAAAAAAAAAATTATTACAGATATCTCCCATTCCCCGTCCCCTTTACCCCTCTTCCAGCCCCCATACAATCCCCATCCTAGTCCCCCCTAGTTTTTATATCCATTGAGTCCTGAGGCTTTACAGCTGGGTTTTAATCCTGAAAAGATTAAGCAGTTTCCTGCAGCTTCACCATAATTATGAGGAGTCCCGCAAATACTACCAGAATTCGGGGTGTTTTAACTACAATACACTACTAGACCATGTGGCAGCTCATGACTCAGTAGAACGGGCCCTAATTCTTTCCAGGTATGATTTTCTTTTTCTTTTCTTTCTCTAAAGACCTTCTCATTCTGTGTATTAAGACAGCAACAGGAAATCTCTGACTTTTCTCCCTCCCTCCCTGCTATTCTATTTATAGTTTTAAATATTGCCAGGTGTCAGCAACAATTAAGGAAGGACCATTAGAGTCTCTCCAAGCTGTTGTTGTTACTTAGGGTGCATCTGAATATTTTACATTAGCAAGTTGCAGTACAGTTGCATTGATTCAATGTTCTGGACATTCTAAAGATGCCGAAAAATTGACTCTTTTCAAAGCCCCAGACAAAGCTTCTCTATGTGCTATGCACATTTAAGCTGCTAATACCAAAAAGAATTGAGCCTGGGGGAATCATGATTCAAGCTGAAACCCTTCGCTGAAAGTGCCTGTGCTAGTTGGAGTGTACTCCACTTCATGTTGCGATAAAGCAGATAAGTGGCTATGCTTTAACACCAAGGAAATGGAGCAAGTGCTTAAGATGGTAATTCCCATGCCTTTACAAGCAGGCACTCACGTTCATCAATGGGTTCAACTCATTTATCTACAAAATGGGAATGGTTTTAATTAAGAGATAACTTGAGGGGGGGTGGGCTGCTTTCTCTATTGCTCTTGCTTCATTAGCTTTATCATGGAAGAAAGCTGGAAACTCATAGCCTACTAAGTTTCATAGCTGTGACAGGAAGTATCTCTCTGGGTGGGTGTGTGGAGGGACGGGATCACAGAACAGAAAGCAATTTTGCTGTCTTTCTCAGAATAACCCATTATGAACAAGCTTATATTTTGACCAGTGGGTTAGTTAGGGATATGAGGCATATAACTAGGTGCTGCCATCCCCTCCCAATCCTGCTGGTCAGTGGAAATAATAAGAAAATCGCAGTGAAAAATGAAGAACCAAACCACAAAAAGTAACTGAGTTTCCAGAAGCTTAAGTGGACATTAGCACCTAATTATAATGGAGGCAACTGCTATCTGGAACTTGAACTCACCAGTTCTGCTTTGAAAGTATGTGGGAGGAACAAACTTTCCTCTACCCTCAAGATTCTTCTGGCCAGTCTAATAATAAAATAGACATTGGACAGATTATTAAGAGTAAGCAACCAAATGTAATACATACATATGTGTGGGATTCCCGCATGCAGGATAGTCAGAGGCTCCCACGTGCAGGGGGAGGTTCAGAGATACATAGGGGGCCTGGCTGGCTTGGCTCAGTAGTTGACCATCAACCTATAAGCCAGGAGGTCACGATTCGATTCCTTGTCTGGGGTCATGCTTGGGTTGCGGGCTCGATCCCCAGTGTGGGGCCAGCAGGAGGCAGGTGATCAATGATTCTCTCCCATCATTAATGTTTCAGTTTCTCTCTTCCTCTCCCTTCCTCTCTGAAATCAATAAAAAAAAAATTTTTTTAAAAAGAAAGGGGCATTCAAGTATATACTGTATACACTATAAGACATTCTGAGCTAGAGATGAGGTAAGGTGCCTTCAGGGCCTCCAAAGGTCATTGCAAGACAATAAGAGCAGGTGTTTAGTAAATAAAAGTTTGCTCTGCCATGTGGGTGGGTCCAAAAGGTAATTGCTGGTAACCTCTTACAGGCTAGGCCTCTAATTCAAATTCTTCTAGGCCAGTGGTCAGCAAACTCATTAGTCAACAGAGCCAAATATCAACAGTACAACGATTGAAATTTCTTTTGAGAGCCAAATTTTTTAAACTTAAACTTTTTCTAATGCCACTTCTTCAAAATAGACTTGCCCAGGCCGTAGTATTTTGTGGAAGAGCCACACTCAAGGGGCCAAAGAGCCGCATGTGGCTCACGAGCCGCGGTTTGCTGACCACTGTTCTAGGCAGTTAAAGGTGGGAGCAGATGATGGAAAGTCCTGGCTGGTTTGGCTAGGTGGATAGAGCGTCTGCCTGCCAACTGAAGGGTCCCGGGTTCGATTCCGGTCAAGGGCACATGCCCTGGTTGCGGGCTTGATCCCCAGTAGGGGGCGTGCAGGAGGCAGCCGATCAATGATTCTCTCTCATCATTGATGTTTCTATCTCTCTCTCCCTCTCCCTTACTCTCTGAAAATCAATAAAAATATATTTTTTTAAAAAATAAATTAAAAAAAATAAAAGATGATGGAAATGGGATGTACAGTGGCACTAAATTTGGTCATACACAAACATAAGGCTAACCAACCCCAAAACCATGTAGTATTAATCATATACAGGGGGAGTGGATAGTCAAGCAAACCCAAGTCTATCTGGCTTCAAAGCCCTTGCTCTTTCTACTCTGCATGCTGAGTTTTGCTTTTTGAAGCACTATCCTGGGAGGGAAGAAAATCAGCCTGAGTATGTTTAGTAAATGTGTTAGTTTCATAAGTTATAGAACTACTAATAGCAAAGAAGATATGATTGGGCCTCCAAGACTGAAAGCAAATCAGAATCCTTCGAATTAGCAGAAACTCAAAAGATCATTTATGGCCCTCTACAAAAGTTTATAAAATTATCAATATATTTTATAGCATTCTCAGAGAGAAATGTTCCCAGTTACTTCTAAATTATGCCTTGGGTTCCCACTACTGAACTAGAAACTTCATTATGAAATCAAATATAATATCTCTGCTGAATTCCAGCCACTATCCCCCACTCCTACTCTATAGTGCAAGTCCATGTGCACCAGCCCACCTTCAAATGGGCTGAGGATATGGCTCAGTTCTCAAATTTCACTGTGCAGAGTATTAACATAAGCATAAATCTAGCTAGAATCTAATGACATTTTAATTGTTCCAGCTAGCCTGGGGCATTTACTCTCTATTCCTCTTTTTAAAAATGTTTTTATTGATTTTTTTTGAGAGAGACAGAGGAAGGGGGAAATATCAATGTGACAAAGAAACATTAACTGGTGCCCCGATCTGGGATGGAATTGGCAACCTGGGCATGTGCCCTGATCAGGAATCAAACAGGTGACCTTTCGGTGCACTGGACAACACCCAACCAACTGAGCTACACCTGCCAGACAGAGCTCTCCATTCCTTTGGTAGTAGGGTTGGCGAGTGGTATGTATATGGGGAGGGCTACTGACATATGTTGCTTCAAATTTAAAACTAGGAAATTTCTGCCCTGGCCAGTGACTCAGTTGGAGTGACAGCCAGTACACCAAAAGACTGCGGGTTTGATCCCAGCTAAGACACATACCTATTGATGTTCTCTCTCTTTCTCCCTCCCTCCCTCTCTCTCACTCTCTCTCTCTCCCTCCCCACCTCCAAAAAAAATAATAAAAATATATTCTTGGGTGAGGATTTAAAAAATAATACTAGTAAGAACATAAAGTTAGGAAATTTCTGAAGACCTTTTTTCTTGAACAAAAAAATAATGGTCTTTTAGATGAAACACTTTGTTTTTATAGTCCCAGGCTTTTTATACTTGAATTTTCTTATCTCCTTTAGTAAAATCAATGTGTAAATACTTTTATTAAAATGCAGTCTTAGGCTGTTTGAGGTTTTTCAGGAGCTTAGAGAATACTAGGTTTATTTGCAGCTAACTCATTGATTTTTCTGTCATCTTCAGGATTAATTGATTGGCTTCAAATAAGATTTTTGTTCTATCCACATCAGTGAGAATTTCAAAACCTCAATAGAGAACTTAAAGAAATAGAAAAGATATAGGAAGTATCATACTAAATAAATATTGATCTTTTTTTATGTCTCTGCAAGTTATTCTAAAGAGATTTCTAAATAGTATGAATGAAACGCATGGTTGTGTGCCCTAGCCAGTTTGGTTCAATGGATAGAGCATCAGCCTACAGACTGAAGGATCCCAGGTTCGATTCCAGTCAAGGGCACATGCCAAGGTTGCGGGCTTAATCCCCAGTGGGAGGCATGCAGGAGGCAGCCAATTGATGGTTCTCTCTCATCATTGATGTTTCTATCTCTCTCTCCCTCTCCCTTCCTCTCTGAAATCAATATATATATATATATGAAACACATGCTTGTGGATATCAACCAAGATCAACCAAAGGAGAAAAACAAAAGCTATTCCTTCAGAGCTTGCTATAGCAAGGAATGTTGGTTTTCAGACTTCCTGGGTGAAATCTGAAACTGGTTCCCTACACAGAGGGCAAGAAAGGCTTATCTAGGGTGTGGCAAGACCACCCTCCCCCCCCCCCACCAGAATCTTAAAAGTTTCAGTTCTGTATTATGTCCAGACAGTCACAACACCTTGCTTTCTCAAGGCTGCATCCTTGAAAATGGTTCCAACATCCCAAGGACAGCGGAGGGGTGAGGAGCCTCCAGTTATTGGTCAATTCCCTTCCAGGACTTCCTCCAATGCTTCCCCCCTTTTGACATACTCGTACAACCTTACAGAACCACCTCTTCTGCAGCGTTTCCCGAGGGTCAAGGGGTTTCACTAGTGTGGAGGGGGCTCATTCGGCAGCTATCTAGCTGCACTGGAGGCAGATACCACAGCAACAGGATAGGCACATGCAAGAGAAAACACAGATAAAGGTAATGATTGCCAAAATAAGTAACCATTTCTTCCATCAAGGGCTCCTTGATCCAAGTCACTGATTTATCAAATCCCTGAGGGACTGAGAATGTGTTGATCCTTCTCTATAGATTTCCAAGGTTCGATGTGCCCAGGGAGATCCTCCTCATTGGGCCAAGCTTCCCTCAGGCTAGAAATACCTAATCTCTATGGAAGTGGGTCAGAGAAATGCCTTCGCCCCCCTACCTCACAGCCACATTAACCATGCCTAGATAACTTTCCCTGGTCTTTCACCTCCACCCCCTGGAACATGGCAGCAATATTGATAAACTCAGTGGGAGTATATTCTCTCATCATGAAAGTTTCCTGAGCTGAGAACTGCCCCACTGACTAGGGTGTGGTGACTGTGCTTATGTTTTCCTCTATATTAGGAGTTCGATGGCACAGGGTATTTTATCTGTTTCTGACAATCATAACATCCTCCTCTTTGCCCTCCTCATTTTCCCAGGAATTCTACCTCTTAGTGCCCCAATCATGTAGCCTTTTTTGCCAGAAGTTGCTAGTTTTAACCAAGGCTTCTCTTCGTCTGTTGAATCTCAAATGTCTCCAGCTTTAAAAAATCTTTATAGCAACTCTGGAATCCAAATGGGTCCCCAAGATTGATAGCAGGTGGCTTCCTGGGCACTTTATTGTGGATAAGGGGGTTTCATTTCCTGCAGTAAGGTTACTGCAGATTGTGGGTCAGAGTTCTCTTTGTGTACATGGTCCAGCCATTATCCATTTATACATGGTCCTGTGTGATGCCATTTTGCAGGGAAGGAAGGACAGACATTTTTTCTCATCCTTTTCTTATAAGTCCATTTTGTCATGAATATAAACATGTGTGCCTGAAGTTTAAAGGAGTTCAGGATGAATAAGGAGTACTATCAGCATAGCCAGCTTCTTTTTGTTTCCAGTTAATTGTGCTGCAATTAGACTGTATTTGGGAAGAACTGCATCCCTTAGCCAGTAGACGTAAGAAGACTGTAATGGAACTGGATACAGGGAGGGTGGGGGAGACTAAGGGCAAATGAAGATGCCTCACAAGAAGGGGTTGGTGCTTTTGTATTGGGAAGGACTCTTGCAGTGACTGGTTGTCTGGCTTCAACCCAAGAAAAGAGTCATGGGGGATGGTTGGCAAAGAGAAATAGGACAAATAGGAAAAGACAATGAGGCTCAATAATTCTAATTAGCATTTAACTTTCTTTCTACCCAAAGTCGTGAGAATGGTCTTTATCTACACAAACAAGTAACCTTCTCTTTCTTTTCCTTTGCCAACTGTTTTTTTCCACAAATCTAAGACTAACCACAAGATATCATTCTAATTAAGAGAAAGTACAGAAACTTACAGGACAAAATTGGTTGACCCAAGAAAAATAATAAATTTCAAGGAAAATAAAAGGTAAAAAAAAAAATATATATTATTAACAATATCAGAAAAACAGTACAATGAAAATGTTGCCCGCTTTTTACACTCCATAATGAATATCTCTAAGTCTGTTAGACATTTTCAGACCTTAAAATCTTCAGTTTTTTTAAAAGTAACTGCAATTTAATATACATAGTATGTACCATCTATACCAAGAGAGTAGCAGACAAGTCAAGACTGACTTGTCCTGGGAAGAAATTGTTGAAATGTGATGTACATAGGGAGGGCTAATTGGCATCCAATTTAAAATACACAAAAAATTAGCCTACAGTGCCAAGTTATTAGCTCTTACTGAGAACACAGGACATATGCGCTATGCTTGAAAAGGGCAAAAGTTATGTTCATTTTTAATGAAAACTTGTGAGAACACCGTAAATTATAGACTATTCAGCTTAACCTGGTTTCCTAAAGAAATATTGGACTGAATCTTCACACAACCAATGCAAAAATATCAACAATGCCAAGTGTGGAAGAATGCTCAGCCTGACTCTGTGAAAAGGAAAATTTCATCAAACCCATTTTCTATTCTACAGCAGCTTGCTAGGATATGTAGATAAGGTGAAAGCAACTAATGCAATGCTGTGGACTTCAATGAGACTTTAATTCTATAATACCTGAATTTTTTATCACCAAAAAATGTTTAACGTCATAGTATAGGGTTTATACAACTTAAGGAAAGGCTTGTATCCAGAGGGTTCAAAAGCTCAAGAACTCACTAATGTCAGAGGACATGTCAAGGAATGCCCCATTTATAGGCAGATATTTTGGTCACCACCTGCAGCCTCCTGAAACCCCACCATGATTAGTCAGAACAGGCACGTTTCTCCCAGCAGATGGCTTTCAGCCCCTGCTTATGCCTCACTAAGCTTCCTTGTGCAGGACACCACTATAGATGCAGGTAACCTGGTTGTAACTCCCTCAGCCTTCTTCTTCGACTTTTCTCCCTGCTTCATTTTCTCCACAGTTTGTAACACACTATATAAATAACTTTGCTTATTTTGGGTCTCCTCAGGCTAGAATATATGCTCCGTGATGACAAGGATTTTTGTCTCTTTTGTTTACTCTCATTGTCACTAGCACTTGCTATGCCTGATTAGTCAAGATAGTGCTCAATAAGTAGTTATTCAAGAAACTTTAGAGAAAATACAATGAAGGCAAATAAATAATTTTTGAAGGGAAAAAGGAAGAGGATATTCCTGTTATCACTTGGCTTGTCAATAATGTCCTAACATGATAGACAGAGTCAAGAGACAGTCAATGGGGACTCATTGCCCTTGATCTAGATCTGAACACTAAGGCATAGCATTTTGTTGTAGTTGTAGTTAATACTCACCTGAGGAGATTTATTCCATTGATTTCTAGAGAGAGTGGAAGGGAGAGGGATAGAAACATCCATGATAGAGAAGCATCAACATCAATCAGCTGCCTCCTGTTGGGGAATAAGCCCGCAACCAGGCATATGCCCTGATCAGAAATTGAACTGGTGACCTCCTGCTGCATGGGTAGATGCTCAACCACTGAACCACACCAGCAGGGCTGACATAGCATTAAAGTATCCCTTCTCCTTTTTGGTCCTCTCTTTGCTCTGCCTGAATTCACCAATAGCAATCCTATTTCTAAGGCAGTGTGACAAGATCGCCCTCTAGTGATGTGCCACTCAGCAAAAGTCTGTGAAGCCAGGATGAATTGGGGATATTAGGCTCATTATTTTCCCCTGTTTAAAAGCAGCACCCTTGCCGAAACCGGTTTGGCTCAGTGGATAGAGCGTCGGGCACATCCTCGGAGGGGGGTGTGCAGGAGGCAGCTGATCAATGTTTCTGGCTCTCTATCCCTCTCCCTTCCTCTCTGTGAAAAATCAATAAAATAAAAAAATAAAAAAAAAGCAGCACCCTTGCACTGGCCAGGTAGCTAAGTGGGTTAGAGCATTGTTCCATTATACCAAGGTTGCAAGTTTGATCTTCAGTTAGGGCACATACCAGAATCAACCAATGAATGCATAAATAAGTGGAACAACAAATCAATATCTCTCTCATTCTAAAACCAATCAATAAATTAAAATTTAAAATACTAAACAAATTACACAGAACAGTTGTTTTTTTACTTCATAATAACCACTCCAAAGGATTGGTAAGTTATACCTCAAAGCTCCAGAAGTAGCAGGAAAAATTTCCTAATCAGAGAATGTTTTATTCCATCTGCATCTCCCTAAATAGCACTTACTAACATACTAAATACATATCATCTTGTAGATAATCACCAAACTTTTTTTACATTTTATATCTAATTTTAATAATATCTGTGATGTTATTCACTGCTTTCTATTTTATATATGGATGTTATGAAATATTTTCCCTATTGGGGCCACAGATTATAAAAGGAGTGAGTGTCACTACTTTTCAGGATCTACTTTTATTTTTTTACTAGTAAGCATTTTATTTGAATATTACTTTCAGAGAAGGAAGATGGCTGCTGACGGGAAGGCAGACTGCAAGATACTGTGTGAGTGAGAAAACAAAGGGAGAGTGTGTGGTTGCATGGGGAGTGTTTGTTGGTGAGTTGAGGGACAGCTATACTCCAGGAGACAGTGGGGGACTGCTGGAAGGGGCTCCCCTGGCCAGGCAGCCCCCACTACTGCTGGGTTCCCTCCCGGAGCGACCAGCTTAGACGTGGAGACCGCGCCATCTTGAAGGGGAAAGTGGATATTATCGGAAGCCTGAAAAGCCCAGGGAATCTACAACTATGGCACCCACCGAACAGCTGCAAACCCGAGAACACCGGTCCCCAAGTGGCACAAGCATGTGGATTCAGAGGAGCTCTACAATCCCTCACAAAAAGGTCAGATTTCACCTGGGATAAGGTGAGGTCTGTGGTCCCAGCAGGAGAAAGAAACAAGGGCACGGCAGGAGCTGGAGAACCTGGGGAAGTCTGTGCCTAGAAAAATCCATGGCTGTTGGGGCTGGCGTGATTCGTGAATGTGGAAGGGGGTCCTCAGAGCTGCTAACAGAAGGGAACTCTAAAAAGCAACCCAATTTGATCTGAGTGCAAAAGGACAGCCTAAAAATTTTAAAAGTGTGCTGGCTACTTAGACCCAAGCGGAAAAAAAGACTGCACAGACTTGTGCACAGTCCTGGAATTCGCACACTTACTCTGGCTCTTTTTTTTTATTTTTTTATTTTTTCCTCTTTAAATTCTTGCTTCTAATTACTAAGCCCAATACATAGGATCACCCAACTGAGGACATTCTAAGAGACTGCAGGGGAAAGTTGTTTTTCTGGAACCTGGGGATCAGAGCAGGGAATAACCATAGGAGAACCAGCTCTGGGGCAACCCAATACCCCAAACCAGTATTAAGTGCCACAGGGAAAACAAAACCTAAACACTAGCTAGAGAGGACCCATAGACCCAGAGGTCAATACAGAAACACTGCCACCGAGGAGTTGAATCACAAATTGACTCTTGTGTAAACACAAACAAAGGAATATAAGAAATAAAGACATACTGCCTGCTTAAAAATCAGGACTGGCTTACAACACTGAGGAGCAGTGGAACACAGGGAACTTCAATACTGTCCTGACTAGGAAACAGGCCTACCAAACAGAACAGTAGAGGAAGTGAATGACTGCCAATTTTTATTTTAATTACTGCCCATTTTTATTTTAATTTTTTCATCTTTTACTTAAGAAACTATTTTTTTTCTTTTTTCCTCACTTGATTTTACCTTTTTAATTATTACATTTTTATTTTCAATCAGTATTATTACTACTACTATTTTACCTTTTTTTTTTTTAAATTGTCACATTATTTTCTATTTACTTTACTTTGGGATTAGTGTTCTACATTCTATTTTCATCTTTCCTGTAGCATCATTTTACTCTATCTCAACTTTACTTTTATGCCATAACTCTCTTCCTCACTTTTACCCTTTTGTTGTCCTGTTTCTCTTACCCTATTCCTGCTTTAGATTTTCCCTATTTCTTCTTTTTACCCCCTGTTAAAATTTCACCCTACTTATATATCTAATTTCCAATCCCCTACTCCAAATACATATACACATCTCTCTTCTCTTTCCTCACTATCCACAATTTTTTTTCTCTCTGTCCTTTTGTTGTTGTTTGCTTGATTGTTAATTATATCAATTTGTTATGCTTGTTTGTGAGATTGCTTTTTTTTTTTTTTTTTTTTTTTTTTGTTTTATTTTTGTTTGTTTTTTGCTTCTGTTTTCCCTCGACTCACTTGATATTAGTTGTTGTTTGTAGTTTGCATTCATCTCCAGGTACTTGTTGCTGGCATGTGTTGGGGTTTGTGGCTGTTCTATTGGAGATTTTTTTCATCTCTTCTTTCTTATTCTCTCTCTTTTCTCTCTTACTATTTTTTTCCTTTTCCAAATTTCATTTTTGCCCTCCTTTTATTTTTTTTTTTTATCTCCTTTCTCTCCTATCCTCTAATTTGACTTTCTCTGGTGGCCACTTTTATTTGAGGTTATTAATATTGTGAATATATTTGTGTTCAGTGCCTTGTGTGTTGTACCTGGTTGTGTTGTATTTTGTGCCTTTAAATCAACAGGAGAGAAAGAACTACATAACTAAACACCAAGAGAAGAGAAATCATGGGGAGACAAAGAAATAGCCTGCAAATGAAAGAAAAGCAGGCATCACCAGAAAAGGAAGTAAATGAAATGGAGGCAAGCAACCTGTCAGAGAAAGAACTCAGAGAAATGGACATAAGGTGGATGAAAAGAATGGAAAACAAATCCAACAATATGTGTAAGAACCAAGAGGAAATGAAGAAGAACCAAAGAAGAAATTAAAAATGACATCACTGCTGTAAAAAACTCAATATAAAGCATCAAGAGTAGAATAGAAGAAGCAGAGGACTGCATCTAGTGAGCTAGAAGACAAGGTAGGAAAAAAAACCCAAGTAGAGCAGCTTTTAGAAAAAAAAATTAAAAAGCAGGAAGAGAGCCTAAGGGAACTTTGGGACAACAAGAAACAAAACAACATCCATATAATAGGGATTCCAGAAGGAGAAGAAACTGAGCAAGGAATAGAAAACCTGTTTGAAGAAATAATGACAGAAAACTTCCCTGATATAGGGAAGAAAAAAACCACACAAATCCAAGAAGTTCACAGAGTCCCAAGCAAAATGAACCCCAAAAGACCAACTCCAAGGCACATTATAATTAAATTGGCAAACACCAACAACAAAGTAAGAATCTTAAAAGCAGCCAGAGAGAGACAGAAAGTTAGCTACAAAGGAACCCCCATCAGACTAGTGAATGATTTCTCCACAGAAACACATCAGGCCAGAAGGGAACGGAATGAAATATACAAAGTCATGCAAAGGAAGGGTCTGAACCCAAGAATACTGTACCCAGCAAGGCTATCAATCAAAATTGAAGGTGAAATCAGGAGCTTCACAGACAAAAAAGGACTATAGGAATTTATCACCACCAAACCAGCAATGCAAGAAATGTTAAAGGGTCTGCTGTAAAAAAAAAAAATATATATATATATATATATATATATATATATATGAAGCGAAGAAGGAACACAGGGGTAAAGAATAAAAATGGCTACAAATAAGTACCTATCAATAATAACTTTAAATGTAAATGGATTGAATACCCCAATGAAAAGGCATAAGGTAACGGATTAGATAAGAAAACATGACCCATATATCTGCTGTCTACAGGAAATCCACCTCAGAAAAAAAGACGCACACAGACTGAGGGTGAAAGGATGGAAAAAGGTTTTTCAGACAAATGGAAATGAAAGAAAAGCTGGGTTAGCAATACTTATATCTGACAAATTAGATCTCAAAGTGAAGAACATAAAAAAAGATAAGGAAGGCCACTTCATAATACTAAAGGGAGCAATCCAACAAGAAGAAATAACTCTAGTAAACATATATGCACCCAATAGAGGAGCACCCAAATACATTAAAAAAAAAACACAAAAAACTCATGGAGGATATCAAGGGAGAGATTGACAACCATACAATCATAGTAGGAGACTTTAATACCCCACTATCACCATTGGAAAAATTCTCTAAACAAAAAATCAGCAAAGAAACATCAATCCTAAATGACTCACTAGACCAGATGGAATTAATTGACATCTTCAGAACATTTCACCCCAAAGCCACAGAATATACATTTTTCTCAAGTGCACATGGGTCATTTTCAAAGATAGACCATATGCTGGGTCACAGACAAAGTCTCTTCAAATTCAAGAAAATAGAAATCATATCAAGCATCTTCTCAGATCACAGTGGCTTAAAACTGGAAATCAACTACAATAAAAACAATCCAAAAAAATCAAACACATGGAGACTAAATAGCATGCTACTAAACAATGACTGGATTACCAGAGAGATCAAATGAAAAACATCATGGAAACAAACGACAATGAAAACACAACAATCCAAAATCTATGGAACACAGCGAAAGTATCTTGAGACGGAAGTTCATAGCTCTACAAGCCTACTGCAAAAAACAAGAAACAATGGTAATAAATTACCAAACCCTACAACTCAAAGAGTTAGAAAGGGAGCAACAAGAAAAGCCCAGAGAGAGCAGAAGGAAGAAAGTAATAAAGATCAGGACGGAGATTAACGACATAGAGAACAAAAAAAAAAAAAAAAAAAACAATACAAAAGATCAACAAAACCAAGAGCTGGTTCTTTGAAAGGATAAACAAGATTGATGACCTTGTAGCTAGGCTCACCAAGAAGCAAAGAGAGAGGACCCAAATAAACAAAATCTGAAATGAAAGAGGAGAAATAACAACAAACCCCACCAAAATACAAAGGATTGTTAAAAAATACTATGAACAACTCTATTCCAATAAACTGGACAACCTGGAGGAAATGGGCATATTCCTAGAAAAATACAACCTTCCAAAACTCAATCAGGAAGAATCTAAACATCTCAATAGGCCATCAAAAAGGTTCCAGCAGCCCTAACTGGTTTTGCTCAGTCGATAGAGCGTCGGCTGCAGACTCAAGGGCCCCAGGTTCAAATCCAGTCAAGGGGATGTACCTTGCCGCAGGCACATGCACTATAGGGAGTGTGCAAGAGGAAGCTGATCGATGTTTCTCTCTCCTTGATGTTTCTAACTCTCTATCCCTCTCCCTTCCTCTCTGTAAAAAATTAAAATATATATATATATTTTTTTTAAAACTTCCAGCAAAAAAAAGCCCGGGGACAGATGGCTTCACAGGGGAGTTTTACCAAACATTCAAGGAAGAACTAAAACCTATCCTGCTCAGACTATTCAAAAAAATTCAAGAGGAAGGAGCACTTCCAAACTCATTCTATGAAGCCAGCATTACCCTAATACCAAAACCAGATAAAGACAACACAATGAAAGAGAATTACAGGCCAATATCCCTCATGAACATAGATGCCAAAATCCTCAACAAAATTCTAGCAAATCGGATCCAGTAGTACATCAGAAAGATCATACACCATGACCAAGTAGGATTTATCCCGGGAATGCAAGGATGGTACAATATCCGCAAATCAATAAACATGATACATCACATAAACAAATTGAGAGATAAAAATCACATAGTCATATCAATAGATGCAGAAAAAGCATTTGACAAAATCCAACACCCTTTCCTGATAAAAACTCTCAGCAAGATGGGAATAGAAGGATCATACCTCAATATAATAAAAGCCATCTATGATAAACCTACAGCCAACATCCTACTCAATGGGCAAAAACTAAAACCATTTCCCTTAAGAGCAGGAACAAGACAGGGATGCCCACTCTCACCACTCCTGTTTGACATAGTACTGGAAGTATTAGCCATTACAAAGAGACAAGAATAATAAATAAAAAGCATCCAAATTGGAAAAGAAGAAGTAAAGCTGTCCTTATTTGCAGATGACATGATATTGTACATAAAAAACCCAAAAGACTCCATCAAAAAATTATTAGACTTAATAAATTAATTCGGCAATGTAGCAGGATACAAAATTAATGCCAAAAAATCTATGGCATTTCTATACACCAATAACGAACTTACAGAAAGAGAGACTAAAAAAGCAATCCCATTTACCATCGCACCAAAAAAATTAAGATATCTAGGAATAAACTTAAATAAGGAGGTAAAAGACCTATAAACGGAAAACTACAGGACACTGTAAAAGAGATAGAGGAAGACGTAAACAAATGGAAGAACATACCATGTTCATGAATTGGTAGAATCAACATCATTAAAATGTCCATACTACCCAAAGCAATCCATAGATTCAATGCACTCCCCCATTAAAATACCAATGGCATATTTCACAGACCTAGAAAGAACTCTCCAAAAATTCATCTGGAGTAAAAAAAGATCCCGAGCAGCCACAGAAATCCTGAGAAAAATAAACAAAGTAAGTGGGATCTCAATACCAGCTTTCAAGCTGTATTACAAGGCCACTGTTCTCAAAACAGCCTGGTACTAGCACAAGAACAGACATATAGACCAATGGAATAGAATAGAGGACCCAGATATAGACCCAAACCACTATGCTCAATTAATATTCAACAAAGGAGGCATGAACATACAATCGAGTCAAAACAGTCTCTTCAATAAATGGTGTTGGGAAAATTGGACAGATATATGCAAAAAAATGAAACTAGATCACCAAGTTTACACCATACTCAAAAATAAACTCAAAATGGATAAAGGACTTAAACATAAGACGGGAAACCACAAAAATACTAGAGGAATCCTCAGGCAGAGAAATCTCAGACATATGCCGAAGCAATTTCTTCACTGATACAGCTCCTAGGGCAATGGAAGCTAAAGAGAAAATAAATAAATGGGACTACATCAAAATAAAAAGCTTTTGCACAGCAAAAGAAACCATCAACAAAACAACAAGAAAGCCCACTGCATGGGAGATCATATTTGCAAATGTTATCACTGATAAAGGTTTAATCTCCAACATCTACAGGCAACTTATACAACTTAATAAAAGGAAGATAAATGATCCAATAAAAAAATGGGCAATGGACCTAAATAGAATCTTTTAGAAAGGAGACAGAAGGAAAGCCAAGAGACATATGAAAACATGCTCAAAGTCACTAATTATCTGAGAGATGCAAATCAAAACGTCAATGCGGTACCATCTCACACCTGTCAGAATGGCAATCATCAACAAATCAACAAACGACAAGTGCTGGCGAGGATGCGGAGAAAAAGGAACCCTCGAGCACTGCTGGTGGCAATGCAGATTGGTGCAGCCACTGTGGAGAACAGTATGGAGTTTCCTCAAAAAATTAAAAATGGAACTCCTATTTGACCCAGTAATCCCACTCCTAAGAATATAACCCAAGAAACTAGAAACACCAATCAGAAAGGATATATGCACTCCTATGTTCATAACAGCACAATTTACAATAGCTAAGATCTGGAAACAGCCTAAAATGCCCATCAGGAGATGAGTGGATTAGAAAACTATGATACATCTACACAATGGAATACTATGCTGCTATAAAAAAGAAGGAATCTTACCATTTGCAGCAGCATGGATGGCAAATTACAGCGGGAAGCCTGGGGAGTGTTGGGGGTGGGGGAAGATCAACCAAAGGACTTGTATGCATCCATATAAGCACAACCAATAAATACAAGGCACTGGTGGGGTGGGATGAGGGCATGGGACAGGGGGGAGGAGAGGCTGGGGGAAGGTCAATGGGGGGGAAAAAGAGATATATGTACTACTATATGTAATACTTTAAACAATAAAAAATAATAATAATATTTTTAAAAATGAGAGGGAAAAATGAGCACCTAATTCTAATTTTTAGTCATTAGGTATTGATTATAAATACGAAATTATTTATATTTATATCTATATCATCTATATTTATTTATATGTAAGTATATATTTCCATGTAATATTATTATGTGTGTGCTTAAAAGAAATTATCATTTTGCAACCTGCTTTCTTAATAGCTGCTTTGTATACAAAGGGTGCCTATTCCACAGACATTTCAGATACTAATGAACATTTTGACTATTTTTAACTTTTTGCTATTTCAAATGTGCTTCAAAATATCTCTAAAGGGTACATTAAAAATTGGTACATCCTGGTTGCCACTAGGAAGAACAAATCATGAATAGACACATGAGTTTGAAAAGGACACTTACTGTTCCCTGAACATCATTTCATGCTATTTGAATTTTTCCAAATAAATATAGTTTGAAATATAGTATCAGTACAGTGGAGTCATTAAAATTGAAAAACAAAAAACAAAACTGCAATAATTTACCTTCTTGGGCATTTTTTTTATTGTAACCTATCAGGTGCTGTGTTAAGAGTTGTACATGTATTGCTTCATTTTGCCTCATTTAATCTTTATAGTTATATTACAAGACAGGTATTATTTTTCCCACTTTACAGATAAGGAAATTGAGTGTGAACAAGTTAATTAATTTTCTTGAGTTATAGAAAGAGAGTGACAAAACCAGGATTAAAATCAGATGTTTCTGGCTCAAAAACCCTTGCTTTCATCCACTAAGCTATAACATAACAGCTTCTTTGCCAGAATCTTCTAAACTCTACTGCCTCTGACTGTGCTACAACTTTGGGAGTCATTTATAGGATTCTAGTGAACTAGGTTCTCTCATGTCCCTGGACTTTTGTACATGTGTCTTTTCTGTTAACATACCTTCCCCTCCTGGTTAAAATTCCTACCCAACCTTCAATGGTCATTTTTTTTCATCTCTTGCAATCTTTCCCTAAACCTGAGACTGAGATAAATGCCTTCTGTCTGCCTTTGTGTTAGATCAAAAACTTCTAGATCACCTATATGTGTCTATGTGGACAAGTCCTTGGAGCCAGGAAATCTAAATATTCCTCATATTACTAGTCCCTATGCTAGTAATATTTAGCATATATCAGACCCTCAATGATTATGTGTTGAATTCAAGTCAAGGACTAATATATACAAAGCATCATAAGATGTTACAACTGATTCAAGGTTTCTGACCCTGACTGCACACTGAAACCTCAGGAACTTTTAAA
This sequence comes from Ia io, assembly GCA_025583905.1. Taxonomy (NCBI): domain Eukaryota; kingdom Metazoa; phylum Chordata; class Mammalia; order Chiroptera; family Vespertilionidae; genus Ia; species Ia io. The sequence continues at coordinate 45,554,825 of JAJQQW010000009.1, read as the reverse complement.
ATATATTATCTAGCCTTGAACTAGAACTAATAAGTTAGAGTGTTTGCAAGTAGAACTCCACAATCTGTATTATTTAAAAAGCTTTTCAGCCCGGCTGGTGTGGTTCAGTAGTTGAGCATCGACCTGTGAACCAGGAGTGTGAATGACCCACGTCCCGCGTGGTTCAGGGTTTGGGCTCTGGAGGAGGGGCCACATGCAAATGAAAGAGACAAGACAAGAAACAATAATTTGGAAATATTGGGGGACCAGGCAAGAAGGTTACAGAGCCCACCTGGTCCACCAATATTTCCAAATTATTGTTTCTTGTCTTGTCTCTTTCATTTGCGTCTGGACCCTCTTCCAGAGCCCGAACCCTGAACCACGCGGGATGTGGGTCATTCACACAGGAGGTCATGGTTCAAATCCTGGTCAGGACACATGCCTGGGTTGCAGCCTCAATCCCCAGTGTGGAGCGAGCAGGAAGTAGCCAATCAATGATTCTCTCTCATCATTCATGTTTCTCTCTCACTCTCCCTTCCTCTCTGAAATTAATAAAAAAACTTAAAAAAAAAAAAAAAGCTTTTCAGGTGATTCCAAGTTTGGGAATCTCTGATCTATTCTACTTGTCTTATGTTATAAAATATGGAGTTTGAGCCCTGGCTGGATACTCAATTGGTTAGTCCTTCCAATACTCAAGGTTACAGATTGGATCCCGGTCAGGGCACATACAAGAAGCAACCAATGAATGCATAAATAAGTGGAACAACAAATCAATGTCTCTCTCTCTCTCTCTCCTTCCTTCCCTCCATCCTTAGTCAGTAAAAATAAAAATAAAAATTTAAAAAATAAAATAAATATGGAGATTGAGACTTAAAGAAGTTAAAAAACTGCTCAAGATTACACAGACAAAAAGTTAGAACTTGAACCCTAGTCTCTTGATTTATAGCTGTTTTATTGAATCACTAAAAAAATATTTGTTAAGTGCTTCTTATGTGAAAAGCATGTTGCTAGGTCCTGGAGATACAGTGGGGAATAAACTAAATATGGTACCTGTGCCAGAGCTTGCATTATAATGGGGAAGGCAGCATTAAACTCATGATATGTAATTAATTGCTTATCTCTGATTGAGTTGGTATATAGACACACAGCTGGGGGACCTGACTTAGTTTGGGGTTTTGAGGGTTGTCAAGTTAATCTTACTCTAGCTGAGCCCTAAGATGATAGATAGATAGATAGATAGATAGATAGATAGATAGATAGATACTAGAGGCCTGGTTCACGAAATTTGTGCACAGAGGGGGGGTTCCCTCAACTCAGCCTGCACCCTCTCCAACTGGGGACCCCTTGCAGGATGTCCAACTGCCATCAGCAGTCAGACATCCCTCTCACAATCTGGGACCACTGGCTCCTAACTGCTCACTTGCCTGCCTGACTGATTGCCCCTAACTGCCTCTGCCTGCCAGCCTGATCACCCCTAACTGCCCTCTCCTGCAGGCCTGATGTCACCCCCAACTGCCCTCCTCTGCTGGCCAATTTGGTTCTGATTGGTTGGTTCCTATGCCAGCATCAAAAGCTTCGCCTCCTAGGCAGCCATTGGCTCCCCACAGCACCCAGATTTAGTTCTCATTGGTCAGTTCCTATGCCAGTCAGCATCAGAAGCTCCACCTCTTAGGCAGCCATTGGCTCCCCACAGCACCCAGATTTGGTTCTGATTGGTTGGTTTCAATGCATCAGAGTCAGAAGCTCCACATCCTAGGCAGCCATTGGTTCTCCACAGCACCCACCTTTGGTTCTGATTGGTCGGTTCCTATGCCAGTCAGCATCAAAAGCTCCGCCTTCTAGGCAGCCATTGGCTCCCCACAGCACCCAGATTTGGTTCTCATTGGTTGGTTCCTATACCAGTCAGTGTCAAAAGCTCCACCTCCTAGACAGCCATTGGCTCCCCATAGCACCCACCTTTGGTTCTGATTGTTCGGTTCCTATACCTGTCAGTATCAAAAGCTCCGCCTCTTAGGCAGCCATTGGCTCCCCACAGCACCCAGATTTAGTTCTCATTGGTCAGTTCCTATGCCAGTCAGCATCAGAAGCTCCACCTCTTAGGCAGCCATTGGCTCCCCACAGCACCCATTGGTTCTGATTGGTTGGTTTCAATGCATCAGAGTCAGAAGCTCCACATCCTAGGCAGCCATTGGTTCTCCACAGCACCCACCTTTGGTTCTGATTGGTTGGTTCCTATGCCAGTCAGCATCAAAAGCTCCGCCTTCTAGGCAGCCATTGGCTCCCCACAGCACCCAGATTTGGTTCTCATTGGTTGGTTCCTATACCAGTCAGTGTCAAAAGCTCCACCTCCTAGACAGCCATTGGCTCCCCATAGCACCCATCTTTGGTTCTGATTGTTCGGTTCCTATACCTGTCAGTATCAAAAGCTCCGCCTCTTAGGCAGCCATTGGTTCCCCACAGCACCCACCTTTGGTTTTGATTGGTCAATTCCTATGCCAGTCAGCATCTCCAGGCCTATCTCTGGGCCTGATCAAAGAGGCGGGGCTTAATAGCACCCCCCACGGAGGCCGGGAGAGAAAGAAAAGCCTGGCTGCTGGCGAAGATCAGAAAGAAAGAGGGAGAAAAAGAGAGAGGTAAGTACACTGATCAACAGCTTCCACTGAGGCTGCAGATCAGAACCTGACTCACTTTCTAGGTCTCAGCCACCTGGGCAGTCAGTGCTGGGTCCACAGGCTGCAACTGGGCAACCCAGTGCTGACTTCTGGATGGTCTGTGTTTGGTCGCAGGCTCAGCCCCTTCCCAAGCCTAAAGCCTCCATCCCAGGCTTTAAGCTTGGGAAGCAGGACCCCCTCCCAGCTGCCCCTCTGATTGCAGGCTGGGCCCCTTCCTCTCTGATGGCCGGCTGGGAGTGACCTGGGTGCCGAGGAGGTTCTGGTGACCCAGGTATGTATGCAAATTAATGGCCATCTTTGTTGGGTTAATTTGCATACTCACTCTGATTGGCTATGGGTGTAGCGGAGGTACGGTCAATTTACATGTTTCTCTATTATTAGGTAATACACACACACACACACACACACATAAATAATTAGCCTTGTGTTTCTCAACCTAAAATATTCTTGGGCCCATAGCTTTATTTTAATTTCATATTTTCATTTTGATGACAGCCTTAAAAATAAACAGAAATATGCTCTGAATCTCTTATGCTTGAGTTCTGTCCAAAGCTTTAAAACCCCTTGTTGGACATGTGTGTTTTTTATTGAGTTGGTCACAAGTAGTACAACTCTAATGTTCTCAAGTTTATGGGGGAAAAAACAGAGATGGAGTTAATATGTATATGTTGCATTCCTGCCAAATGAAGATCAAGTGCCCAGCATGAACTCTGTAAAAATGAAGATTTCACCCTAGCCTGTTGGGCTCAGTGGATAGAGCATTGGCCTGCGGACTGAAGGGTCCCAGGTTCGATTCCAGTCAAGGGCACATACCTCGGTTGCAGGCTCTTCCCCAGCCTGGGGCCCTGGCCAGGCCCTGGCTAGGGTATGTGCAGGAGGCAACCAATCAATGTGTTTCTCTCACATCGATATTTCTCTCTGTTTTTCCCTCTCTTCCACTCTCTAAAATTCAATGGAAAAATATCCTCAGATGAGGATTAAAATAAATAGACAGATAAAATAAAAAATGTTCCTTTAAAAATAAAAGAATGAAGATTTCAGGGTAGCTCACAGGAGGAGTGGTGGGTGAAGGGTGTCATACCACAGCACCTGTGGCAGGGTCATGCTGAACTTCAAAGAGCTTAATCTGTGAAAGTCAGGGTGTAGGCTGAAATTTTGACTTCAACTAAACATAATCTATCCCACTAAATTAATAATTTAAATTGTTATTTGGAAAAGAATGCAGCAAATCTGTATAAAAATAATGAATAAATAACCAATATATCAAAAGATGATGGGAAAAAATAAATTTAAAAATTAAATAAAATCTCCAAAAGAAAAAATAATAATAACCTATATACCTCTCGATATATAGTGTTCCTTTGGGAAGAGGTACTGCAAGCCTGGAACATTGGGTGGGAGGGAGAATTTTTTTTTATTATTATTATACACCCTTCAGTACATTTTAAGTACTTACATTTTTTCTTTTTAGTTAATGTTCTTATTTTGGATGTAATGCTATATATGAACTGTCAATATAAGGAGTAAAAATTGTATGTGTGTACTGTTTTATATTGTAACTAGAGGCCCGGTGCACAAATTCGTGTACGGGGGGGTGGGGGGAGGGGTGTCCCTCAGCCCAGCATGCACCCTTTCCAATCTGTGGCCCCTCAAGGGATGTTCAACTGCCTGATTGGGCAGTCGGACATCCCTCTCACAATCCAGGACTGCTGGCTCCCAACTGCTTGCCTGCCTGCCTGCCTGATTGCCCCTAACTACTTCTGCCTGCCAACCTGATCACCCCCTAACCACTCCCCTACTGGCCTGGTCACCCCTAACTGTCCTCCCCTGCCAGCCTGGTCACCCCCAACTGCCCTTCCCTGCTGGCCTGGTCTCCCCTAACTGCCCTCCCCTGCAGGCCTGGTTGCCCCTGACTGCCATTCCCTGCCAGCCTGGTCGTCACCAACTGCCTGCCCCTGCTGGCCTGGTTAACCCTAACTGCCCTCCATTGCCAGCCTGGTTGCCCCTAACTGCCCTCCCCTGCTGGCCTGGTCATCACCAACTGCCCTTCCCTGCTGGCCTGGTCACTCCCAACAACCCTCTCCTGCAGGCCTGGTCCCCCCCAACTGCCATCCCCTGCAGGCCTGGTCCCCCACAACTGCCCTCCCTTGCAGGCCTGGGTCCCCCCCCCAACAGCCCTCCCCTGCAGGCCTGATTGCCCCCAACTGCCCTCCCTTTCAGGCCTGGTCCCTCCCAACTGCCCTCCCCTGCTGGCCATTTTGTGGTGGCCATCTTGTGTCCACATGGGGGCAGCCATCTTTGACCAAATGGGGGCGGACATCTTGTATGTTGGAGTGATGGTCAATTTGCATATCACTCTTTTATTATATAGGATAAAATAATTAAAAATATATTTGGACACAAGAAGATACATATTTTGTGTTGTTCTTTTAAGTGATTCATATATTACTCACTAGGCAAGAGGGGAGTGTGCATGCATGTTGGGGGTTCAGTGGAAGGAAGCATCCAGGCAGAGTTAAGAAGGCTCACCAGAGATAAGGTCCCATTAGAAGAATTCCCAAGTGGCCATGAGCATGGGTGGTGCAGAACCAGTAAGGGGCAGGCCAAGCAGACCAGTCCCTGTAGCCCTGTCACAGTGAGGAATTCAGTCTTTCCCCTAAGAACAGTAAGAAGTCTTGTTGTGTCTTAGCCAGTTTTGCTCAGTGGCTAGAGAGTCAGCCTGCAGACTGAAGGGTCCCAAGTTCAATTCCAGTCAAGGGCATATGCCTGGATTGCGGGCTTGATCCCCAGTAAGGGGCATGCAGGAAGCAGCCAATCAATGATTCTCTCTAATCATTGATGTTTCTATCTCTCTCTCCCTCTCCCTTCCTCTCTGAAATCAATAAAATATATTTTAAAAGATTAAAGATTGCCCTAGCCATTTTGGCTCAGTGGATAGAGTGTCAGCCTGTGGACTGAAGGGTACCAGGTTGGATTCCAGCCAACGGCACATGTCTGGGTTGCGGGCTCGATCCCCAGTAGGGAGCGTGCAGGAGGCAGCTGTGATTCTCTCTCATCATTGATGTTTCTATCTCTCTCTATCCCTCTCCCTTCCTATCTAAAATCAATAAAAATAATTTTTAAAAAAGATTAAAAGTAATAAAAAAGAAGCCCTTGTTCTCTATATCATATTAAATATTTAGAAATCAATTTCTGTTGTGGGCATTTAAAATTCTAAAACCACATTATCCTCCCTAATAACAGACAAATATGCAAATTGACCATACCTTCGTTATGCCTGCGATTGGCCAGGAGGCCCGGGGAGGCGGGACTCAGGGTGGCCGGGGTGGCCAATTGGGCTGGCAGCATGCTGAGCTCACATCGCCATCAGCGGCTCGAGCTCAGCGTCTGCACCATGGCTGTGCTGCAGCACAGAAGGGGCCTCTGGGGCAGCGAACTCACGTCCCACCGGGGACCATCAAAAGCAGGGGAGCTGGGTGCCTGTCCGCTCAGGCACCAGGCCTTTCAGAAGCCTTCACCACGCCGGAGGCTTCTGAAAGGCCTGGTGCACCAGCGGACAGGCAACCAGCTCCCCCGTGATGGAAAGCGAAAGCGTGTAGGGGACCCTACACGTGCATGATTCAATCATGCACTGGGCCTCTAGTCCTATATAATAAAAGGCTAATGTGCAAATTGACCACATGGCAGAATGACCAGTCACTATGATGTGCACTGACCACCAGGGGGCAGACACTCAGTGCAGGAGCTGCCCCCTGGTGGTCAGTGCGCTCCCACAAGGGGAGCGCTGCTCAGCCAAAAGCCGGGCTCATGGCTGGTGAGTGCAGTGGAGGTGGTGGGAGCCTCTCCCACCTCCACAGCAGAGCTAAGGATGTCCAACTGTAGCATGGCTCCTGGACTGCAAGAGGATGCAGGTTGCACTGAGGGACCCACCCCCTTGAGTGCATAAATTTCGTGCACTGGGCCTCTTGTTTTAAATATAATGTCTCTCCAAATTCATCCAAAATATTAACACTTTATGACATCCAGGCAAGCAAGGAATGGTATTATTTGAATAAAATAAAATAATTGACAAATTTATAGATTGCTATGTAGACCTGGTCTGTTCAATAGAGTGGCTATTAGCCACATGTAGATGGCTAGTAGGCACTTGAACTGGGACACTTGAACCAGTTAAGGTGTTCTGTAAGCATGCAATGCACACCCAATTTCAAAGAATTGGTATCAAAAATATTATAAAATAGCATACTAAAATATGTTTATATTAATTACATGTTAAACATTATTTGGGATATATAGAGAAAAATAAAATACATTACTTTTTCACCTGTTTCTTTTTACTTTTGAATGTGTCTACTAGAAAATGTAATTATATTTCATAAGTGGTTCACTTTATACTAGTACTTCTGTTTGGACAGCATTGATATACAACCTTTATGCTAGTACATACATAATAATTTTTAAAAATCATGACATTCATGGTATGTACCTGGCCCAATTGTAGTGCTTTGACATGTGTTAATGCGTTTAATCTTCACATAAGCTTAATGAGATAGGCGCTATTATCACCCCATTTTGCAGATTAGTAAACTGAAGCATAGATGCTACCTGGAACATTTTTAAAAGGGTATACAAGAAACTAACAACAGTGGCGGTGTCTTGAGGAGGAACTGGAGATCAAGGTGTTGAAACAGATTTCTAGGCCCAAAATGGAACCACTCATGCCTGGGGGCCACATCACACCAAAACTTCAACAACATTCCCGTCCCTATAAGTGCTCCACCTGACCAGAAATGCAATATCTCCAGTCAGCCAATTCCCAAAGGCAAAGCCAACTCTGGACTTTACACTTACTTCCTTGTTTTTTGTTTCTCATTGTTTATCCTATAAAAGCTTCCCGCCCTTTGCCCCACTTTGCAGTACTCTAGACCCTTGGGAACAAGGACTGCTGGCTTCATGAAGCATTAAAAAAGTTTAATAATCAAGTGTCTTCTTTAATCATTTTTAACAAAAGTCAGGGATGAAAGGAAGACTGGTTTTTATTGTTTATCTTTTTGTACAAATTGAATGTTGTTATAATATGAATGTCATCTGCTAACACTTCAATTTAAATGTAAAAATATATTGGGACAATCCACAAAACCAGTGTTAAGAGCATAAACCCAAGTATAATTAAGTACAATTGAGTCCTTAATTGAAAGTAATTGAGGGAAGATCACCTAGAAGTCAAAACATAAAAACCACTGAAGAATTTGCATCTTTCAATCTAATCACAGCTATGTCCTCCCGGCTTACTATCTGTGATCTGCCAAAACTGAGGTGTTTTGTGAATATTCAATTGGCCTAAATGCCAAAGCTTTCACAGGGAGAAGCCAGGCTCAGCAATTGCTTCCAAGAATTATAATTTTCATCAAGACAAAAGGCCTGAAAAGAGCAAAAGCATCTTGCTTCAGTTTATGTCCGCAGTATTTATCATAAATTGGGTAATGTTCTTTCTTCCTGTAGATGTGAATTCAGCTTAATGAATTCATTAAGATTTGCTTAGGCCGAGACCGGTTTGGCTCAGTGGATAGAGCGTCGGCCTGCGAACTCAGGGGTCCCGGGTTCGATTCCGGTCAGGGGCGTGTACCTTGGTTGCGGGCACATCCCCAGTGGGGGGTGTGCGGGAGGCAGCTGATCGATGTTTCTCTCTCATCGATGTTTCTAACTCTCTATCCCTCTCTCTTCCTCTCTGTAAAAAAAAAATCAATAAAATATATAAAAAAAAAAAAAAAAAAAAAGATTTGCTTAGGCCCTGGTTGAGTAGCCCAGTTGATTAGAGCATCATACTGATACACCAAGGTTGTGGGTTCAATTCCCGGTCGGGGCACATACAAGAATCAACCAATCCTATATAATAAAAGGGTAATATGCAAATCGACTGAACGGCAGAATAACTAGTTGCTATGACGTGCACCAGGGGGCAGACACTCAATGCAGGAGCTGCCCCCTGGTGATCAGTGTGCTCCCACAGGGGGAGCACTGCTCAGCCAGAGGCCGGGATCACGGCTGGTGAGCGCAGTGGTGGTGGCAGGAGTGGGCCTAAGCCATCAGTCGGACATCCCCCAGGGGCTCCCAGACTGTGAGAGGGCACAGGCCGGGCTGAGGGACCCCTCCCCTGAGTGCATGAATTTCATGCACTGGGCCTCTAGTAAATACATAAATAAGTGAAACAACAAATCTCTCTCAAATAAATAAATAAATAAATAAATAAATAAATAAATATTTTTCTGCGCTAGCCTGTTTGGCTCAGTGGATAGAGCATTGGCTTGAGGACTGAAGGGTCCCAGGTTCGATTTTGGCCAAGGGCACATGCCTGGGTTGGGGGCTTGATCCCCAGTAGGGGACATACAGGAGGCAGCCCATCAGTGATTCTCATCATTGATGTTTCTATCTCTCTCTCCCTCTCCCTTCCTCTCTGAAATCAATAAAAAATATTTTAAAACAATGCAAATATTTTTTTTTAATATTTTCTTATAAAAACTTGGCTTAGAAGTCCTATGTGAGCCCAGGTGAGGCTCACTATGACTGAGCAGATGATTCCTGTTGTTTCAATTACACTTCTACACTAATCAGCACTGTCAGAGAAACCCAGATTATTAAGTCTCTTAAATAACAGCTTGTATTTACTGAAAATTTACTAATTCTCTCTCTCTTATTCTCATATATATATATATCTCACTGACATTCCTACTATTCACTTTCATTTTGTAGGTGTGTACGCCTCTTTTTAAAAATTATTTATTTTTTATATGTTTTTATTGATTTCAGAGGAGAAGGGAAAGGGAGAGAGAGATAGAAACATCAATGATGAGAGAGAATCATTGACTGACTGCCTCCTGCACACCCCACACTGGGGATCGAGCCTGCAACCTGGGCGTGTGCCCTTGACCAGAATCAAATGCGGGACCCTTGAGTCCACAGGCCAATGCTCTATCCACTGAGCCAAACTATCTGGGGCAGTGTGTATGCCTCTTTACATTGGGCTCTTTCTCTAAGAGCTAAGGGGTGGGGGCAGGGGATAGCAATGGCCTAGACAGACAAAAGATTTTCTCTCATGGCTAATATTCTTCCGGAAGTGAACAGAAAAGCCATAAGCAAACAAATAAGCAGACCAATTTCAAATGGCGATCAGTGCTATGTGGGGAGAAGGTTATGAGATACAAAGGTGGAGGGAGGGTGGCTTACTTAGAATGAGTGATCAGGGAAGGGCTAAGGAGTTGACGTCTGAACTGAATGAAAAGAGAGCCAGCCATGAGGCTATGGAGGGGGAAAATATTTTGAGCAGAAGGCAGAGCAGTTATGAAGGCCTTATAGGAGGGATAGGTATGGCATGTTTGAGGAGCAGCAAGAGTAACTGTACCCTGGAGAAGGGTGAACTAGAGGAGAGTGGTGGGGGTAGATACCCTCAGAGAGGTGGGCTAAGGTTCCTGTCACATTAAAAGATTTGTAAGCCATAGACACACATTTAGACTTTACTCTAAGTTTAATGGGATTTTCAAGATTTATATTTTAAACGTCTGGCACTAAAATGTTGGGCATTAGGTTAATGGTGAGCAGTGAAATTAATGTGCGGAATCAGCTGGTGTCTGGGAGTTAATATCCAAGTGCTGGCTTGTAATACTCAACATGGATACCCTCATTCCTTGCCCCCAACAACGGTAACTCCTGGGAGCTAGGTTGAAAATGCAGAACCTCAGGCCCTGCCCCAGACATATAGAATCATAATTTGCATTTTAATAAGCAGCCCAGGTGATTCATACGCACATTAAGTCTGAGAAGTGCTTCCTAAGGCAGGAGGTCTGGGCATTGAGTGCATTCTGGAATCACCTCGGGAGCTATTAAAATACTGCTGCCTGCATCGGCCCAAAGAGGCTGCTGCAATCAGTCTGGGGTGCAACCATAACTTTGGGAACTTGGGAAGCCCCTTATCTTTATTTTTTTAATATACTTTTATTGATTTCAGAGAGGAAGTGAGAGGAAGAGGGAGATAGAAACATCAATGATGAGAGCGAATCATTGATTGGCTGCCTGCTGTAGGTTGGATGGACACCGCCACCCAGGCATGTGCCCTTGACCAGAATTGAACCTGGGACCCTTTGGTCTGCAGGCCGACGCTCTATCCACTGAGCCAAACCAGCTAGGGCCCCTTATCTTCTAAAGGTTGAAAACTGCTGCCTTAAAGTGTAGTAGGTGACCACCAGCTGTTTTTCTCGCTCAGCTGATTATCTGTGAACTGCCTTTTTCCTTACTTTCTCTTATATCAGTTCCCAGGGACTCACCTTGTTTTCCTTTCTCTGGTTACTAGCAAAAAGGGCTTCTCTCCCTGGGGATTTTCAAACTGACTGCACTGAGAAAAGCAGCCAGGCTGGCCCTGAAGACAGACACACTGGCTTTCAATGCTAAGGATTAACCTCCCCCTGCACTAGGCTGCACGCTGTCAAAGAGGACAACCTGGAACAAGTTACAAAACCCACAATGTTCTTTCAAAAAGTGATCATTAAAAATCCTAATTCCTTTCCAGTGGAAAGCCTAGAATGAAGAACTCAACTCTCTTGTCAGCCCCCAACTTTCCAAGTTGTCAAGTGTTTGCTTCAAACTTAGTAATTGTGGTAGAAAAATAGGTAGTACTCTCCCTGAAACCTACATAATTTCACTAACTAATGTCACCCCAATAAATTTATAAAAATAAATAAAAGAAAAATAGGTAGTACTCTGCAGCTATTTGCATCTCTGAAGAGTTGGTTTTTCCCAAACCCCATGCAGCACAGAAAAGAGCCCTCTGGGCATTTCCTGCTTGGCCTTTGTTTGTTTGTTTGTTTGAAATATATTTGTATTGATCTCAGAGAAGAAGGGAGAGGGAGAGAGAGATAGAAATATCAATGATGAGAGAGAATCGTTAATTGGCTGCATCCTGCATGCCCCACACTGGGGATGGAGCCCACAACCAGGCATGTGCCCTGATCAGGTATCTAACCATGACCTCCTGGTTCATGGGTCAATGCTCAACCATCAAGCACACTGGCCAGGCTCTTGCATGAACTTTCAGTCACTTCCTGGGCTGACATCTGGAGGGGATAATAAGAATCCCATGATTGTAAAGGAAAAAAGGAAAAAAAAATTCCAAATTTTCACACAATGATTTAGCCTCATGTCTTCAACTCAGTGCTTCAAAAATATCAGCTCAAATTGCTTTTCTAAAGAATCATTACTGCCCTGGCCAGTGTGGCTCAGTTGGTTGGAGAATCGTCCCAGTAATGGGTTCAGTTCCTAGTCAGGGTGAGGAAGAATATAGGAGGCAACCTGAGGAGGTGGGGCTGGGGCAGGGGGGGGGGGGTGGCAGGGGCAGTCAGCAATCTGAATCTGTGCCAGTGATTGGTGTCCTAGTGCAATTCTTGTTAGCCTATAATTAAGTCACTGCCCCTTCCTTAGGCAATAGTCTGTTTTCCTGGGTGCTCCCAGTTTGTAGGGGCCAAGGGTCGGGAATTTGGCAGCTTGGCCAGAGAGGGAGTTGCTGGCACCACCCAGGCCAGGCATTTAGATACAATCTAACTTCCCCATTCTAACTGACTCAGGAGGGGCTGTGAAAGCCCATCACAAAAGCCCAGTAGTTAGGAAACAGATGGGAAACAAAGAAACATAGGAATATATAAGGGGTGAACTCATTGTATTAGCTGTTCAGGCTTTGGATCTTCAAATCCCCTGAGCCAGCAGCACTGCTTTAAATAAAGGGTTTTTCCTGAATCTCTGAGTACTCATGTATTTTCCGGTTGCCTGGTAAATTCTGCAACAAAGGCACATACTCAGGTTGTGGGTTTGATCCCCAGTCAGGGTGTGTGCAAGAATCAACTGGTCAATGTTTCTCTCTCCCTCTGCCTTCCTCTCTCTTAAAAATCAATACAAAGCATGTCTTTGATTGAGGATTAACAACAATAACACAAATTACTTATTTAAGAGGAAAACTATAGAGAAGAGCATTTTGTTTCTATTTATTTTTATTTATTATTTTAATTACAATTGACATACAGTATTATATTAGTTTCAGGTGATTCAACATTAATATACCTTACAAAGTGATCACCACAAAAATTCTAGTAACCATCTGTCTTGGGACCTTGTTATTACAATGTTATTGACTCCATTCTCTGCTCTGTACATTACACCCCTGTGACTTATTTTATAGCTGGAAGTTTGTACTTCTTAATTCCCTTTCTCTTTTCAGCCCCTCCCCTGTCCCCTAATTTCTCTTCAGTTTTCTAAACTTTGAGCATCAAGTTATTATCATTTTAGATCTACCTCCTGACAACTTATTAGCAAAAGTATTTGAAATTACCTATGAAAAATCAGAGTAAAATGATAACTTTATGAAAATGAAAACTTCACCTAAAACTAAATAGGAAGGGGAATGGAAATTTAAGACTTATTTTCCTTACTAATGATAAATATGAATATTTATTGACAAATACTGTGAGAGAACTAAAAGATACTTTATGAAGTAGTTTTGCAATGCAGGGCTTTAAAAAGGAGAGAAGGGAGTCATTACATGCCATTGTTTTTTACAATAGTGATGTTATAACTTGCCTTCTTCCTAATGTTCAAACCATGCAAATAATCTACTCTTTGAGTCCATTTGGATGGTGTTCTTATGTTGGCTTTGAGTTTAGGCCAAGAATAATTGGAATTAATTCAGGAATTAAGCTCACTCATTCTATAACATCTGGGCCTTTGTCAATCGGCTTTGATTATTTTTTCAGTCACATTGCAATCATCAGCACCACTCTGGGATACTTGGAATTTAATTCCCCTCCTAAGGACTAGGTTTTCTGCTATTAGCACTGTCATCTTAAGCATATGTAATGCAATCAGTAACTGCATTACATACGCATTATGTTTCCCATACTTTGTTCCTGATCAAGTTTATTGCTGCCCTAGGGGCTTAGCACTAGTTCTGTTCTCTGCCTAGAATGTTCTTGCCTCCACTCTTGTTATTTAATTCTCAATTTCCTCCTCAGAGAGCCTTTGCCTGAATACCCAATCTTTTTTTTTTTTTTTAATGAATCGAAGGGCACCGTCGACAGTATCTTTTTCTTTTTAAAAAAACACATATTTTTATTGATTTCAGAGAGGAAGGGAGAGAGATAGAAACATCAATGATGAGAGAGAATCATTGATTGGCTGCCTCCTGCACGCCCCACACTAGGGATTGAGCCCGCAACCCAGGCATGTGCCCCTGACCGGAATCGAACCTGGGACCCTTCAATCTGCAGGCCAGCGCTCTATCCACTGAGCCAAACCAGCTAGGGCTGAACACCCAATCTTAAGTAGTCCCCCAGATGCTTCTATCACATAACCCTGTGCTACTTTCCCCTACCCCTTGTCACTGCCTGAAATGACTTGGTTTATTTCTTTGTCTCTTCTTCTGTTATCATCATAACTAGCTAGTTATTAATATTAATATAGGAAGGAGCAAAGAGTAGGCCAGACATTACAAATGTGGTCGTCTGGGCAGCTTCACCAGGAAGCTGCAATTTTACACTCCCCAGGGAAACACCAGTCCATTCCCTGCAAATCACTAGGGGAAGGAGCCCAACAAAGGGGAGAAATGGAAACAAAGGTAACTGGCCAGAGGGGTGGAGCAAATGTAAGCCCAAGAAAATTTGGGAATACAAAATCCACAGACAAAGAATTTTTCTCTCTCTCTCTCTCTCTCTCTCTCTCTCTCTCTCCTTTGCTTCACTCCTGCTTCCTTGCACTTGCCTGTGCTCCCTCCAATGTCATGTGGGCCTAGGCCCTACACACAATGGACTGCAGTGAGGAACACAAGTTAACCTTGCCAGATGCTGGGCTGGACTGTGCAAATATGGAACCAAGTCTGGGCAATGGCTTTGCTTCTAGCTCTGTTGAAGACAAAATGGGACTTTTTCCGTGGCAAAAGGGAGGGAGATGGGACCTTGAAAATTCGGGAGTTTAATTCTACAGAAATAAAGCTTTCCACAATACCTCATCCTCCCGTGGGGGCCTCAGGAAATTCTTATTCCCACGGCACCCCAAGAAGCTCACTTCTACCAGCAACAGGTAGAGATGCAAAGAGCACCCCACTGATAACACTTCCACTAAAATGAAGCTTCCTATGCTTGAGGTCTGTCTACGTACAACTCTATCCCTAGCACCTAAAATTGTAACTGGACATAGTGGTGGGTGCTCAAATACTGCTGATTTTCAGAAAACATTGTGGATCTTATGGTATCATTTCATCCAGTTGTGGTAGCTGAAATAAAACATCATAGACCTTTACCTTTAATGCATCAGAAAGACAACAGAAATGTTTACTTGGCATATTATTGCTTTTTAAGACTTGAAAATTATCATTCTTTAATAATGAAACATCAAATAATGGAGGTAGAATTGCAAACCTGAGTTCTACCCCTCAAAGTCATTGAATAACAAAAAAGAGATTGGCTCTTTGATGTCATTTTAATTTCTGTCACTGTGACTAAAACTCAGATTGGATCCACTTTATCAGAAAGATATTAGACCGTGGTGATATCGAACATAGAGAGAGGATCAAGAAAAGAAATCTTGGCATGAAATGCATCTTAACAGTATTGATAACTCATAGAACATTTTATAAGTAAATTTATCTCAGAGAAAAGTCTTTTTATAATCATGAATCTATAATTTGTTAGCAATATATATTGTTTCTGAAAAAATACTTGCACAGTATATTGTGGATGGATAAAGGGCCACATACTAAACCTGACAAACTCAGGGTAGGCCTGTATGGCAGACTTACAAACTCAGAGACCTAAAGTAACCACAAAGGATGGTCTGAAATTAAAACTTTTCAACTAAAGCAAATCATGGCAGGAAGGCTGGTATCTTCCTTGACAAAGGTCAATTTTTACTTTAACTGAGTCTATTGTTTTTTTGCACCTACAAGAACATACCTTTGTTTTTTTGTTTTTGTTTGTTTGTTTTTAATTGATTTCAGAGAGGAAGAGAGAGATAGAAACATCAATGATGAGAGAATCATTGATTGGCTGCCTCCTGCATGCCTAGTGGGGGTCGAGCCCGCAACCCCGGCAAGTGCCCTGACCAGGACCTCCTGCTTCATAGGTTGACGCTCAACCACTGAGCCACAACAGCCAGGCAAGAACATACCTTTGGGATATCAGAGTAATTTCCTTTCTTTCCAGACCCCTCAGGGCACAATTTCACACCAGAGCAGATCTGTGATCTTGTTTCCCTTGTTCCCTTGCATACCATCTCTATGTGCTGTAAATGTTTTCTTTTTTTAATTGATTGATTATTAAAGAGAGAAACATCGATTTGTTGTTCTATTTATTGATGCATTCATTGGTTGATTCTTGTATATGCCCACACCAGGGATTGAACCCAAAACCTTGGCATATGGGGACAATACTCTACTGAGTTCCTGGCGAGGGCTTGTGCTGTAAATATTACTAGTTAAGTATCCTGTACCCACCAATGTAAATGAAGTATTTTTCTCCCCATTTTATTAGTTATCCAATCTCAGAGATTTCCCCACTTTGTCTTCTCCTGCCTCCCTAATCTACCACCAATGAATTTCATGTAACCCTCCTTTGGTCTGTTTCTTTGATTCTAATGTATAAAACTGCAAAACTGCCTTACTCCTAAGTATTCCCTCAATCTGCTGAGATTTTGCTTCTTGGCAATTGTCATCAGTTTGGCTCAAATAAACTCAAAACTTCTCTACATTTCTAACATTGTATGCACTGCTGATAATCTGATAAACCATAGCAATTTTAGGATGAAGACAAGTTTGCTATATTTTATAGCTATAATCCACTGCCAGAGTTAATACACCATTTAGGTTTTCTATAAACTACCTTCATTTTACATTCCTAGTTGCTTTAATTCCAGCTGCATAGTCCATATCTGTTTAAAGAAAGATTTTATTTTTAAACTTTATCTTTGGTTTGCACATATAACACAACTTATTATTGGCTGTCATATTCCTGCAGAAAGATGAAGAGATCATTTGCTACTTGGACTTTTGTTTAGCTTGTTTGGTTTTTCACCGACTCTAATGTACCAGATGTTATTCAGTTGGCAAAACAGAGTTTCCTTAACCATCTGTGTGCTCATCTCTCCATTTCATTCTCCAGCTGCATTTGCTCTCTTCCTCCTTGTACAAATAGCAATATTGAAATACTTCCCAAGAAAACATGTCACTTGTTAACTTTTCCTTCCTTGTCCACAAGGAACTTGGAGTCTTCTGCACTTGTCTCCCAGGACCCTCTGGATCTCCTCCCACAGTACTAAAGCAGTCACAGTTGGCAATACTGACATCCCATCTATAAGGGTAAGACAGCTCTGAAGCTGACTAAATCAACTGGGTATAGCCTACTTCGAAATTCAGCGAGGCACTGTGAAGAGCTTCAGCTAAGTTGTTTACCTTTTCTGAAAAATGCATATAGGTCATTTATGCAAACTAAGAGCAAGTCATGCTACCCTAGTAACAATGAATGATAAAAGGATGTTTGTTTTAAAATCATTTATCCAGCCCAGACAGCATGACTCAGTGGTTGAGCATCAACCTATGAACCAGGACATCACGGGTGTAGGGCATGCAGGAGGTAACCAATCAATGAGTCTCTCCCATCATTGATGTTTCTATCTCTCTCTCCCTCTCTCTTCCTCTCTGAAATCAATAAAAATATACTTTAAAATAAATAAATAATAAAATAAAATCATTTATCCAAGTTCCCAAACCAAGTGAAAATATTCTGTCATTAACAAATGTTATACATTTATATAATCTTTAAGCTTATACCAGTAAATCAACTAGACCATTAGAGCTCATCACTTTAAAATTAATTGAAAACATCCTTACTATTAATGTCTCCTTTACAAGTGCTCAACCTGAGAAGAAAAAAAATAAAAAAGTAACTCGATTCACTAGGATAGAAATGAAAAATAATTACACAATAATAATCACTAATGTTTATAGAGTGATTACTATGTATCAGACCCTGTGTAAAGAGATTACATTTATTATCTCTTTTAATCCTCTTATGGACCCTAAGGTAGATGCTGTTATTACTACCATTTAACAGAAAAGTAACCTGATAATTACTTTGTCCAAGGTCACATAGTAGATAGGTAATGCAGTCAAGATTCTACATAAAATATCAGGAAAATGCATCCTGGGCAGCACATCATAAGGTACATAAATAATGAATCACTATGCCGTGCACTTGAAACTAATGTAATATTTTATGTCAACAATACAATAAAAAAATATATCAGGAAAATGAAAATTTACTTTGGATTTTTAAAACCATTATAAATTAGGATTAAGAGATGAGCCAAAACCGGTTTGGCTCAGTGGATAGAGCGTCGGCCTGCAGACTGAAGGGTCCCAGGTTCGATTCCGGTCAAGGGCATGTACCTTGGTTGCGGGCACATCCCCAGTGGGGGGTGTGCAAGAGGCAGCTGATCGATGTTTCTCTCTCATCAATGTTTCTAACTCTCTATCCCTCTCTCTTCCTCTCTCTAAAAAATCAATAAAATATATTTTTAAAATATAAAATAAAAACAAAAGAGATGAAAATCTATGGAGGCTGGATTACTCATTCCAATAGTTTTAATTATGGTAACTTTTAAATGCACACAAAGTAGAGAGAACATTATAATGCATTTTTATATATGCACTAGAGGCCCAGGTGCATGAATTTGTGCATGAGTGAGGTTTGCCGGCCCGCCCCAATTGGGGCCGAATGGAGCCCGGCTGGCCAGGAGGAGGTTCCATGGGTAGTTGGCCAGGGTCCCGCCCCTGATCGGGTAGGGGGGCCAATCAGGGCCGCAGTGCAAGTCAAAGCAACCGGTCATTCCGGTCATCCCGGTGTTCCAGTTGCTGGGTTTTTATATATATAGATTATCCAGACACTATATTGATCTATCTTTTATTGTTTTTAACCTATCCTTTTTTCCCTTTGCAAACGTATTTTATTTTTTTATAAATAGTATCAGTCGTAATGTCTCCTCTTTCTTCTATTTTTAATGTCTCCTCTTTCATTTTTAATTTTATTTATTCTTCTATTTTTTCTTTATTATTATTATTTTTTAAATATATTTTATTGATTTTTTACAGAGAGGAAGAGAGAGGGATAGAGAGTTAGAAACATCGATGATAGAGAAACATCGATCAGCCGCCTCTTGCACAACCCCTACTGGGGATGTGCCCACAACCAAGGTACATGCCCTTGACCTGAATCGAACCTGGGACCCTTCAGTCCGCAGGCTGATGCTCTATCACTGAGCCAAACCGGTTTCGCCTTCTTTATTATTTTTATTTAATTTTCAGAGAGAGAGAGAGAGAAACGGAAAAAGATCATTCTGTTGTTCCACTTATTTATGCATTTATTGGTGATTGTTGTATGTGCCCTGCCTGGGGATTGAACCAGCAACTTTGGTGTATCAGGATGAGTCAGGATCATGCTCTAACCAACTGAACTACTTGGTCAGAGCCTACAAAACTATTTTAAAACACACCCTAAATACTATACTATTTTATATGTATGTACTTCAGCTTGCAGCTCTTAAAAGTGTGGCCATTTTCTTACTGAAGAAATGTCAATATCCATCGAATAAAATTAAGGATAAAACTTTAGAATTGGCTAATAAGGTAGGCCATGCATTTCCCTGTCTTAAAATGTTCTTGCAGAGAGAAACCAAGATGGCAGCAAAGGTAAACACCTGAACTGCTGCCTCGCACAACCATTTCAAAACTACAAAAGAAAAAACAGACATCATCCAGAACCACAGGAAGGCTGGCTGAGTGGAAATTCTACAACTAGAAGGAAAGAGAAAAGCACACTGAGACTCACAGGAGCTGAGGAAGGTAGAGAGGTACGGAGGTGCGTGCGCGGAGAGGGCTGGAAACTGAGGACACAGCTGTCTTTTTCAAGCGGGAGGGAGACAAAAGCTCCCAACTGCTCTGAACTCTAGGCGAGACTCTGGGGAACCAGACTCATACGAGGAGAAACTGGACTGTCTGGCAGCGGGCGGAACTTGAGGGCGGCTTTCTCTCAGAGGTGCTTGCAGCAATTACCGCAGGACACTGAGACCCAGAGGCCTCTTAGGGCAGGGCTGACGGGAAGCCATTGCTATTTGCTCTGCCCTGAGATCCCGCCCCATGAAGCCATTGCTGTTTGCTCCACCCTGAGACTCTGCCCCATCCACGCTGAGCACAGAGGCTTTTGCATATGAATAGCCTGGTCCTTTGAATTCTAAACTTACCTAACAAACTGCAGCTGAGTCAGTGAGACCTAGAATATCCAAAAGAAGGCCCAAGGCTCCAAAGCAGCTGGCATTGCTTCACAGCTGGGCCTCATCTGGGCACCTCCAAACCCAAAACAAAGAAAAGAAATCTGCAGATCTCTCTGTATCTCCTGCTGGGTGGATTCAGACAGTGACTGACTTTGCACCTCCTTGGAGATCCAAGAGCCAGTGTACCCAGGGGTCAGAGTGGGACCATCCAGATTACAACTCCTCAGATCCATAAGGACACACTCAGGGGGCAGACTCAGTGAGCACCAAAGCCCCACTGAAGCAAGTCCTGTCCCAATAGGGTGTCTCCAGCACAGAAGTTCTCCCATCGTAGACACAGCCAATCCTCACAGCCAATTGGCCTGAAGGTCAATTCCTGCCAGTGATACCAACAACAATCAAGGCTTAATGACAACAAGACTGTGCACACAGCCCACAAAGGGATGCACCAAGAGTGTCCACCTAAGTAATTGGGGAGGCTGAGCTACTGGGCCCTATAGGTCACCTACCACATAAAGCCACTCTATCAACTCAGGGAAGCAGCCAAAATGCGTAGACAAAGAAACAGGTCACAAATGAAAGAAATGGAGGAAAGCAAACGACTGGACATAGAGTTCAAAAACACGGTTATAAGGTTTTTCAAGAATTTTCTAGAAAAGGCCGATAACTATAGTGAGACACTTGAAGATATGAAAAAGGACTAACTAGAAATTAAGTATACACTGACTGAAATAATAAATAATATACAGAGATCCAACAGCAGACTAGAGGATCGGAAGAATCAAGTCAAAGATTTGAAATACAAAGAAGCAAAAAACATCCACCCAGAAAAGAAAAAAGAAAAAGGAATCCAAAAATATGAAGACAGTGTAAGGAGCCTCTAGGACAGTGATGGGCAACCTTTTAAGCTTGGTGTGTCAAACTTCGCCAAAAAACTGAGCACAACTCGGGTAGTGTGTCACTTTGAGGAAAAAACATTATTTCACAATATTTATAGTTTAAATAACATAAATGTATAACTGTTAAGTATAATTGTATTTAATAAACCAAAAACTAAATATTTAACTTACCTGCTTAGTGACTTCTTTATTCATCCGTCAGTTGGTTTCTTTTGTTGGTCTTGATATTATTTAGCTTGTGTGGGGTGCCGTGAACTAAGAGAAGTGAGGGGGAGGGGGAATTCTTTAACTAACCTGCCTATTAGTGACTTTTTTGTTGCTGAATTTCATTGGCTAAATCTTCAATTGAAGGTTGGCATTTTGTACACTTCAGGCCCAAGCAAGCGCTACTAACTTCATCTGTCAATCTATTTCTTTTGTTGGTTTTGATATTACTTAATGCTGAGAATAAGGCCTCACAAAAGTATGTAGAGGGAAAAATTGTGAGTAAAGCCATTGCTATATTTTTCAGGGTGCTAAAAGTGTCTGGTAGTCGGTTCCAGGCACTCCAAATTTCCTGTTCATACTGGCACTCCTCTTGATTCTCCAAGCGGCACCTTTCCAGATTCTCAAGCTTTGACCTCAAGTCGACAAACACCTGAGCCCAGATACTGTCTTGAAATTCTGCAAGTTGCATCTCCAAATCATCAATTTGCATCCATTGGAAACAATTTAATTCCAAACTACTGTAGACTACTACATCAGGATACTTAATTATTTCCATTATCTGTTCTAGACTTTAAATTGACTAAATCTATCACTAAACTGGTCAAGTAAGGAGTCTAAAACATGCTGGTACTTCATATGCAAGAGTTCCATTTCATTTTGTACAGCTGCACTGGCCTTCTCAAAATACTTTGTTACTCGAGGAAAATACTTATAAGTTTTAGTTTCTACATCTCGCTTGAAAATTTTAACTTTACTTTCAAAAGCTTTTATGTATCCAAACATAACGTCAATACTTTTGCCAAAACCTTGTAACTTGAAGTTCAGTTCATTAATATGAACAGAGAGATCTGTAAAAAACATCAGGGTGTTGACCCACTTATCATCATTAAGCTGAGGAAAGTTTCCCAGATCCTTATCGTCAAGAAATACCTTAATTTCTTCAAAGCACTCCACAAAGCGCTCAAGAATTTTGCCTCTGCTCAGCCATCTTACATTATTGTACATCAGCAGTCCACTGTAGGTGGAATCAACCTCCAGTAAAAGTGCTGAAAATTCTCACTCGTGAAGGGGGCAAGCAGCTATTAAATTAACTATTTTTGTAACAACTGACATTAAGTCGTTTAAGTCAGTGAATCCTGCCTTGGCACATAAAGCCTCCTGATGGATAATACAATGAAAAGGCACAATCGGATGTCCAATAGCTTCTGTAAACAATTTGACAAATCCAACTTTTTCCCCCACCATATTTGGTGCCCCATCTGCCGTCACTGACACAACTTTAGAGATATCAATGCTTAGGTCACGAAATGTTTGTATAACAACCTTACATATTTCGCTTCCTGATTTACTTGTTGACACTGATACTAACTTTATCAACTCTTCTCTCATTGTGAGACCATCAGAATATCGACCAATAATGGCCAACTGAGCATGTGATGTGACATCAGTAGTTTCACCAAGAGAGATCGAAAAATATTTACACTTCCTTATGACTCTCTTTAATTCATGTTGTACGTTTGTGTTCAGTCTTATTATTCGGTCTTTTATGATATTTCTACTGAGTGGTAACTCAGATATTCTCTTAATAATTGCATCTTTATTCTGCATATCATGAAATAGAACTGGTGCACATCTTAGGAGAGTTTCTTTAATAAATTCTCCCTCACTGAGCGCTTTTCCATGCTGAGCTATAGAGTGAGCAATGCTCAAACTTGCAGATGTGAAATTTGTAGAGCCTTTCATAAATTTAAGGATGGAATTAGTTTGGCTCTTATAAAGGTGTAGCTGCCTGGAAATGTATTCCTTCCTTTCATCCTCACTTTTTTCCAAGAGCTGAGAATTATTAGTTTCAAAATGTCTATTTATATTCCACGTTCTGCTTACTACCGTTTCAGTACATAGAATGCAAAATGATCTGCCATTTTTGTCTATAAAGCCATACATCTCGGTCCATGTCTCTTGAAAGGGTCGGCCACTGCTACTACCACTTCCTTTACTTAACCTTAGTTTTTTATTTTTTGGGTTCTCCATCAGGGGGGCAGTGACAGAAGATAGAATTATAGATAGCTTGTTAGGCCTGCAGGCAATTAGGGGTTAACTAGCCTAACTAACCACAAAATGGTGCATATAACTGTCTTTTAGGAAAGGGCAGGGTTAATAAGCAGAAATAGGGGTTAATAAGGATGCACAACAGTAATAATGGTGAAATGGAGTCTGCGCTATGGAGCAAGATGGTGTTCCTTATGTGAATTAAAATGGCTGCCACTATTTCTAATGGTGGGAAACAGCACCCGTAGCACGCCACAAACCCTCGCCTCTCCCAGCCTCCCCCTCACTTATCTCAGTAATGATGGATTAGAAATCCATGACACCCCAGAACAGTAGATAATGGTTGCTGTGGTTAACTGTTATTTGGTTACTGGTAATGGCAGGGCCCCCAGAGATGCATCCCCAACTGCGTTCCGCTGCTCCCTGCTCTGCCAGCGGAAGTGAGGGCAAAGATCCCGGCTTAACCGGAAGTCCCAGAACTAGACTCTCTGTGCCGGACTTCTGTTGTTTTGGCCTACAGACCTCTGGCACAGAGTGTCTAATAGGGGAGGATGAAACATTTGTGACTAGTTATCCAAGACTCTAGTCGCAAATATTTCATCCTCAGGAGCAGCAAATGTTTCATCCTCGGCATGCGGCCACCTCAGCGGCCGCGTGTCATCAGAAATGGCTATGCGAGTCAGTGCTGACACACGTGTCATAGGTTCGCCATCACTGCTCTAGGACAGCTTCAAGCGTACCAACATCCAAATTATGGGGGTGCCAGAAGAAGAGAGAGAGCAAGATACTGAAAACCTATTTGAAGAAATAATGACAGAAAACTTCCCCTACCTGGTGAAAGAAATAGACTTACAAGTCCAGAAAGTGCACAGAACCCCAAACAAAAGGAATCCAAAGAGGACCACACCAAGGCACATCATAATTAAAATGCCAAGAGCAAATGACAAAGAGAGAATATTAAAAGCAGCAAGAGAAAAACAGTTAGCTACCTACAAGGGAGCACCCATACGATTGTCAGCTGATTTCTTAACAGAAACTATGCATGCCAGATGAGAGTGGCAAGAAATATTCAAAGTGATGAATAGCAAGAACCTACAACCAAGATTACTCTATCAAGCAAAGCTATCATTCATAATTGAAGGTCAGATAAAGAGCTTCACAGATAAGAAAAAGCTAAAGGAGTTCATCACTGCCAAACCAGTATTATATGAAATGCTGAAAGGTATTCTTTAAGAAGAAGAAGAAGAAGAAAAAGGTAAAGATAAAAATTATGAACATCAAATACATATCTATCAACAAGTGAATCTAAAAATCAAGTGAATTAAAAATCTGAGGAACAGAATAAACTGGTGAATATAATAGAATCAGGGACAGAAAGGGAATGGACTGACAATTCTCGGGGGAAAGGGGTGTGGGGGGTGCAGGAAGAGACTGGACAAAAATTGTACACCTATGGATGAGTACAGTGGGGGTGGGGGATAAGGGCTGAGAGTGGGGTGGGAACCAGATGGAGGGGAAGTATGGGGGGGAAAAGAGGAACATTTGTAATAATCTGAACAATAAAGACTTATTAAAAAAGTATTCTTGCATTTAGCTTGTTCTCATCAGGATGAAATGAGGTCCACATGTCGCAGTTGCTTGTGATATTGCTTAAGTCTCTCTGAATCTAGTAGGCTACTCTAAAATTTTTCTCTGATTTTGATTTGTTTGTAGAATATCCCATATTCTGGATGTGCTTGTTTCCTTCTCTGAGACATCACTTAATTTGTTTCTTGTCCCATAATTTTTTGTCTAAGGAAGTGAGCCCCAGAGTCTTGATTATCATTTGGGGCAAGAACATTTAGCATGTGTTGTTTTTCATGTTGTGTCACATCAAGCACCACAGTGTCTGTTTGTTTCACTATACTTATGTTAAGACTAAAGGCCCGATGCACAAAATCCATGCAAGGGGCTCAGTCCCCACTGCCACAACGGCTGCCTCTGCCTCAGCCCCCACCACCGGAGTCTTCATCCAGAAGGTCGTCCAGAAGGTCATCCAGTCTAATTAGCATATTATGCTTTTATTATTATAGACTGACCAATGGATTTATGTAGTAACTGCTGAATGCCTCCTCTATTATGCATATTCAGCATCGGCTTCATCTACTGATTTCATCCACTGATGATTGCTGCCTGAATTCATTATATTAGGAGTTGCAAAATGTGGCTTTCTAATTTTATTATTCCTTCCACATTCACTACTGATAATTCTCCTATAGAAAACTTTCCAATACCTACTGAAACTATTACTTAACTTGACACACTGTTTAAACAAGAAAAGGTTATTTCTTTCCATTTAATTGTAAAATTTAAATAAAAAATGTATGTGTTAGCAACTACCAATGCTGTCCAATGAGTTGGAGGTGATGAGGTTGGAGGGACCAAGTGGGGGACAATCTCTTTCCCTCTCGTTAGTTCCATTATTAATTTATCATTCTACATTAATAAATATACATGTATATAACCAATTACAATGGTGTCTAGTGTTCTATTGTTTGGCTAGATTAGTGGTTCTCAAAATGTGATCCCTGTACAAGCAGCCTCAGCATCAGCTGGGAATTGACTAGAAATGCAATGACTCCAGCTCTGCTCCACATCTGCTGAAGCAGAAACTGCTGGTGAAGCCCAGAAAGATGCATTTAACATGCCCTCAGGGTGGTTCTGATAGCCACTAAAGTTTAAGAACCAATGGACTAAGTCATATTTGAATTAATCATTCATTTATTATAACCTTGCCTAACACCTGCCAGCCTCACCTGCTTCACCATAAAATGACAAGCTTGTGCTCACTTCAGCAGCACATAATCCTAAAAAAAAAGAAAAAGAAAAAAAAAGGAACAATACAGAGAAGATTAGCATGTCCCCTGCGCAAGGATGACATGCAAATTTGTGAAGTGTTCCATATTAGAATGATAATCTTGTTTTATATCCTTTCCCAGTGAGCCCATAATTGTATACTGTAGAATATTTTTTTTGGTGGGGAGCATTTTGTTGTTTTACTCTCCAATTTCATTGAGCTCTTCTCAGGGTTTACCAAATTCAGTTTTAGTCCTTTTATTTGTCTTGTATAATTTATAGGTTAGAAACAGTAAAATATTTATATGAATCATAAAAATAAGGATCCAATTTCATGTAAGAAAATATAATACATTTATTTGTGAAATAGGAAGACAATGATAAGGGACAAGGAAAGTGGAGAGAGGTCACTTGTAAACTGCTGCTTTGTTTAGCAGTGGGTTTCAAAAAGATGCTGCCAAAAGCAAAGTTAGTGTTTTAAAATATATATACATTTAAATCTGTTTTTAACCAATGTACCGCTTTATATTATTGTCAAATCCAAAGCAGATAATGGATCTGAAAAAGAAACTTGCTCTAAAATATTAAATAACAGAACTAAAACATTGCTGAAGCTCATGGACAATTATCAACATGCCATTATATATATATATTTACTTTCCTTTTCAATATATATACTAGAAGCCTGTTTTCCTTCTATATATATACTAGAAGCCCGGTGCACGAAATTCGTGCACGGAGTTCGTGCACGGACGGGGGTTGTCCCTCAGCCCAGCCTGTACCCTCTCCAATCTGGGACTCCTGGAGGGATGTCCGACTGCCCTGGGGGATCGGGCCTAAACGGGCAGTCGGACATCCCTCTCACAATCCAGGGCTGCTGGCTCCCAACTGCTTGCCTGCCTGCCTTCCTGATTGCCCCTAGCTGCTTCTGCCTGCCAACTTGATCACCCCCTAACCACTCCGCTGCCAGCCTGGTTGATGCTTAATTGCTCCCCTGCCAGCCTGTTTGCCCCCAACTTCCCTCCTCTGCCGGCCTGGTCACCCTAACTGCCCTCTCCTGCAGGGTTGATCACCTCCAACTGCCCTCCCTTGCAAGCCTGGTCCCTCTCAACTGCCCTCCCTTGCAGGCCTGGTCCCTCTCAACTGCCCTCCCTTGCAGGCCAGGTGCCTCCCAACTGCCCTCTCCTGCTGGCCATCTTGTGGTAGCCATCTTGTGTCCACATGGGGGCAGGATCTTTGACCACATGGGGGCAGCTATATTGTGTGTTGCAGTGATGACCAATCTGCACATTACTCTTTTATTAGATAGGATAGAGGCCTGGTGCAGGAGTGGGGGCCAGCTGGTTTGCCCTGAAGGGTGTCCTGGATCAGGGTGGGGTTCCCTTGGGGCGTGGGGTGGCCTGAGCGAGGGGCCTGTGGTGGTTTGCAGGCCAGCCACGCCCCCTGGCGACCCAAGCGGAGGCCCTGGTATCTGGAATTTATTTTCCTTCTACAATTGAAACTTTGTAGCCTGGAGTGGAGCCAAGCCTGCTGCTCCCTCCGGGGCAGCAGCCATTTCTGTTGCAGTTAATTCACCTTCTACAATTGAAACTTTGTAGCCTTAAGCGGGTGAGCCCGGCCAAGGTGTGCGGAAAGCTTTGCTTCCCCTGTTGCTGCCGGCAACCCTGGCCTGCTCTTTCAAGCTCCATTCTACCACCATTTGTTTGAATTTGTTTACCTTCAATAATTGAAATTTTGTAGCTTGAGTGAAGGCTTAGGCCTGCAAAGGCTATGGAAAGCTTGGCTTGCTCTGTTACCTGGGAAACCTTGCTCTCTGTGGCTGTAGCCATCTTGGCTGGGGTTAATTTGCATACTCACCCTGATTGGCTGGTGGGTGTGGCTTGGCTGGTGGGCATGGCTTATGTAGCAGAGTGATGGTTAATTTGCATATTACCATTTTATTAGAGAGGATCTTACAACTAGTAAAGCCACAATGTTAACTTTTATGGAGGTTGAAATATTCTCCCCATGAACAAGAAGATTCTTGAGAAGAACAAATAAAGACTTTTTAAGGTAAGACAGATTTTATTATGCATTTCTTTTCTTGTTTTGGTGATTTGTATTTCCCAAATCACTTTCTCCTGCTATCTTAAGTTTTTCTGATGTCACACTTCATCCTTCCACACTTCACAATATTCCCCTGAATCTCTTAGGTCCAGACTTGCTTATCCAACTACGTCCTGGGTATCCACAAGCACCTCAGACTCACCTTGACCTCCATAACAAAACCAGCCTCCACTGTGGCCTCCTCTCCCTCGGCTGGTCTAAGAGGAGCACCTTGTCACCATGACCCCGGCAGTATTCTGCTGGCCGACAGCTGGGAAAGGAATGGAGTCTCCCACCTCCCCAATTCACTCTTCCCAGTATCAGTAGCAGCCACCATCCATTCATTGGTGCAAGTCAGAAATCTGGGAAACAAAGTTCATGTCCTCTCCACCTTCACTCCATCTTCATTTCCACTACTCTGCTCCCACTGGGCATCTCTGTGTACTCACTGCCTCTGGCCTCCCAGCTTCCTCTCTTGCTCTCTATAAACCTTCTCCCTGGTGCTCACAACACTTGTCAGTCCCTGCATCCCATCCACACAACTCTAGTATGCATTTCTTTGAAGTAGGGGGAATCTTTCAAAGAGAAATGGTGCAATATAAAAGGAACATGGGATATCATATTGCACCGAAAAGCAAGAAGGCTATCACAGACTCACTGGGCATGCCAACATGAGCTATAAGAGAACAGTACAGGCCTCATGGGTGGGATACCTTGCACTCCAGAACTTGCTATTTGTATTTTGTACCTCAACACTTAGCAAGGTGGCTATCCACATGATCTCTTAGCTCAGATATCTGAGAATTAGAAAAATCTAAATTTTATGAGTAATAAAAAGGAAAAATAGATGGCACAAAAATAAATGTGCCTACCTAGATGTCTTCTATTTTCTCTACCCCTGACCTCACACCTTATACCATTCTCACCATCATCACCACCATTTGCCAACCAAAGTCCTGACTTGCCACACATGTTCAACATCAATAAGCCCGTCTAGAGCAGTGATGGGCAACCTTTTGAGTTTGGTGTGTCAAACTTTGCCAAAAAACTGAGCATAACTCGGGTAGTGTGTCACTTTGAGGAAAAAACTAACTCCAAGACTCTAGTCGCAAATGTTTCATCCTCAGGAGCAGCAAATGTTTCATCCTCGGCATGCGGCCGCATGTCATCAGAAATGGCTACGCGTGTCAGTGCTGACACGCGTGTCATAGGTTCGCCATTACTGGTCTAGAGGAACAATCTGAGCCAACATCAGGATTCCTGTGGCCAGACACCCAAACTTAGCCTCAACAACAATAAGGACTAACCTAAGTCCTTAGAGTATTTTGTTTGTTCATCATGAGTCATTTACTCATTACTTAGCGTATACTTATGTCCTAGGCCCTTAGACTAGGGCTCACAATACAAAATTAAATAAAACATAGTCCTTTTAATGAAGAAACTCCCAATCTAGGAAAAATATTATACCAGTGATTTTCAACCAGTGTGCTGCAAGGATTTTTAAAACATGCAATACCTGACTATTTAGGCAAGGGCACTGACCTCTTTCCCTTACATTTAAAGCTAAAAAAAAAAAAAAAAAAAAAAAACAACAACCAACACAACACAATAGCTGTACAGTGTGAATGAATCAAATTTATGCCAATTTTTGTCAGATTGACAAAAAATACATTTTTTGGTGTGCCATGAGATGAAAAAGGTTGAGAATTGCCATATTAAACTATAGAATAAGGGTGTAAGATTTGCAAAAATCAAGGAGGTATTAACTGGGGTGAAGTAATCCTATCTAATAAAAGAGTAATATGCAAATTGACTGTCACTCCAAGACACAAGATGGCCGCCCCTATGTGGACACAAGATGGCTGCCACAAGATGGCTGGCAGGGGAAGGAAGTTGTGGGCAGTTTTGGGTGACTAGGCTGGCAGAGGAAGGCAATTGGGAGAGACCAGGCCAGCAAGGGAGGGCAGTTGGTGGGGACCAGGCCAGTAGGGGAGGGCAGTTGGGGATGATCAGGCAAGCAGGGAGGGCAGTTAAGGGTGACAGGGCTGGCAGAGGAGGGCAGTTGGGGGAGAACAGGTCAGCAGGGGAGGACAGTTGGGTAGGGAACAGGCCTGCAGGGGAGGGCAGTTTGGGGAAACCAGGCCTGCAGGGGAGGGCAGTTGGGGGGGGACCAGGCCTGCAGTGGAGGGGCAGTTGGGGGAGACCAGGCCAGCAGGGGAGGGCAGTTGGGGAGACCAGGTGAGCAGGGAGGGCAGTTAGGAGTGACTGGGCTAGCAGAGGAGGGCAGTTGGGGGAGACCAGGTCAGCAGGGGAGGACAATTAGGGGGCAACAGGACTGCAGGGGAGGGCAGTTGGGGGTGACCAGGCCTAAAGGGGAGAGCAGTTGGGGATGACCAGGCTGGCAGGGGAGGGCAGTTAGGGACAATCTGGCCGGCGGAGAGCAGTTAGGCGTTGATCAGGCTTGCAGTGGAGTGGTTAGGGGGTGATCAGGCTGGCAGGCAGAACCGGTTAGGGACAATCATCCAGAGGCAGGTGAACGGTTGGGAGCCAACAGTCCTGAATTGTGAGAGGGATGTCCCAGATTGGAGAGGGTGCAGGCTGGGTTGAGAGCCACCCCACCCCCCCATGCACAAATTTTGTGCACCGGGTCTCTAGTTCATCATATAATTAACTAGGACATTTTAGTAGGCTAGTTATATGTTGGACCACTAAATGAACTACGACTTTGCCATTTCAAGCTCTTCAGCAAAGGAAGATGTAACATGTTTCTCTCCTCCATACTGTCCCAGAATCTTGACCAAAGCCTGATAGACACTTGATTAGACAATACTCTTGGATTAATTTTCTGCCAGGTGTGGTCATGGCAGAAAATAACACCTATTAATAGTAACTAAGTGCTGCAATCTCTTCAGCACATGATACACCCCTGTCTTTCATGTCTTCTCTTTGCTGCAAATGTGATGTTAATACCACACCACTAGAGACAGTAAAACAGACAGTTAATACATTTAAACCTCATCTTTGTAACAAAGTTCATCCCACTGCACCCCCATATTTCTGCCTCTGCAATGCTTTACATAACAGTCTTCATTGTCTTTTCAGTCCCACAAAAACCACCTCATTCTGGTTTTCCTGATCCCTTGGAGGGAGTCCCACAATGGCTCCTTAACAGAGTAATTTTCCTAAAGCACCACTCCCATCATGCTTCTCTCAGGAACACAGCTGTGCTCATCATTAACTTCTCATCAGTAAGGAGTCAATAAATGTTTGTTGGCATTGACCCCTGGCTTCTGCTAATGAACTTCCCAAGGGGAGAAGAAGGGGTTTAATATTTTCAGTATCTGCTTCACTGTAGTATGTTCATGTGTATGTCCACTAACTAAAGTTTCCCTCTCCTTTGGACAGTTGTAAATAAATTCATGCACTGACACATTCTTCTTTCTTCACCCTACTGTTTGGTTTATAACAGGATGTGACCACACTGCCTGTCTTCATTTCAATTGATTTCAAACCAGGTTACAATTTTGAAATATACAGACTTTTTATATTAATTGCATTTCAGATTGGCTACTTGTTAGTAATATAAAGGACCAACATCTTGTCAGAAAATTGCCTTTGAGAGAAACAAAGATGGTGGCATAGATAAGCACCTAAACTGCTGCCTCATACGACAATTTCAAAACTACAACTAAAAGACAGAATGGACATCATCCAGAACTATAGGAAGACTGGCTGAGTGGAAATTCTACAACTAGAAGGAAAGAGAAAAGCTCATGGAGAATCGGAGGAGCTGCAAAAGGCTGAGGTACGGAGGCATGTGCGCAGGGAAGAAGAGCAGCTGAGTGCCTGGCTGGTTTTCTCTGCCGGAAGGGAGAAGGAAGTTCCCGACTGCACTGAATCCCAGTTCCAGGCGGAACCCTGTGGACCCAGGCTCATACGGGGGGAGTCTGTACTGTCAGATAGAGAGAAAGGCAAGTGGAGACTCAGAGACTCAGGGGAGCCACAACGGGCAGGGGTCTGGAGGCGCCTGCGCGCGCAAGTGTGTGCAGAGAACACTGACTGCGGAGGTTGCCACTGGCTTTCCCTAGTGGAAGGGAGTTGGAAGCTCCTGATGGCACTGAACCCCAGTTCTGAATGCACTGAACCCCAGTTCTGGGTGAGCCCCTGGGGACCCATGGTCTTACAGGGGGAGTCTAGACTGTCAGGCGGAAACTCGGGGGAGCCGTGAAAGGCAGAGGTCTGGAGGCGTGCATGCAAGTGCCCACAGAGAGGACTGCCTGCTGACTGTGCTGCTGGCTGGAGGGAACTGGAAGCTCCTGACTGCTCTGAACTCCAGTTCCGGGCGAAAATCTGGGAATCCAGATTC
Source organism: Ia io (assembly GCA_025583905.1). Classification (NCBI taxonomy): domain Eukaryota; kingdom Metazoa; phylum Chordata; class Mammalia; order Chiroptera; family Vespertilionidae; genus Ia; species Ia io. The sequence continues at coordinate 45,522,381 of JAJQQW010000009.1, read as the reverse complement.
ATTGGGGGAGAAACTGGACTGTCTGGCAGCGGGTAAAACTCGAGGGCAGCTTTCTCTCAGAGGTGCTTGCAGCAATTACCGAGAGACACTGAGACCCAGGGGCCTTGGGCAAGGCTGACGGGAAGCTAAGATTGTCTGCTCAGCCCTGAGACTCAGCCCCATCCAAGCTGAGCACAGAGGCTTTTGCAATTTTGCAAGTCTGGTCCCATAAGGCTGTCTCCAGCACAGAAGGTCTCCTGGCATAGATACAGCTGATACTCACAACCAATTGCCTTGAGATCAATTCCTCCCAGTGATACCAACAACAATCAAGACTTAACTACAACAAGGCTGTACACACAGTCCACAAAGGGGTGCACCAAGAGTGTTCACCTCAGGTAATTTAGGAGGCCGAGCCACTGGGCTATATAAGATACCTAGCACACAAAGCTACCCTACCAACTCAGGGAAGCAGCGAAAATGCGGAAACAAAGAAACAGATCACAAATGAAAGAAATGGAGGAAAACAAATGACTGGATATAGAATTCAAAACCACGGTTATAAGGTTTTTCAAGAATTTCCTAGAAAAGGCCAATCAATTTAGCAAGACCCTTGAGCATATGAAAAAGGACCAACTAGAAATTAAGTATACACTGACAGAAATAAAAAATATTATACAGAGACCCAACAGCAGACTAGAGGAACGCAAGAATCAAGTCAAATATTTGAAATACAAAGAAGTAAAAAACATTCAACTGGAAAAGCAAAAGGAAAAAGGAATCCAAAAATTTTGAAGATAGTGTAAGAAGCCTCTGGGACAACTTCAAGCGTACTAACATCTGAATTATGGGGGTGCCAGAAGAAGAGAGAGAGCAAGATACTAAAAAACCTATTTAAAGAAATAATGACAGAAAACTTCCCCTACCTGGTGAAAGAAATAGACTTACAAGTCCAGAAAGTGCACAGAACCCCAAACAAAAGGAATCCAAAGAGGACCACACCAAGGCACATCATAATTAAAATGCCAAGAGCAAAAGACAAAGAGAGAATATTAAAAGCAGCAAGAGAAAAACAGTTAGTTACCTACAAGGGAGCACCCATACGATTGTCAGCTGATTTCTCAACAGAAACTATGCAGGCCAGAAGGGAGTGGCAAGAAATATTCAAAGTGATGAATAGCAGGAACCTACAATCAAGATTACTCTATCAAGCAAAGCTATCATTCAGAATTGAAGGTCAGATAAAGAGCTTCACAGATAAGAAAAAGCTAAAGGAGTTCATCACCGCCAAACCAGTATTATATGAAATGCTGAAAGGTATTCTTTAAGAAGAAGAAGAAGAAGAAAAAGGTAAAGATAAAAATTATGAACATCAAATACATATCTATCAACAAGTGAATCTAAAAATCAAGTGAATTAAAAATCTGAGGAACAGAATAAACTGGTGAATATAATAGAATCAGGGGCATAGAAAGGGAGTGGACTAATAATTCTCAGGGCGAAAGGGATATGGGGGGTGTAGGAAGAGACTTGACAAAAATCGTACACCTATGGATGAGTACAGTGTGGGGAGGTAAGGGCAGAGGATGGGGTGGGGACCGGGTGGAGGGGAGCTATGGGGGGGAAAAGGAGAAACAATTGTAATAATCTGAACAATAAAGATTTATTAAATTAAAAAAAAAAGAAAATTGCCTTTGAATCGCATTAAATGAGTTATTATACCTGTATATTCTTAATTGCTCTTTTAAAAAGGCTGTATTTCATAAGAATTTTTTACAACCTTTCACCTAAGTCAGATCTAAGACAGTATTTGTGGGACTCATCTTATTTGTGCATCAGAACCATTGTTTACTGTCTGTGTAGGATCATCAATCTATATTAGCTAACTAATTTGGTCTTGTGGGAACTAATAGAATGAAAATCTGTTCTTTTTAAAACGAACTTTCCACATAAACACTGTGGGAAGCATCCTGGATATTGTGTCTTACATAAGACTGCATTGATTCCCATGTATTTCTAACACCATTCTACTATAATTATTGCTAATTAACTGCATTACTAGTGCTCCTTAGAGTTAAAGGATGATCTAAAAAACAAAAAAACATAAGGAGTCAATAGCTGTGTCATTCAACATAGCAGCCACTAACCATATGTGGTTATTTAAATTTTAACCAAAATTAAATAAAATGAAAAATGTAATTTCTCAGTCACACTAGTTGCATTTCAAATGCTCAATACCTACATGTGGTTAGTTGCTACCTTATTAGACAGTGGATTATACAAAACATTTCCATCATCCCAGAAAGTTCAATTGGATAACTCTACTCTCTAACCTAGGGCATTAGTGCACTTAAAATCACCTGCAGGGCATTTTTAAAAATAGCTTTCTGGGCTCCAAAGTTTCTTATCTGGTAGATGTGATGTAGAGTGGAGAATTCATTTCTGATAAGTTCCTAGGTACTGCTGGTCAGGGTCCACATTTTGACAACCACTGGCTTAGGGGTTCACATCTCAGGTTACCAAGACAAAAACATCTGAGATTGAATCTTAAGCTCACCTCTCACTAACTGTATGATGCTGAGTAAACTTCTAATCATCAGTTCTCTCATCTATAAAACAGAAATGATAACAAATGAGATAATCCTCTCTAATAAAATGGTAATATGCAAATTAACCATCACTCCGCTACATAAGCCATGCCCACCAGCCAAGCCACGCCCACAAGCCAATCAGGGTGAGTATGCAAATTAACCCCAGCCAAGATGGCTACAGCCACAGAGAGCAAGGTTTCCCAGGTAACAGAGCAAGCCAAGCTTTCCATAGCCATTGCAGGCCTAAGCCTCCACTCAAGCTACAAAGTTTCAATTATAGAGGGTAAACAAATTCAAACAGAAATGGGGGCAGAACGGAGCTTGAGAGAGCAAGCCAGGGTTGCTGGCGGCAACAGGGGAAGCAAAGCTTTCCGCACACCCTGGCTAGGCTCACCCCTGGCCGGGCTCACACACTTAAGGCTACAAAGTTTCAATTGTAGAAGGTGAATTAACTGCAACAGAAATGGCTGCTGCCCCAGAGGGAGCAGCAGACTTGGCTCCACTCCAGGCTACAAAGTTTCAATTGTAGAAGGAAAATAAATTCCAGATACCAGGGCCTCCGCTTGGGTCGCCAGGGGGCATGGCCAGCCTGCAAACCACCACAGGCCCCTTGCCCAGGCTGCCCCACGCCCCAAAGGAACCCCACCCTGATCCAGGACACCCTTCAGGGCAAACCAGCTGGCCCCCACTCCTGCACCAGGCCTCTATCCTATCTAATAAAAGAGTAATATACAGATTGATCATCACTGCAACACACAATATGTCTGCCCCCATGTGGTCAAAGATCCTGCCCCCATGTGGACACAAGATGGCCACTACAAGATAGCCAACAGGAGAGGGCAGTTGGGAGGCACCCGGCCTGCAAGGGAGGGCAGTTGAGAGGGACCAGGCCTGCAAGGGAGGGCAGTTGAGAGGGACCAGGCCTGCAAGGGAGGGCAGTTGAGAGGGACCAGGCTTGCAAGGGAGGGCAGTTCAACAACCCTGCAGGAGAGGGCAGTTAGGGGTGACCAGGCCGGCAGAGGAGGGAAGTTGGGGGCAAACAGGCTGGCAGGGGAGCAATTAAGCATCAACCAGGCTGGCAGCGGAGTGGTTAGGGGGTGATGAGGCTGGCAGGCAGAAGCAGTTAGGGGCAATCAGGAAGGCAGGCAGGCAAGCAGTTGGGAGCCAGCAGCCCTGGATTGTGAGAGGGATGTCCGACTGCCCGTTTAGGCCCGATCCCCCAGGGCAGTCGGACATCGCTCCAGGAGTCCCAGATTGGAGAGGGTACAGGCTGGGCTGAGGGACAACCCCCCTCCATGTACGAATTTCGTGCACCAGGCTTCTAGTGTAAATACAATGCTTAGCACACATGCTCATTATATGTTAACTGTTAAAATTACATTAGCCTAGCCGAAACCAGTTTGGCTCAGTGGATAGAGCGTCGGCCTGCGGACTCAGGGGTCCCAGGTTCGATTCCGGTCAGGGGCGTGTGCCTTGGTTGCGGGCACATCCCCAGTGGGGCGTGTGCAGGAGGCAGCTGGTTGATGTTTCTCTCTCATCGATGTTTCTGACTCTCTGTCCCTCTCTCTTCCTCTCTGTAAAAAATCAATAAAATATAAAAAAAAAAAAAAATTACATTAGCCTAGAGTTTCTCTGTTACCTAATGAATTCCCACACAAGGAATACAACTAGAGGAAATCAGTCAAAAAAAGTGGTAGGTTTTTTTTTTATTTTATTTTTTTTATTGATTTCAGAGAGGAATGAAGAAGGAGAGAGAAATAGAAACATCAGTGATGAGAGAGAATCATTGATTTGTTGCCTCCTGTATACCCCACCTGGGGATTAAGCTGTATCCAGGCATGTGCCCTGACCTGGAATCTAACCTGTGACCTCTTGGTTCATAGGTCATCACTCAACCACTGAGTCATGCCTGCCAGGGTCAATAGGTAGGTTTTGATGGATCAGTGGGGAGCACGTATTAGCAATCACTCTTAGTGTTCTCAGACTCGTCCCTAAGGAAAGTTTCCAGTGTATAAGATTCTGGGTTCTTGGGGTGCTGTCTGTGTCATTGGGTAAGGAAGGTCAGAGGATCTCAAGAGCATCAGTGAAGGGTGGAAACACTGAACACAAACTGTATGAGTGTCACCACTTTCTAAGACTGTCCCCACCACTCAGCGTTGATAAAATTTAGGATGACTGTTCCATTCAGAGACTTTGTCTGATGAATTAAAAAGTTCTGTTTTCCTTTCTTCTGGTTGGCCTGAAATCATGCTCCAAACAAAAAGAGAAGATTTTTCACCCTATCACACCATCATTAATATTGTTATAACAAATTAATTCTCTTCTTAGTGCAGTTTGAATGTTAGGTGGTTAAAATACTCTTAGGTAAAGAAATATTTCAAAATACAGTCTCAACACAGGATAGAGTGGCTAAATCTTTTCAATTTTTTTGTAATTACAAAAATAACGCATGCTAATTACGAGAACTTCAAAAATTACAGAAATGTCTGACTAGAAATAATGCCCAATAATCCTTTCCCCCATTCTCCACATTATTATTGTACAAAATAATAATGTTATAGCATACACATTGCCCTAAAATCTGTGTTTTTACTTAAAAATGTACCCAAGCCCTGGCCAATGTGGCTCCACTGGATGAGTATTGTCCCCTGCACCAAAAGATTGCCAGTTCAATTTCTGATCAGTGCACATGCCCAGGTTGTGGGTTCAATCCCCATGTAGAGTGTGTTTGGGAGGCAACCAATTGATGTTTCTCACTCACATCCATGTGTGTGTGTGTCTATCTCTCTCTCTTTTAAAAAAAAAAAATCAATTAAAAACTATTTTTTAGAGTGCATCTAAGTTTGCCATGGCCCGGGTAGCTCAGTTGGTTAGAGCAGTGGTCGGCAAACTCATTAGTCAACAGAGCCAAAATCAACAGTACAACGATTGAAATTTCTTTTGAGAGCCAAATTTTTTAAACTTAAACTTCTAACGCCACTTCTTCAAAATAGACTCACCCAAGCAGTGGTATTTTGTGGAAGAGCCACACTCAAGGGGCCAAAGAGCCGCATGTGGCTCGCAAGCCACAGTTTGCCGACCACGGGGTTAGAGCATCATTCTGATACCTCAAAGTTTCGGGTTCAATTCCCAGTCAGATCACATATAAGAGTCAAACAATGAATGCATAAATAAGTAGGACAGCAAATTGATGTTTCTCTCAAATCAATTAATATAATAATAATACTTTTTTTTAAGCACACCTATATTTTATTTCAAATGTGATAGTACATTGCTCCACTTCTTTAATTTTTGGTGGTTTGAAAGCATTTCATTGTATGACTGCTTCACAAATTTAATGTTATCTATGGCTGGATATTTGGGTATTTTAAGTTTTTCACTACTTTATATTTTCTTTTTTTAAAATATATTTTTATTGATTTCAGAGAGGAAGGGAGAGGGAGAGTGAGATAGAAACATCAATGGTGAGAATCATCAATTGGCTGCCTCCCGCATGCCCCCTACTAGGGGTCAAGCCCACAACTGAGGCATGTGTCCTTGACCAGTATCGAACCCAGGACCCTTCAGTCCACAGGCCGACATTTTATCCACTGAGCCAAACTGGCTAGGGCTCTCATATTTTCTAAAGAAATTTATATTTTGGAACATTTTTATATATTAAAAGTTACATTTTCTTCCTGGCTTCACCTGCCTGGTTTTGCTGCTTTTCTGTGCTTAAAGCTAAAATACAACTGAGGCCTAGATGTTATCTCTATGGAGGTAATATAAGGGGGTATAAACTGCTTGACCAGCAATGTGAAAGGTCACGTGGTCTAGACCTCATGACCAGCCGTATGCCAGGGGAGGAAAGGCCACCCTGGGGGCAAGGTCTTGTGCCAGTTTTGTTTTTGTCTAGGGACCCAGGGCTTTCTGCCCCAGTAACCTTCTGTAACTGGCTGTTAATTGCTCAGCCACTTTGTTTAGCTATCTGTCTCAGTTTCCCCATTCCACTTGCAAAGGAATTTTCCTTGCTTCTTACTATCCTGCCTCAATGTCAGGGGTCAAAATGCCCATGGATAGGTATTATATGAACATTTAAAGTTACCAATAAAATATCCTACCTAATAAAATGGTAATATGTAAATTACCATCACTCCGCTACGCCCACGATTGGGCCAGAGGGAGGCGCAGGGGGCGGGACTCGGGGTGGCCGGGGTAGCCGATTGGGCCAGCAGGATGCTGAGCTCGCGTCGCCAGTGGCAACGCGAGCTCAGCGTCTGCGCCATGGCTGTGCTGCGGAACAGAAGGGGCCTCTGGGGCAGCGAGCTCACGTCCCGCCGCGGACCATCAAAAGCGGGGGAGCTGGGTGCCTGTCTGCTCCGGCACCAGGCCTTTCAGAAGCCTCCGCCGTGCCGAAGGCTTCCGAAAGGCCTGGTGCACCAGCGGACAGGCACCCAGCTCCCCCGCAATCAAAAGCGAAAGCGTGTAGGGGACCCTACACGTGCATGATTCAATCATGCACTGGGCCCCTAGTAAGATCATAACCTCACAAGAGAAAGTGTATAAAGGGTTGGGGTCTAAGTGAAGAAGGTGAAGGAATTAAGCAGTACAAATTAAGTAGTGAAAGAAAGAAAGAAAGAAAGAAAGAAAGAAAGAAAGAAAGAAAGAAAGAAAGAAAAAAAGAAGAAGAAAGAAAGAAAGAAAGAAAGAAAGGGAGAAAGAGAGAGAGAGAGAGGGAGGGAGGGAAGGGAGAAGGGAAGGGAAGAAAGAAAGAAAATTAAGAAGTTATAGCCACAGAGTCGAAAGAAAGAGAAAGAAAGAAGAAAGAAAGAAAGAAAGAAAGAGAGAGAGAGAGAGAGAGAGGAGGGAGGGAGGGAGGGAGGGAGGGAGGAAGAAAAGAAACAAATTAAGAAGTTACAGTATAGCCACAGAGTCGAATAGCAGCATGGGGAATATAGTCAATAATGTTGAGATAACTGGGTATGGGGCCAGGTGGGTGCTTGGGGCAGTGGGATGGGAACCACGCTGTAGAGTATGAGGTTTTCTGACACTGCTGTAAATATGAAACTGGTGTGAAATGGTATTAAATATAAACCATGGTTGAAAAATATTTTTTAAAAGAACATTGAGCCTGGCCAATGTGGCTCAGTGGTTGAATGTGGACCCATGAACCAGGAGTTCATAGCACAATTCCCAGTCAGGGCACATGCCCAGGTTGCAGGCTTGATCCCAATAGGGGGTGTACAGGAGACAACTGATCAATGATTTTCTTTTATCATTGATGCTTCTGTCTCTCTCTCACTCTGCCTTCTTCTCTAAAATCAATAAAAATATTTTTTTTAAAAAGAACATTGGAGGAAAAAAGAGGAAGTGCGTGTGTAAAAAGGATCAGTAGTAATTCATTTCTGGGAAATTTTAGCTCTACCATCGATATACAGAACGTTTACAGTAGTGTATTTCAGAGCTGTAAGTGGAATAATTCCTTCCGTTTATACCACTGAGCACATCCTATGAATCCGTAGACAGGCCAATTCTTGGACACATTTTTAAAAATATATTTTTACTGAAATCAGAGAGGAAGGGAGAGGGAGAAAGAGATAGAAACATCAATGATGAGAGAGAATCATCGATGGGCTGTCTCCTGCATGCTCCCCACTGGGGATTGAGCCTGCAACCCAGGCATGTGCCCCGAGCAGGAATCGAACCATGACCTCCTGATTTATAGGTCGACACTCAACCACTGAGCCACGCCAGGTGGGTTCAGACACGTTCTTGAAGTGTTTGTTAGCACCATGGTTGAATTTATTCTGGGGGAGCAGAAAATGTTCTATTTTCATCTTCATCTCTCTATGTTTCTACTACAACTTTAAAACAGCTCAGAAAGATGTCCATTCATCCCTTATTATTATATTGTTCTCCAATGAGAGCAAATGTTTCAAAGGCGGTGGTCCATCAATGCCTTTGCAACTTGGGGTTGGTGTTAGAGAGTTAGAAAAAAAGAAAAAGAAAGAGAAAACTGTCCAAAATCAATACACATTTGGCAGTCTCCCTCTCGGGGAGCACGGGGAGCACGCCCATGCCTTTCCACTCCCTCTCTCCTCCCCCAGGGGCATTACCTTTGCCTTCCCCTCTCCTGAGTTCCAAGGCCCTTATTTTGCTTCTGTGACTTGCTTCTTGAGCCAACACAGCCCAGCTGATTCACTTCTACTACCTCTTTTACTTTCTAAAATAAACTTTATCTTATAATTTGAAAAAAAAATCAATACACATTGAATTCTAGAGATGCTTTAACTCAGTATCATATTTGAGAAAGGAAACACTCAAGAATAATGAAATTGCACAGTTGTAATTTTCTACTACAACACAGCATCAAGTACATTTTGCCTTCCTTTGAGATATTCAGATGAAAGGCAGGCGTGTATGAATGCAAAGTGTTATTACCTATCTTCTCTTTGAGGCTGCAGTTATTTAGTAATCATTCTCATTTAAGTTATTCTTACTGTTCTTTGCATGGCTATGCTTCTAGCTCAGGAGGAAAGCAATTCTTATCATAAAAGCCAACCTATTTCAGAGCCCAGTAAAATTTAAAGGCACAAGAAAATGAATTATATTGAACAAGAGTTAAGGCTTCCTAGCGAAAATGCATAAGTGCTGCAGAATTAATTAAGCCAGCTTTTATCAACTCTCACTGCGAAGTTCCTTGAGGTGGTTACTGGGGGTTGCGGGGGGGGGGGGGGGGGGGGGGGGGGGGGGGGGGGAAGGAGCCTCATGTACTTATGTTTTCTATTCCCTGAATCATTGGGATGCTAGAGCTGAAAGGAAAACAGGGGCCACCATCCATGTCATATCCAGGTCCCCTGGAGGAGGACAACACAGCCTTACAGAGCAGACCTCGTGTGGACAATACTTGGAAGGTGACTAAATGAAGATTTAAACCTCAATAAGGTGGCCCTAGCCGGCTTGGCTCAGTGGATAGAGCGTCTGCCTACGAACTAAAGGGTCCCAGGTTCAGTTTTGGTCAAGGGCACGTACTTGGTTGCAGGCTCCTCCCTGGCCCCCTGGCAGGGGCTTATGCAAAAGGCAACCAATTGATGTGTTTCTCTCACATAGATGTTTCTCTGTCTTTCCCTCTCTCTTCCACTCTCCCTAAAAATCAATGGAAAAATATCCTCAGGTGAGGAAAAAACAAACAAACAACAACAAAAAAAACTCAGTAAGGTGAGAAGACACAAAATCCTGAATGCAGACATTAGCTGTGAGGATGAAGATGAGGAATCAGTGCTGTTAAACATTTAGGAGGTAGACTTAGGACTTGCTGGGTCACCGGGAGTTAGTATAGATTCTGCCCTCACACTGGAAACTGCAGAATGTTCTCAGTCACTGCATCTTGTCTAAATCTTTATATTCTCCCTCCTTTACTTCAAGGTAGATCACTATCTCTAGGTGAGTTCTTGTTATCACAAAGATTAGTACAGAGCCAGGTATTTCTACATTTCCTTTTTTTTTTTTTTAATATATTTTATTGATTTTTTACAGAGAGGAAGAAAGAGGGATAGAGAGTCAGAAACATCGATCAGCTGCCTCTTGCACACCCCCTACTGGGGATGTGCCCACAACCAAGGTACATGCCCTTGACCGGAATCAAACCCGGGACCCTTGAGTCTGCAGGCCAACGCTCTATCCACTGAGCCAAACCGGTTCCGGCGGTATTTCTACATTTTCAAATAAAGTTGGTTCTTTAAGGCTTGCAGACTCACCAATGCCATCCTTCCCCAGTAACGTGCCAGCAACAGCCTGGGAAATCAACACCAATTAAGCTCCTGGCTAGGCTCTACCCCTTGGCTAGGCGAAATGCAAACTTTGGGAAACATCAATATCCTTTGACGCAGTGATGAATCTCATGGAGTCCTGATAGACATAACTGGTCTTGGTTCAAAAAGCATTTGCATATGTTCTCAGTAACATATTTGATAAACTAGGGACCCAGAGCTGCCATGGTAAACTGTCCAGGTTGTGGTCTTCATGTGGATGCTCCAAAAAAAGATGAATGGAGATGGAAATAAAGCTCATGAATCACTTGCCATGTGGCTTGGTTCAAAGCTAAATCAGCCAGGAGGAATTGGCAATGTTTTTTTCTAATTGATTTACTAAGGGAATGCTTTTCCGCAATTTGTCGGCCCCAAAGTGCCATCTTTTTCCAATGTATACTAAATTTTATATCTTGAAGGGGACTAAAAGTTTTGATTTTGGGATACTGATTTCAAGGTGGTAATTAAGAAAAAAGACTCAGAAAGAACCCTTGATTCCCCAGCCCCCTTCCCTGTCCAAGAGATTCAGATAAAAAAAACCTGCTTCAGGAAGGAAGTCTTAGGATGTTGGCCTTCGCCTCATTTGAATTAAGCATGATAATGGGGCCCAGGTCTGGTAGTCAGTTGGTTAGAGCATCATCCAAATATGCCAAGGCTTTGCTTTCAATCCCGGTCAGCACACATAGAGGAATCAACCAATGAATGCATAAATAAATGGAAAAGCAAACTGATGTTTCTCTCCCTAAAAATCAATGTTTTAGTCCTGGCCGGTATTCTCAGTGGTTAGAGCATTGGGCTCTTGCACGGTAAGGTCTGAGGGGTCGATTCCCCGTCAAGGGCACTTGACTGGGTTTTGGATTCGCTCCCCGCCCCCTGGTCCTGCACATGCAGGAGGCAATCAGTCCATGTGTCTCTCTCACCTGTCTCTCTCTTCCCCTCTCCTTCTCCCTCTCCTTCCCTTCCACTCTCTGAAAAGCAATGGGAAAAAAATATCCTCTAGTGAGGATTAGCCAAAAATAAATAAAAATATTTTAAAGTATGATAAACCGGAGGGCTTCACTTAGGGGTGTGTTAACTAGATACATCCTGTCTCCCATTGTTTCTGAGTTGCCTAGCAACAATTTGCAAGCCACGTGCTCCACTCTTCCTCAACTACCTGTAAATCATTCATTGTCGCTTTTTTAAAAATATGTTTTTATTGATTTCAGAGAGGAAGGGAGAGGGAGAGAGAAATAGAAACATCAATGAAGATAGAGAATCATTGATCGGCTGCCTCCCCCAAGTCCTACACTGGGGATCCAGTCGGCAGGGCCTTTACCAGGAATCCACGCTCAACCACCGAGCCAGGCAGCGGGCCATTCTCACTTTTAAAGTCTAAGTCCCCAACCCTACCCCTTTTCCCTTTTATCCAAAATGACCTAAATACCCAATGTTGTTTCACTGTCTTTGGCATTTCCATGCTTATGTGAATTGCCCATACGCATGTATTAAACTTTAGATTTTCAAAGAATAAAACAAAAAAAAAAAAAGAAAGGCTCTCTAACCCTCACCCGGATGCGCCGGCGCAGGGCAGTCCGCCCACGGTGATGGTGATGGGCAGCTAGTGCGGCGCTGCTGGGGGCCCTTGCCAGCGGGTAGCGGGTAGCGGGCTGGCGAGGGAACAACCCCAGTGGTTCGTGCTGGCCGGCTCCGCGGGCCACGTGGCGAGGAGGATCCCAGGGGCGCCCGAGTGGGCGAATAGCCGCCCTGGCGGGTGCTCTTCTTCAGCACAGACAGACCAGTTGGCCAGCGAGGCGCTGCGGGGCTGCGCCACCAGGTCACCAGGGAGGAGTTTAGGCGCCCGGCTGCTGAGGGCGCCAAGTCCAGCTTCTGAAGCCACCCCGACGGTTTGGATTCCCCCTGGGAAAAGCAATGGAGCCAGAAGGGTGTGAGCCCAGATCCTGGCCAATCCTGGCGCCCCGAAGGGTCGCCGCACCCGCTTGGGAGGGTCGGGTCTACACACTCCACGCCCTGTCTATCCATTCTCCGAGCGCTACTGGCGCCCCGCGGCGCCACGCCCAAACTAGCCGCTTTGCGTACATTACCACCCTGCTATTTGCATGTAAGGAAAGCCGAGCTGGGAGAGGATAAGTGAGGATAAGCGATTGCCCAAAGTCCTCAGCTGAGCTGACTGGACCTAGAATGGGGGCAGACTTCAAAGTTCTCCCCTTTCTACTTCCTCCAGTCATATAATTTGTACCCTCCAGTCCCTTGAGTTTAACAGGAGCAGGCATCCCTTGCACACCCATGCTTTTTATTCGTTCGCCTGCATCTCCTCCCTGTATACAGCCTAGTTTTCTGGGGCTGAAATGAGGACATAGTCTCCAAAACGAACTGTTTTCAAATGAATAAATTTATAAAAACTCTTGGGTATACACTTAGGATTTCTAAAATTTAACAAATCTTGGGGGTGGAGGGTCATCAATTTAAAAATTTGTTTATTTTCTCCTCTTAATCTGTCCCTGGTAATTAGCCCAGCCAGAAGAATTTAGAAGATGAGATAAAAAGCATTATCAAATTTTTAGTCCCCACATGTGCTAGTGATGGACTTAGTGTTGTAGGCGGCAGAGCAGCACCACGTGTATGACCAATGGGGTCAGACCAAATCTGGGTTCAGCAACCTCAATACTTGGGTTCTGGCTAGGAAAGAGTTCAGAGACCAGACCCAAACTGTAAGAGAACATTTATTTGGTAAATTACAGAGGTAGAAAAGTAATTCCTAAAAGAAATGGACTTAGGAAACAAGTTACAGAAGTAAAGGAAGGGCTCTTGGCGCTTGGGAGTGAGGAAGCCAAAGGTAAAGTGCCCCAGGCAGGAAGGCGGAGGGGAAGGAAAAGGAAAAGGAACTGGTGTGCTCCCGAGATTTTAGGGGAGTTCTCAGGGGAAGATTTCAATAGAATATTCATCAGTTTTCCATGTGTGTCCTTTCAGGGTTGTGATCTCCACTGATTGATTGGCGGGTACCAGGGTAGGGCGTCATTCAATGCTTAGGCAACCATGGCTGGTTTTGTTGCTTATCTGGACCTGGAGCTGAAATACAACTGAGGCATAGATGGTATCTCTAGGGAGGAAAGGTCAGGGGGTCTAAACCAGCCTGACCAGCGATGAGCTTGGGGAGAAAAAGTCACTCTGGGGGTGAGGTCCTACCCTGCAATTGATTGCCCCTTGCTAGGCACCTGGGGCTTTCCACCCTGGTGGCCTTCTGAACCTAGCCCATCAGCCCTGCTCCGCTCAAGTTTGACATTAGGATACACAATTGCTTTGGCACTTAGCACATACAGGTAGACCAGAAGATGGAAACCTAATAACCAAGTAATGCTTCTCTTGGTGCACAGTGAATTGAGAAGAGGCTGGGGAGTGGGGAAGTAAAAAGGAGAGCATATTAGGTGAGATTTTCAAGGAATGTTATTGTTTTTTACAACCACTTCAGTGCTTATGTATCATCACTTGGGCAGATCTGTAGGGCCTGAAGCTAATACAACTTTGGAAGTCTCTCTAAGAAAAAAGAATATAGCCCTAGCCAGTTTAGCTCAGTGGATGGAACATCAGCCTGCGGACTGAAGGGTCCCAGGTTGGGTTCAAGTCAAGGGCATATGCCTCAGTTGCAGGCTCCATCCCCAGCCCTGGTCAAGGCTCCAGTGGGAGGCAACCAATCGATGTGTCTCTCTCATATTGATGTTTCTCTGTCTCTCCCCCTGCCTTCCACTCTCTCTCTGAAAATCAATGGGAAAATATACACAGGTGAGGATTAACAAAACAACAACAACAAAATATAGCTCTAGCCAGTGTGGCTCAATTGATTTAGCGTCATTGGGTATACCCAAAGGTCTGGGGTTCCACTCTCCTACCTCCCCACTCCGTCAGGGATGGGTTGCAGGCTCCATCCCTAGTAGAAGAGAGAGGGGGAGACGTGTAGGAGGCAGCCAATCAATGTTTTTCTCCTTTCTGCTCCCTCTTTAAAATCAATAGAAACATATTTAAAGAAAAACATAAAATTATGATTGCAAAACTTCTAGAGACCTCACAAGAATGATCCGGAACAAGTGTAGTACCTGAAGCCTTAAAATTCAATAACTTCATGGTAAATCTGCCTGAGTAGCAAGTCCTGTTCTTTAAAGTAAATGCCTAAGGAAACTAGGAGTGTAACTCAATGACCATGTTTGATCACATTTTGGAATCCCTCCTACTATGAGACAATTAAGGACCAGAACCACCTTTTTTTTTTCTGTTTCTTTATTTTTCCTTTTTCTTTTTTTCCCCAGAACCACCTTTTATCATTCTTCCAACACCTGATGGGAGGGAGGAAGAAAGTTGAGAGACAGTTTATAAAAACACAGGTTTGGCCCTGGTCGGGTAGCTGAATTGGATAGAGCATTGTCCAGATATGCCAAGGTTTGGGTTCGATCTCTAATCAGCACACATACAAGAATAAACCGAACCCTAGCTGGTTTGGCTCAGTGGATAGAGCATCGGCCTGCAGACTGAAGGGTCCTGGGTTCGATTCCTGTCAAGGGCACATGCCCGGGTTGCAGGCTCAATCTCTAGTGTGGGGACACGCAGGAGGCAGCCAATCAATGATTCTCTCATCACCTGTGTTTCTATCTCTCTCTCTTTCTCCCTTCCTCTCTGAAATCAGTAAAAATATATTTTTTAAAACAGAATCAACCAATGAATGCATAAATAAATGGAAAAACAAATCAATGTTCTCTCTCCCTTCCTCTCTCTCTAAAATCAATCAATTAATAAAAAAAATTAAAGGAAACAGGTGTTTTGTTTGTTCATTGATCTTAGAGAAAGGGAGGGGCAGAGAAAAAAATCACGGATTAGGGATAGAACCTTAAACCCTGCCCTAACTGGGAATCGAACCTACCACCTTCAAGTGTATAAGGTATCACCTCCAGCCTCTGAGCCACACTGGACAGGGTGATTTATTGTTTTTTCTTTCATGATATCATGTCTACCATCAACCTCAAATTTTTCCCTTTTTCACCAAAGTTATAAACTCCCCTGAGGGCCCACCTCACTTCTAGGTTTACTCTAACCAATTTCTTAAAATAACCCATAGAGAGTAATTATTTCCCACTATAAGAGATATCTAATAGGTAGATTATTATAAAGTAGGTGTGTCAAATTCCAGTGTACATGTTTAAATACCAACGGATATGGAGAAAGAGGTGTTCTCATACTGTGTTATAAATTGGTAAAATCATTCTGGCTATGAATTGAACTAGATATAAATTTTTAGTAAGCCTAGCTTTTGACCCATCACTTTTAGGAATACACAGTGCAGAGAGATTCAATCAACTGCTCCATCCAGCTCCACAGCCACAGCTCCCACCAAATCTCTCCACTCTATCAAATAGTAAAACAGTGGATATGTATGATACTAGTGGCCCGGTGCACAAAATTCATGCATGGAGGGGGGGTTCCCTCAGCCCAGCCTGCACCCTCTCCAATCAGGGACCCCTTGGGGGATGTCCAACTGCTAGTTTAGGCCCAATCCTACAGGATGGGGCCAAAACTGGCACTTGGATATCCCTCTCGCAATCTGGGACCACTGGCTCCTAACCGCTAACCTGTCTGCCTGCCTGATCACCCCTAACTGCCCTCCCCTGCCAGCCTGATCTTGCCCCCAAGTGCCCTCCCCTGCCAGCCTGACCTTGCCCCTAACTGCCTTCCCCTGCCGGCCTGATTGCCCCTAACCCCCTGCAGGCCTGATCTCACCCCCAACTGCCCTCCGCTGCTGGTCTGATCACCCTAACTGCCTCTGCCTTAGCCCCTACCACCATGGCTTTGTCCAGAAGGAAGGTGGACATCCAGAAGATGGCCCGTCAACCTGATCTAATTAGCATATTACCCTTTTAGTAGTATATAGATAGATTATATAGGATAGGATTGCTTAAATGGGGAGGAAACCTTTTTCAGCAGGAGAAGATGCTCTTGGCAGACAAAAACACATAATCCCTATATCTGGACTGATAACCAGCCATATGCACTATTCTGCCAAACTTGTCATTAAAAAATTGACAAAATTTTTTTTTTTTACACCTTACACCTTACCGCTTTCTTACACCTTACACCAAATAGCTGTTGCCCTTAAAACCCCTCCTCAGCCCCCACCTTAGGTTTTGCCTTCACAGTTCACGCAGATTTGGTTCTGATTGGTCGGTGTCTATGCCAGTCAGCATCTCCGGGCCTATCTCCGAGAACAGGCTGACTGCTGGTCTCTCGGGGAGAGAGAGGAGTGGCTGCTGACGAGACCCAGAGAGAGAGAGAAGCAGGGTATGATTTGATACATGAGTTTCGAGGAAGCAGGAAACATGATACCCTCAGCTTTGGATATTTTGGGCCTAAGGTGCATGTGGAACATCTTTGAAAGCAGCAGCTAGCTCTTACTAGCTTTGTAACCTTAGGACCTAGAACATCTTCTGGCAGGTATTTATGAACTTACTGAGTGATTCAACCAACCAGATTTTATTGAGTCAGCTTGTGTGCCCTGCTTTGTGCTGAGCATAAAGGGGGTTGGAAATGTCTTTTGGTGATTTGTTTTCTGGTCCATAAATGTCTGAAATGGTTGCTATATCAGAGTTCTTAGTTACAAATAACAGAAACCAACCAGGAAAATTTTTTTTTGTTGTTATATTTTATTAATTTTTTACAGAGAGGAAGAGAGAGGGATAGAGAGTTAGAAACATCAATCAGCTGCCTCTTGCACACCCCCCACTGGGGATGTTCCTGCAACCAAGGTACAAGCCCTTGACCGGAATCGAACCTGGGACCTTTCAGTCCTCAGGCCGATGCTCTATCCACTGAGCCAAACCGGTTTCGGCCAACCAGGAAAATTTTAAGCAGAAAATCACATTATTGGAAGGATATTGGTTTTAGAATCCACAGGAGGCTGAGAATCTGTGCTTGGAAAATGGGTCTTCTTTCTCTATCTAGACAAGATTTCTTACTGAACAGCTCCTCTCCGTAATTCATTATAGTAGATGATATCTGGGGGCAACCAGGAGATGACTCTGATGCCCGGATTGGTGAGTCGAGGTGTTACCCGGGGTCATGTCTCACGATGCCAAAGAATGAGGTCCCTGGACCAGAAGATTTAAGCAAAAGTGTGGGAAATTTATTACAAGCATATTCAGATTCCCCTCACGGGGAGGGGGGTCCAATAATGGGCTGCCTACCTTAAGCCTCGTAGTCCAGGGGTATATATTTGCTACAAGCCTGCTTTATGTCTACCGGTGGCATCACCTGCTGGATTCCCTCATTGCTCTTGCCCAGCAACAGACCTGAACTTTCTTTGTTTCTATGCGTTCGTACACCTTGTTGCAGAAGGCCCTCCCTTGGTTTTCCATGCCTCCCACTTTGAGTCCAGAAACACTTTATTATTTCTTCTTGGTTGGTTTCTGTGATTAGGCTCGCTCAAACTGCCATGTCTGCCCCTGCCTATGTTCCACCTGCCTTTGTTTCCCACTGGACCTCTGCCTTATCTGCCTGCTTTCAAGTTAACCCTCTCAACTCCACCTCAAGAAATAGGATAAAATAAAATAAAAGGAACATCTGAGAGGCTGTTCCTTCACTCTGCACTTTGTTGATGTTGGCCTTCCTTTCCAGACAACAAACTCAATGAGGGCAGAGACAAATATCAGTCTTGTTGACTGCTGTAACTTGAGGGCTTAGAACAGAGCCTGGCACGTCAGGGGTGTCTTATAAATGTGTTGCCTGATTGGCTGGACCTAAGCCTCTCATACTTTAAAATAGAGATGTGTCTGATCTCACTCATCTAGGGGAAATAATGAACAACATGGACTGATGAACAAGAACAGACCCAGAAACAAGGAGGCATGGATCAGACTGTCGGCCTCAGAGGGAGGGTAGGGGAGGGTGGGGGTGAAGGGGAGAGATCAACCAAAGGACTTGTGTGCATGCATATGAGCCTAACCAGTGGTTAAGGACAACAGGGGGGTGGGGGCATGCGTGGGGAGGGGTGTGGGATGGGAATGGGGGGATGAGGACAAATATGTGATACCTTAATCAATAAAGAAAAAAAAAATAGAGATGTGTCAGTTTCCAGTGGTAAGGTCTGGGGAAGGGTGGCAGGTGCCATGTCTGGCCAGGAAGGTGGCAAGAAGAAGCCCCTGAAGCAGCCCAAGAAGCAGGCCAAGGAAATGGACGAGGAAGATAAGGCATTCAAGCAGAAACAAAAAGAGGAGCAGGAGAAATTCAAGGAGCTCAAAGTGAAGGCCGCAGGGAAGGGTTCCTTGGCCACAGGTGGTATTAAGAAATCTGGCAAATAAATGATGGTGGAAAAATAAAATAAAATCAAGGAGAATAAAAAAATAAATAAATAGTAAATTTTTAAAAAAGAAGAAGAAATCTAGCAAAGTGCTCTCCTTCTTGAGAGCACACCTGCACCCTCTCTGTCCCCTTCTTCATCCCCCAAGGCACATTACCTTTACCTTTCTCTCTCCTAAACTCCAACGGCCCCTTCTTTTGCCTCTGTAACTTGTTTCCTAAGCCTATTTGATCTATGGCTCACTTTTTCTAGAGCCCTAGCTGGTCTGGATCAGTGGATAGAGCGTCAGCCTGTGGACTGAAGAGTCCCGGGTTCAAGTCCAGTCAAGGGCACATGCCCAGGTTGCGGGCTTGATCTCAAGTAGAGATTGATGTTTCTATCTCTCTTCCTCTCCCTTCCTCTCTGAAATCAATAAAAATATATTTTAAAAATGGTACATCCACACTGCAACAAGACTTGATGGAGATGTCTTGCACCCATGATCCAGGGAACTGGGGTCTATGATATCTAAATCCAGCCTAGCACCAAGAATGCTCAGGGCCTACTCAAGAAGGCAAATAATCCTCTCCACTAATAATTACAGGTTAAAACAAGATGGTTGTTAGAGTATTAAATTTGACAGTAAAATAGTAGTCAAGTTTTCAGACTAATTTAAATTGGCCAATCAAAATAAGCAAATACTCTAGAAAAATCAATTGTACTGGACAAAAAAGCTGTTACTAAGTGTTAACTATAATTTTTATTGGTAGTTCATCTCATGGTAAAAGTGCGTAACATATAATGAACCTAAAGCAGTCACATTTTAGTGCAAAAAAGTAAAATTTAAAAGCTATCAAGATTACAGCATAAAATTTCCAAAAGCCTCCCAATATTTAAACCAAAAAAGGGGGGATAGTAGAAGAATATCATGTAAGGAAAAATATCCTGCAAATAAATTACATCTAGAAAATTTTTACTTTAGAAAATTAACTTTCATTTGTAATGCTAACAGCAAGTCACCCAGGTAAAACGTACATGGTGTCAAAATAAGCCAAAGGAAAATCGTTTGGGCGAAAAAATGAAAAAGATCGCAAGTCAAATTTATAGAAAATATTGCTTTATTAACTTTTGGTCGAGAATATGTTTGTATATTTTCAGAAAACAACTCCGAGACATGTAGATTCCTGCAACAGAGAGGAATTGACAGGAA
This sequence comes from Ia io, assembly GCA_025583905.1. NCBI lineage: Eukaryota > Metazoa > Chordata > Mammalia > Chiroptera > Vespertilionidae > Ia > Ia io. The sequence continues at coordinate 45,502,500 of JAJQQW010000009.1, read as the reverse complement.
TGCTCCAGCCATGAAGACAGAAGAGAAACAGTCCAGAGGTGGAAGACGCTGACGATGCCTTGCCATACTAGCAGTCAGCAGATATGCATCACTGCAGATTGCCCAGGACCAAACCAGAGAGGGTCGGACCTGCATTACCACCATTTGTCCACCATCCAGAACTGAAATATCATTGCTGTTATGAACACATAAACAACTGTTGGACATAGAAACCGGGACTCAAAGGAACTGTTGGCCCAGAAAGAAACTCACTATAGACTGATTCATTTGCCTCTCAGCATAACTATTATTGCTTGTCTCATTTTCTGTTCCTATAAGTGTATTCCTAGTATCACATGAGCTCACTCATCTAGGGGAAAAGATGAACATCATAGACTGAAGAACAAGAACAGCATTGATCAGACTGTCAGACCTCAAAGGGAAGGTAGGGGAGGGTGGGGACAAGAGAGATAGATCAACCAAAGGACTTGTGTGCTTGCATATGAGCCTAACCAGTGATCACGGACAACAGGGGGAGGGGGGCATGCATGTGGGGGGGTTTGGGAAGGGAACGGGGGGGGGGGTTGATGACAAATATGTGATACCTTAATCAATAAAGTAATTAAAAAATAAAAAAAAATGGTACATCCAGCCGAAACTGGTTTGGCTCAGCGGATAGAGCGTCAGCCTGCGGACTGAAGGGTCCCAGGTTCGATTCCGGTCAAGGGCATGTACCTTGGTTGCGGGCACATCCCCGGTGGGGGGTGTGCAGGAGGCAGCTGATCGATGTTTCTAGCTCTCTATCCCTCTCCCTTCCTCTCTGTAAAAAATCAATAAAAAATATATTTTAAAAAAATGGTACATCCTAGTCACCATGAAAGTGAAATATTTCCTGTTGAGCACATCAAACAAGGCAGTCCAAGACTAATGACGTGGCAATAGGTTGCTAACATATTCTCTGCTATTATTAGTGGAGAGAAATGGTGTGCCTGCACGTAAGTGAAATGAATGCAACATGATTATAGTAACCAGTCATTAGCAAATGTTGTATTTCGTTATTAATAATTATGCATAACAGATTATTGTAAAAATTAGGTCACAAAATTTTTATTAAAACGTTTTTTATATACTAGTACCATTATATTGTCTGGGCTGCAAAAATATTCCTTGTGGGCCTCATGCGGCCCGTTGGCGGTGAGTTTGACATGCTTGATCTAGACTTTGCTTTCCTCTTTGGTATTTTGGGGCTAGCTCAGTTCAAACCTACACTTCCTTCTCTACTCCTAAGTCTCATTTATTTACTTCCTATGGCCACCAATTTTTATACTGTGAGTAGATTATCACTTCCATCTGAGTAAAAAATTATCTCTTTTTTATCATTTTAGGGCAAGCAATGAGATATATGAAAACAAAACAAAATAAAGGAGCAAAACAAACTTTGTAATCTGACAAGGGAAGGTTTGAAACCCAACAGTCACTTGTTCTGAACATAGGAAATGTCTTCACTTATCCTTTTTTAAAAAATATATTTTTATTGATTTCAGAGAGGAAGAGCAATAGAAGCACCAATGATGAGAGAGAATCCTTGATTAGCTGCCTTCTGCATGCCCTGTACTAGGGGTCGAGCCAGAAACTCGGGAATGTGCCCTGAGCGAGAACTGAACCAGGACCTGCTGGTTCATAGGTCAACGCTAAACCACTGAGCCAGACCAGCCCGGGCTCCAGGTATCCTTAATCCCTGACAGTTTAGCAGTGAGGAGTGATCTGAGGAGGCCATTTTCAAACTTATTGTTTGGTAGTCGATAGGTTAGGACCTCAAGCAATAGAATCAGGCTGACCTAGACTTAATGAATTTTAAATACTTATTGAACTTATAAAACTATTAGTTGCTGACGGATAGGAAGGTTTTAGTTATCATTAGTACAGATGGGAAGCTGAAGGTTTTTGTGTGTGTGTTTTTAAATTCTCACCTGAAGATATGTATTTTAGGGAGAGGGAGGGGGGGAGGATCCATTGATGCAAGAAACATCAATCCATTGCTTCCTGTACCTGCCCCAACCAGGGATCCAACCCAAAACCCATGTATGTGCTCTGACCAGGAATTGAATCTGCCACTTTTCCTGGGACAACTGAAAAGCTGGAGTTTTAATTGTTTGAGCAACTTTCTTAAGAAAGAAGATGTTGCCTTAGCCATTTTGTCTCAGTAGATAGAGCATCGGCCTACAAACTGAAGGGTCCTGAGTTTGATTCTGGTTAAGGGCACATGCTGGAGTTGCAGGTTTGATCCCCAGTAGGGGGCGTACCGGAGGCAGCCGATCAATGATTCTCATCATTGATGTTTCTATCTCTTGCTTTCTTTCTGAAATCAATAAGAATATATATATAGCCGAAACCGGTTTGGCTCAGTGGATAGAGCGTCGGCCTGCGGGCTCAAGGGTCCCGGGTTCGATTCCGGTCAAGGGCATGTACATTGGTTGTGGGCACATCCCCAGTAGGGGATGTGCAAGAGGCGGCTGATCGATGTTTCTCTCTCATCGATGTTTCTGACTTTCTATCCCTCTCTCTTCCTCTCTGTAAAAAATCAATAAAATATATTTTAAAAAAAAAAAAATATATATATATATATATATATATATATATATATATATATTTTTTTTTTTTTTAAAGAAAGATGTTATGTAGTATATGAAAACATTTTTTGCTTTCTTCAAGCCACCAATCTGGCCCTGAAATTCAACTGTTTCCGAAAGTTCTGGTTTAAATCCCTTCATTCCTATGGTTCAGAAGTCTTCTTTTGTTTTTCCCTTGGAATTTTTCTGAAGTTTTAACTTCCCCAGATCTCCTGAGCCACACCTTAGATAATTATGTTAAAAAGCTCACACACACACACACAAAAAGGCCAGGAATGGTATTAATCCCTTCATACCACGGTTCCCTCATAAATAAAAACACAGGTAGCATTCCCAAATTGTGGGGGAGGGAAGAAAAGGAAGGGGGAAGGAGTTCCTTTGGTTGGCAGGAAGTAGGAGGAGACTTTTTTTTTTTTTTTCCTTTTTTTATCTTGTGTCTAGGAGGAGGCTTTTTAAAGCAATCTTGGGTCTGGGGCTATTTCAGAAATAAGAACATTTTCTTCGTCAGCCTTGAATTATTTTCTCAGTATGGAAAATGCAAAAGGCAAGAAGGTAAGGACATTTTAATGGCTTTGTTTTCTGTCTTTGTGTGTTACACTCTCATCATCAGCACATTCATTTTTTTTTTTTTTTTTTTTGGTAAGAGAACATTTATTGGGTAAATTACAGAGGTAGAAAAAGTAATTCCTAGAAGAAATGGGCTTAGCAAACAAGTTCTAGAGGTAAAAGAGAGTGAGGAAGCTAATGGTAAGGTGCCTGGGGCAGGGAGAGAGAGGGGGAAGGGAAAGTAAGTTCTAGATATGATGGAAGCCTGCTATGTTGGAGTGAGAAAATAAAATAAGAAATGAGTTGGCTGTTTTTGGTTTTAAAGAGATGCTTTATCCTGTCGAAATAATCAGGTATCAGGGTTAGAAGGAAACGGTAATGGGAGAAAAAGAGAGGCGAGGAAAAGACTTTAGAAAGAGGCAGTTGACTAAGGCTGGGAGAAAAATGAGATCCTAAACCAAAGGTGCTATGTCTGAGCTGGTCTTTTCCTGGGGTTATTAGAGCCAAGAAATAATTAGAAGCCATACATACTGATGAGCACTGCAGACAGAAACTAAAGGTGGAGAGGCTTTGAGGTTACTACTGTGGGGCCTAAAAAACTATATTATACTTTTCCTCCCACCTTCTAAGTTCTTCTGGCTGGACTAATCAAATTAGCAGAGACAGATTAATAGGAGAAAATAAAGTTTTAATACATGCGTGTGGGGAATTCACATGGGCATGAAAATTCCCGAACACAGTGAGACAACTTTGCCATTTTGGACAAAATAGAAAAGGGTGTGTATGTGTGTGGTGGGGGGGAGAATAGTGAGATCTTAGATTCGTAAGTGAGAATGGGCAAATTACAGGTAGAGAAAGAGCAGAGCTTACATGGCAGAAAAATCCTAGCCAAAACTCCCCCACCTGAAGCCCTCTTATTATCATAATTCAAATTAGGCCAAGGTGAACATCCTAAGATCTTTGTGAAGCAGTTTCTCTGTCTGAAGCTCTTGGGGTGAGGGGGTCAAAGGTTCTTTCCAGTGCTTGCTTCTGCAGCACATATACTAAACTTGGAATGATACAGAGATTAGCATGGTCCCTGTGCAAGGATGACACGCAAATTCGTGAAATGTTCTTTATATATATATATATTCTTTCTGAGACGTGTTTCTTAATAAACAGCTTAAAATCAATATCCAAAAAAGGCAGCCTCAGGGTGGCCTAAGTTTGGTTTCTTTCAGTACAGAAGAATTGAACAACTCTGCCAAGAAACCTGATCACTCTTGGGATCTCTTCCTAGAACCGAGTCATTTTTGCCCTCTCAATTTTAAGATTTTTGTGAGGTCCAAAAGTGAGTATTTTGTGAAAGAGCTTTGCAAATGTAAAATTTGAATATGAATGTTAAACTGCTATAGAGTTGTAAAAATGCCATACAAATGTTAATTTGTCCAGTACTCCCACCTGGATGGATGATAGAAAGGCTTTAGATTTGGGAGCAAATTGACCTTAGATTTAATTTTATCTAAAATACTGTGTTGCCCTTAATTTTGTAACCTTAGTTATCAATACCTGATAGAAGATAGAGGCTCAACAGAGGTCAGTTTCTCTGTTTCTCCATATCACCCAACATTATCATCCCCACTGTTCTCTTGTTTCTTTTGATTCAATTAACCAATAAGTGCCTATAATGAAAAGTAAAGAAATTCTACCCTGGTGGGGGTTACAATCAAATGGAGTAATAGGCACTGATCAAATCACAAGCAAATGTAAAATTGCAGCTGACAACTGGTGGAATGAAGAAATGATGTAGATTTGCCATGGTCTATAAAGGCTAAAAAAGATTACCAGATGAACTAAAACTGGAAGTGAGAGTCAAAAAGAGTAAGTTTTAAAATGTAAATAGAACCCGAGGGTAGGGTGGAGGGGGAGGGTGGAGCTGAGGGAAATCTTTTTATTTTTATCTATCAGTTCTTTTTTCTTTTTTTTTTTTTTAATCCTCACCCAATGATCTTTTCCCATTTATTTTTAGAGAGAGGAAAAAACAGAGAGAAATATCTGATGTGAAGGAAACACATTGATTGGTTGCCTCCTGTACCCACCCCAACCAGAGCCCAGGCCAGAGAGGAGCCTGCAACCAAGGTACTTGCCCTTGACTGGAATCTAACCTGGGACCCTTGGATTTGCAGGCCGACACTCTATCCACTAAGCCAAACGGGCTAAGGTAGGGAAATCTCTTTAGGTCAAAGTACCGTAACTGTGTTGGGAAGGAAAGGAATGCTGAGACTGAAACTTGGGGCAATGGAGAGTAGTAGAAAAAATAAAAAACTGAAATGGAAAATATGAGTCTGGTATGTTGTATTAAGGGCATTTGATTATCCAGCTATTTCCCTGCTAAGAACAATAATGGATGTATAGCATCTCTATGGGAAACATTTTTTGGAAGCGGTCAAGAATAAAGAAATGGGGGTTGGGGGGAGGGGTTGTAAATCTTCCTGGCGAGAGATAAGGATAATGTGGGTGATATAAGGGCTTCCTCCAAAGCAGAGCATAATTTCCTCTATTTTATTTGTATCTATATTTTGTGTCTTCTCTCATACATTCAAATTGGCCTTCTCCCATTTCTCCACCATTGTTTCGCTATCTTATACATAAACCTGAGCATTAAGATGATACCCAGAGAACACACACTGCCAGCGGGTTTCAGTGACCTTCAGTGACCGTCTTGGTGTCTTGGGTGTGGATAACCTTAAGGCAGATAGTGTGATGTGGTGGGTCAGACCCCAGAGGAATGACTGACTGGCTCGACTCGCTCCAGCAGAAGTCCCCAAAGAAGTCAGGGGAGCGGCAAAAAGCTTCAAAATCCCAACCGGTACCAACTAAAGAGAAATACGGGGCTGCTGGTGAACCAAGTCAACAAAGAACCTCAGAGATGGAGACCAAACGGAAGAGATCAAAGAAAGATGACCAAGGTAAGAGGTACACAGCCCCTCAAATCCCATTTCCTTGGTTTAAGCCGGAGGAACTTTTCTGGAGAAGGAAATAAATATTTTTCCTCTACTCTGCAAGCCATATGCATCCTTTGAAGCCTGGCTTAAATCTCACCTCCCTGAAGCCTTCTTTCAGTCACCTCTTAAAACTTATTACTTCCTGTCTCCAAACTCCCACAATCATTTTGCTCCCACTCTGACTAGGAGAAAATTCTGAGGAGTCCTAAATTACAGCCGCCAGAGTGTGGGAGCGAAAGACAGAACTGTTGGTCTGTTGATGTCCAAAGGCCAGCTAAGAAAGGACTGCTCACATTCTTCCTGTTGTTTGGAGCTTGGATTAAATTCCCGGTTGTATTTCTACAGATTATTTTAGCCAAGCACCATCATACTCCATGAGCCACTGCTGTGTCTTTACGTGTGGGCTTTCTGACTCCATGCCTATCCCAGTCCTTGCTCCACTTCACCCTCTCCCACCCCTTTGCCGATGGCTAATGTAAATTCTTTCACGTGGCTGTACACCTTTCTTCCCCCTCCCTGCTTCTTAATGTATAAAAACACTTGTAAACTCCCAAGTCGATGGACATGCTTGTCTCTTCCACCTAGCCAAGCTGCTGGTGGTTTGGACTTCATGTCCCAAGACCCATCTCCTTTTTAGCTAGCATTTCTGGCTCAATGAAACCTTTATTTAAAAAAATAAAAAAGACTTTGAGCCATGGAAATTAAAATTTTTGTTTTAACTAGCTGCTTGGAGTAAGGACCTCGATGTGCAATGACTTGGGGCAGACCGATGCAGGTTTGCAATTACATTCTTGAAACTCACCCTGGCTGGTTTGGCTCAGTGGATAGAGCATCAGCCTACAGACTGAAGGGTCCCTGGTTCAGTTCTTAGGTTGCAGGCTCCCGGCCCTGGTTGGGGTACATGCGGGAGGCAAACCAATCGATATGTCTCTTTCACATTGATTTTCTCTGTCTCTCCGCTCTCATCCTCTTCACTCTGTCTAAAAATCAATGGAAATATATCCCCAGGTGAGGATTTTAAAAATTAACATTCTTGAAACTCCTTCTTATTTTAAAAATGGAGGATAATATCTACTAGGCTGAGTAAGGGGTGGTAGGTCAGTTGTAATTTATATAGAATTATTCGGTATAACTCCTAAACTATACCCAGCTAGTAACGTGGACTCAGTAAATGCTGGGAATTATTAGTGTAGACATAATTGTATCTGTTCTGGAGTTGTGTTCTGTAAGTCTTTTCTTAAATGGTGTGTTGGGGTGCAGCAGGAGGCCTGTGTACCAGGACAGCAGTGCTGCCCTGGTGGGGTGGGCTGGCAGATCGGTGGGTAACAGTGGTTGTGCTGCACATTGCTGAGTGGTTTACAGTTTTGCGAGAGGACAAGGCATCACTGTGTATTTATGATCTCAGGTCTAAAACTTCTCTCATTTCCCTGGATTGGAAGTACGATCTCTAAGCAACTTCCTTGGAATTTCTGGGCTAAGTAGCTCACAAGTGTGTGTGAGGAGTGGGGAGTTTTAGGAATTAAAAACTGGGGAACTCAGAAGTATTAAGTCTTAGGTGTGAGGACTGTGCCTTTGAGGTTTTGTGGTCATGGGTAAATCATTTAACTCTATACTGGGGACTGTACTATGATAACTAAAAATGATTGTACTTTTGACATTTTAAAAGGTCACATAAGAGTTAATTATTACTAATTTTATCCCATTCTCCTTCAGTATCTTGTCCAGAAAAGATGGAACCAGAAAAAAAAAGAATAAGAATTCACAAGAAGATACCAATTCCTCCGCTGCCCCTTCACTTGCCACCAGTTAACCTGATTCATCGAGACGTCGTGAGGGCTTGGTGCCAGCAATTAAAGCTGAGCACCAGCGGCCAGGTGAGGGCCCGGGCTGTTAGTTAGTGTGGCTAGAAGGCAGCGTGGGAACCTTGATCTAATTATTAACTCATTTTCTCTTGTCTTAGAAATGGGAAACATATGATAGGCTGCGTGCATATGCTTACCCTAATCAAAAGGTGAGTAATTTGTAAGAAATTTGGTAGGATGGAAGCTTCTGTTATCATCCTAATTACCTATTTTGGCATGAAAAAGTTGTAAAATAATTGACCTAGCCCTTCTTTTCCCCTCCACTCCTAAAAAGGCACTACATCCCTGTCCTCAGTTTTCACCACCTCTGCAAAGAGTAATAAAAATGATGCTGAACTTCTTTTAAAAAAATATATATATTTTTATTGATTTGGAGAGAGGAGTATCAAGCTGTTGCCTCCCAAACGTGCCCCAACCAGGGATCAAACTCAAAACCTGGGTACGTGCCCTGAGCAGGAATCGAACCATCAACCTTTTAAGAGACACTAGCCTGGGTGAGGCTTCATTTATTTTATTTTATTTATTTTATTTCAGACAGGAAGAGAGAGGGAGATAGAAACATCAATGATGAGAGAGAATCATTGCTTGGTTGCCTCCTATATCTCCCCCCCCCCCCCCCGCCCCATTGGGGATCGAACCCACAACCCGGGCATGTGCCTTGACCAGTAATTGAACCATGACCTTCTGGTTCATAGGTGAATGCTTAACCACTGAGCCACATGAACTGGGTGAGGCTGCACTTCTGATAACACTTTAATCTCTCCAATCCTATTTGTAGAATATTCCTGTCAAACCAGAGGAGGCAAAGATATTGACATTAGCACAAAGGAAATTGAAGATGCAACAGGGGGAAATGACTCTGGACAGTTTTGGTCTTCCTGAACTGACTGCTCCCCTGGTGGGGGGGCCTGCTCCTGACGGGGGTGCTGCTGCTCTCCTGGAGGGAATGGACAATATTTTCGTGACAACTTCCACCCCGGATGATGTGTTTGCCTCCTGGAGCAGAATTGCAGCCACTACCGGGAAGACTGGGAAGATTAAGACTGTGAGGTTGACACAGGAGGCCTCTGGTAAGCCCCATATCAAAGCTGGTTCTGGTTCAGATTAGGAAATAAGCTTAATTGATATTATTATTATTCAATGGTGTGTTTTTGTTGTTGTTAGTCCTCACCTGAGGACATTTTTTTTTTCAGAGTGGAAAGGAGCGAGACTACAAACAGAAAAACATTGATGTGTGAGAGAGACATCAATTGGTTACCTCCTGCACAGGCCTGGACCAGGGCTGGGGATCAAGCCTGCAACCAAGATGCAGACCCTTGACCAGAATTGAACCTGAGACCCTTCAGTCTGCAGGCTTATGCTCTACCTACTGAGCCAAACCAGCTAGTGAGCTTAATTGATATTAACCTCAATTTAGGGTATATCTAAATAACCTAAAGGGCTAGTGATTACTGCCATCACCCCTAGTTTCTGATTCAAGACCTGAGAATGTGCATTTCTGGCAATTTTCTTAGCACTGCTGAGGATGCTAATCGGGGGACCACCCACTCTGAAAACCACTGCTCTAAATTACTGGTGTCATCACAAAGGGATGACAATCTGTTTGAATTAATTTATTTCCCCTTTAAGTAATTAGAGTGTAACCATTTTGGCTCAGTGGATAGAGTGTCAGCCTGCGGACCAAAGGATCCCAGGTTTGATTCTGGTCAAGGGCACGTACCTCGGTTTCAGGCTTCTTCCAGGGCATGGTCAGGGTGCATGCAGGAGGCAACCAGTTGATGTGTTCCTCTCACATCAATATTTCTGATAATTCTCTCTTTCTCTCTCTCTCTTCCACTATCTCTAAAAATCAATGGAAAAAATATCCTCGGGTGAGGATTTAAAAAAAAACGAAAGAAGGACAGACTCTAAAATCAACTGCCTGAGCTGAAGCCCTGGGTCTTCTAACATCCATTAAATGAGAAACACTGACAGATTGTTTCAGCTTTTTCCCACTTTTCACACCATAAAATGGGTTAATAATACAATGCTACCTCTACTTTTGTAAGGATTATAGATGATATAATTAAGGAAGACAAGAAACTGGTGAGCTAAACAAACTGCCTGTTGAAGTGTCCACACCCTTGGACCTATTTCATAAAGGCCATTCAGACCTCTCTGGGTTAGTCTTTCTGTTGAAGGAAACCAGAATGGGTCATCCACAAATATAACTCTTCGACATAAATAAATTTATTTTGAGGTGAAGGCAATTAAACTCGGGAAAAAAACCCTCCCCCTTTTCTGCCTAAAGGGAGGACATAAATTCTCCTTTTGCCAGAGATGCTCTTGTCAACTGAGATGGTACCAGAGGAACCTGTGAGCAAACCTTACTCCATTAGTGTCCTCCCATGTATTTACCTCCCCACAGTTCACCACCCCTTGGGGCCTAAACCTGCTTTCCTTCATCCTGTCATTGCTCCACAAATATATTGTTCTTTGTAGAAGATGTTCTACAAGATGGAATTCTAAGCCGCCATTTTGAATCCAGTTTTGTTGTGTTTTCTCCTACCTGGCATGCACTTCATGCATTAATAAAGTGTTTTTCTCTTATTAATCTGTCTTTTTAGAATCCCAGCCGGAAGCCTAAGATGGGCAGAGGTAAAGTTTTGCCTCCCCCACACCACCATCTACCCACTTGCAGCTTATACCACTTCCAACTATAGTTTTTGTTTCTTTTTAAAGTTGTAACAGGAGCTGTCTTGCATTATTTTCTAAAGGGAATAGGATACAGCAGGTTAACTCAAAATTCCAGGGTTCATATCTCAAGAGCTAGCACTTGAGAAAGAATCAAAGACTGGGATGCAATTTTGAACATGATTTGGTCTTGCTCTGTTCGTACTTATCTCTTTTTCCTTCCCCAGGTTACAAGTGGTGTGTGGTCCATGGACAAAGTCTCCCTGCAGACACAGAGGGTTGGGTTCAGCTACAGTTTTATGCTGGGCAAGCCTGGGTTCCTGAGAAACCGGGGCAAGTGTGTGCACTCTTCTTGATACCTTCCCGCAACTTTCCACCCCCACACCTGGAGGATAATATGTTGTGCCCCAAATGCATTCATAGGTAATTACCTAGTTCTTTTCTACAAACTAAAAGTGGGCCCTTGGATTTTAGTTGAGGGAGACGAGAAATGGATGTTTCTTCATCTTAATTAGCCCTGTATTTCAAGCAAAAGTTATCAGTAAAGAATTTCAAGAAAATTATCACCCATTAGTATATTCCTAGGAAAAAACATTATGTCTATTTGGAGACCCATAATTTTAGAGAAATACACATTTATAATTACTATATTCCAAGTATATGCATTACACTGAAATAATGACTATCCAAAAAACAAAAACAAAACATCTTCCTTTAAGTAGCCTACAGTCTAGTGTGGATGATTGGTTTGTAAACATCTGTAAACATTTGATGCCATGTGGTGACTGGCATTAAAAAAGCGATTTATTAACGTAAGGGAAGAACTGACTAGATGAAAAGCAGTAAGGTCATTTTTCAGTATGGGCATCAGAGCCGAGGCTGTGAAGGAACCTTAGGACAATATAAAATTGAAAGTAGTTCATTGTGACAGAATATTGCAGAAAATAAGCCTCAGTTTTCTGTTACAAAATATGCATGATAATGCCTATCTAAAGATTGTAAAAATAAATGCGTAAACAAGAAAAATGTACATTTGCAGTTGGGGGGAGGACAAGGAGTTGAGTCAAGCAGCTCATCCCTAGGTGATGGGCCACTGAAGGGTTTTAAGCAGGTAAATGGACTGAGGCTTACATTCCAAGGAGGAAAGGGTGTACGAACTATTGGAAGAAATCTTGTAGGGAAATTCCACTTTTCATATGTTTAATGGGCCTGCCACTTCCTATAGGTGCCAAAAACAAATAATCTTGCTTCTAGATAATTATCTGATGGTTATTTAGGTATTGCTAAAGATAAGAGTTGCAGTGGAGCTCAGGATAGTACTTCAAGGAACAGCAGTAATAGGGGAACATAATTAAAGGAGGCAGAAAAGAAACGAGAAGAGTTGGACTATGAAGTTAATGGGGAGAGTGCCTAGGGAAACTTTTCTAATTCAAGTGAAGCTTGAAGAAGGTACACATAATATACTTGTTTAGATGATATAAGATTCAAAGCAGTACAGGATATAGAAAAGTTGGTGTTGGTTGAGTCAGGGGAGGAAAGAAGTAGACGCTGCACTTGGAGGTATTTTCTGAAAGTACAAATGGAGCAATAGGATGCTTACAGGGGATTTTCATCAGGGACAGGGAAGATGGGGAGAAAAGAATCCCTCTGGTGCAGCCCAGTCTTGACTCCTAAGGGTCTGTGCCCCCACTGCTCAGCTGTAAGAAACCACCCGGGGCTCTATCTCAGCTTTCTGTTGTCCTGCTTACCCTCTACCCCTTTGGTGTCATGGTTACTGAACACCAGAGATCCAGCACAGCTGGTAGAGGATAACAGTCTGAAGTGGGGCCCCTCAGGCCAAACTCCCCCTTCACCATCTAGGTGTGGCAGCCCCTGGGACCTGGCACGGGAGTGTACGCTTGTCTTTTCCCCTTTTGACTGTCCTGCTTCCTGCCACAATTCTATGCCAACGAAGTTAAATACAATTGAGGTCATGTTGTATAGCTTTTTACTGACATACTGGGACCATGGGAAATGGTAAAAAAAAAAAATCACTCGGGGTCCTCTCCTGCCCCAGGCTGCACAGAACAGGAATATGATAGAGACAAATGGTAACATGGCTGAAATTGCCATTCCTAGAGGACCTGGCCATGAGCTTCCCACCCACTACCCTAAAGTTTAAAGACAGTTTTACTGGCATTCCAGCACTGGGTTTCTTGACATTTCTTGTTTGGAATTTTAAAGATGACAATCATTGCATTTGCTTTATAGGAATAAGGTATTAGCGAGAAGCTTCCATTGCGAAGGAAAAGGGTACGGCTATGATTGTAACTAATATGGTAGAAAGGTGACTGCAATCAACTCCTCGGTGCCACTGACAGCAACTCTGGGCTGCTTGACACCCTCCATCCTCCCTGCTTACAGGGCCCAGATGAGTGGGGAGCAGATGTTACTCTCAGACTACCAACAGTGCCTGCTGCTTCGTCTGCTGGGGTACGGTCATGTTTTAAAAGAGACATGCATTTCACAAACTATCATTCATTGCAGTGAAGATGCAAAAGTCACACCATCCAACAAATACCCAAAAACAGAAGGGACTACAGCAGTTCTTTCACGGTGGGAGCCTGAACTGAACCTCTCTAGGGGAGTGGAAAGACGGGTGTGCTCCCTCACTAGACTCCTGCCTCAGAATTGTGTCCGCTCCCAAAAAACATTCTTAATAGTCAAAACATTTTGCGAAGTTGTCTTAACTTGGGATTTCTGTAGTGTGTCTCTGGGATAAAAACACGGGACACTTGGGCCAGTATCATTTCCAGTTGTAACTGTTTTGGATATTTTTGCTGTTTAAAATATGTCCAAGGTTACTTCTGAGTCATAAATACCTAGTATGCTTAAAATACATATGTAAAGTAATCTATCTGCTATGTTTCGGGAACTTTGTTGTATGCAAATTATTGTTAATGTTCTTAACTCGGCAGGATTAAGCCAAAAGGCATGATTTTGTTTCAGTGTAATAAATAATATACACTTTACTTCTTATTAGTGTATGTATATTATTTTGTTTTCTTTTTTAACTTTTTCCCTTTTTATATTGGATTGCTCAAGTTTCTATTTTATTTCCTTCCTCTCTTTATTAATTTGGGAATTTTACCTACTTTGCTTTCCAATTCTGCTTATAGACAGTTCCCTGTTCCTAACACACTAAAATAAACTTAAAATTATCTTTACATAAAATAAGTCCTATCACTAAGATTGTTTAGTTACCCCTCCTTACTGCCCCTGGCAGAATAAAATCTAGTCACATTCCCAAATCCACAAACCTCCCCCAAATTACTATAAAGTTTTCACTATCCCCCCTTCACTGTCTTTGTCCCAAGCTCTTAGAATATTTCAAAGAAGGGACAAATTGAAGTTACATACTCTATAACTCCATGACAAAGGGGCCTTGTGATATGGTCTTGATGGGGGAGGGCGGAGGCAAGAGAGGAGCCATTTTTCCCATCTAGAAATTAAAATTAACAGCCACAAAGATATGTCTGTGCCCATACACACATGTGTGGTGTGTTTGTGTGTGTGTGTAAAGTATGAGGTGCAATAGAAATCTGGGCCAGCCCTCCAAATTTTCCTTGGCTCCAAAGGGACATAGACGACTAAGAGTTGGTGCTGAAGTAACACCTCTAAAGTCCAAAGTCCTGCCAAGACATTGCTGCCAGAGGCAAAGGAACCTGCATGTAGAAAGTCTGTGAACTCACTGACTGGAAGCAAAAATGGAAGTGACCACATCTTCGAAGATCCCCCAACCCTAAGGAGCAGAGATGGAAAGAAGAAGGGGGAGAAATTGTTTTGTTGTTACTCCTCACCCAAAGATATTTTTCCATTGATTTTTAGAGTCGGGGGCCGGCGGGGGGGGCGGGGGGGAGAGAAAGAATGGAAGGGAAGGGGAGAGACAGAGAGAGGGAAAACATGGATGTAAAAGAGCCACATCAACTGATTGACTCCTGCAGTATGGTGAGGTACATGCCCTTGACCAAAATTGAACCCAGGACCCTTCAGTCCACGGGCTGATGCTCCTCTATCCACTGAGCCAAACCGGTTAGGGCAAAAACTTATTTTTCTTTATTTTTTATTTTTTTGTTAATTGTCACCTGCGGATACTTTTTCATTAACTTTTTTTTTTTTTAAAGGTCATTCCCTTTTATCAGGCAACTTTATTTATTTATTTTCAAAATATATTTTATTGATTTTCACAGAGAGGAAGGGAGAGGGATAGAGAGTTAGAAACATCGACGAGAGAGAAACATCGATCAGCTGCCTCCTGCACACCCCCAAATGGGGATATGCCCAAAACCAGGTATATGCCCTTGACCTGAATCAAACCTGGGACCCTTCAGTCCACAGGCCAGGCCAACGCTCTATCCACTGAGCCAAACCAGTTAGGGCTCCATTGATTTTTAGTGAGAAAAGAGACAGAGAAAACATTGATGTGTCCATTAATTGACTCCTACAAGCACTGACCAAACCTGCAACCAAGGTACATGCCCTTGACCAGAATCAAAACTCAGGACCCTTCAGTCCATGGGCCAAAGCTCTATCCACTGAGCCAGAATAGCCAAGGCAAAACTCATTTTTTTTTAGAAGCAAAGTTGTTTTGACACAAGTAAAGACATCTTCATTCTTCATCTGTTGTCATTGATAAGCAGTCAGCAGCCCAACACCTAAGGGGCCCCACTGGGGGCTTATCCTACACTAGAGACCCAATGCATGAATTCATGCACAGGTGGGGTCCCTCTGGGTGGCCTGCAGTCCAACACCACCTGCAGCTCCTACCTGCCACTCTTGCTCATCCCAGCCCCACTGTGCCTGCCACAGGCTCACGCCCAATCAGTCCTGATTGGGAGAGTCCTGCATCTGGTGCCCTCCCAAGGGGAGGAGCCTGTGGGATTGGGCTGAAACCTGCTCTCTGACATTTCCTGAGGGGTCCCAATTGTGAGAGGGTGCAGGCCAGGGACCCCACTGGTGCATGATAAGGCTGGGGAGGGAACATGGGAGGGTGTGTTTGGCCCATCTTGCTCAGTCCCAATCAGCCAGACCCCAGCAGCAAGCTAACCTACCAGTCGGAGCATCTGCCTGCCCTCTGGTGGTCAGTGCACATCATAGCAAGTGGTTGAACAGGCTTAGCATTCATTAGCATATTACGCTTTGATTGGTTGTTCAGTTGTTCTGCCGTTTGGTCTATTTGAATATTACCTTTTTATTATATCTACACTAATAAAAGAGAAACATGCAAATTGACTGTCCCTTCGCTACACCCACCAGCAATCAGGAGTCGGTATGCAAATTAACCCAACAAAGATGGCTGGAGCAAGCAGGAGGCTTGGGTTGCCCCCGGTGATAGAGGAAGCCAAGCTTCCAGCCCAACCTGGCCTCTGCTCGAGGAGGGGCTGACCCAGGCTTCCAGCCCACCCTGGCTGCAGGTCAAGAAGGGATGGGGGAGTAGCGAGCCTGAAAACAGCCCTCAGCCCCTTACCCAGGCTGGCCACACCCCCATGGGTTGAGGGTCCCTACTGGGAGACTTGGCCAGCCTGCAAACAGCCATCAGCCCCTCACCCAGGCTGGCCAGGCACCCCAGTGGGACCCTCACCCCCTGGGGGCATGACCAGCCTGAAAACCACCACAGGTCCCTTGCCCAGGCTGCCCCACGCCCCAAGGGAACCCCCACCCTGATCCAGGGCACCCTTCAAGGCAAACCAGCCGGCCCCGACCCATGAACCAGGCCTCTATCTATACCAGTGATGGTGAACCTATGACACGCGTGTCAGCACTGACACATGTAGCCATTTCTGATGACACGCGGCCGCTGAGGCGGCCGCATGCTGAGGATAAAACATTTGCTGATCCGGAGGATGAAACATTTGCGACTAGAGTCTTGGAGTTAGGTCTGTAGGCCAAAACAACAGATGTCCGGCACAGAGTGTCTAGTTCTGGGACTTCCGGTTAAGCCGGGATCTTTGCCCTCACTTCCACTGGCAGAGCAGGGAGCAGCGGAAGGCAGCTGGGGACGCATCTCTGGGGGCCCTGCTATTACCAGTAACCAAATAACAGTTAACCACAGCAACCATTATCTACTGTTCTGGGGTGTCATGGATTTGTAATCCATCATTACTGAGATAAGTGAGGGGGAGGCTGGGAGAGGTGAGGGTTTGTGGCGTGCTATGGGTGCCATTTCCCGCCATTAGAAATAGTGGCAGCCATTTTAATTCACATAAGGAACACCATCTTGCTCCATAGTGCAGACTCCATTTCACCACTATTACTGTTGTGCATCCTTATTAACCCCTATTTCTGCTTATTAACCCTGCCCTTTCCTAAAAGACAGTTATATGCACCATTTTGTGGTTAGTTAGGCTAGTAAACCCCTAATTGCCTGCAGGCCTAACAAGCTATCTATAATTCTATCTTCTGTCACTGCCCCCCTGATGGAGAACCCAAAAAATAAAAAACTAAGGTTAAGTAAAGGAAGTGGTAGTAGCAGTGGCCGACCCTTTCAAGAGACATGGACCGAGATGTATGGCTTTACAGACAAAAATGGCAGATCATTTTGCATTCTATGTACTGAAATGGTAGTAAGCAGAACGTGGAATATAAATAGACATTTTGAAACTAGTCATTCCCAGCTCTTGGAAAAAAGTGAGGATGAAAGGAAGGAATACATTTCCAGGCAGCTACACCTTTATAAGAGCCAATCTAATTCCATCCTTAAATTTATGAAAGGCTCTACAAATTTAACACCTGCAAGTTTGAGCATTGCTCACGCTATAGCTCAGCATGGAAAAGCGCTCAGTGAGGGAGAATTTATTAAAGAAATTCTCCTAAGATGTGCACCAGTTCTATTTCACAATATGAAGAATAAAGATGCAATTATTAAGAGAATATCTGAGTTACCACTCAGTGGAAATATCATAAAAGACCGAATAATGAGACTGAACACAAACGTACAACATCAATTAAAGAGAGTCATAAGGAAGTGTAAATATTTTTCGATCTCTCTTGGTGAAACTACTGATGTCACATCACATGCTCAGTTGGCCATTATTGGTCGATATTCTGATGGTCTCACAATGAGAGAAGAGTTGATAAAGTTAGTATCAGTGTCAACAAGTAAATCAGGAAGTGAAATATGTACGGTTGTTATACAAACATTTCGTGACCTAAGCATTGATATCTCTAAAGCTGTGTCAGTGACGACAGATGGGGCACCAAATATGGTGGGGAAAAAAGTCGGATTTGTCAAATTGTTTACAGAAGCTATTGGACATCTGATTGTGCCTTTTCATTGTATTATCCATCAGGAGGCTTTATGTGCCAAGGCAGGATTCACTGACTTAAACGACTTAATGTCAGTTGTTACAAAAATAGTTAATTTAATAGCTGCTCGCCCCCTTCATAAGCGAGAATTTTCAGCACTTTTACTGGAGGTTGATTCCACCTACAGTGGACTGCTGATGTACAATAATGTAAGGTGGCTGAGCCGAGGCAAAGTTCTTGAGCGCTTTGTGGAGTGCTTTGAAGAAATTAAGGTATTTCTTGACGATAAGGATCTGGGAAACTTTCCTCAGCTTAATGATGATAAGTGGGTCAACACCCTGATGTTTTTTACAGATCTCTCTGTTCATATTAATGAACTGAACTTCAAGTTACAAGGTTTTGGCAAAAGTATTGACGTTATGTTTGGATACATAAAAGCTTTTGAAAGTAAAGTTAAAATTTTCAAGCGAGATGTAGAAACTAAAACTTATAAGTATTTTCCTCGAGTAACAAAGTATTTTGAGAAGGCCAGTGCAGCTGTACAAAATGAAATGGAACTCTTGCATATGAAGTACCAGCATGTTTTAGACTCCTTACTTGACCAGTTTAGTGATAGATTTAGTCAATTTAAAAGTCTAGAACAGACCATGAAAATAATTAAGTATCCTGATGTAGTAGTCTACAGTAGTTTGGAATTAAATGGTTTCCAATGGATGCAAATTGATGATTTGGAGATGCAACTTGCAGAATTTCAAGACAGTATCTGGGCTCAGGTGTTTGTCGACTTGAGGTCAAAGCTTGAGAATCTGGAAAGGTGCCGCTTGGAGAATCAAGAGGAGTGCCAGTATGAACAGGAAATTTGGAGTGCCTGGAACCAACTACCAGACACTTTTAGCACCCTGAAAAATCTAGCAATGGCTTTACTCACAATTTTTCCCTCTACATACTTTTGTGAGGCCCTATTCTCAGCGTTAAATAATATCAAAACCAACTAAAAGAAATAGATTGACAGATGAAGTTAGTAGCGCTTGCTTGGGCCTGAAGTGTACAAAATACCAACCTTCAATTGAAGATTTAGCCAATGAAATTCAGCAACAAAAAAGTCACTAATAGGCAGGTTAGTTAAAGAATTCCCCCTCCCCCTCACTTCTCTTAGTTCACGGCACCCCACACAAGCTAAATAATATCAAGACCAACAAAAGAAACCAACTGACAGATGAACAAAGAAGTCACTAAGCAGGTAAGTTAAATATTTAGTTTTTGGTTTATTAAATACAATTATATATAACAGTTATACATTTATGTTATTTAAACTATAAATATCGTGAAATAATGTTTTTTCCTCAAAGTGACACACTACCCGAGTTATGCTCAGTTTTTTGGCGAAGTTTGACACACCAAGCTCAAAAGGTTGCCCAACACTGATGTATACTAATAAAAGGGTAATATGCTAATTAGACTGGGAGACCTTCCAGGAGACCTTCTGGATGTTCTTCTGGGACAAAGCCATGGTGGCGGGGCCGAGGTAGAGGTGGTTAGAGGCCAAGAGGGGAGGGCATTTGTGGGTGATCAGGCCAGGATGGGACAGCAGTTCTGGGTGATCAGGCTGGTGGGGGGTCGATTGGGGGTGATCGAGCAGGCAATTTGGGGGTGGGGAGTTGGGGGCAAGTAGGCTGTCAGTGGGAGTTAGTTGGGAGTGATCAGGACAGCGGGGGGCCAGTTGGGGGCAAGCAGGCCAGTGGGGAGTGCAGGCGGGGGTGAGCAGGCCAGTAAGGGGGGCAGTTGGGGGTGAGCAGGCCAGCAAGGAGCCAATGGGGGGCAAACACGCTGGCATGGGGGTAGTTGGGTGTGATCAGGTTGGCAGGGGGACATTTGGGGGTGAGCAGGCTAGTGGTATAGGGCAGTTGGGGGCGAGCAGGCTGGCAGGCAGAGTGGTTAGGGGCAATCAGACAAGCAGGCAGGTGAGCGGTTAGGAGCCAGCAGTCCCAGATTGCGAGAGGGATGTCCAACTGCCAGTTTAGGCCTGATGCCTGTAAACCGGCAGTAGGACATCCTTCAAGGAGTCCCAGATTGGAGAGGGTGCAGGCCAGGCTGAGGGACACCCCCCCATGCACAAATTTCATGCACCAGGCCACTAGTAAGATAATAAAAGCCTAATATGGTAAGTGTTGGGTTGGCTGGTTGATCTGGACTGAGCAAGATGGGCTGGACATGCCCTGGGGCCTTCCTGTGGTCCCTTCCCGGCTGGCCAACCTCCCACATCACTCCCTGGCCCTGATTGTGCACAGGTGGGGTTCCCTCTACCTGGCCTGCGCCCTCTGGCAATCCAGGCTGAGAGACTTCTCCCCCCTCCCCCGAGTGCACAAATTTCATACACAGGGCCTGTAGTGGATAAATACAAGTGGAGAAGCAACTCTGGCAAAGGGACATTTAGACTGAATATTTAAAATTTGTGAGGACTATCTGAGAGTTTAGATTTGGACAAAGTGAGTCTTCTCTAACCTAAAAACTCTCCAAAGACTCTTTGGGCATCTCTCATTCCATATAGATGGTGATGGGTGATAAACCACCCCAGAATCTAGGTGAAAGACATCAGCCTGCCTATTACACTGAAGTCTTCATTCCCTAGCATTATATCATGATCTAGCAACAGGGAACTTTTGCTTTTGTGCTGGCAGCTAGAAAGCCAGCTCTAGCTTGGATGCCATCTCTCCGAAGTGCCTTCTAGCATAAAAAGACACACCTCATATTAAATGTGGAAGTGTAATTGTAATTTCCACAGAGAACCCGGGCTAAATAAATTGCTGGCAAAGACAATTCAGTCTCTGAGCATAACTTTTGCTGCCCCTTGAAACAACAGATAAAGCAAAACACTGTTGTTCCATCATTCAGAAGTATTTTTTTCTTCAAAAGAAAAAAAAAGCAAAAATGCCCATTTATTCTCAGTCAGAAGGTTAAGATTTATAACTATTGCTCTAAAGTAGAAATTAGTTCAATAGTCCTTTAACGTGGGAATTTCTTGAAATGAAGAATGTGGCAAAAGTTGGGAACACCTTCCAGTACAATTGATCTGCTGCCTCTTGCATGCCCCACACTGGGGATTGAGACCACAACCCAGGCATGTACTCTGATTGGGTATCTAACCATGACCTCCTGGATTATGGGTTGTTGATCAAACACCAAACCATACTGGCCGGGCCTAGGTTATTTTTTTTTAAAATAGCTTTACATTCTGCTTTTGAGCTTTGAGGTATATACTGAAGCTCCAATCTTAAGTTGATGTAATACAACTTAGAGAAATTTGTTGCACCTAATTAAGAGCCTTCTCTGAACCAAGCGCTATGCTGAGAATGAAGATGCCTTTGCTAACTCAAGAGTGTCATAGATTGGTAAGAGAGTCACCTGAGTCTGTGGTCAGAGTTTACACCACATCCTTTAGCAGCAGCACTGATAGGGGCTTCTACTCAAAAGGGGGTTGGGTGGGATGAGGAAGACAGGAAGAAGCTGGAGCAAACCTGCATAGCCGACATTCAGACACAGCTAGACACAGCATAGAAGGTCCCTGGGACCTTCATTTTCAGGGGTTCTAAAGGCTGGGGATTTAGGGAGGTCTTGGGATCGAATCAATAGAATATTCATTAGCTTTATGCTGATATATCAAAATGAGATTTATTTTTTTTTATTTTGTCCTTGGGTGTGGTTGGCAAATGGGACTTAATTGGATTTTTGTTATCTGTCTCCCTGAGTAGGGTTATTTAAGCTATTTACCCTCTGGTTGGGGAGGAGAGTGCAGACCATTTACTCTTAAGTGTCCTTGGTTTAGGGAAGATAGGATTTACTTGATGGATACAAACTTCGTTTAACTATCTGTCTCAACTTCCCCATTCCACTTGTCCTGGAATTTTCTTAGCGTCTTACTTTTCTATAATACCACTACATATTTGTCAGCCTGGATGGTTTGATAATATTAAATAATTATTTAAAATTATTTTTAGATATTGCATTGGCCAGTGAGCTCAATAGTTAGAGCATTGGCCCATGCACAGAAAGGTCTCAGGTTCAGTTTCTGGTCAAGGACACATATGTGGGTAGCAGGTTCAATCTCTGACCCGGTCGGAGCACATTCAGGTGGCAACTGATCAATGTGTCTCTCTCTCACATCAGTGTTTCTCTCTCTCTCTCTCTCTCTCTCTCTCTCTCTCACCCTCCCCTCCTTTCCATCTCTACCTCCTTTTCACTCTCTCTAAAAATCAATGGAAAAAATATCCTCGGGTGAGGATTAAACAAAAAATAAAGTTATTTATTTATTTATTTATTTATTTATTTATTTATTTATTTATTTTTTAATCTTCACCTTAGGATATTTTTCCATTGATTTTTTTGAGAGAGTAGAAGAGAGGGGAAAGACAGAGAAATATCCAAGTGAGAGAAACACATCTATTGGTTGCCTCCTGAATGAGCCCTGACCAAAGCCCGGGCTGAGTGCCCTTGATCAGAATCAAACCCAGACCGTTCAGTCCACAGTCTATTCTCTGTCTGCTGAGCCAAACCAGGTAGGGCAAAAATAAAATTATTTTTAGATATGAAAAAGATATTGTAATTGAAAGGTGAACGTGGTGGGTTAGCATTGTGGTGGGTTAACACACCTGGGCAGGCTAAATAGCCATCTCAGATGATGATTAAAGAAAATAGAATTTATGTAGAGAAAGGGGGTGGGGGATTGGCAATCCAAAGGGAAGGGCTGCACAGCACCTAGCCAAGGGGACATTGGGTCGATGATGGCAGCCCCCAGGAACTGGAGTTTCATCCTTACATGCAGTCTCTGGCGGGAAACTGGTGTTCAGTTGGGTTTGGGGGCTGAGCTGGCGGGCTTGGAATGCGGATGGAATGCAGGTGTGTAGTCACGTGCCTTCAGGACAGTTTCCATTCTTTGTATGGCCTGATTCCTGTTGTCCAGCAAGTTTTACCTGGTTTTTTGTTTTGTGGCGGGAAGCTTGCAAATGGCCGTTAAGGATTGTATTGCCCTGTAGGCCTAACAGTAATTATACTTAGAAAAAGTCTCCCATGCCCAAATTTATAAATAAAATGACTTGAGGTCTGGTAGTTCCTTCAAACTAACCCAGGGGAATAGGAGGTGTTTGAGATGAAATGAGATTGGCTAGAACTCAATAGTTGTTGATGCTGGATGATGGATATAGAGGGTTCATGACATTATTGTCTGCTTTGTATGTGTTCGAACTTTCCCATAATATAAGTTTCAAAAAGAAAAAACAAACAAACAAAAAACACCCAAAAACCAACATCAAACAAACCACAAGAAAACAAATAAGATAATTATGTTGTAATAAATGTTAAGAAGAAAAAAAGTGGTAATAAAATAGTTTTCCTACTTGAAGTTCTGACTAGCTTAAGGCACTGGAATCAGTTCAGGCTACCAGGATTAGTTCCTCTCTAAATTACCGAGGAAAAGCCCACCAGGCCACTCTTCCCCCACCCTCCTCGAATAGATAGGTGGAGTGCTTTTCTGGTTGAATTTCCATGGGTCGATTCAGTTTCTAATCTGAAAGAAAGGAGTCAGGATTCCAACCATTATCTGCCTAATCCAAAACCGTTTGGTCACACCCTGATCTAGACTATGCTTCTAGACATTTAAGTAATTTTTAAAAAAGTAATTCTTTACCTTGAAGGCTTGATGAAGCACACATCCTGAAGATCTGGGGTATGGTCTCATAATTTATTTTCCCAATCATTTCTTCAGTAAACTGAAGCTGAGCCCTTGCAGACCACATTTTGAATATAGTACATATAAACGAAATTAAACTGATCTGGGCTCCATGGGTCCTGAGACCAATGGAGTGAACCACTCTCCCAGGGCAGAGAAAGCGCCCCGTGAGACCACTGCATGACAAAGCTGCCGTAATGTTTGCTAATAATTTCTTTAGTGGCTCTGGCTCCTTGGAGTGGCTTCTTCAGGGTCAGTGGTTCTCAACCTTCTTAATGCCTCGACCTTTTAATACAGTTCCTCATGTTGTGGTGACCCCAACCATAAAATTATTTTCGTTGCTACTTCATAACTGTAATTTTGCTACTGTTATGAATCGTAATGTAAATATCTGTGTTTTCCAATAGTCTCAGGTGACCCTGCTAGGGGTTCTCAAACTGTGGGTCGCTCCCCAGTATTACAAGGTTAATATTTATGTCTAGAACTAAATCCAGAAGGGATTATGTTATTCAAACCCTACAATTCAAATCTAATCTTCCAGTGAGTGACACACCCTTGGGCTTAAATCAGTTATGAAATACCTCTGAATCTTTTTTTATTCCTTCCATAATAACGCCATTCAATCCATCATCAGTATTCTCTGAGAAATGTTTAAAACTACTCTGTTCAATTGTAACTTGTCTTCAAGAGTTTTTCACTTCCAGTTTTATCCCAAGTCTTTATTTCTTAAAAGTAAAAACCTCTCTTTTTAAGAATTCATGAATGCTAATACTTACCCAATAATTCCAAGATACGATAGGGGATAAAACTGATAAAAACATCACCCAGCCAGATAATGGCGGAAGGGCGGGGCTTGGGAAGAGAAAGAAAAGCTCTTTTGAGAAACAGGAAGTCGAAGGAGACATTTGCTTATAAAAAGAGAAACCCTGTGGTTAAATGGAGTCAACTGCACGTATCCTCAACACTGCTGGCATCGCCTTCCTCTTAGTGTTCCTGGAAATGGCAAGCTCAAGAAGCGAAAAGGTAAGTTTAGTTTAAATAAAATTAATTTTCTGGCAGATTCACTTTTCAAAGCCTTTCTGGAGCTCACTTATGTTTTTCTCTTGCCACGAATCTTAATTTCTGGATGTAAGACATTTCTTCGTCTAGGAATCTCTCGTTTCTTTGTCTAGGAATCTCTTCGTGGTTGATTATTTTCTTTCACGTCATTGTGGCTCTGTATACTTGGGCGAGAGTAGAAAGGAAAAGCAAAGATTCTTTTTCATAGTACAAAGTAATAGATTTATTTTGCAGAAAGGCATGTTGTAGGTCAACAAGATAAAGACTGAAAAGAAGGAGAGCTGCTGTACAAAGAACTTGGGAAAGATTAACATGGATAAGGCCAAATATGAAGGGACTGATTAGTTTCTTCCAGAAGTGAGAAGTAATGTAATCCCAATGGCCTTGGTATCATATGGGTTTCCAGACCAGGCTTGAGTCACCCTGGCCTGGAGGAGAGGCTTCATGGGTATTTTCAGGGCTGCTGTACCAGGCTAGATGAGGACTGAGTTGGCCAACATTAAATATATGATTATAGGCAGGCCATATAGCTGCTGTGCGCCCCATTTATCTCTAGAGTGGAGTAATACTTCTCCAATAATGTCAATGCTTTTTTGAAGCTGACCATTGAATGTGCAAAAGTGCTTTGAAAAAGTGGTATACAAATGTAAAATCCCTATATGCAAGCTAGGAGTTTGAGAGCTACAAGAAGTCATTGAGATTATTTAAACAGGGGAAATGGATGGCTGCTTCAGATGCCACTTGGCTGCTGTGGGAAAAGTGTATTACATTAGAGCTGGCGTGGTTTTGAGAGAAAAAGCTAAGTTCAGAGATTTACTCAAGCATGTGTTACTCTGTGGCATTGGTAATTTAATTTTTGAGATTTAGTGGCCTAATTTGTAAAATAGGAAAACTAATAAATTACTACAAGCATGTTATAAGGATTAAAAAAGAGAAATACAGAAAGCATCTAGCATAGTGAATGTTTACTGTTACAAAACCAGTAAATGTTACTTCCTGCCTGTCCACTTCACCTTGCAGTCACTAGGTCATTAAAGCCCAATCCGTGCTGGGCACTGTGTTAGTTACTGTGACAGCAAAGGGAGTAACACAGATGCATTCTCTCTCCTCAGGTCCTAGGCTGAAATAAGCCAATATGGCTGGAGCTCAGAAAGCTCTTAAGCTGGAATGGCAGGGCCAAACTGTCTAGGAATGTGTCATGTAAGCTACATGAGTTTTGTCATATACTAAAAAAGCAATGATAAGCGATGGAAGTATTTTAAGCAAGCAGGAGAGCAATCTAAAGAAAGAGTGGAGTTAGAATGGATTTTTAATAACTAGATTTTTGCATCTGCCAGTAAGAGTTAATGATTGCTTGAGTTGTAAATCATGTGATGGAAGATGGGAAGGCAGCAACACATTTCATATGGATTTCGGAGATTAAATGAAAGTATTTAGTGTTTTAGTTGATGGAAAGGGAGACCACGGGGGAATGGTTTCCGAAAACCCCTTCAATTTCCTCTTTTTTGTTAATCCTCCCCTGAGGATATTTTTCCATTGATTTTTAAAAAATATATATTTTATTGATTTTAGAGAGGAAGGGAGAGGGAGAGAGATAGAAACATCAATGATGAGAGAGAATCATTGATTGGCTGCCTCCTGCATGCCCCCTACTGGGGATCGAGCCCGCAACCCGGGCATGTGCCCTTGGCCGGAATCGAACCTGGGACCCCTCAGTCCGAAGGCTGACGATCTATCCATTGAGCCAAACCAGCTAGGGCATTTCCATTGATTTTTTAAAGAGTGTAAGGTAGGGGGAGAGAAAGAAACATTGATGTGAGAGAGACACAGCGATTGGTTGCCTCCGGCACATGTTCCTATTGGGACCCAGGACCCTTCCACTGGCCAAAGCTCTATCCACTGAGCAAAACTGGCGAGGGTCCTTCCATTTTCTCTTTATCACTTGTAAATCTGTTTTTACCAATTTTCTCATTTTGTTTGTTTTTTAAAATCTAGTAAAGGGTCTGCTAATAACATCATATTTAAGGAAATCTCAGTAATTTTTTTTTCCATCACCTTCTCAGTTTTGTATTCATTAGTTGTGATTTGAAAGTAAGCAGTTTAATTGTATGCATCAAATGAAAATTGGTAACTGACCCTTTTCAGGATTTCTTTCAGGATGAATTAGAAGAAAATGTGATACTCACCTTGGTTCCAATAAGCGAGGAACATAATGAACATCAAATGGAACCAAGTGTTTCTTCAACCTCAGACAGCAACGATAAAGGTGTGATGATAAGGATTGCTCAGTGTACTGCTCCTCCAGCTCTGGAAAGCCCAGGAAAAAGGATTTTTCTTTTCTCTTCCTTGGCCATATAAGACCCAGCTTAAATCTCACCTCAATTACCTGTAATAAGAGATTTCTCTAACTCGCATGCTTGTCATTTGCTAAGCACTATGTACTGCCTTGCTTTTAAGACACACAAAAATCAGCATGTGGAGTGTTTTGGACAGAGCATAGTCTTATGGGGTAGCTGGATAGAAGTTCAAATCTCCAACCCATGACCCTCAACCTTCTCTTCATTTTGGTTAATACATACTTTACATACCTCTTACAAAGACTAATTTTTTCCAGCTTTATTGATACATTTACACAATATTGTAATTTTAAGGTGTACATTGTGATGATTGGTATACATATATACTGTAAAATGATTACAAAAATAAGGTTAATTAACACATGCATCACCTCACACACTTAGCTTTTTCCCCTTGTGGTAAGAACATTTAAGATTTACTCTTTTTTTAATCATCATCCGAGGATGTTGTAATTAATTAATTAATTATATTTTTATTAATTTCAGAGTGGAAGGGAAAGGGAGAGAGAGATAGAAACATCGATGAGAGAGAATCATAGATCCACTGCTTTCTACACGCCCCCTACTGGGGATTGAGCCCACAGCCCAGGCATGTGCCTTTGACTAGAAACAAACCTTAGGTCTGAAGGCTGACACGCCTATCCACAGAGCCAAACCAGCTAGGACTGAGGATGTTTTTATTGATTTTAGGGAGGGAGGAAGAGAGAGAGAGAGATATCAATCGCCTCTTGTACCCAACCCAAAACCTGGATATGTGCCTTGACCAGGAACCTGCATATAGGATGACGCTCTAACCAACTGAGCCACACTGACCAGGGCAAGATTTTCTATCTTGTAACTTTTAAGCATACAATACAATATTGTTAATATAGGCACCATGCTGTACATTAGATCTCCAAAACGTATTCATCTTATAACTGAAAATTTATACCCTTTGACCAACATCTCCCCATTTTTCTTACCTCCAAACCCCAGGCAACCACCATTCTACTTTCTGTTTCTATGAGTGAGTTCTGCTTTTTTAAATTCCACATACAAGTGAGATCATAGAGTATTAGGAAGATAAAATAATTTGAAAAACATGTAGTATTTTGCTAGGTTGAGTAATTACTGATCAAATATCTAGCAGCTTTTAACATCATAACCCTTTATTTCCTTAGCACTTCATATAAGGCATTGAATAAGTATTTTCAGATGATGAAGTACATAATGACAAATTACGGCCAAGTAGATTGAGTAGAGGAAAGTAAAAGGATAACTATTATTGGTTAGGGTGCTTTCTTGGATTCCTATTGGTCCAAGATCTAGACATTGTGGAGGAGCTATCCAAAATGTTCTATTCAGGTGATGTTAATGGCCATAAACACAACAGGTTGCTATGTTAGTGTAAAAAGCATGGAGCTCAGGCGGCGTGGCTCAATGGTTGAGCACCTACCTATGAACTAGGAGGTCACGATTCAATTCCCAGTCAGGGCATATTCCTGGGTTTTGGGCTTCATCCCAAGTAGGGGGCATGCAGAAGGCAGCTGATCAATGATTCCCTCTCATCATTGATGTTTCTATCTCTCCCTCTCCCTTCCTCTCTGAAATCAATTTTAAAAATATATTTAAAAAACAACATGGAATTTTGAATATCAAAATGTACATTTGAGTCCCAAGTCTGTCATTTTATTGGATTTTTTTTATTTTTATTTTTTTTTTTTATGTATTTTATTGATTTTTTTTTACAGAGAGGAAGAGAGAGGGATAGAGAGTTAGAAACATCGATGAGAGAGAAACATCAATTAGCTGCCTCCTGCACACTCCCCATTGGGTATGTGCCCGCAACTAAGGTACATGCCCTTGACCGGAATCGAACCTGGGACCCTTGAGTCCGCAGGCCAATGCTCTATCCACTGAGCCAACCAGGTTAGGGCAAGTCCTTTATTCTTGAATCTGTTATCTTATTTGTAATATGAGAAAAAATATTTGGTACCTATCTGCATAAATTAGGTTGTAAGAAATAAATGAGAACTTGTAAGGTAAAATTATAAAGAATCTTACAAATTTTAATTTATTACTACTTTGGTTTTCTTCTTTTCTCAGTTAATATTCTTCAAATGAATGAACAATTCAAAGATTGTGCAAAACCAATCCTTCCCTTGCCAACCACTTTGCCATCATTTAATAAAGTACGTCTCGACACTTTGCGGAACTGGTGCCAACAATTGAATTTGAGTACTGATGGTAAGGTGAGTACATTGGTGAGAATTTCTGCCACTCAGAGCAAATACTCAAAGTCTTGCTAACTTTGCTTTTTCTCTCCTTAATTTCCTTAGAAACTAGAAGTTTATCTGAGGCTCAGGGAACATGCATATTTTGAAAAAAAGCGAGTGAATGGGAAGCATGGATGCAGTGTAAATGTGAGTTCTGACTGTGAATTGTTCCTCCTCTCCCAGCACCTCTTCATATGTTGCACCGCTAACGTAGGGGTGAGGAATGTCCAGCCATCTAAGGCGCACGAAATCATTTCATCTGGCCATGCCAAGACAACTGCAGGTTGTCTAGGCGCTTGTTTCATAGCAACATGAATATATTAAGTGAATTATATTAAGCAAATGATGTCACAAATATTCAAATGGTCGTTGGTCAAAAAAAGGTTCCTCAACCTTGCTTGCTCTAAGGCAAGATTTCTCAACCAAGACTATTGACATTTTGAGCCAAATAAGTTCTTTTTGTTTGGAAGTTGTCCTGTGTATTTTAGGATGTTTAGCAGACTAAGCATCCCTGGCCTCTATCCACTTGATGTTAGTAGCAATGCTTCCTCCCTCACAGTTTTAGCAATCAATAATTTCTTCCATTTGAGAACCACTACTCTAAAGGAACTAATATTCCTAAACCTTTCCCATGCTGACCTACTTGGGTAAATGTATAAAGAATGATAAAATTGATATAGGAGTCATTATGGTAGTAGCACTTCACAGAATACTCATCATGAATCCCATTTGCAGAGTGTTGCTGAAACACCAGAAGAGGACACATTGCAGTCATGTTCGGGGAAATTGACCAAGAAAGCAAGGAGTAAGAAAAGTCATCAGATGAGTAAAAGAGAGGAAGAGACTCATACATTTGAAATGACCAATACAATTGAAGTGGCCAATACAGTTGAAGTGGCCAGTACAGTTGAAGTGGCCAGTACAGTTGAAGTGGCCAATACAGTTGAAGTGACCAATACAGTTGAAGTGATAACTTCAGCTCGTGAGGCCATGTTGGCAGCATGGTCAAGAATTGCTGCAAGAGGCTCGCTATCTAAGGCTGCAAATTCATATAAAATTCCTATTTCTGTTGAGAATTTTCTTCTGCAAACATCTGGTAAGATCAACTTTAAATAGTAAGCGCCATACCAGAGAAAGAAGGTTAACTTTCAATAGTCCAATACTGAAAGGTGGTATAAGGAAAAGAGTTAAAATACCTGTAGATTGGATATTAGATTCATAGAAAACTTACCTTTTGATTGATAGTCAAGTTTTTCTGGATGAATTTCTAAGCCAGGTGATAAAGAGTGGTGACCCTTTCTGATCACAAAGCAGAAGTACAAGGTGGGGAAAAAAGCATAATCTGATAATGCGGTCAGCCACAGCCTGAGGTCTTTTATTTTTAAAACATATTTTTATTGATTTCAGTGAGGAAGGTAGAGGGAGAGAGAGATAGAAACATCAATGATGAGAGAGAACCATTATCCGCTGCCTCCTGCATGCCCCCACACTGGGGATCGAGCCCACATCCCAGGCATGTGCCCTTGACCAGAATCAAACCCAGGACCCTTCAACCCATAGGTCCATGCTCTATTCACTGAGCCAAACCAGCTAGGCCCAGCCTGAGGTCTTTTCCTCTCCCTTTCCTCAAGGCTTTCTTCAGAGCATAATGTGGGGATTTGAACAGCCCTGGTTCAGATTATTTTTTTTTTTTTTTTTAAGATATTTTTATTTATTTCAGAAGTGAAGGGAGGGAAAGAGAGAGAGACACATCAGTGGTGAGTGAAAATCATTGGTCCACTGCCTTCTGCATGGGCCCACACTGGGGATCGAGCCCGAAACCTGGGTATGTGTCCTGATTGAATCAAACCTATGACCTGGTCCATAGGTCGATGTTCAACCACTGAGCTACGCCAGCTAGACCAGATTCTTTTTTGTTTTTGTAAGAGAACAATTGGGTAAATTACAGAGGTAGAAAAAGTAAGTTCTAGAAGAAATGGGCTTTGGAAACAAGTTATAGAGGTAAAGGAAGGGCCCTTGGAGCTTGGGAGTGAGGAAGCTAATGTAATATGCCTGGGGGGAGAGGGAAGAGAGAGAGGAGAAAGGGAAAGGAAAAGGCACAGGCATGCTCCCAGGAGGGAGAGCGCCCAGGCCAGATTCTTGTTTTATGACTTCCTTGGTATGTCTCATTGGCAAGTTAGCACGAGCCCTGGTATCCTGTTTTATAAAATGAAGATTACAACTATTGTATTTCATAGAATGATTGTGAGACTTATGAGATATAACTTGGCACATTAAAAAGCAGGCAATAAGAAAAGTTTGGGGTCCCTGTCCTCTTAAGAAATCTTGAGAATAACTTAGCCCTGCCTTCCTCCAACTCCTCCTCTCTCCTTGATATTTTTGTTCTCTTCTCTAGCTGACCCTACCTCAGGTCAGCTAAAAGTCCTCCGTTCCTTTTTGCTTGAGTTCTTTTTCTCTCCACATCATTTCCAAAAGTGTTCTGGCTCCTCTTTTATCCAGGGCTGACTTGTAAGGTATGTTGTTCATTACACAAGGAACCTAACCCAAAGGAAGACAGACAGAAGCTGAAATTGGCCTACTGTTTGCTCTCCAAGTCGCACTTCCTCCTATGAAAAGAAATGAGCACCATTTTGCTAATTTCCAAAAGCACTGTCCAGTTACATAGCTGTCTCTGAAGGACTGCTTATCCAACAATGACACCTTTCTAATTTTCATTAATGTGCCATATGACCTAGTAGTATTGCACACTTATTCATCCTTTTAGTACCTCTCTATTTTTAAAATACATACATACATAGTATATATACACATATACATATATTATTGATTTCAGAAAGGAAGGGAGAGGGAAAGAGAGACAGAAACATCTGCAGGCCGATGCTCTATCCACTGAGCCAAACCAGCTAGGGCAGTAGTACCTCTCTATTTAGCAGTTACTAAGCATCTACTATGATTCAAGAGTGTTCCTAATCACCGGGTATATAGTGCTAAACATAATCTCTATCTTTTTACAGTCTGACTGGGGAGTTTTTATGAATATTTGAGCTCACGGTGACTGCTTCTTTCTCAATTTCAAACACTTGATATCTTACCTTGTTTTGTCTTAAATATCCCTCTCCCCAGTTAGGGTGTTCCTTAGGCTTTCAACAAAGATCGTTTTGCCAGTTTTTTATATTTGAAGCAGTACAATGAAGTAGTTAGACAAATGGGTTGTGAATCAATACCTTGGATCCATGGCTTGGTTCTGAGAAAATTATAATATTTAACACTGCAAGCTTCAGTTACTTCATTTTTAAATAAGAAAAGTGAATAGAAGGTAAATATAAATGTTCTTAATAAATTTATGAATACATGCAAACGACTTAGCAAGCATTTAAAAATGTAATTGTTATCCCTCATGCTATATAATCTGTGAAGTTAGAGTATAATGTCTTTTGGTCTACATTTTTTCATGCTTCTCAATTGATCCATCAACAGAAAATAAGAGCAAAGTCAAGAGTGAGTTGCTGAGAGGTTGGATTGGGGTGCAATTACTTGCTTTTCACTGTTTATATTTGCTTCTCTTTCCTCCCCAGGTGTCAGGTGGTGTGTGGTCCATGGCAGACATCTCCTGGCAGACAAAAAGGGTTGGGTTCGCCTGCAGTTCCATGCAGGTCAGACCTGGGTGCCTGACACTCCCACGAAGATGATTTCTCTCTTACTTTTACCGGCCTGTACTTTCCCATCCCCAGACCTAGAAGATAACATGTTATGCCCTGACTGTGTTAAGAGGTAACCCTTAAATATTTTTTTTCTGTATATCTAACTGGTAGGAGAAAGCAAATGGTCAAACATATTGTTTTCTTAATTTGCCATATAGATCAGGCAAACATAGGAAGGAAAAAGAACTTGATAGTGGATTAGAACTCTGATAAGTGTGGCTTCTTAGCAATCTTAAAGTATGTGACAATTTAGAATATTAATTTCCTCAAGTTTAGAGATCTGTTTTAAGAAATAAAGTTCTTAATATGTCAGATATTTAGCTGGGTTTAAAAAAAATTAGTAAGGCAAAATCCATGGAGCATGGGGGAAATGGGAGACTTATGTAATACTTTAAACAATAAAGAATTTAAATTTAAAAAAAAAAAAGATGCTGTGGAATAAATGGAGTAGCTTAGGGAAACTTCAGAAAGGATTACGTGCACAGAGGAAGATCTTATCAGTTGGGAAATAATAATTTGGGCATTTGGTAGTGGAAACAGCCCATACAAATAACTGGAAGTAAAAGAACATGACATACTTAGAAATAGCAGATAGGTCAATATGATTGAATCTATATTGACAAATTTAAGTCTGGAAAGGCAGGGGTATATCACTAATGGGTTTCTATCTGTAATGATGGTCTCATTATCTGGTGGGTTATAATTTCTCAGTCACTTTTGGGACATACAGTCCCTTGAGAATATTATGATAATTATAAACCCACTGTTCAGGAAAATATGCATTAGGCATACACAAGCACTGGTTTAGATTTTCTATAGACTATAGAACTGTTTTTTGGTTGTTTATTTTTTTAGACTATAGAACTCTTAATGTTCACCCATTAGTAACAGCTTTCGTGATAATTTTTGGTGAAGGTGATGTAAGATGGGTGTCAAGGGAAGCTAAGGTTTTTTTAAGGATGTGGATTGTACGTGGATTATAATCTTGCAACAAAAACTAGGTTGGAGGGTAAGTAAGAGATTACTCTAGTAATTCTGAAAAGATATAATTTATAAACTTGGTAAAAAATTTAAAGAGGAATGGGATAAATTTTATTTATTTATTTATTTATTTTTAAATATATTTTATTGATTTTTCACAGAGAGAAAGGGAGAGGGATAGAGAGCTAGAAACATCGATGAGAGAGATACATCGACCAGCTGCCTCCTGCACACCCCGCCACCGGGGATGTGCCCGCAACCAATGTACACGCCCTTGAAGGGAATCGAACCTGGGACCTTTCAGTCCGCAGACCGACGCTCTATCCACTGAGCCAAACCGGTTTCGGCAGGAATGGGATATATTTAAAAGGAAGGGTGCTAGCTTATTCAGTTCAGTGGGGAAGAATATGACATGTGGGACACGCTTGACATGGGCCTAGAGGCTTGAGATAAGGATGGTTTTATAGAGAAACATTTTTGGGAGCCATTAGCATTTACCAAAAAGTGACTGTCACTGCTGCTTCAGGGGTTCAGCTATGTAGAATATAGTTTTGTTTTAATTAATAGATTTTTAAAGCAGTTTTAAGGCTTTTGGAAAAATTGAGCAGAAAGTAAGAGTCCCCAAATTCTGTTGTGTCACCCCCCCGGGACCCCCACACACACACATACAATTTCCCCTACTACTATCAACACCCTGCACCAGAATGGTAAATTTGTACATAAGAGTATGTAGGAATTAAAAGGGACATAGGAAAGAATCCTAAAGAGAATCAGTATTTTGATGGCAGGTGAACAATGGTGATGTAGAAGGACTGTTATAGGTTGGGAAACAAGTAAGAAAAAGAAGCAGTGGGCAGAGTTTCTGAATATGGTTGGCAGTGAGATGGCCATGTAAGATTATGAATAATGCAGTGCTGGTTTTTTTGTTTGCTTGCTTTTTTAACTGATGTTAGAGGAAGGGAGGGGAAGAGAGAGAGAGAAACATTGATTGGTTGCCTCCTGCACATGCCCGGACCTGGGATGGAACTGCAACCTGGGTATGTTCCCCTATTGGGAATCAAACCCTTTGGTGCATGGGACAGTGCTCCAACCAATTGTGCCACATAGGCCACAGCCACAGGACTGTCAAGAATGTCAGTTTAGGATATAATTGGTGCCTTTTCTGAGAGTAGGTTAAGAAGGTCAGTATATGCAGAAATGTGTTAGTGACAAGTTAGAGCATGTGAAGGATTATGGCAGGACATACTGATAATCTGTACCACCTGAGTGAGGAGATAGCAGTCAGCTGAAATAATAAGATCATGGGTGCTTCCTTCGTTTCTTCCTACATTCCTTCCTTTCTCCCTACATTCCTTCCTTTCTCCCTCCCTTCTTTTTTCTTTGTATTTTTTAATGGGAAAATCATGAGCATGTGTGAACAGAGAGGGGATGTGGAAGAAACTGTGGGAAGGGAAGGGACAGTATAAAGATAAAGGAAATGGAGCCAATTGTAGTATACAGAATGTGAGGTTTGATATTAAGTGGACAATCTTGTTTCTTTGTTTAAGACATAGAATTCCTTCACCCACCATTTTTAGGTGAGGATGCGGGTGCTAACTATTTAGGAACTCCAGAAGTAGATTCCTTATTTTATTGCTCATTTCCAAGGGGTTGGTATGGAATGGTTATCTTATTCTAAATTTTTGAAAATTCTTTTCTCACTTGTTT
This sequence comes from Ia io, assembly GCA_025583905.1. Taxonomy (NCBI): domain Eukaryota; kingdom Metazoa; phylum Chordata; class Mammalia; order Chiroptera; family Vespertilionidae; genus Ia; species Ia io. Next base: position 45,466,760 of record JAJQQW010000009.1, on the reverse strand, counting down.
TCTAGGAATAAAAAGATGATGGAGAAATTAGGTAAAATGAGGAAGAGAAAGTAACCTGGTTTGAACACTCCCAACCCAGAAGAAATGGTGGAGAGCTCACAACTAAATTAACTTGTGTCCCATTGACTGTTGTGCTCTGCCCTGGACACCCTCAGCATTCCTGATGCCTTGAGAACAGATGTGAATGTTTGGATTCTGTATTGGAGGTTTACCAAAAAGTGACCGTCACTGCTGCTTCAGGTGTTCAGCTATGTAGAATATAGTTTTGTTTTAATTAATAGATTTTTAAAGCAGTTTTAAGGCTTTTGGAAAAATTGAGCAGAAAGTAAGAGTTCCCAAATTCTGTTGTGTCCCCCCCACAATTTCCCCTACTACTATCAACACCCTGCACCGGAATTGTAAATTTGTTGAACTTATATTGACCCATCATTATCATTGAAAGCCCATAATTGACATTAGGGTTCACTCTTTGTATTTTATATTCTATGAGTTTTGACAAATGTATAGAGATGTATCCACTATTATAAAATAATACAAAAATAGTTTAACTGCCCTAAAAATTCTGTACTCCTATTTGACTTTCCCTGTTCCCTATCCCTGACCCCCTGATATTTTTACTGTATCCATAGCTTTGCCTTTTCCAAAATGTCATAGAGTTGGAATCATACCGTAGCCTTTTCATAGTCACTTCTTTCACAACAAGATGCATTTAAGGTTTCTCCGTGTCTTTTCACACAGCTTGATAGCCCACTCCTTTTTGGCACTAAATATTCAATTGTCTGGGTGTACCATAATGTGTTTATCCATTCACATATTGAAGGTCATCTTGGTTGCTTCCAAATTTTGGCAATTATGAATAAAACTGCTATAAACATTTGTGTTCAGGTTTTTGTGGACATACATTTTCAACTTATTTGGGTAAAGACTGAGGAGCATGATTTTTGGATCTTATGTTAAGAGGGTTTAGCTTTATGAGAAACTGCCAAACTTTCTTCCAAAGTAGCTGTACCATTCTGAATTGCCACCAATGATGAATTAGAGTTAGTGATTTGGATTTTAGCCATTCTAATAGCTGTGTAATGGTATCTCGTTATAATTTGCAATTCCCTAATTATTATTATGTGGACCAGCTTTTAATATGCTTTGTCATCTGTATATCTTTGGTGAAGTGTCAGTTCAGGTCTTTTGCCCATTTGTTTTTAACCTGGCTATTCATTTATGTTTTTATTTTTGAAGGTTAGTAATCTTTTATAATTATGTTTTTTAAATTTTTTTCTTTGATTGCTTTGAGAGAGAGAGGAAGAGAAATAAAAACATCAATTTGTTGTTACACTACATTCATTTATGCATTCATTGGTTGATTATTATATGTGCCCTGACCAGGGGTCAAACCCAAAACCTTGTCATATCTGGACAACACTCTAACCAACTGAGCTATTCGGCCAGGCTTATTAAGTTTTAAGAGTTCTTTTTATATTTTGGGTGACATTCCTTTATCAGATAAATCTTTTGCAAATATTTTTCCCAGTTTTTGGCTTGTCCCCTCATTCTGTTGATTAATTAGTATATTTAGATGATTGATATTTAAAATGATTAATAGAGATGCATTGAGATATTTTTAATTCCCCCATTTTTAGTTTTTTGTTTTGTTTTTGTCTTTTGTTCCCTTCTTTGGTTCTAATTGAAACATTTTATTAGATATTAATAAAATGGATAACCATTAATAGAATTTAAAAACACATCTGGCCGAAACCGGTTTGGCTCAGTGGATAGATCGTTGGTCTGTGGACTGAAAGGTCCCAGGTTCGATTCTGGTCAAGGGCATGTACATTGGTTGCGGGCACATCCCCGGCGGCGGGGTGTGCAGGAGGCAGCTGGTCGATGTTTCTCTCTCATCGATGTTTCTAGCTCTCTAACCCTCTCCCTTCCTCTCTGTGGAAAATCAATAAAATATATTTTTTTAAAGAATAAAAAAAATAAATAAAAACACATCTGGATGCAGAAAAAGCATTTAACAAAATACAATGTTATCATGATGGAAACATTCAATACAAAAAGAATAGAATGGCCCTGGCTGGTTTGGCTCAATGGATAGAGAGCATCAGCCTGCGTACTGAAGGGTCTTGGGTTTAATTCTAGTCAATGGCACATGCTCAGGTTGCGTGCTCAATCCCCTTCCCCTCTAAAATCCATATTATATATAAATGTATTCTATATGAAATCCATATTATATATATAAATCCCCTTCCCCTCTGAAATCCATATTATATATATAAATGTGTGTGTGTGTATGTGTGTGTGTGTATATATATATATATTTACAATGGAGCCCTGCCTAGGTTGGAGCATTGTCCATTAAACCAAAAGGTTGTGAGTACAATTCCCAACAACATACTTAGGTTGCAGGTTCCATCCGGGGCACATAACAGGAGGCAATCGATGTTTCTTTTTTTTCTCTGTCAAACAGAATCCACACATATCCTTTGGTGAGAATTATAAAAAAAAAAGAAAAGACTAAAATGTAACAACCTCAAGGTGACAACAAAATTACATGTGAAAAGCCCACAGTTAATATACTAAGTGGTGAAAGGCTGAAAGTTTTTCCCCTGAAGTCGGACAAGGCAAGGATGCCCCCCTCCCTTTTTTTTTTTTCAGAGAGGGAGAGAGATAGAAACATCAATGATGAAAGAACCATCGATTGCTGCCTCCTGCACACCCCCTACTGGGGATAGATCCCACAACCCTGGCATGTGCCCTTGACCTGAATTGAACCCAGGACTCTTTGGTCCCCAGGCCGACTCTCTATCCACTGAGACAAACCAGCTAGGGCAGGATGCCCATTTTTACCACTTCTATTCCAGATGGTACTGGAAGTTCTTGCCAGAGAAGTTAGGCAAGAAAAAGAAATCAGGGTTATCTAAATAGGAACTGCAGAAATAAAACTGTCTATACACAGATGACATTATCTATAGAAAACTATAGATGACATTATCTATAGTAATTATTTAAAAAACTTTTAGAACTAATTAACAAATACAGCAAATTTGAAGAATATATAAATCACAAAAGTTGCAACAATCTGAAAAAATTAAAATGATTTCATTTCAAATAGCATCAAAAGTAGCATTAAAAATATATTAAAGGAATAAACTTAAGAAATTATAAATTAGGGGGAGGAGAAAGATGGCGACCGGCAAGAAGGTAGGGAGAGAGAGAGTGTGAGTGAGGAACCCATAGAGGAGAGTGTAGACGTGTAGAAGTGTGTGGTGTGTGTGTGGGTATGAGCTAGGGTCAGATAGATTCTGCAGGGCTTCCAAGGGGCTGCCTAACCGGGCAGTCCTAGACGGCGGAGCCCCGCACACAAAGCGGACACATCTCGGCGGCTGGTGAGGACGCGGAGACCACGCCATCTTGAGAAACAGAGCTGCCTGAGACTCGGATCCTGGCTTCTGACACAAACCAGGACCCTGCAGCCACTGGGGACAGAGAACTGCTATCACAGCTGCAGTGGAAGAAACAACAAGAATCCAGACTTCCCAGCAGATTCCCGTGAGTCAAAGAGCCTATCCCCCTCCCCGCAGGCGCACGCGGATAGCGCCATAGTAACTAATAGACACGCCCCTCACTCAAGCTGCAGAGCTTTACGCAGGGACGCGCGCTCCGCCTTAGGGAATTTGGCGCACAGGACAGAAGCAGCTCACCTTCGGGGAAATCTGTCAGTGCGCACAGAGGGCTCCCCTTTGGGGAATTGGGGGGAATTTGGCTTGCGGGTCACAGCTCCCCTTCGGGGAATCTTAGAGCGTGCACAAAGGGGCTTCCCTTTGGGGAATTTGGCGCGCAGGACGGACTCCGCCCCTCTTCGGGGATTCTGGGAGAGCGCACAAAGGCAGCTCACCTTCAGGGATTTGAGAGTGTGCGCCCTAGCCGGTTTGGCTCAGTAGTGAGAGCACACACAGGACGCAGCTCCACTTCAGGGAATTTGGCACGCCGGACACAGCTGCCTGGGATCCCTGACTCACAGCGCATTCACACTAAGAGCCAACGACCCCAATTGTTGGTGCATGCACACACAGGGACCCTGATTCTCAACGAGAAACCGCACAAGGCAACAGAGACTCTGACACTCGATTCTTGGTGCAGATACAGGGAAACTCTGACTCCTGGCACATGCTAAGGATCTCATTTTCGGCACATACCAACAGTGTGGTGCTGACAGGGCCCCTGATTCTAAGTGTGCACACGAGACCACACGGAACACTGGGGACACTGACCCTGGGCAAGTCTGGTTCCCACCAACCAAACAGCCATACGTCCTAGTGTCAGAGCACTTCAGTGAAACTCGGGTGGAGCGAAGTCCCCACAGCACACGGCCGAGGTTCACACAAACGGAAGCTTGAGCTTTCTGGTGATAGCCAGAATGGGGAAACGAAATAACTCACAGAGGAAAGAAAATGTGGAGTCTCCAAGAAAGGAAATTAGTGAAACTGAAGCTTGCAACATGACTGAAAAGGAGTTCAGAGCAATGGTCGTGGAATTTATACATCGGATGGATGAGAAAATCAACAACTTATGCAAGAATCAGGAAGAAATGAAAAGTGATATAGCTACAATCAAAAACACCATGGAAAGTTTCAACAGTAGACTACAAGAAGCAGAGGACCGAATTAGTGAGTTAGAAGATCAGGTACAGAAACAAGCTCAATCTGAACAGCAATTGGAGAAAAAAATTAAAAAGCAGGAGGAAAGCCTAAGGGAGCTTCGGGACAACATGAAGCGAAGTAACATGCGTATAATAGGGCTGCCAGAAGGACAAGAAGAGCAGCAGGGATTAGAAAACCTATTTGAAGAAATAATGACAGAAAACTTCCCGGATATGGGAAAGATAAAAGTCACGCAAGTACAGAGAGTCCCAAGCAGGATCAACCCCAAAAGACCCACACCAAGACATGTCATAATCTCAATGGCAAATATAAATGATAAAGAGAGAATCTTAAAGGCAGCAAGAGAGAGACAGAGAGTTACCTACAAAGGAACACCCATCAGATTGTCAAATGATTACTCAACGGAAACACAACAAGCTAGAAGTGAATGGAAGGAGGTATACAAAGTGTTGCAAAGCAAAGGACTGAATCCAAGAATACTATATCCAGCAAGACTATCAATCAAAATTGAAGGGGAAATCAGGAGCTTCGCAGACAAAAAAAGACTCAGGGAGTTTATCACCACCAAACCAGCAATGCAAGAATTGCTAAAGGGAATACTGTAAAAAAAGAAGAAATAAACAGGTAAGAAGGAATACAGACACAAAAATAGATATGACTACAAACAAATACCTTTCAGTAATAACTTTAAATGTAAACGGACTAAATGCTCCAATCAAAAGACATCGAGTGGCTGAATGGATAAAAAAGCATGACCCATATATATGCTGTCTACAAGAGACCCACCTCAGAACAAGAGACTCACACAGATTGAAAGTGAAGGGATGGAAAAATATCTTCCAGGCAAATGGAAATGAAAAAAAAGCTGGGGTAGCAATACTTATATCTGACAAATTAGACCTCAAAGTAAATGCCCCATAACAAGAGATAAGGAAGGCCACTTCATAATACTAAAGGGAGAAATCCAACAAGAAGAAATAATTCTGGTAAACATATACGCTCCCAATATAGGAGCACCCAAATACATAAAAAAACTCCTGGAAGATATCAAGGGAGAGATTAATAGTAATACAATCATAGTAGGAGACTTTAATACCCCACTATCACCATTGGACAAATCCTCTAAACAAAAAATTAGCAAAGAAACAGCAATCCTAAATGACTCACTAGACCAGATGGAATTAATTGACATCCTCAGAACATTTCACCCCAAAGCCACAGAATATACATTCTTCTCAAGTGCACATGGGTCATTTTCAAAGATAGACCATATGCTGGGTCACAGGCAAAGTCTCTTCAAATTCAAGAAGATAGAAATTATATCAAGCATCTTCTCAGATCACAGTGGCATAAAACTGGAAATCAACTACAATAAATGCAATCCAAAGAAATCAAACACATGGAGACTAAACAGCATGCTATTAAACAAGGACTGGGTCACCAGAGAGATCAAGGAAGAAATAAAAAACATCATGGCAACAAATGACAATGAAAACACAACAATCCAAAATCTATGGGACACAGCGAAAGCAGTCTTGAGAGGGAAGTTCATAGCTCTACAAGCCTATTGCAAAAAACAAGAAACAATGGTAATAAATTACCTAACCCTACAACTCAAAGAGCTAGAAAAAGAGCAGCAAGAAAAGCCCAGTGTAACCAGAAGGAAGGAAATAACAAAGATCAGAGCGGAGATAAATGACATAGAGACCAAAGAAACAATACAAAAGATCAACAAAACCAAGAGCTGGTTCTTTGAAAAGATAAACAAGATTGATGGACCTCTAGCCAGGCTCACCAAGAAGCAAAGAGAGAGGACCCAAATAAACAAAATCAGAAATGAAAGAGGTGAAATAACAACAGACCCCGCTGAGATACAAAGGATTGTTACAAAATACTACGAACAGCTCTATTCCAACAAACTGGACAACCTGGAGGAAATGGACATATTCCTAGAAAAAATACAACCTTCCAAAAATCAATCAAGAAGAATCTCAACAGCTCAATAGGCCAATAACTATGGACGAAATTGAAGAAGTCATCAAAAAGCTTCCGGCAAACAAAAGTCCGGGGCCTGACGGCTTCACAGGAGAGTTCTACCAAACATTCAAGGAAGAACTAAAACCTATCCTCCTCAGACTATTCCAAAAAATTCAAGAGGAAGGAACACTTCCAAGCTCCTTCTATGAAGCCAGCATCACCCTAATACCAAAACCAGATAAAGACAACACAATGAAAGAGAATTACAGACCAATATCCCTCATGAACATAGATGCCAAAATCCTCAACAAAATTCTAGCAAATCGGCTCCAGCAGTACATCAGAAAGATCATACACCATGACCAAGTAGGATTTATCCCAGGAATGCAAGGATGGTACAATATCCGCAAATCAATAAACGTGATACATCACATAAACAAATTGAGAGATAAAAATCACATAGTCATATCAATTGATGCAGAAAAAGCATTTGACAAAATCCAACACCCTTTCTTGATAAAAACTCTCAACAAGGTGGGAATAGAAGGCTCATACCTCAACATAATAAAAGCTGTATATGATAAACCCACAGCAAACATCATACTCAATGGACAAAAGCTAAAAACATTTCCCCTAAGAACAGGAACAAGACAGGGATGCCCACTCTCACCACTCCTGTTTGACATAGTACTGGAAGTATTAGCTAATGCAATTAGACAAGAAGAAGAAATAAAAGGCATCCAAATTGGAAAAGAACAAGTAAAGCTGTCTTTATTTGCAGACGACATGATATTGTACATAAAAAATCCGAAAGACTCCGTCAAAAAACTAATAGACTTAATAAATGAATTCGGCAATGTAGCAGGATACAAAATTAACGCCAAGAAATCTATGGCCTTTCTATACACCAATAGTGAACTTACAGACAGAGAGACTAAAAAGGCAATCCCATTTACCATCGCACCAAAAAAATTAAGATACCTAGGAATAAACTTAACTAAGGAGGTAAAAGACCTATACACGGAAAACTACAGGACACTGAAAAAAGAGATAGAGGAAGACGTAAACAGATGGAAGAACATACCATGTTCATGGATTGGTAGAATCAACATCATTAAAATGTCCATACTACCCAAAGCAATCTATAGATTCAATGCACTCCCCATTAAAATACCAACGGCATATTTCACAGACCTTGAAAGAACTCTCCAAAAATTCATCTGGAATAAAAAAAGACCCCGAATAGCCACAGCAATCCTGAGAAAGAAGAATAAAGTAGGAGGGATCTCAATACCAGATTTCAAGCTGTATTACAAAGCCACTATTCTCAAAACAGCCTGGTACTGGCACAAGAACAGACATATAGATCAATGGAACAGAATAGAGAATCCAGATATTGATCCAAACCACTATGCTCAATTAATATTTGACAAAGGAGGCATGAACATACAATGGAATAAAGACAGTCTCTTCAATAAATGGTGTTGGGAAAATTGGACAGACACATGCAAAAAAATGAAGCTAGATCACCAACTTACACCATACACAAAAATAAACTCAAAATGGATACAGGACTTAAACATAAGACGGGAAACCATAAAAATACTAGAGGAATCCACAGGCAGCAAAATCTCAGACATATGTCAAAAGAACTTCTTCACCGATACTGCCCCTAGGGCAATGGAAGCTAAAGAGAAAATAAACAAATGGGACTACATCAAAATAAAAAGCTTTTTTACAGCAAAAGAAACTATCAACAAAACAACAAGAAAGCCCACTGCATGGGAGAACATATTTGCAAATGGCATCACTGATAAAGGTTTAATCTCCAACATCTACAGGCAGCTTATACAACTTAATAAAAGGAAGATAAATGATCCAATAAAAAAATGGGCAACGGACCTAAATAGAATCTTTTCCAAAGAAGACAGAAGGAAGCCCAAGAGACACATGAAAACATGCTCAAGGTCACTAATTATCCGAGAGATGCAAATCAAAACAACAATGCGCTATCATCTCACTCCTGTCAGAATGGCTATCATCAACAAATCAACAAACGACAAGTGTTGGCGAGGATGCGGAGAAAAAGGAACCCTCGTGCACTGCTGGTGGGAATGCAGACTGGTGCAGCCACTGTGGAGAACAGTATGGAGTTTCCTCAAAAAACTGAAAATGGAACTCCCATTTAACCCAGTAATCCCACTCCTAGGAATATATCCTAAGAAACTGGGAACACCAATAAGAAAGGAAATATGCACCCCTATGTTCATAGCAGCACAATTTACAATAGCTAAGATCTGGAAACAGCCTAGGTGCCCATCAGCAGATGACTGGATCAGAAAACTATGGTACATCTACACAATGGAATATTATGCTGCCATAAAAAAGAAGGAATTCTTACCATTTGCAGCAACCTGGATGGAATTGGAGAACATTATGTTAAGTGAAATAAGCAAGTCAATGAAAGAAAAATACCACATGATCTCACTCATTTATGGATAATAAAGAACATTAAAAACTTGAACAAAAAGATAGATACAGAGGCAGTAAAGCATCAAACAGTCTGTCAAATTACAGCAGGAAGGTTAGGGAGAAGTAGGGAAGATAAGAGATCAATCAAAGGACTTGTATGCATGCATATAAGCATAACCAATGGACGCAAAACTCTGGGGGGTGAGGGCATATATGGGAGTGGGGTGGGGGGGGACAATGGTAAGATATGTACACATATAATACCTTAATAAAAAAATTGGAAAAAAAAAAAAAAAGAAATAGAAGGAATTAAAATAAATCACTGCATCAGAGGAAAATAAAAAAAAAAAAAAAAAAAAAAAACTTAAGAAATTATAAAACATGTATACTGAAGAACTGCAAAGCATTTCTCAAATTATCCCTTAGTTCATAAGAAGTGTGGTAAACATTAATTTTGATGTAGAAATGCCCTTCTATTTTTATATTGCTACCTTATGCATTTTATTAAAAAATTTTGACCCTAGCCAGTTTTGCTCAGTGGATAGAGCATTGGACAGTAGACTGAGGGTTCCAGGTTTGAATATGGTCAAGGGAACATACCTCAGTAGCAGGCTCGATACCCGACCCCTGACCTGGGATGTGCAGGAGGCAATAAATCAACGTGTCTCTCTCACATCAATATTTCTCTCTCTCTCTCTCTCTCTCTCTCTCTCTCTCTCTCTCTCTCTCTCTCTCTCTCTCAAAATCCATGGGAAAATATACTTGGGTGAGAAATAACAAAATAAACAAGCAAAAAATTTTGCACCAAAGAAAAGTGGGAAGAATAGCAACAATTTATGATTATCATTTTTCCCACAGCTGAGAAATCTTTTTGATTTTTTTTAATTGGTTATCCTGCTATATAGAGTATTCTTTGCCCCTAAATGCTTTAGCATGCAGCCTTTAAGAATAAGGACAGTCTACATAATCAATGTCATTGTCAAACCTAAGAAATAGTAATATAATGGCATTTAATATCTAGTTCATATTCAAATATGATTAATTGTCCCCAAAATATGTTTTATACTCTCAAAAATCCAGGATTCAGTAGTTTCAGACATTTAATTGGTTGTAATATTTTTCAAGTTTATTTTAATCAAAGATTTTTTTTTATAGATTTTTTAAATAATACTGTCTTTGAAAAGGTCACTTTTCTTGTACATTATACTACATTCTGGATTGTTTCCTGTGGTGTTCTTTGACTAATTCTCTATATTTTCTGTAAACTCAAAAATAAGACTAAAGACTTGATTAGATTTAGATAAAACATTTTTAGAAAATACTTCATACATGAGATTGAGGATTTCATATTTCATTGCATGAGAAGGTACATAATTAGATGGTCTCATCATTATAATAAAAATTAGAGGCCCGTTGCATGAAGAGATTCGTGTAATAGAGCTTCCTTCCCTTGTCTTCCAGCACTGGTTTTCCTCTGGTACCTGGGACCCAGGCCTTTGCTCTGGCTTGAGTCTGCCACCTTTGCTGCTGACTCTGGCCAGAGTCTGCCTTCTTTGTCTTTGCTGCAGGCTCCGGCCAGAGTCTGCCCTCATCGTGTTCGTGGCAGACTCCGGAGTCTGCAGTCTTTGTCTTTGCCCACCCCCCCGCCCTCCCTCTTATAGCAGGTGTCCTGCCTGGCCACTCCACACCTGGAGCAGCTGGGCGGCCGCCATCTTTCCCCTTCTAATTTGCATATTCCCTCCTGATTGGCTGGTGGGCATAGCGGAGTGATGGTTAATTTGCATGTTTCTCTTTTATTAGTGTAGATGTTATGACTTAATTACAGTGGTAAACATTTTATTTGTCCAAGGTCTGAAGTGCAGTTTTCACTTTGAAATTAGTAATTACTTTGTAGGATGATACTTTGACATCATCTGATTATCTTGCCCCTTCCCAACAACTCTTTTAAAAAAAATTTTTTTTACTGATTTTTAGAGAGAGCAAGGGAGAGAAAGAGAAACATCCATGTGAAAGTATATCAATCAGCTGCCTCCAGCATGCTCCTTACTGGGGATTGAGCTCGAAACCTGGGCATGTGCCCTGACCCGAAATGGAACCTTGACCTCCTGGTTCATAGGTTGATGCTCAACCACTGAGCCAAGCCGGCAGGGCTTGACACTTTTATTACTTACATTTCAAACTCTACAATCTTGAGAATATGAGTATTTGTGACCTGCAGTATATTTTGTAGAATTAAAGTGAGGCTACCCTGAACTCAGGCTATTGATGGCTGACAGCACAGTTGTCCAGTCATTGGTGTTTTATAGGGAGCCCAGAATGGTGGGGAGACTAGAACTGAAAGATCAAATGTCACTTGAAAGCCTTCCCAAGAGAGTGCTTAGCTGGGCTCTCAGAGCAAAATAGACAGGGCAAAGTGCTCTGAGGTCTGTCTTTAAAAGTGTCATGAATTGATAGTGTGGTTTCAGAATTGTGATACTAATTTATACTGAGCATGCAGTAGTCGGGGAGAATATACAACTTGATGAAAACACTCCTTACCTTCTTTTTTTATTTTTATTTTAAATAAATCTTTATTGTTCAGATTATTAGAGGTGTTACTCTTTTCCCCCCATAGCTCCCCTCCACCTGATTCCCCACCCCACCCCACCCCATGCCCTTACCCCCGCCACTGTCTTCATCCATAGGTATACGATTTTTGTCCAATCTCTTTTCGCACCCCTCACACTCCCTCCCCCCTGACAATTGTCAGTCCACTTCCTTTATATGTCCCTGATTCTATTATATTCATCAGTCCATTCTGTTCATCAGATTTTTTATTCACTTGATTTTTAGATTCACTTGTTGATAGGTATGTATTTGTTGTCATTTTATTGTTCGTAATTTTTATCTTTACCTTTTTCTTCTTCTTTATCTTCTTAAAGAATACCTTTCAGAATTTCATATAATCCTGGTTTGGTGGTGATGAACTCCTTTAGCTTTTTCTTGTCTGTGAAGCTCTTTATCTGACCGTCAATTCTGAATGATAGCTTTGCTGGGTAGAATAATCTTGGTTGTAGGTTCTTGCTGTTCATCATTTTGAATATTTCTTGCCACTCCCATCTGGCCTGCATAGTTTCTGTTGAGAAATCAGCTAACAGTCATATGGGTACTCCCTTGAAGGTAACTAACAGTTTTTCTCTTGCCGCTTTCAATATTCTCTCTTTGTCTTTTGCCCTTGGAATTTTAATTATGATGTGTCTTGGTGTGGTCCTCTTTGGATTCCTCTTGTTTGGGGTTCTGTGCGCTTCCTGGACTTGTAAGTCTATTTCTTTCACCAGGTAGGGAAAGTTTCCTGTCATTATTTCTTCTAATAGGTTTTCAATATCTTGCTCTCTCTCTTCTGCTGGCATCCCAATAATTTGGATGTTGGTACACTTAAAGTTGTCCCAGAGGCTCCTTACACTATCTTCATATTTTTTTTTTCTTTTTTCTTTTTGTTTTTCTGGTTGGGTGTTTTTTGTTTCCTCATATTTTAGATCTTTGGTTTGATTCTTGGGGTCCTTTGATCTACAGTTGAAATTCTGTATATTCTTTATTTCAGACAGTGTATGCTTAATTTCTGACTGGTCCTTTTCCATTTTTTTTTTTTTTTTGGCATTCTCATTAAGGTCCTTGAAGGTCTCACTAAGCTCCTTGTAGGTCTCGTCAAGTTTCTCAGCGGTTTTTAGAAGATTCTTGAGTAACCTTATAAATGTGGTTTTGAACTCTATGTCCGGTAGTTTGCTTTCCTCCATTTCTTTAATTCGTGACATGTTTCTTTGTTTCCACATTTTGCTGCTTCCCTGTGTTGATGGAGTTGTTTTCTGTGGTAGGTGACCTATATGGCCCAGTGGTTCAGCCTCCCCTATCACCTGAGGTGGACACTCTTGGTGCACCCCTTGGTGGGCTGAGTGCAAAGTCTTGGTGTAGTTAAGCCTTGATTGCTTTTGGTACACTGGGAGGAATTAACCTCCAGGCCAAATGGCTGTGAGGACCCACTGTGTCTATAATGGAAGAACTGTTGTGCTAGAGACACGCTTATGGGGCAGGACTTGCTTCAGTGGGGCTTTGGTGCTCACTGAGTCTGCCTCTTGAATGTGTGACTTATGGATGTGAGTAGTTGAAATCTGGTGTTGTGTCACACTGACCACCAGATACACTAGCTTCTGGATCTCCAATGGGGTGCAGGTCAGCTACTGTCTGAGGCCACACAGCAGAAGCTACAGCGAGGTCTGCAGATTTCTCCTCTTTGCTTGGGGTTTGGAGGTTTTGGAGCTGTCTGATCAGAGCTGCAGTTTGTTACGTTAAGCTGCGAAAAGACAGGCCATTTATATGCAAAAGCCGCTGTGTGGAGCTTGGGTGGGTTTGTAGACTGTGCAGGGTGGGGTCTCAGGGAGTTACTAGGCTAGGGCATGGCAAACAGTGATGGCTGCTAGTCAGCTGTCTCTGTGTCTCCGAGTTTCCCCGTCCTCATGTCTCACACCCCAGCGCAGTAAACAATGATTGCTGTGCCCAGTTCTGCAAGAAAGCCACCCTCACTTTCCGACCCGATGGCAGACAATCCAGCTTCTCCCCGTAGGAGTTTGGGTCCCCAGTGTCTCCCCAGAAACTGGAGTTCAGAGTAATCAGGCGCTTGTCTCCCTTTGCATTGAAAAAAGCAGCGCACCCAGTCGCCCGCCAACAGGCCGATTCGCGCGCCTCCGTACCTCAGCTTTTCAGCCCCTGTGCACGTCTCAATGCTCTTTTCTCTTTCCTTCTAGTTGTAGAACTTCCACTCAGCCAGCTTTTCCGTGGTTCTGGGTGATAGATGTTTTGTCTTTTAGTTGTAGTTTTGAAATTGTTGTGCAAGGCAGCAGTTTAGGTGTTTACCTGTGCCGCCATCTTGGTTTCGGTCACTCCTTACCTTCTGCTATTTATCATTTCTTGTTCAAAGGCAAATTAGTGGCTATATGGCCAAAATTATAAATTATATAACATTACTTGAAAGTTATTTAGATTAAAAAAAAGAGCCTTTCCTAAAAGCCCACAGACACTTTCTTTTTAGCAAAATGTACTTTATGAAATTCTAAATGATGGGATTTAGGGTTTATATCTATTTTTATTTTATTTCTTTATTTAAATCCTCACCTGACGATATTTTCCCATTGAATTTTAGAGAGAATGGGAGAGGGAAAGACTGAGAGCAATATCGATGTGAGAAAAACATATCAATTGGTTGCCTCCTACACATACCCCAATCAAGGCCCAGGCCAGGGAGGAGCCTGCAACCAATGTACGGTGCCCTTGACCAGAATCAAACCCGGGATTCTTTGGTCTATAGGCTGATGATCTATCCACGGAGCCAAACTGGCTAGGGATATACCTATTTTTAAATATTGTCCTTCAACTTAGACAATGGTATATGAGGTCATGAAATGTACAGATGACTACTCATTGCATATAAACAAATGTGTTATTAGGACATCTCAAGGACTTTTCCCATTGGCACTATTAAAGATTATGATCTTCCATGCCTGTCCTTAGCCTCTCTGAATTTTACTTTATTTTTTATTGATTTCAGAAAGGAAGGGAGAGAGAGAGAGAGAGAGAGAGAGAGAGAGAGAGAGAGAGAGAGAGAGATGATGATGATGAAAGAGAATCATTGATCAGGTGCCTTCTGCATGCCCCCTACTGGGAATTGATCCTGCAACCCGCAACCCAGGCATGTGCCCTGACCGGGATTTGAACCTCAATCTCCTGGTTCATAGTTCGATGCTCAACCATTGAGCCATGCCGGCCAGGCTGATCTCTCTGAATTTTAAAGGCATACTGAAAAGGATAATAATGTTGGAATTAAACAGAGCACTGGGAAAATTCTGGTTTCCCCACTTGACAGCTTTGAGTTCTTCATCAGTAAAACAACAGTGAGGTTTCTTACCAGGCTGATGGTTGTTTTGTGATAGAATGCCTGTAAAACTCCTTGCAGAATATAGATCTTTAATAAAAAAGTAGCTATTATTTTTAGTAGACAGGAGAAAGTGTGGAAAAGGAAGGAGAATCTATACAATTATCAGGCAGGACCCTTGGAAGATTATGAAAGGTTTACCTTTTGTAGAAATTTTCTCCAAAGTGTCTCGATTGTCAAATAAAGAATCTTGAGCTTTCTTCCTTATTTAACTAACCTGCTTGAAATCTGTCTTCCTCTGCCACTGTCTTAATAGGAAGTTCATGTTTGTTCATAATCTATTACTTTATTTTCAAGTTTATTTTTCAGATTCCCAGTGTAAATTTCTAATCCTGACTGACAGTAGAGAGGTCTTTTTCATTTTTTAAAATATATATTTTTTATTGATTTCAGAGAGAAAGGGAGAGGGAGAGGGAGAGAGAGATAGAAACATCGGTGATGAGAGATAATCATTGATTGTCTACTTCCTGCACACCCCACACTGGGGATTGAGCCCACAACTCACATGTGCCCTGACCAGGAATCGAACTCATGACCTCCTGCTTCATAGGTCGATGCTCAACCACTGAGCGACACCAGCGAGTGAGAAGGTCTTTTTTTTGTTCACTTCTAGAATTCAGTTCCAGTTGTCCTCCCACCTTGACCTGCCTACCCGATCCTCTCTAATAAAAAGACCAAACAGCAAAGGACTCCCCACATAAGGTGACAGTTGCTTCTCTTGTTGTCTGAATTCTTATTGTAAATACTGAATTTTATTGTAATTTAAGTTTGCATTGAGGGTATCACTTATGTTTCCTCAAGGCAGTGATTGTACTGTTATAGTTCTTGGGGTCCCACCAAGATGCTAACATCTGTAATTTATGTTCCTTAGATAATTCTGTAAAAGGAGTCTGCAGGTTCAATGACAGCTTCAGTAATAATTTTGATAATGCATCCAAAGAATTAGGACTTATCCAAAAACCACATAAGCCTGCAGTTCTTTCAGATATTTATGCCTCAAATACTATTTTTCCAGGTAATTATTTCACTGTAAATTAGTCTATTTCAGGAGCACCCACTATTGGGCAAGCTGCTATTTGAAATTTTGACATTGTAATTTCTCAGTATCAAAGTTTCAGTCGACAGGCAAATACAGGATGCATAAAAGCAATGATGCCATGCAGGTCCATGTTTAAATATCCAGGAGTTTGGAGAAACCAAGATGGAGGCATAGGTAAACACCTGAACTTGCTGCCTCATACAACCCCTTCAAAACTACAACTAAAAGACAAAACGGACATCATCCAGAACCACAGGAAGGCTGGATGAGTGAAAATTCTACAACTAGAAGGGAAGAAAAAAGCACACTGAGACTCAGAGGAGGTGTGGAAGTAAAGTGCAGAGGTACGGAGGCGCGCGAGGAAAGAGCTGGCAACTGAGGAAGCAGTTGTCTTTTTCTCTTTTTTTTTTTTTTCCATTTTTTTTATTAAGGTATTATATGTGTACATATCTTACCATTGCCCCTCCCCCACCCCACTCCCATACATGCCCTCACCTCCCAGTGTTTTGCGTCCATTGGTTATACTTATATGCATGCATACAAGCCCTTCGATTGATCTCTTATCTCCCCCACCTCTCCCTAACCTTCCTGCTGTAATTTGACAGTCTGTTTGATGCTTTACTGCCTCTGTATCTATCTTTTTGTTCATCAGTTTATAATGTTCTTTATTATCCACAAATGAGTGAGATCATGTGGTATTTTCTTTCATTGACTGGCTTATTTCACAGAGCATAATGCTCTCCAGTTCTATCCAGGTTGCTGCAAATGATAAGAATTCCTTTTCTTTTTATGGCAGCATAGTATTCCACTGTGTAGATGTACCATAGTTTTCTGATCCAATCATCTACTAACGGGCGCCTAAGCTGTTTCCAAATCTTAGCTATTGTAAATTGTACTTCTATGAACATAGGGGTGCATATATCCTTTCTGATTGGTGTTTCGAGTTTCTTAGGATATATTCCTAGGAGTGGGATTACTGGGTCAAATGGGAGTTCCATTTTCAGTTTTTTTAGGAAACTCCATACTGTTCTCCACAGTGGCTGCACCAGTCTGCATTCCCACCAACAGTGCACAAGGGTTCCTTTTTCTCCGCATACTCACCAACACTTGTCATTTGTCGATTTGTTGATGACAGCCATTCTGACAGGTGTGAGATGGTACCGCATTGTCGTTTTGATTTGCATCTCTCGGATAATGAGTGACGTTGAGCATGTTTTCATGTGTCTCTTGGCCTTCCTACTGTCTTCTTTTGAAAAGATTCTATTTAGGTCCAATTGCCCATTTTTTAATTGGATCATTTATCTTCCTTTTATTAAGTTGTATAAGCTGCCTGTAGATGTTGGAGATTAAACCTTTATCAGTGATAACATTTGCAAATATGTTCTCCCATACAGTCTGCTTTCTTGTTGTTTTGTTGATGGTTTCTTTTGCTGTGCAAAAGCTTTTTATTTTGATGTAGTCCCATTTGTTTATTTTCTCTTTAGCTTCCATTGACCTAGGAGCAGTATCAGTGAAGAAGTTCTTTCGGCATATGTCTGAGATTTTGCTGCCTGTGGATTCCTCTAGTTTTTTTATGGTTTCCCGTCTTATGTTTAAGTCCTGTATCCATTTTGAGTTTATTTTTGTGTATGGTGTAAGTTGGTGGTCTAGTTTCATTTTTTTACATGTATCTGTCCAATTTTCCCAACACCATTTATTGAAGAGACTATCTTGACTCCATTGTATGTCCATGCCTCCTTTGTCAAATATTAATTGAGCATAGTGGTTTGGGTTGATATCTGAATTCTCTTTTCTATTCCATTGGTCTATATGTCTGTTCTTGTACCAGTACCAGGCTGTTTTGAGAACAGTGGCTTTGTAATACAGCTTGAAATCTGGTATTGAGATCCCACCTACTTTATTCTTCTTTCTCAGGATTGCTGTGGCTATTTGGTCTTTTTTTATTCCAGATGAATTTTTGGAGAGTTCTTTCTAGGTCTGTGAAATATGCCATTGGTATTTTAATGGGGAGTGCATTGAATCTATAGATTGCTTTGGGTAGTGTGGACATTTTAATGATGTTGATTCTACTAATCTATGAACATGGTATGTTCTTCCATCTGTTTACGTCTTCCTTTATCTCTTTTTTCAGTGTCCTGTAGTTTTCTACGTATAGGTCTTTTACCTCCTTATTTAAGTTTATTCCTAGGTATCTTAATTTTTTTGGTGCGATGGTAAATGGGATTGCTTTTTTAGTCTCTCTTTCTGTAAGTTCACTATTGGTATATAGAAATGCCATAGATTTCTTGGTGTTAATTTTGTATCCTGCTACATTGCCACATTCATTTATTGCGTCTATTAGTTTTTTGATGGAGTCTTTCGTGTTTTTTATGTACAATATCATGTCATCAGCAAATAAGGACAGTTTTACTTCTTCTTTTCCAATTTGGATGCCTTTTATTTCTTCTTCTTGTCTAATTGCAATGGCTAATACTTCCAATACTATGTCGAACAGGAGTGGTGAGAGTGGGCATCCCTGTCTTGTTCCTGTACTTAGGGGAGCGGTTGTCTTTTTCAATCGGGAGGGAGACACAAGCTCCTTACTACTCTGAACTCCAGTTCTGGGTGAGAGTCTAGGGACCCAGACTCATATGGGGGGAAACAAGACTGTCTGGAATTGGGTAGGAACATGAGGGAGGCTTTTTTTCAGAGGTGCTTGCAGTGATTACCGCGGGACACTGAGACCCGGGAGCTGCTTAGGGCAAGGCTAAAGGTCAGCCATTGCAGTTTGCTCCACCATGTTGATTCCCTGAGACCCTGCCCCACCCAATTTACAACCCCACCCCAGCTGTGCGTAGAGCCTTTTGCATATGAATGGTGTGGCCCTTTGCAATCTAAAATTACCTAACAAACTGCAACTGGGTCAGAGAGCCCCAGAACTTCCAAAAGAAGGCCCAAGGCTCCAAAGCATCTGGCATTGCTTCATAGCTGGGCCTCATCTGGGCACCTCCAAACCCCCAAAAAAGAAGAGGAATCTGCAGATCTCTCTGTAGCTCCTGCTGGGTGGCCTCAGGCAGAAGCTAAATTTGCACCTCCTTGGAGATCCAACAGCCAGTGTACCCAGGCATCAGAGTGGGACCATCCAGATTTCAACTCCTCAGATCCATAAGGGACACACTCAGGGGGCAGACTCAGTGAGTGCCAAAGCCCCACTGAAGCAAGTCCTGTCCCAATAGGGTGTCTCTAGCACAGAAGTTCTCCCATCGTAGACACAACTGATCCTCACAGCCAGCTGGCCTGGAGGTCAATTCCTCCCACTGATACCAACAACAATCAAGGCTTAACTACAACAAGGCTGTGCACATAGCCCATAAAAGGGTCCACCAAGAGTGTCCACCTCAGGTAACTGGGGAGGCTGAGCCACTGGGCCATATAGGACACCTAGCACACAAAGCCACTTTATCAACAGAGGGAAGCAACCAAACTGTGGAGAAAAAGAAACAGGTCACAAATGAAAGAAATTGAGGAAAGCAAACTATTGGATATAGAGTTCAAAACCACGGTTATAAGGTTTTTCAAGAATTTCCTAGAAAATGCCAATAAATTTAGTGAGACCCTCGAGGATATCAAAAAGGACCAACTAGAAATTAAGCATACACTGACTGAAATAAAGAATAATATACAGAAATCAACAGCAGACTAGAGGATCGCAAGAATCAAGTGAAAGATTTCAAATACAAAGCAGAAAACACCCAACCAGAAAATAAAAAAGAAAAAAGAATAAAAAAATATGAAGATAATGTAAGAAGCCTCTGGGACAACTTCAAGCATACCAACATCTGAATTATGGGGGTGCCAGAAGAAGAGAGAGAGAAAGATACTGAAAACCTATTTGAAGAAATAATGACTGAAAACTTCCCCCACCTGGTGAAAGAAATAGACTTACAAGTCCAGGAAGTGCACAGAACCCCAAACAAAAGGAATCCAAAGAGGACCACATCAAGACACATCATAATTAAAATGCCAAGAGCAAAAGACAAAGAGAGAATATTAAAAGCAGCAAGAGAAAAACACTTAATTACCTACAAGGGAGCACCCATACGATTGTCAGCTGATTTCTCAACAGAAACTATGCAGGCCAGACAGGAATGGCAAGAAATGTTCAAAGTGATGAATAGTAAGAACCTACAACCAAGATTACTCTGCCAAGCAAAGCTATCATTCAGAATTGACGGTCAGATAAAGAGCTTCACAGATAAGAAAAAGCTAAAGGAGTTCATCACCACAAAACCAGTATTATATGAAATGCTGAAGGGTATTCTGTAAGAAGAGGAAGAAGAAGTAAAAGGTAAAGATAAAAATTATGAACAACAAATACATATCTATCAACAAGTGAATCTAAAAATCAAGTGAATAAAACTGATGAACAGAATAAACTGGTGAATATAATAGAATCAGAGGCATAGAAAGGGAGTGGACTGACAATTCTCGGGGGGAAGGGGGTGTGGGGGGGTGTGGAAGAGACTGGACAAAAATCGTATACCTATGTATGAGGACAGTGGGGGGCGGTAAGGGCATGGGGTGGGGTGGGAGCTGGGTGGAGGGGAGCTATGGGGGCGGGGAAAGAGGAAAAACTGTAATAATCTGAACAATAAAAATCTATTTAAAAAATAAAAAAAATATAATAAAAAAGGTACTATATCCAAAAATAAATAAATAAATAAATAAATAAATAAATAAATAAATAAATAAATATTCAGGAGTTCTACGTATAGCATAGCCCCATAAAGTAAACATATCCTGTGAGCAGGATTATGGGCCTGATATACAGAGAACAAAGAATACAAGAAAAGAGCTCTGTTAACCTCAAAATGGCCTCATGAAAGGATTAATCATCAGTGATAAATGGTCCCCAAAGAGCTGAATGTGTTGTGCTATTTTGAGCAAATTTCATCCATCACTGTTGACCCATAATAGCTATCCATCTATTATACTGACTGGTAAGGAGCTGCCCCCAATGAGATCAGTTTTATGACTTGCTTGGCTTCATATTTGCTACAGCCGCTGTCACACTGTTGCTATCTCCAAGCATCCTTCCCTTCACCGTAATTGCCAACACACAAGCATGCACACTCACCTTTTCATTCTAAAGAGAAAGACAGAGGGATGGTTCTTTCCAGGCCTTCCTGCCAAATTTGACTGAGCGACTAATATACAGATGTTCAGGTCTAATCAATTATTGAACATTGGTTGAGTACTACTTTATAAAAGCATTCAGGCCTCTGGGAGAATATAAATATGCATAAGAACTGCTTCCCATCTTCACAGGACTTACATTCCAGTTGTTCTGATAATACACAGCCTTTTGAAAAATTCACTTTGAGCCATTGGTCAAGTTTTCTTCACCTTTTTGTTTTCCTACCTAGGAAAGTGACTGGCAAATAGTAGGTGAGCAAATTGTATACTGAATAATGGTAATTAAATAAGAATATTAAGCATCAGTTTTAGGCAATAATGAAGAACTCTCACAGAACATGATATAGCTAACTTTAAATGAACTATGTAGATCCCAGCTGGTGAGGCCCAGCGGTTGAGCGTCAACCCAGGAACCAAGAGGTCACTGGTTTAATTCCTGGTCAGGGCACATGCCCGAGTTGCAGACTAAATCTCCAGTAAGGGGTGTGCAGGAGGCAGCTGATCAATGATGTTTCTCTCTCCTGGATGTTTCTCTCTCTATATCCCTCTCCCTTCTCTCTCTAAAATCAATAAAAACATAATTTTAAAAATTATATAAAATGAACTATAGAGAATGATATAAGAAGTAGGTTTATCAAATTGGGTCCACAAGTTTGCTTCAAGAATATTATTTTATTTTATACATATATGACAACCATACACTTGAGGAATTTAGATCTGACTTCATGTTTGTATGTATTTAACCAAAAGTATACCTGAAATTAAAATAATTTGAAGAAATATTAGGAATCCTCAAAAATATTATCCTTTTAATAGACAATTATTCAATGCCATTTATAGATTTCATTTAAATTCTCTTTCAAACAAACTGCAAAATACTTTTTAAATCATGACAGAATAAGGGAACTCTAAATAATTACTGGGTATTTGATGATTCAAAGAAATTATTTTCTCTTAAATAATTTTTATTTTTTTTTTATTTTTTTTGAATTCTTTGTCAGTTTTATTTTTTTTTATTTATTTTTTTTAAATATTAAAAGTAATCTCCAGTTTTTATTTTTAACTTAAAAGAAAATTTCATTTAGTTTGCATATTTATAGTATGTACTGTGATAATGAAAATTCAGTCTTTTATGCAAATGAAGTTGTTCTGAGGTGATATGGTAGCTTTCCTTTTCCCAAAGAGAACACATATGTTCTTTTTTTTTTTTTGACATCTTACCATTGCCCCCCCCACCCCACTCCCATATATGCCCTCACCCCCCAGAGTTTTGCATCCATTGGTTATGCTTATATGCAAGCATACAAGTCCTTTGATTGATCTCTTATCTTCCCCACCTCTCCCTAACCTTCCTGCTGTAATTTGACAGACTATTTGATGCTTTACTGCCTCTGTAGCTATCTTTTTGTTCAAGTTTTTAATGTTCTTTATTATCCATAAATGAGTGAGATCATGTGGTATTTTTTTTCATTGACTGGCTTATTTCACTTAACATAATGTTCTCCAATTCCATCCAGGTTGCTGCAAATGGTAAGAATTCCTTCTTTTTTATGGCAGCATAATATTCCATTGTGTAGATGTACCATAGTTTTCTGATCCAGTCATCTGCTGATGGGCACTTAGGCTGTTTCCAGATCTTAGCTATTGTAAATTGTGCTGCTATGAACATAGGGGTGCATATATCCTTTCTTATTGGTGTTCCTAGTTTCTTAGGATATATTCCTAGGAGTGGGATTACTGGGTCAAATGGGAGTTCCATTTTCAGTTTTTTTAGGAAACTCCATACTGTTCTCCACAGTGGCTGCACCAGTCTGCATTCCCACCAGCAGTGCACAAGGGTTCCTTTCTCCGCATCCTCGCCAACACTTGTCCTTTGTTGATTTGTTGATGATAGCCATTCTGACAGGTGTGAGATGATACTGCATTGTTGTTTTGATTTGCATCTCTCGGATAATTAGTGACGTTGAGCATGTTTTCATGTGTCTCTTGGCCTTCCTTCTGTCTTCTTTTGAAAAGATTCTATTTAGATCCGTTGCCCATTTTTTTTTTAATATATTTTATTGATTTTTTACAGAGAGGAAGAGAGAGGGATAGAGAGTTAGAAACATCGATGAGAGAGAAACATCGATCAGCTGCCTCTTGCACATCCCCTACTGGAGATGTGCCCGCAACCAAGGTACATGCCCTTGACCGGAATCGAACCCGGGACCCTTGAGTCCACAGGCCGACGCTCTATCCACTGAGCCAAACCGGTTTCGGCCCATTTTTTTATTGGATCATTTATCTTCCTTTTATTAAGTTGTATAAGCTGCCTGTAGATGTTGGAGATTAAACCTTTATCAGTGATGCCATTTGCAAATATGTTCTCCCATGCAGTGGGCTTTCTTGTTGTTTTGTTGATAGTTTCTTTTGCTGTAAAAAAGCTTTTTATTTTGATGTAGTCCCATTTGTTTATTTTCTCTTTAGCTTCCGTTGCCCTAGGGGCAGTATCGGTGAAGAAGTTCTTTTGACATATGTCTGAGATTTTGCTGCCTGTGGATTCCTCTAGTATTTTTATGGTTTCCCGTCTTATGTTTAAGTCCTGTATCCATTTTGAGTTGATTTTTGTGTATGGTGTAAGTTGGTGATCTAGCTTCATTTTTTTGCATGTGTCTGTCCAATTTTCCCAACACCATTTATTGAAGAGACTGTCTTTATTCCATTGTATGTTCATGCCTCCTTTGTCAAATATTAATTGAGCATAGTGGTTTGGATCAATATCTGGATTCTGTATTCTGTTCCATTGATCTATATGTCTGTTCTTGTGCCAGTACCAGGCTGTTTTGAGAACTGTGGCTTTGTAATACATTTTGAGGTCTGGTATTGAGATCCCTCCTACTTTATTCTTCTTTCTCAGGATTGCTGTGGCTATTCGGGGTCTTTTTTTATTCCAGATGAATTTTTGGAGAGTTCTTTCGAGGTCTGTGAAATATGCCATTGGTATTTTAATGGGGAGTGCATTGAATCTGTAGATTGCTTTGGGTAGTGTGGACATTTTAATGATGTTGATTCTACCAATCCATGAACATGGTATGTTCTTCCATCTGTTTACGTCTTCCTCTATCTCTTTTTTCAGTGTCCTGTAGTTTTCCATGTATAGGTCTTTTACCTCCTTAGTTAAGTTTACTCCTAGGTATCTTAATTTTTTTGGTGCGATGGTAAATGGGATTGCCTTTTTAGTCTCTCTGTCTGTAAGTTCACTATTGGTGTATAGAAAGGCCATAGATTTCTTGGCATTAATTTTGTATCCTGCTACATTGCCGAATTCATTTATTAAGTCTATTAGTTTTTTGACGGAGTCTTTCGGGTTTTTTATGTACAATATCCTGTAGTCTGCAAATAAAGACAGCTTTACTTGTTGTTTTCCAATTTGGATGCCTTTTATTTCTTCTTCTTGTCTAATTGCAATAGCTAATACTTCCAGTACTATGTCAAACAGGAGTGGTGAGAGTGGGCATCCCTGTCTTGTTCCTGTTCTTAGGGGAAATGTTTTTAGCTTTTGTCCATTGAGTATGATGTTTGCTGTGGGTTTATCATATATAGCTTTTATTATGTTGAGGTATGAGCCTTCTATTCCCACCTTGTTGAGAGTTTTTATCAAGAAAGGGTGTTGGATTTTGTCAAATGCTTTTTCTGCATCTATTGATATGACTATGTGATTTTTATCTCTCAATTTGTTTATGTGCTGTATCACGTTTATTGATTTGCGGATATTGTACCATCCTTGCATTCCTGGGATAAATCCTACTTGGTCATGGTGTATGATCTTTCTGATGTACTGCTGGAGCCGATTTGCTGGAATTTTGTTGAGGATTTTGGCATCTATGTTCATGAGGGATATTGGTCTGTAATTCTCTTCCATTGTGTTGTCTTTATCTGGTTTTGGTATTAGGGTGATGCTGGCTTCATAGAAGGAGCTTGGAAGTGTTCCTTCCTCTTGAATTTTTTGGAATAGTCTGAGGAGGATAGGTTTTATTTCTTCCTTGAATGTTTGGTAAAACTCTCCTGTGAAGCCGTCAGGCCCCGGGCTTTTGTTTGCCGGAAGCTTTTTGATGACTGCTTCAATTTCGTCCATAGTTATTGGCCTATTGAGCTGTTGAGATTCTTCTTGATTGATTTTTGGAAGGTTGTATTTTTCTAGGAATATGTCCATTTCCTCCAGGTTGTCCAGTTTGTTGGAATAGAGCTGTTCGTAGTATTTTGTAACAATCCTTTGTATCTCAGCGGGGTCTGTTGTTATTTCACCTCTTTCATTTCTGATTTTGTTTATTTGGGTCCTCTCTCTTTGCTTCTTGGTGAGCCTGGCTAGAGGTCCATCAATCTTGTTTATCCTTTCAAAAAACCAGCTCTTGGTTTTGTTGATCTTTTGTATTGTTTCTTTGGTCTCTGTCATTTATCTCCGCTCTGATCTTTGTTATTTCCTTCCTTCTGGTTACACTGGGCTTTTCTTGCTGCTCTTTTTCTAGCTCTTTGAGTTGTAGGGTTAGGTAATTTATTACCATTGTTTCTTGTTTTTTGCAATAGGCTTGTAGAGCTATGAACTTCCCTCTCAAGACTGCTTTCGCTGTGTCCCATAGATTTTGGATTGTTGTGTTTTCATTGTCATTTGTTGCCATGAAGTTTTTTATTTCTTCTTTGATCTCTCTGGTGACCCAGTCCTTGTTTAATAGCATGCTGTTTAGTCTCCATGTGTTTGATTTCTTTGGATTGTATTTATTGTAGTTGATTTCCAGTTTTATGCCACTGTGATCTGAGAAGATGCTTGATATAATTTCTATCTTCTTGAATCTGAAGAGCTTTGCCTGTGACCCAGCATATGGTCTATCTTTGAAAATGACCCATGTGCACTTGAGAAGAATGTATATTCTGTGGCTTTGGGGTGAAATGTTCTGAAAATGTGAATTAATTCCATCTGGTCTAGTGAGTCATTTAGGATTGCTGTTTCTTTGCTGATTTTTTGTTTAGAGGATTTGTCCAATGGTGATAGTGGGGTATTAAAGTCTCCTACTATGATTGTATTGCTATTAATCTCTCCCTTGATATCCTCCAGGAGTTTTTTTATGTATTTGGGTGCTCCTATATTGGGAGCGTATATGTTTACCAGAATTATTTCTTCTTGTTGGATTTCTCCCTTTAGTATTATAAAGTGGCCTTCTTTATCTCTTGTTATGGCATTTACTTTGAGGTCTAATTTGTCAGATATAAGTATTGCTACCCCAGCTTTTTTTTCATTTCCATTTGCCTGAAAGGTATTTTTCCATCCCTTCACTTTCAATCTGTGTGAGTTTCTTGTTCTGAGGTGGGTCTCTTGTAGACAGCATATATATGGGTCATGTTTTTTTATCCATTCAGCCGCTCGATGTCTTTTGATTGGAGCATTTAGTCCGTTTACATTTAAAGTTATTACTGAAAGATATTTGTTTGTAGTCATTTCTATTATTGTGTCTATATTCCTTCTTGTCTGTTTATTTCTTCTTTTTACAGTATTCCCTTTAGCAATTCTTGCATTGCTGGTTTGGTGGTGATAAATTCCCTGAGTCCTTTTTTGTCTGCGAAGCTCCTGATTTCTCCTTCAATTTTGATTGATAGTCTTGCTGGATATAGTATTCTTGGATTCATTCCTTTGCTTTGCAACACTTTGTATACCTCCTTCCATTCACTTCTAGCTTGTTGTGTTTCTGTTGAGTAATCATTTGACAATCTGATGGGTGTTCCTTTGTAGGTAACTCTCTGTCTCTCTCTTGCCGCCTTTAAGATTCTCTCTTTATCATTTATATTTGCCATTGAAATTATGACATGTCTTGGTGTGGGTCTTTTGGGGTTGATCCTGCTTGGGACTCTCTGTACTTGCGTAACTTTTATCTTTCCCATATCCGGGAAGTTTTCTGTCATTATTTCTTCAAATAGATTTTCTAATCCCTGCTGCTCTTCTTGTCCTTCTGGCAGCCCTATTATACGCATGTTACTTCGTTTCATGTTGTCCCGAAGCTCCCTTAGGCTTTCCTCCTGCTTTTTAATTTTTTTCTCCAATTGCTGTTCAGATTGAGCTTGTTTCTGTACCTGATCTTCTAACTCACTAATTCTGTCCTCTGCTTCTTATAGTCTACTGTTGAAACTTTCCATGGTGTTTTTGATTGTAGCTATATCACTTTTCATTTCTTCCTGATTCTTGCACAAGTTGTTGATTTTCTCATCCATCCAATGTATAAATTCCACGACCATTACTCTGAACTCCTTTTCGGTCATGTTGCAAGCTTCAGTTTCACTAATTTCCTTTCTTGGCGACTCCACATTTTCTTTCCTCTGTGAGTTATTTCGTTTCCCCATTCTGGCTATCACCAGAAAGCTCAGGCTTCCGTTTGCGTGGACCTGGGCCGTGTGCTGTGGGGACTTTGCTCCACCCGAGTTTCACTGAAGTGCTTTGACACTAGGACGTGTGGCTGCCTTTGGTTGGTGGGAACCAGACTTGCCCAGGGTCAGTGTCCCCAGTGTTCCGTGTGGTCTCGTGTGCACACTTAGAATCAGGGGCCCTGTCTGCACCACACTGTTGGTATGTGCCGAAAATGAGGTCCTTAGCATGTGCCAGGAGTCAGAGTTTCCCTGTGTCTGCACCAAGAATCGAGTGTCAGTGTCCCTGTTGCCTTGTGCGGTTTCTCGTTGAGAATCAGGGTCCCTGTGTGTGCATGCACCAACAATTGGGGTCGTTGGCTCTTAGTGTGAATGCGCTGTGAGTCAGGGATCCCAGGCAGCTGTGTCCGGCGTGCCAAATTCCCTGAAGTGGAGCTGTGTCCTGTGTGTGCTCTCTCTACTGAGCCAAACCGGCTAGGGCGCACATTCTCAACTCCCTGAAGGTGAGCTGCCTCTGTGCACTCTCCCAGAATCCCCGAAGAGGGGCGGAGTCCGTCCTGCATGCCAAATTCCCCAAAGGGAAGCCCCTCTGTGTACGCTCTAAGATTCCCCCAAGGGGAGCTGTGACCTGCAAGCCAAATTCCCCCCAATTCCCTGAAGGGGAGCCCTCTGTGCGCACTGACAGATTTCCCAGAAGGTGAGCTGCTTCTGTCCCACGCGCCAAATTCCCTAAGGCGGAGCGAGTCCCTGTGCAAAGCTCTGCAGCTTGGGCGAGGGGCGTGTCTATCAGTTACTAAGGCGCTATCAACGCCCGCCTGAGGGGAGGGGGATAGGCTTTTTGACTCACGGGAATCTGCCGGGAAGTCTGGGTTCTTGTTGTTTCTTCGTCTGAAGCTGTGATAGCAGTTCTCTGTCCCCAGTGGCTGCAGGGTCCTGGTTTGTGTCAGAAGCCAGTATCCGAGTCTCAGGCAGCTCTGTTTCTCAAGATGGCGTGGTCTCTGCGTCCGCACCAGCCGCCGAGAAGTGTCCGCTTTGTGCGTGGGGCTCCGCCGTCTAGGACTGCCCGGTTAGGCAGCCCCTTGAAAGACCTGCAGAATCTAACTGACCCTAGCTCATATACACACACACACACCACACACGTCTACACTCTCCTCTATGGGTTCCTCACTCACACTTTCTCTCTCCCTACCTTCTTGCCGGTTGCCATCTTTTTTTCAATTTTTGCTTTTTGAGAGAGAAAGAGAGAAATATTGATTTGCTTTTCCACTTATTTATGCACCCATTGGTTGATTCTTTTTTAAAAGATGATTTTATTGATTCTTATTTTTACTTATTTATTTTCATTGATTGATTTTTTTTTTAAATACGTTTTATTGATTTTTTACAGAGAGGAAGTCAGAAACATTAATGGAAGAGAAACATCGATCAGCTTCCTCCTGCACACCTTCTACTGGGGATGTGCCCACAACCAAGGTACACACCCTTGACCAGAATCGAACCTGGGACCTTTCAGTCCACAGGCCGACGCTCTATCTACTGAGCCAAACCAGTTAGGGCTCATTGATTGATTCTTATAAGTGTCCTGACTTGGAATTGAACCCGAAACCTTGGAGGATTGGGACAATGCTCTAACCATTCATAGCTTCCTGGCCAGGTTTCCTCCTCCTCATTCTCCCCCTTCTCCTTCCTCTTCCCCCCTCTCCCTCTCCTTCTCCTTCTCCTTCTCCTTCTCCTTCTCCTTCTCCTTCTCCTTCTCCTTCTCCTCCTCCTACTCCTACTCCTCCTCCTGCTCCTTCTCCTTCTTCTCCTTCTCCTTCTCTTTTTCTTTATGGCTTCCTTAAAAAAAAAAAAATATATATATATATATATATATATATATATATATATATATATATATGTGTGTATATATATATATATATATACACATACATACACACACACACACACACACACACACACACACATATATATATATATACACATATATATATATATATATATATATATATATATTGATTTCAGAGAGGAAGGAAGAGGGGGAGAGAGAGAGAAAGATCAAATGATGAGAGAGAATCATTGATTGGCAGCCTCCTTCATGCCCCGCACTGGGGATTAACCCTTTGCACTCACTTGCTTTTTTCTCGATTCATTTATTCTAATGCTAACCGTGCCATGTCACACTCGACATCCGAGTGCAAAAGGGTAAGCCTGCGACCTGGGCATGTGATGTGCCCTTGACCAGAATCGAACCCTGGGACCTTTCAGTCTGCAGGCTGATGCTCTGTTCACTGAGCCAGACCAGCAAGGGCTCTTTAGGGCCCCTTTTAAATAATTCTTACCTTTAGAATATAGGCTGATACCCAGCCGGTGTGGCTCAGGGGTTGAGCATCGACCTATGAACCAGGAGGTCATAGTTTGACTCCTGTCAGGGCACATGACTGGGTTTCAGGCTTGATCCTCAGTGGGGGGCATGCAGGAGGCAGATGATCAATGATCCTCTCTCACCATAGATGTTTCTGTCTCTTCCTCTCCCTTCCTTCCTGAAATCAATAAAAATATATTTAAAATATATAGATTTAAAAAAATAAAAATATATACTGAAATAGCTAAGAAATGAGATGATAGGATGTCAGAGATTTTATTCCAAAATAATCTAGGGGGTGGGTTGCTAATATGTAATATATGGATTGTGGTGGGAAGAATAGTGACTCCACATAGAAGTCCACATTCTAATCCCCAGAAATTAAGGTAGTGGATGGAATTAAGGTTGCTAATCAGTTGACCTTAAAATAAGGAGTTTATCCTGGATTAATCACGAGGACCCAATGTAATCACAAGGGTCCTTATGTGAGGATAAGGAAGGCAGAGGCAGAGTGATGTACATGAGGAAGACTTGGCTGGTCATTGCCAGCTTAAAGATGAAAGAGAACCACAAACCACTAAGTTACACATAATGTAAGAACCATGTAACACTACAGTATATTTCCACTTACTGCATCCATTCTTCCTGGTATTATTGCCAAGTATTTTAAAACTACAAAAGTTATCATCCCCCAAATAGAGTATTGTAATATTTATATTGAACAATCTGTTGTCTTTTTAAAAAGAGCATTTCCAGTGCTCTTAATTTTTTCCTATAGAACTAACTTTCTATCTGGTGTCATTGCCCTTCAGTCTGAAAAATTTCCTTTAGCATTTCTTGTAAGACAGGTCTTCTTATAATGAACTTTCCCAGTTTTGTGCTCTTTTTGGCTATTTTTAATTCTCCAAATATTTACTGAGGACAAAATATGAGCAAGGCACTAAATAATTATCTAATGTATCCTATATAATAAAACCCTAATATGCAAATCAACCAAACTGGTGGAATAACCCATCGCTATGATGCGCACTGACCACCAGGGGGCAGACGCTCGATGCAGGACCTGCCCCTGACCAGCAGGCGGCGCCAGGCCACCAGCTAAGGTGGGTGCCAACTGAGGCCCCCTGATGGCCCCTCCTGCTGGTAGCCTCATAGGATGATGCAGCAATGACATGCATGGACTCTGGCTTGCACATTTTGTGGCCAGCCCTGATTCTGGCACTTATAACTGTGTGACAAAGCCAATTACCTAATTTCTCTCTGCTTCAGTTTTTCCCCCCATAAGATGGGGAAAATGGTACTACTGCCTCAGAGGGATCATGTTATGTACTACTTTTTATAATCAGGGCAACAATATGTAGCTGCCCATACAACAGCAAGATGCCTTTCACCTGTATGAAAAGTATGATCACTGGTTCATGCAGTGTCCCAGATTGCGAGAAGGATGCCTGACTGCCAGTTTAGACCCAACATCCCCCAAGGGGTCCCAGACTACAAGAGGATGCAGGCCGGGCTGAGGGACCCCTTCCCCCATGCATGAATATTGTGCACCGGGCCTCTAGTCTCTATACATAAAAGGCTAATATGCAAAGTATCCCCTCAGGAGTTCGACCGGGAGAACGGGAGTTCGATCATTCACTATGACGTGTGCTGACCACCAGGGGGCGGTGTGGAACATGGCGGGTGACCAATGGTAGCAGCGGGGCACTGAGGGAGTGAGGGAAGGAAGAGGTGGAGTGGCAGGGAGGCGGGGGAACCTGATCAGCCCTGATTGCTGGCCAGGCCTAGGAACCCTACCCGTGCATGAATTTCATGCACTGGGCCTCTAGTTCTTAATAAAGGAAGTGATTGTTTTCAAACTTTTGGATTTCTATTTTGAATACTTTGCCTTTAGTATAGACTGAACAATAGGTATTAGCAAGTCAGGATCAGCTAATGCTAAACATCATCTAAGAAATGGAAATTCAAGTAATTCCATGATAAAGAAATGTAAGTAACAATACATCCCACTAAGTTAACATTATCATTATCTTTATACATAGACTGTAATTTAGAATTATAACAATTGTTTTAACAAAGTTATTTTCAAAAGGAAGCAGTAAGTCGCTACTGGTTTAAAGCTAAATTGGCAGGTGATTGGTTCAATGTTTTTACAATTTAAAAATTCCTCAAACAGGCTTATGTAAATAAAAGATAAGCAGAAATTTCCAATTACGTGTGTGAGAGAAACTGAGACAGAGTTTCTCCAATATGAATGGGTCAAAAATATTTTTCAAGTAAAAAGTTATCTTTTAGCCATTATCAACAAGTCAACACATGACAAGTGCTGGCGAGGATGTGGAGAAAAAGGAACCCTCGTGCACTGTTGGTGGGAATGCAGACTGGTGCAGCCACTGTGGAGAACAGTATGGAGTTTCCTTAAAAAACTAAAAATAGAACTCCCATTTGACCCAGTGATCCCACTTCTAGGAATATATCCCAAGAAACTGGAAATCATCAATCAGAAAGGATATATGCACCACAATGTTCATAGCAGCGCAATTCACCATTTGGAAACAGCCTAAGTGCCCATCAGCAGATGAGTGGATTAAAAAACTGTGGTACATTTACACAATGGAATATTACGCTGCGGTAAAAAAGAAGGAGCTCTTGCCATTTGCAACAATATGGATGGAGATGGAGAACATTATGCTTAGTGAAATAAGCCAGGCAGAGAAAGATAAATATCACATGATCTCACTCATTTGTGGAATATAATGAAGAACATAAACTGACAGGGAAAAAAATAGATCCAGAAACAGAGAAACATCAACCATGACGTCAAACCTCAGGGAAGAAATTGTGAGGTAACCAGAAACCCAGGAATGCCTGGGAACGCGTTTCTAGCCATGCTAGCAATCATCAGATGTACGGTAATTTTACCTGGGACAAGAGGGGAAGTATTTTGGACTTATGCTCCTGACCCTTCATGGGTAAGACCCCTTATGTGGGCTGATCCCCTGACTAATGTAGTTACCAATAATACCAAACACCTTGGTCATCCAGGAGGTCCATGGGTGGGGCAAGAAAGTATAAATACACAGGGGTCTCCACCCAGCTTCCCTTTTGTATGACACAAAATCAAAACAAAGCCCCTTTGTGTGTAAAATTAAAGAGAGGTTTCTGGCTTGTGTGGACACCAAAGAAAGGGTGTCACTACTATCACTACTTGCCCCCGGTAGAGGTGCAGAAAATGTAACTAAGACCTTGTCTATACAAAAAGAAATGGACAGCCAGTTTGAAAGGGAATTGCCATGGACTAGAACAAAGAATATCCTTACATGATATTATTCTACACTGTCATTAAAATTTTCCCCAGATTTGGATCACCCCCATTACTTATAATAGTTCCTCACACCCTTGGGGATAAAAAAAAAATCATCTGTTTGGTGCTTGGAGACGTAACACATCTCTCGATATTTTAGAATTACAACAGCATAATATACAATTATCCCAAGCAAACTTACAAACTAATTCTTTGAATGTCTGGCAGCAATTTAAAAAGGACATGTAAGGATTTAATCCCTTTCATTGTGTAGAGGGCCTCCTGGGAAGGCACCTGAGCATTCTATATTGGCCCCTCTTGCCCTTTAGGCCAAGAGGGACCCTCTTCTCACAATTCAATTGCTCACAGCTGTTGCCTGAGCTCTCTGTTCATGTCGAGGTTGAAGTTTCATGATGACTGGTACCATGGGTCTGTCTCTCGCCCAGTGGGGTGAACTGAGCCCTCCCTGGAGAAGAAACCCGGGTTCCCCAAGATATGTGATCAGTGCTGGGGCCCCGCCAGCAGGCGAGGGGATCCCAAGGCAGGTGCTGGGCGTGGAGGCCATGGGGGCATAGGCTACCAAGGAGACAGAACTGAACCTCACATCACCCTGCTTGGCCCTGGAGGATGGCTGGTTAGCCAGAGACGGGTAAGATTCCTCAGGGAAGGAACAACCTAAGACAGGCACAGTCACAGAGGGGCCATCAGGAGAGAACCGGGGGGTCAACAGAGGTGGGGCACAGACTCTCACACCCCTGAACACTCTCCCCTTTTGAAGGAAGTCTCCTGCCCCCAGGGCTGCTTAACGTCCCATGCCCAGCTTAAATCAGGACCTGGGTAACAGACAGAGACTTGGCCGACAGCAGCTGCCTTCTCACTGCAACAAGAATTGTTTGAGTTGTCTTGAACCCATGGTGTGGGGAAGTGGGTTTTTGATATCTAAATCCAGCCTACCACCAGGAATGCTCAGGGCCTACTCAAGAAGGCAAATAATCCTTTCCACTAATATTTACAGGGTAAAATAAGATTGTTGTTAGAGTAATAAATTTGACAGTAAAATAGTAGTCAAGTTTTCAGGCAAATTTAAATGGGCTAGTTGAAACAAGCAAATATTCTAGAAAAAATTAATTGTACTGGACAAAAAAGTGTTCCTAAAGTGTTAACTAAAATTTTTATTGGTAGTTCATCTCATGATAAAATTGTGCACCATGTAATGAACCTGAAACACTAATATTATAGTGCAAAAAATTAAAATTTAAAAGCCATCAAGACTACATTATAAAATTTTCAAAAGCCTCCTAATATTTAAATCAAAAAAGGGGGGGATAGAAGAATATCATGTAAGGAAAAATAACCTGTAAGTAAATTACATCTAAAAAATTAATACTTTAGAAAATTAATTGTAAGGCTAAAAGCAAGACACCCATGAAAAACACACAAGGTGTCAAAACAAGCCAGAAGAAAATCATTTGGGCAAAAAAATGAAATAGGATCCCAAGTCAAATTTATAGAAAATATTCCTTTATTAACTTTTGGTCAAGAATATGTTTGTATATTTTCAGAAAACAACTCCGAGACCATGTGGATTCCAGCAACAGAGAGGAATCGACAGGACTACTCCAGCCATGAAGACAGAAGAGAAGCAGTTCAGAGATGGAAAACACTGACGTCGCCTTGCCATACTAGTAGTTAGCAGCTGTGCATCACTGCAGGTTGCCCAGGACCAAACCAGAGAGAGTCGGATCTGCATTACCACCATTTGTCCACCATCCAGAACTGAAATGTCATTGCTGACATGTACACATAAGGAACTGTTTGACATTGAAATTGGGTCTCAAAAGAACTGTTGGCCCAGAAAGAAACTCACTACAGACTGATTCATTTGCCTGTCAGCATAACCATTATTGCTTGTCTCATTTTTGGTTCTTATAAGTGTATTTCTAATAACACATGATCTCACTCATCTAGGGGAAATAATGAACAACATGGACTGATGAACAAGAACAGACCCAGAAATAAGGAGGCATGGATCAGACTGTCGGGCCTCAGAGGGAGGGGAGGGTGAGGGTAAAGGGGAGAGTCAACCAAAGGACTTGTGTGCATGCATATGATCCTAACCAGTGGTTAAGGACAACAGGGGGGTGGGGGCTTGCGTGGAGAGGGGTGTGGGATGGGAATGGGGGGATGAGGACAAATATGTGATACCTTAATCAATAAAGAAATTAATTTAAAAAAATAAAAAATAAAAATAAAACAAATATTAATTGAAAAAAAAAGTTATGTTTTGTGTTTTCTTCTGTGTTTTTTTTTTTGTTGTTGTTTTCTTGTTTGTTTTATAAATAGATTTTTACAGCCCTGACCTGTGTGGCTCAGTTGAATGAGCATGGTTCTATGCACCAAAAGGTCGCTGGTTTGGTTCCCTGAGAGGGCACATACCCAGCATGTTTCGGCCTTGATTCCCATTAGGGGGCGTGCAGGAGGCAGCTGATGGATGTTTCTTACATCAGTGTTTCTCTTTCTCTGCCTTTCTCTCAAATCAATTAAAAAATAGACTTTTACAAATGTTTGGCTTTATCCCCTCATAGTCTCTGTAGAAAATGAACAGGCATATAGCAATAACTCACTTTTGGGGGGTATAATTAGTCTTTATTTTATTATATTTTTTCATACATTTTTATTGATTTCAGAGAAGAAGGGAGAGAGAGAAACATCAATGATGAGAGAGAATCATTGATCCGCTGCCTCCTGCACACCCCTTACTGGGGATGGAGCCCACAACCTGGGCATGTGCCCTTGATCAGAATTGAACCCAGGACCCCTCAGTCTGCAGGCTGATGCTCTATCTACTGAACCAAACCAGCTAGGGCCTAATTAGTCTGTATTAAGGCATAAAGCCAAACCTGAACTATCTGCTATTTTATCTTGTCAGATATATTCCAGTTTGAGGTAAAATGCAAAAGGTTTATAATGCCAACGTTTTATATATCATCCCAAGAATTCTGGCTGCTTGCCACTAGAAAGAGTTTTAGGAATGAGAAGTGACTGGTTTAAACTTATGGCTAATAAAATTATAACCTAAATCTATTAGTATCCAATAATTATAGACACATGCTTATTTACTTACAACAAAGTCTGTATTTTTACTTATTATTATTATTATTATTATTATTAATTATTAATTATTATTTGTTAAGCCTCACCTGAGGATATTTTTTTCCACTCATTTTTATAGAAAATGGAAGTAAGAGGGAGAGATAGAGAGAGAAAAACATCAATGTGAGAAAGACACATAGATTGGTTGCCTCCTGCACATGCCCTCAATGGGGATGAAGCCCTGAAAAGGAATGAAGCCTGCAACTGAGACCCTTCAGTCTGTGGGCTGATGCTTTAACCACTGAGCCAAACCAGCTAAGGCCAAAGTTTGTATTTTTGGAAGGATCTTTGAAATTTCTTTCCTCCTCATTTTTGTGATTACCTAATTATCCATTCCACTATTCCTTTTGTAGCAGATATGTTGAAATTCTGATTTAATTTATGTATAAAGACTAATCCTGTGTATTCAAATGGATGTGTCCTATGACATGGGGATAAATTATGTCACATAGTGATTGAAAATAGAACTAACCCAGAAAGTGATTTTGACATAAGACCTCATTTTTTTCCCCGAGGTTATTTCAATTTAGGGCTTTGGGATGAGTTGAACAGCCCAGAGCAGGGGAGGGTGGAGGGTGGTGCAGCGCAAGTTTATAATTCTTCAGTATCCAGGCAGATAAGTTGTTAGCAGGAACATCTGAGATACCAGATCATGCTTGTCAATCAAGAGATATTTAATGAGCATCTCCTTTTTGCCTGATGCTGTTGGGAAATATAAAAATACCTGTAAGACAAATATAGGATCTACAATTATGCTGGAGAAACAATATAATTGTTAAGAACAATTAAATACTAAATTTCGTAGTAATATACTAATCATAGGTTCAATAAAGAGATACTGTGTGGATTGGAATAATTAATAAGGCTGTACCAAAGGAAATGTGGAATCAACTGAAGGCTTATTAACCTTGGTTCTATTTTAGGTAGGATGACTATAAAGCAAAAACAAACAACAAAAAAGATTGTTTTGGAGGAAATGACTTATAATGATCTACTAGGGTCAGCTTAAGCCTACTAGGAATCTATATATATAAAACCCTAATATGCAAATAGACCGAATGGCAGAACAACCGAACAACGGAACAACCAGTCACTATGATGTGTGCTGACCACCAGGGGGCATGCACAGAACACGGCGGACATCGACTACAGGCAGGAGAGTGCAGAACATGGCAGGCATAAGCCACGGAGGGATGGTGGAGCAGGTGAGCGGGGCGCCAGACCAAGGTGGGGTGCTGGTTGCTGTCACTGGGGCGAACCTCTGGTGATAACTGAAATTTCTTTGCTCCCATGTGAGGCAGTCCCGCTGGGCACTCGCACTTTCTGCTGGTGCTGCCCCACTCACACCCACTGCTGGCACCTGGTGCAGGTCCCGATCACTCGGCCATCAAGTGGGGCTGGCACTGTCAGCGTGTGGGAGCGGGGCTGCCAGCAGATAGGGGACTGGTGGCCACGGTGGGAGGGGCCAGTCAGGGGCACGGAGGATGGGCCGAGACCCACCCCTGTGCCCACAGCAGCCTCACAGCCCACAGTTCCCATCAAGGTGCACAAATTCATGTACTGGGCCCCTAGTAGATCAATAAAGTTACAGGTAAATGTCAAGATCTGATTTCTATTTCATTGAGATAAAAGAAGAGGTGTTCAACAGAATAAATTCTGGTCTGCATTAGTTATTAGCTATTGCATTAGTTTTCTTTCTTTCTTTCTCTCTTTCTTTTCTCTCTCTCTCTTTCTTTCTTTCTTTCTTTCTTTCTTTCTTTCTTTCTTTCTTTCTTTCTTTCTTTCTTTCTTTCTTTCTTTCTGACATTAGTTTTTCATTGCTCTACAACAAATCACCACAAATGTAGCAGCTTAAAACAGTACATAAGTAGCCCAGCCAGTGTGGCTCAGTGGTTGAACATTGACCTATGATCCAGTAGGTCACAGTTTGATTCCCAGTCAGGGCACATGAGTGGATTGCAGGTTCAATCCCCAGTGTGGCATGCAGGAGGCAACTGATTAATGGTTCTCTATTATCCTTGATGTTTCTCTCTCTCTCTCTCTCTTCCTTCCTTTCTGAAATCAATAAAAATATATTTAAAACAATACTTAAGGTCAGGAAGTGACCTCCTGGCCCAGAGCTGTCTGGCTGGAGCATCAGGAAAGGACAAAAGATTAGATTGTAGGAAAAGTAGAAGCAATGTTTTAAAGATCTGTATTGCAGGTGCTTCACAAATTTGCAATACATGAGTCTGAAATGGTAAGCAACTTAGTTCTCGAAAGATCTAGGAATCATGTGCAGTTACTTTGGCGAGTTGATCAGGACCCTGTCATGAGACATGTGGAAGAGAAAAACCAAGTCACATTATTTTCTCTAGCAAAAAATGAGATGTGAAAATCAGGAGACAATGAAGCATGCCAAATGTGTGACATTAGTCAAAAGACAACATGGTGCAGAATTTCAGTATTACAACCAGACGTCAGAGATGTGGCATATCAATATGTGAAAAAGGCTCTCAAATTTATTTGGAAGGGAAATTAAACTATGGTGAATACATGGACAAAAATAATGTGAGGAGACAAGCAACAATAATCATAGCTGACAACATTATATTTCTGAGTGACCAGACAAAAGAGAAGGTATAGAGCAGACTATTCTTCTTTGGCCAGTGTTTGGTATAGTCTCATTTCCAAATCATGTATAGTCTTTATAATTTCTAAGGACAACATTTAAAATATTATTTTATATAAAAACACATTTAAAAAAACAGCACATATTTATTTTTTTAAATTTAATAAATCTTTATTGTTCAGATTATTACAGTTGTTCCTCTTTTTCCCCCCCATAGCTCCCCTCCACCTGGTTCCCATCCCCCCCTCTTCCCTTACCTCCACCCCCACTGTCCTCATCCATAGGTGTACGATTTTTGTCCAGTCTCTTCCCGCACCCCCACACCGTTTTACCCCTGAGAGTTGTCAGTCCACTCCCTTTCTATGCCCCTGATTCTATTATATTCACCAGTTTATTCTGTACATCAGATTTTTAATTCACTTGTTGATAGATATGTATTGGTTGTTCATAATTTTTATCTTTACCTTTTTTCATCTTCTTCCTCTTCTTAGAGAATACCTTTCAGCATTTCATATAATACCGGTTTGGTGTTGATGAACTCCTTTAGCTTTTTCTTATCTGTGAAGCTCTTTATCTGACCTTCAATTCTTTTTTTTTTTTTAATTTCTTTATTGATTAAGGTGTCACATATTTGTCCTCATCCCCCCATTCCCATTCCAACCCCCTCCCCACGGATGCCCCAACCCCCTGTTGAACTTAACCATTGGTTAGGCTCATATGCATGCACACAAGTCCTTTGGTTGATCTCTCCCCCCTCCCCCCACCCTCCCCTATCTTCCCTCTGAGGCCCGATAGTCCAATCGATGCCTCCTTGTTTCTGGTTGTGTTCTTGTTCATCAGTCTATGTTGTTCATCATTTCCCTTAGATGAGTGAGATCATGTGTTATTAGAAATACACTTATAAGAACCGAAAATGAGAAAAGCAATAATGGTTATGCTGACAGGCAAATGAATCAGTCTGTAGTGAGTTTCTTTCTGGACCAACAGTTCTTTTGAGACCCAATATCAATGTCCACCAGTTCCTTATGTGTACATGTCGGCACTGACCCCCCAGCTCTGGATGGTGGACAAATGGTGGTAATGCAGGTCCGACACCCTCTGGTTTGGTCTCGGCCGGACCCAGGGGCACGGCCTCACCCGGACCCAGGGGGCACGTGGCCTCACCTGGACCCAGGGGGGACCTGGCCTCACCTGGACCCAGGTGCACGTGGCCTCACCCGGACCCGGGACCCAGCCTCACCCAGATCCAGGGGCCCACGGCCTCACCCGGACCCAGGATGATCCAGCTTCACCTGGACCCAGGGGCGCGTGGCCTCACCCGGACCCAGGGGGTGCGTGGCCTCACCTGGACCCAGGTGCACGCGGCCTCAGCTGGACCCGGGACCCAGCCTCACCCGGATCCAGGGGCACACGGCCTCGCCCAGACCCGGGATGCTCCAGCTTCACCTGGACCAAGGGGCGCGTGGCCTCACCCAGACCCAGGGGCACGTGGCCCCACCCTGACCCAGGGGCGCGCGGTCTCTCCCAGACCCAGGGGCGCGCAGCCTCACCCAGACCCAGGGGTGTGCAGCCTCACCCAGACCCGGGACCCAGCTTCACCCGGATCCAGGGGCACACGGCCTCACTCGGACCCGGGATCCAGCTTCACCCAGACCCAGGGGCGCGAGGCCTCACCCAGACCCAGGGGCGCGTGGCCTCCCCCAGATCCAGGGGCACACGGCCTCACCCGAGCCCGGGACCCAGCCTCACCCGGATCCAGGGGCACATGACCTCACCCAGACCCGAGATCCAGCTTCACCCGGACTGACCTTCAATTCTGAATGTCAGCTTGGCTGGGTAGAGTACCCTAGGTTGTAGGTTCTTGCTATTCATCACTTTGAATATTTCTTGCCACTCCTGTCTGGCCTGCATAGTTTCTGTTGAGAAATCAGCTGACAATTGTATGGGTGCTCCCTTGTAGGTAATTAAGTGTTTTTCTCTTGCTGCTTTTAATATTCTCTCTTTGTCTTTTGCTTTTGGCATTTTAATTATGATGTGTCTTGATGTGGTCCTCTTTGGATTCCTTTTGTTTGGGGTTCTGTGCACTTCCTGGACTTGTAAGTCTATTTCTTTCACCAGGTGGGGGAAGTTTTCAGTCATTATTTCTTCAAATAGGTTTTCAGTATCTTGCTCTCTCTTCTTCTGGCACCCCCATAATTCAGATGTTGGTACGTTTGAAGTTGTCCCAGAGGCTTCTTACACTATCTTCAACTTTTTGGATTCTTTTCTTTTAGTTTTTCCAGTTGAGTGATTTTTGCTTCTTTGTATTCCAAATCTTTGACTTGATTCTTACGTTCCTCTAGTTTGCTGTTGTGTGTCTGTATAATATTTTTTATTTCAGTCAGTGAATGTTTAATTTCTAGTTGGTCCTTTTCCATATCCTCGAGGGTCTCTCTCATATCCTCGAGGGTCTCGCTAAATTTATCGGCCTTTTCTAGAAAATTCTTGAAAAACCTTATAACCGTGGTTTTGAACTCTATCTCCAGTCATTTGTTTTCCTCCATTTCTTTGGTTTTTGATTTGTTTCTTTGTGTCCGCATTTTTGTTGCGTCCCTGAGTTGGTAGGTAGCTTTGTGTGCTAGTTGTCCTATATGGGCCAGTGACTCGGCCTCCCCAGTTACCTGAGGTGGACACTCTTGGTGCACCCCTTTGTGGACTGTGTGTACAGCCTTGTTGTAGTTAAGTCTTGATTGTTGTTGGTATCACTGGGAGGAATTGACCTCCAGGCCAATTGGCTGTGAGGATCAGCTGTGTCTACGCCGGGAGACAGCCTTATTCAACTAGACTTGAAAAATTGTAAAAGCCTCTGTGCTCAGCTTGGATGGGGCAGAGTTTCAGGGTGGAGTCTACAGCCTTGGCTTCCCATCAGCCCCGCTCTATGAGGTTCCTGGGTTTCAGTGTCTCTCAGTGTCCCTCGGTGCTCACTGCAAGCACCTCTGAGAGAAAGTTGCCCTGGAGTTTCGCCCGCTGCCAAACATTCTAGTCTCTCCCCCAATGAATCTGGATTCCCAGATTCTCGCCCGGAACTGGGGTTCAGTGCAGTCGGAACTGGGGTTCAGTGCAGTCGGAACTGGGGTTCAGCGCAGTCCGGAGCTTTTGTCTCCTTCCTGCTAGGGCAATTCAGTGGCACAGTCAACAGTTCGGCCTCTGCGCGCATTCACGTGTGCACCTCCAGAGCTCTGCCTTTCGCCCCTCCCCTGAGTTTCCATCTTACAGCCCAGATTACCCCAGCATGAGCCTGGGTCCCCAGATTCTCGCCCGGAACTGGGGTTCAGTGCAGTCGGAGCTGGGGTTCAGCGCAGTCTGGAGCTTTTATCTCCTTCCCACTAGAGAACGCCAGCCAGGCACTCAGCCGCCCCATCCTCTCCGGCTCCATCCTCTTCGCACGTGCGCGCCCACCCGTGTCTCCATACCTCAGGCTTTTACAGCTCCTCTGATTTTCCTTGTGGTTTTCTCTTTCCTTCTAGTTGTAGGATTTCCAGTCAGCCAGCTTTCCTGTAGTTCTGGATGATGTCTGTTTTGTCTTTTAGTTGTATTTTTGAAATTGTTGTGCGAGGCTGCAGTTTAGGTGTTTAACTATGCCACCATCTTGGTTTCTCTAAGCACATATTTATTAACTAAGCTTCTCTGGGTCAAGAGTCTGGGCATAACCTAATTTGATTTTCTGTTCAGGGTTTAAAACGCCTACAATACAATCAAGATGTTCACCAGACTGCATTCTTACCTGGAGGCTCAAGTACGAAAGACACCCTCACTTATGCTGTTGGCAGAATTCTGATCCTTGCAGTTGTGTGACTGAGGATTCCAGCTTTTTATTAATTATTGACTGGGGGCTGTCTTTGGTCTTAGAGGACACTCATAATTTCCTGCTGCATACATAAACCTTTCCATAAGCAGTTACCATACAGAAGTATGAAGTGTGCTTTTTCAAGACCAGCAGGCCTTGGCTTGGTTCTGCTAAGATACATAAATATATATTATACATATACTAGAGTCCTGGTGCACGAAATTCGTGAATGGGGATGAGGGTGTCCCTCAGTCCAGCCTGCACCATCTTCAATCTGGGACCACTTGGGGGATGTCTGACTAATGGTTTAGGGATCTGGCCTAAATGGGCAGTGGGAAACCCCTCTTACAATCCGGGACTGCTGGCTCTTAACCATTCGCCTGCCTGCCTGCCTGCCTGATTGCCCCTAACTGCTTCTGCCTGCCAGCCTGATCGCCCTCTAACCACTCCCCTATTGGACTGATTGAGGCCTAACTGCTCCCCTGCCGACCCGATTGCCCCCAACTGCCCACCCTGCTGGCCTGATCTCACCCTCAACTGCTCTCCCCTGCCGGCCTGGTCACCCCCAACTGCCCTTCCTTGCAGGACTGGTCCCCCTCAACTGCCCTCCCCTGCAGGCCTGGTCCTCCACAACTGCCCTCCCCTGCCGGCCTGGTCACCCCCAACTTCCCTCCCCTGTAGGCCTTGTCACCCCCAGCTGCCCTCCCATGCTGGCCTGATCACCCACAACAGCCCTCCCCTGCTGGCCATCTTGTGGCGGCCTCTTGTGTTGAAGTGAGGCAGCCATCTTGAGATGATGTGGGGCGGCCATCTTGTGACAACATGGGGGCAGCCATCTTGTGATGATGTGAGGGTGTTGCACTAGGGCGCGAGGATCACCTAGGCTTTTATTAGTATAGATAATGTTTTAGGAGATAAATATATAAATATATATATATATATATATATATACCATAGGTCTTCTAAGAAAAAGATAGCTAGCTAGCTAAATAGATAGATAGAGTAACCAACCTATCACCAAATATCCTATCACCTTTGGCATATTCTTTTTGTTTGTCAATTCTCATCTAAGGATATTTTTCCATTGATTTTTTTTTTTTTTTTTTTTTTTTTAGAGACATAGAAAGGAGAGGGAGAGACAGAAAAACATCGATGTGAGAGAGAGACATCGATTGGTTGCCTCTTGTATGTACTCCAACCATACTGGGGAGCCTGCAACCAAGGTATGTGCCATTGACCAGAATTGAACCCGGGACTCTTCAGTCCACGGGCTGATGCTCTATCCACTGCGCCAAACTGGCTAGGCCTTTGGCATATTCTTTTGGTTAAAACCAAGTCATAGATTCTTTCTGCATTTAAAGAGAAGAGATTAACTCACTAGGTGTCACCTTAGAATGTGTCCATCATCAAATATTAGATACTATATTTCTACCATACTTTGTTGTACTTGCTAAGAACTCAATATTTTAGTTGGTGATGAATAATCTCTTCTAACTATATCTCAGTGTTGAGAGACCATTCTTTATATGAGTGTCACATTTATGCACA
Organism: Ia io; assembly: GCA_025583905.1. Lineage (NCBI taxonomy): Eukaryota > Metazoa > Chordata > Mammalia > Chiroptera > Vespertilionidae > Ia > Ia io. Next base: position 45,422,283 of record JAJQQW010000009.1, on the reverse strand, counting down.
TCTGAGCAGGAGGCATTGGCATCTCTGTTTTGCTTGCCCAGATGTTTGTAGAGCTAATGTCTCCCTCCAGAGCAGATAAAAGATTTGTTTCCTGACCTGGATGCTAAAGATAATTTTCTTCTTCCTAGAAAACATTAGGCTGGTTTGGTAGCATCCTTCCTATAAAATTAGGGATTTCCTAAACTTGAAATTCCTTAGCTGTAGCACAAATCCACTGAGTGTCCAGCATCTACCTATGCTCACAACCTCGTCCCCAGATAAGACTTGGGAAGCAGTGGGAACCAATTTGAACATGAAGGTCATGTTGCCTATTGTGCCCTGTATACTAAAACCCTTTGTCTCTGACCCAGGGAGTCTCATGACTCCTGCCAGCATATATGCAACTGTGGGCAAGCTAATGCATTAGGTTAAAAGCAGAGCAAAATCCCAGATCCTTTATAATTCTGACACTCAATTTTCTTCTATGTAATTTAAGATATTAGATTGCAGTTATTTCTAAGATTCCTTTCATGTTTAATCTTCCATAGTCTAATACTCTAATTGGCTCTGTCATTTTTGTCATTGTCATAGTTGAATGCAAGCATTTTTGTACTTGACCTTAAAGGATATTTAACTAAACACTCCATAATAGTGTGGAGGTAGTAAAAATTATTTAAAACCACCTTTTGCAGATAAGTAAATTAAATTTATTTTAATTTTTTGGTACAGCTAATGTGATGCATTACCCATTTGGGAAACAAACATTGGTTTGTCGGGTGCTCACCCCTTAGCTCATGTCATTGTTACAGTTCTTTTTTACTTCCTATGGCAACATTATAAAATTCTATCTTTTGCATTTCTTTAAGTCATGTTTAAATATGTCACTGAAAAAAATCCCACATACTATCTTTTGTTCAATCTTTTACTCTCACATTTTCTTTCTTTTTTTACTTAATATATTTTTATTGATTTCAGAGAGGAAGGGTGAGGGAGAGAGAGATAGAAACATCAATGATGAGAGAGAATCATTGATCAGCTACCTCCTGAACACCTCCCACTGGGGATCAAGCCCTCAACCTGGCCACATGCCCTTGACTAGAATCGAACCCAGTACCTTCAGTCCACAGGCCTACACTCTATCCACTGAACTAAACCGGCTAGGGCTCCTCTCATATTTTCAAACATTAAATTGTCTGCTGTTGTTAGTTAGCATTAATTAATTGATCTTTTTTTGTGTGTATTATGAAAAAATGAAGTGCTTTGACATCAGATGGAATTGTAGTGAACTACAGAACTGGATTGGGAGCCTAAGCAGGAATCCTGAAACAGACTTGCAAGCAAAGTGCAGGAATGAGACAAGTAGGCTTTCTACAAAGCAAAGGACAATGACAAGAAACCATTGTGGTTTTGCTTTTTTTTTGGCTATAATTAAAAGTAATAAACCCAGCTGAAACTGGTTTGGCTCAGGGGATAGAGCATCGGCCTGCGGACTGAAGGGTCCCGGGTTCGATTCCGGTCAAGGGCATGTACCTTGGTTGTGGGCACATCCCCAGTGGGAGGTGTGCAGGAGGCAGCTGATCAATGTTTCTCTCTCATCAATGTTTCTAACTCTCTATCCCTCTCAATTCCTCTCTGTAAAGAATCAATAAAATATATTTTAAAAAAAAAGTAATAAACCCAAAAGTTAACTTTTATTGCATATGCAAAATTTATGGAGACTTCAAAAATAGTTAATAAGCAGCCGAAACCGGTTTGGCTCAGTGGATAGAGCGTCGGTCTGCGGACTGAAAGGTCCCAGGTTCGATTCCGGTCAAGGGCATGTATGTTGGTTGCGGGCACATCCCCGGTGGGGGGTGTGCAGGAGGCAGCTGGTCGATGTTTCTCTCTCATCGATGTTTCTAGCTCTCTATCCCTCTCTCTTTCTCTCTGTGGAAAATCAATAAAATATATTTTTAAAAAAATAGTTAATAAGCATATTTTATAGAAAATTATATTTGGCCTAATACTTTAAATAAAAATCCCAAATAAAAAAGTCTAACATCTACACTAATAAAAGAGAAATATGCAAATTGACCATCCCTCTGCTACACCCATCAGCCAATCAGGAGCGAGTATGCAAACTAACCCAACAAAGATGGCAGCAGCCATGGAGCTGGAGCAAGCAGAAGGCTTGGGTTGCCCCTGGGAAAGGAGAAAGCTAAGCATCCAGCCATCCTGGCCTCCGCTCAAAGAGTGGCTGGGGGCCTGGGTGGTTGGGGGAGACCCAGAATTCCAGCCCATCCTGGCCTCTGCTCAAGGAGGGGTGGAGGCCTGGGTCATCAGGGGGCATGGCAAGCCTGAAAATGGCCCTCAGCTTCTTACCCAGGCTGGCCACACCCCCATGGGGTGAGGGTCCCCGCTGGGGGGCTTGGCCAGCTTGAAAACAGCCATTAGCCCCTCACCCAGGCTTGCAAGGCACCCCAGTGGGGACACCCACCCTGAAGGAGGTGTGACCAGCCTGAAAACAGCCCTCAGCCCCTCACTCAGGCTGGCCATGCTGCAATGGGGTGAGGGTCCCCACTGGGGGACATGGCTAGCCTGCAATCATCCATCAGCCCCTCACCCAGGCTGGCCACGCCCCCCCAGTGGGGACCCTCACCCCATGGGGGCATGGCTGGCCTGCAAACCACCATAGGCCCCTTGCCCAGGCCACCCCACACCCCAAGGGAACCCCCACCCTTATCCGGGACACCCTTCAGGGCAAACCAGCCATCCCCCACCCATGCACCAGACCTCTATCTATACTAATAAAAGGGTAATATGCTAATTAGACTGGGACGCCTTCCAGGAGACCTTCGGGATGTTCTTCTGGACAAAGCCATGATGGCGGGGCCAAGGTAGAGGTGATTAGAGGCCAAGAGGGGATGGCAGTTGTGGGTGATCAGGCCAGGATGGGATGGCAGTTGTGGGTGATCAGGCCAGTGGGGGGGGACCATTGGGGGTGATCAGGCTGGTGGGGGACCAGTTGGGGGTGAGTAGACCAGCAGGGGGGCCAGTTGTGGGTGAGCAGGCTATCAGTGGTGCCGGAAGCTGATCATTGTTTTAATAATAGAGAGCTGTGGACAGGGAATTCGGAGGGCTGGTCAACCTTAATTGCTCTAAAAGGTCAGAGCTAATTACTAGATATTGGTAGTTGAAGAAGCCCCCAACTGTTAGTCCTAAATTCACTGATTGACTTTTATTGGAGTTTCCTGCCTAGGAGATATGGGTGTATCCTATAATTTTAATCTTAATAAAAGGGTTGGAAAAGCCAGAGCAAGTAGTAGTCCTCCCACTAGAGTTGGACTATCACCTGGCCCCCATTTCCCAAATTAAATGTTTTCTAAGTCTCTTTTCATTTGTGTGCGGCCTTCTCCAGAACCCGAACCCTGAGCTGGAACCCTGAATCACATGGGACATGAAAGGGGCTTCCACACAGTGGGGTCAGTTGGGAGTGATCAGGACAGCAGGGGGGCAGTTTTGAGTGAGCAGGCCAGCAGGGGTCAGTTGGGGTGAGCAGGCCAGTGGGGAGGGAAGGTGGGAGTGAGCAGGCTAGCAGGGCATTGGGGGCATTTGGGGGTGAGTAGGCTGGTGGCGGGGGGCAGTTGGGGGTGAGAAGGCCAGCAGGCAGAGTGGTTAGGGGCAATCAGGCAGGCAGGCAAGTGAGTGGTTAGGAGCCAGCAGTTGCAGATTGTGAGAGGAATGTCCAACTGCCAGTTTAGGCACGATCCTTGTAAACTGGCTGTAGGACATCCTTCAAGGGGTCCCAGATTGGAAAGGGTGCAGGCCAGGCTGAGGGACACCCCCCCCCCCATGCACGAATTTTGTGCACCGGGCCACTAGTCTTATATAATAAAGAAGTAATATGCAAATTGACCATCATGCCCTCTCACAAGATAGCCGCCCCCATGTGGGCAAAAGATGGCCACCCCCATGTGGTCACAAGATGGCTGCCACAAGATGGCCAGCAGGGGGAGGGCAGTTGGGAGCAACCAGGCCTGCAGGGGAGGGCAGTTAGGGGTGTCCAGGCCAGCAGGGGAGGGCGGTAGGGGACAACAAGGCCTGCAGGGGAGGGAAGTTAGGGGCATCCAGGCCTAAAGGGGAGGGCAGTAGGGGGTGACCAGGTCTTCAGGGGGGCAGTTGGGGGTGACCGGGCCTGCAGGGGAGGGAGGGCAGTTGGGGGTGACCAGGCCTGCAGGGGAGGGCAGTTAGGGGTATCTAGGCTAACAGGGGAGGGCAGTTGGGGGCAATCAAGGTAGCAGGAGAACAGTTAGGCATCGATCAGGCTGGCAGGGGAGTGGTTAGAGGGTGATCAGGCTGGCAGGCAGAAGTGGTTAGGGGCAATCATGGAGGCAGGCAAGTAAGCGGTTGGGAACCAGCAGTCCCAGATTGTGAGAAGGATGTCGGACTGCTGGTTTAGGCCCGATCCCTATGGGATCCCTATGGGATCAGGCCTAAACCAGCAGTCAGATATCCCCTGAGGGGTTCCAGATTGGAGAGGTTGTAGGCTGGACTGAGGGACACCCCTGTCCAGTGTATGAATTTTGTGCACCAGGCCTCTAATAATATATATATAAAAGCCTAAGTGAGCAGTCAAATGGTTGACCGTTTGACTGGTCAATTGGTCACTATGATGCACACTGACCACCAGGGGGCAGATGCTCTATGCAGGAGCTGCCCCTTGGTGATCAGTGCACTCCCACAGTGGGAACACCACTTAGCCAGAAGCCAGGCTCACGGCTGGTGTAGCTGTGCAGTGTGAGCCTCTCCTGCCTCCACAGCAGCACTACTGAGTGGTGGCAGGTGCAGCGGGGTCAGATGAGCAGGAGCGGCATGGCACCCATACCGGCTCGGGTTCCTCCCCAGCTGCTTGCTGCTTCATGCACTGCTACATCCCTCAGCGGATGTCGGACTGCCAGTTTCGGCCCTATCCCCACAGGCAACGCAGTCTGACATCCACTGAGGGATCCTGGATTGTGAGAGGATGCAGGCCAGGCTGAGGGACCCCACTGGTGCACGAATTTGTGCACCAGGCCTCTAGTTCTGATATCAGAGTTAGTGCCACATAAGCATCCTATAAGTGCATGTGTGTGTAATAAGTCAAATTAAAGTGACAATGAACCTCAATTCCACCTAAGGGACCAATTTTTAGGCAAAAATGCCATTTTATTGGAGTCATCCTTCTCTCCTCTCAGCCTCAATTGATGATGATGAATATACTAACAAAGGTAATGATAGCAACAATAACTATAACAACTAACATAAATTTATTGAGGCTTTAATGTGTATCAGGCATTATTCTATACTAGGGGCCCAGTGCACGAATTCGTGCACCTGGAAAGGAACTGTGGGCTGCGAGGCTGCAGTGGGCACAGGGGAGGATCCTGGCCCATCCTCTGAGCCCCTGCCCAGCCCCTCCTGCTATGGCCCCCGGTCCCCTGTTGGCCGGCAGCCCTTCTCCTTCCTCCACTGCTCCCACATCCTGACAGTGCAGGCCCCACTCACACCCGCTGATGGTGCAGAGTGATTGGGGCTGGCGCTATCAGCAGGTGCAAGTGGCAACTGCTGCCCCGATCACCCCTCTGGAGCAGGGGGAGGTGGAGAAGCCCTCAGAGGAGATTGGGGCCAGCAGCTGCTGCTCACACCTGCTGACAGTGCTGAACAATCGAGACTGGTGCCGGGTGCTAGCAGCAGTTGTGAGCGGTGGCTCTAGCACCAGCTGTAGGTGCAAGCGGGGCCGGCACCAGCAGTGGGTGTGAGTAGCAGCTCTGGTGCTGGCATAGGGTGCGAGTGGGACCGTCACCAGCAGTGGGTGTGAGAGGCAGCTGCTGTCCCCAATCCCCCCTCAGGAGCAGGGGGAGGTGGGGAATCCCTGAGGGGCGATTGGGGCTGGCAGCCGCTTTTTGCATCTGCTGATGGCATCGAGTGATCGGGGCTGGTGCTGGGTGCTGGCAGCAGGTGCAAGCAGCAGCTCTGGTGCTGGCAGCAGATGCGAACAGGGCCAGCACCAGCAGCAGGTGTAAGTGCCGGGCGGGACCGTGGTGCGCAGGAGCAAAGAATTTTCAGTAATCACCAGAGGCTCATCCCAATTACAGCGACTGGTGCTCTGCCTTGGTCTGGCGCCCCCACTCACCTACTCCATTATCCTGCCACAGCCAATGCCCACCATGTTCCGCATGTGCCCCCTGGTGGTCAGCACATGTCATATCAACTGGTTGTTTGGTTGTTGCACCGTTTGGTCTATTTGCATATTAGCTTTTTATTATATAGGACTAGAGGCCCAATGCACAAAAATTGTGCAAGAGTAGGTCTTCCTTTCCCTGGCTGCCAACACTGGCTTCCCTCTAGCACCTAGGATCCAGGCTTCCCTCACAGCCTGAGTTTCATCTGGAAGGTCGTCTATAAGGACATCTGGTCTAATTAGCATATTATGCTTTTATTATTATAGATGCTTTATTAGTGTTTCATTTAATTCTTAAAACAGTTTGTGGGTTGAGTATTGCTATTAAACCCATTTTTTTCCATTGGCAGCTATGAATTTTATTATGTGTGTATCTAATGTGGCATGCATCTATACAAACCTTTCAGGCAGTGGTCCACAGCTGGGTTATGAATGAAAAGTCATACATTTTTCTCTCATTTTATTACAATGAAGTTTAACAGTACAGAAAAAGTCACATGACCTTAGTGGGTCAGATTTCATAAACCCTGCAACATGAGGAACTCTAAGCACATTAAATATTGTTACACATTCAGACTTCCAATGTACAGGTACTTGGAAATAGTTACAGCCCTCACCAAGCTAGGCTGGGGACATGAAGTCCAACAGCATCTGAAATGCTGTGAAGGCATAACTTTACAAATAGCAACGTAAGCTTACAGAACTTGCTTTTATTAAGGTGGTATGTTCATAAAATTCCAGCGCCTTCACAATATAATGAACCAAATTTACTATACTTCACTTCTAAAAACCTAGATGAAACATGAAAAAGAAGCCATACAGTATAAATTGCAACTTCAGGAAAAGTTCCTGCTTTATTATTCCAAATAATTTTTCCCATGTAAAATAAATGTCCAATAGTTCCTGGTATCTGGGAAGATAATGTTAAAGTCACAATGAAGTGATAGAACCTTGGCTATAAAAACAGCACAAGTTGAGAAAAGGTTTAGTCTCCAAACCTGTTAGATTGGATGAAGCGAGATCAGTAATGGCCACCTTGCGACATTACAGGAGGTCTCATTCCCATTGGAGGTCGAAGAGGTCCACCTTGGTAAGGGGGCACCATTGGCGATCCCTGCTCATATGGCGGCATAGCACCAGGAAGGTAGGTAACCTGGCATGGCTTGATGATGACCACCATACTGACCATGAGGTGGCATTGGGGGTCTCATTCCTTGTTGCTGTGGGATACCCGGCTGTGGTAGCATCATAGCTCCAATTGGTCCAACTGTTGGATTACCAATGGGAGCCTGTCCTGGATGAGGAAGATTACGCCCTTCTTTCTTCCAATGATATATCCTCATCTGGATGGATCAACTTACTGGTTGCACTGGTTGTCGTAAGAGTAGCAGGATTACTTGTTATTGATGCCGCTGGTTTAGCTGCAGTGCTATTTGTTGTACTAGTGGTTGAAGCTGTAGACTGTGTATTAGCAGGGAATGTAGGCTTTGGGGCTTCTGTAGTTGTTGCAGGGGTACCAACAGGTCCTTGGTCAGCTGACTGAGCCTGTCCGGCACTGGGGAAAAGAGGCTTAGTAACTGGAAACTGTGGAGCAGGAACTGTTGCCATTGGTGCCGGTGGTCTATTAAGAATACCTGGTGCTGAAATAGCCTGTGCTTGAGTCATTGGAGCAATTCCAGGACGTGGAACAGGAGGGGGCATACCTGGTGGAATACCAGTCATCAGAGGTGGTATTCCTGGTCCAGGTGGCATCATTCCACCCATTGGCATAATTATGTTTTCATCGCAAAATGACTGGGTGTATTTTCTCTGATGATGCAATCCAGGTGGCATGCCTGGTATAACTGGTGGCATTTCTGACATCAGAGGAGGAACACCTGGCTTTAATGGAGGTATGCCTAGAGGCATTCCTGGTGCTTCCAGAACTGGTGGTAGTCCTGTCTGTGCCATTGGGAGTATATAGCCCTGTTGGGGTTGAACAGGCTGTGGTTGAAATGAAGTTGAAGCTGCAGAGTCGTCATCATCATCTTCATCAGAATCATCTTGCTGCTTCTTTTTTTTTGGCTCTCCTGTGTTTTCTGTTCAAGAAGTCGTCTTCTTTCATCCATGTCTTTTTCTGGAATACCTTCCATACCATATGTTTCCAACTCTATGTCTGTTCTCCCAGGTATTATATTTGGTACAGCATTTCTTGTCTCTTTATGCACCTGTATGCAATGTATAGCCAAGCCAGGTCCTGTGTACAACTTCTTATGACCTATATGGCATTTAAAATGTTTTGCTTTTGGGTGCTGTATAAAGGATCTTCTCTTCATCAAAATCTCTATTACAATACCAGCACCATGGCTTCAGCTGCTTCTTTTTCTTGTGACCCACAACTGCACTCTACTGACAAAGTAAAAAGGGAGGGGGGAAATAAGCAGGAAAAGCAAGGCGAAAATCGCTCACTCTTCAGACCCAGTGGCCACCACCATGTCCCACAGGAAACAGACACAAAATGGCTGACCTGTTAAACCCATTTTTATGAAACTGTAGTAAAACGTGCTATGTAACTTGCCCAAGTCGAAATAATTTTTAAGTCGTGTCAGAACTTTGCCCTCCAGATAAACAACTTCTCAGCAGACTGGGAATGCCCCCCTGCCCCCCACCACAGTTAAGATCCTCATGAGACAAACAAAACAAAACAAAAACCACCAAATCCTGCTCCCCAATAATCAAAGGTCAAATTAGCAAAAATAAACCTAACTTAGATTTTGAGATATCTATTAAATGTTCCACTTATTAATTAACAATGAGAAAAATAAGAAACAGATAATAAATAAAAAGATAAGGGTGAATAGAGAGTGACAGAGAAGAAGAAGATTTTTGGGGGCTCCTCCTCTCTCCTACCCATCAGTCTCTCTGGCTGTTGGATCAGTTCCAGGAGCATTCAGCATGCCACAGTAACTTTCATGATTTAAAGCCCTCCCTCAACTGCACATTTTTCTTCAGATACCACCTCATTTCTCTGCTCCTCTTGCCAAAAAAAAAAAAAAAATTATCTAAAGAGCTGCCTATGCTTACTATCACTATTTCCTTGACTTCTCTTTTCATTTCAGTCTAGTTGGTTTCTTGTTCAACATTCCACAGAAATGGCCTTTGCCAAAGTCACCAGTGATGTCCTTGTCATCTTCAATAAATATTTCTGGGACAAAGGACCCTAAATAGACACTTTTTGAAAGAGGACATAAGGAAGGCCAAGTGACATATGAAAACATGCTCAAAGTCACAATTATCTAAGAGATGTAAATAAAAACAACAATGAGGTACCATCTCACACCTGTCAGAATGGCTATCATCAACAAATCAACAAACGACAAGTGCTGGCAAGGATGCAGAGAAAAAGGAATGCTGGTGGGAATGCAGACTGGTACAGCCACTGTGGAGAACAGTATGGAGTTTCCTCAAAAAATTAAAAAGAGAACTGCCATTTGACCCAGTAATCCCACTACTAGGAACATATCCCAAGAAACTAGAAACACCAATCAGAAAGGATATATGCACCCCTATGTTCATAGCAGCACAATTCACCATAGCTAAGATTTGGAAACAGCCTAAGTGCCCATCAGCAGATGAGTGGATTAAAAACCTGTGGTACATCTACACAATGGAATACTATGCTGTGGTAAAAAAGAAAGAACTCTTAACATTTGCAATAGCATGGGTGGTCCTGGAGAGCATTATGCTAAGCTAAATAAGCCAGTCAGAGAAAGATAAATACCACATGATCTCACACATTTGTGGAATATAATGAACAACATAAATTGATGAACAAAAATAGATCCAGAGACATAGAAGCATCAAACAGACCATCCAACCTCAGAGGGAAGGCAGAAGTAGGTGGGAGGGAGGGTAAGAGATCAATCAAAAGACTTGTATGTATGCATATAAGCATAACTAATGGACACAGACAGTAAGGGGGGTAAGGACATGTGCTGGGGGGTGGGAGTGGCCAAGGAGTTTATCAATGGTATTAAAGGAGACATAAGTAATACTTTAAACAAGAAAGAATTTAAATTTTAAAAAATACTTCTGGTTCTTGTCTTATACTTCTCAACATCATCTAACAAGACTGATTATCCTTTTCTTAATGAAACACTCCTCCCTTTTTAAAATATTTTTTCTTTCTTTCTTTCTTTCTTTCTTTCTTTTTCTTTTATTTTATTTTTTTAAAATTTAATAAATCTTTATTGTTCAGATTATTACAATTGTTCCTCTTTTTTCCCCTCCACCCGGTTTCCACCCCACCCTCTGCCATTACCTCCCCCAAACTGTCCTCAACCATAGGTGTATGATTTTTGTCCAGTCTCTTCCCGCACCCTTCACACCCACTCCCCCCTGAAAATTGTCAATCAACTCCCTTTCTATGCCCCTGATTCTATTATATTCACCAGTTTATTCTGTTCATCAAATTTTTAATTCACTTGATTTTTAGATTCACTTGTTGATAGATATGTATTTGGTTGTTCATAATTTTTATCTTTAACTTTTTCTTCTTCTTCCTCTTCTTAAAGAGTACCTTTCAGCATTTCATATAATATGGTTTGGCGGTGATGAACTCCTTTAGCTTTTTCTTATCTGTGAAGCTCTTTATCTGACCTTCAATTCTGAATGATAGCTTTGCTGGGTAGAGTAATCTTGGTTGTAGGTTCTTACTATTCATCACTTTGAACATTTCTTGCCATTCCTGTCTGGCCTGCATAGTTTCTGTTGAGAAATCAGCTGACAATCGTATGGGTGCTCCCTTGTAGGTAATTAAGTGTTTTTCTCTTGCTGCTTTTAATATTCTCTCTTTGTCTTTTGCTCTTGGCATTTTAATTATGATGTGTCTTGATGTGGTCCTATTTGGATTCCTTTTGTTTGGGGTTCTGTGCACTTCCTGGACTTGTAAGTCTATTTCTGTCACCAGATGGGGGAAGTTTTCAGTCATTATTTCTTCAAATAGGTTTTCAGAATCTTGCTCTCTCTCTATTTCTGGCAACCCCATTATTCTAATGTTGGTACGCTTGAAGTTGTCCCAGAGGCTTCTTACACTATCTTCAACTTTTTGGATTCTTTTTTCTTTTTGCTTTTGCAGTTGAGTGTTTTTTGCTTCTTTGTATTTCAAATCTTTGACTTGATTCTTGCGGTCCTCTAGTCTGCTGTTGGGTCTTTGTATAATATTTTTTATTTCAGTCAGTGTATGTTTAATTTCTAGTTGGTCCTTTTTCATATCCTCGAGGGTCTTGCTAAATTTATTGGCCTTTTCTAGGAAATTCTTGAAAAACCTTATTACCATGCTTTTGAACTCTATATCCAGTCGTGTGTTTTCCTCCATTTCTTTCGTTTGTGATCTGTTTCTTTGTCTCCGCATTTTCGCTGCTTCCCTGAGTTGGTAGGGTAGCTTTGTGTGCTAGGTGTCCTATATGGTCCAGTGGCTCAGCCTCCTAAATTACCTGAGGTGGACACCCTTGGTGTACCCCTTTGTGGACTGTGTGTACAGCCTTGTTTTAGTTAAGTCTTGATTGTTGTTGGTATCACTGGGAGGAATTGACCTCCAGGCCAATTGGTTGTGAGTATCAGCTTTGTCTATGCTGGGAGACCTTCTGTTCTGGAGACAGCCTTATGGGACCAGACTTGCAAAATTGCAAAAGCCTCTGTGCTCAGCTTGGATGGGGCAGAGTCTCAGGGCTGAGCAGACAGTCTTGGCTTCCTGTTAGCCCTGCTCTATGATGCCCCTCATTCTCAGTGTCCCTCAGTAATCGCTGCAAGCACCTCTAAGAGTAAGCCACCCTCGAGTTTCGCCTGCTGCCAGACAGTCCAGTTTCTCCCCCAATGAATCTGGATTCCCAGATTCTTGCCCGGAACTGGAGTTCAGCGTAGTAGGGGAGCTTCCGTTTCCCACCCACTAGAGAAAGCCAGCGGCATTCAGCAGTCAGTCCTCTCTTAGTGTACTCGCGTGTGCACCTCCAGACCTCTGCCTTTCGCGGCTCCCCTGAGTTTCCACCTGACAGTCCAGATTCCCCCTGTATAAGCCTGGGTCCCCAGGGTCTCGCCCAGAACTGGGTTCAGTGCAGTCAGAACTGGGGTTCAGCACATTTGGGAGCTTTTGTCTCCTTCCCACTAGAGAAAGAAAGCCAGGCACTAAGCCGCCCGCGTGCGTGTCTCCGTACCTCAGCCTTTTGCAGCTCCTCGGATTCTCCGTGTGCTTTCCTCTTTCCTTCTAGTTGTAGAATTTCCACTCAGCCAGCTTTCCTGTGGTTCTGAATGATGTTCGTTTTGTCTTTTAGTTGTAGTTTTGAAATTGTTGTGCGAGGCAGCAGTTTAGGTGTTTATCTATGCCGCCATCTTGGTTTCTCCTCTCTTTTCTTCCTTTATTGATTAAGGTATTACATATGAGTCCTTATCCCCCCATTGTCCCCTGATCCCCCTCCTCCCTTTTTTTTTTTTTTGTAACATCATCCTTGACTGATTAGCCTCTTTTCTTTCTTCCTTTCTTTTTTTTTTTTTTTTTGTTGGTTTTGTTGTTGTTGTTGTTAATCCTCACTCAAGGATATTTTTCCATTGATTTTTAGAGAGAGCAGAAGAGAGAGGGAGTGACAAAGAGAAACATCAATGTGAAAGAAACACATCAATTGGGTGCCTCCTGCACATGCCTGGACCACCCCTCAGGCTGGGGAGGAGCCTGCAATGGAGGTACATGCCCTTGACTAGAATCCAACCCAGACCCTTTGGTCTGCAGGCTGATGCTCTATCCACTCAGCCAAACGAGCTAGGGCTGGCCTCTTTTCTAACTGGCCTTTCTTTCTCAGTCTCTTCCCTGCTTCTCCTGCATGAAAAAACTCAGATCAAGTTTGATCCCTTTATTGTTGTGACTATCCCAGTGCCTGGCCCATGAGAGCACTCAATAACTATTTGCAGGATGTGTGAATGAATGAGCAAATGAGTAGGTGAATGAATGAATTAATAAGTGAAGAGTTTCAGAAGCACATAGGTAGGAAAACTTCTTTTGCCTGTGGCAGTCAGAAAGGTTTTTCTGGAGAAGGTAAAAAACTGACTTGTCTTGAGAGATGAGTGTTGGCGCCCCTCATTCTGACATCAATTGTTGGAGGCCCTCATTGGGGCATTAATTGCTGGGGTTCTTTTTCCCAGCCTTACAAAGGGTTCAGCATTATGGAGAAAGGGCTGCGTGTAGATGATTAAGAAGGAGTCAGTGGACGAAAGATATTTTTGATAGGCATTGGGGGTCAGAGGAGCTTCCAGCTGAGGGAGCTAGAAGACTCTCCTTGTCTCAGGACCCCGTGCTTTTATTAAACACAATTTGTCTGAAGGCAGGGTGGAAATATACACTTCAAAGGGTAGGGTATCAAAGGTTTACAGAGATTGTCAGTTTTGGGAATAGCATACAGCTGTTCAGGTGTTTGGCCAACAGGAGGCAATAAAATGCCCTGAGCTGTCTGGAAGTTAACAATACCTTTCAGGTTTGGGAGAGATGCTTTGTAGCCTTTTCTAACAAGTAAACTACATGTGACTCAATCCTGTTGAGCTCCCCAAGCTTCACCAACCTTTTAGTAAAACTCTTGTAATTATTACATGCTGGAATTGGTTCTCGGCAGATGAGTAGAGATTTGTCTAATGAAGAAATAAGGCATTTATTTCCAGAAATAAGTGTTTTTACAAAATTAACTTATACCGTTTCTCAGGAAGTTATGGGAGAAATGCACTATCCCAAAAGGAAAAAGTAAACTGATAAAAAGAAAAATATGCGATTCTGGAGATCCAACATGAGGGAGAGGGAAAGGAAATCCTCTGGATGATGGATAAGGAAGATGCTGTGATGACGGCTGGGCAGGAGCCAAAGGGAAGCAGTCCAGATTGGATCAGGAGGGCAGAGCGACGCCAGAAGATGAATCTGATAGAATGTACTCTGCCAGGGAAACTGAGTCAGATTGGTACATAGAAATTCAGGTTAATTAAAAATGGATGCCTATCAAATACATGCACAATGAAAAATTATACAAAAAGAAAAAACATCATGGTCTAGGTGTGGATAGTGTTTATATAGTCATAATGCAGATACTGAATATGTATTTAAAATTATTGGAAGAATAAAAGAGAAAAGTCTGTGCTTATGGGGATGAATAAACATAAAAAGGAGTTAAGTTTTCATGTCTTACAAAGAAAATTCAATAAATAATGGCTAAAACTGAAAAATTGACTATCTTTATAAATCTATGTTATTTAGAGTTGGAAATGGTTGCTTCTGTGGAAGAGGATGGAAGGAAAGAGGTTAAATGATTATTGCTTTTCATAGTAAACCATATAGAAGTATTTCTACTAAAATTTAAGTACATTAAAAGAATGAAATGAGGCAAAAGAGAGGTTAAACAATGTATTTAAATAAACAATTCAGTCTTCAGTACTGGTTTCTCAGTGTTGATGCCAAAACCCTTGCTTTAATGTGAGAGTGTTTTTAAAAAAAGAATTGGCGGACAGGTTGAAGGCTTTGTATTTAATTAATCTTTGTAAAAGTAATCACGTGTCAATTGACACAATCTCAGAAGATGATGATGTGACCATAGGCAGACCTAACTGGGAGGATATGGTACCTCTGTCATAATAAATGGAAGATGGTGAATTTTGGGCTATTTGCAATTATCTCTTAGTGGTAAAGTCAGAGACCCCATTCTTAGTCCAATCTAGTTTATAATAAACATGCATTGTGGTTATAGTCAAGCCTGTTGTAAGAAAATGTATTTCCTTTATTTAAAAGCCCCTTGAGAAAAATCATTCTTCCTCTCAGGAACTATGTAATTTCATAGTTCTTATATTAGAGAATTCATTTTTAATGAGGAAAAAAGTCATCCAGCAGAGGTGACCTATTAAAGTTATAATGTACCTAGAAAACTGTGTCTGGTGCTATTATAGAAGTGTTGACACAGGATGATAGAAATGCAGGCTGAAGACTATGAGCACACAGACTTAGATGTGAACAACTGTCCCTAATTTAGGTCTGAGAATTTTAGTGTGAAAATGACTTCTGTTAAAAAAAAAAAAAAAGAAGAAAGAGAGATGGTTTGTGTTTAGGTAGAAGATAATATTCCTATAGCCTATTTATTTCTGTGGCGTTAGGCTGTGCAGTTGAAGTAATTAGGATAGAGAAAGTTATTCAATGAAAAGAATCTTGTCTGGTTGGGTTTCTTCAGAGATGACACCCATTTCTAGAATAGTTCTCTTCCTTTGTTGCATCCTAGGAGCCTTGTAGTTGCTCCCTTCAGAGCTTTAAAACATGATTATTTGAGGAAAGATCCTTGCTTTGCATCTGGTCTTGTCAATCTTTTCTTGGTGGAGGAAGAGTAGCAGCAGAACTTGTGGTGGGTTGAATGATATCCCCTAAAAGATATGTCAGCTTGGAACTTGTGAATGTGACCTTATTTGGAAAAAGGGTCTTGGGAGTTGTAATTAAGTTAAGGATGTCAAGATGAGATCATTCTGGATTCAGGTAGGCCCTAAACACAATCACAAGTGTCCTTATAAGTTTAGGAAAGGCGAGGAAACACTCAGGGGAGGTCATGTGATAATAGAGGCAGAGATCAGAGTAATGCATACAAGCCAGGGAACACCAAGGACTGGGGGCAGCCACCAGAAGCTAAAGGAGAGGCATGGAACAGATTCTTCCAAAGAGCCTCCTGAAGGAACTGAGCCTGCCAAGACCTTGATTTTAGACTTCAGGCCTCCAGAACTATGAAAAAACACATTTCTGTTGTTTTAAGGCAACCAGTCTGTGGCAATTTCTTACAGTATCCATAGGAAGTTAATACATAGATGTCCTAGTTTCTCCCCAGCAGAGGCCCTACCCAGCTGGGTCCACCTTCTTTCTGCTTGCTGTCCACATCTCTTCAGGAGAGAGTATTGTCGGTAAACACGTAACACTCTTCTAAATATTTATGTGCAACCAAATGCTTTGCATTTTTAATGATTTTCTTAATTTGACACAGGTTATTAATTTAACACATATCAGTTGAAGAGATCATTTCCTCCAAGGAATAAGCCAGATTTGAGGGAATCTGTACCTGAGGGACTGATTGTCTAATATCAATGAGCAGATCAGTAATGCCCATTCGACTATTTTATTGTCTTCCTTTTTAAAAAATTAAATTTTACTAAAATGTATAATGAATCTAAGATGTTCCAGGTACCACGGGAGGATAAGAGGTTGAGTCAGCTGTCGTTCCTGCCTTCAGGGTTATTAAGTTTTGTGTAAAGAAGGAAGACACAGGACAAACCATCAGAGGAGCTGGGAACCTCCTAACTTACCTGAACGTGTGGAAATTGTTGCACAAAGGTCACTGAGAACCACCCGAAGACCAGCTGAGTAGAAGTTGTCCTCTAAGGTTATAAAGAAGGAGCCACATTGACACAGGCTGATACCATCATGCCTCCTTGGGTAGCCTTCCCCAGCCTCATACTGCTTTGGGCAGATGCTGTAGTTTCTGTGTCATATGTGACTGGAGTGGTGGGTCAGTCTGTCACACTACCCTGCATCTTTTCAACAGCTCATGAAATCTCACCCATGAGCTGGGGTCGAAGGGCATGTCCTTCATTCAATTGCTCAAGTGAACTCATGACCGATGGCTACCATGTCACCTTTGAGAAGGACAAACGTTATAGAATGAATGGAATCATTTTCAGAGGGAATTTGTCTTTAACCATACAGAATGCAGCCCTGTCTGACACTGGCACCTATTGTTGCCATATTGAGTTCAAAGGGTGGTTTAATGGTTATAAAAAGAATATAATTTTGGACATAAAGCCAGCTCCACCTAAGGTCACCAGTGTTCCAACACCATCTAAGGTCTTCACCTCTGCTCCTACAACTCCAGCACCGACACTGAACCTTAAGACAGAAACCACTTCATCTTCTGCAGTGCAGAAAACAGAAACCCAGCCTATCAGACCACAGGAAACAAGTACGACCAGCTCATCATTGAACTCTTCTTGCCCAACAGATGGGAATAGCACTGTGACCCAGCCTTCAGATTGCGGTTGGCAATACAATGAAACTCAGATGAGCTTAACACAAAATACACAGAGGAACACCAGTAAGTTATACATTGGACTCTCCAGTGCTGCCATAATATTGCTCACCATTTTAGCTGCCATACTTACCAAAAAAATATTTATGTGGGAAAAGAAAGGTGTTTCAAATAAGTAAAGAGTTTCTGACCGGAACTTCACAAAATGAAACTTGAGTGCGCTACCAACCACCTGAGAACCTCTGCTTTGAGAACGATCTTTACAACGTTTATCAAGACCCAGCGGTCCTCTAAGACTTTAGGCCCTTGACTGCAGAAAGCACTGACCATATCTCACCATGTCAGTTCTTTTAAGCTCCAGAATGATTTTTCTGTCCATATTTCATGGCGTTCCAATCTGTCTGTGATGATGGTTAGAGTATCTTTAGCTCATCAGTGTGAAGCCAACCTCATTGGTAATTAGTATTAATTTTTTATATTAAAATTGGCTCAATTTTTCTGGTCATAGCCGAGCCTTCTCCTAAATATAAACTGAACGCTTTAGAATTATATATTCTGTACAGACCTTATGAATCCTGTATCCATCAAGAATTCTCATTGGGTAGACATGAAATGAACCAATACCTTGGTCACTAAAGCTGTCACAAAGAGGGGAATAGGACTTAAAATCAGAAAATTCGATTTGGTACTTAAATGAATTCACTTGGAAGCGTTTCATGATTAACTCTTGTTTTTTATTTTTATCTGGCAATCAAAACATTACATTTCTTAAGTTCCCCCAAAGGTTTCAAATTATTGAGGAATACAGATTTTTATTTCCTTCATGGGGAAATAAAGTCAGTGTGATTTCACCATTAAAAAAAAAAAAAAGAAGGAAGACATAATCTTAAATAACCTTTGGGGCAGAATGGGATTTATGTTATCAAGCATAAATAAGAAAGACCTTTTCTGAAGAAGGCCATTGCAGAGCTGCTTTGTGAAAAGTGGATTTTTTCCATTTTATTAACTTCAGGTGATTTTTTAAAGAGCCAGATCAATCACTATTTCCACTGGAATGCCTTCTGTGACCTCCTGGTGCTGCCTGCCCAGACTTCTGTGATCTGATGTGCTGAGATTTCTGTTTCAGCAATTAGCTCATTTAATTGAAGGATGTGTATCCACATCTTACTTCCTCTTGTTCTAATGAAGTGATACTTGGTGGGCTCCCAGATGGGGGCTGGTCACTAAAAAGACCTTGGGGTATTTACAACCTTGGGGTATTTAGCTCTAATCTCATTCTCTAGAAAGAGGGATGGCGGAGGAATTGGAGTTAATGACCAATTATGCCTATGCCATAAAACGATCATAAAAATTCCAAGATTTCTGCCTATTTGTCATTGATCAAAACTGTACATGTGGCCACCTCTAGCTGCAAGGGAGGCTAGTGTAAAAACAGATATTTATACTATTAAAAGAGAAACATGCAAATTGACCATACCTCTGCTGTGCCCACAAGCCACACCCACCAGCCAATCAGGAGCAAGTATGCAAATTAACCCAACCAAGATGGCTGTGCCCATGGAGCGAGCAGGAGGCTTGGGTTTTCCCGGCAATGGAGGAAGCCAAGCTTTCTGCACACCTGGCTGTCCCTGGCCTCCACTCAAGGCTACAAAGTTTCAATTATAGAAGATAAGTAAATCCCAACAAAAATGGCTGCGGCCACATAGCGAGCAGGAGGCTTGGGTTTCCCCAGCGATGGAGGAAGCCAAGCTTCCCACCCCCTCCCCCCTGGGCTGCCCTGGCCTCCATTCAAGGCTGCAAAATTTCAATTATAGAAGATAAATAAATCCCAGATACCAGGGCCTCCGCTTGGGTTGCTGGGATGTGTGGCTGGCCTGCAAACTACCACAGGCCCCTCTACCAGGCCACCCACGCCCCAAGGGAACCCCCACCCTGATCTGGAACACCCTTCAGGGCAAACCAGCCGGCCTCCACCCGTGAACCAGGCCTCTATCCTATCTAATAAAAGAGTAATATGCAAATTGACCATCACTCCAACACACAAGATGGCTGCCCCTATGTGGTCAAAGATGGCTGCCCCCATGTGGATATAAGATAGCCACCACAAGATGGACAGCAGGAGAAGGCAGTTGGGAGGAACCAGGCCAGCAGAGGAGGGAAGTTGGGGGTGATCAAGCCTTCAGGGAAGGGCAGTTGGGGGGGACCCAGGCTGGCAGAGGAGGGAAGTTGGGGGTGACTGGGCCTGCAAGGAAGGGCAGTTGGGGGGACCCAGGCCTGCAGGGGAGGGCAGTTAGGGGCAATCAGGCTGGCAGGGGAGTAGTTAGGCATCAATCAGGCTGGCAGGGGTGTGGTTAGGGGGTGATCAGGCGGGCAGACAGAAGTGGTTAGGGGCAATCAGGAAGGCAGGCAGGCAAGCAATTGGGAGCCAGCAGTCCTGGATTGTGAGAGGGATGTCCGACTGCCCATTTAAGCCTGATCCTACTGGGATCGGGCCTAAACGGGCTGTCAGACATCCCTCGAGGGGTCCCAGATTGGAGAGAGTGCAGGCTGGGCTGGGGGACACAACCCCCCCTGCCGTGCATGAATTTTGTGCACTGGGCCTCTAATATATATATATATATATATATATATATATATATATATATATATATATATATGTATATATATATACACACATACACACACACACACACACACACACACACACACACACACACACACACTGAGTGGCTAGATTATTATGATCTCTGAACGCATAATAATCTGGCCACTCAGTGTATATCCTATATAATAAAAGGCTAATATGCAAATTGTCCCCTCGACCAGAAGTTTGACCACACGCAAGCTGGCCAACCACCCAAGTCCCCTCCCCCTGGCCAGGCTGGCCAGAGCCCACCCATGCACAAATTCATGCACCGGGCCTCTAATATATATACTGAGTGGCCAGATTATTTGCGTTCAGAGATCATAATAATCTGGCCACTCAGTATGCGTGTATATATATATATATACTGGTGGCCCGGTGCACGAAATTTGTGCACAGAAGGTGGTTCCCTCAGCCCAGCCTGCACCCTTTCCAACCAGGACCCCTTTGGGGATGTCCAACTGCCAGTTTAGGCCCAATCCCTGTGCTGGCGCCCAGGACTGTGGGGCCGGTGGCTTGTCCCTCTCCTGGGCCAGAGGCGCAGGCGCAGCTGCTGGCACCCGGGACCCTGGAGTGGGTGGCCTGTCCCTCTCCCTGGCTGCAGCCTGGCTGGTCCCCATTCCTTTCTCCCCAGTGTTGAGAGTCTGAGCCGTTATGGCATAATGGCATGAGGGTGTGATGACTATTTACTCTTTATTATATAGGATTTTAACTTGTCATGGTCTATCTTCAAGTGGATATTATGTCACTTCACATCTTGTATAGAAACTTCACTGTAACAAAATTTCATTTTTCCCAGGCAATCTTTATGCTATTGTTGTCATGTATTTTACTTTCACAGATGTTATAAAACTGACATTACATTATTATTTGTTTGAATAGTTAATTATCTTTAAATATATTTAAATAATAAGAAACTTCTATTATATTTTTTCCTATGCATTTACTGTCTTTGGTGTTTTCTATTTCTTGGCATAAATTGTTATTTGTATCTGGCAAAATTTTATTTCTGCTTGCAGGACTTCTTTTAACATTTCTTACACTAAAAATCTGCTGGTGATTTAAAAAATTCAATCTTTTATGTATGAAAAATATTTTTTAACTATTTTTAAAAATATTTTCACTCAGTCTAGAATTGTAAATTGAGAGGATTTTTCCTCCTTGTGAGTACTTTAATGATGTTGCTGTACTATCTTCTCCCTTACACTGTTTCTGATGAGAAATCTTTTGTAATCCTTATGTTTATTCCTGTGTATAGTGTGTCTCTTTTCTTCTGACTACTTATAAGATTTTTCTTTTCATCATTGGTGTTGAGCAATGTGATTTTTATGTGTCTTGATGTAGGTTTCTTTATGTCCTGTGCTTGCTATTCACTGAGCTTCTTTGATCTGTGGTTTATATTTTTTACTATATTTTGCTAAATTTGGAATTTTTGAATCATTCTTTCTTCAGATGATTATATATATGTAAGTTCAGTTCTCTAGAGGAGGCTGGGGAGGAAGAGGAGTGAACCAAACTGTAGGGTCAGGACCTCAGCAGGCAACAGAGTATGGAGACGCCAGCAGGGTCATCCCTGCAGTGGCTAGTTCATGACCAGATGCCTGAGACTGGATCGTTCCTGGGCTGGGTGGTTTCATGCATTTGCTCCATGCTGCCCAGAAGTGTGGTGCCCCTCGGGGCTGTGCATAGCTTATGGAGAAGGCATGGCCTGGGGAGTCAGAGCCTTCATCCCGCACAGTAACCAGATCCAGGCATTGGGAATGCGGCCAGTTCTCTGCACCGAGTTGCCCCACTGTTCCCAGAGCAGTCATGGTGCCTTCTTCCATCATGGTCCCTTAAGCTCGAAGCGATGGAGGTGTGCTGTCATAGATTTGGGTGAATGGAACATGGAAGACCCATGGGTGATAGCAGGTGCTGGGTGCTGGCTAGGGAGGCAGTCGTGTGGGTTTGCATAAAGTGCTCACAGTCACAGCTTTGGAAGCCTCTTTCTTAGTTTCTCAGAGAGCTTGATGGTGAGGAAATGCAGGTCTAGTGGAAAACCTCGCCGTTGGGGGTGTCAGAGGGGTTGGCCAGGAATGCCTGTGGCAGAGATACACCCTTCTCCTGTAACCTCTTCACAGGTGGACTGGTCGCCAGATGCCCAGGAACTGCTCAGCGGATCCCTGCTGTTCCACAGAGTTCTCTGAGCAGCCGTCCATCTTCTGCAGAAAGAAAGGTGTGTGCTTGTGCACAGTCACTGCCCGGGGCACCCCGGCCCTGGACATGTTCTCCTTCTGGGTTCCCAGAAGTCAGACAATAGTTGTCCAGAATTCCCTTGTTTATTTTTATTATTTTGTTGTTGTTCTAACATTTTATTTTATTATTTTATTATTTTTTAATTTCTTTATTAATTAAGGTATTACATGTGTCCTTATTCCCCCATTACCCCCCCTCCAAACCTCCCCCTTCATACCAGAATTCCCTTGTTTAACAAAGAAAGTTAAGTTCCCAAGTGAGGCTCCTGGTTAGAAAGGGAGGGGGTTGGGGAGAGAAGGAAGAACTGAGTTGCCTCTTCTCTGCCACCAGAAGGTGCGGAGCCCAAGGCATGATCTCCAGCCCACTTACCTGCCCCAGGAGGCTGCTTCCAGAGAGACTTGAAGGGTGGGCTCTGCTCCTGTGTCCTGGTGGGTCTGAAAAGCAGGAGGCAGAGCAGTGCTCTCACCTGGGCCTTGGGGCAGCGGCCTCCTGGTTCTCCGCAGAGACAGTGGCCCTGGGGTCTGACTGCTCCTCAGTGGTTGGAACCGCATATAGGAGCCACCAGCACAGGCAAGCCCCTGGGAGGCAGATACAGCAGGCAAACCATCGGACCTCATTGCCTGGGCGTCCCCTCGGCGCTTGCGCCCATGCGTGCTGCCCACAGGCTCACCATCTTTGTTGGGTTAATTTGCATACTCACTCCTGATTGGCTGTGGGCATAGCAGAGGTATGGTCAATTTAAATGTTTGTCTATTATTAGGTAAGATGTTATGAACTGAATTGTGTTGCCTCAAAATTAATGTATTGAAGATTTGACTGACAACATGATTTAAAAAAAAATACACAGATCTTTTACTTTTTATTTTATTTTATTTTTTTATCCTTGTCTGAGGATATTTTTCCATTGATTTTAGAGACAGTGAAAGAGAGAGGAAAAGACAGAGAGAAACATCAATGTGAGAGAAACACATCAATTGGTTGCCTCCTGCACATGCCCTGACCAGGGCAGGGGCCGGGAAGGAGCCTGCAACTGAGGTACATGCCCTTGACTGGAATAGAACCCAGGACCCTTTAGTCTGCAGGCTGATGCTCTACCCACTGAGCCAAAGCACCTAAGGCTGACAACATGATAATATTTGTGACAGAGCTTTTAGGAAGTAATTAAAGTTAAATGAGGTTATAAGAATGGGACTTATATATGGGATCTAATGAACAAAATAAACAAAATAGGAAACAGACTCATAGATACAAAGAACAGACTGACAGCTTAGAGAAGGGGGGTTGGGAGGCTGGGTGAAAAAAGTAAAAGGATTAAGAAAAAAAAGAACTTACAGATAGACAACAGTATGGTGATTAACCGAGGGAAAGTAGGGTAGGGGCAGATAGAAGAGGGAAAAGTGGGGATTAATGGTGATGGAAGGTGACTTGACTTTGGGTGAACACACAATACAATATAGAGGTGATGGATTATAGAATCATACATTTGAAACCTATATAATTTTATTAACCAATGTCATCCTAATAAATTCAATAAAAGTTAAAAAATAAAGAAAATGGCCCAGCCAGTGTGTCTCAGTGGTTGAGCATTAATCTATGAGCCAGGTGGTCAGGGCACATGCCTGGGTTGCAGGCTCATTCCCCAGTAGGGGGCATGCAGGAGGCAGCCGATCAATGATTCTCTTTCATCATTGATGTTTCTCTCTCTCTCTCTCTCTCTCTCTCTCTCTCTCTCTCTCTCTCTCTCTCTCTCTTTCCCTTCCTCTCTGAAATCAATAAAAACATATTTTAAAAAATAATAAAGAAAATGGTAAGAAGTCAAAAGCAAAGAAAACCTTATGAAAACAATAAAGAACTAATGAATAGCATAGTGGGGGAAAGAATGGGATCCTAATGTGATAGGATTGGAACCATTTTATAAAAGAGGAAGAGAGAGAGAGAGAGAGAGAGAGAGAGAGAGAGAGAGAGAGAGAGAGAGAGAGAGAGAGAGAGGAAAGTAGAGAGAGAGAGATCTTCCTTTTTTTCTCTGCCATGTGAGGATACAGTGAAAAAGTAGCCTGCAAGTTAACACCAGAAATAATGTCAGCCAACACCTGGTCATGGATTTCCAGCCTCAGCAGGTGTGAGAAAAGAAATTTCTATTGTTTAAGCCACCCAGTATACAGTATTTTGTTATGGCAGCCTAAGAGGACTAATACTTGAGGAAAAAGTTTGCTAGAAACCTCTTACTAAATTTTTTTTAAATTTAATAAATTTTTATTGTTCATATTATTACCATTGTTCCTCTTTTTTCCCCCCATAGTTCCCCTCCACCCGGGTCCCACCCCACCCTCTGCCCTTACCTCCCCCCCCCCCCGTCCTCATCCAAAGGTGTACAGCTTTTGTCCAGTCTCTTCCCGCACCCCTCACACCACTTTCACCCCTGAGAATTTTCAGTCACTCCCTTTCTATGCCCCTGATTCTATTATATTCACTAGTTTATTCTGTTCATCAGATTTTTAATTCACTTGAATTTTAGATTCACTTGTTGATAGATATGTATTTGTTGTTCATATTTCTTATCTTTACCTTTTTCTTCTTCTTCCTCTTCTTAAAGAGTACCTTTCAGCATTTCATATAATATGGTTGGCGGTGATGAACTCCTTTAGCTTTTTCTTATCTGTGAAGTTCTTTATCTGACCTTCAATTCTGAATGATAGCTTTGCTGGGTAGAGTAATCTTGGTTGTAGGTTCTTGCTATTCATCACTTTGAATATTTCTTGCCACTCCTGTCTGGCCTGCATAGTTTCTGTTGAGAAATCAGCTGACAATCGTATGGGTGCTCCCTTGTAGGTAACTAACTGTTTTTCTCTTGCTGCTTTTAATATTCTCTCTTTGTCTTTTGCTCTTGGCATTTTAATTATGATGTGTCTTGGTGTGGTCCTATTTGGATTCCTTTTGTTTGGGGTTCTGTGCGCTTCCTGGACTTGTAAGTCTATTTCTGTCACCAGATGGGGGAAGTTTTCACTCATTACTTCTTCAAATAGGTTTTCAGAATCTTGCTCTCTCTTCTTCTGGCACCCCCATAATTCTGATGTTGGTATGCTTGAAGTTGTCCCAGAGGCTTCTTACACTATCTTCAACTTTTTGGATTCTTTTTTCTTTTTGCTTTTGCAGTTGAGTGTTTTTTGCTTCTTTGTATTTCAAATCTTTGACTTGATTCTTGTGTTCCTCTAGTCTGCTGTTGGGTCTCTGTATATTTTTTATTTCAGTCAGTGTATGTTTAATTTCTAGTTGGTCCTTTTTCATATCCTCAAGGGTCTTGCTAAATTTTTCAGCCTTTTCTAGGAAATTCTTTTTTTTAAAATATATTTTATTGATTTTTTACAGAGAGGAAGGAAGAAGGATAGAGAGTTAGAAACATCAATGAGAGAGAAACATCAATCAGCTGCCTCTTGCACACCCCCCACTGGGGATGTGCCTGCAACCAAGGCACATGCCCTTGACAGGAATCGAACCTGGGACCCTTCAGTCCACAGGCCGACGCTCTATCCACTAAGCCAAACCTGTCAGGGCTTTTCTAGGAAATTCTTGAAAAGCATTATAACCATGGTTTTGAACTCTATATCCAGTCATTTGTTTTCCTCCATTTTTTTCATTTGTGATCTGTTTCTTTGTCTTCGCATTTTTGCTGCTTCCCTGAGTTGGTAGAGTAGCTTTGTGTGCTAGGTGTCCTATAGGGCCCAGTGGCTCAGCCTCCCCAGTTACCTGAGGTGGACACTCTTGGTGCACCCCTTTGTGGACTGTGTGTACAGCCTTGTTGTAGTTAAGTCTTGATTGTTGTTGGTATCACTGGGAGGAATTGACCTCCAGGCCAATTGGCTATGAGGATCTGCTGTGTCTATGCGAGGAGAACTTCTGTGCTGGAGACAGCCTTATGAGACAAGACTTGCAAAATTGAAAAAGCCTCTGTGCTCAGCTTGGATGGGGCAGAGTCTCAGGGCTGAACAGACGCAATGGCTTCCCATCATCCCTGCCCTATGAGGTCCCTGGATCTCAGTGTCCCTCTGTAATCACTGCAGTCCTCTCTGAGCACACTCGTGCATGCGCGCCTCCAGACCTCTGCCTTTTGCGGCTCCCCTGAGTTTCCATGTGCTCTTCTCTTTTTCCCAACAGTCCAGACTCCCCCCATATGAGTCTGGGTCCCCAGGGTCTCGCCCAGAACTAGGGTTCAGTGCACTCGGAACTGGGATTCAGTGCAGTCGGGAGCTTCTGTCTCTCTCCCGCTAGAGAAAGCCAGCCAGGCACTCAGCCGCCCATCTCTCCACGCATGTGTCTCCATACCTCAGCCTTTTGCAGCTCCTCTGAGTCTCCATGTGCCCCTCTGTTTCCTTCTAGTTGTAGAATTTCCACTCACCCAGCTTTATTGTGGTTCTGGATGATGTCCATTCTGTCTTTTAGCTGTAGTTTTGAAATTGTTGTGGGAGGAAGCAGTTTAGGTGTTCACCTATGCCATCATCTTGGTTTCTCTCCCCCTAAATTTTTCTTTACATTAATTTTTTCCCTTTATATTTAACTAGAAGCCCGGTGCACGAAATTCGTGCACAGCGGGGGGTTGTCCCTCAGCCCAGCCTGTACCCTCTCCAATCTGGGATCCCTGGAGGGATGTCCGACTGCCCGTTTAGGCCCGATCCCACTGGGATCGTGCCTAAACGGGCAGTCGGACATCCCTCTCACAATCCAGGACTGCTGGCTCCTAACTGCTTGCCTGCTTGCCTTCCTGATTGCCCCTAACCGCTTCTGCCTGCCAGCCTGATCACCCCCTAACCACTCCGCTGCCAGCCTGGTTGATGTTTAACTGCTCCATTGCCAGCCTGGTCACTCCTAACTGCCCTCCTCTGCCGGCCTGGCCACCCCTAACTGCCCTCTCCTGCAGGGTTGATCACCTCCAACTGCCCTCCCTTGCAAGCCTGGTCCCTCTCAACTGCCCTCCCTTGCAGGCCTGGTCCCTCACAACTGCCCTCCCTTGCAGGCCGGGTGCCTCCCAACTGCCCTCCCCTGCTGGCCATCTTGTAGTGGCCATCTTGTGTCCACATGGGGGCAGGATCTTTGACCACATGGGGGCAGACATATTGTGTGTTGGAGTGATGGTCAATCTGTATATTACTCTTTTATTAGATAGGATAGAGGCCTGGTGCATGGGTGGGGGCCAGCTGGTTTGCCCTGAAGGGTGTCCCAGATCAGGGTGGGGGTTCCCTTGGAGCATGGGGCAGCCTGAGCAAGGGGCCTGTGGTGGTTTGCAGGCCAGCCACGCCCCCTGGCAATCCAAGCAGAGGCCCTGGTATCTGGAATTTATTTTCCTTCTACAATTGAAACTTTGTAGCCTGGAGTGGAGCCAAGCCTGCTGCTCCCTCGGGGCGGCAGCCATTTCTGTGGCAGTTAATTCACCTTCTATAATTGAAACTTTGTAGCCTTAAACAGAGGCCTGAGCCCGGCCAGGGTGTGCGGAAAGCTTTGCTTCCCCTGTTGCCGCCGGCAACCCTCGCCTGCTCTCTCAAGCTCCATTCTGCAACCATTTGTTTGAATTTGTTTACCTTCAATAATTGAAACTTTGTAGCTTGAGTGGAGGCTTAGGCCTGGCCAGGGCAGGCAGAAAGCTTGGCTTCCTCTGTTACCTAGGAAACCTTACTCTCTGTGGCTGTAGCCATCTTGGTTTGGGTTAATTTTCACACTCGCTCTGATTGGCTGGTGGGCATGGCTTATGTAGCGGAGTGATGGTTAATTTGCATATTACCATTTTATTAGAGAGGATTGCAGGGAAAAAAATCATAGCTATCTTCATGCAAAGCTGGGAAAGTATATGGTAAAATATAGTGAGACTTGCATGGTCATCGTGTCAGTCATGATTGATCATGTGTGGCTCAACACGTCACCTGCCCTAACAAAACTGGTGTTCTGTTAACAGGAAAGAATGGCACTAGCTGTTAGGCAAACAACCTTCCTGCCATACAGCCTGGAACAGTTAGAGAATTGTTCAGAGAAATTACATCCAATTGATAAGATTGGGAAGTATCTTAGGAATTAGAGAGGCAAACAGATCCAGGGGAATTACAGAGAAGACAGCATGGAGGAGATAAGACTTGTGTGCTAGAGAATCTTGCCCAGCTTCAAATGTACCTGTGAACTCCAATCATATGCATATAGTTTATCCTGCATCCTCAATAGTTGCTGCAGCATCAACTCAGTAGAATGAGCCAGAATCTTGAAGTCATCCTTGGCCTCTCCCTCATCCCCTATATACTGCTACCAAATTATGACGATTCTATTAAAATATCCTTTGTATATTCACTGAGTGGCCAGATTATTATGATCTCTGAACACATAATAATCTGGCCACTCAGTGTGTGTGAATTCATGCATGGGTGGGGTCCGGCCAGCCTGGCCAGAGGGAGGGGACATGGGCGGTTGGCCGGCCTGCCTGCTGGTTGAATTCCTGGTCGAGGGGACAATTTGCATTTTAGCCTTTTATTATATAGGATATACACTGAGTGGCCAGATTATGATCTCTGAACACATAATAATCTGGCCACTCACAGCGTGTGTGTGTGTGTGTGTGTGTGTGTGTGTGTGTGTGTGTGTGTTTGTGTGTTTGTGTGTTAGAGGCCTGGTGCATGAATTCGTGCATGAGTGGGGTCCGGCCAGCCTGGCCAGAGGGAAGGGACATGGGCGGTTGAACTCCTGGTCGAGGGGACAATTTGCATATTAGCCTTTTATTATATAGGATATACACTGAGTGGCCACTCAGTGTATTGCTTCATTCACCCAACTACTCATGTGACCTTACAAAAGGGCCTTCCTTATATCCTACCTGAATTATAGACTTCCCAATGTGCAATGTTTTCCTCTTCAATACAATCTCCATGCTCTAGCCCAGTGGTCAGCAAACCACAACTCGAGAGCCACATGTGGCTCTTTGGCCCCTTGAGTGTGGCTCTTCCACAAAATACCACATGCAGGCGCACATGTATAGTGCGATTGAAACTTCGTGGCCCATGCACAGAAGTCAGTTTTCGGCCTGGGCGAGTCTATTTTGAAGAAGTGGTGTTAGAACACTCAAGGGGCCAAAGAGCCACATGTGGTTCCTGAGCCGCTGTTTGCTGACCACTGCCCTAGCCAGTTTACAACATGAAGTTGATCATTCCCACTTACCATATTTCCACCATTCCTCAGGCCCTTCTGCGTAAGACCCAATGCTTTTTATCTTACCTTAGTCTGTTTCCATTTTCTCATCTCCTCATTGCCATTGTCCAGCCATTCATATCTACTTTCAGGTGCCTCAACATGTCCAGTGCTCTCAGACTCCATCCATAGCTTATGCTGTTCTCTTTACACCCACTGAATGCAGTCACTCAGCTTTTTTATTTGGTAAATGTTTAAAAATATTTATAGATTAGAGAGAGAGAAGAAAGGAGAGAAAGAGAGAGAGAGAGGAAGGAGGAAGAGAGACAGAGATACATTGATTTATTATTTCACTTATTTATGCATTCATTGGTTGATCTCCTGACTGGAGATCAAACCCACAACCTTGGCCTATTGGGACAATGCTCTAAGCAGCAAAGTTACCCAGCCAGGGCTTGCTTCTTTGGTTAAATCTTATTTATACTTTTTAAAAAGAAGTTTTTAAATATTATTATTGATATTGAGAGAGGGAGAGAGAGATGGGCTGTCTCCTGCACACCCCTTACTGGGGATTGAGCCTGCAGCCCGCACATGTGCCCTGACTAGAATCCAACGGGCAACCTTTTGGTGCACGGGATGATAATCAACGGAGCCACACAGTCCATGGCTGTCACCTGATTTTTAGAGTGTGTTACACCTCTTTAGTCTTTGTTTCCCTGCCTCCTGCCATAACTCTTGGCAAAAATTCTTTTTTTTTTTTTTCTTTCTGGGCCAACAGTTCTTTTGAGTCCCGATTTCTATGTTCAACAGTTGTTTATGTGTACATAACAGCAATGATATTTCAGTTCTGGATGGTGGACAAATGGTGGTAATGCAGGTCCGACCCTCTCAGGTTTAGTCCTGGGCAATCTGCAGTGACGCACATCTGCTGACTGCTAGTATGGCAAGGCATGATCAGCATCTTCCATCTCTGGACTGTTTCTCTTCTGTCTTCATGGCTGGAGCACTCCTGTCAATTCCTGTCTGTTGCAGGAATCCACATGGTCTCGGAGTTGTTTTCTGAAAATATACAAACATATTCTCGACCAAAAGTTAATAAAGCAATATTTTCTATAAATTTGACTTGCGATCCTTTTTCATTTTTTTGCCCAAACGATTTTCTTTTGGCTTGTTTTGACACCATGTATGATTTACCTGGGTGTCTTGCTTTTAGCATTACAAATGAAAGTTAATTTTCTAAAGTAAAGATTTTCTAGATGTAATTTATTTACAGGATATTTTTCCTTACATGATATTCTTCTACTATCCCCCCTTTTTTGGTTTAAATATTGGGATGCTTTTGGAAATTTTATGCTGTAATCTTGATAGCTTTTAAATTTTATTTTTTTGCACTAAAATGTGACTGCTTTAGGTTCATTATATGTTACGCAATTTTACCATGAGATGAACTACCAATAAAAATTTTAGTTAACACTTTAGGAACAGCTTTTTTGTCCAGTACAATTGATTTTTCTAGAGTATTTGCTTATTTTGATTGGCCAATTTAAATTAGTCTGAAAACTTGACTACTATTTTACTGTCAAATTTAATACTCTAACAACCATCTTGTTTTACCCTGTAATTATTAGTGGAGAGGATTATTTGCCTTCTTGAGTAGACCCTGAGCATTCCTGGTGCTAGGCTGGATTTAGATATCATAGACCCCAGTTCTCAGGATCATGGGTGCAAGACATCTCCATCAAGTCTTATTGCAGTGAGAGGGCATCTGCTGTCGGCCAAGTCTCTGTTACCTGGGTCCCGATTTGAGCTGGGCATGTGAAGCTGAGCAGCCATGGGGGCAGGATATCTCACTCAGCAGGGGTGAGGGTTCAGGCCCCTGCAAACTTGGGGGGGTGAAGGTCTGTGCCCCACCTCTGTTGACCCCCAAGTTCTCTCCTGATGGCCCCTATGCGACTGTGCCTGTCTTAGGTTGCTCCTTCCCTGAGGAATCTTACCCGTTTCTGGCTAACCAGCCATCCTCCGGGGCCAAGCAGGATGATGTGAGGTTTAGTTCTGTCTCCTTGGTAAAAATTCTTTAGTATAAGGATAAAAAGTGTTTCATTGAGAACCTACAATGTGCCAGACATTAGGTTGGATATTTTATAGACTATTTTCTTTTTTAAAAATATATTTTTATTGATTTCAGAAAGGAAGGGAGAAGGATAGAGAGGTAGAAACATCAATGAGGAGAGAGAGGGTCATTGATTGGCTGCCTCCTGCATGCCTCACACTGGGGATCAAGCCCACAACCCAGGCATATGCCCTGTCTGGGAACCGAACTGTGACCTACTGGTTTAGAGGTCGACGCTCAATCACGGAGCAACACTGGCCAGGCTAGACTATTTTATTTAATGTACACAACACTGCAATATAAGAATTATTACAGACAAATTCCATTTATCACAGGATAATGCCACTTGATAAGGAAAAGCTAACTGAATCTGGACTATACAGGATCTGAACAGCAAAGGGCCACAGGAATGTTTTCCCCAATATCATATATTGGTAATCATTATTTACTTCCTTTCAAATCAGATGTTGTGACATATCTCCAGGCATAATTTCCACAGACTACTGTATAATTGTTGGCCACTCTCTCTAAGGCTATTTAAAATGAACTTCAAATCACAAGACCTCCACCAATCCCTGATTGATGGCTAATTTTTGCCATTAATTACCATCAGCACTTTTTTGAAGGTGCTTCAATGCCATAAAATGTGCATTTTAAAATTTACTGTGAAACTCTGCCTTAGTGTCTTGCAGCAGCACCAACGCTCACCAATTTGCTTGCTGTTCATCAGCCATTAAGAGTTCATACTGCTCAACAAAACATAAAATGGCAGAAAGAAATATCATGTCAGAGTAAGCAAATAAATTGGCTTGGAGCATATGATATTGCTTACTCTGTGTGGTGGTTGATGGGTCATGAGAATATATATATTAATTTTACTGCTCAGTGGAGTAGTAAATAAATTCTTCTCTTTAAAACCGTTTCTGAGAAAAAAGTCTGTAACAAACCAGAACTATATAGGACAGAGCTAAACAAGGAATGTTGTGCTTACAGGAGATAGAGCTGAGTCAGAGAGACGGAGAAGTGGCCCAAGGCCACTCTCTTAGGAATCAGAGGCAGGATTTGAACCCAAATCTGCCTTGTTCTGCAGCAGATTTTTTTTCCTCACTACAACAACTTCTCCCCTATAGCAATTTGCACATGCTGTTGTAATCATTACTTTTTTTTAAAAAAAATCCCTTTTTGAAGTTGTTAGAGGAAATATCAAATGTCAAAATGTTTATGTTAACCAAAAGATGCATTTTTAATATCTGAGCATTCTATTTGTTAAAATATATGTTAGTATAATCATCATCACCATACTGTGTATATGTTTTATTATTATTTTTTAAAATATATTTTATTGATTTTTTACAGAGAGGGATAGAGAGTTAGAAACATCAATCAGCTGCCTCCTGCACACCCCCTACTGGGGATGTGCCCACAACCAAGGTACATGCCCTTGACCGGAATCGAACCTGGGACCTTTCAGTCCGCAGGCTGA
The DNA here is from genome assembly GCA_025583905.1 of Ia io. Classification (NCBI taxonomy): domain Eukaryota; kingdom Metazoa; phylum Chordata; class Mammalia; order Chiroptera; family Vespertilionidae; genus Ia; species Ia io. The sequence goes on along the minus strand of JAJQQW010000009.1, from coordinate 45,389,424 downwards.
CACTCTATCCACTGAGCCAAACCGGTTCCAGCTGTTTTATTGTTACAGAATCCATTAAAGAGACTGTCTTGAGCTAGTCCAGGAAGTAGAATCATAACCAACATGCGCAAAAGAGAGTCTGAGCAAGTCTAGTAACAGACTGTTGTATTTTGTGCTATTTGACAACTGAATTGTCAGTTACATCTTTCAGTTGTGGTACATTGAAGCAGCATAACCTACAGGATGTAACCAAAATTGGTCTTCAATTATTTTATTAATCTGTCTTCAATTACTTCATTACATTTATTCATTAAAGCTTCTCCTTTCCCTTCCCCTAAATGAAGTTTTGGTTGCACTAGAGTATTTCTGATCTTTCATAAGTTAACATGTCTACTTCCATTTAGCAGTACAAATTTCACACTTGATTTAAAAATCAAAGGTTCTCCCCTCTCTTCCTAAGGTTTGTTTCAGGCAGGAAAGCTTACAGTCAAGAAGAGGTACATGGTTGGCTTATCTTCTCATATAATGCCTCTACCTGTCCATTACTCAGCTCTCTAACTGAGGTTTTAAACTCCTGGGCACTGATGCAGGGTGAGGGAAGAGATGTAAAGGAGACAGAAAAGTTTTTATTTGGGGTCCAGCCAGCCTGCACCCTCTCCAATCTGGGATCCCTTGAGGGATGTCTGACTGCCCATATAGTCCTGATCCCACTGGGATCGGGCCTAAACGGGCGGTCGAATATCCCTCATTTTCTTGGCATAGAATTTTGAAGAGACTAAATCAGTTGTCTAATAAAATGCCCCATATCCTGTATTTGGCTGACTGCTTGTGAAATTATGTGTTACGTGATCCTCTGTTTAATAAATTTGATATAAACTCGAAGTTCATTTTAAAGGCTGCATTTGATTTTGGATAAACATTTTAGGCAAGAATAGTTCATAAGTGATGCTGAATACTTTATATTTCAAGACCTCAGTTTGTGAAGGAGGAGGTTAAAGAATACTAAGTTTAATAATTTGACTAATGTGGTGATAGTAAGATACTTCCATTATAAAGGTGTTTTGTTTTTTTCACTTACAAGGAACAAATAATTTTCAGGCTGCTATGCAAATATTCTGTTATCCAAAATCACCTTACTTAAAGATTTTAGTGTCTATAATGATTATTTTCAGCATCAATTATATCCAGGGTGTGTTACAGGTTAAGGATTTTCTATTTTTATCATTTTTAATATTTATTAGCTGGCTTATTTTTGCAAGAAGAGTTTTCTTGCTTTTAAAGGGTCAGGATAGATGTTTAACTTTTTCCACTTAACAGTCAGTTTTCAGAATAAAGAGTCAGTTTGATAATTACCCTCAGTGGTGGTAAATGAGCTTTCCCCTTCTTTGTCATATTTTTCTTTCTACAGTTAAAAATAATAATAGGTGAAATTAATAATTATAGGCTAAAATTTTCCCACATTTGATATATAAGCACTTCTTAAGCTTTATGCTTTTTTCTTTTATTTTTTAAGCTGTATGCTTTTGTCATGACTCCATTAATATTTGAATCCTCCTTAGACTGACTTTCTGCCCAAGATTTGAAACCTGCCAATCTTAAAGGAGACCAGGTTTTCCTTATGAGGAATAATGTGTAAAGCAATATTTGGGCATTAGTTGAATTAGTTATTTCAAAGATGTCATTGCTCTTGGCTTTTGTGTGTGTGCGAGTGTGTGTGCTTATGTCAAATATTTATACATACATAGACATAGACATGATAGTTTATACATATATGTATTTATTTCTATAGCCTAAGATTCAACATTATAAGTTAATATATGGACCATCTTTGGAACACCAAAATTGATCATTTCATATTTTAATCTATATAAATAAAAATGTAAATGTTCGTTTGTTCAAAATCTTAAATCTCCGAAAATTCTTCACTGATTGCTTTGAAATTTTGACACAACGTTGCATTTGAATACGCACGTGTTTTTATATACCTTATACCAGTGATGGGCAACCTTTTGAGCTTGGTGTGTCAAACTTCGCCAAAAAAGTGAGCATAACTCGGGTAGTGTGTCACTTTGAGGAAAAAACTAACTCCAAGACTCTAGTGGCAAATGTTTCATCCTCAGGAGCAGCAAATGTTTCATCCTCGGCATGCGGCCGCCTCAGCGGCTGTGTGTTAGAAATGGCTACGCGTGTCAGTGCTGACACGTGTGTCATAGGTTCGCCATCACTGCCTTATACCTACTATTATATAGATGTCACACCTGTGACAGGTAAAAACATGCTTTTTTGGAAAAACAACGCCATCTGTTGGACGTAAAAGCAACACACGCTATAATAAATATTTTACGATTCCACTTCAATGTTTCCAATTTACGATCCATTTACGATTTCCAAATTTCCAATTTTACGATTCCATTTCAATGTTGATAATGATTGAAGATTTGTGCTTAGAAATCGTGAACAAAGTTCTCAATCAATTGGGAATGCCATTACCGAATCGATCTGCTGTTGCTTCATTCAATGTGGAATTGCATCGTGAACAAAATTACAACACAGGTGAACTTTTGTCGTATGTGCAATCAAATACTTCTAAGCTAATGCTTAAGCAAAAAGGCATTTACGATCAAATAATGCAAACTGTCAATAACGGGGTTGGAGAAATCTTCTTAGATGCACCAGGAGGAACTGGTAAAATGTTCCTAATTAGATTGATTCTGGCAGCAATTCGATCCCAAAATGACATAGCCTTAGCCCTTGTGTCGTCCGGAATAGCTGCGACATTGCTACCAGGTGGAAGAACTGCTCATTCCTCTTTGAAATTGCCATTGAACATGCAATTCATTGACACTCCCACGTGCAACATTTCCAAAGCATCCGGCATGGCAAAAGTATTGCAGAAATGCAAACTTATTATTTGGGATGAATGCACAATGGTGTACAAAAAATTGCTCGAGGCTCTTGATCAATCATTGCAAGATTTGCGTGGAAACATCAGACCATTTGGGAATGCATTAATATTGCTTGCAGGAGATTTCAGGCAAACATTACCTGTAATTCCTCTATCGACACCAGCGGACGAAATAAATGCTTGCCTGAAATACTCTACTTTGTGACGACATGTAAAGACGTTAAAATTAACTACAAATACGCATGTCCAGCTGCAAAATGATCGATCAGCTGAGATATTTTCACATCAATTGCTGGAAATTGGGAATGGAAAGGTGTCGGTTGATCTGACCTCAGGACGAATTTCATTGCCTCATAACTTCTGCAATTTAGTGACGTCAAAAGAAGAATTGGTTGAAAAAGTATTTCCCAATATTCAAACCAATTATAAGAATCACGATTGGCTGAGTGAACGAGCTATTCTTGCGGCCAAGAACAAAGACGTCTATGAACTTCACAATATTATTCAGTCTAACGAGGCAGTCACATACAAGTCCATTGACACTGTTGTGGAAGCGGATGAAGTGGTTAATTATCCAACAGAATTTTTGAATTCACTTGATCTGCCAGGGATGCCACTGCACGTACTGCAATTGAAAATCGGTGTGCCAATTATCATGTTGCAAAATATCAACCAGCCAAAGCTTTGCAACGGCACGAGGCTTGTAGTAAAAAAATTAATGAGCAACGTCGTAGAAGCAACAATCTTGACAGGACCTTTCAAAGGTGAAGATGTCCTCATTCCTTGCATTCCTATGATTCCAACAGATATGACATTTCAATTTAAGAGACTACAATTCCCAATTCGATTGGCGTTTGCAATCATCATCAACAAAGCTCAGGGCCTATCTTTAGAATTGTGCGGTTTAGATCTAGACACGGATTGCTTCTCACATGGACAGTTATATGTTGCATGTTCTAGAGTCGGCAAACTAGACAATCTCTATATCTGCACAAACAATGGAACAACAAAAAATATTGTATACCCACAAGAATTGTGAAATTAAACATATTAGAAACGTGCGCTTCCTCTTTTCTTTCTTTTCCATTTAACCAGACTGAGCCACAGCAACGTGTGGCTGGGTACAGCTAGGTACAAATATAGTTTTATAATATTTACTATTTTTTTAAATCTTTATTTTTCAGATTATTACAGTTGTTCCTCTTTTTTCCCCCATAACTCCCCTCCACCCGGTTCCCACCCCCCCTTGCCCTTACCCCCCCCACTGTCCTCATCCATAAGTGTATGAGTTTTGTCTAGTCTCTTCCCGCACCCCCCACACCCTTTTCCGTCCGAGGATTGTCAGTCCACTCCCTTTGTATGCCCTTGATTCTATTATATTCACCAGATTATTCTGTTCATTCGATTTTTTATTCACATGATTTTTAGATTCACTTGTTGATAGATATGTATTTGTTGTTCATAATTTTTATCTTTACCTTTTTCTTCTTCTTCCTCTTCTTAAAGGATACCTTTCAGCATTTCATATAATACTGGTTTGGCGGTGATGAACTCCTTTAGCTTTTTCTTATCTGTGAAGCTCTTTATCTGACCTTCAATTCTGAATGATAGCTTTGCTTGGTAGAGTAATCTTGGTTGTAGGTTCTTGCTATTCATCACTTTGAATATTTCTTGCCATTCCTGTCTGGCCTGCATTGTTTCTGTTGAGAAATCAGCTGACAATTCTATGGGTGCTCCCTTATAGGTAACTAACTGTTTTTCTCTTGCTGCTTTTAATATTCTCTCTTTGTCTTTTGCTTTTGGCATTTTAATTATGATGTGTCTTGGTGTGGTCCTCTTTGGATTCCTTTTGTTTGGGGTTCTCTGCACTTCCTGGACTTGTTTTTGTTTTTTGTTTTTAAAGTTAGGCAGGAGTTTATTATATAATCAACATCTTACATATTTGCAACTGGACTATTATAATTAGATATTTTCTAGACAAGACATGGCACATTCATAATCAAAACATTGCAAATAAACACATATAAAGCTAAAACTTATTCAGAAATGAAACTATGGTATAAATATGGCATCAGTTCCATTCTTAATCAATGGTATATAAATTGATAGTGCTGCAGATAAAGCCAGATCTACATCCTGAGACACTGCTATATTAAAACAAATAATGTTTAGTAACAGTATCTTTATTTAAATGACATTTTGCATTACCGTTTGTTAATGTCAGTTTCTCACAGATGTCTTTTGGATTAGGATTTTTAGTATTAAAATCTTCCTTTTGTTAAGTTGTATGAGTTCCCTGTAAATGTTGGAGATTAAACCCTTATCAGAGATAACATTGGCAAATATGTTCTTTTTATTTTTTATTTAAGAAATACAAAGAATTATAAAATTTGTTGATTTTTTCCTTAGTTTTCATTGCCCTAGGAGTTCTATTCATAAAGATATTGCTGTGACAAATGTCTGCTATTTTGCTGCCTATGGCTTCTTCTAAGATTTTTATGGTTTCCCATCTTATGTTTAAATCCTTTATCCATTTTGAGTTTATTTTTGTGTATGGTGTAAGTTGGTGGTCTAGTTTCATTTTTTTGCTTGTATCTGTCCAGTTTTCCCAACACCATTGAAGAGAGTGTCTTGACTTCATTGTATGCTCTTGCCTCCTTTGTCAAATATTAATTGAGCATAATGGCTTGTGTAGATTTCTGGTTTCTCTGTTCCACTGGTTTATACGTCTGTTCTTGTGCCAGTACCAGGCAGTTTTGAGGACAGTGGCTTTGTGGTATAGCTTGATATCTGGTATTGTGATTCCCTCCAACATTGTTTTTGTTTCTCAAGATTGCTGCACCTATTCAGGGTCTTTTTTTTTATTCCAGATGAATTTTTGGAGAGTTTGTTCTAGATCTTTGAAGTATGCTGTTGGTATTTTAATGGGGATTGAATTGAATTTATAGGTTGCTTTGGGTAGTATGGACAGTTTAATGATGTTGATTCTAACAATCCATGAACACAGTATGTTCTTCCATCTGTTTATGTCTTTCTCTATCTCTGAAATTTTCTAAGTACAGGTCCTTTATCTCCTTGGTTAAATTTATTCCTAGGTACCTTAAATTTTTGTTGCAATGGAAATAGGATTTTTTTCTTAGTTTCTCTTTCTGTGAGTTCATTATTGGTATTTAGAAAAGCCATAGACTTCTGGGTGCTAATTTTGTATCCTGCTTCATTGCTGAATTCATTTATTAAGAGCAGTAGTTTTTTTGATGGATTCTTTGGGGTTTTCTATGTACAATATCATGTCATCTGCAAATAAGGACAGTTTTACTTCTTCTTTTCCAATTTAGATGTCTTTTGTTTCTTCTTTTTGTCTGATCACAATGGTAGTACTTTCAGTACTATGTTGAACATTAGTGGTGAGAGTGGGCATCACTGTCTTGTTCCTGTTCTTAGGGGAAATGGTTTTAGTTTTTGCCCATTGAGTATGATGTGGGCTGTGGGTTTGTCATATATGGCTTTTATTATGTTGAGGTATGATCCTTCTACTCCCACCTTGCTGAGAGTTTTTATCAAGAAAGGGTTTTATATTTTGTAAAATGATTTTTCTGCATCAATAGATATGATTATATGGTTTTTATCTCTCAGTTTGTTTCTGTGGTGTATCATGTTTATTGATTTGCAGATATTGTACCATCCTTGCATCTCTGGAATAAATCCTACTTGGTCATGGTGTATGATCTTTCTAATATAATGCTGGATTTGATTTGCTAGAATTTTATTGAGAATTTTGGCATCTATGTTCAAGGGGATATTGGCCTAAAATTATATTTCTTTGTATTGTCTTTAATCTTGTTTTGGGATTAGGATAATGCTGGCTTCATAGAAAAAGCTTGGAAGTGTTCTTCTCTCTTGAATTTTTTTGGAATAGTCTGAGGAAGATAGGTTTTTTTTGTGTTTTGTTTTTTTTTTAGATTTTGTCTTCCTGTGATTTTTAATTAATTATTTTTTTTTAATTTATTGATTAAGGTATCACATATTTGTTATCAACACCCCCCCATTCCCATCCCAAACCTCCCCACACGCATGCCCTGATCCTCCTGTTGTCCATGATCACTGGTTAGGCTCATATGCAAGCACACAAGTCCTTTGGTTGATCTATCTCCCTTGTCCTCACCCTCCCCTACCTTCCCTCTGAGGTCTGACAGTCTGATCAATGCTGTTCTTGTTCTTCAGTCTATGTTGTTCATCATTTCCCCTAGATTAGTGAGCTCATGTGATACTAGGAATACACTTATAGGAACCGAAAATGAGACAAGCAATAATGGTTATGCTGAGAGGCAAATGGGAAGATAGGTTTTATTTGTTGGAAGTTTTTTTTTATTACTGCTTCAATTTCCTTCAACTTCCGGCCTATTCTGTTTTTTTTTTGTTTTTTTTTTTTATTCTTGGTTGAGTTTTGGAAGGTTGTACTTTTCTAGGAATATATCCATTTCTTCTAGGTAGATCAATTTGTTGGAATAAAGTTGCTCATAGTATTTCTTTTATAATTCTTTGTATTTCTGTGGGGTCTGTTGTTATTTCGCCTGTTTCATTTCTGATTTTGTTTATTTGGGTCCTCTCTCTTTGCTTTATGGTGAGCATGGCTAGAGGTTCATCAGTTTTGTTTATCCTTTCAAAAAACCAGCTCTTGTTTTCATTGATCTTTTCTATTGTTTTTTTTTTTGTTTGTTTGTTTTGTTTTTGTCTCTATGTCATTTATTTCTGCTCTGATATTTTTTATTTCCTTCCTTTTGCTCACTCTGGGCTTTTCTTGTTGCTCTTTTTCTAATTCTTCAAGTTGAAGAGTTAGACGTTTTATTACCAGTTTTTCTTGTTTTTGAGGTAGACCTGTAATGCTATGAACTTTCCTCTGATGACTGCTTTCACTGTGTCCTATAGATTTTGGATTGTTGTGCTTTCATTGTCATTTGTTTCCAGGATGTTTTTTATTTCTTCTTTGATCTCTTTGGTAGACCAATCATTCTTTAATAGTATGCTATTCAGCCTCCAAGTGTTTGAATTTTTGTGATTGTTTTTATTGTAGTTGATTTCTAATTTTATGCCATTGTGATCTGAGAAGATGCTTGATATGATTTCAATCTTCTTGAATTTGGAGAGATTTTGCCTGTGTCCCAATATGTGGACTATCTTTGAAAATGTCCCATGTACGCTCAAGAAGAATGTATATTCTGTAGCTTTGGGGTGGAATATTCTAAAAGATGTAGATTAAGTCCATCTGATCTAGTGAGTCATTTAAGATTGCTGTTTCTTTGCTGCTTTTTGTCTAGAGGATTTATCCAGTGATGTTAATGGGGTATTAAAGTCTCCTACTATGATTGTATTGCTGTCAATCTCTCCCTTGATATCCTTCCCAGAAGTTTTTTTTTATGTATTTGGGTGCTCCTGTATTGGGTGCATATATGTTTACCAGAGTTATATCTTCTTGTTGTACTGATCCCTTTAGAATTACGAAATGGCCTTCCTTGTCTCTTCTAATGGTCTTCACTTTGAGGTCTAATTTGTCAGATATAAGTATTGTTACCCCAGCTTTTTAAAAAATTTCCATTTGCCTGAAAGATATTTTTCCACCCTACACTTTCAGTTTTTGTGAGTCTCTTGTTCTGAGGTGGGTCCTGTATACAGCATATATATGGATCCTTTTTTCTTATCTATTCAGTCACTTGATGTCTTTTGATTGGTGCATTTAATCCATTTACATTTAATGTTATTATTGATAGGTACTTGTTTGTAGCCATTTCTGTTCTATATGCCTGTGTTCCTCCTTGCCTTTCTATTTCTTCTTTTTACAGCATTCCCTTTAGCATTTCTTGCATTGCTGGCTTGGTAGTGATAAACTCCCTTAGCCTTTTTTTGTCTGCAAAGCTCCTGATTTCCCCTTCAATTTTGATTGATAGCCTTGCTGGATAGAGTATTATTGGATTCAATCCTTTGCTTTGCATCACTTTGTATATTTCATTTCATTCCCTTCTGGCTTGATGTGTTTCTGTTGAGAAATCATTTAATAATCTGATGGAGGATCCTTTTAGGTAACTCTCTGTCTCTCTCTCTTCTCCTTTAAGATTCTCTCTTTGTTATTAACATTTGTCATTGTAATTATGATGTGTCTTGGAGTGGGTCTTTTGGGGTTTATCTTACTTGGGACTGTCTGTACTGTGTGATTTTTTTCTTCCCCATATCAAGGAAGTTTTCTGTCATTATTTCTTCAAATAGATTCTCTAATCCTTGCTTCTCTTCTTGTCCTATTATATGTATGTTACTTCGTTTTATGTTGTCCCAAAGCTCCCTTAGGCTCTCCTCCTGCTTTTTAATTTTTTTTCTCCAGTTGCTGTTCAGATTGGGTTTGTTTCTCTACCTTATCTTCTAATTCTAATTTGGTCCTCCGTTTCCTCTGGTCTACTATTGAAACCTTCCATCACATTTTTTATTGTAGCCATATCACTTTTGATTTCTTCCTCATTTTTGTATAGGTTGTTGATTTTCTCATCCATCTGGTTTATGAACTGTATTACCATTACTCTGAATTCTTTTTCTGTCATATTGCATGCCTCCCTTTCACTTATTTTCTTTCTTGGCAATTCCTCTTCTTCTTTCTTCTGGGGATTGTTTCGTTGTCTCCCCATTCTAACTATCACCAGAAGGTCCAAGTGCCGAGTTGCTGGGGCCTGAGCTGTGTGCAGTGGGAGCATCGTGCTACCCAAGTGTCACTGAAGAGCTCCGACACCAAGAAGTGTGGCTTCCGTGGGCCAGCAGGAGCCATGCTTGCTGAGAATCTGAGTCACTGGCACTCAGTGTGGCCTTGTGCACACACCTAGAATCAGGGTCCCCACATGCGCCATGCTGAGAAAGAGTTTCCATGGGCATGCACCGAAAATCAGACTCCTCAAGCATGCACCAGGAATCAGAGGCCCCGTGTGCACACACCAAGAATCGAGAAACAGAATCTCTGTCACTAGGTGCAGCCTCGCGTGCTCTGAGAATCAGGGTTCCCTTGTGCGTGTGATGAGAAACAGAGTCCCGGTGTGTGCACACCGAGAGTCAAAGTCACTGGTGCTCAGTGCAGCCTCCCACACATAGAATCAGGGTCCCTGGTCTGCTTGGGGGGCCAGGTTGCACAGCCACCATGTGTCAGTGGAAGACCTGCTCATGCGGTACAGGAAACACACTTCCTGTGTGTGTGCACTGAGAGTCAAAGTTAAGTTGCACAGCTGCCCTGTATAGGCAGGAGGCCTTCTCACATGGTGCAGGTCTAGCAGGTCCTATGCTGCTGCTGCAGGGGAGGGGGCTGGGCTCTGTGACTCATAGAAATCTATAGCCAGGATGTCTGGAGTCTTGGTGTCCATAAGTCTGTAGCTGTGGTAGCAGGTCTTTGTCCTGAGTGGCTGTAGGGTCCCACTTTGCGTCTGAGGCCAGAGTGGGTGGTGGTGAGGCTAGGATCCTAGTCGCAAGCAGTTCTGCCCTTCAAGATGGTGTGGTTTCTGTGACAGTGCTGGCTTCCCTGGAGTGTTTGCAGTGGCAGCAGGGTTTCTCAGTCTAAGACCGCCTGGTCCACCAGTCCCCTAAAAGTCCTTCAGGACCTAACTGTTCCCAGCTCTCTCTCTCTCTCTCTCTCTCTCATACACACACACACACACACACACACACACACACACACACACCCCACATGTCACACACTCCTCTATCGCTTCCTCACTCTCTCACACACTCTCCCTTCCTGCTTTCTTGCCAGTCGCCATCTTCCCTCCCCATTTGGTTTGCTTTTTAAAAAGATATATTTTATTGATTTCAGAGAGGAAGGGCGAGGGAGAGAGAGACAGAAACATCAATGATGAGGGAGAATAATTGATTGGTTGCCTTCTGCATGCTCCCTCCTGGGGATCAAGGCTGAATCCTGGGCATGTGCCTGGAATCAAACTGTGACCTACTGATTCATGGGTTAACGCTCAACCACTGAGCCACTCTGGCAGGGCTATTGTTAATGGTTTTAAATATTTTTTTCTGAATAAGCATATTCTGTTTCAGATCCTTCAAAATAATGTGAAATATTGTTCATAATTAATACAAATATATAATCCCATTATTTAAGGCTTTACAGTTTTCAAACTGTAAATATTAAATATAAAAACCTAAAAATGTCAAATCTCTTTTTGAAAGGCAGTATTTATAAATCACATCAATTTAGTTGAGCATACTCTTTAGTTTTTCTTTTATAAATTAAAAAAAATTTTCAATTACAGTTTACATTTAATATTTTGTATTAGTTTCAGATGTATAGTATAGTGATTAAACAATCATACTTTACAAAGTGTTCAAGAGTCTTGTTCTAAAGAGGTGACACATGGTGGGCTCCCAGATGGGGGCTGGTCACCGGAAGGACCATATCATGATTACAATCTTGGGATATTTATAACTCCAAACCCATTCTCCAGAAGGAGGATGGGGATGGAATTGGAGTTAATGATCAATTATGCCTATGTGATTAAACCTTCATAAAGGCTGGGTTCAGAATGCTCCCGAGTTAGTGAGCATGTGGAGGTTCTGGGAATGTAGGCTGCTGGGAGAGAGTATGGAATTCCACACTCCTTCCCACATACCTTGCACTATGCATCTCTTCCTTCTGGATGTTTATCTGTATCCTTTATCATATCCTTTTATAATAATCTGGTAACAGTAAGTAAACTATTTTCCTGAGTTGTGTGAACTGTTCTAGCAAAAATAATCAATTCCCCAGGAGAGGGTCATGGGAATCTCTGGTTTATAGTTGATAAGTCAGAAGCACAGGTGATAACTAGACTTACAATTGGTGTCTGAAATGGGGAGTAGGGGGCAGTTTTGTAGGATGAGCCCTTAACCTGTGGGATCTGATTCTGTTTCCATGTAAATAGTGTCAGAATTGAGTTAAATTCTAGGACACCCAGCTGGTGTGGCAGAATTGCTTGGTGTGGGGGAAAATCCCCACACATTGGTGACCAGACATGTTAGAAGTGGTGTTCTGTGTCAGTTATGAGGGAGAGACACACAGGAGAAGCGTTTCCTACTTAGAACAGCTCTCAAATGTCTAACGCTCTTCCATTGTCTCTTTCAGTTGGAGAATATAATAGGTTGAAAATAAAAATGTCCCTTAATTCTTTTTTTTGAAATCCTCACCCAAGGATATTTTTTTCATTGATTTCTAGATAAAGTAAAAGGAAAGGAGGAAGAAGAGAGAGAGAAACATTGATGTGAGAGAGACACATCGATTGGTTACCTTCTGCACATGCCCCTGCTGGGGCTGGGAAACCTACAGTTGAGGTACATGCCCTTGACCAGGAATCAAACCCATGAGTGAAACCAGCCAAGGCCCCTAATTCTTTTAAGAAGGTAGGCAAACCCAGCTGCTGTGGCTCAGTGGTTGAGTGTCAACTTATGAACCAGGAGGCCACGGTTCAATTCCGGGTCAAGGCACATGACCAGGTTGCAGGCTCGATCCCCAGTGTGGGGCATGCAGGAGGGAATGGATCTATGATTTTCTCTCATAATTGATGTTTCTAGCTCTCTCTTCCTCTCCCTTCCTCTTTGAAATCAACACAAATATATATATATATATATATATATATATATATATATATATATATATATATTTTTTTAAAGGTAGGCAGAAGGTCAAGAAATTTCTATTATGTTTTATCATGAGGAGAGGTAAATAAACTCCTTATGCCAGAGGATCTTTAGACTACTTCCTCTGCCCTGTTTAAATCTGTGATTATTTGGTCAATTAAAGGAAATATTGCAGACACATTAATAAAAGTCTTAAAACAGCTTCCTGTCCTCTTAGCAACAGTTTTTGGTTTTCATATTTATTGTTCTGTGATAATTGCAATATCTTGTGTTTTCATGAAAATTTCTAAGAGTATATGGCAGAAATACAAGACACCAATTATATATTTTTTGAATATGGTGAAAATTGTAAAAAGGGAATGGTGTGTTGATATTACCGGATGATATTAAGTAATGGTAAACATTTATGTGACTTGGAGATACACATAGAGTATTTTTCTCTACTTTCAAAGGCAATAGAAAATGTGCCACACTGGAATCAGGGAGATTGGGTCCTGCCAGTTATTAGCTCTGAGTCAGAGAACATTCGCTTCCTCATCTATAAAATGGAAATAATTGTTACCTATTAATAAGGATTATTAGATATTATTATGAAAATTAATCCTTAATAATCTTTGAGGTCATAATGTGGTCATTACCTCCACTGAGAAGCTAATCTTGAGTTCTTTCATTCACAACATAAGGTACCCCTCCCTCAACTAACTCCTATTCCTCTCCAGGACCTGGCGCTATCACTGCATTTCTCATTGTATTGAAATTGCATTTACATATGCCTGTTATTCCCACCCAAATGTGATATCTTTACAAACATATCTTCAACATTTAATAGAGTACCTGCACATCAGAGTATGAGCTCAGATTATTAAAGTGTATGGGTTTGTTGAGTAAATGAATGATATATTTTTAAAATATGTTTTAATTGATTTTAGAGAGAGAAAAAGAGGGAGGAAGAGAGAGATAGAAACATCAATGAGAAAGAAACATCAATCAGCTGCTTCATGCACGCCCCCTACAGGGGATCGAGCCTGCAACCCAGGCATGTGCTGGGGCTGGGAATCAAACCTTCAACCTCTTGGTGCATGGGATGAAGCTCAACCAATTGATGCACACCTGCCAAGCAATGAATGACATATTTTAAGTGCTTGCTTGGTACTTAAAGCATTGAACACATTCAATAATTTATCTTTTTTTTTTTTTAAATCCTCACCCGAGGATATTTTTCCGTTGACTTTTAGAAAGAGTGGAAGGGATGGGGAGAGACAGATAAAGAAAAACATTGATGTGAGAGAAACACCTTTATTGGTTGCCTTCCGGATGCTCCCTGAAGGTACATGCACTTGACCCGAATCAAACCAGACTGTTTAGTCCAGAGGTCAACACTATCCACTGAGCCAAACCAGCTAGAGCCATTAATTTGTTCTTGACTTCTTTGGTAAATTTATGTCGCCAAAGTTTTATCAAGGGAAAGATTTATCTTTTGCTTGTGATGCTTTAACTACTAAAATGCAGAGTTAGGACTGTTTTTGGATCCATTCTAGGCAATTAGATACACTGTGAGAGGCTTGGTTTATGGAAGGATAAACTTTATCAAACTTGATGAATAATGGGATGAAAATAGCTTCAGATCTTTAGGCATAGACTATGCACATATATTCAGAAAAAGGTGTTTGACTTTTTGTACATATTTTTTAAATATATAACTTGGCAGTGTCAATTTATATTTTTAAAAAATATTTATTGTTGAAAGTATTATATATGTCCTCCCTTTCCCCTCTTTGACCCCTTCTAGCCTGCTTCCACCCTCCCCCCTCCCCAGAAGGCAGTGTCAATTATCTTTAGATAAAGCAATGTGTTAGAGACGCTTTTGCATTGGTCTCAGCTGCCTCATTTTATTGCATTGCAAATGATGTTAATTTTGTGCTTAATTATGCTTAATATAATATATTGCAGCCCAGCGTTTATCAGTTGGACATAAAAATGCTACTGTTTCTTCCCATCTTCATTCTGCTTATCATTTGTTGATTTTTGAAAGCAGCTGGAGTTGTTCCATATGAATTGAAACAATTACAAGGCTGTACAATAAATGTTTTCTTCCTAAAAACCATGTTTTATCAACTGTGGTTTTTGCGTTTTAAAGAGTTGGTGTACATTCTCATGCAAACTTTTAACGTATTCTTTGATATTTTTTTAGATCAGAAGAAATTTCTCTTTAGACTAACAACAAAAAAATTTACATTACCCAGAATTTTTCAAAAGCATTCATCTTTCATCCACTAAAACAGGAACTTTCATCTCTCCAAATTGACTATTACAGTCTGTTGGGCATGTTGATTTACGTTTACATAAAAGACCATGTTAATATGACTGGATATTTGTGGCTTAGAGTCTTGTAATTTCAAATATTACACGTGACTTAGAAGATGAAAAGAAAATAGTTTTTGGTGCGTATTTATTTTAAAAGTATTACTTCATTTAGCTTGATGATAAAAGATAAATTTATTTAAAAAATATTCTTTTAAATTCTTTTCAGTACAAGATCAAAACTACAATTAAAGCTGAAGTATAAGTATTGAAAAACATTGTAACGTGTGATTTTTCCCCCAAGAATTTTAATATTCATGAGAATAGTTTTGTTGCCTATCAATACTTATTAAAAATTAATAAAAGTTCTGACAGAAGTTTTATATGTAAAATTTAGGTCATTGTAAAATTTGAGTTATGTTATAATAATAATAACTATGCTTCTTACACAAGTATTCTGTCTCAAGGGCTTCACATACATTATATTTATCCCATTCATTCCTCAGAACATCCATTTAAAATAGGATCAGATAGTAGAGGATTTTATTCTAATTTAGTAAGTGGAAAGTGCAGGATCAGAAACCATGTTTGCCAGTGCAAAACCCTTGCCCTGTCTGTTTCTATTGATACTGTGTATCTTCCTTCACGCATGTTGTCACCAGGGGGACCCAGGAGATAGAGCCAAATGAAATCTCCAGCCAAGTGCCTACTATTCTGAGCATTGGTCCCACCCTAAATCCTTGCTCTCTTTTCTTCTCAGTAAACTTAACACATTTACAAAGGAATTTTTTATCTAATGTTGTCTCTTCCATAGAAGTCTCTTTTTTTTTTGTTCTAGCAAATTGTAATACTAGAGATCTCTTCCTTTAACAGTGAGAAGAACCATTAAGTGCCACAATTTGTTTTTCTTTCTATTTTCCCTTCTGATCCTCTGTATCCTTTGCCCATACAGACTGCCTGGAATATAGTAACTGCTCAATAAATGGTCACTATTACTACTTTCCAGGTTCTGGGGTTCCTCTCTGAAGGGATTTTTAATAATAACAATAAAAAGCACAACTAATACTTGTTGCACACTATGTGCCAGGATCTCTTCCAAGTACGTTAATTGTATGTGCTCTGTTATTATATCTTTAACAAGCCAGGGAAAGGTGACATTAACTCATAAATCAATGGTATTTTTCTACATCAATAATGATCTCTCAGACAGAGAAACTAAAACAATACCATTTACCACTGCAACCAAAAATTAAGATACTTAGGAATAAACTTAACCAAGGAGGTAGAAGAACTGTACCCAGAAAGCTACAGGACATTGAAAAAGAGATAGAAAAATACATAAACAAGAGGAAGAATATACCATGTTCATGGATTCCTAGAATCAACACCATTAAAATGTCCATACTACCCAAAGCAATCTATAGATTCAATATAATCCCTATTAAAATACCTATGGTATATTTCACAAATCTAGAACAAACATTCCAAAAATCTATATGAAATAAAAAAGACCTTGAATAGCCACAGCAATTTAGAGAAAGAAGAACAAAGTTGGAGGAATCACAATACCAGATATCAAGTTATACTACAAAACCACTGTGCTCAAAACAGGCTGGTACTGGCACAACAACAGGCATATAGATCATTGGAACAAAAAGAGAACCCAGAAATTGACCCAAGCCATTATGCTCAATTAATATTTGACAATGGAGGCAAGAACATACAAAGGAACAAAGACAGTCTCTTCAATAAATGGTATTAGAAAAATTGGACAAGTACATGCAGAAAAATGAAAATAAGCCACCAATTTACACCATACAAAGAATAAACTCAAAGTGGATCAAAGACTTAAGGTAAGTCATGAAACCGTATATATCCTAGAAGAAACCATAGGCCGCAAAATAACAGATAACTCACATAAGCAGAATTTTCACAGATACTAGTACGTCACCTAGGGCAAGAGAAACAAAGGAAAAAATAAACAAACGGGACTACATCTAACTAAAAAGCTTCTGCACAGCAAAGGAAACCTGCATCAAAATGAAAAGGGAATACACTGTATGGGTGAACACATTTGCCAACAATACATCTAATAAGAGGTTAATTTCCAAAATATATAAAGTACTCATACAACTCAACAAGAGGAATACAAACAATCCAATTTAAAAATGGACAGAAGACCCGAATAGATACTTCTCCAAAGAGAACATACAAATGGCCAAGAGACACATGAAAAATGCTCATTGTCACAGGTCATCAGAGAGATGCAAATTAAAATGATAGTTAGGTACCTCACACTTGCCAGAATGGCTATCATCAATAAATCAACAAATAACAAATGCTGGCAAGGATGTGGAGAAAAAGGAACCCTAGTGCACTGTTGGTAGGAATGCAGACTGGTACAACAACTATGGAAAACAATGTGGAGTTTCCTCAAGAAATTAAAAATAGAACTGCCATTTGACCCAGTGATCCCATTTCTAGAAATATATCCTAAGAAGCCTGAAACAACAATCAGAAAGAGTATATGCACCCTTATGTTCATAGCAGCATTATTTACAACTAGAGGCCCGATGTACTGAAAATTAGAAATTACATATATATAATTTCATTACCCACCCTTTTCTTTCTTCCTCCCTCTCTAACTCTCTCTCCCTTACCCCCGCCTTCTTTCCTTCCTTCTTTCACTACCTAAAGTAAATAGCACCTTGTCTAGTGTCTGAAAAAACAAAACAAAACACCACACAAGTTCATTTTTAAGAAGGGAAGTTGAACCTTTCTGGACTCTAAACACATATTTATGATATTTATTCCCAGGTAAGACAGCTTGGAAAACAAAAAACAGATTACTTATATGAGCTAGGGCTCATATAAGTAACTTTTGATAGAAAGTCCTCACACAACACTAAAATGATGAATGGCTAACTTTAGTTATCCTTTGGCCATCATGCAGAAATTTTTCCTTCTGTCAACAAATGATCTACAAACATTTGCAATAGTGATTAGAATGAGGCTCTAGACCCAGATTGCCTGGATTTGAATTTCTGACCCCACTTAAAGTTGTGTGCCTTTGGGAAAGTTCTACACCTCAGTTTCCTCATATATAAAATAGAGAAATAATTATTCGTACCTCACATGTTGTTGGGATTAAATCATCTGATTGGATTAATTAGTATATGCAAAAGCACTTAGAATACTGCCTGCCACATAGCAAATGCTTAATAAATGTGAGTTATTATTATTAGTATGTGTCATCTAGGCTTCCACAAAATTCTTTGATGCTGGCTAATAGAGGAAGTTCAGCAGTATCCTAATTCTAACCTGCTCCTCCTCTATGTGGTTCTCAGTGGTCTCCTCTCCTGTGTCTTACCCACAGACCTCCTCTCAGGCTTTAGTCCTTTTTTTACTTCCTCAGGAAGATGGAGAAACTCAGGCTTATCATATACCTACTGCCCAGGTACATCTTTCTGACATCAGTTGAAAGACATAAATTTCTGACATAAATTCTGTACCCTTCTTCACATTTTCCCTTTTTACTCTTTACAAATTACTAGCATTTTATTTATGCTATAAAATTTTTATTTCTCAAGGCAACCTGGATGCTCTGATCAAGAAAAATATTTCATACAAGGATATTGGCTGGGGGAAAGCACAAAGATCAGTATTTTAAGATATTTTCTTCCTATTCTTAAGCATCAAACACTAAGATCCCCATCTTCTTTGACGTTCCTGCTCTGAATCCCATCTCTTCTCACTCGCTCAAGAATTTAGTTCCTTCAGTAATCCCTTCTTTCTTCTGATCAATCAACTTCTCCTCCCTGCATGATTCCTCCATGCAAAAACCTGCTATTACCATTCAACTGTAAAAACAAAACCAAATAAAACACCCCTCACCCAAGAATCCCCTCCAACAATTATACCAATATTATTTTCTCCTTCACAGCAAAACAGATTATAAAAACTTTCTACACATATCATTTCTACTTCTTCACCTTTTATTACCTTCTCAATCTACTTTAGTCTCAACAATAGCCTCAAACGCTTTCATGCTAAAATCACCAGTACACCCACTTCTCCAACATCTTACTCGACCACTCAGAAGCACTGACAGCACTGTATACTGTCTCATTCCTGAATTACTTTCCTCTTAGCTTCCCTGACATTATCTGACCCTAGTCTGGCCCCTCCATTTCAGTCTCCTTTGTCTGCTTCTCATCTGAATGTTAAAAATTCACCTGGATCTCTTTTCCTCTCTCAACACATTTTCTTTTGGTTATCTCATCTATTTATGTAGCTTTTAAAACCATCTATTTGCTGACAACTCCCAAATTTATGCAACTATTTCACCCTCTAAGCCTCCACAGTTGTATATCCAACTACCTATTTGATATCTCTTAGCAGTTCTACATGCATCTCAACATACCAAAATAAAACTCCAGATTTTTTCCAGGGCTTGGTAATTGAATGAGAAAACTAAGCTTATGGATGAAGCACCAACAATTCAGAAGAACCGCCCCCCTCGCAAAAAAAAAAATTTTTTTAAGCAAAGAATTTAATATTTTAAAATAAAACTATAAGAAGTCATCAGGATTAGGACTTGATTAGACATCTTTTCATTTGTTCTTAGTGTTGTTTTTATTTTCCATTATGTTTAGAGAGAGAAAGAAATGCAATATTTTTATTGTATCAGACCTCCAAAGACTCTAATCAGCCCCATGTCTTCCCTAATTTTATAGTAAATGCATTAGTATTGTCATCCATTTAGTTTCAAAGCCAGAAACCTGGATATCAACTTTGATAAACTCCTTCATTTCCCACAATCAATCCAGAAGCAAGTACTCATGTATGGCTCCCAAAAATATCTCAACCCATGTACTGTTTGTCACCACTGCCATTGTCAGTTCACTTCAATCTCTCACCTGGACTATTGCATAGAACCTCCTTACTGCATGTTGCACTCCTATTCATTCTTCACTCAACAGGCAGGGTGTCCTTTTAAAATTACAAAGTGTTCCCTAACTGGTTTGGCTCAGTGGATAGAGCGTCAGCCTGCAGACTGAAAGGTCCCAGGTTCGCATCCGGGAAAGGGTATGTACCTTGGTTGTAGGCACATCCCCAGTGGGAGGTGTGCAGAAGGCAGCTGATCGATGTTTCTCTCTCAGCGATGTTTCTAACTCTCTATCCCTCTCCCTTCCTCTCTGTAAAACATCAATAAAATATATTTAAAAAAACACAAAGTGTGTCTCCCATTACTAAACACCTCCTGGTGGTTTCTCATTGCTCTTCAAATATAATTTTGACTCCATGGCATGGATTTCTAGGCCCTGCCTGCTCTGGTCAGTATATTTTTCTTTGCCACAACCTGGACACCAGATCACATGCTAGTCTTGGTTTGATATTTCTCATCATTTGGACTCAGCTTTCTTCAATGACATCTCAGGGAAACCATCTAATGAGAAACTGCTCTCTAGTTTTCAATCATGTCATCTTGTTTATTTTCACAAATTGAAATTTTTCATTTGTCTGTTTGCTTCTTTTGACTCTCTCTTTGATTCAACTATAAGCTGAATGAGGGCAGAGGCCTGACATTTTTTGTTTGTTTGTTTGTTTGTTTTTTACCCTGTATTCTCCTATGCCTGACACATAGTAGGGGCTCAAAAAATTAATGGTGAATTGTGGCTTCTACCCCTAAATAGAATTGGGCTATATCCAATCCCATGACAACATATTCATGCTGCTTCTACTCCCTCCCCCACTAAAGGAAACAATTCTTAAATTCTGGACACTAGGCTGAGCCATGACTTATTTGCTTTTTATCACAGGAGCTAATAGATAATCAAGCCTGTTGATAGTTTATCATGACTGACAAGGGAATGGATGAATAAAAGAATAATTTGCTCTGATCTTCTGTTTCCTCATTAATAAAATGAGGACAATATTATTTAAGTTCCTTCCTACTATAAGCTTCAAGACCCCTGAAAGTCTCATCAGACAAATATTTTCATTAAATTTATTAGAGAGACATTGGTTAATAAAATTTTGTAGGTTTCCAGTGTACAATTCTATAATATACTATCTGTGTATTGCATGGTGCGCCTACAACCCAAAGTCAATCTTTTTCCATCACCATATATTTGACCCCCTCTACTGCGCCCCGCTCCCCTTCCCTCTGGTAACCATACTGTTGTCTGTGTCTATGAGTTTTTGTTTGTTAGTCTTGTTTGTTCATTTGTTGTTTTCAGTTTTATATCCCACAAAGTTATATGGTTCTTAACTTTTTCTGTCTGACTTATTTTGCTTTGCATGATATGTCACAAACGGCAGTATTTCATCTCATGGCTTCATCAAACAAATACTTAAATAAGAGATAGGAGGTTTAGCCACACACACATCTGGACTCTGCTTCTGGAAGTTTTCTGACAAGTTTAGCCCATGAAGTGCTGTAGAGGAATTATCAGGAGTTCATCATAACAATGTCAACTTCTTATAACTATCCTGTTTGAAAACTAATATTTCATTGCTTATTTTTATATGAAAATATAAAGATTATATGAGATTCATCAGAACTCTATAATCTATAAGCACTGATGAGATTAAGAGGTGCTTATAGTTTGCAATATTATCCACATGAATACTTAGTAAGGTGTCTACTGCAAAGTAAGTTTTCAATAAATGGTAATATACATAATTTTTCTATATTATTGATATATACAACAAATTCAGCTGTTCTAAGACACGGGAGATATATTCAACATGGAAATAGGAAAAGCTGGTGTTTTAAATATTCTACCCCAATTCTGTCTGAAGAAGAAACATCACAGAAAACTTGGAAAATAATTTAGCATCACAGACTTGGCTGTCAGCTTTGCATGTTTTCTGTTTTTCTAACTCTGAATATGGCATATTAAGAAAGGTGGGCAAGTTGTCAAAATTCAATAAGACATTTAACAGTTTTTTACTCATTCCAACCCAGGTTTCTCAGCATTAATATTCTAATATCCATGGAATATTTTATTAGGCTTTAGAAAATCTATTTGATATGTTAAAATTCAATGACACACTAAATGCATGGCATTTAGACTGTTAATTTCACCCTCTTTTTAAATGATGAGTATTTACTCTAAATGACCTATCATATTGAATAAAGATTATTTTGTCTAAGACATTTTTTAAAGCTTCTCACCAGTGTCTAATGAATTAGTGATCAAATAATAAACCATAAAAATATCCATTAGAAGCTGGGAAACATACAACCTAAGATGGAGTAAACTTGGTAATCATTTTGACAAGGGCGAAGTGGATTAAGGACCTTGCTTAATCCACTGAACAAATGTGAGGAAGTGTGATTAAGACCCAACCCTTCAGCACTATAATCCACCAGATTCTGGTGTCTGGGGTTGAGGAAATGGAGCCACAAGAAGCAATCTCACTCCATGGGGGTGGGAGGGTCTGTAATTCTGCTGAGCTTTGAACAAGCTGGCACCCAGTCGCTACTTGGGCACAGGCACATAATCAAAAATCTGCTCTTAAGCACAGATGCATTGGCATAAAATCTGTCCTTTGGCCCAGAACCTGGGAATTTTGGCTGTATTTACTTAATATGCCATTCCAACAAAGTGATTGAAACTGCAGGGGTGGGCACATTTGATAAGATGCAGAAGGCACAGCAGGAAGAATTCAGACATTGCTGGCAATAGACTCAGAGTTTTAAGAAGAAAAAAAAACTTTGTGTAAATAAATTCTGGAAGAACGTATGCCAAAATGTTCATAATGGTTATCTCTTAGAGAAGAAATTATGAAAGTTTTCTCTTTGAAATTATATATTTCTATAATTTTGAATTTTTTAAAAGCATGTATTATATTATAAGAAAAAATACAAATAATTGGAAAGCAAGGAAAATGTTGTAATCATTTCACCAGCAATCAATCCTCAGATCTTTACTTTTTGAATCATTGGAAGGGAAATTTGCATTTTATCACTTGTATCTTTCAAGGAACTATCATATCCTTCACAAATATTCAAAGATTCCTTTTTTCCTTTATGGAGTAAGCACCCCACACAGTAGATTTGCCTGGGATTTAACATGAGGCTGAATTGTGTGTATAAAATACTTTTAGTTCATCTTCAATAAAATAGAATATTCTTTTTTTAAAATACATTTTTATTGATTTCAGACAGGAAGGAAGAGGGAGATAGAGAGATAGAAACATTAATGATGCACACCCCACCCTGGGGACCGAGCCTGCAACCTGGGCATGTGCCCTTGGTCAGAATCGAACCCAGGACCCTTCAGTCCACAGGCCAATGCTCTATCCACTGAGTCAAATCAGCTAGGGCAGAATATTCTTAAACCAACAGTGCTAGGAGGAAAAATCATTTCATTAACAGAAATGTTTAGCCAAGTTACTGGATGGTGTTTTTCACCTGTCATAGCAATTAAAATGTCTCTAATAAAAATGCAATTGAGATAAAATATAGTCCTTAATTCAGAATTCATCAGAGAAGATCTAATTTATAGCATTGACTATAACTTATTTAAAAGTCTCTATTTGAAAGCTAATTCCATGATAAATTTTAATCATGTGCATAGGACTAGCTTCAACGCTATATTAATTATATATTTAAACTCTACATGCAAGCTCATACATTACAGTACAAACAACATGTAAAATATAGTCTGAACCAAATTAAAATACACCATTTTCTACAGCAGTTATTTGCTTATGATATACTGTAATTATTTCAGTCCATGCTTTACAAACATTAAACTACTGTTGTGCTTTCTTAACCATTTTGCTCCCTTATGAGAACGGTAGGCTCTGGTTAACTTTGTGACATGAGTTTCTACTTCTTCAGATTACAAAGTAGACATCTGTAATGCCTTTTCCCATCCAAGATAAAGACTTTAATAAAAGGGATGAAGGTGTCTATCAAGTTTCACCTCCTTATCCCAAAGTCTACCCCATCATTATAATCCTGGTCTCACCCTCCTATTACACTCTAGGTTTTCATTCCTAGCACAACGACTACAATCTATGTCACCAGCAACCCAGTAAGTACAAACATACATTCCCTGTTTCAGAAACAGTCTAGACCAGCAGCCAGTCAGGAAACACCAATTTTTGACAAGATGTTCATCCTCCATTGAGAAAGTCTTGGTACAAAAGTCAACTGAATTGTATAGCATGCCTAGTAGCTGAGTATTATATCACACAGTAAAAAATCCAAATGAAAATCCATAGGTTAAATTTAGCCTACGCACCATGGCCAGTGTGGCTCAGTTGGTTGAGCATCGTCCCAGTCACAGGTTTGATTCCCTGTCATGGCACATGCCCTGGTTCTGGGCTTAATTCCCAATAAGGGGTGGGCAGGAGGCAGCCAATTGATGTTTCTCTCTCACATCAATGTTTCACTATTTTCCTCTCTCTTCTTTCCTCTCTAAAAAATCTGTAAAACCATATTTTTTTTTAAATTTAGCCTACTTCACCTTTCCCTTTCTTTAGTTTCCCAGTTTCATTCCCTAGAGATAACTTCATCAGTTTACATATATTCAATGCACAGAAAAGCATATGTGCGTAAAACCAAAAAATATTCACATACTCTCTATATATTCCTCACTTTATATTTTACTCTCTTACCATTATACACCTACTTTTCCCACCCCTATATATTGGAAATTGTTCAAAATCAATCCATACAGAACAACTTCATTCATTATAAAGGCTGTATAGTATCCTATGTCATACATATACATAAATTATGTAATCTGTCCCCTATATAGTTATATTGTCTCTAATCTTTCTGCTGTTTCAAACAATGCTATGATGAATATCCCTATATGTTTGTCATTTAAGACATGGTAAGAATATCTGTGGATAAATTCTTACAGTAGAATTGCAAAATTAAAGATGCACATTTTTAACTTGTGATAAGGTATTGCTAAAGAGCCTTTTACAGAATTTATACCAACTTATATTCCTAAGAGCAGTTGGGTTCCTATTTTCTCACACTCCTGGCTTGTCATTTATTTATGGTATTTTAATGCCATGAAAATTTTATTTTAATTTAATATGATCAAATTATTTTATTTAAATTATATTATTTAATTTAATATGATCAAATATTGATCATATTAAATTAAAATAAAGTTTTCATATATTTTCATTTATGATTTCTTAGTATTGGGTTAACCTAAGAAATGTCTTCTCAAGTTCAAAGTTATTTACACACAGACACACACACATACATACACATCTGTGTGCATACATATTTAATATATTTTTAGTATACTTATATTTTAAATGTTCTATAGAAATCCTTAAAACACCTGGAACTTTGGTATAAGTAATGAGGTAAGGATCCAAAATAATTTTTTATTTTCCAAATGACTATCTAGTTGTCCCAATACATTTATTAAATAATTCATCACTTACCCACTGATTTCCTATGCCATTCTTGCCATACACTAATATTCAGCATATGCTATTTGGATCTACTTATAGATTTTCTTGCCTATTCCATTTACCTGCATATCTATTCATGAATTATTATTACATTAGGGTAATTACTACAACTCTGTATATTAAGGATATCTAAGATCTTAAAACTTATTACTGTTTTTATTCCCAGAATTTTCTTGAATATTTCTATTTTCCATGTGAATCAATCTTTCTGGTTCAAAAAAACAACACACAAATGAATAAACTAATAATATTTTAATTGTATTTATTATTATAGAATTAAGTATATTTCTTAGTTTAGGAAGAGCAGACACCTACATAGTATTTAATTTTCATATATAAGAAAATGTATGTTTTCTTTGTACAGATATTGAATATTTCTTTTATTTTTATAATTTTTTTGTTATGGTTAATATTTTCTTCCATTATAGATTTCAATTGGTTATTGCCTATACTTATGATTGCTGTTGATTGCCATTTATGATTGTACTTAGCCATTTTTAAGTTCCCCTATTTCTTATAATTTTTAGTCGATTTTTTTGTATATTCATGTAAGCAAGTATAACATTTGCAAATAATAACTATTTTATTTTCTTTTCCCACTATTTATGCTTCATTTTTCTCCTTGCTAATTGCATGGACAAATATCTTCAGAACCATGTTTAAAAAGTAGTAGTGACAATGGATACTCTGGCTTTGTTGCTGACACTAATATAGATTTTCACAGTGTGTTTTTATTGAAAATGGTGCTGGCTTTTAGATAGTAACTATTAGCTTAAAACACGACCACACAGATCCTAGTTTATTGAGTTTTTTGAAGAAAAAAATATGCACTACTATCTGTGTCCATGGGTTATACATATAGGCATATAAGAAAAAAACTTGTTATTTTTCAGATGCTAGACAAGGTGATATTTACTTTAGGTAAGGAAGGAAAGAAGGAGGGGAAGAGGGAAGAGAGGAAGAGAGCGAGGAAGAAAGAAAAGGGTGGGTAATGAAATTATATATTTACTAGAGGCCCAGTGCATGATTGAATCATGCACATGTAGGGTCCCCTACATGCTTTCGCTTTTTGCGGTGGAGCTGGGTGCCTGTCCGCTGGTGCACCAGGCCTTTCAGAAGCCTCCGCCGAGCCAGCTCCACCGCTTTTGATGGTCCGCGGCTGCTGAGGGGGGCTACCCTGCTGTTGAGAGGCACAAGGGGCAGGACTCCCACCCCCTGCGCCTCTCAACGGCCACTGAGGGGGGCTGCTGTGGACACCTGGCTACCCTGCCATTGAGAGGCACAGCTGGGTGTCTGCGGCAGGCCCCCTCAGCGGCCGCAGATCTGGCCTTTGAGAGGCACAGGGGGCGGGAGTCCCGCCCCCTGCACCTCTCAACAGCAGGGTAGCCCTCCTCAGCGGCAGTGGATCCGTGCCTCTCAATGGCCGGATAGGCCACCCCGAGTCCCGCCCCCCAGCCTCCCGCCGCCCAATCGTGGGCGTAGCGGAGTGATGGTAATTTACATGTTACTCTATTATTAGATAGGATATATATATATATATATATATATATATATATATATATATATATATATGTAAAATATATACACACACATATACATATATATTATATATATATATATATATATATATATATTATATATATATATAATTTCTAATTTTCAGTGTGGCTTTATTTTCTGATTTCAAATACTGTGACTTCCACAAAAGTTAGTTTCACAAAAGTAACTTAATAATTTTCAAGCCAAATGGAAATGACTTTTGATTATCCACATTATTGCTCATCTCTGAGAGCAACAATGATCAGAAGGTACATAATGAAAGCAGGCTCAGTTCAGCTTCTCCAGCTTAGGAAGCAAGACCGAGGAAAATACAGCACATCAATTAAGGTTTCATTGGTAAATCAGCAATAAAGCTAGGAGCTAGGAATAAAATGTTCACATTCTAACTTCAGTGTTACGGTCACTAATTTATACTATTCTGCTTCTAATGAGCACTGATTAGTTTAAAATATAGAAGTTCTGTTCTTTCACAATGCTAAGCACACTGTTGGCTACATTGCATTCATGGTATCCCTGGCAGTAGAAATAAAAAAGTCTGATTAGGTCATCTTGCCCACTTCCTGGGGACATGACTATATCTATTTAGCTGTAATGGCTCAGCTGATAAAAATTTCAGTGTGGGTTGAGAAGTAATTGCAGAACTCAGCCTGCAGTAGGAATCAGGCAAAATGAGATGATGAAATGGGTTTATTAAAAAAACAAAGAAAAAACAAAAGCAGAAGCAGATTGAAAAAACACCAGAAGTGTAGATCACTTTTCAAGGTCACAACATTGTAAGTGACTGTTAGAGGTCATATTTCATCTGTGGATAAGGCTATTGAGTTTATTCTAGCAGAATATCCTATATAATAAAAGGCTAATATGCAAATGGTCGTGACGCCCTCATGCCATAACAAAGGATCAGCAGGAGGCAGCGTGTGCAGCAGGCATGGGTGGGCAGGGCTGTATGTATAGTGAGGCATGCGCAGGTGGGCAGGGACTGCCCAGTGGCCGGCTGGGGATGTGAGGCTGTGTCCCTGCCCAATGCCGGCCGGGGACATGACGCTGTTATTGTTTATTTATTAATAAATTTATATATCAATTTCATATACATTTTACTAATTTTCTTTCATCTCTGACAGTTCTATTATAGAGAAAGGGCAAATAGCAATATTAAAATATTTCCTCTAACTAATTCCCTTTTAATGTGCACAAATTTTGTGCACCAGGCCACTAGTGTATATATATATAACAGAGCTGAGTTCCTGGCATTCCAGAAGTCATTTCTCTTATTCTATTCTCATAGTTAAATTTGAAATCAGGATGGCAATAAAAAGGCCTAGTAGAATATGAATTTTATCTTAACCCATAGGAAATTTAGCTCCCTGATGTTTGTGCAGCTTTCCATGACCTCATCTTGATACCTGCCTTCTGCTTCTGTAACCTGGTAGGCCATTAGAAAAGAAACATTTATTGGCCTCCCTAACAATCTGAAGGAATGACTCAGGCTTAACTTCTCAGCTTCACCTCATCACAGTCCCCATTTTTATTTTATTATTACTCCCCTTTTCCCACTGTATCCCAACTGTGTTGGCCACCTCACTGTTTCTTAAACATGTCAGGGACTCTTCCACCCCAGTATTTGTCATTCCCCCTGCCTAGATTGCTCTCCCTCCCTCCCTCCATTCTTACCCAAAGTAAATTTGTCCCTCTTTCCAAACGAGCTTTCTAGATCTCACCTTATCTAGAGGCTGGAGAATAAAACAGTTCATTTTTAACAAGAGAAGTTGAATCCTCCTGGATTGTAAACACTCATATTTATGATATCCATTTCTTCAGTTCACTTCTTTCAAATTTTTACTCATTTTCTCAGTGAGACCTTCCTATGTGTGTGTGTATATATATATATATATATATATATATATATATATATATATATATATATACTAGAAGAAGCCCGGTGCACGAAATTCGTGCACAGAAGGGGGTTGTTCCTCAGCCCAGCCTGTACCCTCTCCAATCTGGGACTTCTGGAGGGATGTCCGACTGCCCGTTTAGGCCCGATCCTGGTGGGATCGATCCTAAACGGGCAGTCAGACATCCCTCTCACAATCCAGGACTGCTGGCTCCCAACTGCTTGCCTGCCTGCCTTCCTGATTGCCCCTAACCACTTCTGCCTGCCAGCCTGATCACCCCCTAACCACTCCGCTGCCAGCCTGGTTGATGCTTAACTGCTCCCCTGCCAGCCTGTTTGCCCCCAAATTCCCTCCTCTGCCGGCCTGGTCACCCCTAACTGCCCTCTCCTGCAGGGTTGATCACCTCCAACTGCCCTCCCTTGCAAGCCTGGTCCCTCTCAACTGCCCTCCCTTGCAGGCCTGGTCTCTCACAACTGCCCTCCCTTGCAGGCCGGGTGCCTCCCAACTGACCTCTCCTGCTGGCCATCTTGTGGTGGCCATCTTGTGTCCACATGGGGGCAGGATCTTTGACCACATGGGGCAGACATATTGTGTGTTGGAGTGATGGTCAATCAGCATATTACTCTTTTATTAGACAGGATAGAGGCCTGGTGCATGGGTGAGGGCCAGCTGGTTTGCCCTGAAGGGTGTCCTGGATCAGGGTGGAGGTTCCCTTGGGGCGTGGGGTGGCCTGGGCGAGGGGCCTGTGGTGGTTTGCAGGCAGGCCATGCCCCCTGGCGACCCAAGCAGAGGCCCTGGTATCTGGAATTTATTTTCCTTCTACAATTGAAACTTTGTAGCCTGGAGAGGAGCCAAGCCTTCTGCTTGCTCTGTGGCAGCAGCCATTTTTGTTGGGATTTATTTATCTTCTATAATTGAAACTTTGTAGCATTGCGTGGAGGCCTAGGCCGGCAGGGGCAGGCAGAAAGCTTGGCTTCCTCCATTGCCGGGGAAACCCAAGCCTCCCTCCTGCTCTCCGTGGCTGCAGCCATCTTGGTTGGGTTTATTTGCATATTTGCTCTTGATTGGCTTGTGGGCGTGGCTTGTGGGTATAGCAGAGGTATGGTCAATTTGCATATTACTCTTTCATTAGGTAGGATTATTATTATTTATTTTATTGTCTAAAGTTTTACATATGTCTCCTTTTCCCCCAATTGACCCCTTCCTCTACCCCTTCCCAGCCCGGGCACACTCCCACCGCCCCAGTGTCTGTGTCCACTGGTTGTGCTAATATGCATGGATATATGTCCTTTGGTTGCTTTTTAACACCCCCCTCCCCTACCATTTGTCTCTAGATCAATCTATTCTTTTTTAAAAATATATTTTATTGATTTTTTACAGAGTGGAAGGGAGAGGGATAGAGAATTAGAAACATAAATGAGAGAGAAACATCGATCAGCTGCCTCCTGCACACCTCCTACTGGGGATGTGTCCGCAATCAAGGTACATGCCCTTGACTGGAATCGAACCTGGAACCCTTCAGTCTGCAGGCCAGCACTCTATCCACTGAGTCAAACCGGTTAGGGCTAGATCAATCTATTCTTGTTCATCAAATTATGTTGGTCATTATATCCCACATATGAGTGATATCCTGTGATATTTATCTTTCTCCAACTGGCTTATTTCGCTTAGCATAATGTTCTCCAGTTCCATCCATGCTGTTGCAAATGGTAAAAGTTCCTTCTTTTTAATAGCAGCATAGAATTCCATTGTATAGATGTACCACAGTTTTTAATACAATCATTTGCTGATGGTCACTTAGGCTGTTTCCAAATCTTAGCATTTGTAAACTGTGCTGGTATGAACATAGGGGTGCATACACTGAGTGGCAAGATTATTATGATCTCTGAATGCATAATAATCTGGCCACTCGGTGTGTGTGTGTGTGTGTGTGTGTGTGTGTGTGTGTGTGTGTGTGTGTGTATTAGAGGCCCGGTGCATGAATTTGTGCATGGGTGGGGGTCCGGCCATCCTGGCCAGGGGGTGGGGACATGGGCAGTTGGCCGGCCTGCCTGCTGGTTGAAATCTTAGTCGAGGGGACAATTTGCATATTAGCCTTTTATTTTTTTTTTGACATTTTTTTTGAGGGTATTTATTTATTTTTATTTATTTATTTTTTTAAAATTTCTTTATTGATTAAGGTGTCACATATTTGTCCTCATCCCTCCATTCCCATCCCACACCCCTTCCCACGGATGCCCCAACCCCCTGTTGAACTTAACCATTGGTTAGGCTCATATGCATGCACACAAGTCCTTTGGTTGATCTCTCCCCCCTCCCCCCACCCTCCCCTATCTTCCCTCTGAGG
The DNA here is from genome assembly GCA_025583905.1 of Ia io. NCBI lineage: Eukaryota > Metazoa > Chordata > Mammalia > Chiroptera > Vespertilionidae > Ia > Ia io. The sequence continues at coordinate 45,358,331 of JAJQQW010000009.1, read as the reverse complement.
CCCGATAGTCCGATCGATGCCTCCTTGTTTCTGGTTCTGTTCTTGTTCATCAGTCTATGTTATTCATCATTTCCCCTAGATGAGCAAGATCATGTGTCACTAGAGATATACTTATAAGAACTGAATGTGAGATGAGCAATAATAGTTATGCTGACAGGCAAATGAATCAGTCTGTAGTGAGTTTCTTTCTGGACCAACAGTTCTTTTGAGACCCAATATCAATGTCCACCAGTTCCTTATGTGTACATGTCAGTACTGACCACTCAGCTCTGGATGGTGAACAAATGGTGGTAATGCAGGTCCGACACCCTCTGTTTTGGTCTTGGCCGGACCCAGGGGCACGGCTTCACCTGGATCCAGGGGCACACAGCCTCACCCGGACCCGGGATGCTCCAGCTTCGCCCGGACCCAGGGGCGCGTGGCCTCAACCGGACCCAGGGGTGGGTGGCTTCACCCGGACCCAGGGGCGCGTGGCCCCACCCGGACCCAGGAGCGCATGGCCTCTCCCAGACCCAGGGGCACGCGGCCTCACCCGGACCTAGGGGCAGACGGCCTCACCCGGACCCGGGATCCAGCTTCACCCGGACCCAGGGGCGCATGGCCTAACCCAGACCCAGGGGCGCACAGCCTCACCCGGACCTGGGATCCAGCTTCACCCGGACCCAGGGTCGCATGGCCTCACCCGGGCCCGGGACCCAGCCTCACCCGGATCCAGGGGCACACGGCCTCACCCGGACCTGGGATCCAGCTTCACCTGGACCCTCGGGTGCATGGCCTCACCTGGACCCAGGGGCACGTGGCCTCACCCGGACCCAGGGGCGTGTGTCCTCTCCCGGACCCAGGTGCGTGCAGCCTCACCCGGACCCTGGACCCAGCCTCACCCGGATCCAGGGGCACACGGCCTCACCCGGACCCGGGATCCAGCTTCACCCGTATCCAGGGGCGCGCGACCTCACCCGGAACCAGGGGCGCGTGACCTCTCCCAGACCCAGGGGCACGCAGCCTCGCCCGGACCCAGGACCCAGCCTCTCCCGGACCCAGGGACGTATGGCCTCACCCGGACCTGGGTTCCAGCTTCACCCAGACCCAGGGGCGCGTGGCTTCACCCGGACCCAGGTGCGCGAGGCCTCACCCGGACCCGGGACCCAGCCTCTCCCAGATCCAGGGGCACACGGCCTCACCCGGGCCTGGGATACAGCTTCAACTGGACCCAGGGGCGCGTGACCTCACACAGACCCAGTGGCGTGTGGCCTCTCCCAGACCCAGGGTTGCGTGACCTCACCCGGACCCAGGGCCGCGCAGCCTCACCCAGACCCGGGACCCAGCAGGGTTTCGTCTTCTTGATCCCAATTCCTGTTGGTCAATTCCCTCTCAGCAATTCCTTCAGCCATTTTCTCAGAGCTCCAGGGTGGCTGCCGCAGAACTCGTTGGGCTGCGGGCTCGGCGAAGCTCCGGTGTGCCCGGTGCGCGGCGGAGGGCTGGTCCAGGGTCGCTGTGTCAGCCCTTGGGTCTGCAGCGGTGGCCAGTCGCCGAGTGTGCGCACCTGGCCACTTTCGGGGCGTTGAGATTCTTGAAGGACTTGAGGGTCAGCAAGGGTGGAGTCTCCCACCCCATGTCTCTCAGGGGCTCATCTGTCCGTGCTCGGCAGCAAGTGGAGCCGTCCCCTCAGCCGGAGACTGCCGGGGGAGCTGCGCCGAGCACGTTCCAGGCTGCCATTGTGTCGCCTGAGCCGTAGTTCTTAAAGTGTGATCTTTGGGTCACCGGCATCAGCATCATCCCGCGTACCCCTCTCTTTTATTCTAGTTGTAGAGCATCTGCTCAGCCATCCCTCCGGTGGTTCTGGATGGTGTCTGCTCTGCTCTCCTCTCATAGTCTCAAAATTGTTGTGGTAGGCAACAATCAGGCTTCCGTCCTATGCCTCCATCTTGGTCCTCCTTTGTATAGTTAAGTCTTGATTGTTGTTGGTGTCACTGGGAGGAATTGTCCACCTGGCCAATTGTCCGTGAGGACCCTCTGTGTCTATAAAGGAAGAGTTGCTGTGCAGGAGACACGTTTATGGGCCGGATCTTGTTGCAGCAGGCTTTGGCGCTCACTGAGTCTGCCTCTTGAATGTGTCCCTTATGCGAGTGGTTGAAATCTGGTGTCATCTCACACCGACCACTAGATGCCCTCATTTCTGGGTCTCCAATGGGGTGCAGGTCAGCTACTGCCTGAGGCCACTCAGCAGGAATTACAGTAAAAACTGCAGTTTCCTCCTCCTGTCTAAGCGGCCCTGGAGCAGTCCGACTAGAACTGCAGTTCATCTGGTCAAGCTGCCACAGGGCAGGCCACCCAAATGCAAAAGCCGCTGCTTGGAGCCCAGGTGGGCCTGCAAAACGTGCGGGGTGTGTCTGCAAAACGTGCGGGGCGGGTCCCAGGGTGGGGCGGGTCTCAGGGCGGGGCGGGGTCTCAGGGTGCCACCAGGCCATGGGGTGGCAAACCGCAATGGCTGCAAGTCTGCTTTTTCTGCTCTCCACGTTTCTAAGCCCCCTCGTTCCGCACTCCAGCGCAGCAAACACTGATTGCTGGGCGCACCTCTGCAAGGAAGTTACTCCCACTCTCCGACATGAAAGCCGAGAGTCCAGTCTCTCCCTGCAGGCGTCTGGGTCTCCCGAGAGTCCCTAGAAGCTGGATTTCAGAGTGATGGGGAGCTAATCTCCCCTAGGGTTGGAAAAAAAGCCGCACGACCCTTCCCCCGCCACCAGTCCGACCCACGCGTCTCCGCACCTTATCCCTTCCGAGTTTGCTCTGTCCTCTTCCCTCTTAGCTGTAAATCCACCCTTCAGCCAGCTCTCCTGTGGTTCTGGGTTGCAGACGCTCTGTCCTCCAGTTGTATTTTTGAAATTGCTGTGCGCGGCGCAGTTCATTTGTTTAACTTTGCCGCCTTCTTGGTTCTCCTCTCTCAAAATGGCTAAAGGACTTGAAATCCTAAAAATCCTCCAAGTTGGTGTTGGCAGCCTCCGGGGCCCCGAGGATCTCACTGGGCAGCTCGGCCAGGTCGGTGACGCGGATGGGCCCGTCCCGCAGAAAGATGGTCTCTTCCTTCACCGAGAGCCACTGCGCCGAGTCCGCGGCCGCCGCCATAGCAGCTGCCGCGGCCGCCCACGAGCTCATGGCCCCGGCTGAGGTGCTGACTGAGAGGAGCAGCCGCCCAGCCTGGGGAGACGCGAGCAGGAGTCGCCGCACTCACCAGTCCATCTTTTAGTTGTATTTCCGAAACTGCCATGCGAGGCAACAGATCAGCCGTTCAACTCCACCGCCATCTTTCAACAGGGTATTTTTGACATTTTTTTATTGAGGTATTATATGTGTACATATCTTACCATTGCCCCCCCCACCCCACCCCACACCCATACATGCCCTCACCCCCAGAGTTTTGCGTCCATTGTTTATGCTTATATGCATGCATAGAAGTCCTTCGTTTGATTTCTTATCTCCCCCACCTCTCCCTAACTTTCCCCCTGAAATTTGAAAGTCTGTTTGATGCTTTACTGTCTCTGTATCTATCTTTTTGTTCATCAGTTTATAATGTTCTTTATTATCCATAAATGAGTGAGATCATGTGGTATTTTTCTTTCATTGACTGACTTATTTCACTTAGCATAATGTTCTCCAATTCCATCCAGGTTGCTGCAAATGATGAGAATTCCTTCTTTTTTATGGCAGCATAGTATTCCATTGTGTAGATGTACCACAGTTTTCTGATCCAGTCATCTGCTGATGGGAACCTAGGCTGTTTCCAAATCTTAGCTATTGTAAATTGTGCTGCTATGAACATAGTGGTGCATATATCCTTTCTGATTGGTGTTTCTAGTTTCTTTGGATATATTCCCAGGAGTGGGATTACTGGGTCAAATGGGAGTTCCATTTTCAGTTTTTTGAGGAAACTCCATACTCTTCTCCAAAGTGGCTGCATCAGTCTGCATTCCCACCAGCAGTGCACGAGGGTTCCTTTTTCTCCGCATCCTCGCCAACACTTGTTGTTTGTTGATTTGTTGATGATAGCCATTCTGACAGGTGTGAGATGGTACCTCATTGTTGTTTTGATTTGCATCTCTCCGATAATAAGTGACTTTGAGCATGTTTTCATGTGTCTCTTGGCCTTCCTTCTGTCTTCTTTTGAAAATATTCTGTTTAGGTCCGTTGCCCATTTTTTTATTGGATCATTTATCTTCCTTTTATTAAGTTGCATAAGCTGCCTGTAGATGTTGGAGATTAAACCTTTATCAGTGATAGCATTTGCAAATATGTTCTCCCATGCAGTGGGCTTTCTTGTTGTTTTGTTGATGGTTTCTTTTGCTGTAAAAAAGCTTTTTATTTTGATGTAGTCCCATTTGTTAATTTTCTCTTTAGCTTCCATTGCCCTTGGGGCAGTGACAGTGAAGAAGTTCTTTTGGCATATGTCTGAGATTTTGTTGCCTGCAGATTCCTCTAGTATTTTTATGGTTTCCCATCTTATGTTTAAGTCCTGTATCCATTTTGAGTTGATTTTTGTGTATGGTGTAAGTTGGTGATCTAGTTTCATTTTTTTGCATGTATCTGTCCAATTTTCCCAACACCATTTATTGAAGAGACTGTCTTGACTCCTTTGTATGTTCATGCCTCCTTTGTCAAATATTAATTGAGCGTAGTGGTTTGGGTCGATATCTGGATTCTCTATTCTGTTCCATTGATCTATATGTCTGTTCTTGTGCCAGTACCAGGCTGTTTTGAGAACAGTGGCTTTGTAATACAGCTTGAAATCTGGTATTGAGATCCCTCCTACTTTATTCTTCTTTCTCAGGATTGCTGTGGCTATTCAGGGTCTTTTTTTATTTCAGATGAATTTTTGGAGAGTTCTTTCTAGGTCTGTGAAATGTGCTGTTGGTATTTTGATGGGGAGTGCATTGAATCTGTAGATTGCTTTGGGTAGTATGGACATTTTAATGATGTTGATTCTACCAATCCATGAACACAGTATGTTCTTCCATCTGTTTACGTCTTCCTCTATCTCTTTTTTCAGTGTCCTGTAGTTTTCCGCGTATAGGTCTTTTACCTCCTTAGTTAAGTTTATTCCTAGGTATCTTAATTTTTTTGGTGCGATGGTAAATGGGATTGCTTTTTTTAGTCTCTCTTTCTGTAAGTTCACTATTGGTGTATAAAAATGCCATAGATTTCTTGGCGTTAATTTTGTATCCCGCTACATTGCCGAATTTATTTATTAAGTCTATTAGTTTTTTGATGGAATCTTTTGGGTTTTTTATGTACAATATCATGTCATCTGCAAATAAGGACAGCTTCACTTCTTCTTTTTCAATTTGGATGCCTCTTATTTCTTCTTCTTGTCTAATTGTGATAGCTAATACTTCTAGTACTATGTCAAACAGGAGTGGTGAGAGTGGGCATCCCTGTCTTGTTCCTGTTCTTAGGGGAAATGGTTTTAGTTTTTGCCCATTGAGTATGATGTTTGCTGTGGGTTTATCATATATAGCTTTTATTATGTTGAGGTATGATCCTTCTATTCCCACCTTGTTGAGAGTTTTTATCAAGAAAGGGTGTTGGATTTTGTCAAATGCTTTTTCTGCATCTATTGATATGACTATGTGATTTTTATCTCTCAATTTGTTTATGTGCTGTATCACATTTATTGATTTGCGGATATTGTACCATCCTTGCATTCCTGGGATAAATCCTACTTGGTCATGATGTATGATCTTTCTGATGTATTGTTGGAGCCGATTTGCTAGAATTTTGTTGAGGATTTTGGCATCTATGTTCATGAGGGATATTGGTCTGTAATTCTCTTTCATTGTGTTGTCTTTATCTGGTTTTGGTATTAGGGTGATGCTGGCTTCATAGAAGGAGCCTGGAAGTGTTCCTTCCTCTTGAATTTTTTGGAGTAGTCTGAGGAGGATAGGTTTTAGTTCTTCCTTGAAAGTTTGGTACAACTCTCCTGTGAAGCCGTCTGGCCCCGGGCTTTTGTTTGCCAGAAGCTTTTTGATGACTGCTTCAATTTCTTCCATAGTTACTGGCCTGTTGAGCTGTTTAGCTTCTTCCTGATTGAGTTTTGGAAGGTTGTATTTGTCTAGGAATATGTCCATTTCCTCCAGGTTGTCCAGTTTGTTGGAATAGAGTTGTTCATAGTATTTTGTAACAATCCTTTGTATCTCAGCGGGGTCTGTTGTTATTTCACCTCTTTCATTTCTGATTTTGTTTATTTGGGTCCTCTCTCTTTGCTTCTTGGTGAGCCTGGCTAGAGGTTCATCAATCTAGTTTATCCTTTCAAGGAACCAACTCTTGGTTTTGTTGATCTTTTGTATTGTTTCTTTGGTCTCTATGTCATTTATCTCCGGTCTGATCTTTATTATTTCTTTCCTTCTGCTTACACTGGGCTTTTCTTGTTGCTCTCTCTCTAACTCTTTGAGTTGTTGGGTTAGGTAATTTATTACCATTGTTTCTTGTTTTTTGCAGTAGGCTTGTAGAGCTATGAACTTCCCTCTCAGGACTGCTTTCGCTGTGTCCCATAGATTTTGGATTGTTGTGTTTTCATTGTCATTTGTTGCCATGATGTTTTTTATTTCTTCCTTGATGTCTTTGGTAACCCAGTCATTGTTTAATACCATGTTGTTTAGTCTCCATGTGTTTGATTTCTTTGGGTTGTTTTTATTGTAGTTGATTTCCAGTTTTATGCCACTGTGATCTGAGAAGATACTTGATATGATTTCTATCTTCTTGAATTTGGAGAGACTTTGCCTATGTCCTAACATATGTTCTATCTTTGAGAATGACCCATGTGCACTTGAGAAGAATGTATATTCTGTGGCTTTGGGGTGAAATGTTCTGAAGATGTCGATTAATTCCATCTGGTCTAGTGAGTGATTTAGGATTGCTGTTTCTTTGATGATATTTTGTTTAGAGGATTTGTCCAATGGTGATAGTGGGGTATTGAAGTCTCCTACTATGATTGTATTGCTGTCAATCTCTCCTTTGATATCTTCCAGGAGTTTTTTAATGTATCTTGGTGCTCCTGTATTGGGTGCATATATGTTTACCAGAGTTATTTCTTCTTTTTGGATTTATCCCTTTAGTATTATGAAGTGGCCTTCCTTATCTCTTGTTATGTCCTTCACTTTGAGATCTAATTTGTCAGATATAAGTATTGCTACCCCAGCTTTTTTTTTCATTTCCTTTCGCCTGGAAAACCTTTTTCCATCCCTTTACTCTCAGGCTGTATGCATCCTTTTTTTTGAGGTGGGTTTCTTGTAGGCAGCAGATATATGGGTTTAGTTTACTTATCCAATCTGCTACCCTGTGTTTTTTGATTAGGACATTCAATCCGTTTACGTTTAAAGTTATTATTGATAGGTACTTATTTGTCGCCATTTTTATTCTATACCCCTTGTTCCTTCTTTGCTTCCTATTTCTTTCTTTTCTTTTTTTTTATTTTACAGTAGGCCCTTTAGCATTTCTTTCATTGCTGGTTTGGTGGTGATAAACTCCCTTAGTCCTTTTTTGTCTGTGAAGCTCCTGATTTCACCTTCAATTTTGATTGATAGCTTTGCTGGGTACAGTATTCTTGGATTGAGACACTTCCTTTGCATGACTTTGTATATTTCATTCCTTTCCCTTCTGGCCTGATGAGTTTCTGTTGAGAAATCAGTTGCTAGTCTGATGGGGGTTCATTTGTATGTAACTGTCTGTCTCTCTCTGGCAGCTTTTAAGATTCTTACTTTGTCGTTGGTGTTTGCCAACTTAATTATAATGTGCCTTGGCATTGGTCTTTTGGGGTTCATTTTGCTTGGAACTCTGTGAGCTTCTTGGATTTGTGTGGGTTTTTTCTTCCCTATATCAGGGAAGTTTTCTGTTATTATTTCTTCAAACAGGTTTTCTATTCCTTGCTCAGTTTCCTTTCCTTCTGGTACCCCTATTATCCTGATGTTGTTTTGTTTTGTGTTGTCCCGAAGTTCCCTTAGGCTCTCCTCCTGCTTTCTAATTTTTGTTTCTAGAAGCTGTTGTAATTGGGTATTTTTTTCCATCTTGTCTTCTAGCTCACTTATGTGGTCCTCTGCTTCTTCTAGTCTACTCTTGATGCTTTCTATTGAGTTCTTTACAGCAGCGATGTCATTTTTCATTTCTTCTTGGTTCTTCTTCATTTCCTCTTGGTTCTTACTCATATTGTCGAATTTGTCTTCCATCCTTTTCAGCCACCTTATGACCATTTCTCTGAATTCTTTCTCTGATAGGTTGTTTGCCTCTAATTCGTTTACTTCCTTTTCTGGTGATGCCTGCTTTTCTTTCCTATGAGGGCTATTTCTTTGTCTCCCCATGGTCTCTCTTCTCCAGATGTCTGGTTATATAGTTCTCTCTCTCCGGCGTTGATTTAAAGGTACAAAATACAACACAACCAGGCACAACACACAAGGCACTGAACAGAACTGTATTCATGATATTAATAACCTCCAATAAAGGTAACCACCAGAGAAAGACAAATTAGGGAATAGGAGTGGAAAAGGGAGAGTAAAAAGAACGAACAACAAAAAAAAAAGAGTGTGAATCTGAACTTGGGAAAAGAGCAGAAAAAAAAAGAAAAAAAAGTAAGAGAGAGAAGAAAGATACTAAGAGAGAAAAGGGGAAAAAATATATATATATGGGGATTAAACTCCACTAGAACAACCACTAATCCCGGCAAATTCCAGCAACACGAGCCTGGAGATTAATACAAACTGCAACACCAACTAATATCAAGTGAGGCAAGGGAAAACAAAAGTAAAAAACAAACAAAAACAAAGCAAACAAAAGAACCAACCAATCAAACAAAAAGAATAATCAAAACAATCTCATAAAAAAGCATAAAAATTCAATCTAATCAACAGTCAAGCAAACAACAACAAAAAGCCAGAGAGAAAAATAATTTTTTTAAGGTAGCATAGAGAGAGGTATGTATGGATTTGGAGCAGGAAGTTGGCAATTAGATATATAAGTAGGGTGAAATTTTAGCAGAGGGTAAACTGAAAAAGTAGGGAAAATCTAAAGCCAGAAAGGGTTAAGATAAACAGGAGACCAAAAGGGGAAAGGTTAGGAGGAGAGTGATGGCATAATGTTAGCGTTGAGATAGGGTAAAACGATTGTAAGGGAAAGATGCAAATAGAATGTAGGACACTAATCCCAAAATAAAAGAAAGAGAAAATCAAATGACATTTAAAAAAAAAAAGTAAAATAATAGTAATAATAATGCTGATTGAAAATAAAAATGTAATAATTAAAAAGGTGAAAATCGAGTGAGGAAAAAGAAAAAAATTTAGTTTCTTAAGTAAAAGATGCAAAAAAATGAAAATAAAAAATTAGAATAAAAAAATTGAAAAAAGAATTTAAAATTAAAAAATAGGAAGACTAAAATGTGCAGTAGCGGCTGTCATAGACGCCAAGAAGAATCATCGCCCATTCACTTCCTCTATTATTCTGTTTGGTATGCCTGTTTCCCAGTCTGGGCAGTATTTCAGTTCAGCTTCGTTCCACTGCTCCTCAGTGTTGTAAGCCAGTCCTGCTTTTTAAGCCGGCCGTGTCTTAATTTCTTGTATTTATTTTTGATTACACCAGAGACAATTAGCGTTTCAGCCCCTGGGTGGCATTGTTTCTGAATTGACTTCTGGGCCTCTCTAGCTTTTTTTTTTTTTTTTTTTCCCCTCTATGGCACTCACTACCGGTTTGTGGAGGTGTGCGCCTCAGAGCTTGTGGAGGTGTGCACCTCAGAGCCGCCTCTCCGATGGTCACACCCAGATCTGCTCCCAAGGTTCCGAAAAAACAACTTCCCCCTGCAGTCTTTCAGGGTTTTTCCCACGTGGGTTTTCCTATGTATTGGGCTTAGTTATCAGAGTCGGAAAGAGCCCAAGTGTGCGAACAGTGGGTCTGTGCGCCAGACTAAGGAGCCTGCACTCCTTTGAAAATTCTTAGTCTGACCCTCCTTGTGAGATTAAAATGAGTTGCTTTTAAGGGGTCACTTCTTTTAGCAGCTCAGAGGACCCCCTGCCACATTCACGGATCTCGGCATTTCCAACTGTTGCCGATTTTTCTAGGCACAGACCTCCCGGTTCCTGCTGGTCCTGTGGCTCGCGTGCTTCCCTCTCCCACCGCGGGAATTAGAAACCACAACTTATTTCAGGCGAAATCTGACCTTTCCGTGGTGCAGTGAAGAGTTTCTTTGAATCCGAGTGTTTGCGCCGATATGGGACCGGTGTTCTGGTGCTCGCAGCTGTTCAGTGTTTGCAGTTGTCGCGGAAAGTCAGGTTTCCAATAAAATCCTCCTTTCCTTGCAAGATGGCGAGGCGCCCGGTGAGCCCGCAGCTCCCGGAGGGGACCCAGCCCCTGTGGGTGCTGCACGGTCAGGGGAACCCTGCCCAGCACTCCCCTGCCTTCTCCTGGAGTTTAGCTGTCCCTTGGCTTGCCAACATACACTCCCCCTGCGATCCTGTGCTGCTCCTACTCTCCGCCCCGGGACCAGACTCCAAACACGACTCTATTCAGTCACCATTTTCCTCCTCTCCTAGCCTTTTATTATATAGGACAGTGATGGGCAACCTTTTGAGCTTGGTGTGTCAAACTTCGCCAAAAAACTGAGCATAACTTGGGTAGTGTGTCACTTTGAGGAAAAAACTAACTCCAAGAATCTAGTCGCAAATGTTTCATCCTCAGGAGCAGCAAATGTTTCATCCTCGGCATGCAGCCGCGTGTCATCAGAAATGGCTACGCGTGTCAGTGCTGACATGCGTGTCATAGGTTCGCCATCACTGAATATACACTGAGTGGCCAGATTATTATGCGTTCAGAGATCATAGTAATCTGGCCACTCACTGTATATATATTAATATATATATAAAAGAAAATTTATATATATATAACTTCCCCTTCTTTAATCTATCTATCTATGTATTTGTTTACTATTGGAAAAGGAGAATAGAGAGTAGCTAGGCCTGAGTTTCTGATTTTAATTAGTTAAGCTATTAGTAGAAGAAGAGGGCAAGTGAGGAAAGGAATAACAGAAGCAAAAAAACAGCAACAAACAAACAAACAACAACAGAAAAAAAACATAAATGTAAACAAGCAATAAAAACCAAACTTATCAACAACCAAACATTAACAAGACAGAAAGAAAGAAAAAGCCAAATAATTTAAAAAAAGAAAACAACACAAAGCAAAAGGGAAGTAAAAGAAAATCCGGATAGTGAAGAAAGGGAAGAGAAAAGTGTGTATGGGCTTGGAGCAGGGGAACAGAAATCTGATATATGAGTGAGATCAATTTTTAACAGGGAGTAAAAAGAAAGGATAGAGAAAAACTAAAGCAGGAAGAGGGTAAGAGAAACAGGGCAAAAGGGGAATGTGAGGAAGAGAGTGTTGGTATAAAGGAAAAACTGAGATAGAGTAAAATAATGCTACGGGAAAAATAAAAATAGAATGTAGAACACTAATCCCAAAATAAAATAAAATAAAGAAAAATAAAATAAAACTTTAAAAAAGGTAAAATAATAGTAGTAATAATAGTAATTAAAAACAAAAATATAATAAAAAAGGTAAAATCATGTAAGAAAGAAAAAAATAGTTTCTCAAGTAAAAGATAAAAAATAAAAATGTGAAATAGTGAAGGTCGTTCACTTCCTCTACTGTTCTGTTTGACAAGTCTGTTTCCTGTCAGGTAGACAGCCCAGTATTGGAGTTCCCTGCGCTCCATAGCTCCTCTGCGTCATAAACCATTATCCTTTTTTCAAACAGTTAGGAGCTCTTTGTTTCTTAGTCTGCCTTTAGTTGCATTCACACAAGTCAATGTCTAATACAACCCCTGGGTGGCAGTGTTTCTGTATTGATATCCGGGGCTAAAAGGCTCCCCCCCTACCCAGCGTTTAGATGGCTTTCCCTGTTGCACTTAATGCTGGGTTACAGGGATGGACTGCCCTAGAGCTAGCTTTCTGTTCTTTTCTCCGCACTCTGTTCTCCAGGTTCCACAAAAACAGCTTTCCCCTGCAGTCTCAGCAAGTGTTTTTTAATTGGAAAATCCTATGTACTGGTCTGAGTAATCAGAAGCAAGGATTTAAAAAAGAAAAAGAAAAGAAAAAGAAAAACACAGGATGCGTGCAGACTCGCATCTTCTCCTGGCACTCCGCAGCCGGGGCACTGGCAGAACTCCAGACTGCCCTCCTGTGCCCAGCCCTGCAGTGGGTTAATTTCTATAGTCTCCTTCTGCCGCAGCCCTGTGGACCCCCTTCCACATTCGAGGGCTACACTTACCCCAACTGCATGTATTTTGTGGGGCACAATCTTCCTTTGAGGCTCTAGTTCTCACTGCGCGCGTTTCACACACGTTTCTCCCTTCAGCCTGGACCCCAGATCTCACCTCTGAAGGCCTAGGCGATAGCTGACCTTTCCGTCCACGGATTTCCTCACGGTCCACGGATTTCTCACCAGCTGTGTTTAATTCGCCAATTCCGCACCCTAACCAGTTTGGCTCAGTGGATAGAGCGTCAGCCTGCAGACTGAAAGGTCCCAGGTTCGATTCTGGTCAAGGGCATGTACCTTGGTTGTGGACACATCCCCAGTAGGAGGTGTGCAGGAGGCAGCTGATCGATGTTTAGCATCGATATTTCTAACTCTCTATCCCTCTCCCTTCCTCTCTGTAAAAAATCAATAAAAATATATTTAAAAAAAGAAAAGTTCTGGGCTTATCTAAATAAATAAATAAATAAATAATAATTCGCCAATTCCGGGTAGATATTAATCGATTCAGTTGTTCCTTCTCTCTGCTCTGTGAGAAGGCACAGGGGTTATCCGTGTACTTATGCTGCTGTCTCCTCCTGGACAAACTTTCTAGGAGCCTGTGGTTGGAGAAGCTGGAGTCTTGGTATTCCTGGGTTCGCAGCTGAGGTAGCTGGTCCCCTGGAGGTTGTGGTTATAGGGTCCCAGGAGGTATCCGAGGGTCTCCCCAGTTGAAGTTAAGGCTGGGCTTCAGCTCACTGCCACTCTCCCCTTCAAGATGATGCAGTCTCTGCACAGAGCCGGCCACTCTGGGAGAGATTTCAGCAGCAGTAGAGGCTGCCTGGCCACGGGAGCCCCATCTGGCAGTCCCCAACAATTCCTTGGAATATAGCTGTCCCTCTCTCATAAATACATACACTCCCCGCACATCCACTCACTCTCCTTTTGTTCTCTCACTCACACACTATCTTGCAGCCTGCTGTCCCATTGGCAGCCATCTTAGAATCCCCCTACCCTATGTAATATTTTAGTCTTCTTTTTTTTTTACATTTCTTTATTGATTAAGGTGTCACATATTTGTCCTCATCCCCCCATTCCCATCCTACACCCCTCCCCACGGATGCCCCAGCCCCCTGTTGACCTTAACCATTGGTTAGGCTCATATGCATGCACACAAGTCCTTTGGTTGATCTCTCCCCACTCCCCTACCCTCCCTCATGAAGCCCGATAGTCCGATCGATGCCTCCTTGTTTCTGGTTCTGTTCTTGTTCAGCAGTCTATGTTGTTCATCATTTCCCCTAGATGAGCGAGATCATGTGTCACTAGAAATATACTTATAAGAACTGAATGTGAGACGAGCAATAATAGTTATGTTGACAGGCAAATGAATCAGTCTGTAGTGAGTTTCTTTCTGGACCAACAGTTCTTTTGAGACCCAATTTCAATGTCCACCAGTTCCTTATGTGTACATGTCGGCACTAACTTTTCAGCTCTGGATGGTGGACAAATGGTGGTAATGCAGGTCTGACTCCCTCTGGTTTGGTCTTGGCCAGACCCAGGGTCACGGCTTCACCCGGACTCAGGGGCGCGTGGCCTCACCCGGACCCAGGGGCGCGTGGCCTCACCTGGACCCAGGTGCGCGCAGCATCGCCCGGACCCGGGACCCAGCCTCACCTGGATCCAGGGGCACACAGCCTCACCCGGACCCGGAACCCAGCCTCACCCGGATCCAGGGGCACACGGCCTCACCTGGACCCGGGTACCAGCTTCAACCAGACCCAGGGGCACGTGGCCTCACCCGGACCCAGGGGTGCGTGGCCTCTCCCAGACCCAGGGGTGAGTAGCTTCACCCGGGCCCTGGACACAGCCTCACCCGGGTCCAGGGCCACACGGCCTCACCCAGACCTGGGATCTAGCTTCACCCAGACCCAGGGGCGCATGGCCTCACCCAGACCCAGGGGCGCATGGCCTCTCCCAGACCCAGGGTCGCGTGGCCTCACCCGGATCCAGGGGCGCACGGCATCAACCGGACCCAGGGGCACACGGCATCACCCGGACCCAGGATCCAGCTTCACCTGGACCCAGGTGCGCGCAGCCTCACCCAGGCCCGGGACCCAGCCTCACCCAGATCCAGGGGCGCATGGCCTCACCCGAACCCAGGATCGAGCTTCACCCGGACCCAGGGGCGCGTGGCCTCACCTGGACCCAAGGGCGCGTGGCCTCACCCGGATCCAGGGGCACACGGCATCACCCGGACCCAGGATCCAGCTTCACCCAGACCCAGGTGCGTGCAGCCTCACCCAGGCCCGGGACCCAGCCTCACCCAGATCCAGGGGAGCATGGCCTCACCCGAACCCGGGATCGAGCTTCACCCGGACTCAGGGGCGTGTCCTCACCTGGACCCAGGGGCGCGACCTCACCCAGGCCCGGGACCCAGCCTTACCCGGACCCAGGGGCACGCGTCCTCACCCGGATCCAGGAACCAGCCTCACCTGGACCCAGGGGCGTGGCCTCACCCAGACCCAGGACCCAGCCTTACCCAGACCCAGGGGCATGAGGTCTCACCTAGACCCAGGGGCGTGTGACCACACCCGAGCCCAGGGGCGCGCAGCCTCACCCGGACTCAGGGGTGTGTGGCCTTACCCAGATCCAGGGGCATGTGGCCTTGCCCAGACTCGGGACCCAGCCTCACCCTGACCCAGGTCCCAGCCTCACCCAGACCCAGGGGCACACGGCCCCACCCAGACCCAGGACCCAGCGGGGCTTCATCTTCTTGATCCCAATTCCTGTTAGTCAATTCCCTCTCAGCAATTCCTTTGGCCATTTTCTCAGAGCTCTGGGGCGGCTGCCACAGAACTTGTTGGGCTGCGGGCTCGGCGAAGCTCCGGTGTGCCCGGTGCGCAGTGGCGAGCTGGTCCGGGGTCGCTGCGTCGGCCCTTGGGTCTGCAGCGGTGGCCAGTCGCCAAGCATGCGCACCTGGCTGCTTCCGGGGCGTTGAGATTCTTGAAGGACTCGGAGGTCAGCAAGCGTGGAGTCTCCCACCCCATGTCTCTCAGGGGCTCATCTGTCCGTGCTCGGCAGCGAGTGGAGCCATCCCCTCAGCTGGAGACTGCCGGGGGAACTGCACCGAGCACGTTCCAGGCTGCCATTGTGTCGCCTGAGCCGTAGTTCTTAAAGTGTGATCTTTGGCTTACCAGCATCAGTATCATCCCGCGTACCCCTCTCTTTTATTCTAGTTGTAGAGCATCTGCTCAGCCAGCCCTCAGTGGTTCTGGATGGTGTCTGCTCTGTTTTCCCATTGTAGTTTCAAAATTGTTGTGGTAGGCAACAATCAGGCGTCCGCCCTATGCCTCCATCTTGGTCCTCCTTTGTGCAGTTAAGTCTTGATTGTTGTTGGTGTCACTGGGAGGAATTTTCCTCCAGGCCAATTGGCTGTGAGGACCCGCTGTGTCTATAAAGGAAGAGTTGCTGTGCAGGAGACACGTATATGGGCCAGGTCTTGTTGCAGCAAGGCTTTGGCACTCACTGAGTCTGCCTCTTGAATGTATCCCTTATGCGAGTGGTTGAAAACTGGTGTCATCTCACACCGACCACTAGATGCCCTCGTTTCTGGGTCTCCAATGGAGTGTAGGTCAGCTACTGTCTGAGGCCACTCATCAGGAGTTACAGCAAAGATTGCAGTTTCCTCCTCCTGCCTGAGCGGCCCTGGAGCAGTCCGACTGGAACCGCAGTTCATCTGATTAAGCTGCCACAGGGCAGGCCACCCACATGCAAAAGGTGCTGCTTGGAGCCCGGGGGGCCTGCAAAACATGCGGGGCGGGTCCCAGGGCGGGGCGGGTCTCTGGGCGGGGCGGGGTCTCAGGGTGCCACCAGGCGAACTGCAATGGCTGCAAGTCTGCTTTTTCTGCCTTTCCACGTTTCCAAGTCCCCTCGTCCTGCACCCCAGCACAGCAAACACTGATTGCTGGGCGCACCTCTGCAAGGAAGTTACTCCCACTCTCCGACATGAAAGCCAAGAGTCCAGCCTCTCCCCGCAGGCGTCAGGGTCTCCCGCGCATCCCCAGAAGCTGGATTTCAGAGTGATGGGGAGCTAATCTCCCCTAGGGTTGGAAAAAAAGCCGCACGACCCTTCCCCCACCACCAGCCCGACCCACTTGCCTCCGCACCTCAGCGCCTCTGAGTTTGCTCTTTCCTCTTCCCTCTTAGTTGTAAATCCACCATTCAGCCAGCTCTCCTGTGGTTCTGGGTTGCAGACGCTCTGTCCTCCAGTTGTATTTTTGAAATTGCTGTGCGCGGCGCAGTTCATTTGTTTAACTTTGCCTCCTTCTTGGTTCTCCTCTCTCAAAATGGCTAAAGGACTTGAATGTAAGACGGGAAATCATAAAAATCCTCCAAGTCGGTGTCGTTGGCCACCGGGGCCCCGAGGATCTCACTGGGCAGTTCGGCCAGGTCAGTGACGCGGATGAGCCCGTCCTGCAGAAAGATGGTCTCTTCCTTCACCGAGAGCTACTGTGCCGAGTCCACGGCCGCCACCACAGCAGCAGCCGCGGCCGCCAACAAGCCCATGGCCCTGGCTGAGGTGCTGACTGAGATGACCAGCCGCCCGGCCTGGGGAGATGCGAGCAGGAGTCGCCACACTCACCAGTCCATCTTTTAGTTGTATTTCAGAAACTGCCATGCGAGGCAACAGATCAGCCATTCAACTCCACTGCCATCTTGGCTCCTCCGGGCTTCGTCTTCTTGATCCCAATTCCTGTCAGTCAATTCCCTCTCAGCAATTCCTTCGGCCATTTTCTCAAAGCTCCGGGGTGGCTGCCGCGGAATTCGTTGGGCGGAGGGCTCGGCGAAGCTCCGGTGTGCCTGGTGCGCGACGGCAGGCTGGTCCGAGGTCATTGCGGCGGCACTAGGGTCTGCAGCGGCGACCAGTCACCGGGCGAGCGCTCCTGGATCCAGGACCCAGCGGGGCCTCATCTTCCCGATCCCAACTCTCATCGGTCAATTCCTTCTCAGCAATTCCTCTGGCCATTTTCTCAAAGCTCTGGGGCAGCTTCCGCGGAACTCACTGGGCAGCGGGCTCGGCGAAGCTCCAGTGCGCCCAGTGCGCGGAGACGGGCTGGCCCGAGGTCGCTGCTTCGGCGCTCGGGTCTGCAGCTGCGGCCGGTCGCCGGGTGTGCGCACCTGGCCGCTTCCGGGGTGCTGAGATTCTCGAAGGACTCGGAGGTCAGCAAGCGCGGGGTCTCCCACCCCATGTCTCCCAGGGACTCTTCTGTTCGTGCTCGGCAGCAAGTGGAGCTGACCCCTCAGCCGGAGACCGCCGGGGGAACTGCGCCAAGCACGTTCCAGGCCGCCATCGTGTCGCCAGAGCCGTAGTTCTTCTTAATCTTCTTTTATAATACCTATAATCCCTGTCCCCTGTGTTAATATTTTTCTCTTTAGCACTTATTACTATCAAATACAAAATACATAATTTACTTGTTTGCATTATTATCCACTTCCTCTCTTCCCACTAGAATATAAACTTCATGAATGTAGAAATTTTTATCTTTTTATTTTCTTGCATTTCCCAGAACCTAGAAGAGTGGTTGGCACAAGAAAGGCATTTAATACATACATATATATATATATATATATATATATATATATATATATATATATATATATATAATGAATTAATTGAATGAATGACTGAGTGAGTGAAGTTAGCTTTTGAGACTGGGTCTTTATTACAACTCCCATAGCTGCAAGGACCTTCTAACATCAACTCAATGAATTTCCACACTTCACCCTCACCACTCACATGCTAGAATTAATGAGATCAGAAAAACTTTTGCATAGAAATTCAATTGGAAATATCAAGGGAAAAATTGCATCTAAAGAAACAAGAGCTGATATAGAATACTAGAGTATGGCTTTAGGGGCATGAATTTGACAGAGACTTTAACTCCAAAAATTTGGTCAAAAGAAAGAATAGAAGATTTCAAGATGGCTGTGGAGTGGGTGGAAGCTATACTCACCTCCATCCCAGTGCCAAACTGGATTTACAGGTAAATTAAAGAGCAACCAACCTGAATGACCAACTGAAAAACAGCTGAACAGGAGTATTATAACTAAGGATTTACAGAAGAAGCCACACAGAGACTGGTAAGAAGGTTAGAGTCATGGAGAGGGTTGGTCCTGCACCCCCATGTGGTAGTTGAGAAACCAGAAGGATATTTTGGCTGCAAAAGTCCCCTCTGAAGGGTGTGGGATCTCAGTCTCATATTAGGATCCCCAGTGAAGAGCACCAGGGTTGGGAAGAGGGGCCTACATAGCATCTGTCAGTAAAAATCAGCCAAATGTTAACAGATAGATCTCCTAGGGCAGTGATGGACAACCTTTTGAGCTTGGTGTGTCAAACTTCGCCAAAAAACTGAGCATAACTCGGGTAGTGTGTCACTTTGAGGAAAAAACTAACTCCAAGACTCTAGTCACAAATGTTTCATCCTCAGGAGCAGCAAATGTTTCATCCTCGGCATGCAGCCACATGTCATCAGAAATGGCTACGCGTGTCAGTGCTGACACGCGTGTCATAGGTTCGCCATCACTGTCCTAGGGCAAGGGACACTAAGGAGACAATAAACAAATGGGATTACATCAAACTAAAGAGTTTTTGCACAGCAAAGGAAACCATCAACAAAATGAAAAGAGAACCAATTGAATGGAAGATACATCTGATAAGGGGTTCATTTCCAAAATTTATAAAGAACTTATACAACTCAACACCAAGAAAACAAATAATCCATAAAAAAGTGGGCAAAGGACTTGAATAGACACTTCTTCAAAGAGGGCATAAGGATTTCCAATAGACATATGAAAAGATGCTCAACATCACTAATCATCAGAGAGATGCAAATTAAAAACACAATAAGGTAATCATCTCACACTTGTCAGAATGGCTAACATCAATAAGTCAACAAATAACTTGTGCTGGTGAGAATGTGGAGAAAAGGGAACCCTAATACACTGCTGATGGGAATAAAGACTGGTGTAGCCACTGTGGAAAACAGTATGGAGTTTCCTCAAAAAATTAAAAATGGAACTGCTTTATTATCCAGCAATCCCAAAGAATCATGCAACACCAATTAGAAAGAATATATGCACCCCTGTGTTCATAGCAGCATTATTTACAATAACTAAAATCTGGAAAAAGCCCAAGTGTCTATCACCAGATGAGTGGATAAAAATGCTGTGGTACAACCCTCGCCAGTGTGGATCAATTGGTTGGGCATTGTTCTGTGCACCAAAAGATTGCTGTTCAATTCCCGATCAGGACACATACCCAGGTTGGGGATGACTGCTCTCCAATTGATCTTTTTCTCTCTCTCCCTCTCGTTTTCTCTCTCTAAAAATCATTAAGACCTAGCTGTTTTTGGCTGAGTGGATAGAGTGTTGGCCTGCAGATTGAAGGGTCCTGGGTTCAATTCAGGTCAAAGGCACATGCCTGGGTTTTGGCCTCAATCCCCAGTTGGGGATGTGCAGGAGGCATCCAATCAATGATTCTCTCTCATCCTTGATGTTTCTATCTCTCCTCTCCCTCTCCCTTCCTCTCTGAAATAAATAAAAATGTATTTTAAAAAATAAAATAAATAAAAATAAAAATCAGTAAAAAAAATATCTTAAAAAAATGTTGTGGTACATTTACACAATGGAATACTACTAGGTCATAGAAAGGAAGGAAATATTATCTTTTGTGATAGCCTGGATGGAACCGGAGAGTACTGTGCCAAGTGAAATAAGCAAGTCAGAGAAAGACAAATATCACATGATCTCACTTATAAGTGGAATCTACTGAAGATAATAAACTGACAAACAAAATAGGTCCAGAGACATGGAAGCATGGAACAGATTGACATATCTCAGAGGGGAAGCAGGGGGATATGGAAAGAGACTAACCAAAGAACATGTATATATATATGCATAACCAATGGACACAGATAATAGTGTGGTGAAGGCCTGGGGTAGGGCAGGAGCTGAGAGGAAGAGGGTAAAGGCGGTGAAAGATGAGGGGTATCTGTAATACTGTCAACAATAAAATACAAAATAATAAAAATAAAAATGATGTAGCACTAGCTGGTTTGGCTCAGTGGATAAAGCATCGGCCTGTGAACTGAAGAGTCCTGGGTTCAATTCTGGTCAAGGGCATGTACCTTGGTTGCAGGCTCCTTCCTGGTCTGGGCCCTGGTCAGGGCTCGTACAGGAGGAAACCAATTGATGTGTTTCTCTCATATCGATATTTCTCTCTGTCTTTCCCTCTCTCTAAAAATCAATGGGAAAATACTCTCAGGTGAGGAAAAAAGAAGAAGAAAGAAAGAAAGAAAGAAAGAAAGAAAGAAAGAAAGAAAGAAAGAAAGAAGAGAAAGAAAGAAAGAAAGAAAGAAAGAAAGAAAGAAAGAAAGAAAGAAAGAAAGAAAGAAAGAAAAAGAAAGAAAGAAAAAAGAAAGAAAGAAAGAAAGAAAGAAAGAAAGAAAGAAAGAAAGAAAGAAAGAAAGAAAGAAAGAAAGAAAGAAAAGGAAGGAAGGAAGGAAGGAAGGAAGGAAGGAAGGAAGGAAGGAAGGAAGGAAGGAAGGAAGGAAGGGAAAGAAAAGAAAAGAAAAGAAAAGAAAAGAAAGAAAGAAAGAAAGAAAGAAAGAAAGAAAGAAAGAAACCAGTCAGAGAAAGACAAGTACCATATGATTTCACTTATATATGGAATCTAATGAACAAAATAAACAAACAAAATAGAAACAGACTTATAGATACAGAGAATGGACTGAGAGTTGTCAGAGGGGAGGAGCATTGGGGGACTGAGGGAAAAAGTGAAGGGATTAAGCAAAAGAACAATTAAAAAGAGAAAGAGAGAGAGAGAGAGTTTGAGAGAGAGAGAGAGAGAACAGACACAGACAACAGTATGGTGATTGCCTTCCAGAGGGAAAGCTGGATGGTGGGAGGTGGAAGATGGCAAAGGGGAAAAGAGGGTGGTGGAAAGAAAGTGGACTTTGGGTGGTGAGCATAAAATGCAGTATGCAGGTGATGAGTTATAGAATTGTATACTTGAACCTGTGTTGTTTTATTAACCAATGTCACCCCTATAAATTCAATAGAAAAGAGTAATCTACAAAATCTGAATTTTTATAACTAGAGACCCCATGTTAGATTTTGTTTCAGACCCTTTCTAATAATGAACAGAATGGTAAGTGTGAGGATAATCTATTTATCTCCCTGACATCTATTTGTTTAATGTATTTTACACCCAGTCATAAAGAGTGAGGTAAATTATGTTTTTTCTTAGGAGTTTCAACTTCTGAAAAATTGACAAAATTTACCTGTCAGTCTGGTTGTCCTACAATTGTATGAAATTATTTTTTACTAAAAAGAAAACAAAATGGTAACAAACAATTTTAATCAAAGGAAAGGATCAACTAAAGTTGGCTGGATAGTCTTCAGGTGTCTTGTGTGAGAGCTTGCATCCTCATACATTGAGATGAATCAAGAGCTTCTGTCCTTTTCCTTTGAGATGTTGCCTAATGTAGCACCATGGGAATTTGACCATTTTGTGAAATGGTGAACTAATCCTATATAATAAAACCCTAATATGCTAAGTGTCTGGTCGTCTGTTCAACAAATCAAAATGTAATATGCTAATGATATGCTAAGGCCGCTCAACGGCTTGCTATGACATGCAATGACCACCAGGGGGCAGACGCTCCAACCAGTAGGTTAGCTTGCTGCTGGAGTCCAGCCAATCAGGACTGAGTAAGATGGACTGGACATGCCCTGGAGCTCTCTCACGTAGGCCAACCTCCCTCGTCCCTCCTGGGCCCTGATAGTGCACCAGTGGGGTCCCTTGGCCTGGCCTATGCCCTCTCGCAATCCGGGACCCATCAAGGGATATTGGAGAGCTGGTTTCAGCTTGTAACCCCAGTGGTGCACAAATTTGTGCACCAGGCCTCTAGTTTCTTTATAAAAGAGGTAGGGACATCTGAAGTTACCTATTCCAACCTACTCCTTTTACAGGTGAGCCCCATGGAAGTTAAGTGACTTGCCTAATGTCAAAAGACATATAGTTAATATAAGAGTTTACCTAAAGCCTCCCTCTTAATCTATTTCTCCTACTATATCTCTGTTTTCAATGATGCTATGACCATTCACCAAGACGGAATCATGAACTCCATCCTCTGTATTCATTGAGAGGTCAAGTCTATTAATTTTACCTCCTAACTATCTTCTGACCTGGCCACATATTTTCTATTTTTATTGCTTCCACCTTCTCCCAACCCTTTGTCATCTCTTGCTGAATTCTAGCTCAGCTTTCTAAATGATTTCCTTGCCACAGATTTCTCCCCTCTCTAATCCACCCTCCCATCATACAGTTTCCAAAGAAACAATTATGATCAAGTTCCTTTTGTAAGTGAAGACAGCCAAACCCCTTATTATGACTTCCCAAATCCTATCAATCTGCTTCTTTTTCTCTTTACCATACTTTTTATTCACCCTTCAGTAACTGTTATGAACATTATGTCATTTTCCAAATATACCATGCCCTTTTAAGACTCTATGTCATTAGGATTAAATTTGGATTTATAGGAAAGGAGAAAAATATTTCGAGTGGCTCTCACAAGATATAAATTTAATCTCTCTCAGATAAAAGAAGCAGAGAGATGGGCAGCCCTGGGAGGGTGTGGCAGCTCTACAGCTATCTCAGCCCCAGACTCCTGTCTTTCCATTGACCATCATCAAAGCATGGCTTCCATACTTTTAAAGTTCACCTCCTAACCCAAGGTGGCTTCTAGGGTCCTAGCCATCACACTTGAGTTCCATACTGACATCTAGGGGAAAATAGTCATTCCTTGTTCTTCAAGGGAACTCCTTGGAAGTCTCACACCATCTACTCACATCTCATTGTGTAGAACTTGGTCACTTCGCCATGCAGAGCTGCTTGTGAAATTGCATAATAGATTTGGGGCTGAGTATATTACCAACCCCCCATAAATATATAAAGTTTCTGATAAAAAGGAAAATTATAACTCACAGCTTTAAAAGCCAGGTAAAATGCCTTTTCCCCTCTAACTTCCCCATGCAGAGGAGGTTTTTTCCTCCCATTACCAAACATTGGGTATATATTTCATATATGTTATATCTCTCTCTCTCTCTCTCCACATACATTTTAAACTTCTGTTTCCTTTATCATAAGGGAGCCTTTATTTTTTCCTTTTTATTGAATTTATTGGGGGTGGCACTGGTTAACAAAATTCTACAGGTTTCAGATACACAATTCTACAATACATCATCTATACATTGTATTGTGTGTTCATCATCCGAAGACACAGAAGCCTTTTTAAGTAGAGATCTTGGCTCACTTAAATTTTCTCTTGGCACCTAGCACAGAGTAAGCCTCCGAGAAATGTTTGTTGAATAAGGCCATGTATGCACACATAAATAAGCCATAGTTTTGAGGTCCTTGAGCGAATAACATTTTGTGATGATAAAGTGTGGGCCTGTTTTTGTGCTGCTGATGAAGACCTAAAGCTGGCTAAACCCCACAGTTAGCTAATACCCTACAGAGGGTGGTGCTCCCTTCCCCCAGGTCAGGTCCCTGGAAAGGGACGGCATCAGCCTCAAGGGGGCACTTTTCTTATCTGCCCAGAGTCAGTATGTGAGCTTGCACTGGAATGCCATGGTGGTGTTTAAGAGGACCTGGAGGCCTTTAATGAGGCCTAGGGGCCCACCTGGCCCTTCTGTGGGCTACAGAGTTGCAGGAGGGCACAGGGAAGGGACAGCATTCTGCCCTGCAGAAGCAGGAGAATGAATATCACATCTCCCCTTTTTTCTCTTTTTCTCTTGGCCTCACTTAAGCACCCCTTTATTTACATTTCAACTTCCAGAACACAGGTACTTCCACCCCTAAAGCGCTGGGGATTATAACCTCCCTTTGGGGAGCCAGGTATTTAAGTCAAAAGGGAAAGCACCTGAAGACACACGGAGTAACTGGACCAAGGCTGCAATGGCTCCTGTGGAACTGACTCTTTACTCAGGGGCATGAAGGTCAGCTGGAGAACCTGGAACTGGGAGGGAAGTGTCAAGGGAGGCAGGACCCACACAGAGTACATGTTGTCCAGGCTGTCTTCTTTGGAGAAGAAGGGCTTCCTGCAGTCTTTGTATTTGTTTCTCTGGCACTCTCAAACACTGTGAGTCAAAATTGTGTTGGTGGGGTTGTGGAGTCCCGGGGTTCTGGCCTCCTGAAAGCTGTCCCTCCAGTAAGGTTTCCATATATATCCTATGAGCTTGGGATTGTTTTGCCATCAACACCTGAAGCAGGTTGTCCTGGGTTCCTCCCTGGACACTGCACATTGTAAAATATGAAGATTAGCGTTATTTATTTACCAACACCTTCCTCTCCAGGTGGCGGACCTATTTCCATTTCTCCAGATGGCTCTCATGGGCCAGCCAAAGAAGGCACTGCTGGCCATCTGCTTCCTGTTGCCTTTTCAAGCTGGCTAGCCACTCTGCAAGGCTGGCACAACCAATCCACCAGCTGTAGGTGTAGGCTGCCCCTGCGGGCCTCGCGCCTTGCCACACAAGGAATGATAGGGCAGGGGCCATGCTGAAATCAGTGTTTATACTCACGAGGTGGGAAAGCTGCCTCCAAACCTATGCCGACTAGCTTCCCTGATGGCAAACATAAAAAAGATGCCTGCCCTGGCACTTTCTCTGACAGTGGGACGACCACTGACTTCATATGGGACAAAGGGGGATGACTGTGGGCAGGGAAAAGGCAATGTTTGTGATCAACAGGACAGAATTCTGAATCCCATATAAGTAAAACAATTCAATCATAATTTCCAATTTACCTTCCCATTTTTGTTTTGTTGTCTATTCTTTCTAATTAGCTGTTTATTTATTTACAATGACAAAATAAACATCTACTCATGCAGAAAGTCTGTAGAGTATAGCTGGAGATTTAAGAAAGCACATATAATTTCACAAGCCATAGAGATATACTATTTTTTAAAATAACAGTTGTATTTTTATCCTCCTAGCAATCTTGGATTAACAATCAATATACAATTTTTTTTTTAAATTTTGATTTTGTGGGTTAACATCCTATATAATAAAAGGGTAATATGCAAATTGACCGCCACTACAACACACAAGATGGCCACCCCCATGTGGACACAAGATGGCTGCCACTAGATGGCCAGCAGGGGAGGGCAGTTGGGAGGGACCAGGCCTGCAAGGGAGGGCAGTTGGGGGCAATCAGGCCTGCAGGAGAGGGCAGTTGGGGGTGACCAGGCCTGCAGGGGAGGGCAGTTTGGGGTGACCAGGCCTGCAGGGGAGGGCAGTTGGGGGTGACCAGGCCTGCAGGGGAGGGCAGTTAGGGGCAACCAGGCCTGCAGGGGAGGGAAGTTGGGAGGGACCAGGCCTACAAGGGAGGACAGTTGGGGGTAATCAGGCCTGCAGGAGAGGACAGTTGGGGGTGACCGGGCCAACAGGGGAGGACAGTTGGGGGTAATCAGGCCTGCAGGAGAGGACAGTTGGGGGTGACCGGGCCAACAGGGGAGGGCAGTTGGGAGTGACCAGGCCTGCGGGTGAGGGCTGTTGAGCAGGGGGGACCAGGCCAGAAGGGGAGGGTAGTTAGGGGCAACTAGGCTGGCAAGGAAGGGCAGTTATGGGTGACCAGGCTAGCAGGGGAGGGCAGTTGGAGGCAACCAGGCCTGCAGGGGAGGACAGTTAGAAGTGACCATGCCTGCAGGGGAGGGCAGTTGGGGGGGATCAGGCCAGCAGGAGAGGGCAGTGAAGGGCAACCAGGCTGGCAAGGGAGGGAAGTTAGGGGTGACCAGGCCAGCAGGAGATGGCAGTTGGTTGTGACCAGGCCTGCAGGGGAGGATAGTTAGGTGCGACCAGGTTGGCAGGGGAGGGCAGTTAGGGGTTACCTGGCTGGCAGGGGAGGGCTGTTAGGAGCTATTGGGTAAGCAAGGGAGCAGTTAGGCATCTATCAGGCTGGCAGGGGAGTGGTTAGAGGGTGATCCGGCTGGCAGGCAGAAGCAGTTAGGGGCAATCAGGCAGGTAGGCAGGCGAGCAGTTGGGAGCCAGCAGTCCTGGATTGTGAGAGGGAAGTCAGACATTCCTCGAGGGGTCCCAGATTGGAGAGGGTGCAGGCTGTTCTGAGGGACATCCCCCCTCCATGCATGAATTTCATGCTCTGGGCCTCTAGTTACAATATAAAAATTTTACATTCTCAAAATAAAAAAATGTTTTTATAAAAATATTTTGATTACTAATATTACAATGCATTGTAATACCTTAATTCACTTAACCATTCCCAAATTGCTGGAATTAAGATTTTTCCAACTTTTTACTATTTTAAATATTTATATAACAAACGTCTTTGTGCATAAAACTTATTTCTCTATTTTAGATCATGTCCTTAAGATTATTTCCTTGAGATAGAATGATTGTGCCAATTTTAAGGAAAATTTACTACATTGCCAAGTTGCTTAAAAACATATACCAAGAGTGCTGGTTTCAGAGTTCCTTCAATAATAGGTATATTATTTCTTTTTGAAATGTCAGCTGATTTGGTACATTTCCCCATTTCAAAACCATAAGTATTAGAGGATAAGTATGGGTGAAGGCACTAAACCCATTACCTTGCACCAGACCTTCACTTTGCCCAGTTCCAAGCAGTGGATCTAGGCATGTAATGTGAGCACTGATTCAGAAGCAGGGATGCATTGCCAATCACTGTGCCCAGAAGGCTTCTGCTCCTTCTGAGTCCCAGATCAGTACTTTTCTGTGAACAATACTTTTTCATTGGCTTACCTCCATTAGCTGACTCTGTGGCAGTTATTGATAACCCTGGGTCTTTAATGGCTTCTTCCTGAGGCCAGGTGGCCTCACCTACAGGGAACAGCACGAGTGCTGTGCAAAGCGGTGAGATTGTTAGTGCCAGGTTGGGCATGGTGGTTGGCTCTCAGAATAGAGGTTCAGCAGGAGAAATGGAGTCCTGCTAGGAGGCCAGGCTGCTTCAGAGGCACTGGGGTGACAGGCCAGCACACCTGGCCTTCTCTAGACTTCAGTCCATGGTCTGAAGTGCCCAGTGGGTGGTGATGTATAATAATGTTAACTTACTGTTATATCATCCATCACAGCCCCATCTTCTATCTTTGCTGAACCTTTTAGGTCTTCCATTAATTAGTACAGCTTTCCCACCACTGCCCCTGCTGAAACTTGTGCCTTCTTTCCTCCTCTCTGATAAACTAAATCTTACCTATCTTCCCAGACCACAACCAATATCACTCCCTTAAGTAATGTATCCCAGTAATTCTGGACTGTATTTGTGTTTCCCTTTTCTATATCTCTGTAGTTTTAAAAAATTGTTATTGATGCCAAACATTTTGTCATTTGATGAGACCTGACATCTTGTATTTTCTTCCAATTTGTTTATAAAGGCAAGTCTTGTGGCCTCAACAATATCACAAGATTTGTTTTTTGTTTTTTAGAAGAGAGATCTGAGTCTTTGTTTCATATCTCTAGTTATCTATACTTCTGCATTGAACCCCAGTGCAAATCTAACTGATCTACTTACATAGCAGCCTAGATATTTTTTTTTAATTGCACATCACTCCTTCATTATACTGACCTGAAAAAAATTTAGTAGTTATGCTCAAAATGCTTACTGGGTCTAAGTGGCAGGGCCAAGCACCTGGTGACATGATTCAGAACTCACACAGTGAAAGACACACCTGGACATGATCAAGAGACATTTCACTGCCATGAGATAATAAGGCGGGAGGGGGGTGGGTTCTAAAACAAAGCAGGACAACTCCTACAAGTCAAGGAGCTCACCCACTTGGTGTGAGGAATGGCTTATTTTGTGGTGACCACATGTGGGAATAGTTCATCCACCACTAAAAACCCAGAAGGGTTTTTGCTTTGTATTATTTTATATATATACTAGAGGTCTGGTGCACAAAATTCATGCATGGGGGTTGTGTCCCTCAGTCCAGCCTGCACCCTCTCCAATCTGGGACCCCTTGAGGGATGTCCGACTGCCCAGTCCAGGTATGATCAGGCCTAAACGGGCAGTCGGACATCCCTCTCACAATCCAGAACTGCTGGCTCCCAACTGCTCGCCTGCCTGCCTTCCTGATTGCCCCTAACTGCTTCTGCCTGCCAGCCTGATCACCCGCTAACCATTCCCCTGCCAGCCTTGCTCCCCTGCCAGCCCAATTGACCCTAACTGCCCTCCCCTACAGGCCTGGTCTCCACAACTGCCCTCCCCTGCTGAACATCTTGTGGTGGCCATCTTGTGTTCACATGGGGAGGGCCATCTTTGACCACATGGGGGTGGCCATCTTGTGTGTTGGAGTGGTGGTCAATTTGCATATTACCTCTTTATTATATAGGAGATATATATATATTTGTAAAAGTAAATGCAACAGGTAAACATTCAAGATTGATGCCAATCTTCTGGAGTCAGCTTTCTGAGGTCAAGGAGGAAATGTTTGTTTGAATCATCATGCATTCATCTTCCACTGGAATGACTAGAGCCCCCCAGTCAGTTCACCTGACTACAGAATAGCACAGGACTGCTGGGGGAACACAAATACGCTCTCTTGCCTCTCCTAATTGGTCATGCCTTAACGTGGCTCTTCCCTATCCCCCTACTCTCAAGCAGGTCCTTAGTAATATACAAAACACTAGCAAATAACCAGAGTTTTTTAAAATAAGAGTCTCCCTCAGCTTGGACTGAGGACCCATGATCTAGAGGTGCCATTCTGACTAGATTGCGTGAAGGGAGTGGGTGTAGGAGACAAAATGGCTAAAAGAATACTGGGAGCCACCAGTCCCCATCTGCAGTTACAGCCTAAGATGCTACAGATGTGGTCAGTGTGACATGTGCACAGGAGAGATGCAGGAGAATGGGATGGGAGGAAGGGTGTCCTTGAGAAAGTCCTCTGCCTGCTCTCCTTCACTTCTTGGCCTTGCCCTGGGCAGCCATAGCCTCCATGGCTTTAGTGTGTTCTCTTCATCCCCCAGGGCTTCAGGTTCTTGTCCAATTCATAGACAATGGGAATACCAGTTGGCATGTTCAGCTCCATGATAGCCTCTTCAGAAAGACCCTCTAGATGTTTGACAATGCCCCGAAGGCTGTTGCAATGGGCTGCAGTCAGTACCCGTTTCCCCTGCTTGATCTGGGGCACTATTTCTTCATTCCAAAAGGGCAGAGCTCTGGCAATAGTGTCCTTCAGACTCTCACAGGAGGGTAGCTGATCTTCAGTGAGGTCTGCATACCTGCGATCCTTACTGATGTTGCTATAGAAGGGATGGCAGGGCTCCATCGGTGGTGGTGGAATATCATAAGAGCACCTCCAGATCTTTACCTGGGCCTCACCATGCTTGGCAGCAGTTTCTGCTTTGTTAAGACCAGTCAGGCCCCCACAGTGCTGCTCCTTGAGATGCCAAGTCCTCACTACAGGCAGCCACATTTGGTCAATGGCATCCAGCACTGTCCAGACATCTGCACTGAGGTGAAGCAGATGTCAAAACTCATAGCTGGCATCTTGCAGTGCCTGCCCGCCACACTTCGCCTCCTCTTGCCCCATGGGACTCAGGTCCACGTCATACCAGCCACTGAAGGGGTTCTCCAGGTTCTCGGTGCTCTCGCCATGCTGGATCAGCACCTGCTTGTAGGCGGCCATGGTGGCGGTTCCAAGTGCGGGGCAGACTGAGGCTCACTGAGATTCCGGCCTAGCAGCCTAGATCTTATCCAATCCTTCTTCCATACCACAGCATAAGTGATCTTTGAAAAACCTAAATTTGATTTTTAGACTCCTATTTCAAGCCTGTTAATGGCTTCCCTTTCTTTTTTCTTTTTTGAAATTTCTCATTATGGTAAAAATATATGTAACAAAGTTTGCCATTTTAACCATTTTTAAGTGTACAATTTGGTTAAATTAAGTACATTTATGATGTGCAGTCATATCTTTCTAAAACCTTTTTGTCATTCCAAACTAAAACTTTATTTCCAGAAAGCAATAACTTCATTTCCCCCAGCCCAGGCCCTGGTAATGTCTAAGGTCGTCTCTACTTTTTTTTCCCTGTGAATTTGCCTATTCAAGATGTTTCACATGAGTTGAATCATACAATATTTGTCCTTTGTGTCTGGCTTCTTTCACTTAGTATATTGTTTCCAAGGTTCACCCATGTTGTAATATGTACCAGAATTTTATTCTTTTTTATGGCTGAATAATATTCCATTGTATGAACATGCCACATATTATTGATGCACTCACCTATTGATGGACACTTGGTTTGTTTCCACCTTTTGACTATCCTATGTAATAAAAGCCTAATATGCTAAGTGTCTAATCAGCTGTTCAACCAATCAAAGTGTAATATGCTAATGGTATGCTAAGCCCGCTCAACCACTTGCTATGATGTGCACTGACCACCAGGGGGCAGACACTCTGACCAGTAGGTTAGCTTGCTGCTGGGGTCTGGCTGATCGGGACTGAGTGAGACGGGCTGGACAGGCTGATTTGAATGTTTTGTATTTCTTTCTCTTGCCTAATTGCTCTGGCTAGGAATTCCAATACTTTGTTGTATAAGTCCCTGGAGCTCTCCTGCAGTCCCTCCCCAGCTGGCCAACCTCCCATCTCCCTCTCTGGCCCTGATTGTGCACCTGTGTGGTCCCTCAGCCTGGCCTGCACCCTCAGG
Organism: Ia io; assembly: GCA_025583905.1. Taxonomy (NCBI): domain Eukaryota; kingdom Metazoa; phylum Chordata; class Mammalia; order Chiroptera; family Vespertilionidae; genus Ia; species Ia io. The sequence continues at coordinate 45,327,335 of JAJQQW010000009.1, read as the reverse complement.
AGATGTCAGAGAGCTGGTTTTGGCCTGACAGTGGAATGACCGGTCGCTATGACATGCACTGACTGTCAGGGGCAGATACTTAATGCAGGAGCTGCCCCCTGGGGGTCAGTGTGCTCCCACAGGAAGATGGCCACTCAGCCAGAAGCCGGGCTCATGGCTGGCGAGCACAGCGGCAGTGGCAGGAGCTTCTCCCACCTCCGTGGCAGTGCTATGGATTTCAGGGAGCGGGCCTAAGCCAGCAGTCAGACATCCCCCGAGGGCTCCTGGACTGTGAGAGGGCACAGGCCGGGCTGAGGGACAGCCCCCCTCCGAGTGCACGAATTTCGTGCACTGGGCCTCTAGTTGTATATAATGCTGCAATGAATATTGTCATACAACTATCTGAGTTCCAGTTTTTAATTCTTTTGCCTTCTCTTTTACTTAATATTCAAAAATGAATGTCTTAACCTGGATTTTCTACAGTTTAGCTTGTTGGTGGCCAGTTTCTCTCCCCCACCCCCTTTAGCAGAAAATTATACCTTTTTCTTATTTTAATCTTAAAATAGATTTTTTTCTGGTGCTGCAGCTCACAGTTTTTAAGGCCTAGACTCTGGAGGAAATTTTTTGGACTAAGTGTTTAAAATTCAGAATGTATTTTCAGAACATTTTAATTTGGACTAGCCACATTTTAGATAATCAACAGCCATGTGTTTCTAGTACCATATTTATTCATCAGCACAGATCTAGACTATAAATCCCATGAAGACAGAGACTTTGTCTGTTTTGTTCACTGCTTTGCACAGAGCCTGGCACATAGTATGTACTCAAAATATATATATTTAACAGTCTAAAAATGTACACAGCTTAGCACCATACTCAACAGTGAAAATCTAAAAGTTTTTTTCTCTAAGGTAAACAACAATCTTGCCAGTTCTAAACAACAAAGTACTGGAATTCCTAGCCACAGCTATTAGGCAAGAGAAAGAAATACAAAACATTCAAATCAGAAAGGAAGAAGTAAAATTTTCCCTGTTTGCAGATGACATTATCTGATATATAGAAAACATATACTTTTGTACTTCCCCAAAAAAACTCTTAGAACTAATAAACAAATTCACTAAAGTTATAGGATACAAAGTAAGCAAAAAGTTATTTGCGTTTCTACACAACAAACAACCTAAAAATTAGTAATAATAGCACTTATAATAGCAACTAATAATTAGGAATAATATAATTTATAATAGCATCCAAAAGAATAAAGTAATTTTTAAAAATGAACTAATAGGTGGAAGAATTGTACACTGAAAATGACAAAATAGTAATGAAAGATATAAAAGAAGATATAAACAAATGGAAAGACATCAATGTTTATGGACCAGACAATTTTATATGTTTAAATGACTTAGATATTTTTTGTTTACCTACATTTTCTTTTCTTTTTTGTTAATCCTTACCTGAGTATACTTTTCCAGTGATTTTTTTTTTAATTTTAGAGAGAATGGAAGGGAGGGATAGAGACAGAGAGAGAGAAACATCGATGTGAGAAAGACAAATCAATTCGTTACCTCCTGCACATGCCCCCCTGACCAGGGCTGGAGATTGAGCCTACAACCCAGGTACATGCTCTTGACTGGAATCAAGACAGTCTCTTCAATAAATGGTGTTGGGAAAATTGGACAGATATATGCAAAAAATGAAACTAGACCACCAACTTACACCATACATAAGAATAAACTCAAAATGGATAAAAGACTTAAATGTAAATCGTGAAACCATACAAATCCTAGAAGAAACAATAGGCAGCCAAATATCAGATATCTCACGTAGCTGGATTTTCACTGATATAATACCTAGGGCAAAAGAAAGAAAAAAATAAACAAATGGGACGATATCAAACTGAAAAGCTTCTGCACAGCAAAAGAAACCAGCTTGAAAATGAAAAGGGAACCCACTGTATGGAAGAGCATATTTGCCAATGATACATCTGATAAGGCGTTAATTTCCAAAATATATAAAGTACTCCTACAACTCAACAAAAGGAAGACAAACAATCCAATTAAAAATGGGCAGAAATCTGAATAAACATTTCTCTAAAGAGGACATACAAATGGCCAAAAGATATATGAAATAATGCTCAATGTCAATAATCATCAAAGAGATGCAAATTAAAACAAGGAGTTACCACCTCACACCTGTCAGAATGGGTACCATCAATAAATCAACAAACAACACATGCTGGCAAGGATATGGAGAAAAGGGGGGTTTTAAATGCTTGTTTAGAAGAGTGAGAGAAGGAAGGGACTAAGGAAATGTAGTTGACTTTCTAGGCAGTGCCAAGAGCTTATATGAGAAACTACATGTCACAAATTTACAGTGAGATCTCCTTTCTGGCTCTGAGCAGCACCGAGGTGGTTGGCAATAGTAAGTGCCTTATGAAATGCAGCAAAAAGGGAGCCAAGAAAAAAGTAGTTGATCCATTTTCTAAGAAAGATTGGCAAGATGTGGAAGCACCAGCTATGTTCAATATACAAAAAATTGGAAAAACACTAGTCATGAGGACTCCAGGAGGCAAAATCATATCTGATGATTTTGCTCGTTTTTGCAGTGAGCTTAGCTGATCTGCAGAATGATGAAGTTGCATTTAGAAAATTTAAGCTAATTGCTGAGGATATTCAGGGCAAAAACTGCCTGACTAATTTCTATATCATGAATCTTAATCTGTGACAAAATGTGCTCCATGGTTTAAAAAAAAAAAAGGCAGACCATGACTGAAGCTCAAGTTGATGTCAAGACTACCAATGTTTACTTGCTTCATCTATTTTGTGTTGATTTCACTAAAATATCTCAAAAATCAATTCAGAAAACCTCTTATATTCAGCATCAACAGGGTCACCAAGTCTGGAAGAAGGTAATGGAAATCATGACCTGAGAAGTGAAGACAAATGACTTGAAAGAAGTGGTCAATAGGTTGATTCCAGGTAGCATTGGAAAACATATTTAAAAAGTTTGTCAATCTATTTGTCTGCTCCATGCTGTCTTTGTTAGAGAAGTCAAAGTGCTGAAGAAGCCCAAGTTTGAGTTGGGAAAACTCATGGAGCTTCACAGTGAAGGGAGCAGTTCTGGAAAAGCAACTGGGGATGAGATAGGTGCTAAAGTTGAATGAGCTGATGGACATGAGCCCCCAGTCCAAGAATCTGTTGAAAACTCAGACTTTTAATGGTGACAAATAAAAAATCCTGTTTGTGAAAAATAAATACATAAACAAACAAAAAAACAAACAAATAAATAAAGTGAGATCTATCAACACAGTTATGTGTGTGGGTTTCCCAACCATCATGGAGGTACAAGTGTGGAGTAAGCAGAAAGTTGGATTGATCAGAATTAGAGATTTTTCTCAGATGAGTAGACTGGGCAAACATGTGAGGAGGAACCAAGGAAGGGTTACAGTGATGGGTCATGACCTTTAAGCTCAATAAAGAGGGAAGGAAGACCTGAGTGGAGGGAGGGACAGTGTATAATGGTAGGCATACCAACTCTGTTTGATCCTTAGACATCTAAATCCAGCAACACAAAATGGACAAGCGAACCCCACGAGGCTCATTGAAATATCCTTCACATGAACTTACGTGATAGTATTAAAAGTTATGAATAAAAATACCTTTATACATTCTTTCTTATAGAAGACAATTGAATGTGTTATTGCTCAGAGGCAAAAAATAAATAAATAAAAGAGCAGTAGTCTTTTCATGACTAAAGGTTTCAATGCTCAAAAATATCCCACAGTCAATATTTAATCAAGTTGCCGTGCTCATTTGACAGATGGTGTGATATAAGAGTGTCATCTATACAATGAAGAATTAATGAACCCCTGTCAAGGAAACATGGGAATTTGAAAACTATCTATCTATCTCTCTATCCCCTCTGATAATAAAAATCATAAACAGAAGAAATTAAATATATTGAGGATAAGTCACTAGAAATATCCTTGTGTTAGAAAGCTTACACAGAATGCAGAAGACTTCTGTGGCTGAAATCTTGAATACAATAAAAATGTTTCATGCACAGTAGACATAAAGTATGTTTTCAATGAATTAAATGAATAAATAAATGATGATTAGTAACCTCTCCAAAATGACATTTGTATGTCATACTAAAATCTTTCCCGTTTCACCTTCCCCTGTAGGTTCAATTTCTGCATGATAATTAACGATGGTAGAATGGCTGTTCATGTACCACAATTACCCAGCCAGGCAATGCTTGCAGTCCACTAGACTGACAATCTTCTTTCATACCATGTGTTTTTGCAAATACGATTCTTTCAATTTGAAAATTGTTTGGAACCAACCTCCTATTGTCATCCCCATGACCTCTCACCCACAACCTTCTATCTGCCTGGAAATTCCTTTCTTTCCAGCGGCAATTCAAGCATCATCTCTTTTGGGAAGCCTTTTCAACTCTGCCTTAGTCTGCTTTAGCCTCAATTTTTGCACCTCTTCAGATTTACTGGGACTCCTCTACTTGGCAAACCTCAGTCACTTGCCCTTCCTCAGTGGAGAGCCCTTCCTCTATTATTGCCACAACTTCTAACCCCGCTATCTTTTTCCATCTTGCCCAGCTGAGGGCTGGGCTCTGGCATGCCTCTGGCACACCTAACTGTAAAAACCCTGGTGCTCAGGCCTGACCCACTGTGCCCAATCTGAGAATCCTATGTTTCTCCAAACCATTTTAAGCCCCTAGATTAAAATATTAAATTGGTTAACATTAACAATCATTGCTTCTGTCCCACACTCTCCTATAAAGTTTCTGTTGCATTTCTTCCCCCTGGATGTCTCCAGATGGCATCTCACATGTATTTGCAAACTCAATCCCACCAGCTCCCATGTGGCACCTGTCATTTCTTTCCTTTTCTTTTTTAGTTTTTAGCGTGATGTCCACAGCCAGGCTTAGCATGCCTGCAGAGCGTTTCAAGTGGCTCCTCCTGCTGCTGCATATGCCACCAGCACTGACAGCTAATGCCCATCAAGGGCCCTGATTTCTTCCTCAGGATAACTGTACTCCAATCAACTAATTTCTCAAGAGCCAATGTGTGGAATCATGCTCTTATTAGTAACTTGATTTGGGAAAAGTCTCCTGCACCTCCTCAACTGTAACAACATATTCTGGATATTGGAGAACAGAGCATTGCTGTATTGGAGTGAAGCAAAATCACCTGTTTATTCATTCTTTTTAATAATATACATATTTTTATTGATGTCAGAGAGGAAGGGAGTGGGAGGGAGAGATAGAAACATTAATGATGAAAGAATTATGGATCGGCTGCCTCCTGCATGGCCCATACTGGGAATCGAGCCCACAACCCGGGCATGTGCCCTGACCAGTATTTGAACCTCCTATTTCATAAGTGGATGCTCAAACTTTGAAAAACACTGTTCAGGGTGTTTATTCATTCTTAATCACAGCTTGAAGTCTCAGATATGAGTTTCCAGCATTGGTTCAAGGCAACTGGACAACCTGACCAAGAGTCATCATTATGAACTAGGGAGGAGATAAGGTGGAAGGGAGGCATTCCAAGCCCCTAAACCCACCACAGCATGTTCTCCTAAATACTCAATGTCCTAGTACAAGGGTCAGCACATGGCCTGTTTTTCTTTGACCAGTGAGCTAAGAATGATTTTTACACTTTTAAAAGGTTGAAAAACACACACACACACACACACACACACACACACACACACACACACCTCAAAGAAGAGTATGCTACAGAAACCCATGTGACACACAAAGCCTAAAATATTTATTCTTTGTCCCTTTACAGAAAGAGCGTGTACTCTTGTCCTAGAGGGAAAACAAAATGCAAAAATAGAAATGGGAAATACAGCAATGCACAATATGAACTATGTAATTGTAAACTATAAATCAGTCTCATTTGTTCCACAACTATATTAAAATCCTGCATTTTTCATCCTGATGGGAACCAAAAGCATAGAAAAAGGAGTCTCATCTGATGATGGTTTGTCCCTGACGCACCAGATGATGGCTCTGTCTCCAGGTGTTATGACCTTGTGCAGCTTGTGCTCTTAGTGCCCGACCGGCATTTGAGGGAGACTCCATCCTCTCTAATTCTGTCCTGTTATTCTTGAACCAAAGCTAGCACTTTATGTAGGTCTTCCCTTAGGATGAGGAACCCCCCTCCTCCCAGAATAGAGGTCCTCAAGCTTTTCTGCAGATATAATTTGGGGGATCTTGGGCCACGGGTTCTTCAGCTCTGCCAAGAGAGGAATGAATCTAAAGTCAAACACAGTTAAGACTCAAACTGTGTCCCCCGCTCTTGATTTGGTTTAGCCTAGGTATAAATATTTGTTTCCACTTTGCTACAAATTTCCTTCCAATTTAATAAAAATTTATTGGAAATAGAGGATGGTTATATTTCCTTTGCCTTTGAAATTTAAATTTTCTGCCCTTTTTGGCTGATTGTTTGCTAGCTCATCATTGATAGATAAAGGTTCCATATGCCAACAAATATTCTAGGGTGCCAGAAATAAGAAAAATAAAAACCTGGCCATGTGTTATTGGTTTATTTGCTCATTTGAGCTTACCACTCCATGTCTGTTTTCCAAGTGCAAATTAAAAACAGCAACAAAGTAATATCTTGTTTTAGGCTTAGGAGAAGAAATGGTTTCAACATTCATACAATGAACACCTCTTAGCTTATTAATGTTAGATGACAACAATGCCACAAATGGGCTTAATTTTACCCATGTGTTTATTTTTTCCTTTTGCTTTTTATAAGTGGATGGAGATGAAGATTTTCCATAAAAAGTGGCACGAGACTGTTGCTAGAAAACTCCTTTCCCCTCTTCTGTGTGATAATCTACTAGTAATTAGCCAGTTTCTTCTTTGAGCCTCAGTTTCTTTTCTAGCAAAACACAGCACCAATTTGTCACTTTATCCCTTTTGGAAGACATTTGAGTAGAACATGAGACCATGTCTACACTTTTGTGTTTCTTGGAAGAGAGGTTCTTTGCAGCATTTTTAGAACTTTGTTTTTCTTTTATTTCTAGAAGGACAGGTGGATTCACATGATATGGTACTGGAGCTGCCACTGAGAATGCAGACTGGGAAGGTGGACCTGCCTGGGTGGTTGGTTGATGATCACATACAACCCAAAGCCGTGGATTCTTTGCTTTTAGCTCAGACATCTCTTTAGTTGTTCTTTAACCATGACCCCATCTTAAATCCTACGTGAACGAAGAGGATGTATTTGATAGAACTTTAATACTGTATATTTGGAATAAATACATCTCACAACAGTAACTGTATCTTTCTTTCAACTTTCTGGAGACCTACTTTTTACTCTTCTCCATCTTGTCCTCTTGTGGAGCTATTCTTATTTAAGTACAATAGGACCTAAATAAATCAAACAAAAAGGAATTAAATTGATAGGATGTTTTAAAAAATAAGCAAGTAAACAAAAACAATAATAGACGTTTTCTTAGATTAACCAATGTTTATGTTTATTGTGTAAACTATCTCACCTAATGCCCATGGCCCGGAGAGTAATCACTGTTCTCCGCTATCCTGCTATACTCTCTCCAGGTGAGTTGTATGTTCACCAAGATTGTGTTGTGTTTACCCTCAGCCTGGATTAAGCTAGTTGTATTTGTTATTGCAATGATCAAACTTAATCAGTTTTTGCAAAAACTTATTAAAATATAAGTTTGAGAGAAAATTATTTTTCCTGATAAAATCTATGAATATTCAGGAAAGGAATATAAAAATAAACCACAACAATAATTAGTGGTGGATTAGATGTGGGCAAGTAGCTATAAAAGGTTGGGGTGAAGTAATAAAAATCTGAAATAATTTTGTACTCAATTATCTGGAAAAAAAATCTTCAAGTTCTTGTTCCATTAAAAAATAACACTAAAAGTGAAAACTGCAGATGTGAGCTATATTTACACTGAGAGAATTAAAAATAATACAGAACTCCACTGGACAGAACCATAATGAAAGGAAACACCAATAAAGAAGAAAAGAGGTAAATCAGTAGGTATCCTACCTTATTATAGAGAAACATGCAAATTGACCGCACCTCCGCTACACCCACGATTTGGCCTGCGGGAGGCTGGGGGGCGGGACTCCGGGTGGCTTATCCTGCCTTTGAGAAGATCAAGATGGCGGCGCCCAGTCCTCTTAGTTCCAGGGGTCAGAGGGAAGATCTACCATGTGGGGAGGCGAGGCCACCCCACCCAGCCACTCCCGGGGGTCCCTGGGGAGATCGTCAACCTGGGGGGTCGTTCCTGGGCCACCCAGCCTCTCCCCGGGGTCCCTGGGGAGATCATCAACCTGGGGGGGCGTGGCCAGGCCCGCCCAGCCGCTCCAGGGGTTCCCTGGGGAGATCGTCAACCTGGGGGTGTGTGGCCAGCCCGCTCAGCCAGCTCCCAGAGATTGGCAACCGGGGGTGTGTGGCCGGACCTGCCCAGCCGCTCCCAGGGTCCCTGGGAACATTGCAGGCATGTGGTTGCTGAGACCCAGACGAGGCCTCTGGCCACAGATTCATAGCTTTGCAGAGACCTAGGGCAGGGATCTGCCTCATCTGCAGAGAGACAGAGGTTCTGCAGTGCCCCCAAGACGTGGGTGGGCCCATCCAGGGATCAAGGGGCATGGAAGGACTCCTGGCAGAGGGGCAAGGACCCTCACCCCTGAGGCGGGGGTTGAGGGGTGGTGCCACCTCAGTGGAGAGATGCTGCACTGCAGGGTACTAGACTGACTGATGTGATACAGAGAAGCTCCCAGTGCTAACTGGCCACGCTCAGGCGGCCTTCACACTTCAGAGGCAGTGACTCCTGCTCCTGCCTTGCCCCAAAAGCAAGCTCGCGACACCCTGTCCCATGGCAGAGCATGCCTAGGCAGTGAGTGGGAAGCCTTCCACCTGCTTCGGAGAAGGGGGGGCAGTAAAGAATGGGGGGAGAGGAAAGAATGTGGAGCATCCGCAATGAAGAGGTGCTTGAGAAAGAGGCTCGGAAGCCTGACTGGAAGGTTTGTTCTGTTTGCTGGGCGGCTGCCCCTTAGGAAGCGCAAAGAGCATGGCTCTGAGGGCTTCCTGTGTGCTGAGTCAAGTTCCACAGCCAACTGGAATTGGCCTCAGTTTCCTGGTCTGTAAAATGGATTAAGTGTGTCCCAGTGCCTTCACTGAGCTTTGATGGCCAATTGAGATACTATATAAAGAAAATGAGGGAAGAAGTGAGAAAGAAAAGGAAGGACAAGCAACACAAAAGAAAGACTGAAAGGAACCTGTAAACCCATTGTCACTTAAATAGGGAATATAGTCAATAGTGTTGTAATGATGGTATGATGCCAGGTGGGTACTAGAAATATCGGGGAACACTTTGCAAATTATATGATTGTCTAACCACTATTCTGTAACTAATATAAAACCTGAAACCAATACAAAATAATGTTGAATGTAAAGAAATGAAAATTGGAGTGAAATTTTTATAAATTTCAAAGTTTAAATAAAAGCTGTAAAGGAAGGAAGGGGAGAATAAAAAGTGTTTTTCATTTTGCCACTTCATTAAAAAGACAGTTGTCTTTATATGGTGCTTTTATACTTTTCTAAGTCATTATCTTATTTTAATTTCCGGGCAACTTAAAGACAAGATAAGTATTCCCTCCACTATTCAAAGAAAGGAAATCTTGGTGTCTGGTCCTAATGATTCAATCGTCAAGCCCTTATTGTAAAGCAGGGTTAGTAAAATTTTCTGTGCAGGGTGATATCTATACTAATAAAAGCCTTGGGGTTGACCAGGCCAGCAGGGGAGGGTATTTGGGGGCAATCAGGCCCGCAGAGGAGCAGTTAGGGGGCAATCAGGCCAGCAAGGGAGCAGTTAGGGGGCAATCAGGCAGGTAGGTGAGCGGTTAGGAGCCAGCAGTCCCGGATTGTGAGAGGGATGTCCAACTGCAGGTTTAGGCCCGATTCCACAGGGATCGGGCCTAAACCTGCAGTTGACATCCCCCAAGGGGTCCCATATTAGAGAGGGTGCAAGCTGGGCTGAGGGATACCCTCCCCAGTGCACGAATTTCGTGCACCGGGCCTCCAGTAGTTACAATAGTTACAATAATGTGGTTGAATCTTAAAAACATGATGCTGAGCCCTGGCTGGTGTGGCTCAGTTGGTTGAGCATTGTCCCAGGCACAGAAAAGTTTCGGGTTTGATTCCTGGTCAGGGCACAGACCCAGGCTGTGGATTCAATCCCCAGTCAATGTGCATATGAGGGGCAACCAATCAATGTTTCTCTCTCACAACAATGTTTCTCTCTCTCTCTCTCTAAAATATTTTTTAAAAGTATCTTTAAAAATATGCTGTAGAATGAAAAAAGAAATTGAATAAGAATTATAGCATAATATCATATGTATAGGTTTGAATTCATATGTATAATCCTATATAATAAAGAGGTAATATGCAAATTGACCATCACTCCAACACAAAAGATGGCCGCCCCCATGTGGACACAAGATGGCAGCCAGAAGAGGGCAGTTGTGGGTGGTCAAGGCCTGCAGGGGAGGGCAGTTGGAAGGGACCAGGCCTGCAAAGGAGGGCAGTTGGGGACAACTAGGCCTGCAGGGGAAAGCAGTTGGGGGCAACCAGGCCTGCAGAAGAGGGCAGTTGGGGACAACCAGGCCTGCAAGGGAGAGCAGTTGGAGGGGACCAGGCCTGCAGGGAAGGGCAGTTGGGGGGAACCAGGCCTGCAGGGGAGGGCAGTTGTGGACAACCAGACCTGCAGGGGAGGGCACTTTGGGGGCAATCAGGCCTGCAGGGGAGGGCAGTTAGGGGTTACCAGGCCTGCAGGGGAGAGCAGTTGGAGGGACCAGGCATGCAGGGGAGGCCAGTTGGGGATAACTAGGCCTACAGGAGAAGGCAGTTGGGGACAACCAGGCGTGCAGGGGAGGGCAGTTTGGGGCAATCAGGCCTGCAGGGGAGGGCAGTTGGGGACAACCAGGCATGCAGGGGAGAGCAGTTGGGGGCAACTAGACCTGCAGGGGAGGGAAGTTGGGGGGAACCAGGCCTGCAGGGGAGGGAAATTGGGGGCAATCAGGCCTGCAGGGGGGGAAGGCAGTTAAGGGTGATTGGGCCAGCATAGGAGGGCAGTTGGGGGCGACCAGGTCTGGGGGTGACCAGGTCTGCAGGGGAGAGCAGTTGGGGACAACCAGGCCTGCAGGGGAGGGCAGTTGGGGACAACCAGGCCTGCAGGAGAGAGCAGTTGGAGGGGACCAGGCCTACAGGGGAGAGCAGTTAGGGATGACCAGGCCTGCAGGGGAGAGCAGTTGGGGGCAACCAGACCTGCAAGGGAGGGCAGTTGGGGACAATCAGACCTGCAGGGGAGGGCAGTTGGGGGCAATCAGGCCAGCAGGGGAGGGCAGTTGGGGTGATTGGGCCAGCAGAGGAGGGCAGTTGGAGGGACCAGGCATGCAGGGGAGAGCAGTTGGAGGGGACCAGGCCTGCAGGGGAGGGCAGTTGTGGACAACCAGACCTGCAGGGGAGGGCAGTTGGGGGTGACCAGGCCAGCAGGGGAGGGAAGTTAGGGATTACCTGGCCTTCAGGGGAGGGCAGTTGGGGGTGACCAGGTCTGCAGGGGTGGGCAGTTGGCGGCAACCAGGCCTGCAAGGGAGAGCAGTTAGGGGCAATCAGGCTGGCAAGGGAGCAGTTAGGCATCGATCAGGCTGGCAGGGGAGTGGTTAGGGGATGATCAGGCTGGCAGGCAGAAGCAGTTAGGGGCAATCAGGCAGGCAGGCAGGCTGGCAAGCAGTTGGGAACCAGCAGTCCTGGATTGTGAGAGGGCAGTCGGACATCCCTGGAAGGGTCCCAGATCAGAGAGGGTGCATTCTGGGCTGAGGGACCATGCCCCTCTGTGCACAAATTTCATGCAGTGGGCCTCTAGTTTATATATATAAAATAAAAATACACATTTATAAGAACTCAACAATATATGCATTAAGCGTAAAGGTATCACTACCTTTGGAGAAGGAAAGAGATAGGAATGGGAAAAGGAAGAAGAGAATATACATATAAAAATAAACAAGAGAGAACTCTTACATTGGAAAATAATGTTGGTGTTCATGAACTGAGGAGTATGATTAATTCATCCCTCTTTAAAAAAAAAAAATCCTCACCCAAGGATATTTTTCCACTGATTTTTAAAGAGAGTGGAAGAGAGAGGGAAAGACAGAGAGAAATATTGATATGAGAGAAACACATCATGTGCCCCTACCAGGGCCTTAGCTGGGGAGGAGCCTGCTATTGAGGTACATGCCCTTGACCAGAATTGAACCAAGAATTGAACCCAAGACCCTTCGGTCCACAGGCTAATGCTCTATCCACTGAGCCAAACTGGCTAGGGCTAATTCATCCCTCTTTAACAGATGTTCCTCACCCCAAAACCAAGACAGCATTCAAAGGAGGACAACAGAATTTTACAATTGGGAAAGCAGGAGGATCGGGTGGTAATTATTTTAACTGATCAGAGAAATTTGAAACATCAGTGCCTGCAATGGGGGAAACTAACAAGAAGCAAGCTGTTTCGCTCTATAGAAGCTCAGCAGACTTAGCATGGTGATACCAGGTATGTCTGGAGGCAGGGATGCAGGTACAATTAGAAATGGGATTGACTGCAATTCTGTTCAAGAAACAGTAAAACCTTGGGTTCTTTCCTCCAAAGTCTAAACTATGTAGTCAGGCAGCTTCTCTCTGTCACTGTCAGGGAAACTGAGACTTACTTTCTTGAGTGGAGGACCAGATCACAGTTGGTAGGAGAGGGGAAAAGGCCATATGAAAACGTAAATACTAGGTGTACTGGTTAATAATGCGAATTTTGTAATAAAAGAAAACACGATAATTTCAAGAGAAACATCAAAAGTGCTTTATTCAAAGTAATGTCCATCGCTAGCTACACATTTCCTCATCTTTCAGGTAATTTGTGGATACCATCCCAATAAAACTTTTCTTGTTTTGAGGCAGACTATTCAGAGACCTAATTTTCCATTTCTTCATATGTTTTGAAGTGCTGCTCAGAAAGTGCGTGTGCCATTGATCGGAACAAGTGATAATCTGAAGGAGCAAGGTCTGGTGAATACAGTGGGTGGGTTAATACTTCCCAGGCAAGATCTTTTAACGTGTCTTTAACTGGTTTTGAAGTGTGTGATGGTGCATCATCGTGAAGCAAATTTACTTTGCCGTGTCTTCTGGCCCATTCTGTTCATTTTATGATCAAAGCGTGGTTCAAATTGATTATTTGTTGTCAGTAGTGATCAGTATTAACAGTTTCACCTGGTTTTAGAAGCTCATAATACACCACACCTTCCTGATCCCACCAAACGCAGAGCATTGTCTTCTTTCCGAAGTGATTTGGCCTTGCAGTCGATGTTGATGGTTGACCTGGATCAACCCATGATTTTGTGCATTTGGGATTCTCAAAATAAATCCACTTTTCATTGCCAGTCACAATTCTATGCAAAAAAGACTTTCTTTCGTGTCATTGAAGCAACATTTTACTGATTGCTTTTCGGTTTTCCATTTGTGTTTCGTTCAGTTGATGTGGCACCCATTTTACTTCCTTTAAAATCTTTCCCATTGCTTGTAAATGATCGGAAATTGTTTGCTGAGCAACGTTTAATCTTTCTGCAAGTTGTTTTTGTGTTTGACAAGCATCTTCATCCAATAATGCTTGTAATTGTTGGTCTTCAGACTTTTTTTCAGTTGATCTGGATGTCTTTGTCTTTCACATCAAAATCATCACTTTTAAAGCATGTAAACCAGCGTTCACAAGTATCTTGAGATGGAGCATGTTCACCATAAGCTTTCCGAAGTATACAATAACTTTCAGCAGCACTTTTCTTCAAAATAAAGTAATGAATTAAAACTCCCCACAAATGCAAATGCTTTTTTTTTTTTCTGGAGGCTAATTCCAGCATGTCATAAATGCAAGAAGTTCATCAAAAGGTTGACGAACCTTGGGGCTTCAGCAGAGCTGAAGATCTACGTTTTATTGCTGCTGCCAGACAGCTGAGGGCAGTTCCCCCAACCTGATAATACTTTCACTGTTTACCAAATCTTACCTTTGAGATATGTATATATATATATATATTTTGCTATAGGGCAAAATGTGGGAATAAAAAGCCTTGGGCCCAGAGATTCGAAGCACTTAGTTGCTAGAATTAAGCCTCCTCTGGCTCCCCAAAAATGCTTTCCAAATCCATATTTCTTGTCTAGTCTCTTTATTAATTTACGTCACAGCCCCTTTTCCAGATTCCCGAACCCTTCTAGATGCAGATAAGACTCTGGCATTTTTTGGGCATGAAATTTGGCATTTTCAAGTGTAAAAATATCTATGATGTTAACACCTTCAGCAAATTTGACATATGAAGTTTTGAAGCTTGTTGTCAATACAACAAAATAGCATACATCTCAAATCACATATATATCAACATATGTGTAACTCCATCTATTGAAAAAAATCCGCATTATTAACTGGTACACCTAGTAAAGAAAACTAGTCTATATTGAATACGCATCTCTTCAGCTCCTCTTTCCCTGTTGCATCCCAGAACCCTATCAATTAGTTAGGACATTGGAGACTTCGACAAGAGAAAAGACTTCTGGATAGTGACAACTGGGGATATCTCAATGAAAATGGTCACAGACCTGCCCAACCACCTAAAGTGAGCAAGCCAGCTTGTTCCAAAAACACCAAGCTTTCAATCCGCTTCTGGTAATGCACTCTTACCTGTTCATGGGCAGTAAGGGATCACCAGAAACCAGAAATCAGTTTTAACTAGTAATTTTGCATTATAAAAATAGATTCTGGATTATTTGCTGTTTTGAATTATATATTCCTTTGTCCTTTTTCCCTTGTCTAAGATTTTTCCTATGACCCTCAGATGAACAAGGGCCTATGTAAATATTTACCCCCTTTCCTAATATTAAAGTGTGCTACATTTAGTTAGCCAAAAAAAATCACAAGCGTCTCCTCCAGGAAAGCAACTGGAATGTAAATATGGAGAAAAAATGGATTCTTTGACCTCAGTTCTGTAGTAGGCAGCCTGCCCTCATCACATTGCCATCAACTGGGGACTTCCTGTAACAATGTGAGGCTTCTAGTAGAACTAATAAGGGAACAATTGCACTTGGTTCAGGCACATCCTGACTGGTTCTCCGAGTATTCTATCATCTGCCATTTTGAATGTGCGTGCATGTGTGCATCTGTGCACATATGTGTATGTTGTGTACATATGTACCTAGATGTATGCAGACATAATGCACATTCCATTTGTCACACTTTTTGAAAGAAATGCATCAGCCCTGGCCAGTGTGGCTCAGTTGGTTGATTGTCATCCTATGTACCAAAAGATCACCAGTTTGATTCCTGGTCAGGGCACATACCCAGGTTGTGAGTTCGGTCCCAAGTTGAGGCAACTGATCGATGTTTCTCTCTCACACTGATGTTTCTCTCTCTAAAGTCAAAGAAAACATATTAAAAGTTTAAAATAAAGAGATTCATTAGGCCTCTGGTGCACCTTGACTCTTCTCTCTGTTAAATCAGGAATTTGGCAAAACAGGCAGAACCCCAGAGGAGAAGTCGTGTCTGCTGAACTCAGAGTCATCCATCTGATCATCTAGCAGAAGCCTACTGAATGACTAAACCAGTTTGTTATCAATGAACATCTTGTTTGATGATTTAAACCCTAGAAAAGAATCTTCAGAGAGCATCTCTAACTTTACTATAGGAAAAAGAGAGAGAGAAAGAAATGCTTGCAGAAGGACTTTCTTATCAGTAGCTTTTGCTTTCCCATTAATCTTCCTTTGTGCCCAAGATGCCCTTGTGCACTGTTATCTTTAATAATGTAAGCTGGAGGTACTCCCACAGGATGACTGAATTTTTCAAATTTTCCTGTCTTAGCCTCCTATGGAAAGTACAGAGACAATTGTGTGTTGCTAGCCAGGGGTGCCCCCTCAGAGATATTGATGGGCTAGGCTTGCAAAAGGATCAACATGCCTTTGGGTAGAGTTTTACTACATCTGTCTTTGGAAAAGGAAAAGGAAAAAAAACACACACACAAAATAAAACAAAAAACGTAAAAAGAACTGATTAATTCAAAGTTTAAATTCTTATTTTATGGATATAAAATGTTCAGGTTGCTACCATGGTTTTCAGCCATGTTTGGATGGTGGTTTTTTGCGTGCGTTGTTCAACATGTTGTGCCAGCTGACAGGAGGAAAGGCTAGACTCACAGAAGGGTGTTCATTTAGAAAAAAGCAACACTAGTAATCCACACAACTTCCTGAATTTGTGTTATATCACAGAAAGCCTTATCAGTTCAGTAATTCTAATTAATCTACCAAGATAATGTAATTACATTTAATTTTGTAAGTATACAACAGAGATCTCTTATTTAGGTGTCAGTTTTCCAATAAAGTTTTGATTATGGGCAAAAAAAAAAAAAAAAAGTACAAAGACAAATGCACCTGCTGTAGAGTAAGACAAAAAAAACACACACACACACAAAAACACACTGCTGAGTTTCTTCGAATGTACATTAATCATGTCTTTTATTTTCTGTATTCTGATATTTTGACATTTGGGACCTTCCAGAGCTAGGCAGTTCCTAGACATAGCAGACAGCTCGCCCATAGGATACTTTTAAATACAAACCAGCTCCTTCAAAGCCTACATCCCTAGTTAACTCCGTGATC
Source organism: Ia io (assembly GCA_025583905.1). Classification (NCBI taxonomy): domain Eukaryota; kingdom Metazoa; phylum Chordata; class Mammalia; order Chiroptera; family Vespertilionidae; genus Ia; species Ia io. The sequence goes on along the minus strand of JAJQQW010000009.1, from coordinate 45,310,609 downwards.
AGGTTCTCACACTCTGGCCTACTATTCACCAGCTCTAATTACCAGACAAATGGGGAGAGCCACATTGCTCCAGAGACCATTGAAATTATTCAACCAAGCCAACCCTAAACCTGCTTACTCTCTTCTTTCATTCCTTCCAACAGAAACCAGATAAAGACTCTTGCCCACATTCCCCCCTGCTCCAGCTCCCTCTGGTACTTCTCCCCATGGTTCTCAGTGATGTGGTGTGCCCCTCCTCTTGGGAACTAGAAATAACAAACCATCATTTCCATGGCAGCTGAGCACTTGTTTCCTGATCATTGGCCTTGCTATACATAAATAATAATAAAACCAATGAAAGCAGGGAAACCATGCTATACAGAGAGGGAAAATCACAAGAGGCCACTTTTTTGGAATATGGTCCTTCTTCTTCTTCTTTTTCTTCTTCTTCTTCTTCTTCTTCTTCTTCTTCTTCTTCTTCTTCTTCTTCTTCTTCTTCTTCTTCTTCTTCTTCTCCTTCTTCTTCTTCTTCTTCTTCTTTACCATTTAAAAAATTTATCCTCTCTATGCCCTCTTCCACCTCTACCTCCACTTCCCTCCCTCTCCCTGACCCCCTGCCATCACCACACTATTTTCCATATGTCCTTGAGTTCTCTCTTGAGGTATGGTTCTTTCATGAGATTTTCCCAGACCTCATCAGGTTACAATGAACTTATCTCCTTATGAACATCCAGCATTATTGCCTACTAGAGGCCTGGTGAATAAAATTTGTGCATGGGTAGGGTCCCTAGGCCTGGCCGGCGATCAGGGCCAATCTGTGGGACAACTGGTGGGGCGATTGAGGGGCTCTGCTGTCACCTGCCATGGCCAGCCTGGCACCGCCTGCTTGCTGGTCCCGCCCACTGCCGCTGCCACCAGTTGCCTTCCTCTGCAGAGTGACTAGAGGGGCAATCAGGGGGCCCCCTACTGGCACCTGCTTTGCTGGCCTGGGGCTTGCAGGCTGGGGCCAGCTCTTGCATTGAATGTCTTCCCCCTGGTGGTCAGTGCATGTCATAGCGACTGGTTGTTCTGCTGTTTGGTCGATTTGCATATTAGGCTTTTATTATATAGGACTAGAGGCCCAGTGCACGAAATTTGTGCACGGAGGGGGGTTGTCCCTCAGCCCAGCCTGTACCCTATCCAATCTGGGACCCCTGGAGGGATGTCCGACTGCCTGTTTAGGCCCGATCCCACCGGGCAGTCGGACATCCCTCTCACAGTCCAGGAATGCTGGCTCCCAACTGCTTGCCTGCCTGCCTTCCTGATTGCCCGTAACTGCTTCTGCCTGCCAGCTGGATCACCCCCTAACCACTCTGCTGCCAGCCTGTTTGCCCCCAACTTCCCTCCTCCGCCAGCCTGGTCACCCCTAACTGCCCTTTCCTGCAGGGTTGATCACCTCCAACTGCCCTCCCTTGCAGGCTTGGTCCCTCACAACTGCCCTCCCTTGCAGGCCGAGTGCCTCCCAACTGCCCTCTCCTGCTGGCCATCTTGTGGTGGCCATCTTGTGTCCACATGGGGGCAGGATCTTTGGCCACATGGGGGCAGCTATATTGTGTGTTGCAGTGATGATCAATCTGCATATTACTCTTTTATTAGATAGGATAGAGGCCTGGTACAGGGGTGGGGGCCAGCTGGTTTTCCCTGAAGGGTGTCCCTGATCAGGGTGGGGTTCCCTTGGGGCATGGGGTGGCCTGAGCGAGGGGCCTGTGGTGGTTTGCAAGCCAGCCACGCCCACTGGCAACCCAAGCGGAGGCCCTGGTATCTGGAATTTCTTTTCCTTCTACAATTGAAACTTTGTAGCCTGGAGCAGAGCCAAGCCTGGGGCTCCCTCCATGGCCGGCAGCCATTTCTGTTGGGGTTATAATTGAAACTTTGTAGCCTTAAGCGGAGGCCTGGACCCGGCCAGGGTGTGTGGAAAGCTTTGCTTCCCCTTTGCTGGGGGCAACCCTGGCCTGCTCTCTCAAGCTCCATTCTGCCACCATTTCTGTTTGAATTTGTTTACCTTCTATAATTGAAACTTTGTAGCTTGAGTGGAGGCTTAGGCCTGGCAAGGGCAGGCGGAAAGCTTGGCTTCCTCTGTTACCTAGGAAACCTTGCTCTCTGTGGCTGTAGCCATCTTGGTTGGGTTAATTTGCATACTCGCTCTGATTGGATAGTGGGCATGGCTTGTGGGCATGGCTTGTGGGTGTGTTGGAGGTATGGCCAATTTGCATATTTGTCTATTATTAGGTAGGATGTCTCTTTTTTGACATTTAGACATATGTTACTTCATAATAGCATGTCTGTTTACATTTCTTGTGTGAGATCTTGTTCTTCCAACTGAAATATAATTCCCTCAGAGTATAATTCCCCAGATGTATAATTCTTAGTATCTTCCAACAAAAACTAATAAATTAATAAAAAACCAACAGATGTAACTTACTAAATTTGACCCAAAACTCACAAAGATCTACTTTTTTTTCCTCCTTTGTGAACTTTCTGTGTGTGTAGACTTGTATGACTGTGATGAGCCCAAAATGGCAAACCTCTGGAACTGTGGACAGATATTGTTGTCGCCTTTATGTCAGTGGCATCTAAGCTGAAATCAGCTTGAATTACCACAGGTGTAGAAAGCAACCCTAACACTCTCTTCAGTTCAGCTGTCAAGTCTGCATGAATGTCTTAGATGAGAAAGTTCTAGTGGAACTCCATACAGGTTAAACAAAACACATAAATAAGGCACTGATGATTCCAGTGAATGTCTTTGGACATATAGGTGAGACAGATTGTCCTCCAAAGAGCACTGAGGTGGGGTTTCATGGGTGAATAGAATCTACATGAGCAGAGAGGTAAGGAAAGAGGCTCCAGAGAGGAAGAATGGTATGGAGCAGGGTATAGACAGAATTGACCACTGGGGTTGTAATGTGACAGAGGCAGATTAAATTTTTTCTAGGTTACTTTTAAGGTAGATTAATTTTGTTGGAGTAGACGCACCATATAAAAAAGGCTTAAAAAGAGGGATAGAAAAGTTCAGATTGGGTTTGGTGACAAATTCTGGACTACTAAATCTGGACATCAAGTGATTCATTTCAGCAAGAGAAAGTTACCATGAAAACAAAACAATGTTTCCAAATGAATCATAAGTACTGGTTAGGAGATTCTGGAGGAAGAAGGAATTAGAATGAGTTCTTGTGATTCCATACACTTAAGTACAGACTCTTTAGCCACTTTATCCTAGATGGTAAGCTAATCACCTGAAGATTTTGTTAAAATATAGAAGCCACACGGTATCACCTTGTACCTGTCAGATGGCTACTATAAAAAAAGTGAGCAAATCACAAGTGTTGGCAAGGATGTGGAGAAAAGGGAACCCCTGTGCACTGTTGGTGGGATTGTAAATTGGTGCAGCCACTATGGAGAACAGTGTGGAGGTTCCTCAAAAAATGAAAAAGACAACACCATGGGAACTAGCAATTCCAATTTATAAAACAAAACAGTAAATAAAAAAGATATATGTACCCTTATGTTCACAGTAACATTATTTATAATAGTCAAGATATGGAAATAACCTAGGTACACATAAAAAAAGGAACAAATAAAGAATATGTGGTACATATATTTAGTGGAATATTACTTAACTTTAAAAAAGAATGGAATCTTCCCATTTACAACAATATGGATGGACCCAGAGGGTATTATGCTTGTGAAACAAGTCAGACAGGAAAAGGCAAGTATATGATTTCATTTATATATGGAACCTAAAAAAGCAAATGAACAACAACAACTAAAACAGAAACAGATTCATAGATATAGAGAACAAACTGATAGTTGCCAGAGAAGAGAGAGGTGGGAAACTGGGTGAAAAAGATGAAGGGAAATAAGAGGTACAAACTTCCAGCTATAAAATAAATAAGTCATGGAGATGTAATATATACAACATGGGAAATATCCTATCTAATAAAAGAGTAATATGCAAATTGACTGTCACTCCAACACACAATATGGCTGCCCCCATGTGGTCAAAGATGGCTGCCCCCATGTGGACACAAGATGGCCACCACAAGATGGCCAGCAGGGGAGAGGAGTTGGGAGGGACCAGGCCTGCAAGGGAGGGCAGTTGTGGGCAATCAGGCCAGCAGGGGAGGGCAGTTAGGGGTGGCCAGGCCGGCAGAGGAGGGAAGTTGGGGGCGACTGGGCTTGCAGGGAAGGGCAGTTGGGGGGGACCCAGGCCTGCAGGAGAGGGAAGTTGGGGGTGACCAGGCCTGCAGGGGAGGGAAGTTGGAGGCGACTGGGCCTGCCAGGAAGGGCAGTTGGGGGGGACCAGACCAGCAGGGGAGAGCAGTTAGGGGCAATGAAGCTGGCAGGGGAGGGCAGTTAGGGGTGACCGGGTTGGCAGGGGAGGGCAGTTGGGGGGGGCCAGGTCTGCAGGGGAGGGCAGTTGGGAGTGACCCAGGTCTGTAGGGGTGGGCAGTTGGAGGGGACCAGACCAGCAGGGGAGAGCAGTTAGGGACAATGAGGCTGGCAGGGGAGGGCAGTTAGGGGTGACTGGGTCGGCAGGGGAGGGCAGTTGGGGGGGGCCAGGTCTGCAGGGGAGGGCAGCTGGGGGGGACCAGGCTGGCAGGGGAGGGCAGTTAGGGGTGACCAGGCTGGCAGGGGAGGGCAGTTAGGGGTGACCAGGATGGCAGGGGAGGGCAGTTAGGGGTGACCAGGCTGGCAGGGGAGGGCAGTTAGGGGCAATCGGGCTGGGAGGGGAGCAGTTAGGCATCAATCAGGCTGGCAGGGGAGTGGTTAGGGGGTGATCAGGCTGTCAGGCAGAAGCAGTTAGGGGCAATCAGGAAGGCAAGCAGGCGAGCAGTTGGGAGCTAGCAGTCTTGGATTGTGAGAGGGCAGTCAGACATCCCTTGAGGGGTCCCAGATTGGAGAGGGTGCAGGCTGGGCTGAGGTACACCCTCCCCCATGCACGAATTTCATGCACTGGGCCTCTAGTAGTCAATAATATGGTAATAACTTTGTATGGTTACAGATGGCTACTAGACTGATCTTGGTGATAACTTTGTAAGGTATATAAAAGTCAAAGCACAATGTTGTACATTTTAAACTAATATAATGTTATATGGCAACTATACTTTAATAAAAATTTAAAAAAATATGTAGGATCTGATTCAACAGGTCTGAGATGATTTCTGAGGTTCTGCATTTTGAACAAACTGGTGATGCTGACTCTGCTGGTCTCTAACCACACTGTAAGTTGCAAAGAAATAGATGACCTCTGAATTCACTTACAACCTGTAGTTTCTTGATTTCACTATCTATCATGCTGAGAAAATAGGCTGAAATTTGCATTCAATATCAGCTTGAATTGGTGCAATTGTGCACTTCAAAATGCCAAGTCAGACCATGCAGTAAAGAATTAAGCACAGCTCCTTGCCTTGCAATTACCTCACCACACACTGTGAAAAAGGAGAAAATAAGCACAAGATTCTGAAAAGACTGGAACTGGACTTGAGTTTAGTGATAAAGACAACCTTCGCTAAGGGGGAGGGTGGTGGGTAGGAGGTAATCAACCAAGGACCTTGTATGCATATACCCATGGCCCATGGACACAGACAATGGGTCAGTGAGGGCCTGTGGTGGGGCTAGGGAAATGGGGGAGGGCTGGAGGGGGACAATGGGGGAGGAAGGGGGACATATGTAATACTTTCAACAATAAAGAATTATTTTTTTTAAAAAAAGAAAACCTTTGCTATCTCCAGAAAGAAAGATATAAAGGGAAAAATTATGGGACTTAATCATGGGTTAATTTTGTTTTGTTTAAGAATATAGTTTGGCTCTGTGGAATCTAAGTGACAACAAAAAAAAGTCAAACTGATAGAAACAGAGTAGGAGAGTGGTTGCCAGGCACTGGGAGAAATAGGGATAAGTTGGTAAATGAATACAAACTTACACCTATAAGATGAGGAAGACCTGAGGATCTGCTGTATAACATGGTGATTGTAGTTGATAACACTGTGTTGGTTAAGAGAGTAGGAGTTAAATGTTCTCTCCTCCACCACCCCCAAAAAAAAGATAAAAAATAAGCTGTGAGGTGATGGAAGCATTTATTCTTAAGTGTATACATATATCAAATCACCAGGAGGTGCACTTTAAATATTTTACAATTTTATATGTCAATTATACCTCAATAAAGCTGAAATTAAAGAATATAGTTTAGTTTGGCTTGCTCACTGAATATAAAACTTAATCTCACCATATCCTCTCTAATAAAATGGTAATATGCAAATTAACCATCACTCTGCTACATAAGCCACGCCCCACCACCTGAGCCACACCCACCAGCCAATCAGGGAGAGTATGCAAATTAACCCCAGCCAAGATGGCTACAGCCACAGAGAGCAAGGTTTCCCAGGTAACAGAGCAAGCCAAGCTTTCCATAGCCGTTGCAGGCCTAAGCCTCCACTCAAGCTACAAAGTTTCAATTATAGAAGGTAAACAAATTCAAACAGAAATGGGGGCAGAACGGAGCTTGAGAGAGCAAGCCAGGGTTGCCGGCGGCAACAGGGGAAGCACAGCTTTCCGCACACCCTGGCCGGGCTCACCTGCTTAAGGCTACAAAGTTTCAATTATAGAAGGTGAATTAACTGCCACAGAAATGACTGCCGCCCCGGAGGGAGCAGCAGGCTTGGCTCCACTCCAGGCTACAAAGTTTCAATTATAGAAGGAAAATAAATTCCAGATACCAGGGCCTCTGCTTGGGTTGGCAGGGGGTGTGGCCAGCCTGCAAACCACCACAGGCCCCTCGCTCAGGCTGCCCCATGCCCCAAGGGAACCCCACCCTCATCCGGGACACCCTTCAGGGCAAACCAGCTGGCCCCCACCCATGCACCAGGCCTCTATCCTATCTAATAAAAGAGTAATATGCATATTGACCATCACTCCAGCACACAATATGTCTGCCCCCATGTGGTCAAAGATCCTGCCCCCATGTGGACACAAGATGGCCACCACAAGATGGCCAGCAGGAGAGGGCAGTTGGGAGGCACCCGGCCTGCAAGGGAGGACAGTTTTGAGGGACCAGGCCTGCAAGGGAGGGCAGTTGAGAGGGACCAGGCTTGCAAGGGAGGGCAGTTGGAGGTGATCAACCCTGCAGGAGAGGGCAGTAAGGGGTGACCAGGCCGGCAGAGGAGGGAAGTTGGGGGCAAACAGGCTGGAAGGGGAGCAGTTCAGCATCAACCAGGCTAGCAGCAGAGTGGTTAGGGGATGATCAGGCTGGCAGGCAGGCAGAAGCGGTTAGGGGCAATCAAGAAGGCAGGCAGGCAAGCAGTTGGGAGCCAGCAGTCCTAGATTGTGAGAGGGATGTCTGACTGCCCGTTTAGACCAGATCCTGGGGGATCAGGCCTAAACGGGCAGTCGGACATCCCTCCAGGAGTCCCAGATTGGATGGGTACAGGCTGGGCTGAGGGACAACCCCCCTCCGTGCACGAATTTCATGCACCGGGCTTCTAGTCATCATATAATTTCCATGAAGCTGCATGTGAACAAAATACTTCATCAAATTAGTTCTTCCCAATTGCTCCATTTAGACCTTGAAGATATAGTCATACTGAAAATACTTCATCATCTGTATGTTAAAAGAATTTAAGAATCACAAACTTTCATTTTTAAGAGTTGCTACATAGGTACCTCCTTACTTTTAATCCTTTGACATGATCAACATGGAGAAGTTGACTTGTTTCAAAATCAAAAGAACATTGAATTTTAATGAAAGTAGGTCAGATGGTTTTTGTTTATATATTGGTAAAATACCTTGAGTATAGAATAATGGAATTTAGGGAATAGAAAGTTCATTGAAATAACGTATTCTATTTCCTTCAGTTTACAAATGAAAAAACCAAAGCTTGGAGCATCAAAGTGAATTGCCCATGACAACTCAGTACACTAATATAGGAACCCAGTTCTCTCTATGCAGTTCTGAGCTGTTTCCACAGCACCATGTTGATCTGTTTTGGATATCCAGTAATATCACCATTACTAAGATTAAATATAATCCCTCAGCATGCCCTATCATTTCAGAGGAGAGACATGAGGGATACCTTTGTGTGTCTGGAAAAGATTTTATAGAGGAAGGCCTTTAGTTTGTCCACAAAAAATTGTGCAACACGTAAATATGCAGAAGGATGAAGTAAGGGTTTTAGGACCCAGAGATGGCAATGTTAGCTAAAGCATGGGGGTACAAGTAGCAGGAGATAATCCTGGGACCTGAGGATAGTGACTAGTTAGAATTATTGGGCAGAAAAATAAGGTGAGAGGGTGTGGTCAGCAAAGATCTAGGAAATCCAGCTAAGCAGTTGAACTTAATGTCATAGTGCAGGACCAGAACCAGTGATGTGCTGGGAACCAGTTCAAACCAGCTGTGAGAGCGTTACATGCTTCTCATCTAACTTAGAGTTTAGTAACATGATGCCAGCAGTTTGAAACTGGCCATGGTGGGAGTATTTACTAGTACACCATGGAAATCAGCAAACACTGCTAACCAGGAGTCTTTTTCTCTTGGAGAGCCAGTGTTACAGCATATCTAGACAAAATGGAAACCTATTCCAGTAGCTGCAATAGACCATGTAGCAGGAAGAAGAAACTGAGAAGAGGACTAGGGAGATTGGAACCTCGATCTTCCAATCTATTGAGAAGTGTTTGAGGCATGTTCTCCCATCCAATTTTCACAGTAAGTATTTAATATATGCCGAAGGCTCTTTAATTTGTACAACCCAAAGATCCCGACTTTCAACTCATTCAGTCTGGTGCCATACATAGCTTTTTGTATTTGTTCAGACCTTGGTTCAATTCCAAAGTGCTTCATGCAGGAAGAGAATGAACATCCTCATCAGGAAAAGAATATCCAGGGATCAGGGGAAAGAAAGTCTAAATACTGAAAATATTTTTGTGTTACATTAAATTCTAATTAACATCTGCCATACCGAAGTAAGGCAAGGCAATATTTCATCTCTTCTTATGGTTGAGTAGTATCCCATTGTATATACAGTGTCCCCTCAAAAATGTATATACACTTTAATAGCTGATAGCTCAATTTTGAAAATTAAATGTACTTTAATAAATACTGCCTTTATAATTATTCAAAGTGTGTGTATACATTTTCAGGGGGATACCCTATGTGTGCTATATCTTCTTTATCCAATCCTCTATCAAAAGACACTTTAGTTGTCTCCATGTCTTGGCTACTGTGAATAAAGCTGCAATGACTATAGGGGTGCATATATCTTTGCAAATAACTTTGTTCTTTCTCACGACTGTTGCAGCTATTTGGGGTTTTCTGTGGTTCCATATAAATTTTTGGATTATTTGTTCTAATTCCGTGAAATATGCAATTGGTATTTTCATAGGAATTGCATTGAATCTATGAACTGCTTTCAGTAGTATGGACATTTTAACAATGTTAATTCTTCCTATCCATGAACACAGTATATGCTTCTATTTGTATCTTCTTCAATTTATTTGTTCAGTGTCTTACAATTTCCTGAGTTTTTTACTTCCTTGGTTAAATTTATTCCTAGGTACTTTTTTTTATGTGACTGTAAATGGGATTATTTTCTTAGGTTTCCTTTCTGATAGTTCATGATTGGTGTTTAAAAAATACAACTGACTAATTTATATTTATTTTGTATCCTGCTACTTTACTGAATTTATTTATCAGTACCAGCATTTTTTTGGAGGAATATTTAGGGTTCTCTATATACAGTAGTATCATGTAATTGGCAAATAATGATAGTTTTACTTCTTTCTTTCCAATTTGGATGCCTTTTAGTTCTTCTTCATCTCTGATTGATGTGGCCAGGACTTCCTGTACTATGTTGAATAAGAGTGGTGAAAGTGATGAATTGTACTGTCTTGGGAAATGAGCTTCTGAGCTTCAGTTTTTCTATCTGTAAATTTAGGGATACAAATTGTCCTCATGGGAATGTGGTGAGGCTTAAATGAAAAACTAAGGAAAGGGCGTAGTCCAGTTCCTTGCATTCAAAGACAGATGTTAAAAAGATGTTTCTTCTCTTATTTGGTTCTCAGTGACCATGTAATTTATCATCCAAAATGGAACACTTTTTAGAACAAAGAGAGGCTCAGTTAATAATCATACCTGAACAACCAACATAAACTGGGAAGATACTGGGGAAACCAGGTGCATGTTCACCCTTTCTCCAAGTAAAATATTCTAGAAGGCAGGTGGGCATTAGCACTGATATAGTTTGTAATGTCAGAGTATTGCTTTTTTTCTTTCATTAAAAAAATAATACTCTTCAGGTCCCTCTATGCTGTCTCAAAGAGTAAAAGATCCTTCTTTTTTACTGCTGCATAGTATTCCATGATATAAATGTACCACAGCTTTTTTATCCACTCATCTACTGATGGGCATGTGGACTGTTTCCAGATCTTAGCTATTGTAAATTGTGCTGCTATGAACATAGGGGTGCATATGTCCTTTCTGATTGGTGCCTTGTGTTCCTTAGGATATATTCCTAGAAGTAGGATCACTGGGTCAAATAGCAGTTCCATATTTAATTTTTTGAGGAAACTCCATACTGTTTTCCAGTCTGTATTCCCACCAGCATTGCATGAGGGTTCCCTTTTCTTCACATCCTCACCAGCACTTGGAGAGTATTATGCTAAGTGAAATAAGCCAGTCAGAGAAAGACAAGTATCACATGATCTCACTTATATGTGGAATCTATTGCACAAAATAAACTGATGAACAAAATAGATCCAGAGACACAGAAGCATAGAACAGACTCAGAGGGAAGGTGGGGTGGGAGAGTGGGAAGAAATCAAACAAAGAACTTGTATGCATACATATGCATAACCAATGGACATAGATAATAGTGTGGTGAGGGCCTGGGGCAGTGGGTGGGGTGGGCTAGAAGGGGTCAATGAGGAAAAAGGGGGACATATGTAATACTTCAACAATAAACATTTTAAAAAAAAAGAATAGACTTTATTTGTTAGAACAGCTTTATAATTATAGAGAATTGTAAAGATAGGACATGGGGTTTCCATATTCCACCACTCCTACACACACAATTTCCCCTATTAACATCTTATATTAGTGTGGTATATTTGTCACAAGCAATGAACCATATTAATACATTATTGTTAACTAAAGTACATAGTTTACACTAAAGTTCACTCTGTGTTATATAGTTCTATGTGTTTTGACAAATGCACAATGTTATATATCCACCATTACAGTATCATACAGAATAGTTTTGCCCTCTAAAAATCCCCTGTGCTGCCAAAACCGGTTTGGGGTGACCGGGCTGGCAGAGGAGGGTAGTTGGGGGATAGAGCGTCGGCCTGCGGACTCAAGGGTCCCAGGTTCGATTCCGGTCAAGTGCATGTACCTTGGTTGTGGGCACATCCCCAGTAGGGGGTGTGCAGGAGGCAGCTGATCGATGTTTATCTCTCATCGATGTTTCTAACTCTCTATCCCTCTCTCTTTCTCTCTGTAAAAAATCAATAAAATATGTTAAAAAAAAATAAAATAAAAAATAAAAAACCCCTGTGCTTCATCTGTTTATCCCTTCCGGCCCCCAAATCCCTGGAAACCATGGATCTTTTCATTATTTCTATAATTTTGCCTTTCCCAGAATGTTATGTAGTTGGAATCATACAATACATAGTCTTTTCAGATTGGCTTCTTTAACCCTACCAGCCTGCTGTACCGATTTTTCGGTAATTTCTGGATCTGCTGCTATACCACTGGAATATTGGCACTAGATCAAAGGTAGACCTATTTTCTACAATGTCTCCAAGTTCCATCTTATTCTAACCATTTGTTTGCATGTAACTAACATTTTTCTATATCATGTTGGTTTTTTCTCTTTAATGCTCAGGAGCCCAGGTATAGGGGACAGTTAGGTTCAGGGCCTCAGGTCTGGTAGGATTAATTTAGCAATATGCATTTAAAGTTTCTCCATGTCTTTTTGTGGCTTGATAGCTCATATTTTTTTATTGCTGAACTAGAGGCCCAATGCATGAAATTCATGCAAGGGGCTGGCCCTCAGAGCCCCAGCTTCCCCTCCGGAAGGACATCTGGATGGTCGTTCTGCTGTTCAGTACAATTAGCATATTAGCTCTTTATTATATAGAATAATATTCCACTATTTGAATGTGTACCACAGTTTGTTTATCCATTCATCAATTGGACATCTTGGTAGCTTCTGATTGTTGGCAATTATGAATTAGAAAGATGCAAATTGACCATACCTTCATGACACCCACCAGCCAATCAGGAGTGAGTATGCAAATTAACCCAACGGAGATGGCAGGTTAATTTGCATATACAGGTGCCAAGGAGCAGGGCAGGACGCAGGTGTTCAACACCACCCCAGCTGCTCCAGGCCTCTGGGCAGCGTGGGAAGGCAGAAAGGTGGCTCTGGGCCAGAGCAAAGGTGGAAAGGCAGCTCTGGGCCGGAGTGAAGGTCAGTGCCAGCAGCCATGGGAAGGAAGGCCCATTCCTGCATGAATCTTTGTGCATAGGGCCTCTAGTGCTGCAATAAATATTCATAAGCAGTTTTATTGTAGATTTAAGTTTTCCACTTAATTGGATAAATACTGAGGAACACTTTTGCTGGATTATGTAATAACTAGAAGCCCGATGCACGAAGATTCGTGCAAGAATGGGCCTTGCTTCCCCTGGCTGCTGGCATTGCCTTCACTCCATCTGGAGCCGCCTTTTCGTTCCGGCCTGAAGCCACCTTTCTGCCTTCCCATGCTGCGCAGAGGCCCAGAGCAGCTGGAGCAGTGTGCAAGCATCCCGCCTCGCCCCTGGCCACTCGGCACCTGTGTATGCAAATTAGCCCACCATCTTTGTTGGGTTAATTTGCATACTCACTCCTGATTGGCTGGTGGGCATCATGAAGGTACGGTCAATTTGCATCTTACTCTTTTATTAGTGTAGACTAGAGGCCCGGTGCACAAAATTCATGCATGGGGGGATGTGTCCCTCAGCCCAGTCTGCACCCTCTCCAATCTGGGACATCCCTCTCATAATCCAGGACTGCTGACTCCCAACCACTTGCCTTCCTGCCTGCCTGATTGCCCCTAACCGCTTCTGCCTGCCAGCCTGATGACCCCCTAACCACTCCCCTGCCAGCCTGATCGACACCTAACTGCTCCCCTGCCAACCCGATTGTCCCTAACTGACCTCCCCTGCTGGCCTGATCACTCCCAACTGCCCTCCCCTGCAGGCCTGGGTTCCCCCCAACTGTCCTCCCCTGCAGGCCTGATTTCCCCCAACTACCCTCCTCTGCCAGCCCGGTCACCCCTAACTTCCCTCCCCTGCAGGCCTGGTCCCTCTCAACTGCCCTCCTCTGCCGGCCATCTTGTGGTGGCCATCTTGTGTCCACATGGGGGGGGCCATCTTTGACCACATGGGGGCAGCCATATTGTGTGTTGGAGTGACAGTCAATTTGCATATTACTCTTTTATTAGATAGGATAATACATTTAACCTTGGTTAGAAACTGTCGAACTGCTTCCAATGGCTGTACTGTTTTGTATTCCCACCAGCAAAGATTTCTGTTGCTCTGCATCTTTGCCTGCATTTGATATGGGCCAGTTTTTTGTTTATTTGTTTGTTTGTTTCCCTCACATCATCACTATATCATGTAGAACTCAATATATAACCAGAATTGTCTTACTTATGTAAATCATTTTGTGTTGATGTCAAAGCTGTTGAATCATCTCCCCCAACTTGGGTCTCCTAAAATATGTCAATCATGATTAATCTAAACAGTCTTAAATATCAAAAATGAGAGTAAAGGGGGGAATAAATGGTGACAGAAAGAAGCTAGAATTTGAGAGGTGAATATACAATCCAATATACGGATAATGAATTACAGAATCATACATTTTAAAACTATACAATTTTATTACTCAATGTAACCCCAATAAATTCAATAAAAATATAAATAAAATAATAAAAAAGAATATCAGTTATTTTTGGTTAAATAAAGAATTACATAAAAATTTAGTATTTGATAGGAAACTATTATTTTGAAATAAATTTTCTTTTAAATGGAAAAAAATAAAATCTTTTTTTTTATTGTTTAAAGTATTACAAATAGTAGTATATATGTCTCCTTTATTTCCCCATTGACCTACCCCCGGCCTCCCCTACCCCCCTGGCACATGACCTCACACCCCCCAGTGTCTTGTGTCCATTGGTTATGCTTATATGCATGCATACAAGTCCTTCAGTTGATCTCTTACCCCTCCCCCAACACTCCCCAGCCTTCCCACTGTAATTTGACAGTCTGTTCAATGCTTCTCTGCCCCTGTATCTACCTTTTTGTTCATCAGGTTATAATGTTCTATATTATCCATAAATGAGTGAGATCATGTGGTATTTTTCTTTCACTGCCTGGCTTATTTCACTTAGCATAATGCTTTCCAGTTCCATCCATGCTGCTGCAAATGGTAAGAATTCCTTCTTTTTGATAGCAGCATAGTATTCCATTGTGTAGATGTACCATAGTTTTCTAATTCACTCATCTGCTGATGGGCATTTAGGCTGTTTCCAAATCTTAGCTATTGTAAATTGTGCTGCTATGAACATAGGGGTGCATATACCCTTTCTGATTGGTGTTTCTTTTTCTTGGGATATATTCCTAGAAGTGGTATTACTGGGTCAAATGGCAGTTCCATTTTTAAATTTTTGAGGAAACGCCATATTGTTTTCCACAATGGCTGTACCAGTCTGCATTCCCACCAGCAGTAAAGAAGGGTTCCTTTTTCTCCACATCCTCTCTAGCACTTGTCATTTGTTGATTTGTTGATGATAGCCATTCTGACAGGTGTGAGGTAGTACCTCATTGTTTTTTTGATTTGCATTTCTTGAATAATTAGTGACTTTGAGCATGTTTTCATGTGTCTCTTGGCTTTCTGAATGTCCTCTTTCGAAAAGTGTCTATTTAGGTCCTTTGCCCCCTTTTTTTTTATTGGGTTGTTTATCTTCCTTTGTTAAGTTGTATGAGTTCTCTGTAAATGTTGGAGATTAAACTCGTATCAGAGATAACATTGGCAAATATGTTCTCCCATGCAGTGGGCTTTCTTGTTGTTTTTGTTGATGGTTTCTTTTGCTGTGCAGAAGCTTTATATTTTGATGTAGTCCCATTTGTTTATTTTCTCCTTAGTCTCTCTTACTCTAGGATCTGTGTCTGTAAAGATATTGCTATGACATATGTCAGCAATTTTGCTTCCTATGGAGTGTTGTAGGATTTTTATGGTTTCCCGTCTTACATTCAAGTCCTTTATCCATTTTGAGTTTATTTTTGTATATGGTGTAAGTTGGTGATCTAGTTTCATTTTTTTGCATGTATCTGACCAAATTTCCCAGCAGCATTTATTAAATAGGCTGTTTTGACTCCATTGTATGCTCTTGTCTCCTTTGTCAAATATTAATTGAGTATAATGGCTTGGGTCCATTTCTGGGTCCTCTATTCTGTTCCATTGGTCTAAATGTCTGTTCTTATGCCAGTACCAGGCAGTTTTGAGAACTGTGGCTTGGTAATATAGTTTGATGTCTGATATTGTGATCCCTCCAACTTTGTTCTTTCTCAGGACAGCTGTGGAAATTTGGAGTCCTTTTTTTATTCCAGATGAATTTTTGTAAATTCGTTCTAGATCTTTGAAATATGCCATTGTTATTTTAATAAGTATTGCATTGAATCTATAGATTGCTTTAGGTAGTATGGACATTTTAATGATGTTGATTCTACCAATCCATGAACATTGTATGTTCTTCCATGTGTTTATGTCTTCCTCTATCTCTTTTTTCAATGTCCTGTAGTTTTCCGAGTACAGGTCTTTTACGTCCTTGGTTAAGTTTATTCCCAAGTATCCTAATTTTTTTGGTGCAATGGCAAATGGGATTTTTTTTGTGTGTTTTTCTTTCTGTGAGTTCATTACTGGTGTATAAAAAGTCCATAGATTTCTGGGTGTTAATTTTGTATCCTGCTACATTGCCAAATTCATTTATTAGGTCTAGTAGTTTTTTGATGGAGTCTTTGGGGTTTTCTATGTATAGTATCATGTCATCTGAGAATAAGGACAGTTTTACTTCTTCTTTTCCAATTTGGATGATTTTTATTTCTTCTTTTTATCTGATCAATATGGCTAGTACTTCTAATACTATGTCAAACAGGAGTGGTGAAAGTGGGCATCCTTGTCTTGTTCCTGTTCTTAGGGGAAATGAATTTATTTTTTGCCCATTGAGTATGATGTTGGCTGTAGGTTTTTCATATAGGGCTTTTATTATGTTGAGGTATGATCCCTCTATTTCCACTTTGCTGAGAGTTTTTATCAAGAAAGGGTGTTGGTTTTTGTGAAATGCTTTTTTCTCCATCAACTGATATGATTGTGTGATTTTTGTCTCTCAGTTTGTTTATGTGATGTATCACATTTATTGATTTGTGGATATTGTACCATCCTTGTATCCCTGGAATAAATCCCACTTGGTCATGGTGTATGATCTTTCTAATGCAATGCTGAATCCGATTTGCTAGAATTTTGTTGACAATTTTAGCATCTATGTTCATCAAGGATATTGGCCTGTAGTTCTCTTTTTTTGTGGTGTCTTTATCTGGTTTTGGGATTAGGGTAATGCTGGCTTCATAGAAAGATCTTGGAAGTGTGCCTTCCTCTTGAATTTTTTGGAATAGTCTGAGGAGGATAGGTTTTAGTTCTTCTTTGAATGCTTGGTAGAACTATCCTATAAAGCCATCTGGACCAGGGCTTTTGTTTGCTGGAAGATTCTTGATCACTGTTTTAATTTCATAGGTCAGTGGTTGGCAAACTGTGGCTTGCGAGCCACATGCCGCTCATGAGCCGCGGTTTGCTGCTCTGTTGAATAATGAGTTTGCCAACCACTGACCTAGACTCTTGATTCCAATAATTACAGGCTGTTGTTGTTCCTTGTGATTAAGCCCCTATCCTAGTGGTTGGCAAACTCATTAGTCAACAGAGCGGCAAACCGCATGTGTCGCGAGCCACAGTTTGCTGACCACTGTCTTAGGAAGTTATCAGCCTATTCAGGTTTCTTGATTCTTCTTGGTTGAGTTTTGGGAGCTTGTATTTTTCTAGGAATATGTCCATTTCATCTAGGTTGTCCATTTTGTTGGAATAGAGTTGTTCATAGTATTTTTTCATAATCGTTTGTATTTCTTTGGGATTAGTTGTTATTTAACCTCTTTCTTTTCTGATTTTTTTTATTTGGGTCCTCTCTCTTTGCTTCTTGGTGAGCCTGGCTAGAGGTTCATCAATCTTGTTTATCCTTTCAAAGAACTAGCTCTTGGTTTTGTTGATCTTATACATTGTTTGTTTGGGTCTCTATTTCATTTATCTCCACTCTGATCTTTATTATTTCCTTCCTTTTGCTTACACTGAGCTTTTCTTGTTGCTCTCTTTCTAACTCTTTGAGTTGTAGGGCTAGGTAATATATTACCATTGTTTCTTGTTTTTTGCTTTAAGCTTGTAGAGCTATGAACTTCCCTCTCAAAACTGCTTTCCCTGTGTCCCATAGATTTTGGATTGTTGTGTTTTCATTGTCATTTGTTCCCATGGTGTTTTTTATCTCTTCTTTGATCTCTCTGGTAACCCAGTCATTGTTTAATAGCATGCTATTTAGTCTCCAGGTGTTTTTATTTTTTTTATTTTTTATTTTTGTTGATTTCTAGTTTTATGCCATTGCGATCTGAGAAGATGCTTGATATGATTTCTATCTTCTTGAATTTAAAGAGACATTGCCTATGACCCAATATATGGTCTATCTTTGAAAATGACCCATGTGCACTTAAGAAAAATATGTATTCTGTGGCTTTGGGGTGAAATGTTCTGAAGATGTCAATTAATTTCATCTGATCTAGTGAGTCATTTAGGATTGCTGTTTCTTTGCTGATTTTTTGTTTAGAGGATTTGTCCATGGTGATAGTGGGGTATTAAAGTCCCCTACTATGACTGTATTGCTATCAATCTCTCCCTTGCTATCCTCCAGAAGTTTTTTTTTATGTATTTGGGTGCTCTTGTATTGGGTGCATATATGTTTACCAGTGTTATTTCTTCTTGTTGGATTTCTCCCTTTAGTATTATGAAGTGGCCTTCCTTGTCTCTTGTTACGTCCTTCTCTTTGAGATCTAATTTGTCAGATATAGGTATTGCTACCCCAGCTTTTTTTCCATTTCCATTCGCCTGAAAAACCTTTTTCCATCCCTTCACCATCAGTATGTGTGAGTCCTTTTTATGATGTGGGTTTCCTGTAGACAGCAGATATATGGTTCATATTTTCTTATCTACTCAGCTACCCTGTGTCTTTTAATTGAGACATTTAATCCATTTACATTTAAAGTTATTATTGATAGGTACTTGTTTGTCACCATTTTTATTCTTTACACCTATGTTCCTTCTTTGCTTCCTATTTCTTCTTTTTACAGCAGACCCTTTAGCATTTCTTGCATTGCTAATAATAAAATCTTTAACTATTAATTTTTTAAATTTTATTTTACTTTTTTTTTTTGTTAATCCTGACCCGAGGATATTTTTCCATTGATTTTTAGGGAGAGAAGAAGAGAGAGGGAAAGACAGAGAGAAACATCGATGTGAGAGAAACACATCAATTGACTGCCTCCTGAATGAGCCCAGACCAGGGCTAGGGAGGAGCCTGGAACCAAGGTACATGCCCTTGACCGGAATCAAACCCAGGACCCTTTGGTCCACAGGCTGACATTCTATCCACTGAGCCAAACTGGCTAGGTCCTATTTAAATATTAATAGATTTTTAAATATTAATTATATTTTTCAAAATTAATTACTGGTGAAATGAGAAACAAAAGAAGGAAGGTGGGAAAGCACATCACAATTTACAAATACCAGGGGATTTTTGTTGTTTATTTACTTGTTTGATATCTTGCCTGTTTTGCTTTTTGTCATCTAGAGTCGCACTAGCTAGTTGTCTTTTTCAAGTAAAAATCTTCAGTTCGACAGTGAGTCCATAACTTCCCATATGTAACACCCATGTTTGTGCATAATATGATCTGAAGAAATAGAAGAATGAAATGGGAATAGAGCATGAAATTAAATGTTTAAAACCAAACACGTCATCTCCCAACCTCATGAACCTATCAGATTTTCCTGTTCATCTCTCCTGTTCTGGAAGTCTTCATTACCCATCACACCCACACTTGAAACTGGTATCATCTTTGACTCTGTCCTCTCTCTTATCGCTTAGTTTTGAGCCTTTTGAAATAGCAATGTGTTTATTGTTGTTTTTTAAATATATTTTTATTGATTTCAGAGAAGAAGGGAGAGGGCAAGAGAGATAGAAACATCAATGATGAGAGAGAATCATTGATTGGCTGCCTCCTGCACACCCCCCACTGGGGATCAAGCTCGCAAACTGGGCATGTGCCCTGACCGGGAATTGAAACGTGATCTTCTGGTTCATAGGTTGATACTCAACCACTGAACCATGCTAGCTGGGCTGTTGTTGTTTTGTTTATACCAGTGTACAGTTGGAGCAAATGAGGAAAAGACAGTTGGAATAACTTGCCAAATGTAATTTTTTTACTGTACTGCCAGACTGGAACAAATAAGACAGAATCTTTCTTGGTTTTTAAATTTTCTTAAATAGCAATGTGTTTTTATATAACCCATCCTCTTTAAGATTTCAAGAAAATCTTAAGAAGGCAGCCCAATATGTTTCCAAAAATCTTCCACAGTTGCTAAGGGAAAGAAGAAAATTGTCTCCAATGATCAACCATTATAATACATATTACCTAGAGGAAAAATGGATTTTCTATGAACAATTTTCTTTTAACACTTTGACATTTATTAGTTTACCCAGATCAAACAGCTAAAACCTTGGAAGATAGGACAAAACTCACTTCCCAGCCTGTCATTTGTTCTTCCTCCAAATAATCTCGGACAATGACACCAGTGGCTTAGTGTCAATCTAATGTAAAGCTAATCAAGTTACTCCTCCATAGCAAATCCTTCAGTGGTTCTCGTCACACACAAAGTGAAGTCTAAAAAGTTTTTAGTGATTTGCCTCTGATTTATTATTATTATTATTATTATTATTATTATTATTATTATCCTCTCATTCTTGGTCATTCCTCCAAGAGCTGCGTTAAGGACAAATGATCTTCAGTGACATGTGTATTAAAAAGAGAAATTCAAATGATAAAATACAATTGTTGACTGGACTTTCTGGTGGAAATTTTTTCATAATCAGGTAATTTCTAAGTTTAAAACAAAAACCAGTAGCCCTTGTATGTTTATAAGATGAAGCATTCTTCTAATAGTTAAATTGATTTTTGAAATAAAAGTGGAGATATGTGCATTCTATTACTGCAAAAAAGTATTAGTGGGCCTATCATGTGTGACAAGCTCATCTCATTTTAAATACCAGACTATATTCCTTTTTTCCCATTAGGAAGGGGCAGAACCAGGAGTTAGACATTAAGCATCTCAGAAAAAAAATGTCCGAGAGTCAGAGTATGGTATTTAAAGGTATTAAACACTTCAACTGTACTACAAGTTAATTTTTTCTCTATATAGTTACTGCCTAGATTAAAGATAATCAATGAACATCTTTGAATTTACTTTTGATGGAGTAAAAAAGGAGTCAGGCTAAGAAGGCATAACTCTCCTGAAATTGTATATTAAAAAATAATTAGCTTCTTTTCTGACATTATGATCAGAAGGCGAAAATGTAGCTGCTTTTGCCACAGTGAGGAATGGAATAAAATGTTTTGAATTTAAATAATTTATTTTATTTTTACATATGAGCTGCCTACCAAGACAGTTCCAATTTGTGATGCACTCTCCAAACATTTATTTTTTTTGTCTCTAAGTTGAAGGAGTGTGGCAGTGTCTCTGTTTCAGATGCATAGTTTGTATATTTAACCAGTCAATGCTAAATTACTTTCAATAAAATTCATTCAGACTGTCACTATCATTGGAGATAACAGTGTGAGAGATATATATCCTCTGTCTGGTTCAGTTGCTGAGATGTTTTAGATCTATCCAAGGAAAATGAACAGAATAAGTGAAATCAACACATGAAAAGAAAT
Organism: Ia io; assembly: GCA_025583905.1. Taxonomy (NCBI): domain Eukaryota; kingdom Metazoa; phylum Chordata; class Mammalia; order Chiroptera; family Vespertilionidae; genus Ia; species Ia io. Next base: position 45,289,482 of record JAJQQW010000009.1, on the reverse strand, counting down.
ACCTTTACTTTTAATTTGTTCTATATGTGCAGTATTCTCAGCCATTAGTTATTCTACTTAAATTATAATGAATTGGCACAGGAGGATGGATGTCTTTTGAGATTGGGTCTGCTGTGTGGATGAAACTAAAGACCAGAAGTGAAAAGTATTTTTGAGTTCTTATTCAGTTCTCTTATTGATTTACTGGACAACGTGTGGATAAATTATATTGCATCTTACTCGTTTGTCCTGTCACTGATATAAGGTGTCTTAGTCTGTTCAGACTGCTATAAAAGAACACCATCAGCTTGGTGGCTTATAAACAACAGAAATTTATTTCTGACAGTTCTGGAGGCTGGGAAGTCTAACATCAAGGTGCCGGCAGATTCAGTGTCTGGTGAGAGGAGCTTCCTGGTCCACAGACAGACGTCTTCTTGCTGTGTCCTCACACGGCAAGGGGCTGTGGAACTCCGGGAGGTCTCTTTTATAAGGGCACTAACCTCATTCATGAGGCCTCCACTCTCATGACCTAACCACCTCCCAGAGGTCCCACCTTCAAATACCATTCCATTGAAGATTAGGTTAGAACATATGAATTTGGGGGTGGGGAGGAGGGGGAGGAGACACAAACATTCCATCTATAGCAAAGGTGTAAGAGGAAAATCTTGGGAATACCACCTACAGGCACCCTCCTCAACAGTCCATTTAGTCATCAAATTCTTGCTGCATATCAAGCACTGTTCTGGGTATTGTTGGAGTTGCAAATATAAATCTCATGTAAATCCTGCCCTTAAAAAGTTTGTACTGTAATAATAAAAATATATTATGATAATAATAGCATAAAATATATGATATGTGTAAAATATACTATAATACCATAAAAGCTATAATTATAGTGATTGCATATATTACTCTTATGCGTCTTTTGAAACCTAAATCTAAAGCCACCTCCTTCATGGAGACTTACCTGACTCTCCTGAGTCCCTCAGACTGAATAAGTTGTCTATCCACTATGTACACATGATTTAGAATTTAAGCCTCTGTAATTTATCTGGATATATACAGTGGGTACTTATCTTTCTTACTGAATTTAAATCTCTATGATGAAGGGGCTGTGTCTCAATGTTCTTTGTATCTCCACGTTGACAAGGCCAAAGAAATCTGGCAGCAGTGTTTGTTAAGTAACTGAATAAATGAGTCAATACATGATGCAAGGTATCAAGAATATTTGAGGAGAGTAGATGAAATAATAAGAAGGGAGCCAGATCATAGGGAGCTATGAGTTCTGGATAAAAAATTCTGGAGTCACATTGTGATATAAAGAAAAGTGCATGTGCCCTAGCTGGTTTGGCTCAGTGAACAGAGCATTGGCCTGTGGATTGGAGAGTCCTGGGTTTGATTCCAGTCAAAGGCACATGCCTGGGTTGTGGGCTCGATCCCCAATAGAGGGCATGCAGGAGGCAGCTGATCAATGATTCTCTTTATTGATGTTTCTATCTTTCCCTCTCCCTTCCTCTCTGAAATCAATAAAACTATATTTATAAAAAAAGAAAAGTATGCATTTTATGTAACCTTAGGCAAGCTAATAATAACAGCTAATTTTTATTGCTTGTTTACTTACATATCAGGCATGATTCTAAGTGCTTTATGTGTATTATCTTATGTATTTCTCTCATTAAGTAGGTCCAATTGTTCCCATAATACAAGAGAGGAAATTGAGACACAAAGGGGTAAGTGGCATGTACAGCTAGCATTGGTGAAGCCAGGATTTAGGTTTAGACTTTCTAATTGCTGTTTGAGACCTACCTTAGTTAGCTGTATCTATGTAATCTATCTAAGCTTTAATTTTTATCTGTACAATGGGTCCTGCAGGATCTTCCTTATTAGAATGTTATGATATTCAATAAGATAAAATATATAAACTATCTAGTATCGTGCACAGCAAAGCCTATATCCCAATAAATGTTATTTCCCCCTCTTCATCAGTTATTTTTTTTTTTAAAAAAAATCAGGTTTTTGAGTAGAATATATAAGATTAGAACCATGCTTCTCATGAATCTCATTGAAGAAGGACATAATTGTTTCTTTGGACTAATTTAGCATTGGATCATTCACTTGGGAACCATGTAAATCAGCATTACAGCAATTCTAAAGGGTAGAGTGTCCAAGAGACCATAGAAAAGGTCAGCCTCACCCAGATGGTGTGGTTCAGTGTTTGAGTGTCAATCCATGAACCAAGGAGTCACCGATTCAATTCCTGGTCAGGGCACATGCCCCAGTTCGGGCTCGATCCCTAGTTGGTGACATGCAGAAGGAAGCCAAACTATGTGTCTCTCTCATCAATGTTTCCATCTCTCTCTCTTCCTTCCTCTCTAAAAATTTAATAAAGACATAAATAAAAGGTCAGCCTGGTTATTGGCATATTTGTTGACTAGGTCTATAAAAATGCAGGAGAACTTAGCAGAATCCTATTTATGTAATAAAAAGAGTGACACTGGTGAGCCTCAAATTTTCAGCAAAGTCTCAGGGGAGTCTGAATGTAGTGGGAATATCATTCCCAGTCACTTTCACTTAAATAGTGGGACTGTTTAATCAATCAGACGAAGAAGGCAAATCAACACGCTTTTCTTTAGATTTGAGAACAAACACCTTCTACTTCAGAAGAATTCAGAGTCACCAAAATCTGTATGTTCTGATGCTGCAGTAGAACACGTGAACATCCCAGCTGCAGGTGTCATGTGGAGTCTCAGGAAGTGAGTCGGGGAAAGTGTAGTCTCTGATCCTCTCTGTTTCCTAATATTGTCCAGGTCACTGATGTTTGTTTACAGCTCTTAAAAATGTTAAAAAGTCTTTAGTCTTCAAATAGAAAGACTTACCTATGGTTTATACACTAGATACAGACTTAAACCATACTGGAGCTTCCCACCTCCGCCAAAAAAATTAGTTATGTCAACTTACATACCATTTTGAAAACAATCCGTTAAATAGAGTCAGCCAGATAATTGGTACCTCAATGCAATCAATTTTGTTAAACACTGAATTCAGAGTTGTTCTGGTCTAAGCTGATTTTGCATATAGACGCCAAATATGTGGTCCCTGGGTTTTCTTAAATTCTATCCAAAAATGAATCGTCACCACTTCCTGCTCAGCTGTGTGGGAGTTAACTAGATTTCCAGATTATTATTTTATGTAGACCTAGGTTGTTTTATTTTTTATTTTGTTTGTTTATTAGTTTTATGATATGTAAGTTTCCAAAAATTTCTCATGTAACTATGTTTGGATAAGAAACCTCCTTTCCATGCTTGCTTGATCAGGTAACTACCTAATAACAGAATTGCTTCTCAGTGTCACTTAAATCAAAATCAACTTGGCAGCTAACTTACAATTTTGCTTCATTAGGGGTCCACAATCCACTAAGCTTCTTTCTTGTACTATACTGAACAAAACACATGAATTAAAGTATTTTTATTTTTCCCCACTGTATGTTGCTCCAATCACAGCTGTGTAAATATGTGGGCATGTATATGTGTATGTATGTGTGTGTGTGTGTGTGTGTCTGTGTGTGTACATGTTGACAATCTAAATAACTTAAAATAGGTTGTAACAGTTAATTTGTGTGTCAACTGTGCCCAGATCTGTGGTCAAACATTATTTTGGATGGTTCAGTAAGGATATTTTGGATTAGAATAATATTTATATTTGTGGACTTTGAGGAAAGCAAATTGCCCTCCATGATGTGGGTGGGTCTCATCCAATCAGCTGAATGCCTAGAGAGAACAAATGGACTGACTTCCCTCCCAAGCAAGAGGGGATTCTGCCAGCAGGTGATCTCAGAGACTGAACTTAACTGCAGCATTGGCTCTTTTCTAAATCTTTAGCCTGCTGGCCTTTGGACTTGAACTGCAACATTGGTTCTTCCCTGATCTTCAGCCTGCCAATTTTGGACTTGCCAACTTCCTTAACTGCATTAACCAATTTAAAAAAAAAAATCCCTATTGATTCTGACTGATTTTCTGGAGAACCTTGACCAATACCCAACATTCTCTAATTTTGTATTAAGTAATCAAAGAATAGAACTTTGTAGTAGCAAAATGTATATTATTTTTGAAACTCTGAAGACGTGCTTATGTATAATCTCAAACTTATATCTTAATGTAAAACCAAATGATTCATCTTCTTTGTTTTGTCCATTTAGTTGTGTTTTATTGGGAAAAAAAAATCTCTGGCCTGACTGATGTGGCTCAGTGGTTGAGCATTGACCTATGAACCAGGAGGTCACAGTTCAATTCCAGGTCAGGGCACATGCCAGGGTTTTGGGCTTGATTCCCAGTAGGGGGCATGCCACAGACAGCCGATCAATGATTATCTGTCATCATTGAAGCTTCTGTCTCTCTCCCCCTCTTCTTTCCTCTATTAAATCAATAAAAATATATTTTTAAAAATATCTGTTTATATGTATTGAAAGTGGATAACGGTTAACATAATATATTATGCATTAGCTTTCAGTTTCTCAATGAAAACATTTCTAGGGACTAGGATAGGAAATGGGGAATCCTTACTAGCTGCCAGTGTCCTCTTTGAGACAAAAGTGCTTGGCCCAGTCTTTACTGTGCAGCTTCCTGACATCTGATTTGACCGATATACCCTCTGCTGAAAAGTGCTTCTATTTCCCAAATGAATCCTTCCACTGTCACCCTTCCCCCTGCCAAGAGAACAATTGACTTAGGTATATATTTAGAAATACACTTTTGGATACAAAACGTTCACTTATCTTTGAGTTGCGGGGGAGGGGGAACCTTGGTGATTTGCTTGTATCATCTCCTTAGTACTTCTCAAATTAGAGTTCTGAGGTGGTATTTCATGGGTATATGGGAAACTATAGGATAAGTGTAGTACACTCTTCTTTACAGTCATTTTTTTCCATTTTATTTTAAAAGATCAATAAATATTCATGTTCAGTAAGCCAAATCTGTTATTTCATAGTAAAATAAACATTAATAGTATATTATGGAGCAGAATACAAATTTGCATGCCTGTGGTAAAACTTCTGAGGAAGTTGACATTTATGTAGATGAGTGGCTTTCAGTGGGGTCCTAGTCACCACCTACTCCCTAATATGCGTTAAGATTTTATTTTCTACTGCTCTCAATAATAAACATTTGATGAAAAAAGTTTCAGGAGTGTTGTCTTAAAATAGTTTGGCTTTAGACAGTGACAAATATTGAAGAGAAGAGGAGAGAACCAGCTCCATTTGAGAAATCCCTCTTCCTTGAGTTAAAAAGTAAACTAACAAAGAAGAAGCAATAGAAAGCAATAGCTATGAACAGAGAATTTTAATGATACTGCTTTAAGTTTTTTTTTTCTTTTTCAATAAAACACCTTTCTGATAAATGTTATTACTACAGTCTTTTTAATTTTAGTTCTCATTTTATCTACCATTTACAGAGAACTTTGAATTCTAGGTCACTACATAAATTTCCATATTTACTTTGTTCAACATCTCTGTGAGACAGACATAATAAATAATCTAGTAAGTGACAAGCATTTGCCTTCAGCTCGCCAAAGCCGTGGTTTTGGTACTCCCACCGTTTTTGTTATCCTGGTTTAACCAGCAAAGCACATTTATTGGGTAGTAGATATGTCAGAAGTGAAGGGATTCACATTCAGATAATACTGCGCTGTTGTCTTCAAAAAAGTCAATTTTTCATGCGCCTGCAATAAAAGGAAACTCAAGTCATGATCTCTGAGTGTGTAGAACATGGGTATCAATTATTCTGATTGTCATACAGATATTTTCTAAAAGAATGAGAGAAATACAATAGAAGAATAATTCCAAGTAAGGTTTGGTTTTCACACTTTTAGTCATCTGTTTACTTCACTGATGAAATGTTTTTCAGTATTCGCAGGGCCACGGTACATGGTACATTACAAGATCTGTCAGTTGATCACAGCACAGGTCTACAATTACAGTCAGGAGTATACTTGAAAATTTGAATATTCCATAAGGAAGGCACAGCCTTCCAGTCTATGTAGTTATTTAATTTGCCAAAGAAATAAAGTCTTCTTTTAATACCTCTAGATTATGCATGTAGGAGTAAAACAGGCATAAAACTAGATGCATTATTCAAGCTGCTGGTTTCCATCAGCAAATGCTAAGCAGAACCAAGCTGATCCTGCCAGACCAGTTAAAACCCAGCTATCTGGAGTAAGGAGAGGACCCAAGCCTCAGGAAAACATGGAAATTCAACTTTTACAATGATTTTATCTATCTATCTATCTATCTATCTATCTATCTATCTATTTATTTATTTATTTATTATTTTTGTTGTTGTTAATCCTCACCCAAGGATATTTTTCCATTGATTTTTAGGGAGAGTGGAAGAGAGAGGGAAAGACAGAGAGAAACATCAATGTGAGAGAAACACATTAATTGTTTGCCTCCTGTGCCCGGGCCAGGGAGGAGCCCACAACCATGCTCTTGACTGGAATCCAACCTGGGACCCTTTGGTCCACAGGCCAATGCTCTATCCACTGAGCCAAACTGGCTAGGGCTATAATGATTTTATACAACTTTTATACGTGGTGGTAGTGAAAATCTAATACATGTGGAAAGAAAGAGCAGGTCAGTGAAGGAATTAATTGCTATACATCCTCATTTTCTAAATTGCTGAGTTGTAAGAGGGAAATCATGACTGAAGGAAATCATGACTGATTGAAATCTTCAGATAATTTAGCAATTTCATTTGGCCTGGAGTTTCAAAGTGTTCTTCCATCAAAAAGAGGAAATAAAACTGGTGAATGCAAGTTTCTTTTTTATTTCTCTTGGAATGAGTATACAAATGAATAGGAAAATGTAAAAAAGACAAGCAAATGAAATGACATTAAAGGCTTGGGTAATTATAACAGAGGGAAGTTAGCTGTGAACAACTGAGAGAGAACTAAAATGTGACCGCAATCCATCCATCCACCTACCCGAACGAAATCATTTATTGAGACTTGACTGCATAACCGTCATTTTAGTGGCTCCTGAGAATAATTATTTTGATGTATAAGACTTGCACTTTACCTTTGTAGCCTAAGCAGGAAGGTTGGGTGCATGAAACAAATAATTTCAGTGTGACATTTTGTGAGCTATTCACAAGTGAACAGTATGCAAAGGGGAGTGATGAAGGAAGGACAAATGCTCCCCTGGAAAGCAGGAAGAGGCATCAGAAAGGAGACATTTGATCTTAGTTTTGAAAGTAGATGTGGAGTTCACCAGACCAAAGGCACTTTATGGAGAGGAAAGGGCAGGTATAGCTCATGGCAGATGGAGAGGAAAAATCAGGACTAGGTTGGTGGTATGTTAAAGCCAGCTGATATGATGCCTATTTAAGTGCAAATACCTGATCAGCCAGCGTGTGTTCCCACATATTCGGACTGTGATCTGGGTCCCAGTAATCCTGCAAATATATGTGTCTTTTGAGATGTAGGAACTGGTTTGCTGGATCTTCCAACAAAAATGGTGCTCCCAATGCTCCTGTAATTCAGAGTACAAGAGCACAGCATCTTTTAGGGCAACAGTTTACATCTCAATGTTTCCTCTTAAAGAGACGCAGCTGTGGTCCTGGGAAAATGGGCACCTAAGAAGGAATCTTTGGAAAAGTTTTGCCTTGAGGGAGGTGGCTGCTTCTTAGTCCTTTGCCACCATTGTACTGACACCACTCTGTGTGATCTGTATATGGCACAGCATGAAAGCTGGTGCTGTCTGGTGAATGGAGATTTTTCAGAGCTTCTGTACATGCATGGGAGCCCACAGAATCAAATTCCAGCCCTATCACTATTATAGGTAAGTTGTTTAATTTCTCTGAGCTCTAGTTTTCTTATATGTAAAATGGTATAATAAAAATAATAACACAGTAACAAAATAACATTGGATTGCCATAAGAATTGGAAAAATTAATAAATATAAACTACCTGGCTCAAATCTGGCAGTCAACAATGTTATCCTTGCTTTCCAAGCCTTCTAAAATAGAACATATCTTTCAGTTTAAAGTAGATTACTCAGAAGTCTGGCACTGTAGTTAAAATTGTTAATATCAATAGAGCCATCATTAAGTCAAACAGACCTGTATTTTCTATCTCCTTCACACTTCAGGATTAAAAAAAAAAAAAAAGATGATTATTTTTAAAATCCAAACTTCCTTAAGATCTTAAAATTTTAACAGTCTATATTGTGTTTTTATTCTTAAAGAAAACACAATAAGGTTCAGAGTTGTAAGTTGAATAAAATGAAAAGGAAAACACACAATCTTCACCTATATGTAACAATACAGTCTGTTTATTGCTTGTGATAAAGAAGCATTTATTACAAATCTAATTGTGAGCTTGTTATGTTAGGCACTCTACAGATTCATCATTAAACAAATATCTATTGACAAATACTCTGTATGGATTGGGGTAAGTGAGCTATGAGGTATGAAATTTCTCTATAGAAAAGAGGAAGGAAAGGCTTAAGATACAAAACAAGAAAACATAAGATTTGATTGTGCTAAGAGAGTTTTGGAGAAGCTTATATTACTGAGCACTAGGGTTTTGGGACACAAGCAGACATTTTCATGGTCAGGAAATTGCTTAACCTATTCCTTGAAGAAAATATTAAATTAGCTTCATGGGGGAAGGGACAAGACTTTTAATTTTAAACTGTTGGAATAATGAGAGCAAAAGTCATTGTGCATCTACAAGACTAATCTCTGAAAACAAGTATATATACACAAATATTAACAATATTAGCTAGCGCTTACTGAGCATGGTGCTAAATTCTTTAGCTGAATTACCTTATTTAATACTCACAACAAACCTAAGAAGTAGCACTGTTAATCATTTCATTTTGCAGACACAGAAACTAAGTCATAAAAAACTTAAAAAATACGTTGAAGGCCACACAGCCAGTGAGAGGCAGAGATGAAATTCTCCTTTCAGAGCTACTGCACTATATTATGACTGTGAGCCAGGAATACTTGGGGCCAGATACCAGTAATAATAATAATAATAAAAGTCTTATGCAGTATAGACAAAAAGAAACAACAGTTACTTACACATTCTCTATGAACGCATGCTTTTCCAAGCTCGGCCTTGAGCTCTAAGCAGGGTTCTAATTATTAGCCCTATTATTTCCACTTTAACTTGCAAATCCAGTAACCTCTGGTTGCAAATGAGTGTCTATTGAAAATGACAGCCTCTCTGGATACTATACATCAATCAGGCTGCCTCTGGATGCAAAACACTACTACTAATGCAGGATTGAAAAATGATTCAGACACATTCTTCATTTATAAAATGTTAGCAACTTTATTTATTCAATGATTTAAAAATAAAAGACAAAAGTCAACCTCAGAAGATTTTAGTAGCAGATGTCAGAAATAATTCTGGCCTGCTGCTAGATAATCTAGTTCAGTACAGTCAAACCAGACGGTGATGGAAGCCATTCTCTAAGATTGTCCCCAAAGATCACTGCCTCCTGGTATTCATATTCTGGGTGGTCACCTCTCTCACTTAGTAGGGCTGACCAGTGTGTGTATAATGTGTGATATCACAGTGTGTGATTTCTGGGGCTAGGACATAAAAGCTATTATAGCTTCTGGCTTGCCCTCTTCTTGGATCCCTTGCCTTAAGGGAAGTCAGTCTTTTACCAACAACCATGTAAGCTGGGCACTGGGAATCTGATGCTTTTGCTCCAGTCAAGCCTTCAGATGACAGCCCCCACTAGCATCTTTAACTACAACCTCATGAGAGATCCTAAATCAGAATCATCAACCTATGCCATTCACAAATTCCTGACCCTCAGACACTGTGAAATAATAAATGTTGATTGTTTTAAGCTGCTAAGGCTTGGGGGAAATCAGTTATGCCATAGTAGATAACTAATGCAATGCATTATAAGCACCTACTAATATCAAGGAAACTGCTAATCAACAGAGTTGAGACTAGGATGAGGCAAGTGAGGCCACTAAGGCATCAAATATAAGAAGGAACTCACTGTCAGGGTTATGCAAATGTTGTACCATAAGACTGCCACTTGCCTCACCCTCATCTCAACTGGATGCAAAACACTGCACTAAGCAAGGTTCTAATTATTAGCTCTATTATTTCTAGTTTAACTTGCCAATCCAATAACCTCTGGTTCCAAATGAGTGTCTATTGAAAATGACAGCCTCTCTGATAATCACCACTGCATGGAAAGATAAACAAACAAACTAACAAAAACAAGTAAAAACCCCTTGCCTCTAAGGAACTCATATTATATTCATATTATAAATAAATATAGGAAGACATATTGTGACTAGACCTTCCAAAGGGAGAGTGAATAATTCGAATATTGCATGGAGGCTGCACAAAGAAATTAGTTTTGAGTTGAGCATCGAAGAATATGTAAGGTTTCACAGCTAGAAGGAAGGAGTGACAGCAAAGAGCATGTATTCCAGGCTGAAGAAGATAAAGAGCTCAGAGCAGAGGAGCAAGGTAAGTTTCAGGTTCAATGACCCTCACTTTGTCAGTGTGATCGAAGGTAACTTTGTGGTACAGATGTATTAAAGATAATGTTTGAAAGATAATCTGGAGCTTGATTCTGAAAGATTATTACTGTCATACCAAGGACTTTGGGCTTTAGTCTGTAAATAATGATGATTTATGTGCCAGAAAATGATCAGGACCAGTTTTACTAAAAAAAATTTTTATTGTGATAAAATATACATAAATAAAACATACCATTTTAAACATTTTTAAGTATATACTTCAGTGGTATCATGTACACTCACAATGTTGTGCAACCATCACCACTATCTCTAGAACTTTTTCAGTATCTGAGATAGAAACTCTGTACTCTTTAAACAATAATTCCCATGGTCCTCTCCCCAGCCCCTGGTAAACACCTTTTTACTTTGTGTCTCCAGGAGTTGGTTTATTCTAGGGGCCTTAGATAAAGGGAATCCTGTAATATTTGTCTTTCTGTGTCTGACTTATTTCACACTAGAAGCCCGGTGCACGAAATTCGTGCACGGAGCGGGGTTGTCCCTCAGCCCAGCCTGTACCCTCTTCAATCTGGGACTCCTGGAGGGATGTCCGACTGCCCGTTTAGGCCTGATCCCAGGATCGGGCCTAAACGGGCAGTCGGACATCCCTCTCACAATCCAGGACTGCTGGCTCCCAACTACTTGCCTGCCTGCCTTCCTGATTGCCCCTAACCGCTTCTGCCTGCCTGCCAGCCTGATCACCCCCTAACCACTCCGCTGCCAGCCTGGTTGATGCTGAACTGCTCCCCTGCCAGCCTGTTTGCCCCCAACTTCCCTCCTCTGCCGGCCTGGTCACCCCTAACTGCCCTCTCCTGCAGGGTTGATCACCTCCAACTGCCCTCCCTTGCAGGCCTGGTCCCTCTCAACTGCCCTCTCCTGCTGGCCATCTTGTGGTGGCCATCTTGTGTCCACATGGGGGCAGGATCTTTGACCACATGGGGGCAGACATATTGTGTGTTGGAGTGATGGTCAATCTGCATATTACTCTTTTATTAGATAGGATAGAGGCCTGGTGCACGGGTGGGGGCCAGCTGGTTTGCCCTGAAGGGTGTCCTGGATGAGGGTGGGGTTCCCTTGGGGCATGGGGTGGCCTGAGTGAGGGGCCTGTGGTGGTTTGCAGGCCAGCCACGCCCCCTGGCAACCCAAGCAGAGGTCCTGGTATCTGGAATTTCTTTTCCTTCTACAATTGAAACTTTGTAGCCTGGAGTGGAGCCAAGCCTGCTGCTCCCTCCGGGGTGGCAGCCATTTCTGTGGCAGTTAATTCACCTTCTACAATTGAAACTTTGTAACCTTAAGCAGGTGAGCCCAGCCAGGGTGTGGGGAAAGCTTTGCTTCCCCTGTTGCCGACGGCAACCCTGGCCTGCTCTCTCAAGCTCCGTTCTGCCCCCACTTATGTTTGAATTTGTTTACCTTCTATAATTGAAACTTTGTAGCTTGAGTGGAGGCTTAGGCCTGCAACGGCTATGGAAAGCTTGGCTTGCTCTGTTACCTGGGAAACCTTGCTCTCTGTGGCTGTAGCCATCTTGGCTGGGGTTAATTTGCATACTCCCCCTGATTGGCTGGTGGGCGTGGCTTGGCTGGTGGGTGTGGCTTATGTAGCAGAGTGATGGTTAATTTGCATATCACCATTTTATTAGAGAGGATAGTATAATATCTTCAAGTTTTATCTGTGGTGTGGCATATGTCAGTCAGCCTTTCATTCATTCTTAAGGCTAAATATTTTGTTGTGTATATGCCAACATTTTGTTTATCCATTCATAGATTTACTTTTGACAACTCCTCTGTCAGTGGTATGGAGAGCAGCTGGTAAAAGGAAGAGAGTTAGAGTGAAAGAAACAAGGTCAGAGGCCCTTTGAATAGTCCAGAGGAGAGGTAAGTAGGTGACAGAGGGATGGGAAGACAGGATGGACTGGGAGGGAAATGGGAACTCCCATTCATTTAGGCTGACTAGTATGGACTGACCAGTATCACATTTTTGGTTTCAACTGAAATGTGTTAATAGGTGACTTTCAGATTTCTCTTTATTGCATTTGAATCAAAAGTGTTCTACACTTTTGTGCACTAACTCTGTTTTTAAAAAGTTGCTTTTTAAAACAAAGAGAATGGCTAGGTAAAGTAAATCCGATACCCTCAATATCAAATAAATATTTCTAAATAAATTATGCTTAGGATATAATTTACAGCTGAAAAAGAAATCATAATCATTCTTAAGACAGTTTTATTTAGAATCATCCAAAAGTAAAACCAGTATTCTGCATCATTATCCTGGTGCATTGTACAATTGCTGAGAAAAACATTGCTATTACATCAATCTTGGCCAAGAAGCATTCTTTAAAATATAAGCCCAAGCCATTTTAAGCTCTAATAATTCTGTCTTTTATAAATCTTTTTTTTTTTTTTTGTTCATGGAAAATGTTTTACTCATATAATTTCCTCCGGCACCCCTCTCCAACCCCCAGAACAAAGCGCTTACCTCAGCATTATGCGACCAACAGGCATCCAATAAATATTAATTGATGGTGATAATAACATCACCCAGGAGAGAGACAGAAAGTAGTATTTATTATCCCACTTTACAAATGAGAAAATTGCCACATGGAGATGAAATGACTCACTCAAGGTCACATAGTAAGTCAATGGCAAGACTGGAAATAAAATGTAAGTTATACAGAAGGGCATGCTATTATCCTCTCTGCTTGAGAAATCTCTCCTCCCTTTTTCAATCTGCCTGATCATCCTTGAAAGTTAGTGAGAACAAAATCAGAGTTTTGTGTTTGCAAGCCTATGTAATACTGCTGGGGTTTGAAAACTGAACCCTAAGTTTTATTACCTTGTTGGCTATTAAATGGGTGGGCTTTTTTTAAATGTAGACAATGTGAGTCAGGTTAATACCTTTTTAAAACTTTATAATAATAAGCTATAAAAATATTTTTTTCTCTTTCCAAATTCCTACATGCCTTCCTTTCTTTCATCCTGTATCATAGTCTTACTAAGACCTGTCAAGCTTAGTTCTACTATCGAAACCATTCTAGAATATCCTCTGCAGAAAGTTCTGTGCAGTAGAAACAGGCAGAAGGAGTTCACACCTCTCTTCACACAAGCCAAGTAAGATCAGAGATGCAAAGTCTTATCCTGGCCCTGGCAGTGACTAGTCACCAAGTCTCTTTTTATTCCTGTACCTCCATTATCTGTTCTGTAAGATGAGGCTGCATCATATTATCTCTAAGGTCTCTTCCAGCTCTAGTATTTTTAACTGGGATGTATTCATACCAAATAAGTCGTGAACTGAAAATGTCTTTCTCTGTGTGGTATTATGTCAACAGAGCATACAGAATATGCTAAGTGGGCACAGCTCTTACTACTGTCAAGGAATTTACATGCTGAGAAATTCAGCACTGAAACAGACAGAAATAAATGAAAGAGAAATCAAAATAGACCTGCCCAATAATTAAAGCAAAACAAATAAAAATGTATTCACATTATGCACAAAGATGAGTGCCCATCACAGGCTGATGAGCAGTATGGGAGCAACGGAAGCTATATTAGAAGTGGAAAGACTCCATATATTGCTATCACCAGGGAAGGTTGAAAAAGCCACTTTAAACTGGATAGTGGAGAAATGACTGACTAGCCCTTTGCACTCGCTTGCTTTTTTCTCGATTCCTTTATTCTAATGCTAACCGTGCCTAGTCACACTTGACATCCAAGTGCAAAAGGCTAGTCTGTATACTATGCATGTGACCATGAAAATAATACTTGTGGTAGGAACCCATACACTAAAAAGATCAATGTGAATTAATGTGAAACTTAAGATACAGAACGAAAGGGCAGAGTTTGATGGCAGATTCCTGTTTTCTTCAATTTGGACTAGTCCTAGGTCTCTCTCTTTCCCTTTGTGTGCTCTGCCCCTCTGGAGGAGAAGTGCCTCATTTAATTGGTAAGTACAAGAGGTATAAATTGGCATGTCCAGTCCACTCTTCCTTTTTTCTCAAGAGAGTGAGCTGCCCTCAGAGGGCACACTTTCTGTCCTGGTTCTGCAACCTGCAATTGGGTATGAAATTTGCCCAGTTGTGGGTCCAGTCATCAGGCCTGTTATGTACTTACTAGAGGCCCGGTGCACAAAATTTGTGCATGGGGGGGGGGTGTCCCTCTGTCTGGCCTGCACTCTCTCCAATCTGGGACCCCTCAGGTCTAAACCGGCAGTCGGACATTCCTCTCACAATCCAAAACGGCTGGCTCCTAACCGTTGGCCTGCCTGCCGGCCTGATTGCCCCTAACTGCTTCTGCCTGCCAGCCTGATCGCCCCCTAACCGCTCCCCTGCTGGCCTGATTGATGCCTAACTATTCCCCTGCCAGCCTGATTGCCCCCAACTGCCCTCACCTCCTGTGACCCACATCCTTCGCTAGGACCCACCTCCTCTGCACAAGGCAGCAGAGATGCCGGGACTGGCCTCCTCCATGCCACGTGGAGCCGTGGGATCCCCAGGCCTCACCACACAGAATGGCTGCCAGGCCCCACCTTCACTGTGCATGTGGCCATCTTGTGGCAGGCATCTTTGTGGCGGCCATCTTGTGATGACGATGCACGCGAGGGTGCGAGGACCACCTAGGCTTTTATTAGTATAGATATATAGTACACACTGCATCTTCCAATTGGCCTCTCTCAGTAATAAAGAAAGTGGATTGCCTTTCCTAAGCATTTTTGGTTTATTTCTCCACCTGATCAAAACTGGGGCAAAGAAGGGGAGTGTATGTGTTAGAAGGTGGCTCGGAGAATCCAACAGGTCTGTTTCTGAGATCCTCACTAAGAAACAGGAAAAAAAAATAGAGCACAGACAGGGCACTCCAACCGCAGGAGTTTGCCATCCCTGGACAGCCATGACTGTGAATTCCTTCCCTCATGTAACCTTCAACGTCTGTGAAGTAAATGTGTTTGGATTCCGTGGGGACAGAAGACACAAAATATCTGCCAGGTTCATAGGACAGGCCTACAGTAGCTTTTTCCCTTGGAGACCAGTGATACTGATATTTGTAGTATTACCTGATACCTGTACTAGAGAATAAACATTATAGTCCTATCACAAGTTCAAAACACTTAGGTATGGGATACTGAAAGTAAAGCACCTAGCACTCGGTCCAAACAATGAGAGAATAACATTTACTATTTACTATTTTTATTGGACATGATCTCAGCCCATGCCCTTAAATTATTGATGTCTTTAAAAAAGATAATATAAGTACCTAGGCAATTGTATGTGCACATAAACTAAGTACTGAAAGTATAAATGGCCACTAGGAATTAAGCACTAAAGAGGATCTGGAGAAAAGGATATACAAACATCTTGGCAATACAGTAACATTCTCCAAGACATATAAATGTAGGGGAATTTTTTAAAATTTTGTGAAAGATTAAAATACTAATGTTTAGGTTCATATTTTTTAGACTTAAATATTTTATTCTTTGTGTTAAGTAAATAACTTTCTTCACAAATAATAAAATAGTTACTTTTTTCTTTCCACTCTACACTTTGGTCACTGACCAAAACTTCATGGTGGAAGATAAAATAGTTATATTTAATAGAATGGATTTTTTATTTTGCTGAAATTCAGATAAAAATTAGTGAGAGAGAAAATGAGAGCTAAGAAATTTGGGTTGTGAGAGAAAAAGATTGAAAAAGAAAAAGAAAGAAGAGAGAGATCAAGAAAAGAAATCAAAGAAAGAAGAGAAAAAAGAAGGGAGGTTGCAAAGTATAAGTCATGAGAAGAACAGGACACAAAGAGGCAGTAAGACGAGCAAAGCAAGGAGTTTTGATGGACATGCACTGGGAAAAAGAAAAGCACTGGACTGTGGGACCAGCTTTCAAATCATCAGCATCATAGTAAAGCATCTGTTATTAAAATGCTTTGTAACTGAACTTTTAACTCAGAGACTTCAACTTTATTGACGTCACAATTGCTGATGTGTTGAGTACTTTGAAATGTAAACAGAAACTTGTACGGCTTGAGGTCAACTTCAATCTCTTTTAACCTGCTCTCAGTACACAGCCACATTCACGCTCACTCTCCTAGCCACATACTTCCCTGGGATATATTTTGGAGCCAGCAGACATTTTATTGGTCTTTAATCACATAGACAGAGAAATTTGTAACTCGTGAAAAGCAGCATTTTGCATGATCCCATAATGAGCCTTTCTGGGTCACTGCCTATGTGTGTTGGTGGGATTCCCAACTCTAACGTCATGACAAAAGATTCCACGTGGGTAGGAAAAGAGAGTTTTTCTACAACATTCAGCATGCTCAATGAACCTAGTCATAGGCAATGACTTTTTTTTTTTTTTTTTTTTTTTTGGCCAACCAAGTTATTTACCAGTTTATTCTTACTATCCACTTTCTTCAAAGCAAGATCAACCTTAAGCCAAAGTGAGTAGGTAAAATTAAGATTTTTTAAAATAAAAATCTTATAAAAGAAACCAAAAGTGTATCAAGGAATACAAACTCTCTAAGAAATTGGAGGGCTGTAGGCCTGTTGGAAAAGGGCCATTCCTTTCACGAAGAGAGGACAAAAAGGGAGGGGTTGGAGGTGCTGATGGGGTCGTGGGGAAGAAAGTGTAAGCTTTAACAGATCTTGTTAAAAGAAACCAAACCAAACAAACAAACTTCATGATAAATTGGTTACTAACTGTGGACTGAAAAACAGGAGTTTAAACTATGCTAGAGAAACAGGCTGAAGGCACTTTCGGTTTTCCTCTGCCTAAAACCAGAAGACATACTTGTACTTTATAGATAGTCCTGATCACAGGCCAACAATAAGGGCATAACTCCTCCTCCCCCCGATCCCCCCCAATTGTTTCATATATGAGTCAACCCCAAGAATTGGTTTACATAATCAGTGAAATACTTTCCAAATATGTGCATTTTCTATATTTCCTCTTTCTGAGATATGGGGCTGTTTGATTTTATTAAGTGCCCTACTGAGGTGGGATATGTTGAGTTCAGGACTTCTTTTTCCCTTCAGTACAACTAGGAACTATTAGAGCAATCTTCGGTTATATCCTGGTCTGACTCTATTTCCTCAGATAAAGTCACCCAGCTCCCTAACTCCAGGCCTTTACTTGTCAAACCAAAGACTATAATACTGGCCCTATTACTTTTTCAGGAGGAGATCTTGCTGTGTGCTCTGCTGCCTCTCCTATTTCTGCATAGCCCATATCTAGCACTGTAGTGCCAGAGGGAACAGTTTGTAGAAAGAAGAGTTTTGTTCTCAAAAAACCTGGATGTAGAATTTGTATGTGAATTGGCATCCACTATTGATTAACCGTGTAGTTGGGTCACTTATCTTGTCTAAGTCTCAGTTTTCTTTTTGTATAATGGGAATCATAACACCTATTTGCAGAGTGATTCTGAGAGTTGAATTAAGGTAACATATGGACTGCCTCTGACACATAATAAAGACTTAAAACAGTAGTAGCAATATTTGTTGATTTATTATAGGAGAGAGCAATTTTTTACCTAAATGCTAGAGAGAGAGTTGCTTTGTTTTATAATCAAATTATGACACTTGACTTCTAATTCTCTGACTAGGGAATCATCTCCAATGTGTAAGTTACTATTTTGAGAAAATCAATAAAATAATTTGGGGACTTTGCCCATAAATGTAATTACTTGAATAAGACTATCATTTTTAGCTTCAGCATTCCCATTAGGAAAATAGATAATGAGATCTTTTCCCTATTTACTTCAAATTAAGTTCTAAGTAAAAGTAATTTGTTGGACAACTAATCTGTAACAGAGAAAACTTTTTTAAATAACAGAAACAAACAAAAATTTTAAATTGTTGTTTTCTTATGATAAGCAGAAGGGCTCCAGGGAGGAGTAGATGAATAGGCTACATTCTTATATGGAAAAGGGAGGGAGGAGAAGTAAAGAAAGTTGATTCAAGCTAATATTTTCCTACTTTAGAGCTGTATGATTTAGAAAATGTTGGTTAAATTAGTTACTAGTTTAACAAATGAACTGGGTTCTAAAGACTTCAGTCTCTTCAGCCTGCAAGCAATAAAGGCTTCTTTCCTGAGATCTGAAGGCACCAGCAGTGTCAAAGATCCTCTGTCCTTAGTTTCTGATCTCAGCTTGTATTTTCATGAACATCAATGACATAAACTCAGTCATTCATTTATTTATTCACTATTAAGTGAAGTGAGTCAAAGCAGTTTCTTTATAGGTAGACATATTTGTATCTCAGCTGGGGTTAAAGTTAATTCCAACTTCTAAGTGCACAAAAATCACTTTTGCAGAACCATTTTCCCTTTGCCAGATATTTTTGACCCTGTAGTGTTCACAGGGGAATGTGGACCAGATGTAGTGCTTTTAGCCTTGCAGTCATCCACTGTCACCCACTCTAAAGTCAATTGCATGGATCAGCAGTCAAGGCAAAGCTTTATACTGATGGATTATAACCAGCCCATGGCTTCAGTTTGCAGTGTGCTCCTCATTCACTCACTTAAACTGAGCCAAACTCACTTTTCTCATCTGGAGATATAGGCTGTAACTTGGTGTGATGATAATTGCTTTATATTAATGTGGTTAAAAATTTCTAAATAATCTAATTAAACATGTCTCAAATACAAAGTGCAATATCGATGATTAAAACTCTTTATGAAGCCCTGCCTGGGTTCGATCCCTGGTCAGGGCGCGTAGGTCAGAGTGCAATAGGTGGGGCATGTACAGGAGGCAACCAATCGATGTTTTCTCTCTCTCTCTCTCTCTCTCTCTCTCTCTCTCTGTCTCGTTCTCTTTCTCTTTCTCGTCCCCTCTCTCTAAAATCAATAAAAACATATCCTCAGGTGAGGATTAAAAAGATCTCTTTATTAAAATTGCGGATGAAAAGGGGCCACATGCTGACCTGACTAGCTCAGGGAAGGCCTGCATGGCGGTGTTGCAAACTCAAAGACCTAAAGTAACCACAAAGGACGGTTTGAAATGAAAACTTTAACTAAAAGCAGTTATGGTGGGTAGTCATTTCCTAGGCAGGTATCTTCCCTGACAAAGATAAACTTTGATCTTAACTGAGCCTGTTGTCTTTTTGCATCTATGATAACATACCTTGGGAATGTCAGGGTAACTTGTAACTTCCCCTTTTCTGAACCTTTCAGGGCACAACCAATGCAC
Source organism: Ia io (assembly GCA_025583905.1). Taxonomy (NCBI): domain Eukaryota; kingdom Metazoa; phylum Chordata; class Mammalia; order Chiroptera; family Vespertilionidae; genus Ia; species Ia io. The sequence continues at coordinate 45,269,788 of JAJQQW010000009.1, read as the reverse complement.
CAGGGCACAGGCCACAAATTCCCTCATTGTTATTGTGTTAATTGTTGACTGTTAACTATCCTGTACCCATCTATGTAAAAGAAGCATGTGTCTATCATTTTACTTTTTATCCAATCTCAGACGTTTCCCTGTTTTGCTTTCTCCCACCTCCCTAATCTATCACCAATGGATTTCATGTAACCCACCTATGTCTCCTCCTTTGATGGTAATTTATGAAAATGGGTGAAAAACCACCATTCTTCAGAGCATTATGCCAATACGTTGAGATTCTGCTTCCCAGCAATTGTCGACAGTTTAGCTCAAATGAACTCACAAAAATTATTTACAGGTTTGAATGTTTCTTACGTTAACAAAATTATTCACAAACTTAGGAATAAAAGGCTAATTATGTATTCTCATATATACCTAGATTAATAGTCTAGATATAGTGCACATTTGGTGGGAATACAGACTGGTACAACCACTGTGGAAAACAGTGTAAAGATTCCCAGAAAGTTAAAAATGGAACTGCCTTATGACCCAGCAATTTCACTTTGGGGTATATATCTGAAGAAACCCAACTGGTTCAAAAAAAATATATGCACCCCTCTGTTACTTGCAGTGTTATTTACAGTAGCCAAGATATGGAAGCAACCCAAGAGCCCATTAATAGACAAATGGATAAAAAAGTGGTAGAACAGATATAAAGTGGAATATTATTTAGCCATAAAAAAGAATGAGATCTACCACTTGCAACAGCATGAATGGACCTAGAGTGAAATTATGCTAAGTGAAATAAGCCAGACAGAAAAAGATAAATACCATATGATTTCACTTACATGTGAAATCTAAAGAGCAACATAAACAAATAAAATAGAAACAAATGCATAGGTACTGAGAACAGACTGATGGTTGCCACAGGGGAGAGGGGTTGGGGGACTGGGTGAAAAAGTGAAGAGATTAAGAAGTATAAATTGGGGGTTTTTCTGTATGCATTATGGTGGCTAAGGACATATGCAGAAGAAATATGGTTATGTAACCCTTTTTCTGTCAATCATCCCTGAATGCAAATGAAAGTCTCTACCCAGAAAAATCCCTCTTTTAAACCGTGTAACCCAGGAGTTCGAGGCCACTCTCTCTCTGGACTGGCCTGCTCCTCGTTTGGAGTATATCTTCAATAAATCCCACTTTGCTTTAAAAGAAAAGAAGTACAAATTATTAGTTATAAAATATTCATGGAGATGTAAAGTACAGCATAGAAAACATAGACAGTAATATTGTAATACCTATGTATGGTGCCAGGTAGGTACTTGAAATATCAGGAGATTACTTGTAAAGTATATGATTGCCTAACCATTATGCTGTACACATGAAACTAAAACAAAATAACATTGAGTGTAAACTTTAATTGAAAAATAAAATTAAAATATAATGCAAAAAACAAGTGAAATACAAAAAATTATTTAGATATAGATATATATATATATATATTTGTGTGTGTGTGTGTGTGTGTGGTGTGTGTGTGTGTGTGGTGTGTGTGTGTGTGTGTGTGTGTGTGTGTGTGTGTGAGTGTGTGTACCTCAAGCAAAGTACATAATTTTTGCATGGTTCTCAGAGGCATATTATAAAAGTAGAAATTTATTTTGATTTAAGCATCTACATCAGAGTATTTATAAATTGCAGAGATTTAACTGTGAGAATAATTTATACCTTTGTGAGTATCTTCAGTTTTGGTTACAAGAAAAAACAAATGATCTCTCAGTTCAATTCAGATATAAGCCACTGAATTACTGGGCCAATTTGGCAGCAAATTATCTGGCCTCCAGTGCCTTCCTTTTTTTTTTCCCCAATTTTTTTTATTAAGGTATTATATGTGTACATATCTTACCATTGCCCCCCCCCACACACCCTGCCTTCCTTGATCTGTCTTTAAAACAGCATCTCTCTGAGCTACTGCTTGCCCTAAAGGTTAATGAATTCATACTCTCAAAGTACCTTGAGGTCCCCACGTAATAGTACTATGTAAGTATTACAGTTTCTAAAAGGCATTTAAATTTCTTCTTTGCTCAAGGACACCAGAGCACTTCTTTGATGGCAGCCGTTAAATAGATTTCTTAGCAACAGTAACATGTTACTATGTTAACACATAATTAGGAATAAAATGATCATAAACACACACACAATTAACACTAACATGTTAAAAAACACAGCATGACACATAGTTTGTTTTCCTCAGTGCTTTAGAATTGGCCTGTTTATTCATGTCTTTAAAAAGTAAAAGGGGTTATCTATCGACCTAGTAGTTGTAAAAGACATAAATAGAAAAAAATAGGTTCTTACCTATAAGCAAAGTTGAACACAGGGCCACTTGAAGCATTTTATAGGCCATGATCCTGTTTAAAAAAAAAAAAGATTTGTTTATTTTAATTTACACCAAAGAAAGCTTTAGGGCACATTGGGACTTCCTAGGAATATAGACCTTACCTGTAATAAGCGTTAGGAGCTGAGGCAAGGCAGAGAGAGGCTGTTGCTCGAGATAGCTTTGTTTTATATAGCACCTGCCTTTTTACCCTTTGGACTTTTTTGGATTGACATTTTACGAGCTGTTTTTTACATGGGTCATGTATTTATTTACTAATTTTGTCACTTATACAGACTAATATGATGTAAAAAAAAAAGGTAGAAAACTCATATATTTCTGGTGGGAATATAAAATGGTACAGTCACTTTGGAAAACAGTTCAGCAGTTTCTTATAAATCTGAGCATACAATTGCCATACAACCCAGAAATTGCACTATTGGGCATCTATCTCAGGGAAATGAAAACCTATATTCATACAAAAAACCTGTGTAAGAATGTTCACAGCAGCTTTATTAGGAATATACAAAAACTGGAAACAGCAACTTTATTAATAATTCACAAAAACTGGAAACATCCCAGATGTCTTACAACAGCTGACAGTTAAGTAGATGGAGGTACACCTGTACTATGAATTACTACTCAGCAGTAATTCAATAAAAATTATTGATAGACATAACAACTTGGACAAATTTCAAATTTGCTTACCTGTATGTGTCCATATATATAGCCTTCTTGATATGACAAAATTATAGAAATAAAAGACATTTTGGTATTTGTTAGGGATTGAAGATGGAGGTTAGGGAGGTGGTTTTGGTTATAAAAGGGCAATATGAGGGAAGCTTGTGGGGATGGAGCAGTTCTGTATCTTGACTGTGGTGGCTATATGAACATAAACATGATAAAATTGCATAGAAATAAATACACATCTCTATCTCTCTCTCTCTCTCTCTCTCTCTCTCTCTCTCTCTCTCTCTCACACACACACACACACACACACACACACACACACACACACACACACATTAGATGAAAAGACTGGGAAAATCTGAATAGGATTAGTAGATGATCTCATGAGTATATCAATATCAATATACTGGTTGTGATATTATATTCCACTCAAGTTTGCAAAATGTTACCATGGGGGAAAGTGGAGGAAGAACACACAGGATCTCTCTGTATTATTTCTTACAGTGTGTAGGGGACTCTCGATATCTCAAAATATAAAGTTTAATTAAAGGCAAAGGAATTTTTAACTGCATGGTAACATCTATTTCCAGCAAGAGAACATAATGAGTAAAATCAGAACTTTTCTCATTTTGTTTTTTCAAACAATTACCCTTTTCAGTGGCAAGATTAACAGTTAACTAAATGAATTTATCATCATACAGTTTACTCTAAACAGCAAACTATGCATCAGTTATGTCAGCCAGTCTCATCAAGATTATGCAATCTGTAACAAGTAGGTATAGAGAGGTACAGGTGATAGAGGAAAACTTTCTTGTTGTCTATTTTTTAATTATAGAGACTGTTTAGAAACCCATATTTGCCTAGCTGGGTGTTATGCTCTAATTACTGATGTAATGTTTGGGAAGACAGATACCTAGAAATAAGCACAGCAAAATCTTGGCAGCTTATCCCATATGTCTATCTATGAGATTCCATTGGTGCAACAGTCATTGCCCTTGTTTTTATTCGGTGGAGAGGTATAAATATGCAGTTGCATAATACACTAGAAGAGTCTCAAGAAAAAACAGATGCAAAATACCTTGTTACTTGAAGTGCACAGAGTTAAAGGAGAACTTCATTTTCCTCTCTTCTCTTTCTTCCATCATTCCTCAACTTATGGATCTAAAATGGGATTTGTCTGGAGGAGGGATGGGAGCAAGGTTGCATACTATCTCTTTTACTTTACTTCTCTCACAAAATGAGTCATTAGTCAATTATTTTGGACGAGGTTTGCAATACAAGTATAAAATAATAATAGTTCTTCCATGAATTATATATATATAAGGCCAGCAACTATAACACCATAATGACTGTAATGGCCAGTCGCTATGACGCCCACTGTGGCCAGCGAACCAACTGATCAGGTACATATGTCTCCTTTTTTTCCCCATTGACCCAAGAGCTCTCTATGTGGTTAGCTGAGGTTGATCCCTGGCCATCATTGTAGCTTTACTTATTCCTCTGCTCAAACTTGCTCTTTTCCCATTCTTCCCAGTTACTGTTCTCAAAAGTATCCTTTAATATGTACTGCCCACTACCGAACTCTCCACCCCAATAGGGGGCAGGGCCATTGGCCAACCTCCTGTAGCCCCTCCCCCCATCTGGCCCCACCCCAGATCGCCCCCCCCCAGTCAGGGGCAGGGCCACTGGCCAACCACCCAAGGCTCCTCCCCCAGGCCACTGACCCTAATCAGCACCCCCCACCCCATTTGGGGGTGGGGCCAGCCAGCTCACCATCTATAGCCCCTCCCCATGTCCGGCCCTGCCCCCAATCAGCCCCCCAACCCCAATCGAGGCAGGGCCCACCGATCAATCACCCACGGCCTCTCCCCCCAGCTGGCCAGGCCCTGATCAGCGATTGGGGTGGGCTGGCCAGCCAACCTCTGACCATCTCCTCCTCCCAACCCTGAATTCATGCAATGGACCTCTAATCTATATATATAAAATCCTAAGCGACCGTTACAATAGAAACAACTGAACGGATGATAAAACAAGGCTGCGTGGGGAGACCAGGCTGGCAGGGAGGGCAGTGAGGGGGGGACCAAATGACCGAACAGCAGGCTGTGTGAGGTGACCAGGCCAGCAGGGGGAGCAGTGAGGGCAACCAGGCTGGTGGAGGGGGACAGTGAGGGGCGACCAGGCTGGTGGGGGAGGCACTTGGGGGTGACCAGGCCATTGCGGGGGAGAGTTAAGGGTGATCAGGCAGGCCTGGGGATCGGGCCTAAATCGGCACTTGGACATCCCTAAATCAGCCTGGTCACCCCTCACTGCCCCCCCTGCTGGCCTGGTCGCCCCACACAGCCTGCTGTTCGGTCATTACTGTGAGAGCATCCTGACCAATTTGCACATTACCCTTTTATTAGTATAAATTCCTCATGTCAATTCAATGGTGAAGGTGTTCAAGTACAGGGTGAAACTGCAGCATAAGTAGATTGGGCTGCTTGTGCTTAGAGCACAAGCCAGTAAAAGGAAACAAATTAGGTGAATGTGACCCCAATTTGGCCCACAGGTGAATATAGCTTGGGCAATTCAGTTTCACAAGAGAGATATAAATTTAATACAAGATCCTTCATGGGCTAGAAAATGTTGTCTTTCTTGGTGAAGGAAATCTTCTCTGATCCCCCGAACCAGATTTGCCTGCTCTTTCTACCATCTGCATACCTTTAGTACTCAGGCCCTGTCTCCCTGTATAATGGTCATGTGTGTACATTTCAGTGTTCCAAACAGATTACACACTTCCCGAAGGCTGGTACTGCATCTTACTGCTATCTGTATGCCTTCAGTGCCTAGCACAGTGCCTGTCATACAATAGCCCTCAATAAACATTATTTAACTTAATTAAATCAATCAATTCAGATGAAATTGTACTGCATTCAATTGAGTCAGTATTTCCCTGCACAGTATTCAGTCTCATCCTATTGGCACAAAAGACAAATATAACAGTTTTTTTTTTTATGTTAAGGTTTGGGCTTTACATAGTGTTCCCCAGAGTTTGTTTCTTCTTATGATCTATATTTAAAAAGTTGGATCAATGAAAATTGGCAATCTTAATGATAAAGACAGAGAAATGCTCTTTAAAATAAAATTGGAATATCTTTGAAAAATAGAAGGATCAAGTGACATGGATTAATAAAGCCTATCTAGGGAGACTGTTTGCAATGTTGATGCTTTATACTTAGAAATTAAAATTTAATATGATCTGATAGACCTTGGTAAGTTCCCTTTGTCTCTTCCATATTAATGAAGTATACATGTTAGAAAGAAAATATGTGAAGTCAGATAAAATATTAAAACATTTTTAAGAAGAAAGAAAAAACTTTCTATGAAAGAGCAAACTGAAATTAGTTTCTGCTGAGTCATACCACCAATGCAATCAAACCCAATAAACTACATAGCTTTGGAGAATGAAAGACTCATTTATAAAACTCTGATAAGAAGTGCTAGAGGGCATGGTGCAACCCGGCATAATCGAATGACATCATCAGCATCAGCAAAAGGGGAAGGGTCAGCCAACGTGTTGGAGGAGAGGACAGTAACCTTTATAAACATTGTACTGGGCTTTCCACTGCATTCAACCTATTGAAAACAAGCTGATTATAGCACCTATTTTTATGAAGTTATTTGAGATTCTTGAAGAGTTGCTATGTGAAAAATTTTTTTTTTACTATAACACCAGGCAAAGGAATAAATTTTAAACTGACTTGACTGCAGATAGATTAGTTATAACTTATAAACAAGAGTATAATGTGCCATCATTATCAGGTCAAACCTCTTAGGGGTACTGCTTCCCTCCTAGAATATCCCATCATGCCCGGTCATTGGCTTACCTTTAGGCAGAGAATGACATGGCAACTACATCCCAAGAAAGAGTAAATCTTGTGCTACATGCAGAAAGTGGCTCTTCAGTGAGGCACAAGATGTCCGGTTCAGACCCAGTTGGTATTATGCAAAAACTACTTTTGAATTTCTATATGTATGAATTTGTTTTGCTTTGGAAGTTGGAGATTAAAAAAAAATTTTTATTCTCAGTTTTTGAATGGAAAACAGCCTTGCTGAATGCAAACAGGAGGTATAGTCTCTCTTTAACTTTTCTCCTCTTCTTAAGTACACTATACTTCCTCTTACCATCAAGACTATTAAGCCTAGCCAAGCCAGGGTGGCTCAGTGGTTGAGCATCAACCTATGAACCAGGAAGTCAGGGCCAATTCTCAGTCAGGGCACATGCACAGGTTGTGGGCTCCATACCCAATAGGGGGTGTGCAGGAGGCAGCCAATCAATGATTCTCTCTCATTGATGTTTCTATCTCTCTCTCCTCTGTCTTCCTCTCTGAAATCAATAAAAATATGTTTTTTGGGTGTGTGTGTTTTTTGAGACTATTAAGCCTTGAATGTTGTTCTCACCAGGACACGGGAACATACAGCCATTATATATTAAAATAGGAGCTGGATTCATTAGGGGAAATTAGCTAAAATCTTAAAAGAAATGTATTCTGCTTTTGTATTAATTTTTAGTGTGATTGCTGCAGATGTAAAAACTATAGCCTTAGGTTTAATGTGGTTTGGAAATACAATTTAACACATTTGAAATAGACTTCTCTTTTACCAGATGTAGATAGTTCAGAATTTTTGAAAGATTGAACTGATCCTACCTGACTTGGGGAAAAGGGGACTCCCCATTATATGGGGGTTTATTGTCATCTTGAGATCTAGGCTACCCATATAGCTCAGGGTTTCCTTCTGCACTCTATTTCCCATTTATATGCTAACTAGAGGCCCGGTGCATGAAATTCATGCACGGGGAGGGGGTCGCCCTCAGCCTAGCCTGCACACTCTCCAATCTGGGACCCCTCAGGGGATGTCCGACTGTCGGTTTAGGCCTGATCCTGGGGACTGGACCTAAACCGGCAATTGGACATCCCTCTCACAATCTGGGACCACTGGCTCCTAACTGCTCTCCTGCCTGCCTGATCGCTCCTAACTGCCCCCCCTGTCAGCCTGATCACCCCTAACTGCCTCTGCATGCCAGCCTGGTCGCCTCCAACTGCCCCCCTCTGCCGGCCTGGTTGCCCCTAACTTCCCCCCACACTGGCCTGGTCACTCCCAACTGCCCCCCTCTGCCAGCCTGTTTGCTCCAAACTGCCCCCCTGCTGGCCTGGTCTCCCCCAATTGCCCCCCCATTTGCCTGGTCACCCCCAACTGTCCCCCTTGCTGGCCTGGTTGCCCCACACAGCCTGCTGTTCGGTCATTTGGTCATCCCTCACTAACCCCTGTGCCAGCCTGGTCTCCCCTCACTGCCCCTCCTTGCAGCCTGGTCACCCCACGCAGCCTGCTGTTCAGTCATTTGGTTGTCCCTCACTAACCCCCCTGCTGACCTGGTTGCCCCACGCAGCCTGCTGTTCGGTCTTCCATCCGGTTGTTTCAGTTGTGACAGCCCATGGCTTTTTATATATTAGGATTTACACATCCACCGCAGAATAGCATAAAAAAGTAAACAATGGTGAATTTACAGATTTATTATTCTGGTTCTATTTATTCACTCAACAACTATTTACTGGGCATTTCTTATGTTCTAGACACCTTCAGAATCTATCTATTTTGAACACATTCAAAATACATTACTCCAAGTACTATAATTATCTACACTAAGAAAAGTGAAACATGAAAATTGACTGTCCCTCCTCTACACACACCAGCCAATCAGGAGTGAATATGCAAATTAACCCAACAAAGATGGTGGCGGCCATGGAGCTGGAGTGAGCAGGAGGCTTGGATTGCCCCCGGTGACAGAGGAAGTCATGCTTCCCGCCTCCCTGGCCACCACTGAAGGAGTGGCTGGGAGCCTGGGTCACCCAGGGGGCCTGGCCAGCCTGAAAATGGCCCTCAGTCCCTCACCCAGGCTGGCCAGGCACCCCAGAAGGACCCCCCATGCTGAAGGGGGTGTGGCCAGCCTGAAAACGGCCCTCAGCCCCTCACCCAGGCTGGCCACGCCCCCATGGAGTAAGAGACCCTGCTGGGGGGCATGGCCAGCCTGCAAACAGCCATCAGCACCTCACCCATGCTGCCCCACGCCCCAAAGGAACCCCCACTCTGATCCGGGACACCTTTCAGGGCAAACCAGCTGGCCCCCACCCATGCACCAGGCCTCTATCTATATTAATGAAAGGGTAATATACTAATTAGACTGGGAGACCTTCCAGGAGACCTTCTGGACGTTCTTCTGGACAAAACCATGGTGGTGGGGCCAAGGTAGAGGTGGTTAGAGGCCAAGAGGGGAGGGCAGTTTTGGGTGATCAGGCCAGGATGGGATGGCAGTTGTGGGTGATCAGGCTGGTGGGGGGGCCATTGGGGGTGATCGGGCCTGGGGGGGGGGGGGGCAGTTGGAGGTGAGCAGACCAGCAAGGGGGCTAGTTTGGGGCAAGTAGGCCATCAGTGGGGGTCAGTTTGGGGTGGTCAGGACAGCGGGGGGGCAGTTTGGGGTGAGCAGGCCAGCAGGGGGGCAGTTGGGGGCGAGCACGCTGGCACAGGGGGCAGTTGGGGGTGATCAGGCTGGTGGGGGCACATCTGGGGGAGAGCAGGCCGGCGGCAGGGGGCAGTTGGGGTGAGCAGGCTGGCAGGCAGAGTGGTTAGGGGTAATCAGGCAGGTAGGCAGGTGAGCAGTTAAGAGTCAGCAGTCCCGGATTGCGAGAAGGATGTCCGACTGCCAGTTTAGGCCCAATTCCTGTAAACTGGCAGTAGGACATCCTTCGAGGGGTCCCAGATTGGAGAGGGTGCAGGCCAGGCTGAGGGACACCCCCCTCGCCAAGCACGAATTGCATTCACCAGGCCACTAGTCCTATATAATATGAGGTAATATGCAAATTGACCATCACTCCAACACACAAGATGGCCACCCCCATGTGGACACAAGATGGCCACCACCAGATGGCCAGCAAGGGAGGGCAGTTATGGGCGATCAGGCCTGCAGGTGAGGGCAGTTAGGGGTGACCAGGCCTGCAGGGGAGGACAGTTGTGGGGAATCCAGGCCTGCAGTGGAGGGCAGTTGGGGACAACCAGGCCAGCAGGGGAGGGCAGTTGGGGAGGGACCAGGCTTGTAGGAGAGGGCAGTTGGGAGGGACAAGGCCTTCAGGGGAGGGTAGTAGGGAGGGACAAGGATTGCAGGGGAGGGCAGTTGGGGGTGACCAAGCCTGCAGGGGAGGGCAGTTGGGGGAAACCAGGCTAGCATGGGAGGGCAGATAGGGGTGACCAGGCCTGCAGGGGCAGGCAGTTGGGAGTGACCAGGCCTGCAAGGGAGGACAGTTGTGGGGGGACCAGGCCTGCAGGGGAGGGCATTTGGGGTGGACCAGGCCTGCAGGGGCAGGCAGTTAGGGGCAATTGGGCTGGCAGGGGAGCAGTTAGGCATCAATCAGGCTGGCAGGGGAGCGGTTAGGGGGTGATCAGGCTGGTAGGCAGAAGCTGTTAGGAGCAATCAGGCAGGCAGGCAGGCGAGCGGTTGGAGCCATCAATCCTGGATTGTGAGAGGGATGTCCAATTGCCCATTTAGGCCCGATCCCGAGATAGGGCCTAAATAGGCAGTCGGACATTCCTCGAGGGGTCCCAGATTGGAGAGGGTGCAGGCTGGGCTGTGGGACACACACCCCTCTCCCCCGTGCATGAATTTGATGCCCCGGGCCTCTAGTAAAGATATATAAGACATTGTTTTTTGTGTGGGAGAAGATACTTTTAGGGAAAGTTTCCCAGTGAGGTGAGTTGAGTTTTTCATGAATAAAGATCTAGTATGGGAAGGGAGAAAATTCCAGGAAAGGACATGGATAAAGATCAAAAGGCTTGAATGGACAGGATACATTAGTCAGCCATCATCTGTGGATGTCTCCATAACATTTGTGAATAATGTACTGGCTTACTTAAAAAATTCATTGTTACTGATAGTCATCTATTTCACTAATTTCTATTGTTGTCACAAATTGGAGTCGTTTAAAGATGTGTCATTAATACAAATGTATATAGTCTGGTGGTTCAAGTAAAAATTTCTATTATATAATAGGTGTCAGAAACACACAGCTTCTTGATTAAGCTTTGAGGCTATGCATACCAAGGCATGCTCTCATTATCCTATATAATAAAAGGCTAATATGCAAATTGTCCCCTCAAGTGGGAGTTCAACCAGGGGGCAGGGCCGGCCAGCCAACCACCTGTGGCCCCTTCCCAGCCAGCCCCACCCCTGACCACCCCCTCCCCCCCACCCCAATCAGGGGCGGGCCAGGTAAACTCCTCCCATGCACGAATTTGTACACTGGGCCTCTAGTACACAGAATAATTGAGAATTCACAATATGTGACATTTATTGAATATCAGCAGTGTGTTAGCTAGTTTACAAAGCAGAGAACTATCAAAGGACCCTGCCCTATTGGCTCACTATCAAAATGCAGGCTATCATTTGCTAAGTCTTCCATGCTTCACTAAACTAAAACCAAAAAAAGCATCTCTGGGGATTCACTGAGGAACTGAATGGAACCATGGAACCAGATTTTCTCTGCAGGTAGCTTGGTGGGCATTAGTATTAGCTCCATGGGGAAGCAATCTGGTCCCATGATTCTGGTAATCTCAGAAGATAAACTTGATAATCTAGTATAGACTTGAAGTAAAAGCTATTCCATCATTTTATGATGCTTTTTTTCTGCTTCAACCTGTAATTGAACCTTCACCAGGGTGATTTTCTCAGGATCAAGATGTAAGTACATGTGTTTCAGTCTAGTGCATATAAAATCAACAGTTGGATTCTCCAGGGAAAGGCATAGCTTTATAAGATTTACAGTTTTGCTTAAAATTTCTGGTTCCCTGGGAAAAAGATTGGAGATATAAGATATAGGAGAGGAAATGGAGGAGAGCATATGAAAATGAAATGCCATGGGTGGGTAGAGTTGGGGAAAATAAACAGAAAATTTGGGGTTTGGGGGTTGGAAGGAGCAAAAGGAGAACATAGTACAGTGGTACAATGGCTGGGTAAGAATGACAGAAATTGCCTCCCATTAAATGTGGTTGGATGGTTATATGTGCTAGAGCTGTCACAATGAATAATACCACTGACTGGGTAGCTTAAACAGTAGAATTTATTTCTCACAGGTAGAGGCTAGAAGTCCCAAACCAAGGTGTTGACACATTTGGTTTCCTGAGGTCTCTCTTTCTGGCTGTCGTCTTGGTGCCTCATCACAAGGCTGTCCCTCTGTGCCCGCATGCACACACACATCCCTGGTGTCTCTCTGTATGTCACAATCTCCTCTCATAAATACACCAGGAGGATTGGATTAGAGCACACCCTAACCTCCTTATTTTAACTTAATTACCCGTTTAAAGGTCTTATCACTAAATACAAACACATTCTAATAAGGTATTGGAGGTGAAGGATTCAACCTATAAATTTTCAGGGAACATTACTTAACCCATAACAATAGCAAAGAGAAAACCCTTAAATGTGGGTAGTTTGCTTTTCTCAATTCTTGTTCCTCTGTAAGGCATGGGATGTTTGGGAGGTGGATAGAGAATATCTGAAGGGAGGATGAGCCCCGCGAGGACCTGTCCACTGAGGATGTTTTTCCTTGGTGAGACTGCCTCTTGCTTAGAGAGAAGAGAGGTTTGAGAAAGACAAGAAATACTCCCATGCAATCCTCTCTCTTCATCTCCCCTGATTCAGTTTCAATCCTAGGAATTCAAAGATTGTTAAATGATTTGTATCTCTGGGTCAATGTGTTGAGGCTAATGTAAAATTTTAGTTCTCATCCCATTGAAGTTGACTTTGGATTAATTTCTTTTTCATGGAAGGAAGATGTATCAGGTTAGGTATAAATAGCCAACATTGAGTTAGGGAGCTTGGCAAGAGGACTGCTATACCATGGCAGTGTTGGTTTTATTTTTAGGAGCTATTCAGATAAGAAACATAAAGTTCGCCGAAACCGGTTTGGCTCAGTGGATAGAGCATTGGCCTGCGGACTCAAGGGTCCCGGGTTCGATTCCGGTCAAGGGCATGTACCTTGGTTGCGGGCACATTCCCAGTGGGGGGTGTGCAGGAGGCAGCTGATCGATGTTTCTCTCTCATCGATGTTTCTAACTCTGTCCCTCTCTCTTCCTCTCTGTGAAAAATCAATAAAATATATATTTTAAAAAAATCATAAAGTTCACATGAGCCCTAAAACCGGATTATTTGATTATTCACTCATAACAAATAGCCATTACTATATTACATTATAGTTCTTTTTCTTTATTATCCATTGTAATATACTTCTCAAGCAAATCTGAGAATGTTATCCTTTGGAACTAGAAAATAAAACTTAGTACATGTTCCAAAGCTATGGAAGTTATGATTTTCCCCATAAAGAGAGTTCTCATAAGAAACAGATGGATAATGCCTCTGGCAACACCCTTGTCCTCATTGTGTTAGTGAGATGTCAGGTTCTTTATTGTCACCATGAGACTTCCTGCTGAGGATTAATAATGATCCCTTAGTTACTCTACATGAGAATTATGATGCTACAAAGAAGGAAACTTGTAGGAACCCCTTTCACGTTCCGCATGGTTCAGGTTTCTGGTTCAGGGTTCGGGTTCTGAAGAAGGCCGCACACAAATGAAAAGAGACTAGAAAAGTATTGATTTGGCGATATTGGGGGCCAGGCGGGAGCCCACCTCTAGTGGGAGGACTACACACTGCTCTGGCCTTGCTATCCCTTTTATTGAGGCTATGGGAAACACATAACACTTAGGCAGGAAACAACAGAAATTCACATAAGACAAACAGAGGTGGAGGCTGCTACAGCTAACAATGTTTCAACTAAACAGTGAGTGAGTGGTTAGAGCAATTAAGATTGTTGACCAGCCTTCCCGGCTTCCTGTCCACATCTCTCTATTAGTGAAACAGTGATTGGTTTCCGACAGAAACTTTAGATGGAAACAAGAATAGAGGGGGTAATCTTGAAAAGGAGGATGAGAAAAAGGGCAAAAATTAAGCAACATTAGGACTCAATCTAAGATGACAAGACATGACAGAAATTGGGGATCTGTTTGTGCAAGGGGATGATTAAAGACAGAAGGAATACATATATGACCAACTATAAACCTATCATGCACCTACCTGTCTTGGAAAAAATTTTAAACCCCTAAATTAATAAAATAATGTGGTCAAAAATTAAATAAATTCAGCAAGTCTAAGGAGCCCAGCCTCTTGAACTCCTTGACTTATGATGGCATGCCTCTTTCTGTGGGAAAATCCTGCCAGTGGGAAGGTGGTAATGATAATTATCCATCATCTCTGGTATTTATGGGGCTATTTTATCTGCAAGAGTTAGGTATAAGAAAATAGAAAATACCACTTTTGCAGTGGTGCTATTCATTCCAAATATCTCTTTTAATTGGTGAGAGACTACCTAGTGTTGGGGGGAGGGGGTGTCTTTAATTGATAGGGTGATTAGCTTCATCAGAAAGTGATGATCTAAATAGAGATAACAACCTGATTTACCAATTTGATGGTTGATAATCAGAGAATAGAGAGTGCTTCTTCTATCAACGGGGAGCAATAAGAGGAAGAATTAAAGCAGAAGAGATAGCCCTCCAAGGAAAGAGAGACTGAGAGAAGCATGTCACAGAGACTGATGAAAAGCCTGGAATCCACTGTGGAAAGGATTCAAGCTCTAAACAAATGTTTCAATACCCACCCTCAACCTCCTTGTGCTACACCAAAGCTGAATGATTTGGGGTGAAAAGTTGTAGAATTTGGAAACCTGAGCGATCTTTTGGTCTCTTAGTTCCCAGATGCATACGTCATATGAAAGCCTGGTGGCCTGTTTTTGTTGATTAGATGTTTTCCAATAGCATTACATGCTATTCGTCACTAGACCTAGGAAAATAATGATAGAGCTCCATCATGAACCACACCATAAGGTAAAGGTCTAAGACCAAGTCACCCCTTCTGGACTTTATGCCAGTCCCCATCCCAGGCAGGGGTACCCAGCAAACGCCCCTGAGCCAAATAATAGAAAAACATTAGTGTTTCAGCTTGAAACTAGCTACTTCTACATTCAGCCCACATTCAGTAATTCTCCTCCAACACACCCTATTATTTCTCCCAGCACTATGTCTGAAATGAAAGGCTTTATGCCTTGTTGAAAAAATTTTAGGCTACAAATAAAAAGATGGTAGTATTGTGCTGATGGTAAAAGATCCCTAACTTCACATCACAGGCTCATTTCTTCTACATGTTGGATGTTTATATTACTTTACTGTCATATTTAGAATTAAACAAAAATAATTTAAAATCAGCAATAAAATAAATAAAACCAAAACCATTCAAACACTTTTGTGCGGCTTTGGTTATAGACAAAAACTGTTTGCTCTAATTTTATTTTTTAATTATAATATTTTTGCCCTTATCTCAAATAAAAGAAGTCTGGCAATTTGACATGGAGAAATATGATAGTGAAAAAATATATTAGAGAGCAAATTTTGCATTAGAAACAAATGTTTATTTGAGTGTCTAAAATATACCAGGCATTTTCTAGATGCTTTTGTGGTATAATATAAGGGGAGGATAACATAATTATGGGTAAGAAAGATCCCTAGACTGAAAAGTCTTCTTTGGGGAACATGCAGGACAATTTGTTTCATTTCAAAGGCCAGCAATTTGAGTTAGATATGAAATTTTAAGAGGTGTTCTTTTTGCCACAGCAGGAAAAATGTGTTTACCTCTTCCTTTGAATTACCAGTTATTCATTGCATGTCTGTAAGTGCTGTGCACAAAGGTCAGGGTACAAGTCCTCCTTACATGGGTGAGGTTTTTCCCTACCTTTGAACTTTTAAAAATACTTTTATTACAGAGTGCCCCAAAGATCAATGTGTCCTGTTTCATCCATTAGCATTCTAATGTAAATACACTAAATTTGGCTATTTGCAGTGGTTTTTAAAAAGGTTTTGTTGAAAGATAATGAAAACATATAGTTTTCTCTTTATTTTTTAAGAACAAATCCCAGGAAATACAATAATAGAAAAGGCTGCCTTGTCTTTTCAGGTCGATCTTGGCAATCTATTGAGGTGATATACAGTCTCAATTCAGAAATTAAACAATAGCATGTAAATGGGGGTTCTTACAGAAAAGTTTCTTTATAGATTAATTTTTGGTCAGTCTTGGCAAATACTAACTTATGTCCAAAAATTTGCATTTCCCCATGTATTCCTTTCCTTTCTGGTATATTTAACTTCTCTCATTCCCATGATTCTCTCAGTCTCTGATTTCAGGCATACAAGCCTCAATAACTTTGAGGCAGGATAGTAAGAAGCTAGGAAAATTCCTTGGCAAGTGGAATGGGGAAACTGAGACAGGATAATTAAATAAGGTCAAATAATTTGACCAATTTCCAACCAGCTAGTGAATCGCAAGATCTTATCTTCCCCAACCAAGGACATGAGAGCAAATGGTTTACTGGTATACCTCTTGTCCCTAACCAGAGAATAAATAGCTAAATTACCCTGGCCATGCAGATAGGTAAGAGAGACCCAATTTCTACCATTTGTGCCAACCGCACCCAAGGATGGATGAAGTCAGGAGAATAAATAAAAAATCCAATTAGAGCCTGACAGACTCATGATAAAAATAAAGCAGTGAAGTTGACCAGAGAATGATCCCAAACTCCCCTACATGCTCATTTTGATGAATCAACATATTGAAGGATACACCTGGGAAACTAATCAAATTCTGTTAAGACCCTCCCTGAGACCTCCCTTAGGCTTCCATCAGCGGAAGAGAGATAAAAACACTAAAGACAAAGGATGCCAGTGTGGGCTCTCTCTGGAGTGTGCCCCACTTTTCTTCCCTCTCCAGGTGCATCTTTACTTTTCTCTCCTAAACTTCAGGGGTTTCCACAAGACTTGCAACCAGGGTAGCAGCAGGCAGTGCAGCTTGTCCTGGGTTAACCCCCTGAACCTGTTTCCAAGGCCCCCTCTTCTCTGACTTTTCAGTGAGCTAAAAGCAGCCCACAGTGTCTCACTTCTTTCCTATAACTTTTCTAGCCAAAGCAGAGCATTGCCTAGGCATTCTTACTGCTTCTTCTATCCTCAGACCTTCCTTTGTTTCACTGTCCCCAGATTTAATAAACATACTCTCCAGATCACCTGGACATGTGTTGTGAAATTTTTCCTGCACAAAGTCAAGAATCAACACACTACAGAGCGCCCAAGGCAGACCCACTCCGGGCCTGGACCCTGTCTGGTGAAAAATTCACCAATATTTTCCACATTACAAAATTATATTTTATTGAAAATGACAGCCTGTTGTTAGCTAACTCCACTGAAGACAGAAAAACCATATATTTATTTGAAGAGCATTGACATTTCTCTACTCGGATGTGCTGTTTAATGCTAAACCTTAATATGACAACAATGAACTCACTCTCTTCCATCATTTAAACTGGTATTTTTTGTGACTTACCTAATACTGTCAGTGGCAACACAGTCTCCTCAGGACTTCAAGCTGAAAACTGTGGAGCAACTTTTGCCCCTTCTATCCTTTCTGCTTTTCTCAGACCCCTGGAGAACTAAATTAAGCCACTCAAACTTGAATTTTCCAACTACATTTGCTATTATCTGTTGATCCCATTTAGAAATGCTTGCTTCCAAGTTTTCCTAATCAAGACCTTTCATATTCATCTTTTTCTCTCCACTGACACCACTCTAGCCCTCATCTCTGTTGTCTCCTTTCCACTTTATTGCAAGTCTCCTACAGATGACCTTTCCAGCTAAAGAAGCTATCTGGCCGACATGGCTCAGTGGTTGAGCGTCGACCTATGAACCAGGAGGTTCAATTCCAGGTCAGGGCACATGCCTGGGTTGCCGACTCGATCCCCAGTGGGGAGGCAGCCAATCAAAGATTCTCTCTCATCATTGATGTTTCTATCACTATATTTTATTTTATTATTTTTTATTTCAGAGAGGAAGGGAGAGGGAGAGAGAGAGAGAAACATCAATGACGAGAGGGAATCATTGATCAGCTGCTTCCTGGCACACCCCACAGTGGGGATCAAGCCCACAATCCAAGCATGTGCCCTGACTGGGAATCGAACCAGGACTTCCTGGTTCATAGGTCAATATTCAACCATTGAGCTACACTGGCCAGGCTGATATTTCTATCTCTTTCTCTCTCTCTCTTTCTCTTTGAAATAAAAAATATATATTGAAAAAATAAAGAAGCTATCAGTGCATCCAGTTTATCTTTCCCCTCCCTTAATATAAAGATTATTTACAGCTCAAGAATATATTCCTCACTTTCTATTGCAACACTATCCTTCTTTCTTCTAGTCTTGAACTTCTCCATTCCAGTATTCAGATGTATCCAGAGTGATCCTTATGAAGCATAAATTCATTCAGGGCACTCCACTGCTTAAGACATGACTACTTTCTCACTCTCTTCAGGATACTTTCCAATTTCTGCAGTATAGCATTCAGGTCCCACCATGATCTGACACCCACTTCCTTTCCATTCTCTCTAAACGTGTACTTCCTCCCTTCCTGCCTCACTTTGCACCCCACACTTCAGACATAATGAGTTACTTGCTGAATGTCCATGCATTTACACTTTTCCCTTTTCAACTGAGCACTCTACCTAGAATGACAATGTAGACTTTGTTTACCTAGCTTACCTTTCAAAGCACTGTTCAAGTTTCACCATTTCTTTGAAATTTTTTATAACCCACCTCCTGCCTTGGAGCCTAGACTTTTCACTGAGGACCTGTAACACTTTACTGCTCTGATTAATGCCTTAAAAGCTCATCAATGTAGCAGTATCTGTATATTGTCTCTATGAACTTTCTCTTCAATCTCTTTAGTATTTAAACATGTTGGCAACCAAGACTGTGGCTGTAAAAAGGATTATTTATTTATCTATTTTTTTATTTAATTATTTTTATTTTGCTGCTACCATCAAGGACATGGGATGTGAGTGTGTAGAGGCAATGGGCAGCCTCAGTATTCCTGTAAAAGAAAACCATTTTCATGGGTAACTAGAAACATCAGGAGACTGCTGCCCTCTGCTCTGAAACTTCATGGTGTTAAGCTGAATTCAATTGTCCAGCGTGGATCCCTGATTTTGGTCCTTCTATCTCTTCTAGGGGGTTGGGAAACATCCATTTTGCTGTATTACATTTCTTTGTGTCTAATGTACCTGGAATGATTTTTTTTTTCTTATGTTGAAACCTGATATAATTTATCTCTATTAAACTATAACCTCTTGAAGGTAGAAACAAGATATTTTATTTTTATACTAGAGGCCCAGTGCATGAAATTATGCACTTGGGGGGGGGTCCTTCAGCCTGGCCTGCACCCTCTTGCAGTCTGGGAGCCCTCAGGGGGGCGGGCCTAAGTCATCAGTTGGACATCCTTAGCACTGCAATGGAGGCGGGAGAGGCTCCCACCACTGCTGCTGCACTTACCAACTATGAGCCTGGCTTTTGGCTCAGCAGCATTCCCCCTGTGGGAGCGCACTGACCACCAGGGGCATCTCCTGCATTGAGTGTCTGCCCCCTGATGGTCAGTGTACATCATAGCGACTGGTCATTCTGCTGTTCAGTCGATTTGCATATTAGCCTTTCATTATATAGGATTCTTGGAACCTACCATAGAACTGACTCTCACAAATAAATGACTGGTCCACTGGATGAGTCAATAATGGCTCCAAATTATATATCACACTAAATACAAACTTCCTCCTGACACTCCAACTCCTCCTTAAGCTCTCCTTCCTTATCTAGCCAATCTTGTCTTTTCCTGTGCTTCAGTCTAATGACTCTAGTTAAATAGTCTGTACACATACATATATCTTGCTCCCTCCCTCTCTCTTTCTTCCAATGGATGCTCCTGTCTGCAGTGTATTTCTTCCTCTCAACTCACATTTACCACCTCTGGCAAGAAAAAAACTTATAAATCATAGTCCGTAATAAATAATCTGCTGATACCCAATGATGGAAGGAAAGTGTGCTTCAGGTGCTTTCTGGCATTATAGATTCATTTTGTTTGGGACTCTGTGAGCTTCTTGGACTTGTGTGAATTTTTTCTTCCCCATATCAGGGAAGTTTTCTGTCATTATTTCTTCAAACAGGTTTTCTATTCCTTGCTCATTTTCCTTTCCTTCTGGCAACCCTGTATGCAGACGTTGTTTTGTTTCCTGTTGTCCCAAAGTTCCGTTAGGCTCTCCTCTTGTTTATTAAAGCTTTTTTTTCTAAATTCTGCTCTGCTTGGGTATTTTTTCCTACCTTGTCTTCTAGCTCACTGATGTGGTCCTCTGCTTCTTCTAGTCTACTGTTGATGCTTTCTATTGAGTTCTTTATTGCAGTGATGTCTATTGAGTTCTTTATTGCAGTGATGTCATTTCTCCTTGGTTCTTCTTCATTTCCTCTTGGTTCTTACACATATTGTTGAATTTGTCTTCCATCCTTTTCAGTGACCTTATGACCATTTCTCTGAATTGTTTCTCTGACATATTGCTTGCCTCCATTTCATTTACTTCCTTTTCTGGTGATGCCTCCTTTTCTTCTGTATGCAGGCTGTGTCTTTGTCTCCCCATGATCTCTCCTCTCTGGGTGTCTGGTTATGTAGCTCTCTCTCTCCTGCATTGACTTAAAGGCACAAAATACAACACAACAAGGCACAATGCACAAGGCACTGAACACAAATGTATTCACGATAATAATAACCTCAAATAAAGGTGACCACCAGAGATAAGAGAATTAGGAGATTAAAAAAAGTGCAAAACGATATTGAGAAAAGGAAAAAAGTAAGAGAGAAAAGAAACAGAATAAAAAAGAAGGGGGGAAAACTATTTATATGGGGAGAAATCTCCAATAGAACAACAACTAATCCAAAAAAAATGCAAAGAACTAACACCCAGATATGAATGCAAACTATAAACAACAACTAATAACAAGGGAGGAGAGGAAAAACAGAAGCCAAAAAAAAAAAAAAAAAAAGAGAGAGAGAAACAATCACACAAGCAAACAAACAAAAAAACCTATATAATCAACAATCAAACTAACAACAATAGGAAAGAGAGAAAGAAGGGCAAAACAAAACAAAATAAAACAAAAAACATAAATAACAAAAGAACAAACAAAAAATGAAAAGAGAAAAAAATTTGGATAGTGAAGAAAGAGAGAAGTGTGTGTGGACTTGGAGCAGGGGATTGGAAATTAGATACATAAGTAGGATGAAATTTTAACAGGGGGTAAAAAGAAGAAATAGGGAAAATCTAAAGCCAGAATAGGGTAAGAGAAACAGGACAACAAAAGGGGAAAAATGAGGAAGAGAGTATTGGCATAAAGGTAAAGATGAGATAGAGTAAAATGATGCTAAAGGAAAAATGAAAATAGAATGTAAAATACTAATCCCAAAATAAAATAAAGTAAAATAAAATAAAATAAAATAAAATAAAGAGAAAATAAAATGAAACTTTAAAAAGGTAAAATAGTAGTAGTAATAATACTGATTAAAAATAAAAATATAATAATTAAAAAGGTAAAATCAAGTGAGAAAAAAAGAAGAAAATTAGTTTCTTAAGTAAAAGATAAAAAATAAAAATGTGCAATAGTGAAGGTCATTCACTTCCTCTACTGTTCTGTTTGGCACACCTGTTTCCTGTCAGGTAGTCAGGACAGTATTGATGTTCCCTGTGTTCCACAGCTCCTCTTGTTTTCAAGCAGGCAGTATTTCTTTGTTACTCAGCCTGCCTGTGGTTGTATTTACACAAGAGTCAGTTTGTGATTCAACCCTTGGGTGGCAGTGTTTTTGTATTGACATCCAGGGCTATAAGTCCTCTCTACCTAGTATATAGAATTTGTTTTCCGTGCTGCACTTAATACTGGTTTGGGGGTATGGACTGCCCCAGAGCTGGTTTTCTGATCATTTCTCCCCACTCTGATCCCCAGGTTCCACAAAAACAACTTTCCCCTGCAGTCTCTGAGAGTGTTTTTAATTGGGTGATCCTACATACTGGGCTTAGTAATCAAAAGCAAGGATTTAAAGAGAAAAAAGAGCCAGAGTAAGTGTGTGAACTCGTGATTTTTTCGCCCCGACATTGCGCGCGACTCTGCTCACGTCTCTGTGCACATCTTTTTCCCCTGGCAAAGCACAGCTGGTTTACTTGTAAAGCTTCAGGCTGCCTTTTTGTGCCCAGTCCAACTATGGGTTGATTTCTAGAGTTCCCTTCTGTCAGCAGCCCTGTGTACCCCCTTCCACATTTGCGGACTACACTGGCCCCAACATCTGTGAATTTTGTGGGGCATAGACTTCCTCTGAACCTCTAGATTCTGCTGCGCGCTTTTCTCCCTTCAGCCTGGATCGCAGACCTCACCCTTCTCTGGATGAAATCTGACCTTTCCTTGAGAAGGTGCAGAGCTCATCCGAGTTCACATATTTGCACTGCTTGAGACCCAGTGTTTGTAGGTTCACTGCTGGTCCCTGCGTGTTGTGGTTGTAGGGTCCCAGGAGGTATCCGATTCTTCCCTATTGAAAGTAAGGCTAGGCTTCCGATCATAGCCACTCTCCCCTTCAAGGTGGCATGGTCTCTGTGGCAGAGCTGGTCGCTCTGGGAGAGATTTCAGCAGCAGTGGAGGCTGCCTGGTCAGCAGAGCCCAGTCCGGCAGTCCCCAACAGTCCCTTGGAATATAGATGTCCCTCACTCACAAATAGACACTCCCCATACGTTCACACACTATCTTGCAGCCTTCCTTCCCATTGGCAGCCATCTTCCTATCCTCAGCAACATCTTATATTGACGTGCACCAGAGTTCCTTCAAAGCAACACACCCAGTGGCCAGATTCAGACAACATAAGAGAAGGATCCAGTAAGCTCAGAAGAGGGATATCCAAAGGGAAATCTCGATGGGAATTAGAACCTGCTGAGGTGAATTCTGCTTCATGTGGTCAGCACCTGTACATTAGCTCACACAGTACAGTTGGGGTTGAGCCTCATAGTCAGCCAGTCTGGGTCGGTTCTGCCAGGCGGGTGGATCACACACTTGAAAGAGCCAATAGCAATCAAGACTCAATTACATCATGAGGGCCCTCATAACTCATACAAGGAACATTTCTGGAGCACCCAGGACCCCACAATATACCTACTACATAAGGCCAACCCACAAAGACTTGAAATCATGTAGATCTATCTAATACATAAAAACAAACACAAAGAAGCAGCTAAAGTGGAAAGACAAAGAAGCATGCCCCAAATGAAAGAACAGCTCCAGAAAAAGAGCTAAATTAAATGGAGGCAAGCAATGAACTAGATATAGAATTCAAATTAATGGGTATAAGGATGCTCAACAGCATGAAAAATAACATAGAAACCATAAAAGAAGACCAATCAGAAATGAATCATACAAATCTGAAATAAAGAATACACTGAAAGGAATAAACAGTAGGTAGGATGAAGCAGATGGTTGAATCAGTGATTTGGAAGACAATCCAGAGTAGCAAAAAGAAAAAAGAATGGATCCAAGATAGCAGTGGATTTGGTGGAAGCTACACTCACCTCCTCCCAGAACCAAACTGGAATTATAACTAAAGTAATCCTGAATAATCAACTGAAGACTAGTTGGAGAGAAGCTTTATAACCAAGGACTTGCAGAGGAGACCACATCAAGACGGTTATGAGGTGCAGAGGCACTCATGGCCACTCATGGGAAGCAGCTGAAATTCTGGAGTAATATATCAACTGTGGGAGGGTTCCTCTTGAGAAATGTGGGATCTTAACCCCAAGCTGGGCTCCCTAGCCCAGAGCATCAGAACCAGAAGAGGCACCCACATAACATTTGGCTGTGAAAAGCAGCAGGGTTTCTGTCCTCCAGGAAGAGATGGATAGAAAAACAGGTACCCTCGTAAAAAGCCAATGAATAAAATTTCATTCACAGCCACTCTCCCTGGGCAGAACAGACTACAGATGAGTGAGAAGAGGATGGGGTTGGTGGCACTAGGGAGAAACCTCAGAGGTCAGCTGCTAGGATCCTTGTGCTGAGTCATTCCCCATATTACAGAAGCCATCCTTCTCAGGCAGAATACATGCTTCCATGCAGCATCAGCCTGGGGGGAAGCAATAGCCCCACTCATTGGAATCTCTCTTGACCCACTCTGTAAAGCTTATGCCCTAATAAAAAGTACTGCCAGAGGCTGATCTCTGGGTGCTTTGAGATTTTTGCTGACATGCTCCTTGACTTTGTGCTAATAAAAGCAGAACTTGATATGCATCTTGGTCCTCTCCACATACTCCCAGGCCTAGCAGAGAGAGCCAGATGCTGTGGGTTCCAAACAGGTTGCCCAGGGCCAGTCACAGACAGTGTCTGACATTTGCCTGAACCAGAGTCATTCTGAAGAGACCCAGAATCAATATACCCAGTGGCCAGTTTTAGAAAACAACTGAGCAGGATCCAATAGCTTCACAAGCAGCATATCCACACGGAGATATTGACAGGCACAAAACCTGCTGAAGCAAATCCCACTTTGTGTGATCAGTACCTGCACAGCAGCTTGCATACTATGTTGGGGGTTGAGCCTCACTGTCAGCTAGCCTGAGGGTTGATCCCACACATGAATGGACCAATAGCAATCAAGACTCAATTACAATAGGAGGGCTGACATAATGCACATAAGGGACATTCTTAGAGCACCCAGCTCAGATGATCAGGGTGACCTCACCACTGGGGCCCTCAGGTCACCTGCTACATAAGGCCACCCTACCAAGACTGAGAGTCATAACAGAGCTACCTAATACATAGAAACAAACACAAAGAGTCAGCCAAAATAGGAAGACAAAGAAACAGGCCCAAAATGAAAGAACAAGAGAATTCTTCAGAAGAAGAGCTAAATGAAATGGAGGTAAGCAATTTATCAGATATAGAGTTTAGAGTAATGATTATAAGGATGACCAATAACATGAAAAAATGACATAGAAACCACAAAAAAAAGGACCATTCCGAAATGAAGAATGCCATATCTGAAATAAAGAATAAACTGGAAGGAATAAACATTAGACTTGATGAAGCAGAGGATTGCATGAGTGATTTGGAAGACAAGGTAAAATAAATAAATAAATAAATAAATAAATAAATAAATAAATAAATAAATAAAACACACAACAAGAGCAGCAGCAGCAAAAAAAATTAAATGAAGACAGTTTAAGGGACCTTGGGGACAGTATGAAGCATAACAACATCTGCATCTTAGGGGCATTAGAAGGAGAAGAGAGAAAGCAAGAAATTGAAAACCTATTTGAAGAAATAATGACTGAAAATTTCCTTAATCTGGTGAAGGAAAAAGATATACAAATCCAGGAAGATAGC